>JAYESD010000010.1:54745007-56162480 GCA_036927565.1 Tuctoria greenei | reverse complement strand
AACGATTGGGCGAATTAACAGAGCCATTCTATAGCCATGTTATGTATAAAAGTTGGTTTTCCAGATAGTGTTAGTCCAACAAAATTGGTTCAAATTTTTCTAAGCTTCCTAGAGGGAGATATTAATTTTAAAATGTCTTGGTCATTTTCTGAAAAGGTTACTGCTATTTTCTGGCATTTTCTATTGAGCTGAGCAAAATTAATTAATTAGACTAACTTAATCAAGGTTACTGGCGGTGAAATTTATACTGGGTTTCAAGGATATTATTAAGTACATTCTTGAAAAATTTGGGAAATTTACACTAAAAGAATCTCATAGAATTGATCCCAAAAAGGAAATGGAAAATGAATGATTCTGAAAATCACAGAGATTTTTATACAAAATAAATTTCACCATTGCAAAGTACATGCAAAGTCCAACAAAATTTGATTGAGGAATTTTGGAGTTTTTGTAACACTCTTATTTTCATGCATCATGCATTGCATAAGTTCATATACATGTCTAACATTAATCCACGTAAAAAGGGACAAGTTTAAAATGAATTTAGAGCAAAACCACACTCAAAAGTTCTGAGAAGTACGGACTAGTCCAGATTTCGGTGCGGACTAGTACGATTTCTCTCTGACCTCCATCGGACATGTACGATTTCGTGCGGACTATTCCGGTTTTGCCTCTGGACACTTTCGAACTTGTCTGGTCCATTGCGGACTAGTCCGATATCCAATTCCTTGGAAATTTTGCTAAGTCCCTGGAATTGTGCGGACTTGTCCAGTATTCCAGCGGACTTGTCCGTTTTCCCTCTGGCTAAAATCGGACTTGTCCGATTTTGGCCATACTTGTCTGATTTTCCCTCTGACCAAGTTTGAACTTGTCCGATATCTCTCTGTCTAACTTCGGACTAGTCCGGACCTTTTCGGACTTCTCCGGTAAATCGATATTCCAAATTGATCTTTTGTTTCACGACGTGTTTTTGGGTTTTACCTTAAGTGGTCCTAAGAACGTCGTGTCTAACTCTTCTTGTAGCCCATGTGGGACCCCAAACCAGCCTCTACCCATCTTAAACTCGAATTCCATCAAACCCTAGCCTACACCTCTATATAAACAACCCTACCCCTTGACTTTACATCCTTTTGCCTCAATTGAAGTCCACCCAAACCCATGTTCGTGGAGAGCCGCCATCAAGGAGGGAGAAGGAGATCCCGAGCAAGAAGAAGAAGAGGAGTAAACCAAAGAGGATCAAGTAATCAAAATCTTCATCGAGTTTGCGTTCTTCGGCTCCAATTCACCTTCAACTCTTCATCACCAACCCTAGATCGTCAAGATCCAAGTGTTGCCTCCAAAACCCTTGATCCATTGGAGTTCTAAACACCTGGTATACCTTCAACTTCCTTTTTCTCACGTGAATTCAACCCCAATTATACAAATTCACGTCGATCTAGAAACCCTAATTCGCCGTTCTTGCGAAGGGCGGACTAGTCCGGGTCCCAAGCGGACTTGTCCAATTTTGCGATCTATTTCCTATTGAATTAAATCTAAATTGGTTCAAATCAACTGCAAACCTGTCCAAACTTGTTAATAACCATTAGAACTGGTTACTAACCATCATTAACAACTCATTAACTAGTTTTGCTTTGCAATTGCATTAACCATGCATGTCATGACATATTGTGTAATATATGTGCACTTTTTTATTATGATTCTTGTCTTGTATGTTTATTGTGCATATTAGATAGATTTGCGCTAGAGAGTGCTGCAGAGGATCTCCAGCACCAGGAGTTTGAAGTCTTTGATCCCAATCAAGG
Organism: Tuctoria greenei; assembly: GCA_036927565.1. Taxonomy (NCBI): domain Eukaryota; kingdom Viridiplantae; phylum Streptophyta; class Magnoliopsida; order Poales; family Poaceae; genus Tuctoria; species Tuctoria greenei. The sequence continues at coordinate 56,160,678 of JAYESD010000010.1, read as the reverse complement.
CCAAAGAGCAAGGTAAGTGTCCTTGAACATATTGATCCTGTTTCTAAAATAAATGTATTGTTGGCAAAACTGCATGTTTGTGTCAATTTGATGGGAATACTATGATAGGAAGTTTACTAGCTTTGTTTAACCACCCTTGTCACCTGGAATACATGGTAGAGATTCGGGAAGGGCTTTTACCTTTTTTCTACGCTTAACTAATTGGGATGGGAAAACAATTATACTATTTAATTATGTATTAGTGAGATTATGGTTAATGTGAACTGGTCAATATGATATGGTAATGGGTGATCTAAGCAAGTCTGGTATGTGGATGGATTGGATGTTATGATGGTTTGCTTGACTTAGATCTAAGGACTGGTTCATGCGAGAATAAGCCAGGACAACAGTGCCGCCACGAGGCCAAGTATGGGTGCGGCGTAGCTAATTAATTAGGATATTTCTAGTATTGAGCGGATCATTTGGCGCACCAGGGAAGGGGAGTCGGATTGGGTTTGGATATGGTTGGCGGGACTCCCTGGGATCCGAATGGCACAAGAGGGGGCCCTTGGTTGAAGATGTGCTCAGTTGGAGACATCGCTATCGGTGAAACCTCAGTGGGTCCGTACATGCTAGTAGTCCCTTTGGAAAGGCTATTTTGTGATCTCCTGGCCATAAACCTATGGTAGTGTTTTGGCATGATAGAGGTTTTCTCTAGTCACCGATGGATGATAAAATCACAAACACGTGGGTAAAGTGGTACAAACTCTGGAGAGTCTTTAAAAACTATCATGATAGCCGTACTTCTGATTATGAGCACCTGGACAATTTCCATGATTAGAAGGAAACCAGGGATTGGTATGGATATGGTTATGGTTATGGTTTGGTTATGGATAATAAAATGATTATGGCTGGTTATGGATTGAATTGTGGCATTGAATATGGTTAATGGTAATGAGAAATCTGGTATATTGATGATGGTAATGGAACATGGACTGGTATTATGGTAACTTCATGGTTTATGAAGGGTTTACTTCACATACATATAATATATTGCTTTTCAAATGTTCTAATGTACTTTTCAATACTGAGCCTTTATTATATTCGTCATTTGAATCAGCTACATTTCATACTTTCCACACTTGCTGAGTACGACATGTACTCACCCTTGCAATTCCCCCACCAACAGTTGCAGGTCAGATTTGTGAGCGTAATGATGATAATGCGGAGTTCTAGGCCATGTCTGCCGTCAACTTTGCCTGTGTTGTTGATTGGAGCTGCGCTATCCCTTATTTCTTAGCCGCTTAGTTGCTTAATTAGTTATTTCCGTTGCATTTGTTGAAACTTGTCATTAATATTCATTAGAGCTTGTATTCGAGGATATTATGAATTGTGTAATAAAAGTGCTTAATTAATCTTGTTATGTGGTAATTTTCTGTATATCCTTTTGTGAAAGCACTCGTTTATGTGTGTTGAACGTCCTGGGCACACATATGCGTTCACTTGGTTCATTTTTGGAATCGGGTGTCACAAATTGTTATCAGAGCCACAGGAGATCCCGAGCAAGAAGAAGAAGAGGAGGAAATGAAAGAGGATCGAGTTTTCATCATTCTTCGCGAATTCACCTTCAACTCTTCATCAGCAACCCTATATCATCAAGATCCAAGTGTTGCCTACAAAACCCTTGATCCATTGGAGTTCTAAACACCTGGTATACATTCTACTTACTTTTTCTCACATGATTTCAATCCCAATTCTACAAATTCACGTCGATCTAGAAAACCCTAATTTGCTGTTCCTGCGAAGGGCGGACTTGTTCGATTTTGCGATCTATTTCCTATTGAATTAAATCTAAATTGGTTCGAATCAATTGCAAACCTGTCCAAACTTGTTAATAACCATTAGAACTATTTAGTAAACATCATTAACAACTCATTAACTAGTTTTTCTTTGCAATTGAATTAACCACGCATGTCATGACATATTCAGTAATATATGAGCACTTTTTGATTGTGATTCTTGTCTTGTATGTTTATTGTGCGGATTATACGGATTTGCGCTAAAGAGTGCCGCAGAGGATCTCCAGCACCAGGAGTTTGAAGTCTTTGATCCCAATCAAGCCCAAGAGCAAGGCAAGTGTCCTTGAACATATTGATCCTATTTCTAAAATAAATGTTTTGTTTGCAAAACTACATGCTTGTATCAATTTGATGGGAATCCTATGATAGGAAGTTTACTAGCTTTGTGTTGACGGCTGTTATATACCAATTTCATCTGTCAATTTAACTCGATTATGTGAAGGATTTGTCATTTCTTGCACATATCACCTTTCTATCTAACCCAATTCTACTTGGACTTGGAGAAATATGTGTATGCAGCATTTTATGTAGGAAATGAGGAATGTAGAGGGACCAATACTATAAAATATCATCCCAGCCAATCAGATAATGACACATGGCATCCCATGGATCAAATGGCCCACAAACAGAAGTATTCGAGGAGATCCAATGGTGTATCACCGATATACATCAATGTGACCCACCTGGCAGCCACCTGGAGAAAGCACACGAGAAACGGTGCAATGACCAGGTCGGCCGAACCAGAGGGTCGGCCGACCTAGTCTCTGCACCAAACTCGGTCAGCCTCCACGTGTTGGCTCCTCCCGGCTCCCTGGAGTCAATGGTGACTGATTCATGCGCTTTTGGTGGAGGGAACCGACGTCAACACTAGTATAAATAGGACCCCCTACCCCTCACTTCAACACACACCACTTGAGCTTCATCTCTATTGTATACACTATCATCCATAGTCTTAGAGGAGTTAGGTTGTAGAGAGGAGAGTCTCTAGTCCCAAGTCCAAATTGGGAAAGGAGTAAGGAGTCCCCCTCTTCCCAATCCTACATTGGGAAAGGTATGGCTCATGTATTCTTTATTGTAATTGTGAATTTATGCATAATAAAGATAGTATCTTTAGTCTCTACTTATACATATACTTGGGCAAAGCGTTTCTTGTTTGATTGTGGAGTCCATGTATGCAGAAGGTATAGCTTCTATGACTATTTCATCATGAACATATCTCATTATCATAGAACCTATAGACCCCCACTATAGTCTAGTTAATTATAACATAACTAGGTTAGTATGCATAATTATGTTGAGTATCAACATTGGTTCAATGATGATTCAATTCATTGCCTTAGGATGGATTGTGCCTAGGCTCTTAAGGTAATTACCTAATATACTAGCATGGTGCTAGGATAGCAAAGTAGCATTGGATGTCTTGTAGACCCATGGATTGAAGAGGTAGGCAGTAGGTGGTTACAGCCCTATCTATCCTTTGTAATCCTCCATGTTCGGCTATGCCACAGGCTTTTGGCGGGAGTCGCCCTAGTATTGCTAGGGGTAAGGCCATGCTCGATGTGTTGAACCACATAGCATAAGCATTCACTATTGACCTAGCTTATGGATAATTAGTTTAGGCTATGTATATGTACAATAGAGCATAGTAGGAGTACATCCATAACTCTCAACCTTAACTAACCTCTAGGATCCTCTTACCCCCCTAAGACTTGAAAGCGTCTGTGTGTGTCACACTACCTCCACTATTATTTTATCCATCATTACTAGATTCTTACCTAGACCTTTCTACCCTTTCCACTTGATGATTGTTATATCTCTACCCCGCCTTCCTTTGGGATCAAATAAATGACACCCTTGGGAATACTCTTAAGGGGAAATGCTATAATGATACCTCCGTGCGCTTGCGGAATTCACTCTGTGATCCAATAGAACCATTAACAAGTATTTCTGACAAATCAGTTGGAGGTGTTTAGTTAATGGTGCATAAGTAGTACCAACAAGCTTTTCTGGTGCCGTTGCCGGGGATGATTTGTTAGTATATCTTAGGAGCCGTCAACACTTTGTTTAACCACCATTGTGACCTGGAATACATGGTAGAGAGTTGGGAAGGGATTTTTACCTTTTTGCTTCGTTTAACTAATTGGGATGGGAAAACAATTATACTATTTAATTATGCATTAATGAGATTATGGTTAATGTGAATTGAAGAATATGATATGGTAATGGGTGATCTAAGCAAGCCTGGTATGTGGATGGGTTGGATGTTATGGTGGTTTGTTTGACTTAGATCTAAGGACCGTTTCATGCGAGAATAAGCCAGGACAACAGTGCCACCACGAGGCAAAGTATGGGTGTGGCGTAGCTAATTAATTAGGTATTGCTAGTATTGAGCAGATCATTTGGCGCATTAGGGAAGGGGAGTCGGATTGGGTTTGAAAAGGATGGCGGGACTCCCTGGGATCCGGATGGCACAAGAGGGGGCCATTGATTGAAAATGTGCTCAGTTGGAGACATCGCCACCGGTGAAACCTTAGTGGGTCCATACATGCTAGTAGTCCCTTTGTAAAAGCTATTTTGTGATCTCTTGGCCATACACCTATGGTAGTGTTTTGGCATGATGGAGGTTTTCTCTAGTCACCTACTGGTGATGAAATCACAAACACGTGGGTAAAGTGGTACAAACCTGCAGAATCTTTAAAAATTATCATGATAGCCGTGCTTCCGGTTATGAGCACCTCGACAACTTCCATGATTAGAAGGAAACTTGGGACTGGGATGGATATGTTATGGTTATGGTTTGGTTAAGGATAATAAAATGATTTTGGCTGGTTATGGATTGAATTGTGGTATTTAATATGGTTAATGGTAATGAGAAATCTGGTATATGGATGATGGTAATGGAACTTGGACTGGTATTATGGTAACTTCATGGTTTATGATGGGTTTACTTCACAAACATATAATATATTGCTTTTCAAATGTTTTAATGTACTTTTCAGCACTTAGCCTTTATTATATTCGTCATTTGAATCAGCTACATGTCATACTTTCCACACTTGCTGAGTACGACATGTACTCTCCCTTGCAATTCCCCCACCAACAGTTGCAGGTCAGATTTCGGAGCATAATGATGATAATCCAGAGTTCTAGGCCGTGTATGCCGTCAGCTTTGTCTGTGGTGTTGATTGGAGCTGCGGTATCCCTTATTGCTTAGCTGCTTAGTTGCTTAATTAGTTATTTCCGCTGCATTAGTTGAAACTTGTCATTAATATTCCCTAGAGCTTGTATTCGAGGATATTATGAATTGTGTAATAAAAGTGCTTAACTAATCTGGTTCTGCGGTAATTTTCTGTATATCCTTTTGTGAATGCACTCGTGTATGTGTGTTGAACGTCCTAGGCAGACATATGTGTTCACTTGGTTCATTTTCGGAATCGGGTGTCACAGTTTTCTACTAAGCTCTATGATTTTTCAAAGTTTGAATGGAATTTGGGATTTATTTTCTACTTGGAAAGGTTTTAAACATTGGTAGTCGGTCCAAAATTTACAAGTATCCAATCAGAATTGAGCCACACTGAGTTACGAGGTTGAAATAGCTTTGGCACATTGGATCCCTTGACACAGAGGATTCCCTGGTGAAGCAACATGAGGCTGATAGGTGGGCCGGAGGGTCCACTGTCAAACCCATCTTCAACCTCGTGGCAATGCCCAATGGACCACCAAGTCACGGTGGCGCTTGGCCATTACCACACCGCAGCTCGAACATAGATGGCAGGGAAGGGCTTCAACAAACGAATTGATCATGGAACACCTCTAGGGAAAACACATGATGCGCAGTGGAAACGGAAATGTGTTCACTGACAGTGGCGGCAGCGGCTATCCCGTCAGCGACGCCGACACCCCACGAGAATAGTCGAACATGCCCTAATATTGATCCAACATAACCCTTGCACGATTGAGAACATGAATCTAGCATCCAATCGCGCGGAAAGTGACGGAGTCCTGGTAATCAATGGCGACCTAGGTCAAACAGCGCGGATGGGGAAATTTCGACATTCAACACAACGGGCGAGTCAATCCCCAATCTTCTTGCTTGAGGAGATTTCTTAGGGATTCTAGAACCTATGTTTAAATGGAGTGAGGCATGATATTATATTGAAAATGAATTTTGACGGTGATGTGCCACGGTTCTATGAAACAATCATGGAGAAAACACCAAATCCAACGTGGATACTCTCTAGCGCGGAACTTTACTTGAGGAGAAGCAAGTCACAAATATTACCAACCTTTTTGTTGGCACGGTTGGGCAAGAGCAGCCCTAGTGGATCGAGCAACGGTGAGGGAGGTGAGCACCCGAGTTGATGCCATACTTTTTCCAACCAATATACATCCAAGTGCAGTCTACAACCATATTTTAGTGTATACCTTCAAAGTAGAAAATTCATTATTAGTTTAATTTTTATGTTATGTCACGGCCCTACAACTAGGCAGATAGGTCCTAAACCCATCTAAGAGTGATTGAAGTAACGTTCTTATGACGAAACACGAGGTCCGAATCCGGAAGAAATTTCAACAGCATAACCCCGCTGTTCTCCAAGTGCATGCCCATAAATGGTGCAGCGGAGAACATGAGGGTTACGATGTCGAAATCACATCTAGATCGAGACCCTGTACCTAGCTCGTCATATGCACGCCCTCGGTCACTCCTAGACTGTCCAAAAAGGGACAATTCCGAACCTGCACGCCTCACATGCCTATCACATGTGAGTGGTGCCTATTCGAAACGGGTGATGCATTTCTATAGGTTATGTTAATAATTTTCATTTTGAGTCATTTACGAGAAAGCAAAGAACGATAGAAAGAGGGGAAAGAACAGAGGATGCTCGTCCACGTGCGGGTGCTTGCTGTCCCCACTGGCGCCGTTCGCTTCTGTGCTCGTACCGACCTCCTCAAGCTTAATCTTGACATACATTTTGCCAAAGCAAATAACGCTTTATATTATACATAGCTTATACGACGGGGTATATAGCTAACTGTCGTAAATAAGCAAATAATTATGCAATTAATCAAATAAACAACAAATCAAACAATTATACATGTTGTAATAATGAATTAATAATAAACCAACTACTTAAGTAAATAATGCAAAATTTATTTCACAAAGTAAACATTTTAGCAATTAATCAACAACTTAAACAATATTGAACTAATGCAAAGTTTAATTTACTAATTAAACATCTTAATTTCAATTCACTAAGTAAACATTATTGAACTAATGCAAAGTTTAATTAACTACTTAAACATCTTAACTAAAACTTAATATGCAAATTAATCAATATTTAAATCCACTAATCACCAATTTCAAATTACACAATTCAATTCACAAATTTAATCAATTAATCAACATATTACACAACTCAATTCGCAAATTTCATCAGTAAATACACATTCGATCCACCTATCACAAAAAATTCAATGCCCTAGCTCGAAATTGGGGGGGGGGGTGGCTGTAACGGGGTAGGGGCGGTGGGGGGGGGGGGGGTGGGGATGCACGGTGGGGGAGCAGCGATAGGGGGTGCAGTGCACGGTAGGGGGCGGTGGGGGGCGCACAGTGGGGGTGTTGGTATTTCTTAACACCGCGGATCATCTCCGGTACGAGATGAAATCCGCAAGCGCACGAAAGATACAGTTGTAGCATTTCACCCAAGAGTATTCCCAAGGGTATCATATTTATTCCAAATGAAGGCGGTGAAGTGAGGTAAACACTATTTTATGATCAAGGTATAGGGTACTAAGTGTTTATCAGAACAGGGGTAACATGATAATAGGAGTAGTGTGACACAAACCTAAGAAAACTACTCTAAGCGGTAAGAATTTCCTAGTGGAGGATAAGTTAGGAAAGGAGTTGGTCCTACTATGCTTAAGGTATTCATATACATAGTCAACTAGTCTACATATGAGTATGATAACGATGAGTACTAGGGTTTGGTGGTCCAACACATTGGGCACGGGTTTACACCTGAGATTATGGCACGAGCCTGCAGTGTAGCCGAACGTGGGGGATTACTAGGACGGATAGGGCTATCACTACCAGCCGCCTATCCCTACAAACCGTGGGTCTACAAGACATCCAACACTGCTTAACTATCTAAGAACCACACTTACATGTTAAGTAGATACCGTAAGAGACTAGGTACAAGCACTATCCTAAGGCAATAACTAACGTAAACATCGTTGAAACCAATGTTGGAACCAAGCACTACATTACTCATATTAACATAATCATATTAATACCTAATTAGACTACAATGGTGGTGTATGATGTTGATGATAACATGATAAAGGCATTATAACTAGACCATAATAACATCTATACCTATCACATACATGGACTCCACAACCAAACAAGGAACACTTCATCCAAGTATATGAATAAGTAAAGACTAATAATATTAATATGAAGCATAATGTCAAAAATACATGAAAAGATACATGAGCCATGCCTTTCCCAATTTTGACTTGGGATTAGAGGCTCCTCTCTATAGTTGAACCACCACTAAGGAACTAGGAGAACCAGTGTATACAAGAGAGAATGCTTGAGTCGTGTATGTTCTAGTGAGGGGTGAGGGTCCTATCTATACTAGTGTTGAGGTCGGTTCCCGCCATCTTTTGCACGCTAATCAGTAACCATTCTTATCACAAACCACGAGAGTGTACCACGTTGAAGTTGACCAAGATTGGTGGGAAGAACAGGTCGGTCGACTGTTGATGGATGTTATATACAAATTTCACCCGTCAATATAATTCAATTATGTGAAGGAATTGTCATTTCTTGCACACATCACCTTTCTATTTAACCTCTTTCCACTCGTCCTTGGAGAAACAGTGCATGCAAAGAATTATTGCAGGAAATGAGGTAAAAGAGGCAGAGCAATCCTGTAAATTACCATCCCAGCCAATCAAGCACCGTCATGTGGCACCGCATGGATCAAATGGCCCACAAACAGAAGTATACGAGGCCATCCAATTGTGTAGAACACATATCAAGGGATGGGACCCACTTGGCAGTGACCTGGAGAAAGCAAACGAGAAATGGTGCAGAGACCAGGTCGGCCGACCCCCTACTCGGTCGACTTGGTCCTGGTGCCAAATTCGGTCAAACGCCACGTGTTGGCTCCTCCCAACTTGAAGAAGTCAGTGGTGACTGATTCGCGCGCTTTTGGTGGCGCTAACTGACCCTTCTCCATCTATAAATAGGACCCCTACCCTCACTTCACACACACACCACTTCTGGATTCATTCATTGTATCCACTATTCTCCATAGGTTTAGAGGAGTTTAGGCTATAGAGAGGAGATCCTCTAGTCCATAGTCCAAGTACGAAAGGAGTAGAAGGAGTCTCTTCCCAATTCCTAATTGGGAAAGGTGTAGCTCTCATATTCCTATTTGTATTTGTGACTTTGCTCTTATAAAAGATGTTACCTTTAGTCTTCTATCGTTCATATACTTGGATGGAGTGTTTCTTGTTTGATTGTGGATTCCATGTATGTGGTGGGATTAGTCTTTATGATTATGCTATAACAATATTATTCTATCACCATAAACACTACAAACCCCCACTATAGGCTAATTAGCTATGCCATGATTATGTTAATATGAATCACTTTTGCTATGTATTAACATTGGTTCAACGATTATTTAGTTCATTGCCTTAGGATGGCTTGTGCCTACGCTCTTAAGGTAATTACTTAATATGCTAGCATGGTGCCAGGATATATAAGTAGCGTTGAATGTCTTGTAGACCCACAGATTGAAGAGGTAGGCAGTAGGTGGTGACAGCCCTATCTGTCATTTGTAATCCTCCATGTTCAGCTATTCAATAGGCTCTTGGCAGGACAAGTCCTAGTATTGCTAGGGGTAAACATGTGCCCGATATGTTAATCAACTTAGCATGAGAATTCAAAATTAATATAATCATTAGTAACTAACTTAGGCTATGTATATGTATATTAGAAGCACAATAGGAGTATCTACCTAACTCTTAGCCTAGTCCCCCTTTACCTAATTTACCCCCCTTAGGATAGAATGCTCTTGTGTGTGTCACACTACCTCCAATTATCATTTGCCTATCCTTGCCAGAACCCTACCTAGACCAACCTATCCTCTCCATTTGATGATTGCTTTGCTTCCACATAGCCTTCCTTTGGGAGAATATAAATGACACCCTTTAGGAATACTCTTTAAAGGGAAATGCTACTTCAATAGCTTCCATGCGCTTGCAGATTTATATCTCTGAAGTTAGTAGCCATCAACAAGCATTTCTAGCACCATTGCCAGGGATGATTTGTTAGTGTTACTTAAGAACTATCAACAAGCATTTCTAGCACCATTGCTGGGGAAGGTAGCTGAAGTATTGCATGATTGAGTGAATAGGGTAGGACCCTGGGTTGGTTTTAGTAGGATAACCTTTCTTTGTTTTCACATTTCCTATGAAAATAGGGTAGTGTATGTTTAGTTTCTGCTTGCCAGAAAACTTTGTTGAAGATCCCGAATCTCTTCTGAGAGATTGACCTCGTGTGATTTCTCCTTAGAAGCTTCGTGGGGCAAAGCAAGCCAACGTAAATGCACCAACGACCAAAACACCAGTGGCCCAGAAGACCCTTCGTGAGCTATCGGCTCCCTCTGCTAAAATTGTGCCTATCGGGCCCACTGTTAACACGGGAGACGTAAACTTTGAAATCAATACTGACTTGATCACTATGGTGCAAGCCAACCCATTTTGTGGGAAGGCTGACGAGGATGCAAGTGCTCACCTGCAACAATTCCTTGAGATCTGCAGCACTTTTAAGATCAAGGACGTATCTCATGATGCTGTCCTTCTTCGGCTGTTTCCGTTCTCTCTTCTTGGGAGAGTTAAAAAGTGGTTCTACATGAAATTAAGTGTTGTAGACACTTGGGAGAAGTGTTCTGCAACATTCCTTGCCATGTTTTTCCCGTTAGGCAAGACCAATGCGCTACGTGGAAGAATTTCTAGCTTCAAGCAAGATGCCAAGGAGTCTATTCTCGAGGCTTGGGAAAGGCTGCAAAAGTATATCCTAGCCAATCCCCACCATGGGATGGATTATTGGCTCATTATCGAAAACTTCTACAGCGGGCTGATCCCTTCTGCTCGTGACCTTGTTGATGCTACTGCTGGAGAAGCCTTTTTCTCATTGACGGTGCCCAAAGCCAAATATTTGATTGAGAATATGGTGTCAAACATGGGTTGGAGCGACGAGCATCACCATACCCGCCAGCGAGGCATGCGCACCTTGAAGGAGGTGGACATGATCGCTGCCAAATTAGACCCCCTCATGAAGAATACAGATGGACAAGCAAATGATGAGGTATGTGGCAATGCCTATGCCCTAGACTCTCACATCACATGTGAAGTCTGTGGAAACACGGGCCATTTAGGCAATGACTGCCCAGAAACTCGTGAGGATGCCCTATACGTAGCCAACAATGGAAACAACAATGACTATCATCTAGGAGGTCAAGAGTGGGACCAATCACGCCCACTCTTTCAAGGAGCATACTACAACAATGGCAACAATGGAAATGAGCCCAACTTGAGAGAGCTTGCCATTAGTCAGCTGAAGATCAAGGATGCTCTATCCATGAAACTGTCGGCTAATGACAAGACCCTGGAGAGCATTAATGCCAAGATTGAAGGACTATCCTTGGCCATCAAGAATCAACTGAGCTTCAACAAGATGTTGGAAACTCAGTTGGCCCAACTGGCAACTGCTATTCCACCAATGGAGAATGGCAAGATTCAAAGACAGCCTGAAACCCCCGTGGAAAATGTCAACATGATTTCTCTACCGGAAGGCAACTGGCTGAAGGACCCTGGATGTCCTATAATATCATGCTCAATTGGGGCTCACTACTTTTACAAGGAACTTTGTGACCTTGGAGCAAGTGTAAGTGTGATGGCCAAGGTGGCCTTGGACCAGATGAACATTATGGAGCTTACTCCAACACGATTGTGGCTCCAACTGGCCAATTCTTCAGTCCGTTATCCAGCGGGTATTGCTAAAGACGTTCTGGTGAAAATTCGGAATTGCTTCATACCCGTGGATTTCGTGGTGCTCGACATGGAGGTTGAGAAGGATACGCCGCTCATCCTTGGGCAACCATTCATTAGCACTGCGAAGGCTCGCATAGATGTGGGAGCTGGAATCCACTTCCATATCAATGGCAAGGACGAGAAGTTTAACTTTCTCCCAAAGTTGGAGCAATGCTCCATGATCCGTATCAAGTATGGTCTGAATGTTAAACACATCCAAGAGGTTGAAGTCACACCTTCAAAGGTGGATCCGATCATTGCATTCGTGAGGAAATTGATTTATGCGGGGAACCTGTCTCATTGTACACACCGACACCACAATAATACGGGGAAGTTTGGGCCTCTCCAAAGGGCCAAGTCCACCAATATGCCAAAGAAGGAATGCCAGAAGAAGCAAGACAAGACGTCCAAGCCCATCCCTCTGGCCCGGATGTCAAGAAATGAAGAAGGAAGAATGTCCATCTCATTGGACGGTGGTGAGACCTAGCCAATAGGTTAAATTGGTAGTTATCCTTTCTTTGATTTTTCTTTTCTCTTAATTTGGTTTTTCCCCATTTAGTTTGATTCTTCCCCACTGCATATTTAATTTTGCTTAGCATGTTGGGAATCTTCTATTCTCAACTATCATTTTTATTTATTTATTTTTCACAAAAAGAAAATTGTTGTGTTTTGAAAAAAGGGTTTTTATTTGGAAAACAATTTTTCTGAGCTGCAAATGTGTCATTTCACCAACGTGCTGATTTTATAGCAATTGGGGAGCCACCTTCCCAAAGGGAGAACAGGAGGGCCCATATTGTAGTGCGGTCAACCCCCCTGTTTGGCCGACATGGGGAAAGGGCCATTTTTGCTCTCTCTCCTCCCACAACTACATTTGGTTCTCTTGTGACTGTTGGGGAGTGTACACAATAAATGGTTGCCGTGAGGAGCGCTCCTCTTCACACTTCACCTCATTTCACACTTCCCCAAAGTCACTCCTTGCTCACATTGTTTTTCTTGCCCTTCATTGAAGCACTCTTGCTCAAATCTGAATGTGGCCTAGAGGGGGGGGGGGGTGAATAGGCCTTTTTGAAAATTGTCGGATCCTGCAACACTTAACAACCAGTTCAATACCAGAGATATCGGACTAGTCCGGTAAAGTGCAGACTAGTCTGGTGTTCACAGACTAAGTTGATCAAATTTGATTGATTAGATTGATTCTACTATGTATGCAGTGGAAGTCTAGAATCAAATGAAGGTTTCAATGTTATATATAAGATTATATCAAGATTAAATCTTATGTTTAACAATTCAACATGAGATAAGCAATGATTAGTGAAACCCTAGGTTATATTGATAAATAAGAACGTTGAACTCCAGGAACAAGACACAAGGATTTATCCCGTGGTTCAACTCCCACGAAGGCAACCTACGTCCACGTTGAGTAGTCCACAAAAGGACCGGGTCTTCTCAAACCCTATTCTCGTCAGATCGCCACGAAGGCCAATCCTCTTCCACTAATCACAAAGGGGTGAACAAACGAATTCAAAGGGGCCTTCTCACACGTTGAGAGCTCCCTTGGATTACAACACGAAATACCACCAAAACACACTCAAAAGATTACAACTAAAACGCAGGAGTGTGTTAGAGAATCAAACCAAGAGCTCAATGGTGTTGAACGTGTCTCTCCAATGATCTAGAGTGAATCCTCAAAGGATTGATCGTTGTTGCACTTAATTTTGTGGAGAGATTTGGTTTCTGAGGCTTTTGGGAGGTGTGACGGCGGTAGGGTTCGAGAGTGGTAAAAATATGGCTGTACAACTCTATTTATATGGGTTTATAAAAGTGACCGTTAGGGTTCAGAAAGTTCGGACTAGTCCGTAGTGGTCACCGGACTAGTCCGGTGTGCTGAGTGTAGCAAACCCTAGGTGTCCCGAAATATCGGACTAGTCGACTAGGAGCGGACTTGTCCGATTTCGCTCTTGGAAATCTTCGGACTAGTCCGATAGCCATCGGACTTGTCTGGTTATGTGAAACCCTAAGTGTATAGGATGACAAGTCCGCACTTGGGGGACTTGTCCGATTCATATCAAAGGGTATTTCGGACTAGTCTGTGTACACATCGGACTTGTCTGATTTGGATCAGAAAGAATATCAGACTAGTCCGGATGTGATCGGACTTGTCCGATTTTGTATGACTTGTGAAGTGTTTTGAGGACTAGTCCGCACTGGGGAGGACTAGTCCGATTCTATTTAGAAAGGATATCAGACTAGTTCAGTGTCTGTCAGACTAGTCCGGTCCTGTGTAACTTTGTGCAATTTGTGTGTTTAAATGTGGTTGAGCTCTTGGTATGTGTTTCCTTAACACACTCCATACACAAAAATCTACTACTCTTCTTCTTTGAGCTCATTTTCACTTTGCTCCTCATTCTTCCTTCTTTTTGGTACTTTGTTCATTTTTCTGTCATAAGCCCGCACTCATCTCAACAAAGAGGTTAGGATCCCAATCGCTTGTCATAAATCATCCAAAACCCATAATGGAGTCCTAGATGCACTTTTAATCTCCCCCTTTTTGGTGATTGATGACAACCAATTGAGATTTCACAAAATGTGATAAAAATTGAGATTTTCATAAAGTATGCACATATGAATCCAAAATACATCAAGCAATGAAAAGTATTATCCATATGTGCATTCTTTATGGTGGGATGCATGACTAAGTATATTGAAACATTGGTAAAGATATAATTGACATTAATTACTAAATAGCAAGCATATATGACATTCTAGAGCAAAATCACAGTTTTCATAAATACTACTCAACGGATTAACTCATTGCATCACATAACCATAATTAACATAAGATCATTGTGAAATCATTACAAGCCACAAAAGAGGTAAAAAGAAAAGCATAGAACCCTCTCCTCGCAAACTAAAGCTAAGCCTAAGACCCCCCTCAATATCTCCCCCTTTGGCATCAAGACACCAAAAAGAAGGAGAGGAGGGTCCTAGGGTCTTCACTCTTCGCTGTCGGTGCTATCATCGTCGTCTTCATCATCTTCATCTTCAGCTTGATGAGGAGGAGGAGGAGGAGGTGCAGAGGTACTTGAGTCCCCAACACCAAAGTAGGCAAGCTCGGAGGGGGTCAAGGGCCCGAGCTCAGTGAAGTCCGGGTCAGAGTCTTCAGAAATCACTGGAGATCCAATGGGGTCGATCTCCAACTTCTGGCAAATTTGCTTTACATTTGCCTTGATGTACCTCATGTCCTCCTTTCTTTTCTGATTGATCTTG
The DNA here is from genome assembly GCA_036927565.1 of Tuctoria greenei. Classification (NCBI taxonomy): domain Eukaryota; kingdom Viridiplantae; phylum Streptophyta; class Magnoliopsida; order Poales; family Poaceae; genus Tuctoria; species Tuctoria greenei. The sequence continues at coordinate 56,145,463 of JAYESD010000010.1, read as the reverse complement.
TGGGCCTTCACTTCAACCTTCTTGCAGGAGGCAAAGATTGCAGCTAGATATTTAAGGATCCCACTAGCTAATCCTTTTTGAGGGGCTGCCCTACCAGCAGGTGCAGCACTTGCATCTTCTCTTGTTTTCGCAGGTGCCTCAGGGCTAGATATGTACATGAGATAAGGGGCATGAGATAAGGGGCATAGCAACATGATCTGTTAGGAGTGCAGGATATGTTCACCATGTCATTCCAAATGTATTCCGCCACATCAAATGGGCGGTTTTTGCTTATGACCCTCATCAGAGTTTTGAGGTATCCTTAAACACTCCCTGCATCCCCATCCTTAGGAGCTATTGTCTTCCTCAAGACTCTGTTTAGCACAACAAAGAATGGATTCATGTTCTTCGTGGAAGGAGGGATGAACTTTGAGTTGTGCTCATAGAGAAACTTCATCTTTTCCTTCTCGATGACACCAACATTGTGAATAATCACATTGTCATTGCTTGAGGTGTCAAGATGCAACATCCTTTCATATTCTTCATATGTGATAGTGTACTTGGATCCATGAGTCATCCAAGTCACTCTCTCTTCTTCATCGCTTGCAAAGTAACAAGTGGCATAGAACTGAGCCACCACTTCATCATTCCAATTGTACTTTAAGGCAAAGAGGTTCTTCAAGCCATGTCTTTCAGTTGCTGCAATCACTTCATCAAATGCAGAGCATCTATTCTTCTCGAGATGTGCCCAGTCAATCAACTGACTGCGCACCACTGGTGTCTTCATCTGTAGGTAAACAGCCCTGTAATAGTCAGCATGAAAATTGCTCCAGAATCTTCCATCTGCAGCCTGCTTTGGATGACTATAGCAATCAATGCTCCTGAGCATTGCAGCTGAGTTGCTGCCCTTTCCATTAAACTTCTCTTCAGTGGGGTCCCGGACCCCTTCCCTCGGAGCATGCAGCTTCAACGGGCCAACTGGACCCGTAGCAATCCCTTTGCCCTTGCCCTTTGCTTGGCGGGCACTTGCTGAGCTAGGACCACCACCGGTGGTAGTCCTAGAAGCTGGCACCTTGGAGGCCAGCTTCTTCGCCAGCACTTTCCTCTGAACCTGTGGAGAAGACGGAGCTGGCTTGGTAGGTCTCTCTTGGCACTTCTTGCCGAGACTCGTTGAGGTTCGAGGTTCCATCTCGTGGTTCATCTCGGCCTCAAAATCAGAAACTTCATCGTTTGAGCTCGACATGACCCGAGAATGAGAGGCTTCATTGAGAATGAATGGTACAAGGCATAGGTGTGAAAGTATATCAAGGACTTGCATTGAGGAATTGAAAAGATAGGTTTTGAGTTCAGAAAAGTCAGACTTGTTCGGTGTCCAGGCACGCACTAGTCCGGTATTGAAACTCAGAAACCTTGGAAACTAGACAAATGGTGATTCCCAATGCATAACAGGCATAGCATAAACGTAATACATCAAGGAGGCATGTATATAGTTAAATATGCTAGGCTATTTGATCAACAATGAAGGAATTTGGGATTTCTAGGGTTAGGGTGAAAGGTTACCGAAGAATTCGACTGGAGCTGGAAGAAGAGGATGTTGAAGGCTGGACTAGTCCGAGAGCTTCAGTCCCGATGCAATGTCGATCAAATCCCACCCAAAGTTGCAAAGTTTTGATGGAGAAATCAAGAAATCGCGTTGGGGGCTCGAGCACGAAGAGAGAGAGTGCATGAGGCAAGAGTGGAGGTGAAGGATTTAGGGTTTAGCAGTGGCTAGGGTTATGGACACGAAAAATCGGACAAGTCCGGAGATGACTGGACTAGTCCGAACTTTTCCAGGGGCTATATCCGACTAGCCCGTTGTCTACCGGACTAGTCCGGCCTAACCGGCACTCTACAGACTGGTCTGCATGGGCGGACTAGTCCGAACAACCACGGACTAGTCTGTGGTCACCAGACAAGAATTTTTAGCCCATTCATATATATTTGAAGGTACATATGTAGAGAAAAGAGAGGCAAAACACATAAAATAGTCTTGATGAATATGACCAGTAAGCATACAACAATCAAGCAATGATCATAATTCACCAAGATCTAGTAATTGACATAGTTTTTTGAAGAAAAATGAGAGAGATGATTTTCACAATCCAATCAACATATTTGAAGAATTCAAACAGGTATGCAACATTTCAAGCCACACTCCGAGCATCAAGGATATTCAGTTCATTTCGGAGTTCGCAAAAGCGTTTTTCATCATGGCTTGGTGAATATGTCGGCCAATTGCTTTTGGGTATTGACATGGGAAATATCTATGTCTCCTTTCATGGCATGATCTCTCAAAAAGTGATGTCTTATATCTATGTGTTTAGTTCTGGAGTGCTCAACTGGGCTGTGGGCAATTTTGATGGCACTCTCATTGTCACAAAGGAGTGGAATATGGTTCATAGTGTAACCATAATCCCTTAGAGTTTGTCGCATCCAAAGGAGTTGAGCACAACAACTCTCGGCTACAACATACTCTGCTTCGGCTGTGGATAAAGCAATGGAATTTTGTTTCTTGGAGGACCAAGAAACTAAGGATCTCCCTAGGAATTGGCATGTGTTGGAAGTGCTTTTTCTATCTACTTTGCACCCGACATAATCTGCATCGGAATAACCGATGAGATTGAATTTTGATCCTGTTCGGTACCAAAGACCAAGGTTGGGTGTATGAACTAAATATCTCAAGATCCTTTTTATGGCTGTCAAGTGGCATTCTTTAGGGTTGGCTTGAAATCTTGCACACAAACATACACTCAACATAATGTCTAGCCTAGATGCACATAAATAGAGTAGAGATCCAATCATGGAGCAATATACCTTTTGATTGACGTTAGGTCCATCTTCATTGAGATCCAAGTGGCCATTTGTTGCCATGGGGGTCTTTATGGGCTTTGCCTTTTCCATACCAAACTTCTTATGTATGTCCTGCGTGTACTTGGTTTGGCTTATGAATGTCCCTTCCTTTTGTTGCCGCACTTGGAATCACAAAAAGTACTTTAACTCTCCCATCATTGACATTTCAAACCTGTCTGTCATGATTTTACTAAATTCTTCACAAAAAGATTGGTTAGTTGACCCAAAGATTATATCGTCAACATAAATTTGACAAATAAAAAGATCATCATCAAAATTCTTCGTGAACAGTGTATAGTCTACTTTGCCAATATTAAAGCCATTTTCAATTAAGAAATCTCTAAGACACTCATACCAAGCTCTAGGAGCTTGTTTGAGCCCATAGAGAGCCTTACGCAATTTAAACACGTGGTCGGGGAACTCTTCATCTTCAAATCCGGGTGGTTGCTCCACGCACACCTCTTCCTTGATTGGTCCGTTGAGGAAGGTGCTTTTCACATCCATTTGATACAGCTTAAAATCATGGTAAGTATCATATGCAAGTAATATTCTAATAGATTCAAGTCTAGCTACTGGAGCAAAAGTCTCGTCGAAATCCAAACTTTCGACTTGTGAGTACCCTTTGGCCACAAGTCGTGCCTTGTTCCTTGTCACCACCCCGTGTTCATATTGTTTGTTGCGGAAGACCCACTTGGTGCCGACAATGTTTGCATTGGGTCTTGCCACAAGTTCCCGCACTTCGTTCCGCTTGAAGTTGTTCAATTCTTCTTGCATTGCCACCACCCATTCCAGATCTTTCAATGCATCTTCAACCCTGCGTGGTTCCAAAAAGGATACAAATGAATAGTGTTCACAAAAGTTAGCTATGCGAGATCTAGTGGTTACTCCCTTTTGGATGTCACCGGTGATGTTGTCGATTGGGTGATCCCTTTGGACGTATTGGTGTACTCTTGGGTGTGGCACTTGAGGAGTTGTATCTTCATGATTATCTGCTTCTACCCCTAAGTCATTGCCTTCGTTGACTTGTTGATTATCCTGCTATCTTTGTGGTTGATCTTGTGTTGAAGCTCCCCCTTGATCGTTGATCTCCTCTTGTGGTTCATCGCCCTAATGTACGTGTGGAGGTGGCTCTTGTGGTCGAACCTCACCTAGAGCCATTCTCTTCAATGCTTGACAAGGAGATTCTTCTTTACTAGTTCACATGGATCAACTTGCTCCTTTTGGGAGCCATTAGTCTCATCGAACACTACGTCACGTGCTATTTCAACAAGTCCGGAGGTCTTGTTGAAAACACGATAGGCGTAAGTGTTCGAATCATAACCAAGCAAGAAACCTTCACCGAACTTCGAAATGAACTTTGAAGTCCTAGGCTTCTTGTTTAAGATATAGCATGGAGAACCGAAAACTCGAAAATATGAAATATTTGGTTTGTTACCGGTGAGTAGCTCATAGGATGTCTTCTTGAGTAGTCGATGAAGATAAAGTCGATTTACAGCGCGGCAAGCGGTGTTAATCGCTTCTGCCCAAAATCGATCCGATGTCTTGTACTCATCGAACAATGTTCTTGCCATCTCTATGAGTGTTCGATTCATCCTTTTGGCAACTCCGTTTTGTTTTGGTGAATATGGCGCTGAAAATTCGTGCTTGATGCCCTCTTCATCAAGGTACTCCTCTACTTGTGTGTTCTTGAACTCCGTGCCATTGTCACTTCGAATATTCTTGATTGTCAATGAGAATTTGTTTTGAGCTCGCTTGCAGAACTTCTTGAGTGTTCCTTGTGTCTCTGACTTATCATGCAAAAAGAAAACCCAAGTGAAGCGAGAAAAGTCATCAACAACTACTAAACCATATTTTTTACTGCCGATGCTTATGTAAGCAATTGGACCAAATAAGTCCATGTGAAGTAGTTCGAGCAGTCTTGTTGTAGTCATGACGTTCTTTGCGGGATGAGGTGCTCCAACTTGCTTCCCGGCTTGGCACGCGCTACAAGGCCTGTCTTTCTCAAAAACAACATCCTTCAGACCGCGGATGTGATCGCCCTTGAGGAGTTTTTGAAGATTCCTCATACCAACATGAGCTAGCCGTTTATGCCACAGCCAACCCATGTTGGTTTTTGCAATCAAGCATGTGTCAAGTTCGACTTTATCCTTGTTGAAGTCAACAAGGTAAAGCTTTCCCTTCAACATACCCTTGAATGCAATGGAATCATCACTCCTCCTAGAGACGGTCACACCCTTGTTCGTGAAAAGCAATTATAACCTTTGTCACATAGTTGAGATATGGACAGCAGATTATAATCTAAGGATTCAATATGTAAAACATGAGAAAGTGTGTGTTTAGATGATATAGCAATTTTACCAGTACCGAGCACTCTTCCTTGACTGTTATCTCCAAAGTAGATGCCCTCATTTTGGTCCTTATTCTCTTCATATTCCACGAACATTCTTCTTTCTCTGGTCATATGGTTGGTGCACCCGCTGTCTAGCACCCATATAGATCCATCGGAGGAATAGGCCTGCAAAAATAGATTATGCTTTGGTTTTAGGTACCCAAGCTTGCTTGGGTTCTTGAAGGTTAGTTACAATACATTTGGGCACCCACACATGAGATTTAGTGTTCCCATGGCGTGGCCCAACATAATAAGCATAAACCTTGCCAAAGTTATTTCTCATTAACACATAAGAAAAATCAAAGGTTTTCAACACTAGCTGTTTATGTACCGGACTAGTCTCGGGGCCCGGACTTGTCCGGCGAACCAGACTTGTCCGGAAACCGACCGGACTAGTCCAATGTTTCTGTGAAGGTACAGTCTTAATCTGTGACTTTCCAGTTTGAGAGGGTCTTTCTTTTACAAAGGTAATCCTCTCCTTGTTATTCTTATGACTTCTAGCATGCTGCTTTTCACCATAAGAGTAACCAATGCCATATTTGACGTTTGGAGGTCTTTGGACCAAGTATGCACTACGTGCATAGTTGATCTTCTCCTTGTCAAATATGCCACATTTGGAAGGATGTTTATCCTTTGTGGAGGTTGACTTCTCCTTCAAACTGGTGTCATCTTCCTTACATGTACAAGCACGAGCTAAATCAGTTTTAGTGAGTTGAGAAGGTGAACTTGAAGAGGAGGAAGGTTCACTCAGCTTGAGTGACTCAACTTGCACTTCAAGGATATTGTTAACCTTGATCAGGTCAGCAAGTTGGTCCTTGATTGCAACATTTGAGTTGGTTAACTCTAGGCAAGCTTCCTTGGTTGAAGCTAACTCAAGCTCTAGTGAATTGCTTTTATCCTTTTCAAGTTCTAGAAGTTTGTCAAGTTCGACATACTCCTCCTTTTGGGAGATGATCATATCCTCTTGATGATGAATTAACCTCTCCTTCTCAATAAGTTGATCAATTAAAAACTTCATTTTTATTGCAGCTTTCCTATCTAGTCCAATAAGCATATCCTCATTATCACTATGTATTTCATCATTACTAGAGTAGGAATGCACGGAAGGGGCTTTGATGGTTACCTTGCGTTTACCTTCCTTTGCCATGAGGCAAGTGCCATTTCCCTTCCTTGTGCCGAGTGTAGGGAAGAGGGTAGACTTCTTGGACGTGCTCTCGATAGCTATGCTAGCCATCTCTTCTTCTTCGGATGATGAGGACTCATCATTTGAGTCCCACTCCTTCCCTATGTGAGCTTGTTCGGCTTGTTCCTTCTTTTTGAAGAATTTCTTGGGTTGAGGCTTGGCTTCCTTTGTCTTCTTCTTGTTCTCTTCATACGGGCAATCAACAATAAAGTGGTTGTACTCACCACAATTATAGCATGCCCGCCTCAACTTTGCCTTTGTTCTGTCCTGGTACTTTCCTTCACTTGATTTTGTACCTTGTCTTTTCTTCATTATTCTCTTGAACTTTTTCATGAATAATATCATGTCATCTTCATCTAGTTCACTGCTCTCATCGTCACTGTCTTCCTCTAGTTGTGCTTCTCTAGCTTCTTTGGATAGGGGCTTGAGGGTGGACTTCAAGGCAACCCCTTTCTTCTTTGCCGAGGTGAGGTCGGCAATTTCCTTGACGTGCTTTCCTTGTTTTTCCATCATCTCAAAGTTGATGATCTTTCCAAGCAATTCATCCGGAGTCATCCTTTTGTATCCGGGGCTTTCCCTAATCATGGAGCATAGTGTGACATTGCAAGGCATAGAAGCTCTAAGGATGAGCTTTACCACCTCGTGATCATTCCACTTCTTGCTCCCATATGATCGAACCTTGTTGACGAGTGTCTTCAATTGGTTGTACATATCTTGAGGTGACTCATCTTCCTCAATTGCGAATCTTCCTAGTTCGCCTTCGATCATCTCAATCTTTGCTTCACGAACATGCCAGTCACCTTCATGTGCAGTTTGCAGGGTATCCCATATCTCCTTAGCAATTTTGAGTCCATCAACCTTGGTGAACTCGTCCCGACTGAGTGACGAGGTTATTACCGCTGTGGCTTGAGCATTTCTATGAATAGCCTGCTCTTGGCTTGGGGTGAGCTCTTCGTCGTCGTCCGGAATATCTATCCCTGTGCATACAACATGCCATATACTTGGATTGAGGGAAATCAAATGCATTTTCATATTCTGCCTCCACATTGAGTAATCACTTCCATCGAAGTGTGGGGCTTTTCCAAGTGGGATAGATAAGTAATGGCTATTTTTGGAATTTAGACGATCATAGTTAAAAGGATATCGGGAGTAGTCGCTGTGACTACTCCCCTTCTTCTTCTCTTTAATTTCACTTTCCATTTGGAAAGTTCCTTCTTTCTGAGCAGCGCCTTTAGCTCCAGCATCTCCTTATCATCGCCCTCAATGTCTTGAATGGCTTTGAGGTACTTCTCCATCTTTTGGTTCTTGTCGTTGTTAACCTCCTCTTGGTTGTTGGTTTTGTGGATGTCCTTCATCTCCGACGTGATCTCTTCGAGTTGTTAAACTCTTTCTTGAAGAACCTGCTTTGATACCAATTGAATGTGGCCTAGAGGGGGGTGAATAGGACTTTTTGAAAATTGTCGGATCCTGCAACACTTAACAACCAGTTCAATACCAGAGATATCGGACTAGTCCGGTAAAGTGCAGACTAGTTCGGTGTTCACGGACTAAGATGATCAAATTTGATTGATTAGATTAATTCTACTATGTATGCAGTGGAAGTCTAGAATCAAATGAAGGTTTCAATGTTATATATCAGATTATATCAAGATTAAATCTTATGTTTAACAATTCAACGTGAGATAAGCAATGATTAGTGAAACCCTAGGTTATATTGATAAATAAGAAGGTTGAACACCAAGAACAAGACACAAGGATTTATCCCGTGGTTCGGCTCCCACGAAGGCAACCTACGTCCACGTTGAGGAGTCCACAAAAGGACCGGGTCTTCTCCAACCCTACCCTCGTCGGATTGCCATGAAGGCCAATCCTCTTCCACTAATCACAAAGGTGTGAATAACCGAATTCAAAGGGGCCTTCTCACACGTTGAGAGCTCCCTTGGATTACAACATGAAATACCACCAAAACACACTCAAAAGATTACAATTAAAATGCAGGAGTGTGTTATAGAATCAAACCAAGAGCTCAATGGTGTTGAACGTGTCTCTCCAATGATCTAGAGTGAATCCTCAAAGGATTGATCGTTGTTGCACTTTATTTTGTGGAGAGATGTGGTTTCTGAGGCTCTTGGGAGGTGTGACGGCGCTAGGGTTCGAGAGTGGTAAAAATATGGCCGTACAACTCTATTTATATGGGTTTCTAAAAGTGACCGTTAGGGTTCAAAAAGTTCGGACTAGTCCGTGGTGGTCACCGAACTAGTCCGTTGTGCTGAGTGTAGCAAACCCTAGGTGTCCCAAAATATCGGACTAGTCCGTCTAGGAGCGGACTTGTCCGATTTCGCTACTGGAAATCTTCGGACTAGTCCGATAGCCATCGGACTTGTCCGGTTATGTGAAACCCTAAGTGTATAGGATGACAAGTCCACACTTGGGGGACTTGTCCGATTCATATCAAAGGGTATTTCAGACTAATCCGTGTACACATCAGACTTGTACGATTTGGATCAGAAAGAATACCGGACTAGTCCGGATGTGATCGGACTTTTCTGATTTTGTGTGACTTGTGAAGTGTTTTGAGGACTAGTTCGCACTGGGGAGGACTAGTCCGATTCTAGTCAGAAAGGATATCGGACTAGTCCAGTGTCTGTCGAACTAGTCCGGTCTTGTGTAACTTTGTGCAATGTGTGCGTTTAAATGTGGTTGAGCTCTTGGGATGTGTTTCCTTAACACACTCCATACAAAATAATCTACTACTCTTCTTCCTTGAGCTTATTTTCACTTTGCTCCTCATTCTTCCTTCTTTTTGGTACTTTGTTCATTTTTCTGTCACAAGCCTGCACTCATCTCAGCAAATAGGTTAGGATCCCAATTGCTTGTCATAAATCATCCAGAGCCCACAAGGGAGTCCTAGATGCACTTTCAAAATCCAACCCAAAAAGATTTTCTTTTGTTTGCATTTGCAATTTGCTCTCAAGTTCCTCAAGGGAAAATTCATTGGGGGGTTTTGCTTTCACTAACATCATCTCTTCTGAGTTTTTGCCTTGTTGGGTTTTTGTTTGTTGTGGCCATGAAAGGAATGAAGAGGTTGTTTGGGAAGAGGAAGGAGGGTGGAAGCTCAAGCCATGGTGGAGACTCAAGTGCACGTCCCTCTTTCGTTGCTACACCAAGTTCACAGTGGAGGAGTGTATGTGAGGACACTCCCATAGGTGAGAGGAGCAACCCGTGTCAACTTCTCCATGATGACGACCCTGACATACAAAGTGAAGTTAAAGATCAAGCACGGAAGCTCCTCCAAGATCATAAGTTTTCCCATATGAAAGCTCACGATCCGGATTTGATCTCCAAAATAGGTATGGATTCCGAATTCTTCTCCATTTGGTGTGCACTAGGATGGGAAAACTTTGCTCACATAGAGGATAGAGGTTCACACCTTCTCTTCATATAATTCCTTTGCACACTCAAAATAGGATTTGATGGTATTTCTTCTAGATTATTTCAAAAAAAATACAACAACCTATGGAAAGAATAAGTGAAATTCTAAGATTCCATAAACGTTGTTTGCTAGATTTAGACACTTTGCCTAAGTTTAATAACCAAAGTTTTTGGTATGAATTGACTAGTGAGGTCAGATGTAGTGCACCTAGGAATAGCCACTTGCACAACTCTACTTTACGCTTCATGCATAGATGGGTGGCTATGACTACATTCCCTAGAGGAGATGTAAGGGTAATGCATGAAGATGAGCTGAAAATTTTATTTGCCATGGTTAAAAAGATAAAAGTTGCTCCAGTTATTGCCATGATGACACAATGGTTAGATTACATTCAAGGACAGGGCCAATTGAATGCACTTCATTGTTTTCTCGTATTGCTACTAGGGTAGGAGCACTAGAATATGCTTCATTTGAATATATTGAAAATAAACGAGAATTAATTAATGAAGATTATCTAGTACAAGGACATACTCTTGAGCATGATCAAGATGGCTCTTTGATGTTTTATTATCGCTTTGTCAATGAAATTCGGCTCCCTAACTCGAATTTTCATTTGTACAAATGTCGGAGGCTAATCATTGACCTTCTTCTCTTTGACAGGGTAACTAAAAGCCGCTCAAGGAGAGCGGCCATGCCTCCGACAACCTCCACATTTGGCTATGCCACTGGCTCTTGGCTGGAGTCATCCTAGTATTGCTAGGGGTAAACCCGTGCCCGATGTGTTAATAAACTTAGCATGAGAACTTATAATTGATATGATCATTAGTAACTAACTTAGGCTATGTATATGTATATTAGAAGCACAGTAGAAGTATCTACCTAACTTTTAGCGTAGTCCCTCTTTACCTAATTTACCCCCTTAGGATAGAATGCTCTTGTGTGTGCCACAGTGCCTCCAATTATCCTTTACCCATCCTTGCTAGAACCCTACCTAGACCAACCTATCCTCTCCATTTGATGATTGCTTTGCTTCCACCTAGCCTTCCTTTGGGAGAATATAAATGACACCCTTTGGGAATACTCTTTAAGGGGAAATGCTACATCGATGTAAAACCCCACTTTTATTGCATGTAAATTCAGTTATGAGTCTTGTGATCAACTATATTAGAGATCCAATATAGTGGTACACATGAACTTAATACCATCCAAACCTTTCTTGCACTCATGGTTAAATTTTATTAACATGAGTATTGGACTTCACCACTAATTCTAGAATGATTCTATTCACCTCTCTTCAAATTTTAGAATTATTTGGATGAAGTTTATTAAGGCAATTTAAAGTGCAGTACTAATTATAGAGGCTCTAAATTTTTCCCTGACCTTCTAATATTCTCAATAGCTTGCCTGCAAAAATTTCAAGATTTTAGGAACTCATTATCTATTTTATTTGAGACGCTTAGCAAATTTGAATCAAATTTAAATCTGAATTTTCAATTCTTTCCAACTTCTTTGAACTTAAGATTTGAGTTCACCATTGCGTTCTGAATAATTCATTTACCATCTCCACAAAATTTCATGATTTTTGGAGTTGATCCTCTATTTTTAAATGAATTTTTAACTTCACTACTGGAGTCTGACTGACCTGTGGGCCCCACAGGTCAGCCTCTGCTGAACGGATCAGCTCGGCCGCCTGCCATCTCTGCACCGGAGCTCGCCCACTTGACAGCGCACGCGCATGCAAGCTCCAGCGAGCTGCTTGCTTGCTTGCCGCGGCGCTATAAAAGGCCCGGCCGCCGCTCCGGTGTTTCCCTTCCCCGATCGGTTTTCCCCCTCTCGCTATTTCTTCTCCGCCGCGCGAGATCATCGCCGCTCGCCTCTGCTCCGTGGTGCGCCACCGTTTCATGCAGTTTCAAGCCACGATCCTAAAAGCTTAAAGGTGCGCCTAGTCGAGCTCTAACTCGCGGTGCAAACTGTTTCCTTTTTCATTGAGAAATGAGCAAGTTATCAATTTTCTTCTTTCCGGCCGATGTGAGGAAACTCGCTCGATTTCCATTTTCAATTCCGTTTCTACAAGTAAATATTCTTTGCAATCGCTTAGAGATAGTTTCTATAGGTCCTAGCGCTCCTACCTGAGCAAAAACCCCGAAAAGTTATCGAGCAACGGCCGAGGAAATCGAGTTTTGCTCGCCACCGGTGAGGAATCCTCGGTTCGCCGTCGAGCTCATAGTTTCCGATTGTTTCTCCTCTCCCACGTCCAGTTCCTTGATCTGCATCGTCCCAGGAAGGTTTTGAAGAAGGACCCGAGTGGTTTGAGCTACTCTGGAGCGAGTTCCAGGTTGCCCGAGCGCTCACTGCCGCCGCCACCGTCGCACAGCCATTTCCGGCGAGTTTCTGGTCCCATCGACTTCACCGTCGTGCTCAGCGACTCCAAAAACCCCCAGGCGGCGAGTATGGGCTAGTCTGGCCCGTCGGTTTAGCCGGCGGCGAGCCCGCCGGCGAGTCACCGCCGCGGGCGCCGCCTCACGCGGGCGTTGGCCCAAGGTGGGAGACAACCCCGTGGGGCTCACCTGCCAGTAGCTGCGGGATCATGGTGCGGCTGGGATTCCGTGCAGCTGTGCTCAAAGAAATCTGTGGACCGCGGTGTTGCATTGACCAGAGCACGCCACGTGGCCCATGGGACCCACCCGATTGTATTTGAATTTTGGCGCCAATATTTTATTAAATTAATTCCAGAAAATTGTTCAAACTTCTAAATTGAATATCTCTCTGTAGACTACTCCAAAAATCTTCAAACATTTTTTGTTTGAAAGCGCTTGAGCTCTAGTTTCTTTTAGTACCAGATAGGTTCTGTGAAACTTAATTTTAAATTCTGTAGGAAATAATCTTTCCAAATACAAACACAATTTTTCCAGATGAAGCTTCCACTGTAAAAATCCCCAAAATTCACATAAAGTACCGTGAACTATCCTTAGTTACCAGAAAAAGTTTGGGAGCCATTGAACCTGTTTAGCTTGGTCAGATTTCCAATTCTTTGCTGCTGGTTCAGTTTTCTTCCAAAACTGTATTCAGAAAATAGTATCCTTTTCTAAATTCAGTTTCTCCCAGAATAATTGCCCTAAAAATCCCAAATAAAATCCTGTATTATCCTTACACCCTAAGCAAACAGGCTGTACAGTTGGATTGGTATGAGACCCCGTATAACATCCTGTTTAATTCAATCATCTTGTTCCTTGATTGAATTATCCCAGATGTTCAGTTGCTTTGTTATAACACAAATTTAGACTGAACATTCCATTAGTCATGTACTAGCTCCTGTAAAAGTTTGAGATTTACTTGACCTAATCTTCTAGGACAATTTCAGTTCCTAAACTGAAAGATAATTGGTTAAGCTTATTCAATTAGTAAATAATTGCCAAAGGGCTTAACCACTTTGATTATCTTTTGCTCCTTGCCAAAAATCTCTATCATAGTCATTAGTACGTCTCAACAAAGTCCCAAAGCCAATTAAGATCATCACTTGCTATGATCATTAGATGTTAATTTGTATAATTTTTATAGTTATTATTTCAAAATCATTCATATACCATATGGTATGCATGACGTGTAGTGACCGAAGTCGAGGAGGCACCGGAGGCAGTGGAAGTGTACCTTCCTGATACTAACCCCAACTCAGACCTGCATCCAGGCAAGCCCCGGTTTGCATTTAAGTCGTTTATAAAATTTTACTTTATCACTATGATGAGTAGTCTATGAATTGTGCATTACGCTTAGGATGATTGATACTCCACTTGCATGGCCAAAAATCCCAGGGATTGGTGGGAACGAGTTACAGTTTGACCTATAGTAACTGCTTTGCTAATGCATAGGAAATTCGGTAGAAGTCGAGTAGTTGGAATCTACTCGCGAAAGATGTAGGACATACCTCACAGGATTGGTTAGATAGAAAATGGCTTAATATAATGAAATTGAGACCGGGCAGGGAATGGATAGGAAGCGGCGAGAATTGAGTCTCGGTCGCATAGCCCTGCCTGTGTCGATTAAGGCCCGTCTGTATGCAGCCCCTTTGGACAAGCTTGACTTGTACCGGCAAACTTAATGGATATATGGGCTCCAGTAAACTGACGTAGCTTGGTCACTTGGGTGTCGAGGCATACCGTTCCGTTTTATAGGTGCGGGTTGAGGGCAGCAAGGTGTAAATCCGCTGGTGGGCACGTCAGAGTACGCCCCACGCAGGGACCTCCTGCTCATGACGGATCGATCGGTTCGGCATTTGAGTGTCTCACGAAAGGTTGCCATATACGACTAGTACTGAAGTCTTACGTAGGTACTGCGCGAAGTACTCGCTGGCATTTCAGAAAGTGCGTATGTGTCGTGTTGGCCGGGTGTGTTCTGATTGCAATCATCGTCCCTCGCGGAAATAGAGTACCACTTGTTCACTGAGCGGTGACGTAGTAAATACTAAAGAAGCCAGAAAATCATATTGTATTGAATTATAATTACTTTGCAACCTTGTATGATTTAGATATAGTCACATTAAAGTTTACAGTTTCCCATACTTTAGCTGTAATAGCATTATGTGCTCTGGGCGTGTCATATCATCGGCAAAGCGTTTCTTGTTTGATTGTGGAACCCATGATGTGTCGTGCCTGGAGAATGTCATTTGCTACATAAAACCTGATTATAAGGATCCACCTGTAGGCGAGTCATTTATGCTTCACCTTACCTATGTTTAGTGTCCCCTTTGCATATGTCTAGTGAGACGGGTTAGTCTTGCTGAGCCTTATGCTCACGTTTGCAGTTAACGAGTTTTTGCAGGTTATATAATGGATGAAGGGTTTGATGATGAGGTTGCACCCCCTCCAGGGTGTACAGACGAGTGGGAACCCTGCACGCCGCCGTAATTGAGTGTTGCTAGTGCAATGTATCCAAGGCATGGATAACTTTGCTTTTGCATAGCTAGTGCTGAGAGCGTAGCTATGATATATATGTTTCTTTCCTTACGCTAGTATTGTAAAACTTCCGCTGTATGATAAATAAAAGACTTCTTCTTGTACTTTATTCAGGTTCTATTCTTGTATACTGTTGGGTGTCGCATCGCACGACACCACCCAATGAGATCCTCGGATGTCGGGATTCCGATCCCCACAATCGATAGCTTCTCTGCGCTTGCGGATTTATATCTATGACGTTAGTAGCTGTCAACAAGCATTTCTAACAGCATTGCTTGGGATGATTTGTTAGTGTTACTTAAGAACTATCAACAATGACCCCTTCCTGGCACCAATTATGGTAGGCATCCTCCAAGTGGCCGACAGGTGGGTCCTCTGAACATTTTTAGGTGCTACGCTGTTGGATGCCCTCGGATACTTTTGCAGGTGGGCCATTTGATCCATGTACTGCCACATGTCGGCGTCTGATTGTCTAGAAAGGTATTATTTAGGATTCCACCCTTGAATTCACTTCAATTCTGTATAATATTTCTGCATGCACCATTTTCTCCAGGTACAAGTGGAATTAGGTTATTTCTAACTATGATTTGTGTACGAAATATTCATTCCCTCACATAATTTAATTATATTAACGGTCAAAATTATCATATAACAACCGTCAACAAACTCCCTCAAGCTTACCCTTTGCTCTTCCCAAGCAAAGATAAAGACTTAGGTTGCTGATCAGGAATTGCTACAATGTCCTATTTTGCAAAAGTACCAAGTGCAGAACATAATATTCTGCCTTGCACTGAATAAATTGGCTATGGTACCTCACCCTTTTTCCTAGTCATTATGAGGCTTATGACTCGTCTTTTTCTTGGGTGGTTGGAGGACAGAACAACAATGTGAGCATGCATCACCTAATGTGTGAGTTCTACTCAAATTTCTAGAGAATTTCAATCTTGTTTGGATTTAAGTTCCTCGAATGATGCACTCAATCACTCCTATGTGGGAAGTGGTATTTGTATCCTCAACAAGGCAATGCCTTTCTTGTCCTACATCTAAGTAAGGATTATATTTGTAACTTGGTAGGGATCAAGGGTATGCATATTTGCAACACATATATTGCTATGTCAAAAGAGTAAGCCTTAGGAGAAAGCAAATCATACTTTTGATCCAGATTTGTGCAAGTGTGCTGAAATATTGTGGAGTGGAAATATGAAGATGACTCCTTTGTCTGCACTCCTTTTTTGTGAGGATGAAACATGGCTACTTATTCTTTTTTTTTTTCTCACGCTCTTGTACATGAGCATGCATTTTTTTCTTTTTTTTTTTCTTGTAGCCATGTCTTCTACTCCTCTTTTGTTTTCAAATATTTGGAGAGAGTATTATGCATGAAAATCATGGAGCATCTTTTTTATGGTGGAATGGTATGATGGAATTTTGCTAACTTCTAGTGTAGAAGTTTAGCATGTGCCCGTGCAATTTTGATCTAAAAAGCATGAAAAGATTCTCGCATAGGTCTATACTAGTTTGACTAAGCTCAATGTGAAGGCAAATAGCATATGCATAAGGTTTTTCAAATTCAAATCATCATATGGCTTTGGTAGGAATTTCTATCAAATGAAGAACTTGTATTTTAAATTTTCTCCAGGAAATTAAGTTTCACTTTCAACTCGGGTATAGCAGCTCTTATTACTGTATCATACCCTACAACAACCTAGAATTGGACTTAGCCTTTGCTACCCACAAATACTAAGTTTGAGGCAAGGATATTCTAAGCTAATAAACACAATACTTGGGGAATACTAAGTTGTATGCAAGGGACTAGAGAAAATAAAACAGTGCAACTATTCATTATTTCGACATATGCAAAGTAAAAATATTCTTGCCGCATATATTTTATTTTATTAAATCCTGTCTTATACTACTATTTTTTTAGATTCAAAGGTGGTGGAAAGAAAGAAAGAAAATAAGGGAATGTAAATGGGGTGTGATACAAGTTACATCAAGTGGGGTCCTCCCCCAAGCTTGTCCTTGGTCAAGGTTCATGATAGGGGTTGAAACCCCCAATGATGGAGGTAGGCCATGAGGTCAGACTAACCTTGATACATCATGGCTTTGACATTAGAGGGTTGGGTTTCGATGTTGTATTGCCTCCCATGGGTTCCATGAGTGTGCTGAGGGGAGTGTTGCCGATGGCATTCATCCACACCTCACGGTCTCCCATACGTCACGTGTCATCCTTCATTCCTTGGCTATGGTCATAATAACCTCCAACCACAAAGGAATAAGGTGTACCCATCATGTGTTGGGTGTGATCCGCCATTCCTTGGCTAAGGTCAAAATAACCTTGAGCCACAAAGGAACAACATGCACCCAACATCTGTTGGGTGTGATCTATTGTTCCTTGGCTAAGGTTAAAATAACCTTTAGCCACAGAGGGACAATGTGCACCCAACAACGGTGGCCGCAGCCTTGAGCTTGAATGATTGCTTACAATAGTGGGAGCATAGAGATCCCACTTATTCATGGCAGCCCACTGGTTGCTCATGGAAGGTTTCCATGTCAAATCTTCGACCTTATAAAGCTATGATTTGCCCACAGGATTAAATCTCGATAGGTTTCAACCATGCTAAATTACTCATTGGCCAAGAGATGTTGAAATGGTACCTCCAGATTGACTTCTTGCATGCCTACATAGGAGTACTACTCTTGCAAGCTTGCCCTCTTGATAGAGAGGGATGGTTGGCTCCCGACACATGTACAACTGAAACTTTAAGTCAAATGACGTATTTCATTTGTACATTCGGGGAAGAAAAACAACAAAGATATATCAGTTCAAATTTGAGTACATCCATAAACATTGTGTTGTTCATTGATATAGGAGTGGAGCTGTATAACTTAATCAATTTGCTCACTTTCTAAAGCTCCTATTCATAGCAGTGCAAGTGATAGATGTGCACTCTATTGATTCCTTCATCTTTTAAATTTTCTAACCATCTTTACTTTTTACAAGAGCAAGAATTTATCATGTGGATTATGGCAACAAGAATTTCAATTTTATCCTCCTGAACATTTTTAATTTCATGCGTAGGAATTTGAAATTTAGTGATCCATGTATGAATGAATTCAAATAAAAATTATGGACATCACTATTCCTAGGTTCCTATATGCCAATTCAACCATTGAGTCATTTCTTGAGTATTTTTTTATTAATCCTAGGCAGAGAATGTCTAAGTCAATTTAAACAATGCTTATGAAATTCTAGGTACTTGTTTAAATTTATGCCCAAGTAAGGTGACATTCCTTTTTGAAGAATAAAAAAAAGAGCAATTCCAACACTTATTCTTGTATGGATGCAAAAGAATTGAATGATGAGGAGGTGTAAACCTTCCTAGCCAATGTAACAAGAAATCATTCAATCCTAATGCAATACAAACGACAGAAAATTTTGAACTCATACCTCAATCGAAGAGCAATTCGGGTTGAAGGTCGTTGTGTGAGAAACTCACGACCATGGATTTTGTTGTAGCCTTCATGTTCGATGCCTTTTGGCATGTTGAGGTCAGAGTTGAATGATCTTCATCTTGCTCCTCCATCGATCCATCATCTTGAGCATTCCTCCACCATGAACTCAATATGAGATCGGTAGAGGGATATGCGCTTGAATTCTCCCGATAGTGCGTTGGGCTTGATGAGGCCTTCCAACCTCTTTACAAAATTTGTCCTGGCTGCACTAAAATCAAGAACGAACAAAAGAACTCGAAAATGGGTTACGTTAGCCAAAAACAAATTGAACCCTTTGTCAAATTTTCTTGTCCAACTTGAAACAACTTGAAAATACAATGAGGAACAAGGGAAATCTTTTTGGTTTGAATTTGGAAGATGAACTCAAGTGGTTATGCCCAAAGTCATATCCAAATAAATTTATTTCCTAATTCAAAATTTTAACTCCCTGTTGGTTGGAGGTTTTACTTTCCAACATGCAAGTGAAAATTCAAACATGCTAAATGCAAATGCAAGGGTTGATGATGAATTTAAATACGCAATTGAAAAATAAAATATGATATAACTACCAATTAACCTATTGGAAAGGACTCATTGAATTTTTGAAGTCTGATAAACTACACTTACCTTCGTCCTGTTTAGCATGATGATGTGTCATCCATGCCCGAAGATGAAGGCATGGATGACTTCCATTGTTTGCAAGCCGAACCTCTTTTGGCTACAATCTTGGACATGTGGGGCCTGTAGTGGCCCCGACCTCGTTGTCGCTTTGATGAAGACTTGTTGATGTTACGACAACTTTTCCCTCTTGAATATATTCTTTAATGAACTTGGTGAGGCTTGTCCTTCTTCTTACATTCTCTTGTTGGTGGCTTAGTTAACTTGGACCACTTGGATGGCCCTGGCTTCTCCGTCCTCTTATAATGTCATTGTGGATGACATGACAGAGTCTCCTCATTCCTCATGAAGGCAAATGAGGATGTCCACTTATGGGGATGTTGCTTCGACCTTCAAGATATTCTTTTGATTCAACCCATGCTCTATCTAGGATCAAGAGGCTTCCTTGGACATAAAGACATGTGGACTCGACAATCAAACAAGAAATGCTTCATCCACAGTGTTGTTTTGCTCAAAGTTGCACGGGTTTGGTCAAAGTGTAGGGTTCGACCGGTGGTTGTGGAACCCTTGGATCATGAATGCTTTTCAGAGTGGTTTGTCCTTGGACAAATGCTTCATGAGCATGTCATTGATTTCTCCTTGACCATGGACAAGATACATCAATATAGGCTATCAGAAGTTGAATCCGTTTAAATTCAAATTCATGTAGGCTCCTTGATCGTATTGATTCCACTTTTTACCTCCTTGTTGGTGGTGGCCTTTGGAGTTGTTTGGAAATGAAGGATCCCCATGAGTCTTGGGAAATAAACCCGTCAAGTGTCCCATGTTGACATGGATTTTCACAAATCATGTGAATATCCATGACTTGGATCATCCAAACACTTCCCCATTAGCTTGACCTTCTTGATTTTTCAATAGGAGGTCCAGTTCCGTGGCTAGCACATCCACCTTGTCAATGATGTGCATGCCATGCCAACAGAACTGAAGCATTCATGGATCCACCCCTTGAATTGTGACCATCTTCTCAATCAAACTTTCTCATGATTAATGAGAAGAGGTATCCTCCAACTTTAGCATGAATTTGATCACGGGCCCATTGTAGGAGTGTTGGAAGATGAACCAAATATTCACTCCCATTGTGAAGCCAAACCAATATATAATCTTGGAGCCTCCCGCAAGCTTTGGGGATAGATACCTTTGGCTCCTACTAAAAGCTGGAGAACCCTCTCATAGTGGCAATGATGTTGTCGAACGGGAACACTTTGTTGAGGAATGCCATGACGTATTAATGGAGTTAAGCTCTTGCGTCTTGTTTTGGCTTTCCCAAAGAATGGGCCAGCCAAACACTACCGTGTTTTCACACAACAGAGAAAACAAAGCAAGGGTAATCCTGTCTACTAACTACTAGTATAATAATAAGTGATCCTAGCTATCTTTCACTTCTGTGCCTTCCCCGACAACGGCGCAAGAAATGCTTGTTGGTATTTCTTAACACCACAAATCATCTCCGGAAGGAGATGAAATCTGCAAGCGCACGAAAGAAACCATTGTAGCATTTCACCTAAGAGTACTCCCAAGGGTATCATATTTATTCATAAGGAAGGCGGTGAAGTGATCTAAACACTATTCTTATGATCAAGGTATAGGGTACTAAGTATTTATCAAAATAGGGGTAAGATGATAATAGGGGAAGTGTGACACACACCTAAGCAAACTACTCTAAGGGGTAAGAATTTCCTAGTGGAGGATAAGTTAGGAAAGGAGCTAGTCCTACTATGCTTTAGGTATTCATATACATAGTCAACTAGTGCACATATGAGTATGCTAACGGTGAGTACTAGGATTTGGTGGTCCAACACATTGTACACGGGTTTATCCTTGAGAATATCAGGACAATTTCTGCCACGAGCCTGAGGTGTAACCGAATATGGGGGATTACGAAGGACGGTTAGGGCTGTCACCACTTGCCACCTACCCCTACAAATCGTGGGTCTACGAGACATCAAATGCTACTTAACTATCTAAGCACCACGCTTACATGTTAATTAGATACCTTAAGAGCATAGGTACAAGCACCATCCTAAGGCAATGACTAACCTAAACATCATTGAAACCAATGTTGGAACCAAGCAATACATTACTCATATTAAGATAATCATATTAATACCTAATTACACTATAAGGGTGGTGTATGATGTTCATGATAACATGGTAAAGGAATTATAGCTAGACCATAATAACATCTACACCTAACACATACATGGACTCCACAACCAAACAAGAAATGCTTCATACAAGAATATGAATATGTCAAGACTAATAATATTAATATGAAGCATAATGTCACAAATACAAGAAAAGATACATGAGCCATACCATTCCCAATTTGGACTTGGGACTAGAGGCTCTTCTCTACATCCTAACCTCCAATAAGGAACTAGGAGAACTAGTGTGTACAAGAGAGAATGCTTGAGTGGTGTGTGTTGAAGTGAGGGGTCCTATTTATACTAGTGTTGAGGTTGATTCCCACCATCATTTCTGCGCAAATCAGTAACCGTTCTTATCACCAAGCCACAAGAGTATTCCACATTGAAGTTGACCAAGATTGGTCGGAGAACAGGTCGACCGAACCCCTAGTGGGCCGACCCCTTCCTGGCACCAATCGTGGTGTCTTTCCTCCAAGTGGCTGACAGGTGGGTCCTCTAACCATTTATGGGTGCTACACTGTTGGATACCCTCGGATACTTCTGTAGGTGGGCCATTTGATCCATGTGCTACCACATGTCAGCGTCTGATTGGCTGGGAAGGTATTCTTTAGGATTCCTCTCTTGAATTCACTTCCATTCTGTATAAAATTTCTGCATGCACCATTTTGTCCAAGTACAAGTGGAACTAGGTTATTTCTAACTATGATGTGTGTAAGAAATATTCATTCTCTCACATAATAGAGTTATATTGAGGGTCGAAATTGGTATATAACGACAGTCAACAGGGGCGGTGGGTGGGGGGAGGGGGACGGCGCATGATCGTCGGTCGGTAGGGCGGCTGCGTACCTCATGACGGGTGGTGTAGACAGCTCCGGGGCGAGGCAACGGTGCGGCACGCGTGGGCGGCGGGGCGACGGTGTGGTGGGCGATAGCAGGGTGATGGTGGGCAATGGCGGGGTGACGGCATGGGCGATGAGAGGTGGAGGTGCTGTGGCGGCGAGAGGTGGAGAGGCACGGGTGCAAAAGCAAATGAGGAGGAAGGCGCATTGGTGGGGTAGTAACAAATTATGAACGACGGTTATTTAATAAACGATGGACACCATCGTAATCTGCTCTTGTTCTCGACGTTTTATGTGAATGTTGCAAATTATGGCTCGGGTGGGCTGGGTATTAGGCCCATATTGATGATGACCTTGTAAGAACTATAGTTTACCATTGAAAACAAAACCCCGAGACCTAGTTTTCGATGGACTAGGTTAACCATCAGAAATATATGACTTGTTCAAGACGGCTGGATCTAGCCGTCAAAAATTATTTTAAAAATGATGGCACCTTCGCAAATAATATTGGCCGTCGTAAATAATCGGTTTTCCTGTAGTGAAAGGTTGCCTTCGATATTCTTGAATCAATAGAATACGAGTAGACTACCTTTAAGAAGAAAGTTCAATAAATTAGTAGTTCTTTCATTGCTAGAAAATGGATACAACTGGTTCATCTGTTTACTTGATTCAATAGTTTTATTGATTACAAAATTTGAGCTGCTGAACCATGTATTTAACCATTCTTTTGGAGTACAGTTATATCCTGCTTTTTTTTGAAAGCTAGGTATATCCTGCTTGAACTAGATTGGTAGTACTCATTGCCATAGTTTTTATTTATTACCATGTCTATATATCTAGATGCTCATAAGCATGGAATCAACTGAGATCATTGATTACACTTATGTTGAGCATACATGGATAGAGGATAATCATGGAATGGAATGTCGTTTTAGAGTATAGTTATATCGTGCTGAAACTAACTCTGTAGTACTCATTGCCATTGTATTATTGAGCTGTGATCTTAGATTACACTTATGTTTCTTTTTTTGAACAAAATGACAGCAAGGACATGCCCTATTGCCTTTAGATTAATTAGATAGAGATTATAATGTAAATGAGTACAATGAGAGATAAAGTTTGCAGCGCGAGGTGCACTAATTAAATACAATTTATCCAGTTGAGGAAAGGATGCCGGTAGCGCCATGTCATTCTATGTGCATGGAGAAAACATTCCTCTTTGAAGTCCTTAAACCATTGTTGCTGAGACGGAATTTCAAGCTGAAAATTTTTCCTGCTTCAAATTCCCCAAATTGTCCAGCAGGTTATGACTAGGACATCCATAAAGAAAGATGCTCGAAAATTCTGTTCTCCATCAGCAATCATATCATAAAGATAGATCAAAGTTCCAATTTATCCTTAATCTAGACCAACAAGCCTTGCTGAAGGGGCATTTGATAAATGAGTGCATAGCCGTTTCTTTCCTACATCTCCGACATAGGACAAAACAGTAATCATTATTGGCAACTTTAGTATTCTTTCTCTTGAGTGTGTCTCTTGTGTTAAGACGATCCATAAAAAAGTATTATTACTCTTGTATTTCCAAATCCTAGTGAGATAGCTTGTAACATTTAGTGTGGAAAGCGAAGAATTCCATTTGTACAACCAAAGATCCTTCCTATTTTGAGACCATTGGGAGTTGTTACATTGTTGATCCAAGATCGCTAATTTCCTACCGGAAACGAGTAAAAGGGCGTCGGCTTTATAGCCGTCGGTTGCCTACTAAAACCGACATCTATAAATTATAGCCGTCGGTCAACCAACGGCTTTAGCCGATGCCTTTTATTCGACATTTTTAACTCTTAAAAGCGTCGGTCCCAACCTTCTACGAACTAAAGCCGTCGGTCTATGCACCCGACACCTTTATTGCATTAAAGCTGTCGTCTGTCAGACCGACGCTTTTATTGTCTTACAGCCGTCGGGCTGTGAAGCACCCCGACACCTTTAGTTATTTTTTTCTTTCTAAACGGCAGGACTCTTTGGTTCTTTTTTTTTAATTTCAAACTCAGTTCATCAGTTCAGATCAACAATGAACACGAACAAAATATTATTCGCAATCTTTCTCACACAAACTTGCCCAGAACACAGACAAAAACATTATTCGCAATATCTCTCAGTTCAAACACACATTATCTCTCATAATCTAGCTTCAAAAGATCTGCTGAAAAAAGAAAAATTTGAACAAAAGCAAAGAACTCCAGATCTGCTCGCAAATATAGCGGGAACAAGCTATTGTCAGAACCTGCCGGAGGAGTAGATCTGCGGGAGTCCGCCGTGGAGAAGAGGTGTTGTGGCCGTCGGACACGCCGTGGAGAAGACTTGCCATGGAGAAGACGCGCCATGGCCGCCGGACGCGCTGGGGCTGCCGCGCCGTGGGAGGCGGACGCGCCATGGGAGCCGCGTTGTTGGAGGCGGACACGCCATGGAAGGCCGCCGCGCCGGGCGATGCCGCGCCGTGGGAGGTGGATGCGCTGCACCGGGGCCGCCGTGCCGTGGGATGCTGTCCGCCCGGAAGCCGCCATGCCGGGAGGCCGCACACCGGAGTCTGTGGGCGGCGGGTGGCTAGGGTTTGGTGGGAGACTGAGGATTCGCGAAGAGGAAAATTGGGAGCTTCGGGAATATTCATGGGAGAGGAAGAGATATAAAGAATTAGATCGGTGGCCGGTGGGACACTCATTGAAATAAAAAAATCAGAAGTGGGACGGGATCGATCGGGGTGCCGGGGCCCACTTATGGCCATCGGCCAGGGATGACCCAATGTTTTAAATTTTAGACATTGGTTCCATTGCTGATCCCGACAATTTTATTATAGGCATCGATCCTTAAAGGGATGCCGATGGTTTTATGAAGTTGTCCCAACGATTTTATGTTTATCCATCGGTTTTCAAATACTGACGCTTTTATTCTACTTAAAAACGTTGGCCTCGACGTTCATAAAATCCCCGACGTCCTATTGTGTGATTCTTGTAGGGATTCTTTATATGATGACTGTGTGATGGGCTATGGAAGATTTCCTCCAAGCTTGTTGTCTTAAAGAAATTAAGCACTGTCAAATCATCCTGCCTTGCGAAGGAGTAAAGGTGTGGAAGGGTGTTGCATAGCGCATGAGTATCCCGAGCAGGATTTCATGGAATGCGGGCACCAAGCCCCGACAAGGATGATCCTTCGAAAAGGAACAACTAGTTTTGCTCGCCATTACAGAAAAGGGCAATCGGGTTCCCCTAAGATTTACCCGAGAGACAGATCACTGAGTTGAGGAAGTCGTCCATCGAAAGAATTGTCGACCAGCTTAACCCCTTCGAGCCACAAAAGGCTCGAGGACAGTAGAAGATATGCAAAAATGATAACCCGATCCTTGTGAGAGCGTAAGGAGGCTCACCACAAACCTCGGGAATAGCGACATGGGTCAACGTCTTGCCGTTCTGACCCCGAGCCTCATGATAATTTTGAATGAGCCACTGACTCACACATTTTACCCTTTTTCTTTCCATGGAAATAAGGCACCCAACATCCACCTTTGACAAACCAAATCGCTCGGCCAGACGCTCGATGGCTACTGGCGGGGTTTTATAACTGACTACCAAAGAGCTTGGATCACCAATCATGCTTTGGCAAGATATGATGTGCGGTCGTACCCAACTACTACCCTAGATAAAAACCTGATGATGGAACTCTGACCATCGAGGTCAGCAACAAACTTGCTAGAACCCCAACTGTCAGTGGTGATGCGAGCCCGCCCGAGCTCGAGCTCGAGAGCGATGTAGGCGATGGTATCAAATATGGCACGGGCCACATGGACACCTACATTGCCAAAAATATGGCCAAACTTGATCTTATCCTGGCATAGGTCACAGGCCCTACCGATGTCTTCCCTATCCCATCCGACATAGCGGCAAGCATGCGCTACAACATGGTGCTGACAGAGGACAAGACTAGGGCAAGCACTACGGCGACTTTCGCGACTTGGCCTCGCCTCGATGTATGCTAGAAGCTACATCATGGAGATAAGTAGCACTGTAAACCCCAACCGTACATATCAATAGGTCCGGGTTAGATAGGGTGATTAGACAACGCAAGCACCGAGCGTCCTATAAAAGGGACCGAAGGCCACAAAGAGGCATCTCGTAGACAGCTTATGACTCGAACACACAGTCACAAAGGACTTAGCACTAAAACACCACCCACTTGTAACCTTATTCCTCTCTCTGAACAAACAAAGAGCAGGAGATCGACATTGAACGTAGGGCATTTGCCCGAACCAGTATGAACCCATATGTCTGTGTAGCTAGGCCACCTCGAGGACGAATGCACGACAAAATTGATACTTATCAGTTGTACAAACACCAATAGTAATGTAGAGTTTTCCAAATAGCTATTCAAGTAGGAAGGTAAATTATAGTAATGGGAGTAGTGTGACACACACTTAAGCACCTAGTCTTATTAGGATAATTAGTCCTCATGACTATTAGACTAAGTGGGAATCGTTCCTAATGCCCTTCTAATATACTTATGCATAGCCTAATAGTGTACATATGAACATGGTAGTGACGAGACCTAGTGTTTAGTGATCAAATAATAATGGGGACAGGCTTACACCTGGTTTGCCAGGTGCGCTAAGAGCCTGTGGTGGAGCGGAAAGTTGTGGATTACGAAGGAGAGACATGGTTGTCACCACCTGCCGCAGCACATGGGTTTATCGGACATCCAATGCAACTTATCTAAACACCATGTTTACACACTATGTAGACACATTAGAAGCCATGATACAAATATCATTCTGAGGAAATTCCTAACCTAAACATGAATGAACCAATGGAGGATGTAAGTACCAAGTTATTCATACTAACATATTCATACCCGACATAATTAGACTATAGTGGAGGCCTATCGTGTTTATGATAACATAATAACAACATTACCGCACTATAATAATAATGACTAGTCCTACCACATACATGCAATCCACAATCAAACAAGAAATGCTTGATCAAAGCATATGAATATGTAATCACTAATATTATTAATAAGAGTAATGTCACAAGTAAAACAAAAGGTACATGAACCATACATTTCTCAAAATGGACATGAGAACTTGAGAGACTCCTCTCTGCAACCTAAACTCCACTATGGACTAAGAGAAGTGTCTAAATGGAGAGTGATGCTCAAATGGTGTATGTGTTAATGAGGGAGTGAGAGGTCCTATTTATACTAGTTTCCAAGTCAGTTCCCACCATAATTTGCATGCAAAGCTTTCATCATCACCTTCAGGGCACCACATGAGTGTGGCACATAGTAGTGGACCATGTTTGGAGGGAGGACTGGTTAGGCCGAACCCCTGGTTTGACAGCAACCCCACATGCTCCTCGTGTCATGTGCATCCTCCTCGAGATAGTTAGGTGGGCCCTCTTATGCTTCCTGAGTGATTGGCTAGTAGATTCCCGCGGATGCCCCTAAAAGTGGATTGTTGGATCCATTAACTGCCACATGTCAGCTTATGATTGGCCGGGAGTGCAGTTTTTGTGAGACCTTGGTGTGCTGAATACATAGGTAACTAAAATTGAGAATTTGCATGTAAGATTTTGAGTATACACAAGAAAGTTATTTTGGACTTTCCAAACTAGTTTCTTTATACAAGCTAAGCACACCTCATAATGTTTGAATTGAGCAGCACAGAGTTGCACTAGAGTCGTCACTTTTGGACTTTCCGATCTTTCATTTTTGTACTTCGGATCTGCATTTAGGACTGTCCGATCTCAATATGCTGAAATAAACGTGCAGCAGCTCTGTTTTTCATTTGGAATGGTTTCATGCATTCTTTTTACTTATGGGATAGGTTGCTTAGTACTATTGTACTATGTTTTGACGTGCCTTAGTGGTTATGGTGGAAAATAATTTGCTAAGTTGTGCAACATGCCTATGTGAGGTACTCACGTAAGGTGTTGTGGTTATCGTATTAATGAGAGTCAAGTCTAGGACTTGGGTCTTCAAGGATTGGTTGTTTGTTCATGTGCAGGTGTTGCTTGAGGTCAAGACATAGCTGGTGATGGTGACCCATGAACTAATCTTATGAAGAAAATGAGGTTCAACAACCAAGTCCGAGTGGAATTGTGGTTGAGGCGATCCAGGAGGTCACGCATCATGTTCGAGTCAAGAACAGTGCATAAAAGTATTGTGGATGTTTTGAAAAGTGTGTGCACATGTGCAAGGGGTGCACAGATGTGGAAACATTGTTACAAGAGAAGGTGAAGAGTTTTGAAGGAGAAGAAATGGCCGGAAAGGTCCAACCGGCTGGTTCGCGCGCTCGGGATGAAGTTGAGGTGGTTATGGTGGAGACATGGGTATATTTAAGTTGGTTATGTTCTGATTTCGTGCAATGCAGGAGCCAGAGTTGTTTGATGAATGTGTGAGACGTTCATAATGTTTTTGGATGTCTTACTGTTGCTTCTATCTATATGTGGAAGATTCTTATGGATTTATGAAAAGTTACAGTAAAATCCAAGTAGGAGTAGGCATCCTTGTTTTATTGGAGTTGCCTGAGGGTTGGTTATATAAACAAGAGGATATGACTTCATGGAGAGTACAAAAAGCTGGTTATATAAGATGTCTCTCTTGTGTTTTGATGAATAAATTCATATTTTGTGAGAAGCTTTTGAGGCTTGATAGTCCGGCTTGTTGTTTTCAAGATTTTCTCATCATGTTTCGATGTATATTGACGCTGCATCATTGTTTTGATTATATACCGAGTTTTACTCAACAAATTAGCACACTTCTTTTAGTGTTGGCTTCACAACTCAGTTATCTGTCATCTGTAAAGATTTCACAGTCATTAGAGCAGTGGTTAACACATCGCACAAGTTTCTTTTCAATGTCACAAACATACTTTTGTCCTGTTAGAACATATTGACTATTGCTCATGGTTTTAGCTATGATTTGAGTTCTCCAGGACGAGTTCACTTTATTCTTGTTCTGGTGTCTTCGTGACTTCATGCTCTACAATCTGTACTGGTTTGCTCATAGTTTTCCTGGTCAGATTGATTTTTTGTTTTTTGGGTGTTTTGGGCATCAACATAAAAGTTTTTAATCTACCATCCATCTGTAAAAGCCCTAAATTCAAGGTACAAAGTTCATATAGGAGAATTTAAATTTGGACAGGCAAAAGAAATCAAACGGCAATTGAGAAATTAAACCAATTCAAGCTTCAATAGAAGGGATTCAAAAATTCAAATTTAGCTCCTGTTCAAACTATGCCAAAATAAAATTCTGAGTTCACCATTAGCTTCCAAATATTCCCAATAGCACCCCTGTCAATTTTCATGGAATTTGGAGCTCAAATTCTATTTAATTCACTGGGTACATTGAATTCTATTCAAATTCACCAATTGTGAAATCAAATTCCAGAATCTGAATCCACACATTTGAATTGGCCTCTCCACAAAAATATGGAATTTTTGGACAATTCTAGTTGGTGGAAATAAGTTACCAGAGAAGGATTGACTTGAGGGGAGCTGCAGTGGGGCCCATTGGACAGTGAAACACATACGTCAGTGCTCTGTACGCCGTTTTTTCACCGCCGCTACGCTCGACACCGCACGGCATGCACCACGCCAGCTGTTCGCCTGCCTGCATCATGGCGTGCCCTCTACTCCTCCCCAAGCCTTATCTTCACTCCTCTGGCCGAAGTGGATACACACCCACGCGTTCTCCTCTGTTTTTCCTCTCCCGCCAGTGCACTGCATCGTCACCGCGGTTCTCGATGTGCCGGTCAAACGACGCAAGGGTTTGCAGTGCTCCCAACAGCAAAAGGTGGCCTAACTTGGTGCTCTTCTTTCCCATCCATTCTCTTTATTGATTCTCTGCTTATATGAGTGGTATTTTGAAGTTTCGTCACCGCCATTAAAGTGGAGCTCGACGATGGCCTCTGTCACTCCATCGCGCCGACGATACAAGCACTATCGTGCCTGACCTTCAACAGAAAAGTGGTGCGTATTTGCTCACTGAGGATGCCTGAAAAATTTGGCAGCTTCTCATTGCGTATAACGTATGTATTTCCGGTTTTCCCGACGTCATGTTCGTAACAAAGATACTAGATCTCCACTTTGATTCTCCTTCTAGGTAGAATCGGACCTTAATCCAGTTAGGTATTAGCTTCACCACCTCCTAGTGCACAACTTGACCAAAAAATCAGTGGAAAACCATCAAGTAAAGGCTGAGCTATTCAAAGTTTTCCCCGCCGCCACGGAGAATCCCATTTGTCCACCGTCAAAGTCGACTTTGCCGGCGATTCCATCCCTTTTTCTCCCCATGGACACCTTCGTCATGCTCCCAGGAACATTCTCAGCCTTTCCCCGAGTTTCTTGCGCCATTCTTGAGCGATTCCGACCATCGCCGAAACCCTAGCTCCGCCGCCGCCGTTTCGCACGGTGTTCCGGGCATCACCGCTGTTCGTCGACCTGTCCATCGTGCTCAGCAACCTGGAAAACAGTTAGGCGGCGAGTTGGAGGGAGAGAGAAGGCCTGGAAAGCCGAACCGGCGAGCTCGCGGCGCGTCATGGGGTTAAAGAAGCTTCGCGGGCCCTGCAGGTCAGCGACTGTCCCCCCCCCCCCCCCCCCCCCCCCTGGATCTGCTGTGGGCACCGGATCGACTGTGGCTGCATTGGTTGATCCCTAAGGCCCATGTGTGGCCCAGCTGCGATTCAAACATTTCTTTTTCCATTTAATTCCAGATTTCATTCAAACTTCTAAAATAAATTTCAACTAGTAGAATTGCACAAAAATTTCCAAATAAATTATGGTAGACTCATCTTGATATTTAGTTTGCAGTGGCGCAATTTTTTGGACATGAAAGTCCCAGAATTTCCATAATTAATCCCTTTGATCTAACTGCTTGGGAAATTAATTACTCCTGTTCTGTTAATTGGAAAATTCCCAATTTTGGTCAGAACACTATTCAAAATACACTTGATCCCCAGTAAGAATTTCAATTAAATTGGACTTCATTTACTGGACAAAACAGTGTTCAAAACACCTATGTCAATTAAAAAATGGAAAATGTCCAGAAACATTGTCAACATTTTACCCAAATTTGTAAAATCAGTTCTTCCTGTAGAAGGCTCACAAAATGTGAGACAAATTTTCCAAGAACCAATTAGACCCCCTCTACCATGATCATCGACTTTTATCCATGACAAAGCTCTAGAATTTCAACCAAAATCCAGAGAATGTTTTTACTTGTTGGAATTTTAGAGACAACAAGTTTCCTGGAACATCTCCCATTTTTGGTCCAGATCTTCCTCATAGAATCAAATATCCACTGCAAAAATCCCAAAGCCAATAAAGATCATTTTCTATACTGATCACTATTTATAAGATCTTGTATATAGTTTCAATATCACTCATGTACTTTATATATTGCATATCCTATAGTGACCGAGATCGAAGAGGACCCGGAGGTCTTGGACAGCATCCTCCCAGATTCTAACTTTCCCTCTGACTCACAACCAGGCAAGCCCCGATTTCCATTTAAATGCTTTTTCAAATTTTATATTTGTATCACTTATGTCTAGGATGATTTTGTGTATTAGGGCTAAGGTGCTTGTTACTCCACTTACATGACCCACAAATCCCATGGGGTATTGGGTAGGTCTACAGCCCGACGAGTAGGCAATGCCATGCTTATGTTTATGGGAATCCGGTAGAAGTCGAGTAGTTGGAATCTACTCGTGAGATAGGATTTTATTACAAGAGATGAATTGAATAAAGGAATGGTTTATGGATATGAAATTGAGACCTAGCAGCGGGTAGGATACAGCGAGACGTGGTCTCACGTGCATAGCCCTGCTTGTGTGGATTGAGGACCAATCCGTGTGCGGCCTTGCTGGACAAGTTTGAACTGTGCCGGATGGATACTGGCTATATGGAAACCAGGAAAACAATGTAATTGGTTAACCTGGGTGTCGAGGCTTACCCTACAATTTTATAGGAGTGGGCTGAGGGTAGCAAGGTGTAAATTTGCCGGTAGGCATAGACGATGCTCCGCATGGGGACCTCTTGCCCGTTACGGAAGGACCGGTTCGGCATTTGGGTTTCCTTTGAAAAGTTGCTGCATACAACATAGTATTGAAGTGTGATTTGATCTACTTCCAAAATGGGTGTTTGTGACGTGTTATCCGGGTGTGTCCTGATTGCAATCACCGCCCCTCGTGGTTGTTTGAGTACCGTTTGTTCACTGCGCTGTGACATAGTAAATAGTGAAGAAGACAGTAGAATACGATGTATAATTGTTTTGAAACTTTTATTGATGTCAAATATGATAACTAAAGTTACGTTTATTAAACTTGTAAGCTGCTGTTCATCACTTGAAAATTAAGGATCAACATGTAGGCAAGTCATTTACTGCAATATCTATGCCTATGTTATGTATCTCTGCATATACGTTTCATTTTTTGGTGAGACGGTTATGTCTTGCTGAGCCTTCGTGCTAACGGTTGCTATATTAGTTTTTTTGCAGGTGAGACGTATGAGGAAGGGCCCGAGGATGAGGCAATGCCCCCGTTGGCGAATACCGCCGAGTGGGAGCCCTGCACGCCGCCATAAATTTGTGTGTTGCTAGTGTGCAGCATATGCGGGCTGGACAGCTGTACATTTGCATGGCTAGGTTGATAGTTTAGCTATGAGTATTATCTTCCGCAATATATTAAGTATTGTAAAAGACTTCCACTATTTATATAAATAAAACTTTGTATTTTGTCGTATTCTTTTCGTGTATGCTGTTGGGTGCTGCGTCGCACGGCACCACCCTCTGCAATTCCTGGAATGTGTGGACCTGATCCCCATAGCCTGGTATCAGAGACGCATTGGGAATAGCATGCTCGAAAAGAGCCTATTTTGAAAACTTAAGAGTATTCGAGTGAGAATTAGTACTATGCCCACATAAGGTCTATTATAGTATTAGTTACTTAAGGTGGCAAGCTAACTTATGTGTTATTATATTCTGTAACGACGCTCCGACGTCAGGTAAGAGGTAAGGTACGCCACCGCAAGCAGATCAATTGCAGTAAGCTCACCATGCGAGAGTTAGCATGTGATTGTTTCCATGGCTTGGCACGGAAATGTTAATATGAGTCTCTGAAACTTTCCATGTTTCTGAGAACATATAACACACGGTACCCCAGCGTGCTTCAAAGTTAGTTGGAGCCCATGTCGGGTGAGACATAACCCGATGCGCCTCCTACTGGTGCAGCACTATGCAAAGACGTGGGACCCCATCGGGTGGTAGAAAACCCGGTCATGTACCTCGAGACGTGGCTTAGCTCGGGGTGGCCCGTATGGAATGATACAAGACGATGAATGTTTTTACTTTCATATATATTATTGTGAACTGTTCGCCCGTGCGGGCTGTGCCGTACGGCACCATATGTTTGATCTATCATTTGTGTGTAGATGCAGTACACTAACCACGTTAAGTAGCTCGAGTAGAAAACGTTTGCGAGTGAACGTCATTACTGCCACCGTTGAGACATATGCTGGGATATCGGCTTAGGATTTTTGTTGGTGAGGGCGTAGTACCAGCATTGCATTCGAGCTTCATCAGGCACATCGACGACGATATCTGTTCTGGTGTTGTTACTCGACAACAAATAAAAATTTCCAACTTAGGACTAAGTTGAATATGTAATCTCTGTTTTGGAGCGTGCTGGTCAGATTTAAAATTAATCGTGAGGTCGCTTGGATAAGAGGACATATGGTTTGGGGACTTGAGGAAGTCATCCACAAGTTTCATTTTCAGCTCCAAGACAGATTTCAAGATTTAAAACTTGAAAACTTCCTTTGAACTTAAATTGCCCGGTTCCTGCTTCAAACTGTGAACTGGACAAAAAATTGACTAAGTTTGGAGCAGCATAACTTCCTGTATATTTCATCCCTATAGGTCTACTATCCATGGATGGTAATTTTAGTGAGTCCTCTAGAACTCTTATGTTCAACTCCAGATCAGAATCTCCCTGTAAACTAATGAAAAATTCAAATTTCCAAACTCTGTTAAATCTGGACAGAGACTGAACAGTTTCTACACCCTGTCACTGTCTTGGTCATATCAATGAATAACTTCATATAATGCATTTATGTAATTCTTAGGATGTATACAACAATGTTTTAATTTATGATTTTTGCATATCTTGATGTTTTGTATCTAAAAAAATGTGGACAAAATCAGCCTTAAACAGAGGAGGGGCTGTCAAAATTTTTCCAGAAACACATTCAACTGGCAAATATCATATCTCCTTATACATAAATTATCTGGAGGCAAATAAATATATTATGGAAATCTATTTTAGTGTAATACAATTTTTTAGTTTAACTCAAGTCCTGAATGGGCCTCTAACTGGATGAAAATTTCGAATTTCTCCGGACTGGTCAGAATGAACAGAAACTGAGACAGATTTCCAGTGTCATGTTTGATTTGGCATTTGAATTTGGATTCACTTCCATAATTCAATTTTCACATCCATGAGCTGTTGATCAACAAAGTTTGTTGAATTTGAGTATTTGACTCATTCAAGTACTTCTTTTTATAGATGACAGATGTGATGCTATTGCCGGACGGATGAGTATTTTCCATGTGCGCTAGCCGTCCGGGCTTCCCGATCATGCTACGGGAGGTGCTCCAACAGTTTGGCTTCATCGAGATGCCATGCTACTGGGGTCAAGAGGCATTTGACAAAGGCATACTGTCATGTACCGTCCTGGTCGACATCCTGGCTAGTCCGCATTTTTATGGATGGGCTCCTTTTTCGGTCACGTTCTAGGGAGCTCATTTGGAGGACACGTGGGACATTGCAGCGGGTGAGGCGCTTGTGAATTTTTGCAAGCTTCATCAAGATGCCCTGGCTGGGACACATTTTGCTCTTCTCCTGGTCTGTGGTGCTGCTGGTTTTGAGTGGCAACGTCGTATGGTTGCGGCCTATCAACCATATGGCGACACAACCTCGACAACACTTGGGACTTATGCCGCTGCATCCAGCATGGTGGTTCTCACACAGGGTGAAGTTCTTCGGGATCAGTTCGAAGCCTTGAGGCAAGCGATCGAACGGGTTGACACTCCTCATTATATCAATGAGAACATCCGTTCGTTCCTGGCTCTGACGAATCACCGGCTGAATCAATGGGAGGATATGCTGAATCACACTCGCATGAGACTGCGAATAGCTCGCGACGAACTGAGGCAAACTCGCATGGAACTGCAGCAAGCTCGTGATGGACTGCAGGCGAGTCAGTTGGAGGTGCAACAACAGCAAGAGCAGCTGTTGGTAGTCACCGAGGCACGAGACGAAGCCATCGAAGAAGCTCAGAATTGGGAATAGGAGGCAGACCAACTTCTGTATGACGTGATTGAGGCCGAAGCACAATTAAAACCAGTTGTGTATCCACCGGCTCATGACATACCTCTGAATATTGGTGAGCAAGTGCCTTCAGGTTCTGAGGAGGAGGAAGATCCTGAGATACTCGAGTACGCTGATGGCGATGCATCGGAGTAGGATGGGGCAGCACTACTGCCATCACGGAGCAACGTATAGTTAGTGGTTGCTCGTGTTTCTTTGTGGCCATGTTTGTGTCATTTTACAAATAGTAGTGGGTGTGTATGAGTTGACAAGATGTGTATGACATCTCATGGAGACCAAGTATAGTTATGATGTACTTCCGTAGTGGGAGTCCCTCATTTTGGAAATCACTATTGTACACTTGGTCATGAGATAATATATCGTGAATGTTATGCAATTATCACAATGTCAATACTCGCACTACTATGGTATAAAATGGATGAAGAAAACAAACATGTTGCTGATTTAAATCATGTGGATGTAGAATGGTGCGTTTGCGTTCGACGCCCGCGATGGGAGGCTCGAGCCAGGGTCGTGAGGATGAATCTCCGACCCAGGAACAAACTGAGACACCACATCAACAAGTCTCTCCACCACCACCACCTGAACCTCAGAGGACTCTCGTGGAGATTCTGGCTTCAGTACTCGGCTCGCGAGACGAGCAAACCTAGTTACTGCATATGTTGGTGCAAAATTCGTCCCGTCAAGGGGGACGACAAGACAATGGGCAACACCAGACCCAACAGAGTTCATATTCGGACTTATTGGCGACACATCCACCGGTCTTCACGGAGGCCGAGGAGCCTTTAGAAGCGGACAACTTTATCCGTACCCTCGAGGCGAAGTTCGGTTTGCTTTGATGCACCGAACAGCAGAAGGCACTATTTGCAGCGCAACAGCTTCAAGGATCCGCCGGTGCTTGGTGGGAAAACTACATCGCCTCACTGCTGGCTGGTCATGCGGTCACCTGGACCGAATTCCGGGAGGCGTTCTGCGCCTACCATGTACCTCCTGGAATAATGAAGAGGAAGCTTCAAGATTTTTGGAGCTAAAGCAAGGCGGGAGGAGTGCTTACGAATACTCCCGCGCATTCAACCACTTGGCGCAGTATGAGCCAGAGTATGTGGGAACGGAAGATAGGAAGCAAGACATATTCTTCCGGGGCCTAAATGCCATGATGAAGGTCCAACTCGCACAATGCAATCACGGCACCTTCAACGACATCGTCCAATTGTACAAGAAAATGCTCAACGCGAGCTCGTTTCTGATAAGAGGAAACGGAGCACGCCGTCGAGCAGCAGCAGTGGTGGTCCGCAGAAGTACCTCGTGGTGTATCACTCACCATCCGGTCAGCGATGGCAGCCACCGGCGCGACCGCATCAATTCTGCAATCGTTCTTTCTATGCGCCGTGTTTCCGACCACCATTTCCACAGCAGCAGCAGCAGGAAAGGATGGTCCCGCGTGCGTATCCACCTCCACCACATGCACCGGAATTCCGTCTGCAGCTTGGTGGGAACCCGACACAATACACGTGTTACACGTGTGGCCGTGTCGGGCATTTTGCAAAGGACTGCCCCGAACAGCGACAAGGCAACGTGCAAGCGCCATATCGGGGTGCAGCTCAACCTTGCATCCAGCCCAAGAAACCAGCAGCAAAAACTGGCAACGTCCATCACCTAGCTATTGAAGACGTGCTAGAAGGCGAACCAGTCTTTGCGGGTATGTTTTCTCTACTCCAAAATCCCGTAGTCATATTATTTGACTCCGGTGCCACCCATAATTTCATTAGCCAATAATATGTCATCAAATACCAATTACAAATCATTCCCACAAAATGTCCATATTTGATTTGCTCTGCGGGTGGGACAGTAACAACTGATAGAATGGTCTATAGAGCACCACTTCAGTTGGGTGGAAATCTATATCCGACTTCTCTAATTATATTAGAGAATCAGAAGCTTTACGTCATCTTAGGGATGTCATGGCTGCACCGTCATGGTGCTGTCCTCGACATTGTTCCACGTGTCGTCCATTTGAACTCTCCATTACATGAACCACACAGTCTCATTCTAAACCGCATTATCCAAGATATTCCAGCCACATATAACACAGAAGCCACAAAGCTTGAAGACATTCGTGTGGTCTGTGAATATCCGGACGTTTTTCCCAAAGAACTTCCGGGTATGCCACCGGATAGAGATTTTGTGTTCAAGATTAAACCCATTCCGGGAACCATGCCTATTTCTCGACGGCCGTATAAGATGGCACCAAATGAGTTGGCAGAATTAAAGGAGCCTTTGAAGGACCTGTTGGACAAAGGTCTCATACGCCCAAGTTCATCACCTTGGGATTGTTTGTGAAGAAGAAAGATAAGACATTATGTCTATGTGTGGACTATCGTCCACTCAATGCCGTGACGATCAAGAATAAGTATCCACTACTGTGCATCGATATCTTATTCGATCAATTAGTGGGTGCTAGAGATTCTCAAAGATGGATCTTTGGTCTGGGTATCATCAAATAAAAATCCGACCGGAGGATATACCGAAGACAGCATTCTCAACGAGATACGAGCTCTATGAATATCTTGTCATGTCTCGGACTTACCAACGCGTCGGCTCACTTCATTTACCTCATGAATTCTCTATTCATGCCGGATTTGGATAAGTTTGTCGTGGTCTTCATCGATGATATTCTGATTTATTCTAAATTAGAGGAAGTGTAAAATCCCAGTTTTTCCTTAATATGAAGTTCAGTTACCAGTATGTTTTCAACTATAGTAAAAATCAATTATGGTTATACACATGAACTTGATCTCATCAAAAATAATTCTTTTACTCATGTTAAATGTTATTAACATGGGGATTGGACTTCACAAATGACCCTAGGATAATTAAAGTGGCCTCCTTGCAAATTTTGGATTTTATTAAATGAATTTTTGCTAGGGCAAACTCTAGGCAGTACTAAATAAATTCAAATTAATTTGGATATATCACTGCACATATAGGCCCTGTCAAAATATTCAAATCTGAGGCTATAAATTTTTCCATGTCCTCATAATATTCGAAATAGCCTTCCTACCAAGTGTCAAGAATTGTGAATTCCAATTGCTATTTTATTTGAGACGCTTAGCAAATTCGAGCCATAATTAGGTTCAAAATGTGAATTCTGTTCAAACTTTTTGAACATAAAATTTGAACACACCATCATCATCAGCATGGCTTGCTTGATTTATCCAGGAAGTTTCATAATTTTTGAAGCTCATTTGCTATTTAATTCAGGGACTCCATTGAATTTTATTCAAATTCAAATTTGAAATTCAATTGAAACTTTATCAAATTGAAGTTTTTATTCCAGAATCAAAATTCAGATATTTATTTGAGCCTATCCACAAATTTTGATGAATTTTGGACAAGTATTGGTGGGTGAATTAAGGGAGCAGAGAAGATAGGCTTAAGGGGCAGTGGGACCCACCAGTTAGTGGGACATCTACGGTACTGCTCTGCACGCCATTTTTCCGGCGCTGCTCTGCTCGAAACCGCACTGCATGCATGCCGCCAGCGAGCTGCTCGCCTGCCTGCTTCATGGCGCGCCTTTCACTCCTTCCCAAGCCTTATCTACCCTCCTCTGGCCGAAGTGGACGCACACCCACTCGCACTCCTCTGTTTTTCCTCTTCCGCCACCGCACCGCATCGCCACCGTGGTTCTTGACATGCAGGCCAAATGACGCAAGGATTCACAGTGCCCCCAACAGCAAAAGGTGGCTTAACTCGTTGCTCTTCCCTCTCATCCATTCTGTTCCTTGATTCTCTGCTTATATGTGTGGTATTTTGAAGTTTCCTCGGAGCTCGCGGGTGAAGCCGTCGGGGAACCTTCTGTTCCACAAGGTCCGGCCACTACAAGAATGTTCTTGTCTCCTTCCTTGAATAAATAAGGCGCGCAAAGGTACCTAGATACTTCTGGTGAAGTTTCAGCCACTACCGTGCTTCCTAGCTTCCTTATATTGAGTTTCCCCATAACCAGTTCATACCAAGGTCACTAGATCATCGGTTTAAGTCTGTTTGTACGTGCAAATATTTTTCAATCCAGTTAAGGATTAGCGACTAGACCTCCATACGCAGCTGAAGACCAAAAATCAGAGCATCCCATTGAGTAATTTTGTCGGGAATCGAGTTTTTGTGGCTGCCTTTATAGAACTTCGACGGCTCACCGAAGAACTCGACGTGCCGACCTTTACACGCCATTTTCGTCCCCTAGACACCGGTGCCTCCAGGAAGATTCCCGAGGTCTTCCCGATCGGTTTGACCCACCGTAGGGCTCGGCCGATATGACCGAAACCCTAACCGCCGCCGCCACCGTCGAGACCTCATCTCCGGCCGCCAATCGCCGTCGGGAACTTTACTGTCGTGTTCTGCATCGGGATTTAGGTGGGGGCGGTGAGTTTCGAGGGTCACCGTGCCCTGGAACGGGCTGCAGCGAGGGGCCGCCGTCGCGCGCCGCCCGAGCGCCGCTGGCGCGAGGTTAAAGATGACTCAGGGTGGGCCCCGGTCATCAATCTAACCAGTGCGTGTCAGATCTGGTGCAGTCCGAGGATCGTGTGCGGCTATGTGGGTTGAATCTGTGGCCCCCGTGGGCTTCAACCCGATTGGCCCATTTTAAATACCTGGGCCCAACCCTTTATTCAAATAATTTCCAATTGGAATTTTATTCCAGATTTTGCCCCAACTTGGAAAATCCATAACTCCTAGTAGAATTGCTCAAAAATTTCCAAATAAATTCTAGTAGACTCATCTCAATACCTACTTTGCAGTGATGCAATTTATTGGACATGAAACTCCCAGAATTTTTATAATTAATTCCTTTGAACTAACTGCTTGCGAAGTTAATTACTCCTGTTCTGTTAATTGGAAAATTCACAATTTTGGTCAAAACACTCTTTTTAATACACTTGATCTCCAGTAAACATTTTAAGTTCATTGGACTTCAATTACTGGGTGATCAGTGTTCCAAATCTCTAAGTAGTTGAAAATTGAGAAAAATACAAAAATCAATTTCAGAAATTTCCCGCAAAATTGTAAAATCAATTTCTCCCTGAAGGAAGCTTTGAAAATTGTGAAAAAAATTCCTAGAACCAGTGAGACCCCCTATACATGGTACAACCACTGGTAGCTGTCGACTGTTGGAGTCGGCAGATCTCCTGACACTGCTAAAGTGTTGAAGGAGTTTGTAGTTCGGTGTGGGCGCGCGGAGACTCAAAAAGGAAAATTGCGGTTTAACACAGGAGACACTAGGATTTACGTGGATCGGGCCGCCTGAGCGTAATACCCTACTCCACGGGTGTGTTGGTGTTGTATTAGTTTGTCACGTATGATCCCCACGTCTGTCTGTGTGTCCCTTGTGTGTATCGTTGGCCTGTCCTTTTATAGTACAAGGACAAGCCGTTACAAGCTGGCCTGGCCCGACATGTGGCCCCGGCAGTTACCAGTATTGACACACGATTAATTGTTGTTAATGATCCTGTAACGGGCTCCGACAATGCCGTTACAGGTGTTAAGATTGTCCGTTTAAGTGTCATTAATATGGCGTTAATGACATTTAATCGGGTCTTGAAGTCCTTGGCTCTCCTTTGAAGATCCGGATCCATTACAAGGTCTTCCGGAGGTTAGAGGCTGCCAGCTTTGACATTTGGACACGTGGCAGCTCCGGAGCTTGCTGTGGGAAGCAGGTAGCTCCGGGGCTATCTGACACGTGTCAGGTCCGGAGCTTCTCTCGGTCAGGGGTTAAGCCCGGAGGTGCCATTTCGGTACTTGGTCCGGAGCTTCCCCCTTGTGGGCGGTAGCTCCGGTTTGGCAGTACACGTGGCGACCTAGGGATTAACCATGTTTGAGAAGTAGGTCCGGTCATGTCTGACAAGTGGGCCTCCGAGGGTCTTCAATTCGAGTAGACGTCCTTCCCTTGAGATCTTTGTAACCTTAGGGGGTGTACGGTTTTTAGGGTACCGACAATGGCCCCCTGGACCTACCTCCGAGGAAGGTCACTGGGGTGAAGTCGTTCCGTTGGAGGTGGGTCCATCCTTGCGACTCTTGAACTGGGTCTTCAAGGGTCTTCGGAGGTGCCGTTGGCAGGGTTTTACAGTCAGATCCCGACGTGTGGCGCACCTCAGTCGGCAGATGAAATCTTTGACATGCGGATCTCACGCAATTGAAGGTCGCCGGTTCCCGATACGAAAACCGTATCGGTTCCGCGCGCCCTGTCAGGTCGCCGCCTTTGGGTTTCCCGCCTCGTGATGAAAACCGTTCGCCTGGGTGAGAGCCTCGACTTGATCGTCGGGGTGGTCCCGGGCCCTCTTGTCATAGGCTGGGTTGAATTCAGGAGTAGTATCTTCGACTCCCCTGCAGTTTCCATCCAAGCGTTGCGAGGGCTTACTTAAGAAGGAAAGCGCGCACCGTCGGGAGTTCTTTACGTCTCCCATCTGATCTTGCGCTCAAACTCCTGACTCGTACTTTGCTCCTCTTCTCTTGCCTAGCTGTGCCGCGATGGAGTTGGGTCTGCGCGAGAGTCGCCTGAAGACCGACAACGATTTGAAGAAGGTCCAGGCCCTTATGGGGTGGTCCTCGGACTTCTTCAGCTGCTTGGTCCGTGCCGGCGGAGAGCTCCCCTTTGAGAAGGAGCGCGCTGGCGAGATGGTGTACTTTTCTTCGTACGCCATGGTGGGGCTGATCCCACCGTTTTCTTCTTTCTTCTTGATGCTGCTAGACTTCTATGGTCTGCAGCTATACCACCTTGGCCCTCACTCCATTCTCCTCGTGTCCATCTTTGTCCACTTCTGCGAGATGTGGGTGGGCATCTCCCCCTGCGTTGAGCTCTTCCGAACCTTCTTCACCATTCACACCACCGGCCGGAGCAATGAGTACCTTGGCTTCTACTACTTCGTGAAGCGCAAAAAGTGCCCATTCAAGTACCTCCGGTCGTTCCCTTCCGGGAAGTGGGATGACT
This sequence comes from Tuctoria greenei, assembly GCA_036927565.1. NCBI lineage: Eukaryota > Viridiplantae > Streptophyta > Magnoliopsida > Poales > Poaceae > Tuctoria > Tuctoria greenei. Next base: position 56,103,074 of record JAYESD010000010.1, on the reverse strand, counting down.
GGAAGAAAGATTGGATAGTCGTCAGGGTCGAGGAGCATGAGCGGTTGGAACTGCCAGACAGTCTGCCCGGCATCGACACGTCGATATGGAGTGAAGTTCCGGTGCTGGCGGAAGTTTTCGACCCTATCCTGACCAGGATCCGCCGATGTGTGGAGGGAGGATTGACTCCCCAGGCGGTGTTCTGCAACTTCCTAACCAACAGGTGGGCGCCGCTGAAGAGGAGGGAGAAGCTCGCTTGGGCCCTCAACAGCGTGATGGACGAGGACCGGGTTGAGACCGGGTTGAAGTCCAACATGGTGGGGAAGACCTTGGAGTTCCACCTCAAGAAATTCCAGCACGGCATCGACATCGACGGAGATTACTTGACTCCGCCGTCGGCCTTTCTCCCTCTGAACGTGGAAGTGGAGTTCAGCAGAGAGCTCCGGCGGACGATGCCTGCGCTTGACGACCTTGGTGTCGTCGAGAGAAGACCAACCACCCGGGTGGCAATCCCCGGGGTGCCCGAAGATGGCTCGGTCCCTGCTCCACAGCCGAGGGTTGAAGTCATCGGCAAGGGCAAGGAGCTGGCGGAGGAGCCGGAGAGTCGGAAGAGGAAGCTGCGACATGCCGACGGAAGGTCCGTCAGGCCCGCTACTTCCACCTTGGCTCCTTCTCCCCAGGGGGTGAAGATCTTCTGCCGCCGTGGCGACTGTCCCCGTGGTGGGGTCCTCCCGGAACGAGACTGTTCTGGCAGTGGGATCCTCCCGGAGCGCGTCTGTCTCCGTGGTGGAGCCCTCCGGTGGTGCTAGCTCCGGGCGTACGACTCCGGCACCTGGGGTGGTTGGAGCCTCCAGGTCCAGGGGTTCCTCCCGATCGAGGAGAGCCTCGACCCGGGAATCGCCCGTGGCTGCGACAAGTTCTGGGGGGCCTCCTGGAGCTCCTACGCCGACCCTGGCCAGCCCGGAACGTCCGGGAAAAAGGTTCCGCGCAAGATGGTGCGGGAGCCTTCCAAGGTAATTTCTGATTTTTACCTTGGTTGACTTTTTAGTTGTAGCGATTGTTTGTTAATTTTCTTTATCCATCCTCTGCAGCGTCCCCAAGAAGGGGAGTGAAGCTCCACCCTCGGCCACGATTTCTGAGGCCGTGGGAGCTTCTGCTCCTGTCCCAGTTCTGCCCCAGGTGGTGGCTGAGGCTGCGACAGCTCCGGCACCGGCTGTCGTGGTCATGAACCTCGACTCGTCCCCAGAACTTCTCGTGGTAGCGCTGGACCACGGGAGTGAAGACACGCCAGCGGCACTTGTATCGGAGGTTGAAGCTCTGGGTCCTGGTTCTACAGTAGTGGAAGCTCCGGCTGTAGAGCCGGAAGTAGTAGTCTCGGCCTCGGAGCCGGAACATGTCGAAGCCCCGACGATTGAACCGGAGGTGACTGAAGCTCCGGCATGCGAGCCGGAAGTTGAGGTAGTTCCGGCAGTGGAGCCGGTTACCTCCGAAGCACCGGTCACTGAGCCGGTTATTGTTGGAGCGCCGGTCACAGAGCCGGCGGTTGAAGAGGCGAGGGAGCTTGAGCCTCCATCGTAAGAGGTGTCCCGGTCGGAGCCAGTAGTAGCTCCTACTCTGGAGGCGACGACGTCGATGGTACCTGTGGCCGAGCCAGAGTGCCTAAGCGAAGTCGCCGGCCCCCTGCCTGAGGGGGCGAATGAAGACTTGGCGGCAGGGCCTTCTTCGATGACGACTGAGGCCATCCCGGAGGACGGCCCTAGCGCCTTGGAAGCTCAGGGTTCCGCTCTCGTAGAGTGGGACCCAATATTTGTATGTGAAGACCCGCTGGAACCAGCAGAGGAGACCCCAGCAGGTCCAGAGCCCATCCCGCTGTCGATGTCTATCGACAACACCTGCTCCAGTTTACGTCAGGTCCAACTAGCCTTCTTCCACGACAGCAAGGCTCTTGAAGAGGAGCGCCAAACCCTTAGGCGGTGGCGTAATCGGCTCCACTTCGAGACTAAGCTGGCGCAGTCGAGGCTAGCGGACGACAAGGAGTGGATCAAGCGGGAGAAGATCCGCCTGGAGTACTAGGACAAGCTGCTGGATGAGAGGGAGAGCATGACCCATGCCCTCGACGCTCAATCCCGGGAGTTCCACGATCAGGCCAAGGCTGCCAACGACGCGGCCAATGCTTGGTTCTAGCAGCTTGAGGCCATCAACGCAGCGCTCATCAAGCGCCGAGAGGCACTTGAAGGGAGGGAGAGACGGCTCGAAGACGAAGAGCAAAAACTCCTGGAGCTGCGGGATGACATCCTGAGAAGGGAAGAGGAGCTCGCCGAGAAAGCAGCTCTGGCTGACAAGGGCCTCGAGGAGCGCACTAAGAAGTTGGAAGAGCGCTGCCTCGAGGAAGAGGAGAAGACCTGGGTGCGAGGGCAGGAACTCTACGAATACGAGTGTGCCCTTGTTGCCCGGGTGAAAAAAGTGGAGGCTAGGGAGAAGGACCTGGTCGATCGTCGGAACAAGATCCACCTCCGGGAGGAGGAGCTCGGAAGACTTGAGAGGCGAGTTGCTGCAAAGATTCAGCAAAACGCCAAAGAAGTTGAGCGCCTCCCTCGTGAGAATTCCGAACTGACGGCGACCAAGAGATCCTTGGAAGAGGTGAAGAGCCTGAGGACAGCGGACTCCCTGTAGATTTGGGAGTTCCTGGGCAAGGCCAATGATGCGCTGACGCCGATGGGTTTCAGCCCCGTGCGCCCGGATGATCCGGAGCCGGAGCCGGACCTTGCGCTGCAAGCGTTGAGCGCAGCAGGCAGCAAGCTCTCCAAGGTGGGCGACTTCATCGTGGACCAACTGGAGGTCGAGGGGCAATCCCTGGCGAGGAACATCACAGAATATGTGCTGACGTGCTACACCAGCCGGAACCCTCAATTTCCTCTGGACCCGGTGGTTGAAGGCCCCGTCGAAGGAGAAGGCGAAGCTACCCGAGCCAGCGTATCGGAGGTCGCACAGAAGGTCGCCGAGTTCTTCCATAGGGTCTAGGACCATCTCTTTAGCTCTCGCTTGTATTTTCTCTTCTTCTTCCTCAATTTTGTAATCCCTTGTCTCCAGATGTAATCTCCTGTCTCCAGATGAATGAAATCCCCAAATTTTTGCAAATTTCATTTTTTGTCTTCAACATCTTTATCTTCTCTTGGCCCCCTGGTAGATGTACACAATTTTATTGTGAACATGTACCAAAAGGATATTGAGTTTTGTTGAAGACGAATTTGCTTCGAACTTGTAGAATTTAGGTCTGAAGTCTTTGATAGTGAAGGTCCCCTGAAGTTGTCGGAGCTTAGAAGCACCGGTACTATCCATCGCTGGAGCTTAGTAGCTCCGGCAATAGCCTCTATCAACATGTAGAGCGTCGATAGTTAGTACTCCAAGGTGTCGGAGCTTAGTAGCTCCGGCAATGAACTTTTCCAACACTTGGTTTGTTGGCAACAAACTCCATGTACGGGGTCTTCTCACCATCTTTTACTCAGCGCCGACGGTTGACCCCCTTGGGGGAGTCAGAGCTTGGTTAGCTCCGGCTTTTCTCCATCAACGTAAAGTTTATTTTTCCTGCACACTTAAGCCAAGAAAAATAGTAAAATTTGTTCCTTGTCTATAATTTCGTCGCGGCTTACGATTCTCAAGAAAATTTTAAGTTGAACGCGACTTTAAATACAACTGGATGTGTTGTCTTTTCTCTTAGATCCAATTGTCCATGGACCCGCCTTACTTTGGCCTGTCGGGGTGTAGGTAGAGTGGCGTACTTAGGGTGCTTGACCAGGCTAAGTCGATAGCGCACTCCGGCCCTAGATTGGCTTGGCAGCTTTCAGGCGAGTTGGCCATAAACGATATTTAAATCCATGAGATCTGACAATTCAACTCGAGCCGTATATAAACCGGTCAAACTAAAATTTCTTAAGAATTGCACGTTTCTGTTATAGACAAGAAAGAGAAAAATAAAAATGTCGAGCCTGCACAAAATGAATGCACGTGGAGTCTATTTCACATGAAGATGTCTTTCATTATAGGTCCGGGGTACAGGGGAAACAAGTACACTCTTAGGGTACGGAACCAGGCTAAGTGTGCTTGGTTTCTCGTTTGACTCAGGGTAGTTAGCCACACTTTTAGTCCGGAGACTGTGACAAGTGTTGCATGAGCTTTGCAGACCTTTCAGGAAAGGTCCGGCTGCTCTCCCGGAGGAACTACCCGACTCTGTACAATGACTCTATAACATACATTTCAAGTTACTTAAGACTCACCTCCGTGAAATTAAGTATAAAACTTACGGAGGTGCTCGATGTTCCAAGGATTTGGGAGAGGTGTCCCATCCTCGGTAGCCAAGCGAACGCTTCCAGGACGGGATACTTTGATCACTCGGAAGGGCCCCTCCCAACAGGGGAAGAGTTTGTTTAACCCTTCTCTGGATAGTATTCTCCGTAGCACCAGATCGCCTTCCTCGAGCTGTCGGTTGTGTACATGCCGCTGGTGATAACGCCGCAGAGCTTGGCGATATCGGGCATTCCGAAGAGCTGCTTGGCACCTTCCCTCCTCGAGGAGGTCTAGGTCTTCACGCCGGAGCTGGTCCTGCGCGGCTTCGTCGAAGGTCCGGACCCGGAGGGAACCCAAGGTGATTTCCGGAGGAAGGATTGCTTCAGCTCCGTACACTAGAAAGAAGGGTGTTTCTCCAGTTGACCGGTTTGGAGAAGTCCTATTGGCCCATAGAGTGGGCGGAAGCTCTTCGATCCAATTGGCTCCGTGCTTTTTCAAGCGCTCATAGGTGCGCGTTTTGAGTCCTTTAAGGATTTCTGCATTTGCTCTCTCGGCTTGGCCATTGCTGGCGGGATGAGCTACGGAAGCATAACAAACCTGTATGCCGAGGTCTTCGCAATACCCTTGGAATGCGGAGCTTGTGAATTGAGTCCCATTATCAGTGATGATCTTGTTTGGGACTCCGAATCCACTTACAATGGATTGCAGAAACTTGATAGCAGATTGCTTGTTGATCGTCACAACTGGAGTTGCTTCCGGCCACTTGGTGAACTTGTCAATGGCGACGTACAGGAACTTGTAACCTCCGACGGCTCTTGGGAAGGGTCCCAAGATGTCCATCCCCCACACAGCGAAGGGCCATGTAGGAGGTATCATTTGTAAGGGCTGAGCAGGTGTATGAATTTGCTTTGCATGAAATTGGCATGCTTCGCATTTCTTCACAAGCTCAGTGGCATCCTGGAGCGCTGTAGGCCAGTAGAAGCCATGCCGAAAGGCTTTTCCGACCAGCGAGCTGGAAGATGCGTGGTTCCCACACTCGCCTCCATGGATTTCTACGAGAAGCTCGCAGCCTTCTTCCCTTGTGATGCACCGCATTAGGATGCCGTTGGCACCGCGCCGGTAGAGATCCCCTTCTACCAGCGTGTATCTTTTAGCCAATCTGACTAACCGGTCAGCGGATACATCATCGTCAGGAAGGATGTTGTCTTTCAAGTAGTTCCGGATCTCCGAGATCCATGCATCGGAACTGACTTGAGCATTTGAGTCTTGCGTGCTGGGTTGCTCGGAGCTTCCGGCAGCACCTACGACCCTTGATGGCTGCCATGGTAACTGGGCCATCGGGACCGTCAGCTTCGGGATGCTGATCTCGCCCCCTTCGTTCAGTTTGGCAGGCTGAACTGTGGGTTTCGACAACCTCCGGACAAAGATTCCGTCAGGAGCCGGAGCTCCGGTTGACGCTTTGGTCGAGAGTTCGTCAGCTTCAGCGTTGTGGGCACGCTGAACATGGTGGAGGTCTAGGACTTCAAAGTCCTTCTGAAGCCTTTGGACTTCAAGGAGGTAAGCAGCTAGCTGGAGATTATTGCAGGAGCATTCACCCTTCACCTGCTTGATGATGAGCTGTGAATCTCCTTTGACCAGCAGTTTCTTGACACCGTATGACAGTGCCACCTTTAGTCCGTAGATGAGTGCTTCATACTCCGCCATGTTGTTGGTTGCCTTGAAGTCAAGGTGTACCATGTATTTTACCTTCTCCCCAGTTGGTGCAAGGAGAAGGATTCCAGCTCCGGCCCCCTGCTTCTGCATGGAGCCATCGAAGTAAAGGGTCCAGTGAGGCTCGGTGAAGGTTGGAACTTGATGTTCCGTCTTCTGCTCGCTAGGGCCCCCAGGGTTTGATGGAGAGGGAGTCCATTCCGCCACGAAATCTGCCAACGCTTGACTCTTGATTGCTTGTCTCGAAATGAATTCGAGATCGAACTCAGCCAATTCCGCTGCCCACTTTGCAATATTCCCAGTTGAATTGGGATTATGCAAGATCGCTTGAAGTGGATAGGAGGTCACCACCGAGACTTTGTGAGCTTGGAAGTAGTGTTGGAGCTTCTTGGAGGCAATAAGAACTGCATAAAGCAGCTTATGCACCTCTAGGTATCGAGTCTTTGCATCATGTAATACTTCACTGATGATGTATACCGGGCGTTGAATGGTCCAGACCCTTCCGGAGGGGTCCGGAGCTTCCTCTCTATTGATCCGGACCCTGTCGGAGGAGTCCAGATTCTCTTCGGGGACCTCTGGGTTCTGGCTGGAGGAACCCGGAGCTTCTTCAGAAATGACCTGGACCCTCTCGGAGGGGTCTGGGTCTTCTGAAGTGACTTCTTGTGGATTTGAGTCTGGGAGCTGAGACCCAGACTCACTTTCAGGGACCTCCGGACCCTCCTGAAGGGGTCTGGATTCCTGAGTATGGGGTAGTTCTGGTCTCTCCGCAACCAGAACCATATTGACAACTTCGTCAGTAGCTGAAATGTAAAGCAACAAAGGCTCACCAGGGTTTGGAGCTACCAGAATTGGTAGGGTGGTGAGGAACTGTTTCAGCTCCTGGAATGCCTTCTCTGCTTCTTCGGACCATTGGAATGGTCCGGACTTCCTCAACAACTTGAAGAAGGGGAGTGCCCGTTCCGCCAGTCATGATATGAACCGGCTGAGGGCTGCTAGACACCCAGTTAACTTTTGGACGTCTTTGATGCGGGTTGGTGGCCGCATGTCTTCGATGGCTTTTATCTTCGCCGGATTAGCCTCTATGCCCCGGTGACTTACCAGGAAACCAAGAAGTTTTCCGTAGCTAACCCCGAAGACACACTTGTCTGGGTTTAGCTTCGTACGGGTGGTCCGCAGCTTATCGAAGACAACCTGCAAGGTGTCCAAGAGGGACTCCTTGTTCTTGACCTTGACCACGATGTCATCGACGTACACTTCCACTATGTCTCTGATGAGTTCTTCAAAAGTTTTGTACATAGCTCGTACAAAAGTTGAAGCTGCATTCTTGAGACCAAATGGCATGGCTGTGTAACAATACAATCCATCTACTGTGATGAATAAAGTATGCTCTTCATCCTCCCTAGACATCCTGATTTGATGATACCCAGAATATGCGTCTAGGAAACACAGTAATTCACACCCGGAGGTGGAATCCACTATCTGATCTATTCTAGGTAGTGGGAATGGATCTTTTGGACATGCCTTATTCAGCGTGGTGTAGTCGATGCACATCCGAAGCTTCCCGCTGGCCTTGGGCACAACGACTGGGTTCGCCAGCCATTTTGGATGGAAGACTTTTTGAATGAATCCGACTTCGAGCAGCTTCTTCACTTCTTGTCGGATGAAGTTCTACCGCTCTACGGATTGCTTCCGAGGCTTCTGATGCACAGGCCGAGCATCGGGGTAAATCTTCAGATTGTGCTCAATCACTTCCCTGGGGATCCCAGGCATTTGTGATGGTTGCCAGGCAAACACGTCAACATTAGCCCAGAGGAAAGTGATGAGCGCGAGTTCCTATTTGTCGTTCAACCCTTCCGATATACGGGTGGTTTGAGCGGCATCGGAACCAATTTGGACGACTTTGACGGGAATGTCGGTGTCGCCGCTTGGCTGCACACGGGGTCCAGAGGTTGAGCCTCGTTGACGAATGCTCGGGGGTTTCGGAGCTTGCTCCTGTCTGGAGTCTTCCTCTTGTGCCGTGGTGAGTGCATGGAGATCCTCCAGAGCAGTTACTCCGGCGGTGCGATCTCTGTGGATCCGTAGAACACCTACTGGTGTTGGCATTTTCAACACCAGGTATCCATAATGAGCAGCTGCCATAAATTTGTATAGGGCAGGTCTACCCAAGATGGCGTTGAATGGTAAGTTGATTTGAGCGACGTCGAAGACCAACTTCTCGGTGCGATACTTCTCCCGTGTCCCGAAGGTAACGGGGAGAGTTATAGCTCCGAGTGGGGTAATGGCCCCCGGACCTACTCCGGAGAAAGGTCGGGAGGGCTGGAGATCAGAAGGTCGGAGCTGAAGCTTGGTAAAAGCTTCAAAGCTTATGAGGTTTAGCCCCGAACCTCCGTCCACCATAACATGATGGAGCTGGATGTTATTGATGGTGGGAGATACCATCAAAGGTAACTGTCCAGCTCCGACCATGCTTCGAGGACAGTCCAAAGCATCAAAAGTGATGGATGTGTCCATCCACTTTCGATGTGGCTGCAGTCTAGCTATAGGAGCTACAGCGGCCATATCCTGCCGCATAGTCTTGATGACGCGACGGGAGGTGATGTCCCATGATCCACCAAAAATGGTGTTCATGGTTTTCCGACGCTCGTTGTCAGAGACGTCAGGGTCGTCGTCGACGGAGGTGTAGACGGCCTTCAGGACCTTTTTGGGATCCTGAAACCCTAACTCCTCTTCAGCCGGAGCTTCATCGACCTTCTGTTTTCCTTCCCTCTGTCGGAAAGGAGACCCTTCCCGGCACTTGCTGTAGCGCTCGGCAAGGTTTTGGACCTCCCGGTAGTCTTCCAAACCGTGGCTGCCCGTTTTGTGAATCGGACACCACACTTTGGGTTTGCCACTGTCTTCGGAAGATGGTCGAGGTCGCTTCCCGGGCGTGGCCCACGGCCACCAGGAGTTGCAGCAGCTGCAACAGTGGATGTGCCGGCTGACGGCTTCTTCTTGTCGTGAGTCTTCTTTTTCTTCTTGCCACCCCCGAAGGTAGCGGCTTCTTCTTTGGAGGATTTCTTGTGATCCTCCGAGGCTGGTTTGGAGTGCATTTCACGGCCCTCCGCAGCTCTGGCACATTTGTCTGCCAGGCTGAAGAGTTCTGTGATGCTGGTGATCTCTTTGATCGCCAGCTTCTCCAACATCTTCTTGTCCCGTACGCCCTGTCTGAATGCCACAATGACAGAAGCGCTTGAGATAGAAGGGATTGTGTTGCATACCTGAGAGAACCTCTGGATGAAGGACCGCAAAGATTCTCCCCCTTTCTGCACGACCGCAAAAAGGTCTAGTTCAGTGCCTGGTTCGGTGTATGAACTCCCGAAGTTGGCAGTGAACTGACGGCACAGCTCCTCCCAACTGTTGATGGAGTTGGGTGGAAGGCTCATAAACCAGGACCTGGCGGTCCCGGTTAAGGCCACTGGAAAGTAATTGGCCATTACAGCCTCGTTTCCTCCAGCTGCCAAGATTGCAGTGGAGTATATCTGAAGGAATTCAGCGGGATTGACAGTCCCGTCGAATTTTTCCGGCAGGTGTGGCCGGAACTTCTGTGGCCATCTAACCATGCGCAGGTGCATGGCTAGGGCTGAACAGCCTCCTCCTACTCCTTCCAGAGTAGAAAGGTCCTGAGCTTCCCGTCTTTCACGAGCACGCTCGATATGGACACGGCCATCTTGTTGGCGGTATCAGCGATCAAGCTCCGCCCGGAGGTCATGAGTCGAAAGCCTGGATACCGTATGGGTACATCGTGCCGCAGAGGGCAACGACGTCACCTGCTGTGACGCAGACCGTCTCTTGTTGTTGGAGACGTGCGGACCAAGTCTTCCAGACAAAGTCCATCGCTGCGACGGGGCTCGTCCCGAAGGAGGAGGACCCTGGTTGTTGAGGCGTTCGGCCGCTGCTGCGACCAAATGCTCCACATCGGCCCTCCACTGCTCCATTGCATCTCGAGATGCGTCCGGAGGTGGTGGTCGTTGGAGAAGAGCATGCCCTGCATGGAGCGCGTGTTCCGGGTTGTCATGACTTGCCGACGCAGTTAGTGACGCCGGCGCACCATCACGTTGCCCAGCACGATTTGCCGGAGAAGATGGTGGTGGTGGGAGTGTGACTCCTGCTAGTGCCGAGGCTCCTGCTGGTAGCTGCCTGTTGGAGGGATTGCCCCCAACAGCCTGAGCAGCAGGTTGGCTGTTGGATGATCCAGCCGCAGAGTTCACCATTCTTGAAAATCTCAGGCGCCCACTACCTGGCGCGCCAACTGTCGACTGTTGGAGTCGGCAGATCTCCTGACACTGCTAAAGTGTTGAAGGAGTTTGTAGTTCGGTGTGGGCGCGCGGAGACTCAAGAAGGTAAATTGCGGTTTAACACAGGAGACACTAGGATTTACGTGGTTTGGGCCGCCTGAGCGTAATACTCTACTCCACGGGTGTGTTGGTGTTGTATTAGTTTGTCACGTATGATCCCCACGTCTGTCTGTGTGTCCCTTGTGTGTATCGTCGGCCTGTCCTTTTATAGTACAAGGACAAGCCGTTACAAGCTGGCCTGGCCCGACATGTGGCCCCGGCAGTTACCAGTATTGATACACGATTAATTGTTGTTAATGATCCTGTAACAGGCTCCGACAATGCCGTTACAGGTGTTAAGATTGTCCATTTAAGTGTCATTAATATGGCGTTAATGACATTTAATCGGGTCTTGAAGTCCTTGGCTCTCCTTTGAAGATTCGGATCCGTTACAAGGTCTTCCGGAGGTTAGAGGCTGCCAGCTTTGACGTTTGGACACGTGGCAGCGTCGGAGCTTGCTGTGGGATGCAGGTAGCTCCGGGGCTATCTGACACGTGTCAGGTCCGGAGCTTCTCTCGGTCAGGGGTTAAGTCCGGAGGTGCCATTTCGGTACTTGGTTCGGAGCTTCCCCCTTGTGGGCGGTAGCTCCGGTTCGGCAGTACACGTGGCGACCTAGGGATTAACCATGTTTGAGAAGTAGGTCCGGTCATGTCTGACAAGTGGGCCTCCGAGGGTCTTCAATTCGAGTAGACGTCCTTCCCTTGAGATCTTTGTAACCTCAGGGGGTGTCGGTACCCTAAAAACCGTACACCCCCTGAGGTTACAAAGATCTCAAGGGAAGGACGTCTACTCGAATTGAAGACCCTCAGAGGCCCACTTGTCAGACATGACCGGACCTGCTTCTCAAACATGGTTAATCCCTAGGTCGCCACGTGTACTGCTGAACTGGAGCTACCGCCCACAAGGGGGAAGCTCCGGACCAAGTACCGAAATGGCACCTCCGGACTTAACCCCTGACCGAGAGAAGCTCCGGACCTGACACGTGTCAGATAGTCCCGGAGCTACCTGCTTCCCACAGCAAGCTCCGGAGCTGCCACGTGTCCAAATGTCAAAGCTGGCAGCCTCTAACCTCCAGAAGACCTTGTAACGGATTCGGATCTTCAAAGGAGAGCCAAGGACTTCAAGACCCGATTAAATGTCATTAACGCCATATTAATGACACTTAAACGGACAATCTTAACACCTGTAACGGCATTGTCGGAGCCCGTTACAGGATCATTAACAACAATTAATCGTGTATCAATACTGGTACTGCCGGGGCCACATGTTGGGCCAGGCCAGCTTGTAACGGCTTGTCCTTGTACTATAAAAGGACAGGCCGACGATACACACAAGGGACACACAGACGTGGGGATCATACGTGACAAACTAATACAACACCAACACACCCGTGGAGTAGGGTATTACGCTCAGGCGGCCCGAACCACGTAAATCCTAATGTCTCCTGTGTTAAACCGCAATTTACCTTCTTGAGTCTCCGCGCGCCCACACCGAACTACAAACTCCTTCAACACTTTAGCAGTGTCAGGAGATCTGCCGACTCCAACAGTCGACAGTTGGCGCGCCAGGTAGGGGGCGCCTGAGATTTTCAAGAATGGTGAACTCCGCGGCTGGATCATCCAACGGCCAACCTGCTGCTCAGGCTGTTGGGGGCAATCCCTCCAACAGGCAGCCACCAGCAGGAGCCTCGGCACCAGGAGGAGTCACACTCCCACCACCACCATCTGCTTCGGCAAATCGTGCTGGGCAACGTGATGGTGCGCCGGCGTCACTGACTGCGTCGGCAAGTCATGACAACCCGGAACACGCGCTCCATGCAGTGCGTGCTCTTCTCCAACGACCACCACCTCCGAACGCATCTCGAGATGCAATGGAGCAGTGGAGGGCCGATGTGGAGCATTTGGTCGCAGCAGCGGCCGAACGCCTCAAAAACTAGGGTCCTCCTCCTTCGGGACGAGCCCCGTCGCAGCGACGGACTTTGTCTGGAAGACTTGGTCCGCACGTCTCCAACAACAGGAGACGGTCTGCGTCACAGCAGGTGACGTCGTTGCCCTCTGGGGCACGACGTACCCATACAGTATCCAGGCTTTCGACTCATGACCTCCGGGCGGAGCTTGATCGCCGATACCGCCAAGAGGATGGCCGTGTCCATATCGAGCTTTCTCGTGAAAGACGGGAAGCTCAGGACCTTTCTACTCTGGAAGGAGTAGGAGGAGGCTGTTCAGCCCTAGCCATGCACCTGCGCATGGTTAGATGGCCACAGAAGTTCCGACCACACCTGCCGGAAAAATTCGACGGGACTGTCAACCCCGCTGAATTCCTTCAGATATACTCCACTGCAATATTGGCAGCTGGAGGAAACGAGGCTGTAATGGCCAATTACTTTCCTGTGGCCTTAACTGGGACCGCCAGGTCCTGGTTTATGAGCCTTCTACCCAACTCCATCAACAGTTGGGAGGAGCTGTGCCGTCAGTTCACTGCCAACTTCGGGAGTTCATACACCCGACCAGGCACTGAACTAGACCTTTTTGCAGTCGTGCAGAAAGGGGGATAATCTTTGCGGTCCTTCATCCAGAGGTTCTCTCAGGTACGCAACAGAATCCCTTCTATCTCAAGCGCTTCTGTCATTGTGGCATTCAGACAGGGCGTACGGGACAAGAAGATGTTGGAGAAGCTGGCGATCAAAGAGATCACCAGCGTCACGGAACTCTTCAGCCTGGCAGACAAATGTGCCAGAGCTGCGGAGGGCTATGAAATGCACTCCAAACCAGCCTCGGAGGATCACAAGAAATCCTCCAAAGAAGAAGCCGCTACCTCCGGGGGTGGCAAGAAGAAAAAGAAGACCCACGGCAAGAAGAAGCCGTCAGCCGGCACATCCAATGTTGCAGCTGCTGCAACTCCTAGTGGCCGGGGGCCACGCCACGATAAGCGACCTCGACCATCTTCCGAAGACGGTGGCAAACCCAAAGTGTGGTGTCCCATTCACAAAACGGGCAGCCATGGTTTGGAAGACTGCCGGGAGGTCCAAAACCTTGCCGAGCGCTACAGCAAGCGCCGGGAAGGGTCTCCTTTCCGACAGAGGGAAGGAAAACAGAAGGTCGACGAAGCTCCGGCTGAAGAGGAGTTAGGGTTTCAGGATCCCAAAAAGGTCCTGAAGGCCGTCTACACCTCCGTCGACGACGACTCTGACGTCTCTGACAACGAGTGTCGGAAAACCATGAACACCATTTTTGGTGGATCATGGGACATCACCTCCCGTCGCGTCATCAAGACTATGCGGCGGGATATGGCCGCTGTAGCTCCTACAGCTAGACCGGAGCCACATCGAAAGTGGATGGACACATCCATCACTTTTGATGCTTCGGACTGTCCTCAAAGCATGGTCGGAGCTGGACAGTTACCTTTGATGGTATCTCCCACCATCAATAACATCCATCTCCATCATGTTATGGTGGACGGAGGTTCGGGGCTGAACCTCATAAGCTTTGAAGCTTTTACCAAGCTTCAGCTCCGACCTTCAGATCTTCAGCCCTCCCGACCTTTCTCCGGAGTAGGTACGGGGGCCATTACACCACTCGGAGCTATAACTCTCCCTGTTACCTTCGGGACACGGGAGAAGTATCGCACCGAGAAGTTGGTCTTCGACATCGCTCAGATCAACTTACCATTCAACGCCATCTTGGGTAGACCTGCCCTATACAAATTTATGGCAGCTGCTCATTATGGATACCTGGTGTTGAAAATGCCAACACCAGTAGGCGTTCTCCGGATCCGCAGAGATCGCACCGCCGGAGTAACTGCTCTGGAGGAGCTCCATGCACTCACCACGGCGCAAGAGGAAGACTCCAGAAAGGAGCAAGCTCCGAAACCCCCGAGCATTCGTCAACGAGGCTCAACCTCTGCACCCCGTGTGCAGCCAAGCGGCGACACCGACATTCTCGTCAAAGTCGTCCAAATTGGTTCCGATGCCGCTCAAATCACCCGTATATCGGGAGGGTTGAATGACAAATAGGAACTCACGCTCATCACTTTCCTCTGGGCTAATGCTGACGTGTTTGCCTGGCAACCGTCACAAATGCCTGGGATCCCCAGGGAAGTGATTGAGCACAATCTGAAGATTTACCCCGATGCTCGACCTGTGCATCAGAAGCCTCGGAAGCAATCCGTAGAGCGGCAGAACTTCATCCGACAATAAGTGAAGAAGCTGCTCGAAGTCGGATTCATCCGAGAAGTCTTCCATCCAAAATGGCTGGCGAACCCAGTCGTTGTGCCCAAGGCCGGCGGGAAGCTTAGGATGTGCATCGACTACACCACGCTGAATATGGCATGTCCAAAAGATCCATTCCCACTACCTAGAATAGATCAGATAGTGGATTCCACCTCCGGGTGTGAATTACTGTGTTTCCTAGACGCATATTCTGGGTATCATCAAATCAGGATGTCTAGGGAGGATGAAGAGCATACTTCATTCATCACAGTAGATGGATTGTATTGTTACACAGCCATGCCATTTGGTCTCAAGAATGCAGCTTCAACTTTTGTACGAGCTATGTACAAAACTTTTGAAGAACTCATCAGAGACATAGTGGAAGTGTACGTCGATGACATCGTGGTCAAGGTCAAGAACAAGGAGTCCCTCTTGGACACCTTGCAGGCTGTCTTCGATAAGCTGCGGACCACCCGCACGAAGCTAAACCCAGACAAGTGTGTCTTCGGGGTTAGCTCCAGAAAACTTCATGGTTTCCTGGTAAGTCACCGGGGCATAGAGGCTAATCCGGCGAAGATAAAAGCCATCGAAGACATGCGGCCACCAACCCGCATCAAAGACGTCCAAAAGTTAACTGGGTGTCTAGCAGCCCTCAGCCGGTTCATATCAAGACTGGCGGAACGGGCACTCCCCTTCTTCAAGTTGTTGAGGAAGTCCGGACCATTCCAATGGTCTGAAGAAGCAGAGAAGGCATTCCAGGAGCTGAAACAGTTCCTCACCACCCTACCAATTCTGGTAGCTCCAAACCCTGGTGAGCCTTTGTTGCTTTACATTTCAGCTACTGACGAAGTTGTCAGTATGGTTCTGGTTGCGGAGAGACCAGAACTACCCCATACTCAGGAATCCAGACCCCTTCAGGAGGGTCCGGAGGTCCCTGAAAGTGAGTCTGGGTCCCAGCTCCCAGACTCAAATCCACAAGAAGTCACTTCAGAAGACCCGGACCCCTCCGAGAGGGTCCAGGTCATTTCTAAAGAAGCTCCGGGTTCCTCCAGCCAGAACCCGGAGGTCCCCGAATAGAATCTGGACTCCTCCGACAGGGTCCGGATCAATAGAGAGGAAGCTCCGGACCCCTCCGGAAGGGTCTAGACCATTCAACGCCCGGTATACTTCATCAGTGAAGTATTACATGATGCCAAGACTCGATACCTAGAGGTTCATAAGCTGCTTTATGCAGTTCTTATTGCCTCCAGGAAGCTCCGACACTACTTTCAAGCTCACAAAGTCTCGGTGGTGACCTCCTATCCACTTCGAGCAATCTTGCATAATCCCAATTCAACTGGGAATATTGCAAAGTGGGCAGCGGAATTGGCTGAGTTTGATCTCGAATTCATTTCGAGACAAGCAATCAAGAGTCAAGCGTTGGCATATTTCGTGGCGGAATGGACTCCCTCTCCATCAAACCCTGGGGGCCCCAGCGAGCACAAGACGGAACATCAAGTTCCAACCTTCACCGAGCCTCACTGGACCCTTTACTTCGATGGCTCCATGCAGAAGCAGGGGGCCGGAGCTGGAATCCATCTCCTTGCACCAACTGGGGAGAAGGTAAAATACATGGTACACCTTGACTTCAAGGCAACCAACAACATGGCGGAGTATGAAGCACTCATCTACGGACTAAAGGTGGCACTGTCATACGGTGTCAAGCAACTGCTGGTCAAAGGAGATTCACAGCTCATCATCAACCAGGTGAAGGGTGAATGCTCCTGCAATAATCTCCAGCTAGCTGCTTACCTCCTTGAAGTCCAGAGGCTTCAGAAGGACTTTGAAGTCCTAGACCTCCACCATGTTCAGCGTGCCCACAACGCTGAAGCTGACGAACTCTCGACCAAAGCGTCAACTGGAGCTCCGGCTCCTGACGGAATCTTTGTCCGGAGGTTGTCAAAACCCACAGTTCAGCCTGCTGAACTGAACGAAGGGGGCGAGATCAGCATCCCGAAGCTGACGGTCCCGATGGCCCTGTTACCATGGCAGCCATCAAGGGTCGTAGGTGCTGCCGGAAGCTCCGAGCAACCCAGCACGCAAGACTCAAATGCTCAAGTCAGTTCCGATGCATGGATGTCGGAGATCCAGAACTACTTGAAAGACAACATCCTTCCTGACGATGATGTATCCACTGACCGGGTAGTCAGATTGGCTAAAAGATACACGCTGGTAGAAGGGGATCTCTACCGGCGCAGTGCCAATGGCATCCTAATGCAGTGCATCACAAGGGAAGAAGGCTGCGAGCTTCTCGCAGAAATCCATGGAGGCGAGTGTGGGAACCACGCATCTTCCCGCACGCTGGTCGGAAAAGCCTTTCGGCATGGCTTCTACTGGCCTACAGCGCTCCAGGGTGCCACTGAGCTGGTGAAGAAATGCGAAGCATGCCAATTTCATGCAAAGCAAATTCATACACCTGCTCAGCCCTTACAAATGATACCTCCTACATGGCCCTTCGCTGTGTGGGGGGTGGACATCTTGGGACCCTTCCCAAGAGCCGTCGGAGGTTACAAGTTCCTGTACGTCGCCATCGACAAGTTCACCAAGTGGCTGAAAGCAACTCCAGTCGTGACGATCAACAAGCAATCTGCTATCAACTTTCTGCAATCCATTGTAAGCAGATTCGGAGTCCCAAACAAGATCATCACTGATAATGGGACTCAATTCACAAGCTCTGCATGCCAAGGGTATTGCGAAGACCTCGGCATACAGGTTTGTTACGCTTCTCTAGCTCATCCCGCCAGCAATGGCCAAGCCGAGAGAGCAAATGCAGAAATCCTTAAAGGACTCAAAACGCGCACCTATGAGCGCTTGAAAAAGCACGGAGCCAATTGGATCGAATAGCTTCCGCCCACTCTATGGGCCAACCGGACTTCTCCAAACCGGTCAACCGGAGAAACACCCTTCTTTCTGGTGTACGGAGCTGAAGCAATCCTTCCTCCGGAAATCACCTTGGGTTCGCTCCGAGTCCGGACCTTCGACGAAGCCGCGCAGGACCAGCTCCGGCGTGAAGACCTAGACCTCCTCGAGGAGGGAAGGTGCCAAGCAGCTGTTCAGAATGCCCGATATCGCCAAGCTCTACGGCGTTATCACGAGCGGCATGTACACAACCGACAGCTCGAGGAAGGCGATCTGGTGCTACGGAGAATACTATCCAGAGAAGGGTTAAACAAACTCTCCCCCAGCTGGGAGGGGCCCTTCCGAGTGAACAAAGTATCCCGTCCTGGAAGCGTTCGCTTGGCTACCGAGGATGGGACACCTCTCCCAAATCCCTGGAACATCGAGCACCTCCGTAAGTTCTATACTTAATTTCACGGAGGTGAGTCTTAAGTAACTTGAAATGTATGTTATAGAGTCATTGTACAGAGTCGGGTAGTTCCTCCGGGAGAGCAGCCGGACCTTTCCTGAAAGGTCTGCAAAGCTCATGCAGCACTTGTCACAGTCTCCGGACTAAAAGTGTGGCTAACTACCCTGGGTCAAATGAGAAACCAAGCACACTTAGCCTGGTTCTGTACCCTAAGAGTGTACTTGTTTCCCCTGTACCCCGGACCTATAATGAAAGACATCTTTATGTGAAATAGACTCCACGTGCATTCATTTTGTGCAGGCTCGACATTTTTATTTTTCTCTTTCTTGTCTATAACAGAAACGTGCAATTCTTAAGAAATTTTAGTTTGACCGGTTTATATACGGCTCAAATTGAATTGTTAGATCTCTTGGATTTAAATATGTTTATGGCCAACTCGCCTGAAAGCTGCCAAGCCAATCTAGGGCCGGAGTGCGCTATCGACTTAGCCTGGTCAAGCACCCTAAGTACGCCACTCTACCTACACCCCGGCAGGCCAAAGTAAGGCGGGTCCATGGACAATTGGATCTAAGAGAAAAGACAACACACCCAGTTGTATTTAAAGTCGCGTTCAACTTAAAATTTTCTTGAGAATCGTAAGCCGCGACGAAATTATAGACAAGGAACAAATTTTACTATTTTTCTTGGCTTAAGTGTGCAGGAAAAATGAACTCTACGTTGATGGAGAAAAGCCGGAGCTAACCAAGCTCCGACTCCCCAAAGGGGGTCAACCGTCGGCGCTGAGTAAAAGATGGTGAGAAGACCCCGCATGGAGTCTGTTGCCAACAAACCAAGTGTTGGCAAAGGTCATTGCCGGAGCTACTAAGCTCCGACACCTTGGAGTACTAACTATCGACGCTCTACGTGTTGATAGAGGCTATTGCCGGAGCTACTAAGCTCCAGCGATGGACAGTACCGGAGCTTCTAAGCTCCGACAACTTCAGGGGACCTTCACTATCAAAGACTTCGGACCTAAATTCTACAAGTTCGAAGAAAATTTGTCTTCAACAAAACTCAATATCCTTTTGGTACATGTTCACAATAAAATTGTGTACATCTACCAGGGGGCCAAGAGAAGATAAAGATGTTGAAGACAAAAAATGAAATTCGCAAAAATTTGGGGATTTCATTCATCTGGAGACAGGAGATTACATCTGCAGACAAGGGATTACAAAATTGAGGAAGAAGAAGAGAAAATACAAGCGAGAGCTAAAGAGATGGTCCTAGACCCTATGGAAGAACTCGGCGACCTTCTGGGCGACCTCCAATACGCTGGCTCGGGTAGCTTCGCCTTCTCCTTCGACGGGGCCTTCAAGCACCGGGTCCAGAGGAAATTGAGGGTTCCGGCTGGTGTAGCACGTCAGCACATATTCTGTGACGTTCCTCGCCAGGGATTGCCCCTCGACCTCCAGTTGGTCCACGATGACGTCGCCCACCTTGGAGAGCTTGCTGCCTGCTGCGCTCAACGCTTGCAGCGCAAGGTCCGGCTCTGGCTCCGGATCATCCGGGCGCACGGGGCTGAAACCCATCGGCATCAGCGCATCGTTGGCCTTGCCCAAGAACTCCCAAATCTGCAGGGAGTCCGCCGTCCTCAGGCTCTTCACCTCTTCCAAGGATCTCTTGGCCGCCGTCAGTTCGGAATTCTCACGGGTGAGGCGCTCAACTTCTTTGGCGTTTTGCTGAATCTTTGCAGCAACCCGCCTCTCAAGTCTTCCGAGCTCCTCCCCCCGGAGGTGGATCTTGTTCCGACGATCGACCAGGTCCTTCTCCCTAGCCTCCACTTTTTTCTCCCGGGCAACAAGGGCACACTCGTATTCATAGAGTTCCTGCCCTCGCACCCAGGTCTTCTCCTCTTCCTCGAGGCAGCGCTCTTCCAACTTCTTAGTGCGCTCCTCGAGGCCCTTGTCAGCCAGAGCTGCTTTCTCAGCGAGCTCCTCTTCCCTTCTCAGGATGTCATCCCGCAACTCTAGGAGTTTTTGCTCTTCGTCTTCGAGCCGTCTCTCCCTCCCTTCAAGTGCCTCTCGGCGCTTGATGAGCGCTGTGTTGATGGCCTCAAGCTGCTCTAACCGAGCATTGGCCGCGTCGTTGGCAGCCTTGGCCTGATTGTGGAACTCCCGGGATTGAGCGTCGAGGGCATGGGTCATGCTCTCCCTCTCATCCAGCAGCTTGTCCCAGTACTCCAGGCGGATCTTCTCCCACTTGATCCACTCCTTGTCGTCCGCTAGCCTCGACTGCACCAGCTTAGTCTCGAAGTGGAGCCGATTACGCCACTGCCTAAGGCTTTGCCGCTCCTCTTCAAGAGCCTTGCTGTCGTGGAAGAAGGCTAGTTGGACCTGACGTAAACTGGAGCAGGCGTTGTTGATAGACATCGACAGCGGGATGGGCTCCGGACCTGCTGGGGTCTCCTCCGCTGGTTCCAGCGGGTCTTCACATACAAAAATTGGGTCCCACTCTACGAGAGCGGAACCCTGAGCTTCCAAGGCGCTAGGGCCGTCCTCTGGGATGGCCTTAGTCGTCATCGAAGAAGGCCCCGCCGCCAAGTCTTCATTCGCCCCCTCAGGCAGGGGGCCGGCTACTTCGCTTAGGCACTCTGGCTCGGCCACAGGTACCATCGACGTTGTTGCCTCCGGAGTAGGAGCTACTACGGGCTCTGACCGGGACACCTCTTCCGAGGGAGGCTCAAGCTCCCTCGCCTCTTCAACCGCCGGCTCTGTGACCGGCGCTCCAACAATAACCGGCTCAGCGACCGGTGCTTCGGAGGTAACCGGCTCCACTGCCGGAACTACCTCAACTTCCGGCTCGCATGCCGGAGCTTCAGTCACCTCCGGTTCAATCGTCGGGGCTTCGACAAGTTCCGGCTCCGAGGCCGGGACTACTACTTCTTCCGGCTCTACAGCCGGAGCTTCCACTACTGTAGCACCAGGACCCGGAGCTTCAACCTCCGAGACAAGTGCCGCTGGCGTGTCTTCACTCCCGTGGTCCGGCACTACCACGGGAAGTTCTGGGGACGAGTCGAGGTTCATGACCACGACAGCCGGCGCCGGAGCTGTCGCAGCCTCAGCCACCACCTGGGGCAGAACTGGGAGAGGAGCAGAAGCTCCCACGGCCTCAGAAATCGTGGCCGAGGGTGGAGCTTCACTCCCCTTCTTGGGGACGCTGCAGAGGATGGATAAAGAAAATTAACAAACAATCGCTACAACTAAAAATTCAACCAAGGTAAAAATCAGAAATTACCTTGGAAGGCTCCCGCACCAGCTTGCGCGGAACCTTTTTCCCGGACGTTCCGGGCTGGCCAGGGTCGGCGTAGGAGCTCCAGGAGGCCCCCCAGAACTTGTCGCAGCCACGGGCGATTCCCGGGTCGAGGCTCTCCTCGATCGGGAGGAACCCCTGGACCTGGAGGCTCCAACCACCCCAGGTGCCGGAGTCGTACGCCCGGAGCTAGCACCATCGGAGGGCTCCACCACGGAGACAGACGCGCTCCGGGAGGATCCCACTGCCGGAACAATCTCGTTCTGGGAGGACCCCACCACGGGGACAGTTGCCACGGCGGCAGAAGATCTTCCCCCCTGGGGAGAAGGAGCCAAGGTGGAAGTAGCGGGCCTGACGGACCTTCCGTCGGCATGTCGCAGCTTCCTCTTCTGACTCTCCGGCTCCTCCGCCAGCTCCTTGCCCTTGCCGATGACTTCAACCCTCGGCTGTGGAGCAGGGACCGAGCCATCTTCGGGCACCCCGGGGATTGCCACCCGGGTGGTTGGTCTTCTCTCGACGACACCAAGGTCGTCAAGCGCAGGCATTGTCCGCCGGAGCTCTCTGCTGAACTCCACTTCCACATTCAAAGGGAGAAAGGCCGATGGTGGAGTCAAGTAATCTCCGTCGACGTCGATGCCGTGCTGGAATTTCTTGAGGTGGAACTCCAAGGTCTTCCCACCATGTTGGACTTCAACCCGGTCTCAACCCGGTCCTCATCCATCACGCTGTTGAGGGCCCAAGCGAGCTTCTCCCTCCTCTTCAGCGGCGCCCACCTGTTGGTCAGGAAGTTGCAGAACACCGCCTGGGGAGTCAATCCTCCCTCCACACATCGGCGGATCCTGGTCAGGACAGGGTCGAAAACTTCCGCCAGCACCAGAACTTCACTCCATATCGACGTGTCGATGCCGGGCAGACTGTCTGGCAGTTCCAACCGCTCATGCTCCTCCACCCTGACGACTATCCAATCTTTCTTCCAGTCATCCCACTTCCCGGAAGGGAACGACCGGAGGTACTTGAATGGGCACTTTTTGCGCTTCACGAAGTAGTAGAAGCCAAGGTACTCATTGCTCCGGCCGGTGGTGTGAACGGTGAAGAAGGTTCGGAAGAGCTCAACGCAGGGGGGGATGCCCACCCACATCTCGCAGAAGTGGACAAAGATGGACACGAGGAGAATGGAGTGAGGGCCAAGGTTGTATAGCTGCAGACCATAGAAGTCTAGCAGCATCAAGAAGAAAGAAGAAAACGGTGGGATCATCCCCACCATGGCGTACGAAGAAAAGTACACCATCTCGCCAGCGCGCTCCTTCTCAAAGGGGAGCTCTCCGCCGGCACGGACCAAGCGGCTGAAGAAGTCCGAGGACCACCCCATAAGGGCCCGGACCTTCTTCAAATCGTTGTCGGTCTTCAGGCGACTCTCGCGCAGACCCAACTCCATCGCGGCACAGCTAGGCAAGAGAAGAGGAGCAAAGTACGAGTCGGGAGTTTGAGCGCAAGATCAGATGGGAGGCGTAAAGAACTCCCAACGGTGCGCGCTTTCCTTCTTAAGTAAGCCCTCGCAACGCCTGGATGGAAACTGCAGGGGAGTCGAAGATACTACTCCTGAATTCAACCCAGCCTATGACAAGAGGGCCCGGGACCACCCCGACGATCAAGTCGAGGCTCTCACCCAGGCGAACGGTTGTCATCACGAGGCGGGAAACCCAAAGGTGGCGGCCTGACAGGGCGCGCGGAACCGATACGTTTTTCGTATCGGGAACCGGCGACCTTCAATTGCGTGAGATCCGCACGTCAAAGATCTCATCTGCCGCCTGAGGTGCGCCACGCGTCGGGATCTGACTGTAAAACCCTGCCAACGGCACCTCCGAAGACCCTTGAAGATCCAGTTCAAGAGTCGCAAGGATGGACCCACCTCCGACGGAACGACTTCACCCCAGTGACCTTCCTCAGAGGTAGGTCCAGGGGGCCACTGTCGGTACCCTAAAAACCGTACACCCCCTGAGGTTACAAAGATCTCAAGGGAAGGACGTCTACTCGAATTGAAGACCCTCGGAGGCCCACTTGTCAGACATGACCGGACCTGCTTCTCAAACATGGTTAATCCCTAGGTCGCCACGTGTACTGCCGAACCGGAGCTACCGCCCACAAGGGGGAAGCTCCGGACCAAGTACCGAAATGGCACCTCCGGACTTAACCCCTGACCGAGAGAAGCTCCGGACCTGACACGTGTCAGATAGTCCCGGAACTACCTGCTTCCCACAGCAAGCTCCAGAGCTGCCGCGTGTCCAAACGTCAAAGCTGGCAGCCTCTAACCTCCGGAAGACCTTGTAACGGATCCGGATCTTCAAAGGAGAGCCAAGGACTCCAAGACCCAATTAAATGTCATTAACGCCATATTAATGACACTTAAACGGACAATCTTAACACCTGTAACGGCATTGTCAGAGCCCGTTACAGGATCATTAACAACAATTAATCGTGTATCAATACTGGTAACTGCCGGGGCCACATGTCGGGCCAGGCCAGCTTGTAACGGCTTGTCCTTGTACTATAAAAGGACAGGCCGACGATAAACACAAGGGACACACAGACGTGGGGATCATACATGACAAACTAATACAACACCAACACACCCGTGGAGTAGGGTATTACGCTCAGGCGGCCCGAACCACGTAAATCCTAGTGTCTCCTGTGTTAAACCACAATTTACCTTCTTGAGTCTCCGCGCGCCCACACCGAACTACAAACTCCTTCAACACTTTAGCAGTGTCAGGAGATCTGCCGACTCCAACAGTCGACAGGGGGTGTACAGTTTTTAGGGTACCGACAATAGCCATGATAGACCTCCAAAATTTCAACCAAAATTCAGAGAAGGTTATTTTTTTACCATAATGCTTAGAGACAACAAACTCCTTTGATCACCTCCTGTTATTTGCAAGAGTCTCCACTATAGTCCCTAGTATCTACCATAAAAGTCCCAAGGCCAAATAAGATCCTTATCTTGTTTTTATCACATGGTATTAGCTTGGGACCTTAAGCATATTAATTATTTTCAAATTCATTCATATATTGTATATGCATAACGTGTAGTAACTGAAGTCGAGGAGCAGCCGGAAGCTTTGGAAGTCTAGCTGCCAGAGACTAACATAGACTTGGACTCGCATTCACGCAAGCCCCAGTTTGCATTTAAGTTCCTTATAGTGTCTTTGCAGTTTTCATTCACCTCACGTCTTCAGATGTTCGTGCATTATGTTTAAGGTGTTCTACATCCACTTGCATGACCAAAGAACCCAGGGAGTGGTTAGAATAGCTCACAGACTCGTGTAGTAACTGCCATCCTTATATTCATAGGAATCCGGTAGAAGTCGAGTAGTGGGAATCTACTCGCGAGATAGGATTTTATCACACGGATGGATTGGATGAAGAAATGGCTTATGAATATGAAATTGAGACTGAGCAGCAGGTAGGATGCAGCGAGACGTGGTCTCACGTGCGTAGCCCTACTTGTGTCGATTGAGGATTGATTGGTGTGCGGCCCCGCTGGACAAGCTTGAATTGTACCAGTGACATACTGGAGAAATGGGCTCCAGCAAACTGACGTAGCTTGATACTGGTTTGTCGAGGCATACCGTTCCGTTTTATAGGCGTAGGTTGAGGGCAGTGAGGTGTAAATCAGCTGGTAGGCATGTCAGAGTACGCCCCACACAATGACCTCCTGCTCATGACAGATCGACCGATTAGACATTCGAGTGTTTGGTGAAAGGTGGCCATATACGACTAGTACTGAAGTGCTATGTAGGTACTGCTGTAAGTACTCGCTGATGCTTCCGAATGTGCGTATGTGTCGTGTTCACCAGGTGTGTCCTGATTGCAATCACCGTCCCTCGCGGTAATAGAGTACCACTTGTTCACTGTGTCGTGACATAGTAAATACTGAAGTAGTCAGGAGAATATGATGTATTGAATTATAATTGTTTTGCAACCTTGTATGGCTTAGAGATAGCACAATTAAAAGTTTATAGTTTCCCCATACTTTACCTATAATAGCATTATGTGCTTTGGGCATGTCATTATCGGCAAAGCGTTTCTTGTTTGATTGTGGAGTCTATGACGTGTCATGCCTGAAGAATGTTATGTTCTACTTAGAACATGATTATAAGGATCCACTTGTAGGCGTGTCTTTTATGCTTTTCCTTAACCATGCTTAGTATTCACCCCTACATATGTCTAGTGAGACGGGTTAGTCTTGCTGAGCCTTATGCTCACGTTTGCAGTTAACAAGTTTTTACAGATTATACGACTGATGACGGGTTCAATGAAGAGGCTACACCCCCTCCAGGGTTTACAGCCGAGTGGGAACCCTGCGCGCCGCCGTAAGTTGTGTGTTGCTAGTGCGAAGTATCCAGGACATGGATGACTTTGCTTTTGCATAGCTAGTACCGAGAGCGTAGCTATGATGTATAGTTCTCTTTCCTTTCATTAGTATTGTAAAACTTCTGTTGTGTTATAAATAAAGGCTTGGTATTGTATTTTATTCTCATTCTTTTCATGTATATTGTTGGGTGTCGCATCGCACGACACCACCCAATGAGGTCCTTGGAGGTCGGGATTTTGGTCCCCACAGGAAGAACACAATTCACACTTGCATATCATGCTCCAACGATTGCGAGATCACAAGCTTTATGCAAAATTCAGTAAGTGTGAATTATGGATCAGCCAAGTACCATTTCTTGGACAAATTATTTCAGCGGAAGACATCGCTGTGGATCCAAGCAAGATTGCGCAAGTGCTGAAATGGAAGTCTCCAACATCCGTACACGAAGTCCGCAGCTTCCTCGAGCTAGCGGGATATTATCGGAGGTTCGTTGGAGCTTCTCAAAAATTGCTAAACCGATGACAGAGCTGCTGAAAAAGGGGACTAAATATATTTGGAGCAAGGCATGTGAGGATGCGTTCCAAGCATTGGTGAAACATCTCACAACAGCCCCAGTGCTGGCTCAGCCGGATACAACCAAATCTTCTGACATTTATTGTGATGTGTTTGGCATTGGTCTCGACTTCGTGTTAATTCAAGAAGGCCAAGTGATCGCGTATGGATCACAGCAGCTCCGAAATCATGAGCAGCATTATCCAACTCATGACCTTGAGCTCGCTGCCGTGGTGCTCGCTCTGAAAATGTGGAGGCATTATTTACTGGGAAACCTAGTGCACCTCTACGCCGATCACAAGAGCCTGAAATATATCTTCACTCAGAAAGAGCTGAATATGCGGCAGCGAAGATGGTTAGAACTGATCAAAGATTATGAGATTGAAATTCATTACCATCCCGGCAACGCGAATGTAGTTGCCGATGCACTGAGCCGCATGTCTCACGTCAATAATCTGCCCATCACTCCGATGGAAGAGGACGGGCCGAGTTTATACTTGGTTCCATACGGAGCGTTATATAATCTTGCTCTCATCTCTACCATACGAGAGGAGTTTATGGATGCTCAAAAGAAAGACGTGTGTATGTCGCCCATTCGGAGAAGGATGAAGAATGGGAAAATGAAGTGCTTCCGATGTGATGAACATGGTAACCTGTGGTTCAAGGACCGTATCATGGTACCCCATGACATAACACTTTGGAAGAAAATCTTGGACGAAGCTCACTTGTCCAAGTGTTCTATTTATCCGGGCAGCAACAAGATGTATCAAGATTTAAAAACTAGGTTTTGGTGGACAGGGATGAATAGAGAAATTGCAAAGTACATATCTGAGTGTGATACTTGTCGGCGGGTGAAAGCTGACCACATGAGGAAGGCCGGAGAGCTGCAACCATTAAAAATCCCGGCGTGGAAATGGGAGGATATTAGTATGGATTTTATTGTTGGATTGCCTCTCATCTTCCACAAGCATGATTCGATTTGGTTGATAGTCCATCGACTAACCAAATCAGCTCATTTTATTCCGGTACATACAAAGTACATTGCCAAGAAATATGCGGAGTTATATATTGCAAGAATCATGTGCTTGCATGGAGTTCCTCGAACGATTATTTCAGATTGCGGTGCGCTCTTCGTTGCTCGTTTTTGGGAGCAGCTGCATGCGTCATTGGGGACGAAACTGATCCAAAGCTCCGCATATCACCCGCAGACGGATGGCGAAACTGAGCGGGTGAATCAAGTTCTGGAAGATATGCTACGCGCCTTGCCATCCACTACGGTAAAAATTGAGATGATCATTTACCGTTGGCGTAGTTCTCATATAACAATGGTTATCAAGCTAGCATCAAGATGGCACCGTATGAAGCTCTCTATGGCCGGAAATGTCGCAGACCACTCAGTTGGTGTGAATCTGGCGAGCGAGTTATATACAGAATTGATCTTGTTCGAGTACATTGAATTCTATTTAATTCAAATTTGAATTCTATTTAATTATATTTAATTCAACGGGTACATTTAATTCTATTCAAATTCAAATTTGAATTTGAAATCCATCTGAAACTGAATCAATTGTGAAATCAAATTCCAGAATCTGAATCTGCACATTTGAATTGTCATCTCCAAAAAAATCTTGAATTTTTAGACAATTCTACGTGGTGGAATTAAGTTACCAGAGAAGGATTGACTTGAGGGGAGCAGTGGGGCCCATGGACAGTGAAACACATACGTCAGTGCTCTGTACGCCGTTTGTTCACTGCCGCTCCGCTCGACACCGCACGGCATGCACCACGCCAGCGAGCTCCTCGCCTGCCTGCATCATGGCGTGCCCTCTACTCCTCCCCAAGCCTTATCTTCACTCCTCTAGCCGAAGTGGATTCACACCCACGCGTTCTCCCCCGTTTTTCCTCTCCCGCCACTGCACTGCATCGCCACCGTGATTCTTGACGTGCCGGCTAAACGACGCAAGGGTTCGCAGTGCTCCCAACAGCAAAAGGTGGATTAACTTGCTGCTCTTCCTTCCCATCCATTCTCTTGCTTGATTCTCTGCTTGTATGAGTGGTATTTTGAAGTTTCGTCGCCGTTAAAGTGGAGCTTGACGATCGCCTCTGTCTTTCCATCGCGCCGGCGATACAAGCCATATCATGCCTGGCCTTCAAATGAAAAGTGGTGCGTATTTGCTCCCTGAGGATGCCTGAAAATTTTTGCAGCTTGTCATTGCGTATAACGTCGATATTTCGGTTTTCCCGACGTCAAGTTCATAACAAAGATACTAGGTCTCCACTTCAATTCTCCTTATAGGTAGAACTGGACCTTAATCCAGTTAGATATTAGCTTCACCACCTCCTAGCGCTCAACTTGACCAAAAAATCAGTGGAAACCATTGAGTAAAGGCTGAGCTATTCAAGTTTTCCCTGCTGCCATGGAGAATCCCGTTGGTCCACCATTGAAGTCAACTTTGCCTGCGATTCCATCCCTTTTTCTTCCCATGGTCACCTTCCTCATGCTGCCAGTAACATTCCCAGCCTTTCCTGGAGTTTCTTGCGCCATTTCCGAGCGATTCCAACCATCATCAAAACCCTATCTCCGCCGCTGCCGTCGCGCACGGTGTTCCGGGCATCGCCGGCGTTCGTCGACCTCTCCATCGTGATCAGCACCCTGGAAAACGGTTAGGCGGTGAGTAGGAGGGAGAGAGAAGGTCGGGAAAGCCGAACCGGCGAGCTCGCCAGAATAGCGCGGCCAAGGCCGAGCGGCGCGTCGCGAGGTTGAAGAAGCTTCGCGGGCCCCGCAGGTCAGTGACTGTCCCCCCTGGATCTGCTGTGGCCACCGGATCGACTGCGGCTGCGCGGGTTGATCCCTATGGCCCATGTGTGGCCCAGCTACGATTGGGTCATTTTAAACAGTGGGACCCAGTTGATTAATTCAAACATTTCCTTTTCCATTTAATTCCAGATTCCATTCAAACTTCTAAAATCAATTTCTACTAGTAGAATTGCTCAAAAATTTCCAAGTAAATTCTGGTAGACTCATATTGATCCCTAGTTTGCAGTGGTGCAATGTTTTGAACATGAAAGTCCCAGAAGATTCATAATTAATTCCTTTGAGCTAACTGCTTGGCAAATTAATTACTCCTGTTCTGTTAATTGGAAAATTCTCAATTTTGGTCAGAACACTCTTGATAATACATCTGATCGCCAGTAAAAAGTTCAAGTTAATTGGACTTCATTTACTTGATAAAACAGTGTTCAAAACACCTATGTCAATTTATAAATGGAAAATGTCCAGAAACATTGTCAACATTTCCCCAAACTTGTAAAATCTGTTTCTCCCGGTAGAAGGCTCAGAAAAATGTGAAACAAATTTCCCCAGAACCAGTGAGACCCCATATACCATGATCATCCACTTTTAGCCATGACAAAGCTCCAGAATTTGAACAAAAATCCAGAGAATTTTTTTAATTGTTGGAATTTTAGAGACAACAAGCTTCCTTGAACATCTCCCATTTTTGGTCCAGATCTTTCCCATAGAACCTAATATCGACTGTAAAAATTCCAAAGCCAATAAAAATCATTTTCTATACTGATCACTATTTATAAGATCTTGTATATAGTTTCAATATCACTCATGTACTTTATATATTGCATATCATATAGTGACCGAGATCGAAGAAGAACCGGAGGCCTTGGAAAGCATCCTCCCAGAATCTAACTTCCCCTCTGACTCACAACCAGGCAAGCCTTGGTTTGCATTTAAGTGCTATTTCAAATTTTATATTTGTATCACTTATGTCTAGGATGATTTTGTGCATTAGGGTTAAGGTGCTTGTTACTCCACTTGCATGACCCACAAATCCCATTGAGTGTTGGGTAGGTCTATAGCCCGACGAGTAGGCAATGCCATGCTTATGTTTATAGGAATCCAGTAGAAGTTGAGTAGTTGGAATCTACTCGCGAGATAGGATTTTATTACAAGAGATGAATTGAATCAAGGAATGGTTTATGAATATGAAATTGAGACCGAGCAGTGGGTAGGACAGCGAGACATGGTCTCACGTGCATAGCCCAGCTTGTGTCGATTGAGGACCGATCCGTGTGCGGCCCTGCTGGATAAGTTTGAACTGTACCGGATGCATAATGGCTATATGGAAACTAGGAAACCGATGTAATTGGTTAACCTGGGTGTCGGGGCTTACCCAACCATTTTATAGGAGTGGGCTGAGGGTAGCAAGGTGTTAATCTGCCGGCGGGCATAGAAGATGCTCCGCGCGGGGACCTCCTTCCCATTACGGAAGGACCGGTTCGACATTTGGGTTTCTTTTGAAAGGTTGCTTCATACAACATAGTATTGAAGTGTGATTTGATCCACTTCCGAAATGGTTGTATGTGACATATTTTCCGAGTGTGTCCTAATTGCAATCACCGTCCCTCGAGGTTATTTGAGTACCGCTTGTTCACTGCGCTGTGACTTAGTAAATACTGAAGAAGCCAGGAGATTACCATGTATTGAATTATAATTGTTTTGAAACTTTGATTGCTGTCAAATATGATCACTAAAGTTACATTTATTGAACTTCCAAGCTGCTGTTCATCACTTCAAAATTAAGGATCAACATGTAGGCAAGTCATTTACTGCAATATCTATGCCTATGTTAAGTATCCCTGAACATAGAGTTCCATGTTTAGGTGAGACGGTTAAGTCTTAATGAGCCTTCGTGCTCACGGTTGCTATATTAAGTTGTTTGCGGGTGAGACGTATGAGGAAGGGTCCGTGGTTGAGGCGATGCCCCTGTCGGGGTATAACGTCGAGTGGGATCCCTGCAAGCCGCCATAAATTTGTGTGTTGCTAGTGTGCAGCGGCCGCGGGCTGGACAGCTGTACTTTTGCATAGCTATGCTGAGAGTTTAGCTATGAGTATTATCTTCTTCTGTATATTAAGTATTGTAAAAGACTTCTGCTGTTTATATAAATAAAGCTTTATATTTTGTCGTATTTTTTTTGTGTGTGCTGTTGGGTGCCACATCGCACGGCACAACCCTCCGCGATTCTTGGAATGTGTGGACCTGGTCCCCACACCATCATCCCTCTAGGTGCCTTTTATATGCTCTTCAATCCTATAGTTTTGAAGATTACTTCCCCGGATTCACCTCATTTACATAAATAGTGTTAGGACCAGGGGTCCCAACATTCAAGAATCGCAGTGGATGGTGTCGTGCGATGCGACTCCAAATAGCACACATGAAAAGATACGATAAATTACAAACCAACTCTTTTATTTATAAAAGCAGCAGAAGTTTTGCAATAATGAATATACACTGCAAGTCATTGTTTCATATCTCACACTCACAGCCTAAGCTATGCAAAAGCAAAGCCATCCCACTCAAGACGCACCGCACTAGAAGCAACTATCAATTACGACGGCGTGCAGGGCTCCCACTCGACCGTGTACCCTGATGGGGGCAATGCCTCACTCTTGAGCCCTTGTTCATACGCCTCACCTACAGCAACTTAATATAACAACCGTGAGCATGATGGCTCAGCAAGACTTTACCGACTCGTCTAAACATGAAACTCAACATACAGACAAAACTTATAATGTAGGCAAATGATATTGCATAAACAAACTTGGCTACAAGTGGGACCTTATTTTTCACATTGTTAGCAGTAGATTAATGGTTCAATAAATATAGATTTAGTGAGCAAATACTACAACATACAATGTTGCAAGTCAATAATATTTTGATACATCATATTCATCTAGCATCTTCTATATTTACTACGTCATGAACAAGCGATGCTCACATAACTTAGGGACAATGATCGCAATGAGTAGACACCAAGATAACACAACACATATACCCTTTAGGAAGTGTTAGGAGTCACACATAAGTAATTGTCGTATGTGGCAACCTTTCATAGGAAACCAAAATGTCGAACCGGTCCTCCAGTAACGGGCAGGAGGTCACTGCGCTAAGCACACGTCGACAATGTTGCCAAACAATATATTGACACCTTGTGTGAGGACTGGGGTCCCGACATTCTAGGAATCACAGAATGTGGTGCTGTGCGATGCGGCACCCAACATCACACAAGAAAAGGTATGATAAAATACATACTTTTATTTATATAAACAACAGAAGTTTGACAATACCAAATGTACAAAGGAAGTCATAGTCTGATAGCTAAAACTCTCATCCTAAGCTATGCAAAAAGTGAAGTCGTCTAGCCCGAGGACGCTTCCCACTAGCAACACACAAGGCAACTATAATTTTAGTTGATAGTTTTGAAGTAAAACTAACAAATCATCCCTTGCAATAGCACTAGAAATGCTTTGGAGGTAGTGTGACACACACCAGAGCATTCTATTCTAAGGGTGTGATTGAGGCAAAGAGGGACTAGGCTAAGAGTTAGGTAGATACTCCTACTGTGCTTCTAATATACATATACATAGCCTAAGTTAGTTACTAATAATCATATCAATTATGAATTCTCATGCTAAGAGTATTAACACATTGTGCACGTGTTTACCCCTAGCAACACTAGGACTACTCTTGCCAAGAGCTTGTAGCATAGCTGAACGTGGAGGATTACAAAGGACAAGATAGGGCCGTCACCACCTACTGCCTACCTCTTCAATCCATGGGTCTACGATAAATTCAATGCTACTTATCTATCCTAGCACCTTGCTAGCATATTAAGTAATTACCTTAAGAGCCTAGGCACAAGTCATCCCAAGGCAATGAACTAAATCTTCATTGTACCAATGTTAATACATAGCATATGTGATTCATATTAACATAATCATGTCATAGCTAATTAGACTATAGTGGGGGTTTGTAGTGTTTATTACGATATAAAGAGAATGGTATGGCATAATCATAAATACTACTCCTACCACATATATGGAATCCACAACCAAAAGAGAAATGCTTCATACAAGTATATGAACAATAGAAGACTAGAGATAACTTCTTTATTAAGAGCAAAGTCACAAATACAAATAGGAATATGAGAGCCATACCTTTCCCAATTAAGAATTGGGAAGAGACTCCTTCTACTCCTCTCCTGCTTGGACTATGGACTAGAGGCT
The DNA here is from genome assembly GCA_036927565.1 of Tuctoria greenei. NCBI lineage: Eukaryota > Viridiplantae > Streptophyta > Magnoliopsida > Poales > Poaceae > Tuctoria > Tuctoria greenei. The sequence goes on along the minus strand of JAYESD010000010.1, from coordinate 56,069,882 downwards.
CTCCTATCTACAACTTAAACACCTCTAAACCTATAGAGAATAGTGGATACAATGGAATGAATACTCAAGCGGTGTGTGTGTGAAGTGAGGATAGGGGGTCCTATTTATAGGTGCAGAAGGGTTGGTTCCCACCATCAAATGCGTGTGATTGAGTCACTACTGACTTTTTCATGCTGGGAGGAGCCAACACTAGGGGGGTCGGCCGACCTGGTCTCTACACCATTTCTCGTGTGCTTTCTCCAGGTCACTGCCAGGTGGGTCCCATCCCTTGATATGAGTGCTACACTGTCGGATGACCTAGGATACTTCTGTTTGTGGGCTATTTGATCCATGTGGTGCCACATGTCAGCGTTTGATTGGCTGTGATGGTATTTTATAGATTGCTCCCCGTCTTTTACCTCATTTCCTGCATTAATTTCTCGCATGCACTATCTCTCCAAGGACAAGTGGAAATTGATTAAATAGAAAGGTGATGTGTGCAAGAAATGACAATTCCTTCACATAATTGAGTTATGTTGACGGGTGAAATTGGCATATAACAGTCGTCAACAAACTTCCCCGAGCTTATCCTTTGCTCGTCTCGAGCAAAGTCAAGACTTTAGGTTGATGATCAGGAGTTGCTACAATGTTCTATTTTTCACAAGTACCATGTGCACAAAAAAATACTCTACCTAGGATTGCAAAAACTGGCATGGTACTTCACCCATCTCAAGTCATTATGCGGCTTGTGCCATCTCCTATACATGGGTGGTTCAGAGTTAGAACGGAAAATGGAGCACACATACTCTAGAAATGAAGTTCCACTCAAATTCCGAAGAGTTCAATTTAGATTTTAAGTACCTCAATGTGATTCTCTTAGTCTCTCCATTACGTGTAATTGAAATATTTCCTCACCAATGCATTTTGCCTAAATTCACCCTACCACTAAATAAGGCTTGTATGTGGAGCTTGGTAGGGAATATAGTTGCCATATTTGCAACAGATAATATTGATTAGTCAAAAAAGTAAACCTAGGAGAAATCAATTCAAAACTATTTGATTCAAACTTGTGCATGTGTGATGGAGTCGAAGTGGATGTGGATGCTACATTGTTCTATTTTTCAAAAGTACTATGTGCACAACAAAATACTCTACCTAGTATTGCAAAAATTGGCATGGTACTTCATCCATCTTAAGTCATTATGGGGCTTATGCCATCTCCTATTCATGGGTTGTTGAATGATAGAACAACAACTGGAGCACACATACCCTTGAAATCAAGTTCCACTCAAATTCCGGAGAGTTCAATTTAGATTTTAAGTATCTCAATTTGATTCTCTCGGTCTCTCCTTTATGTGTAGTGGAAATATGTCCTCACCAAGGCATTATGTCTAAATTCAACCTACCTCTAAATAAGGATTGTATGTGGAGCTTGGTAGCGAATATAGTAGGCATATTTTCAACACATAATATTGCTAAGTCAAAAAAGCAAGCCTTAGGAGAAATCAATTCAAAACATTTTGACTCAAGACTTGTGCATGTGTGATGGAATGGAGGTGGATGTGGACATTGAGACGACTCCTTTATGAGTGGACTCTCGTATTTTGCAGGGATGAAACATGGCTACTTTTCATTTTTCTATCTTTTTTCTTTTCTATTATGCTTTTGATGTAAGCATGTATTTCCTTTTTCCTTTTCTTGTAGCCATGTCTTCTACTCCTTCTTTATGCAATAAATTTTGAGAGAGTACTAAGAATGAAGGGTACGGAGTTTTTCTTTTTATTGTGGAATGGTGGTATGATGGGAATTTGCTTACTTCTACTGTAAAAGTATGACATGTGCAAGTGAAGTCTTGAATGCAAAAAGAAATGAATGAAATCTCACATAGGTCTATACTAGTTTGAAAAAGCTCAATGTGTAGACAAATAGCATATGCATAAGGTCTATCAATGTAATTTATCATATGGCTTTGGTAGGTATTTCCAATCAAATGAGAGTAACTCAAATCTTTTTAGATTTTTCTTCGGAAATCTAAGTTTCACTTTCAAACTAGAAATAGCAGCACTATCATTATATCATATCTCACAACAACTTAGAACGGATTAAGCATTTTCTACCCACAATTTCTAAATCAACGCAAAAGCAAATTTAGCCAATGAGAGCAATATGTTGGAGAGTAGTGAGTTGTAATTTAGGGACTTAGGAAAATTAAAACAGAGCAACTATTCATCATTTCATCTATGTGAATTCCAATTAATTCTAACCACACATCTTTTATTTTATTTGAAATGAAATCTACTCTACTCATTATTTCTTTATGTGCAAGGTGGATGATGGTGAATGGAAAATAAATATGCAAAGGGGTTGAAACAGTTTACCTCAAGTGGGGGTCCTCCCCCAATATTGTTCTTCACTCACCTCCGTGATGAGGGTTGAACCCTTGATGACGGAAGTATGCTATGAGATCGGCTTGTTGTTGTTGTAGCGTGGAGTTGATGGTGGTGAATTAAGCGTCCATGTGTTGTTGCCAGTCTTGTGTACCTTGGACATGCCCTTGGAGAGTGTTGTAGATGTCACATGTTCTCACTTCAAGGTCTTGCATATGTCTAGTGAGATCCTTTATTCCTTGGCTATAGTCATGATGACTTCTATCCGAAGAGGAATGACATCTTCTCATGGACATTGGAGGCAAGCTGCTAGAGATTGAAGTGGATAGGGGTGGTTCTCATGCGGCAGCCGACCATCCATGCCAAGACGGGCCTTCGGTTTCATACGATGGAGGTTCAGCCCATCCGGGTGCATCACCTGTTGGGTCCTCTTCCTCTCTGTACTCATGGAACGTGGAGGTTGTCGGAGGCATGGCAGCTCTCCTTGCAAGGGTTCTAGTTACCCTGCCAGAGACATTACTTCTTTGGGCTTCCTCGATGGGAAGGATGTCAATAGTTAGCCTCCGGCATTTGTACAAATGAAAATCTGAGTTAGGTGACCGAATTTCAGTGACAAAGCCGGGATAATAAAATATCAAAGAGCCATCTTGATGCTTAATGATATGTCCTTGCACTAAATAATCTTCATTAATTAATTCTCTTTCATTTTCAATATACTCAAATGAAGAGTATTCTAGTGCTCCTACTCTAGTAGCAATAAGGGTAATCAATAAAGTGCATTCAATTAGCCCTGTTCTTCAAATTTAATCTAACCATTGAGTCATCATTGTAGGATCGAAGAGGACGTGAAAAGCTACCAGAGGGGGTGAATGGTAGATTTAAAAAGAATCTTACGCAGTGGAAACAATTAAATCCCAACCCCTTTGAGAGAAGAACGATCTGTTACAGAAATCATGTGTGAGACAAATCTAAATGTTTTTCACCGTGACAAAAGTATTATATATCAGAGAGAATCAATTCATGAATAAAACAAAAGAAGAATCACTCAAATCCATTGAGAGAAACTCAACTTATGATCGAAAGATCGAACAAAGGTCAATCTGTCCTACCCGAAAAAAACAGTTCTGGAACGCTGCAAAGAAACTCGTGTAGATCATAAACCAAAAATCCAATGACCGTGAAATTTTGACTGATGATAGATAATCAAGTTATGAAGACAACCTAAAAAGAATAACATCAATTGGATGTGTAAAACTCGAGTTATAATAAAGCGACCTATGAAAGGTAGTGCTATCCAGAAACTCGACGAGAAAAACTTGTCTGGAACAAGTCGGACGAACAAGGCACAAAAGTTCCTTCAAACTATGAATTTTTTTCAATACAACACAATAAGAACAGCCCCAAAGTCTTCTCCCACGAGCTCTGGCCCCCCTTGCTTATATAACCAGCCCTTAGCCCAACCCAATCTCAACTAGGACTCCAATCCTACTCCGTTCACGAATCAAAACTTTCCGTAACTGCTTAGGACTCTTCCATACGCAGATAGAAGCAATCTTAAGACTTCCAAACACCTTAGGATCATATCCCACATTACTAAAACAACTCAAATTTGTGACCCACACGAATTCCTATCATAATCAACACGATACTTTCCATACCGAGCCATAACCGACTCCGCCGCAGCCAAAGTCATCAACTGGTACGATCAGATTCTTCCAACCAGATCTTCCCATACATAAAACATCTCCAGAACCATGTTGCCATGTCATGCACCACATGCATACGTGCAAACACCTTCCTTTGATGTCCAGTAACCTTCATATGCACTGCCCTTGATTCAATCATCTTGCGCGACCTCCTGACCCGCTCAACCACAATTCCTACTGAATTTGGTTGTTGGAACCTCATCTCCTCCCTGATACTAGTCCAAAGGATCCTGTCACCAGCCATGACTTGAACTCAAGCAACACTTGCACATGAACAAACAACCAATCTGTACGAGCCCAAGTCCGCGACTTGACTCAAGTTAGTTCCGAACACAACACCTTACGTGAGCACCTCACATAAGCATGTTGCAAATCACAGCAACACGATATCATCCATATCAACCAAAATGCACCAAAAACATAGCAAATGAATACTAAGCAATCTTTCCAACAATGTAATGCGAGTTCGAGACAGTTCACAGTAAAAGCAGGATTGCGATCAAGCTCCGAACCTTGCCAAAGCTAACCGGAGCTTCAGCCGGAGCTTACCAAAGCTAGTACAACCTAGCGCAGGAGCTTACCAAAGCTAGTCGGACCTAGTGCTGGAGCTAACCAAATCTAGTCGGACCTAGTGCCGAAGCTAACCAAAGCTAGTCAGAACAAGTCGTCCCAAAAGTCGGAGCTAGGAAAACATGTCGGAGCTAACCAACATAAGTCGGACCTAGAAATACATATCGAAGCTTAACAAAGACATGACGGAGCTAAAGACATAGCTCACCGGAGCAATCCAAAAACATGTCGGACCTAGACAAAGCAAGTCAGACCTTACGTCGGACCTTGCAGAAGCTCGGAGCTAGAGTCGGACCTTGCTAAAAAGATGTTATGGCACCATTCAAAACTTTTATTGTCAAAGCCAATGTATTCAGCACACATAGGTCTCACAAACTCCCCCTTGATAAATGCATTGGCAACACCACTTAAGATCTGAACATTGGATTATTTTCATTAAAAGTTTTGAAAACAATTTCTCCCCCTTTGTAAAACATAAATAAAATGAGAAAAAGAAATTCTCCCCCTGAGAAGAATCGTGCCAAAAACAATTGTGAATATGTGCGATGTGTAATAAATTCTCCCCCTTGCATACTTATCTTTTTTTAAATTCACATATTGTCTCTCCCCCTTTGACAATGTATTCAGCAAGGTACAAAAGAGAATTTTCAAAATGTTATGAGCATATTATAACATATACATATAAACAAAGCTCATCCAAGTCATACTATCAAGTAACTTACACTATCACATCAATGAGATACATAAAGTAGTGTAAGCCATGCTAGAGATCAAGTGTAATTTTAAATTTTAACAAGTCATGATCTCACAAACTTAACTATTTCAAAACCTCAAAGCATGACACTTGTTGATGCATTTTATTATTTTTCAAAGCACAAATTTAGATTATATGATATTTGCAAGAGTATATATGCACATCTGCCTTATTCTAACCAACCAAGCCAAGCCTATGTCATTTGACAATCAGAAGCTTAAGGACATGGTTTTAGTCATACACAACTTCTTCCAAGTTCATATCAAAGTGCAATGATAAGCCATCTCAAAAGAAGAAGTACGGTGCATGCATATTCCCTTCGTCTTTTCTCAACTTATGTTTATTCATAAAAACTCAACATGTGATTTGATTACTTGATTAATACTTCATGATTAAAAGCATTTGTGAGCATGCAACAAGTTCAAAACAGCAAGAAAGCTCAACCATGACCAGATTTAGTGTAAGTAATTCTTCCAATTACTAGACATGGCAAAAACTACAAAATGTATAACACGAGTAATGTAGTAAGAACATTCAGCATGTAAAAGGAATAACAAAGTCATATATGTATGAAATATTATGTTCATATTATTTTAAGTTCATATTCTCACATAGACTTCCCAAATTTCAAAACTCCTCCTCAATTTAAACCATGAGGATGCAAAACCCTATTTCACTACGAATGTAACAAAAAAGAGTGAAATCCAAAGGTTTTGTAAAAATGTCAGCCAATTATTGTTTGGTATCTACATGGTGAAGCACAATGTTTCCTTTTTCAACATTATCTCGGAGAAAGTGATACCTAATATCAATGTGCTTAGTTCTATAATGTTGCACAGGATTTTTAGCAATGCAAATGGCACTAGTGTTATCACAAAACAGTGGAACATTATCTAGATCGACCCCATAGTCCTTAAGTGTTTGAACAATCCAAAGAATTCATCCTCCACAATGTCATTAGCAGATTATTGGAAGCTTGCACGAACAGATTATTAGAAGCTTGCCAAAGCTAACCGGGGCTTGAGCTGGAGCTTACCAAAGCTAGTACAACCTAGCGCTGGAGCTTACCAAAGCTAGTCGGTCCTAGTTCCGGAGCTAACCAAAGCTAGTCGGACCTAGTGCCGGAGCTAACCAAAGGTAGTCAGAACTAGTCATCCCAAAAGTCGGAGCTAGAAAAACATGTCAGAGCTAACCAAAATAAGTCGGACCTAGAAAAGCATATAGAAGCTTAACAAAGACATGCTGGAGCTAAAGACATAGCTCACCGGAGCTGCCAAAAAACATGTCGGACCTAGACAAAGCAAGTCCGACCTTACGTCAGACCTTGCAGAAGCTAGGAGCTAGAGTCGGACCTTGCTAAAAAGATGTTATGGCAGCATTCAAAACTTTGTTGTCAAAGCCAATGTATTCAGCACACATAGGTCTCACAATCATGGCAATAACTGGAGCAACTTTTACCATGGCAAATAAAATTTTTAGCTAATCTTCACGCACTACTCTTACATCTCCTCTAGGGAACATAGTCATAGCCACCCATCTATGCATGAGACGTATAGTAGGGTTTTGGAAGTGGCTATTCCTAGGTGCACTACATCTGACCTCACTAGTTAGTTCTTGCCAAAAACTTTGTTTTAAACATAGGCAAAGTGTCTAAATCTAGCACACAATGTTTACGGAAGCCTAGGATTTCACTTAATTATTTCCATAGGATGTTGTATTCTTTTTGAAATAATCTAAAAGAAATACCATCAAATCGTATTTTAAGTGTGCAAACGAATTGTATGGAGAGAAGGCTTGAACCTCTCTCCTCTATGTGAGCAAAATTTTCCCATCCTAGTGCATGCTAGATGGAAAAGAACTCGGAATCCATACCTATTTTGGAGATCAAGTCCAAATTGTAAGCTTTGGTATTAGAAAACTCACAATCTTGGAGGAGCTTGTGTGCTTGATCTTCAACTTCACTTTGCGTGTCGAGTTCATCACCGTGGAGGAGTTGGTGCGGGTTGCTCCTCTCACCCATGGGAGTGTCCTGACATACACCCCTCCTCCATGAACATGGAGTAGCAACGAAAGAAGGACGTGCACTTCAGTCTCCACCATGGCTTGAGCTTGTAGCCTCCTTCCTATTCCCAAACAACCTCTTCATTCCTTTCATGGCCACAACAAACAAGAATACAACCAGGAAAAACATCGGAAGAGATGATGTTAGTGAAAGCAAAACCCCCCAATGAATTTTCCCTTGAAGAACTCGGGAGCAAAATGCAAATGCAAACAAAAGAAAATCTTTTTTGAGTGGAATTTCAGCAAGAGTGCTTAATTGAAGAGCAAGAAAAAACAATGTGAGTAAGGAGTGACTTTGGGGAGGTGTGAAATGAGGTGAAGTGTGAGGAGGAGTGCCCCTCACAGCCACCATTTATAGTGTACACTCCCCAACGGTCACAAGGGAACCAAATGTAGCCGTTGGAGGAGAGAGAGAGAGTCAAAATAGCCCTTCCCCATGTCGGACGAACAGGGCAGTCAGCCGCACTGCAATGTGGACCCCTGTTCTCCCTTTTTGCAGGTGGCTCCCCAACGGCTATAAAATCAGCACGTTGGTGAAATGCCACATTTGCAGCTCAGAAAATCGTTTTCCGAATAAAAACTTTTTTGTTCAAAACCCAACAATTTTCTTTTTGTGAAAAATAAAGAAATTAAAATGATAGTTGAAAATAGAATATTCCTAATGTAAGGACGGGGTCCACACATTACAGGAATCGCAGAGGGTGGTGCCGTGCGATGCGGCACCCAACAGGACACACGAAAAGAATACGACAAAATACAAAGTTTTCTTTACATAAACAGTGGAAGTCATTTACAATACTTAATGTACAGAGGAAGATAATACTAATAGCTAAACTCTCAACCTAGCTATGCAAAAGTGCAGCCATCCAGCCCGGAGATGCTACACACTAGCAGCACACAACAATTTACGATGGCGTGCAGGGCTCCCATTCGGCGGTATACCCCGACGGGGGCATGGCCTCATCTTCGGGCCCTTCCTCATATGTCTCACCTGCAAACAACTTAATATAGCAACCGGGAGCACAAAGGCTCAGCAAGACTTAACCATCTCACCTAAACATGGAACTCTACATGCAAGGATAGTTAACATAGGAATAGATATATCAGTACATGACTCACCTACATGTTGATCCTTAATTTTAAAGTTATTAACAGCAACTTACAAGTTTAATAACAGTACTTTAGTGAGCATATTGGATAGCAATCATAGTTACAAAGCAATTATATTTCAAAACATCATATTCTCCTGGCTTCTTCAGTATTTACTATGTCACAGCGCAGTGAACAAGCAATACTCAAATAACCGCGAGGGACGGTGATTGCAATCAGTAGACACCCAAATAACACATCACGTACACCTGTGCATCAGGAGTGTGCCTGTGACAGAACTGCCTCATATATAGGGCGACTCGTTGATATAGGACCATCGGGTGTCAATTGACCAGCAATAGACCAAATAGTACAACATAGGCAATATAGTTATATTACATGAACATGGTTAAAGTATTGCAATGGTTTATGTCCATAGTTTCATGTCGTCAAAATAAAGCAAGTTTATACAAAATATGCGGAAGCATTCTCGCACTCAACGCAATATCCTAATCTGAAGAATGTCAGCCCATAAACATGCTTCATCCTTCGCGGCCATGTGATGGAGAGACGGGAACCCAATCAATTGACCACTCCGATGGGGGTTCACCCTCCCACACCACCTTGCCACAACAATCACAAAAGTTTCCATGGTAGTCACCTGCAATAAGATTTAATCCACAAAGCCTGAGAAACTAATACTCAACAAGACTTACCCGTCAAATTATCGGTTCTCCATAACCAATTTCTAAACCATGCAAGGCTCAAAGGGCTGATTTTTATTTGCGAAAACAGCACTAAATGTGGATCCATATTCTCATATTTTAGCCAAGTTAATAGGGTCCATTAGGAAAATAAAGATTTGCTAACATATACTAATTCACACATGGTTTATATGCAATACTAAAAACAGTTCAGCATCATATAAATAGTTCATTTGCTAATTTCGTACTACGATGTGATTAGATCACAAGTGGTACTCATTAACTGCAAGACACGGTGATTTGAATAGATTTACATCCTGCAGGAGAAACCCAATCACACGTCACGTACGCCCTCCCGTGGAGTCGTATGTGGCAACCTTTCACAACAACACAACTAGAGTTGATTCAAATCTCCCCTCCCGAGTACCATAGCCATGCTCTCCCAAATAAACTAAAAGAGGGGGGGGGGGGTTTAATGTCCAACAATTGTTGTAATTGAGCTACATCAGTTTGCTAGTTCCCATATAACTAGTATGTGATTGGTACAATTCAAACTTGATCAACTAAGCCACATTCGAATCGGTTCTCAACCGACACGAGCAAAGCTACCACACACAAGACCCATGCCTTGTTATTCCCTAACTCCTCTTTGCTTGGTCTCCATTTCAATATAATGAATAAATCTCCAAGTTACAATGAGATATAATTCAAGCACCCTACAAACTCGCATACGGGTTCCAATCAGCTCGACTTCTACCGACAGCCATAAAATTACCATAGCATAACGGCGTCTTAATATCAATCTAAAACAGCACATAATGGGATTGTTTTGGTCACATGCAGCTAGAGTTTCAACCAAATCCTATACATATAATGCAAATACACGACTCACGTTCATGTGATATAAAAGGAAAATTTTTGCAATACTTGGTAGTGCACCGGGGCTTGCCTTGAGCTTGTGGATTAGGAGCACACTCAAAAGGAAATGTTGGTTAGTCTCCAAAGTCGCTGCAGCACCTCCAATCACTGTGTCACCGTCATCATTTCTGTAGGTGGTTTGGAACCTGCAGATCTCCCTACACTGCTAAAGTGATAGGGGAGTTTGAAGTTCGGTATGGGCGCACGGAGATTCAAGAAGGTGAGTAGGAATTGACACAGGAGACACAAGAGTTTACGTGGTTCGGGCCGCCTGAGCGTAATACCCTACTCCACGGATGTGTTGCTGTTGTATTAGTTGTATGAGCTTGTTTTTAGCGTCAAAGGAGTGTGTGTTTCTGGCGTATGTGTGTGTGTCCAGCCCTGAACGTGTCGTCGGCCTGTCCTTTTATAGTACAAGGGCAGGCCGTTACAAGTTAGCCTGGCCCGACTTGTGGCCCCGGCGGTTACTAGCATTGACACTTATTTAACACATTTAATTGCTCTTAATGACCCTGTAATGGGCTTTGACAGCACCGTTATTGGTGTTAAGATCGTCCGTTTAAGTGTCATTAATATGGTATTAATGACACTTAATCGGGTCTTGAAGTCCTTGATTCCCCTTTGAAGATCCGAAGCCGTTGTGGGGTCTTCTGGAGGTTAGAGGTTGAAGATCCGATGGTTGGACACGTGGCAGCTCCGGAGCATACTGTGGAAACAGGTAGCTCCGGGGCTACCTGGCACGTGTCAGGTCCGGAGCTTCTCTCGGTCTCGGGTTAAGTCCGGAGGTGTCATTTCGGTACATGGTCCGGAGCTTCCCCCTTGTGGGCAGTAGCTCTGGTTTGGCAGTACACGTGGCGACCTAGGGATTTAACCATGTTGGAGAAGCGGGTTCGGTTATGTCTGACATGTGGGCCTTCGAGGGTCTTCAAACCAAGTAGATGATTTTCCTTTGAGATCTTTATAACCTTAAGGGGTGTACGGTTTCTAGTGTACCGACAGTGGCCCCCTGGACCTACCTCCGGGGAAGTCATTCCGCCGGAGGTGGGTCCATCCTCGCGACCTTTGAACTGAGTCTTCAAGGGTCTTTGAGGGTGTCGTTGGCAAGGACATGGAATTAAATCCTCGCCGCGTGGTGTATCCCGCGTGCGGCAGATGAGATCTTTAGTGTGCGGATCTCACGCAATTGAAGGTCGCCGGTTCCCAATACGAAAACCGTATCGGTTCCGCGCGCCTTGTCAGGCCGCCGCCTTTGGGCTTCCCGCCTCTTGATGACAACCGTTCACCAGGGTAAGAACCTCGACTTGATCGTCGGGGTGGTCCCGGGCCCGCTTGTCATCGGCTGGGTGGAATTTTTGGGTGGTACCTTCGACTTCCTTGCGGTTTCCATCCGAGCGTTGCGAGGGCTTACTTAAGAAGAAAAGTGTGCACCGTCGGGAGTTCTTTACGCCTCTCATCTGTTCTTGCGATCAAACTCCCAACTTGCGCTTCGCTTTTCTTCTCTTGCCTAGCTGTGCCGCGATGGAGTTGGGTCTCCGCGAGAGTCGCTTGAAGACCGACGGCGACCTGAAGAAGGTCCGGGCCCTCATAGGGTGGTCCTCGGACTTCTTCAACCGTTCGGTCCGCGCCAGTGGAGAGCTCCCATTCGAGAAGGAGCACACCGGCGAAATGGTGTACTTCTCCTCGTACGCCATGGTGGGGTTGATCCCACCTTTTTCTTCCTTTTTCTTGATGCTGCTAGACTTCTATGGTCTGCAGTTATACCACCTTGTCCCTCACTCCATTCTCCTCGTGTCCATCTTCGTCCACTTCTGTGAGATGTGAGTGGGCATCCCCCCCTGCATTGAACTCTTCCGGACCTTCTTCACCGTCCACACCACTGGCTGGAGCAATGAGTACATTGGCTTCTACTACTTTGTGAAGCGCAAGAAGTGCCCGTTCAAGTACCTCCGGTCATTTCCCTCTGGGAAGTGGGATGACTGGAAGAAAGACTGGATAGTCATCAGGGTGGAGGAGCACGAGAGGTTGGAGCTGCTCGATGGTCTTCCCGGCATCAACACAATGATCTGGAGTGAAGCTCCGGTGCTGTCGGAAGCTTTCAACCCTGCTTTGACCAGGATCCGCCAATGCGTGGAGGGAGGATTGACTCCTCAGGCGGTATTTTGCAATTTCTTGGTCAACAGGTGGGCGCCGCTGAAGAGGAGGGAGAAACTCGCTTGGGCCCTCAACAGCGTGATGGACGACGACCGGGTTGAGACCGGGTTGAAGTCCAACATGGTGGGGAAAACCTTGGAGTTCCACCTCAAGAAGTTTCAGCACGGCATCGACGTCGACGGCGATGACTTGACTCCGCCGTCTGCTTTTCTTCCTCTGAACGTAGAAGTGGAGTTCAGCAGGGAGCTCCGGCGGAAGATGCCCATGCTTGACGACCTTGGTGTCGTCGAGAGAAGACCAACCTTTGGGGTAGCTATCCCCGGAGTACCCATGGATGGCTCCGGCTCTGCTCCTAAGCTGAGGGGAGAAGTCGTCGGCAAGGGCAAGGAGCTGGTGGAGGAACCAGTGAGCCGGAAGAGGAAGTTGCAGTGCGCCGACGGGAGGTCCGTCAGGCCCGCTACTTCTGCGTCGGCTCCTTCTCCCCGGAGGGGAAGGTCCTCTGCAGCTGCGGTGACTGTTCCTGTAGTGGGGTCATCCTGGAACGCGACTGTTCCCGCGGTGGGGTCCTCTTGGAGCGCAGCTGTTCCCGCAGTGGGGTCCTCCCGGGGCGTTAGCTCCGGTCGTACAACTCCAGCTCCTGGGCCGGTGGAAGTCTCCAGGTCCGGGGGTTCTTCCCGATCGAGGGGAGCCCCGACCCGGGAAACACCCGTGGCCGCGACGAGTTTCGGTGGGCCTTCCGGAGCTTCCACGCCGGCTATGGCTAGCCCAGAACGCCCGGGAAAAAGGTTCCGCGCAAGCTGGTGCGGAAGCCTCCCAAGGTAATTTTTAATTTCTACCTTGTATAGTTGTTTTAATTGAAGCAACTATTTTAATTTTCTTTGTTCATCACCTGCATTGTCTCCAAGAAGGGGAATGAGGCTCCACCCTCGGCCACAGTGGCTGAAGCCGTGAGAGCGAGAGCTTCTGCTCCTGTCCCGGTGCCGCCCCAAGTGGTGACCGAAGCTGCGACAGCTCCGGCGCCGACTATCGTGGTCATGGACCTCGACTCATCCCCAGAAGTTCTCGTGGTAGCGCCGGACCACGGGAGTGAAGATGCGCCAGCGGCACATGTCCCTGAGGTTGAAGCCCCGGGTTCTGGTGCTGCGATGATGGAAGCTCCGGCTGCTAAGCCGGAGGAAGCAGTAATCCCGGCCTCTGAGCCGGAAATTATTGAAGCCCCGGCGATTGAGCCGGAGGTAATTGAAGCTCTGGCGTGCGAGCCGGAAACTGAGGTAGTTCCGGCAGTTGGGCCAGCAACCTCCGAAGCACCGGCCACTGAGCCGGTCATTGTTGGAGCTCCGGCCATAGGGCCGGTCGATGTTGAAGATCTTCCGGCTCCTGAGCCAGTTGTTGAAGAGGTGACGGAGCTTGAGCCCTCATCGAAAGAGGTGCCCAGACCGGAGCTAGTAGCGGCTCCTGCTCCAGAAGCGACGACGTCGGAGGTACCTGCGGCCGAGCCGGAGTGCCCCAGCGAAGTCGCTGGCCCCCAGCCTGAGGGGGTGAACGAAGTTTTGGCGGTGGGGCCTTCCTCTATGGTGACTGAGGCCATCCCGGAGGACGGCCCTGGTACCATGGAGACCCAGGGGACCACTCTTGTAGAGTGGGACCCAATTTCTTTATCCGAAGACCCGCTGGAACCAGCGGAGGAGACCCAGCAGGTCCGGAACCAATCCCGTGGTCGCTGTCCATTGACAACGCATGTTCTAGTCTGCGTCAAGTCCAACTGGCCTTCTTCCACGACAGCAAGGCTCTTGAAGAGGAGCGCCAAACCCTTAGGCGGTGGCGTAATCGGCTCTACTTCGAGACCAAGCTGGCGCAGTCGAGGCTAGCGGACGACAAGGAGTGGATCAAGCGGGAGAAGATCCGCCTGGAGTACTGGGGCAAGTTACTGGATGACAGGGAGAGTATGACTCGTGCCCTCGACGCTCAATCCCGGGAGATCTACGATCAGGCCAAAGCAGCCAATAATGCGGCCGATGCACGCCACGAGCAGCTTGAGGCCATTAACACTGCACTCATCAAGCGCCGAGAGGCACTTAAAGAGAGGGAGAAACGGCTCGAAGATGAAGAGCAGAAACTCCTAGAGCTGCGGGATGACGTCCTGAGGAGGGAGGAAGAGCTCACCCAGAAGGTGGCTCTGGCTGACAAGGGCCTTGAGGAGCGCACCAAGAAATTGGAAGAGCGCTGCCAAGAGGAAGAGGAGAAGTCCTGGGTGCGAGGGCAGGAACTCTACGAACAAGAGTGTGCCCTTACTGCCAGGGAGAAGAAAGTGAGGGGTAGAGAGAAGGACCTGGTTGACCGCCGGAACAAGATCCACCTCCGGGAGGAGGAGCTCGGAAAACTCGAAAGGCGGGTTGCTGAAAAGATTCAGCAAAACGCCAAAGAAGTTGAGCGCCTTGCCCGTAAGAATTCTGAACTGGTGGCGGCCAAAAGATCCTTGGAAGAGATGAAGGGCTTGAGGGCTGAGGACTCCCTACAGATTTGGGAGTTCTTGAGCAAGGCCAATGATGCACTGACGCTGATGGGTTTCAGCCCCGTGCGCCCGGATGATCCGGAGCCGGAGCCGGACCTAGCGCTGCAGGCGTTAAGCGCAGCAGGTAGCAAGCTCTCCAAGGTGGGCGATGTCATCGCGGACCAACTGAAGGTTGAGGGGCAATCCCTGGCGAAGAACGTCGCAGAGTATGTGCTGACGTGCTACACCAGCCGGAACTCCCAATTTCCTCTGGACCTGGTGCTTGAAGGCCCCGTCGATGGAGAAGGCGAAGCTACCCGAGCCAGCGTATCAGAGGTTGCCCAGAAGGTCGCCCAATTCTTCCATAGGGTCTAGGACCATCTCTGTAGTTCTCACTTGTATTTTCTCTTCTTCTTCCTCAATATTCTAATCCCTTGTCTCCAGATAAATGAAATCCCCAAAATTTTTGTGAATTTCAATTTTTGTCTTCAACACTCTTATCTTCGCTTGGCCCCCTGGTAGATGTACACAATTTTATTGTGAACATGTACCAAGAGGATATTGTGCACTGTTGAAGACTCTTTTGCTCTAAACTTTTAGAATTTAGGTTCGAAGTCTTCGATAATGAAGGCCCCCTAAGGTTGTCGGAGCTTAGAAGCTCCGGCATTGCCTATCGCTGGAGCTTAGTAGCTCCGGCAATAGTCTCTATCAACGCGTAGAGCATCGATAGTTAATCCTCTGGGGTGTCGGAGCTTAGCAGCTCCGGCAGTGACCTTTGCCAACACTCAGTTTGTTGGTAGCAGACTCCATTTACGGGGTCTTCTCACCATCTTTTATTCGACGTCGACGGCCGGCCCCCTTAGGGGAGTCAGAGCTTAGTTAGCTCCGGCTTTTCTCCATCAACGTAGATTTATTTTCCTACACACTTAAGCCAAGAAAAATAGTAAAATTTGTTTCTTGTCTATAACTTCATCGAGGCTTATGACTCTCAAGAAGATTGTAAGTCAAACGCGATTGTAAATACAACCGAATGTGTTGTCTTTTCTTCTAGATCCAACTGTACACGGACCCACCTTACATCGGCCTGCCGGGTGTAGGTAGAGTGGCGTAGTTAGGGTGCTTGACCAGGCTAAGTCGATAGCACACTCCAGCCCTAGATTGGCTTGGCGGCTTTCAGGCGAGTTGGCCATGAACAATATTTGAATCCAAAAGAATTGACAATACAACTCGAATCGTATATAAACCGGTTGGACTAAAATTTCTTAAGAATTGCACGTCTTTGTTATAGACAAGAAAGAGAAAAATAAAAATGTTGAGCCTGTACAAAATAAATGCACGTGGAGTCTATTTCATATGAAAATGTCTTTCATTATAGGTCCGGGGTACAGGGGAAACAAGTACACTCTTAGGGTACGGAACCAGGCTAAGGGTGTTTCATTTCTCGTTTGACCCAGGGTAGTTAGCGACACTTTTAGTCCTGAGACTGTTACTAGCGTTGCATGAGCTTTGTGTACCTTTCGGGAAAGGTCCGGCTGCTCTCCCGGAGGAACTACCCGACTCTGTACAATGACTCTATAACATACATATCAAGTTACTCAAGACTCACCTCCGTGGTATTAAGTGTAGAACTTACAGAGGTGCTCGATGTTCCAAGGATTTGGGAGAGGTGTCCCATCCTCGGTAACCAAGCGAACGCTTCCGGGACGGGATACTTTAATCACTTGGAAGGGCCCCTCCCAGCCGGGGGAGAGTTTGTTTAACCCTTCTCTAGATTGTATTCTCCGTAGCACCAGATCGCCTTCCTCGAGCTGTCGGTTGTGTACATGCCGCTGGTGATAACACCGTAGGGCTTGACGATATCGGGCATTCCGAACAGCTGCTTGGCACCTTCCCTCCTCAAGGAGGTCTAGGTCTTCACGCCGGAGCTGGTCCTGCGCAGCTTCGTCGAAGGTCCGGACCCGGAGTGAACCCAAGGTGACTTCCAGAGGAAGGATTGCTTCAGCTCCGTACACCAGAAAGAAGGGTGTCTCTCCAGTTAACCGGTTTGGAGATGTCCTGTTGGCCCATAGAGTGGGCGGAAGCTCTTCGATCCAGTTGGCTCCATGTTTTTTCAAGCGCTCATAAGTGCGCATTTTAAGTCCTTTAAGGATTTCAGCATTTGCTCTCTCGGCTTGGCCATTGCTGGCTGGATGAGCTACGGAGGCGTAGCAAACTTGTATGACGAGGTCTTTGCAATATCCTTGGAATGCGGAGCTTGTGAATTGGGTCCCATTATCAGTGATGATTTTGTTTGGGACTCCAAATCTGCATACAATGGACTGCAGAAAGATGATAGCAGATTGCTTGTTGATTGTCACAACTGGAGTTGCTTCCGGCCACTTGGTGAACTTGTCAATGGCAACGTACAGGAACTTGTAACCTCCGACGGCTCTTGGGAAAGGTCCCAAGATGTCCATCCCCCACACAGCGAAAGGCCATGTAGGAGGTATCATTTGTAAGGGTTGAGCTGGAGTGTGAATTTGCTTTGCATGAAATTGACATGCTTTGCATTTTTTCACCAGCTCAGTTGCATCCTGGAGTGCTGTAGGCCAGTAGAAGCCATGCCGAAAGGCTTTACCAACCAACGTGCGGGAAGAAGTGTGGTTCCCACACTCGCCTCCATGGATTTCTGCGAGGAGCTCGCAGCCTTCTTCCCTTGTGATGCACCGCATTTGGATGTCGTTGGCACCGCGCCGGTAGAGATCCCCTTCTACCAACGTGTATCTTTTAGCCAATCTGACTACCCGGTCAGCGGATACATCATCATCAGGAAGGATGTTGTCTTTCAAGTAGTTCCGAATCTCCGAGATTCATGCATCGGAACTAACTTGAGCATTTGAGTCTTGCGTGCTGGGTTGCTCGGAGCTTCCGGCAGCACCTATGACCCTTGATGGCTGCCATGGTAACAGGGCCATCGGGACCGTCAGCTTCGGGATGTTGATCTCGCACCCTTCGCTCAGTTCGGTAGGCTGAGCTGTGGGTTTCGACAATCTCCGGACAAAAGTTCCGTCAGGAGCCGAAGCTCCGGTTGACGCTTTTGTCGAGAGTTCGTCGGCTTCAGCGTTGTGGGCACGCTGAACATGGTGGAGATCTAGGACTTCAAAGTCCTTCTGAAGCCTCTGGACTTCAAGGAGGTAAGCAGATAACTGGAGATTATTGCAGGAGCATTCACCCTTCACCTGCTTAATGATGAGCTGTGAATCTCCCTTGACCAGCAATTGCTTGACACCATATGACAGTGCCACCTTTAGTCCGTAGATGAGTGCTTCATACTCTGCCATGTTGTTGGTTGCCTTGAAATCAAGGTGTACCATGTATTTCACCTTCTCCCCAGTCGGTGCAAGGAGAAGGATTCCAGCTTTGGCCCCCTGCTTCTGCATGGAGCCATCGAAGTAGAGGGTCCAGTGAGGCTCGGTGAAGGTTGGAGCTTGATGCTCCGTCTTCTGCTCACTGGGGCCCCCAGGGTTTGATGGAGAGGGAGTCCATTCTGCCACAAAATCTGCCAATGCTTGACTCTTGACTGCTTGCCTTGAAATAAATTCAAGATCAAATTCAGCCATTTCCACTGCCCATTTTGCAATATTCCCGGTTGAATTGGGATTATGAAAAATTGCTCGAAGTGGGTAAGAGGTCACCACTGAGACTTTGTGAGCTTGGAAGTAATGGCGAAGCTTCCTGGAGGCAATAAGAACTGCATAGAGCAGCTTATGCACCTCTAGGTATCGAGTCTTGGCATCATGTAGTACTTCACTAATGAAGTACACTGGGCGCTGAATGGTCCGGACCCTCCCGGAGGGGTCCGGAGCTTCCTCTTCACTGATCCGGATCCTCTTAGAGGAGACCGGATTTTCTTTAGGGATCTCCGGGTTTTGGCTGGAGGAACCCAGAGCTTCCTCAGAAATGACTTGGACCCTCCCAAAGGGGACTAGGTCTCCTGAAGCTACTTCTTGTGGATTCAAATTTGGGATCTGGGACCCAGACTCGCTTTCAGGAACCTCCGGACCCTCCCGAAGGGGTCTGGATTCCTGAGTATGGGGTAGTTCTGGTCTCTCCGCAACCAGAACAAAACTGACGACTTCGTTAGTA
The DNA here is from genome assembly GCA_036927565.1 of Tuctoria greenei. NCBI lineage: Eukaryota > Viridiplantae > Streptophyta > Magnoliopsida > Poales > Poaceae > Tuctoria > Tuctoria greenei. The sequence goes on along the minus strand of JAYESD010000010.1, from coordinate 56,050,947 downwards.
GCTGAAATATAAAGCAACAAAGGCTCACCAGGGTTCGGAGCTACCAGAATTGGTAGAGTGGTGAGGAACTGTTTCAGCTCCTGGAATGCCTTTTCTGCTTCTTCGGACCATTGGAATGGTCCGGACTTCCTCAATAACTTGAAGAAGTGGAGTGCCCGTTCCGCCAGTCTTGAGATGAACCGGATGAGGGCTGCTAGACATCCAGTTAATTTTTGGATGTCCTTGATGCGGGTTGGTGGCCGCATGTCTTCAATGGCTTTAATCTTCGTTGGATTAGCTTCTATGCCCCGGTGACTCACCAGGAAACCAAGAAGTTTTCCGGAGCTAACCCCGAAGACACACTTGTCTGGGTTTAGCTTTGTGCGGGTGGCCCGCAGCTTGTCGAAGACAGCCTGCAAGGTGTCAAGGAGTGACTCCTTGTTCCTGACCTTGACCACGATGTCATCGACGTACACTTCCACTATGTCTCTAATAAGTTCTTCAAAAGTTTTTCTCGGGGGTTTTGGAGCTTGCTCCTGCCTGGAGTCCTCCTCTTGCGCTGTGGTGAGTGCATGGAGTTCTTCTAGTGTAGTTACTCCGGCGGTGCGATCTCCGCGGATCCGGAGAACGCCTACTGGCGTTGGCATCTTCAACACCAGATAACCATAATGAGCAGCTGCCATGAATTTATACAAGGCAGGTCTACCCAAGATGGCATTGAAGGGTAAGTTGATCTGAGCGACGTCAAATACCAACTTCTCAGTGCGGTACTTCTCCCGTGTCCTGAAGGTAACAGGGAGAGTAATAGCTCCGAGTGGGGTGATGGCCCCCGGACCTACTCCGGAGAAAGGTCGAGAGGGGTGGAGATCCGAAGGTCGGAGCTGAAGCTTAGTGAAAGCTTCAAAGCTGATGAGGTTAAGCCTCGAACCTCCGTCTACCATGACGTGGTGGAGCTGGATGTTGTTGATAGTAGGAGATACCATCAAGGGTAACTGTCCTGCTCCAACCATGCTCCGGGGACAATCTGAAGCATCAAAAGTGATGGCTGTGTCCATCCACTTTCGGTGAGGTTCCGGCCTGACTGTAGGAGCTACAGCGGCCATATCCCGACGCATAGTCTTGATGACGTGACGGGAGGTGATATCCCATGATCCAGAAAAAATGGTGTTCATGGTCTTCCGACGCTCGTTGTCAGAGACGTCAGAATCATCGTCGACTGAGGTGTAGACAGCCTTCAGGACCTTTTTGGGATCCTAGAACCCCATCTCCTCTTCTGCCGGAGCTTCATCGACTTTTTGCTTTCCTTCCCTCTATCAGAAAGGAGATTCCTCTCGGCGCTTGTTATAGCGCTCGGCAAGGTTTTGGACCTCCCAGTAGTCTTCCAAACTGTGGCTGCCCGTTTTGTGAATGGGAAACCACACTTTGGGTTTGCCACCATCTTCAGAAGACGGTCGAGGTCGCTTCTCGGGGCGTGGCCCCCGGCCACCCGGAGCTGCAGCAGCTGCAATGTTGGATGTGCCGGCCGACGGCTTCTTCTTGCCGTTGGTCTTCTTTTTCTTCTTGCCACCCCCGGAGGTAGCGGCTTCTTCTTTAGAGGATTTCTTGTGACCCTCCGAGGTTGGTTTGGAGTGCATCTCACGGCCCTCCGCAGCTCGGGCACATTTGTCAGCCAAGCTGAAGAGTTCCGTGACACCGGTGATCTCCTTGATCGCCAGTTTCTCCAACATCTTCTTGTCTCGTACTCCCTGTCTAAATGCCACAATGACAGAGGCGCTAGAGATAGAAGGGATAGTGTTTCGTACCTGAGAGAACCTCTGGATGAATGACCGCAAGGATTCTCCCCCTTTTTGCACGAATGCAAAAAGGTCAAGTTCAGTTCCTGGTCGGGTGTATGAACTCCCGAAGTTGGCAGTGAACTGATGGCACAGCTCCTCCCAACTGTTGATAGAGTTGGGTGGAAGGCTCATAAACCAGGACCTGGCAGTCCCAGTTAAGGCCACTGGAAAGTAATTGGCCATCACGGCCTCGTTTCCTCCGGGTGCTAAGATTGCAGTGGAGTATATCTGAAGAAATTCGGCGGGATTAACAGTCCCATTGAATTTTTCTGGCAGGTGAGGCCGAAACTTCTGTGGCCATCTAACCATGCGCAGATGCATGGCCAAGGCTGAACAGCCTCCTCCTACTCCTTCAGGAGTAGAAAGGTCCTGAGCTTCCCGTCTTTCACGGGCACGCTCAATATGGACTCGGCCGTCCTGCTGTCGGTAACGGCGATCAAGCTCCACCCGGAGGTCGTGAGTCGAAAGCCTGGATACCGTGCGAGTGTGTCGTGCCCCGGAGGGTAATGACGTCACTTGTTGTGACGCAGCACGTCTCCTGCTATTGGAAACGTGTGGACCAAGTCTTCCAGACAAAGTCCGCCGCTGCGACGGGGCTCTTCCTGAAGGAGGAGGACCATGGTTGCTGCGGCGTTCGGCTGCTGCTGCAACCAAATGCTCCACATCGGCCCTCCACTGCTCTAGTGCATCCCGGGATGCATCCGAAGGTGGTGGGTGTTGGAGAAGAGCACGCGCTGCATGAAGCGCATGTTCTGGGTTGTCATGATATGCCGACGCAGTGATTGACGCCGGCGCACCATCACGCTGTCCAGCACGATTTGCTGGAGGAGACGGTGGTGGTGGGAGTGTGACTCTTGCTAGTGCTGAGGCTCCTGCTGGTGGCTGCCTATTGGAGGGATTGCCCCCAACAGCCTGAGTAGGAGGTTGGCCGTTGGATGATCCAGCAGCAAAGTTCACCATTCTCTAAATCTCAGGCGCCCCTACCTGACGCAACAACTGTTGGTGGTTTGGAACCGGCAGATCTCCCTACACTGCTAAAGTGATAGGGGAGTTCGAAGTTCGGTATGGGCGCGCGGAGATTCAAGAAGGTGAGTAGGAATTGACACAGGAGACACAAGAGTTTACGTGGTTCGGGCCGCCTGAGCGTAATACCCTACTCCACAGATGTGTTGCTGTTGTATTAGCTGTATGAGCTTGTGTTTGGCGTCAAAGGAGTGTGTGATTCTAGCGTATGTGTGTGTGTCCAGCCCTGAACGTGTCGTCGGCCTGTCCTTTTATAGTACAAGGGCAGGCTGTTACAAGTTAGCCTGGCCCGGCATGTGGCCCCGGCGGTTACTAGCATTGACACTTATTTAACACATTTAATTGCTCTTAATGACCCTGTAACGGGCTTCGACAGCACCGTTATTGGTGTTAAGATCGTCCATTTAAGTGTCATTAATATGGTATTAATGACGCTTAATCGGGTCTTGAAGTCCTTGATTCCCCTTTGAAGATCCGGAGCCGTTGTGGGGTCTTCCGGAGGTTAGAGGTTGAAGATCCGACGGTTGGACACGTGGCAGCTCCGGAGCATACTGTGGAAACAGGTAGCTCCGGGGCTACCTGACACGTGTCAGGTCCAGAGCTTCTCTCGGTCTGGGGTTAAGTACGGAGGTGCCATTTCGGTACATGGTCCGGAGCTAAACTGTCGGTGGTTTGGAACCGGCAGATCTCCCTACACTGCTAAAGTGATAGGGGAGTTTGAAGTTCGGTATGGGCGCGCGGAGATTCAAGAAGGTGAGTAGGAATTGACACAGGAGACACAAGAGTTTACGTGGTTCGGGCCGCCTGAGCGTAATACCCTACTCCACGGATGTGTTGCTGTTGTATTAGCTGTATGAGCTTGTGTTTAGCGTCAAAGGAGTGTGTGTTTCTAGCGTATGTGTGTGTGTTCAGCCCTGAACGTGTCGTCGGCCTGTCCTTTTATAGTACAAGGGCAGGCCGTTATAAGTTAGCCTGGCCCGACATGTGACCCCGGCGGTTACTAGCATTGACACTTATTTAACACATTTAATTGCTCTTAATGACCCTATAACAGGCTTTGATAGCACCGTTATTGGTGTTAAGATCGTCCGTTTAAGTGTCATTAATATGGTATTAATGACGCTTAATCGGGTCTTGAAGTCCTTGATTCCCCTTTGAAGATCCGGAGCCGTTGTGGGGTCTTCCGGAGGTTAGAGGTTGAAGATCCGACGGTTGGACACGTGGCAGCTCTGGAGCATACTGTGGAAACAGGTAGCTCCGGGGCTACCTGACACGTGTCAGGTCCGGAGCTTCTCTCGGTCTGGGGTTAAGTCCGGAGGTGCCATTTCGGTACATGGTCCAGAGCTTCCCCCTTGTGGGCGGTAGCTCAGGTTTGGCAGTACACGTGGCGACCTAGGGATTTAACCATGTTGGAGAAGCGGGTCCGGTTATGTCTGACACGTGGGCCTTCGAGGGTCTTCAAACCAAGTAGATGATTTTCCTTTGAGATCTTTATAACCTTAAGGGATGTACAGTTTCTAGGGTACCGACAGTTTCCTATGTTGAAATGCAATGCAATGCACATATGATTATGCAATGTGATAGAAAGAAAAATGTTATGAAGAGAAGTTTAATATCATGATCTTGTATCTAATTTGCAACAGAATTCTGAGGGTGATAGAGCAACCAAATTAAATTTTTATTTGGACATACCCTTTCTTCACAAAAGATAAATGGCTTCTATTTCAATAATAATTGATGTGACATCAACATTATACAGGACTTCACGTGAACGTTGAGCAATGTGTACTAATCACAAGATCAATGTCAGGATCAGAGGTCTTATTTTGGTGCTTATACAATGATATATTCTGAAATAATTTTATTAAACTCGACCAGTGATTAACAAGACAACTATTAATGGAAATGGATCTTAAAAGTAAAACTGTGACAATTATGATATTATAATGGTCCTACAAGTTTTAATGAGGGTTACTACATTGTTCAGGAAGGTGTTGGCAAAGTTTCAGAATTTTTCATGCAATATATAATTTATCAGGATTAAAATAAGGAAAAACACTATTAAATCATTTCAACTTGTATAAACAGAACCAGGAAGTGGAATTTGGCGTGGAGGTGTATATTATAATGGTAAACATGTATGCAAATTATCATGATTTTTAGAGCTACAAATATAGAGTAATAAATTTTCTTACCATGCACCATCTATTTGTCAGGATTGTAATAAGGAAAGTCACTGTTAAATCATTTCCTAAATAACTATGGAGATTCATTGAGTAACATTTGGTCTGTATATGTGGGTGCTATGGTTAAGCATGTTTGCAAAATATTACAAATTTTAGGAGATAAAAACATAGGGTAATGATTTTTACTACTATAAAGCATATAAAACTTGCAATAATTTTATACATGGAGAATGTACTTATTTCAGTATTCCAGCGTGTGTATATTTTTATAAGGAAACTATAAACATTTATTTCACATTTTTCTGAGTTATATTCAATTTATTACGCATTTTACAAGAAGCAGCAAATGCTGAAATAAGAAAAAAGATGAGAAAAAGAGAAAACCAGATCTGGGCGCTGGTGGGCTTCCCACGCTTGGCCCAGCCAGGCCAGAGGGAAGAGGAGCAGGAGCTCCTCCCAGCCATGGCGTTCATGGCCGCCGGCGGTCCGCCGGAGTTCGCTCCGAGCCGCGGCGCGACTAGTCAAGATGATGAGAACGAAGCATACAACAAGAGCATCCCATTTCGGGGGTCCCCACCTTGCGGTAGAGGCCGCAGCTCGCCGGCAACGAGGTGCTACTCGTCGGACTTCCGTGAGACATTACAAGCAAGATAAGGGAGGAAGTAAAGTGAAAACAAGAGGAGAGCTTCACCTCGTTGAGGAGAACACCGGGATGCGGTCGGTTCAAGCCAAGAACACTCGAAATCGGAGATTGATGAAGCTCCAACAATGGAGGAGAGAGAGTGTGTGTGTGGAGAAGAAAGGGAAGAGGCCAAGGAACGGGAAGAGTCCCCTTAATTCCTCCCCTGGAAGAGGTACGTGGGGAGGGAGCCAGGGGTGCACCCCTTTTGTTGCAGCTGGCCACGTGGCGCCTGCCACCCAAGCCAGCAAATAGAGGAAGAAGAAGGCGTTGTGTGACTGACTACTAGGCCCGACTGGTGATTTTTTTTCTTTGTTGTACGTTACAGTGCCGTGCTCCTCAACATGTCATACGCAGCAAGATTTCACAAGAAACTCAAACGCCGAACTGGTCCCATCATCGCGGGCATAAGGTCCCCGCACGGAGCTTGTCTATGCCCGCCGGCCGATTTACACCTTGCTGCCCTCAACCCACCCCTAGCGACAGTGGGCTATTACTCGACATCCAAGTTATCAAGTTACATTGGCTTCGTGGGTTCCATATGCCAAGTGTGCATCCAGTACAGTTCAAACTTGTCCAGTAGGGCCGCACACAGATCGGTCCTCAATCGACACAAGCGGGGCTACACACATGACACCATGTCTCCCTTCGTACCTGCTGCTCGGTCTCAATTTCATATTCGCGAACCATTCTTTGATCGAATCTTTGATCGAATCCAACTACTCAACTTCTACCAGATTTCTGAAAACTTAAGCATGGCATTTCTACTCGTCGGGCTGTAGACCTACTCAATATGCCATTGGATTTGTGGGTCATGCAAGTGGAGTAACAAGCACCTTAGCCCTAATGCACAAAATTCATCCTAGACATAAGTGATACAAATAGAAACTTTGAAATAGCACTTAAATGCAAATTGGGACTTGCCTGGCTGCGAGTCAGAGGGATAGTTAGCTTCTTGAAGTATACTCTCCAAGGGCTCCGGCTCCCCCTCGATCTCGGTAAATATATGAGGTGTATAATAGGAAAGCATATAAGTGACATAGAACTATACAAATCAACTTCTAAATATAGTTTCTGTTACTAATGATTTTAATTGGCTTTGGGATTTTTAAAATGGATACTAGGTTCTATGGGGAATATCTAGACCAGGAATTGGAGATGTTCAATGAAGCTTGTTGTCTCTAAAATTCCAACAAGTAAAAGCATTCTCTGAAATTTGGTATTAATTCTGGAGCTTTGTCATGGCTACCAGCGGATGATTATGGTAGAGGAGGTTCTTCTGGTTCCAGGAATTCATTTTTTCATAATTTTATGATTTTCTACAGGGATAAATTGATTATACAAATTTGCAAGAAATTCTGAAAATGTTTCTGTACATTTTTCCTTTTTCAATTGACACAGGTGATTTGAACACTTGTGAGTCCATTAAATGAAGTCCAATGAACATGAAATTTTTACTGGAGATCAAGTGTATTTTTAAGAGTGTTCTGACCAAAATTGGGGATTTTCCAATTAACAGAACAGGGGTAATTAATTTCCCAAGCAGTTAGCTCAAAGGAATTATTAATGCATATTCTGGGACTTTCATGTCCAACAATTTGCACCACTGTAAACTAGGTATCAAGATGTTTATTGGGAATTATTTGATCAAGTTGACTAGGAGTAATTGATTTTTGAAGTTGGATCAATTTCTGGAATTATTTGGAAAGGGGAAAGTTTGAATTAATCAAATTGGGCCCCACTTCATTTAAATGGGCCAATCAGAGCTGGGCCACGCGAAGGGCCACGGAGTTAAATCGCGCAGCCACACTATATCAAACAGTCACAGCAGATCCTGCGAGAGACAAATCGCGGCTGACAGGCGGGGCCCACGAGGTCGTCTTCAACCTCAGGCGCCTGACGCAGCCGCGGCAGCGCTGCGCCGGCGAGCTCGCCGGCTCCCTTCTCCTGGCCTCCCTTCACCTCGAAACTCAGTGCCTAACCATTTTCCAGGGTGCTGAGCACGATGGGGAGGTCGTCGAATGCCGTCGATGGCCGGAAACGGCGGCACGATGATGGTGGCGGCGATTAGGGTTCCGGCAGTGTCGAAACTGCTGTCGCGATGCTTAAACTCCCTGGAAATGCCTCAGAAACGTTCCTAGGATCTTTGGGAAGATGAATATGGTAAGAAAAATGAGGGAAAAGGTTTGCAATGTGAAGCGCGACAAGGAGGTGCTCTGTTTTTGTACGACAGAAGGGGAAACTCGATAAATTCTGTCATTACTTGATTATTTTCATTGATATTCGGTTGGGGAGTTGTGCTAGACCACCAGGAAGTTTATATCTCACATCCACGATCGATTATCAGGCCAGTGCAAAGAATTAGAGTGAAACCTAGTGCGTTCTTCAAATGAATAGCTTACTGTAAAACTGGAAATATGAATCAAGATTGGAGTAAATGAAGAACGGTTTTCACCCTGTGATAACAGGTGCAGAAGTGAAGCTTTTTGCTGTTGGAGTCCAGCCAAGAAACCGCTCCTAGCTTCGGCTCCACGGCAGAACAGAGAAGGTCCAACGGTGGCTCAACTGCGACGCCCGCGAAAACTTTGATTTAGCAAACCACCGTCAGGGAGCTGTCCACAAAAAGGTTTAGGAAGGTGCCCAAGACACTTACCAAGTTCAAAGCGTGAAGAGAAAGGATCCACAGCCTCTGGGTTGCTTGGATTCTCAGCTTGAACGAGAGGTTCATCGCTGGCGGCCAAGAACAGAGGCAGAACGGTGAGTGGCTTGCACTGGACACTAGGGGAAGTGATTAGGACGCTTGCTAGGTATATAGGGCACTGGATTCAACGGCAATCGGCAAGAAAATGGATGTGTCGCCACGGTGAAGAAACAGAGCACTCACGTAAATGTGCCTCTGACCAGTGGGTCCCACAGTCCCCATCCTCATCCCTTCTCTGTTCCTTCAATTCTCCCACCAACTATTGTCCAAAAATGCTAGATCTTTGGGGATAGGTTAAATAAATTACGCGAAATAAGAATTTGGACTCAAAACTTTGATTCAATCAAGTTTCAATGAAAATTCATATTCCAATTTGAATTTTAAAGAAATCAATGTTTCCACTGAATTAAATAGCAAATGTGCTTCAAAAATTTTGAAACTTTGCAGAGAGGCTATTTAGAATATTTGGAATTTAATGGTGAACTCAGATTATTATTTTTGCAAAGTTTGAACAGGAGCTATTTTGAATTTTTGAACTCCCTCTATTGATGTTTAATTTGGTTTGATTTTTAAATTGCCCTTTCAATTTAGTTTTCCCTTTCATATTTTTAATTCTTCTCTCTGAACTTTGTACTCTGAATTTTTGGGCTTTTACACTCAACCTTCTAAGAAAAACCAGATATGTAGTTGGAAAAAATCAAACTAAATGGGAAAAACAAATGAAGAGAAAAAAAATCGAAGGAAAGATAACTACCAAATTAACCTATTGGCTAGGTCTCACCACCGTCTGATGAGATGGACATTCCTTCTTCTTAATTTCTTGGCATCCAGGCCCGGAGGGATGTCTCGGATGGCTTGTCTTGCTTCCATTCCTTATTTAGCGGCTTGGTGGACTTGGGCCTTTGGGGAGGCCCATACCTTTCCGTGTTCTTGAGGTGTCGGCTTGGATGATAAGACGGGTTCTCCGCATAGACCAATTTTCTCATGAATGCAATGAGTGGGTCCACCTTTGGAGGTGTGACTTTGACCTCTTGAATGTATTTAACATCCGGCCCATACTTGATATGGATCATGGTGCATTGCTCCAACTTTGGGCGAAAGTTAAACTTCTCTTCCTTACCATTGATATGAAGTGGTTTTCTCTAGCTCACACATCTATGCGAGCCTTCGTGATGCTAAGGAATGTTTGCCCAAGGATGAGCGGTGTATCCTTCTCGACCTCCATGCCGAGCACCACGAATCCACGGGTATGAAGCAATTTCAAATTTTCACCAGAACATCTTCAGCAATACCTACCAAATAATGGACTGAAGAGTCAGCCAGTTGGAGCCAAATTGTTGTTTGAGTAAGTTCCGTGAAGTTCAGCTTGTCGAAGACCACCTTGGGCATCACACTCACACTTGCTCCAAGGTCACAAAGGGCCTTGTCAAAGTGGTGAGCCCCAATCGAGCAAGATATTGTAGGACATCTAGGGTCATTTAGCTAGTTGCCTCCCCGTAGAGAAATCATGTTGAAATTTTCCATAGGAGGTTCAAGTTGTCCTTGCATCTTGTCATTCTCTACTGGTGGAATGGCAGCTACCAATTGAGCCATTGAGTTTCCAGTATCTTGTTGAAGCTCAGTTGATTCTTGAAGGCCGAGGATAGTCCTTCAATCTTGGCATTGATGCTCTCTAGGGTCTTGTCATTAGCTGAAAGTTTCTTGGATAGAGCTTCATTGATCTTCAGTAGGCTAATGGCAAGCTCTATCAAGTTGGGTTTATTTCCATTGTTGCCATTAATGTTGTACCCTCCTTAAAAGAAAGGGCGTGGTTGGCCCAACCCTGGAGATCCTAGATGACAGCCATTGTTGTTCCCATTGTTGGCTACGTATAGGGCATCCTCACGGGTTTCTAGGCAGTCATTGCCCAAATGGCCTGTTTTGCCACAGACTTCACACATGATGTGAGAGTCTAGGGCATAGGCATTGCAACATACCTCACCACTGGCTTGTCCATCTATCTTCTTCATAAGGACGTCCAATTTGGCAGCGATCATGTCCGCCTCCTTCAAGGTGTGCATGCCTCGTTGGCGGGTATGGAGAAACTCGTCGCTCCAACCCAAATTTGACACCATCTTCTCAATCAAATCTTTGACTTTGGACACCGTCAATGAGAAGAAGGCACCTCCGGCAGCAACATCAACATGGTCACGAACGGAAGGGATCAGCCTGTTGAAGAAGTTTTGGATAATGAGTCAATCATCCATCCCATGGTGGGAACAGACCAAGATGTGCTCCTGAAACCTTTCCCAAGCCTCGGGAATAGACTCCTTGGCATCTTGCTGGAAGCTGGAAATTCTTCCACATAAGGTATTGGTCTTGCCCAACGGAAAGAGTTTGGTGAGGAATATCGTAGAGCACTTCTCCCAAGTGTCTACGTCACTTTGATTTGTGTAGAACCACTGCTTCGCCCTCCCAAGAAGAGAGAACGGAAACAACCTAAGACAGAAAGCATCAGGAGATACATCCTTGATCTTAGAAGTGCTACAGATCTCAAGGAACTATTGCAGGTGAGCACTTGCATCCTCATTAGCCTTCCCACAAAATGGGTTGGCTTGCACCATAGTGATCAGACCAGTCTTGATTTTGAAGTTCACGTCTTCAGTGTTAACAGTGGGCCCAATAGGCACATTGTTAGCAGAGGGAGCCGAAAACTCACGAAGAGTCTTCTGGGCCAATGGCATTTCGGTTGTTGCTGCAGTTACGCTAGCTTGCTTTGCCACACGAAGCTTCTGAGGAGTAACGGCACGAGGTTGATCTCTTGGTAGGGATTCGGGATCTTCAACAAAGTTTTCCGGCAAGCGGAAACTAGACATACACTACCCTGTTTTCTCATAAAATGCAAAAACAAGAAGGGTTATCCTACTAAAACCTACCCAGGGTCCTATCTTATTCACTCTATCATGTAATACTTCGGCTGCCCTACCTGGCAATAGTGCCAGAAATGCTTGTTTATAGTTCTTAAGTAACACTAACAAATCATCCTTGGCAATGGAGTCAGAAATGCTTGTTGACGGCTACTAACATCAAAGATATAAATCCGCAAGTGCACGGAATCTATCGATGTACCATTTCCCGTTAAAGAGTATTCCAAAGGGTGTCATTTATATTCTCCCAAAGGAAGGCTAGGTGGAAGCAAAGCAATCATGAAATGGAGGGGATAGGTTAGTCTAGGTAGGGTTCTAGTAAGGATGTAAATGATAATTTGGAGGTAGTGTGACACACACAAGAGCATTCTATTCTAAGGGGGTAAATGAGGCACAGAGGGACTAGGCCAAGAGTTAGGTAGATACTCCTACTGTGCTTCTAATATACATATACATAGCCTAAGTTAGTCACTAATGATCATATCAATTATGAATTCTCATGCTAAGTTGATTAACACATCGGGCATGAGTTTACCCCTGGCAACACTTGGACGACTCTCGCCAAGAGTCTGTGGCATAGCTGAACGTGGAGGATTACAAAGGACAGATAGGGTTGTCATCACCTACTACCTACCTCTTCAATCTGTTGGTCTATGAGACACTGAATGCTATTTATCTATCCTAGCACCATGCTAGCATATTAAGTAATTACGTTAAGAGCATAGGCACAAGCCATCCTAAGGCAATGAACTAAATCATCGTTGAACCAATGTTAATACATAGCATAAGTGATTCATATTAACATAATCATGTCATAGCTAATTAGACTATAGTGGGGGTTTGTAGTGTTTATGATGATATAAAGAGAATTGTATGGCATAATCATAAATACCACTCCTACCACATATAGGGAATCCACAATAAAACAAGAAACGCTTCAACCAAGTATATGACCAATAGAAGACTAAAGATAACATCTTTATTAAGAGCAACATCACAAATACAAATATGAATATGAGAGCCATACTTTTCCCAATTACGAATTTGGATGAGACTCCTTCTACTCCTCTCCTACTTGGACTATGGCCTAGAGGCTTTCATCTCTACAGCCTAAACTTTAACCTATGGAGAATAGTGGATACAATGGGATTAATACTCAGGTGGTAGTGTGTGAAGTGAGGGTAGGGATTCCTATTTATAGGTGGAGAAGGGTCAGTTCCCGCCACCAAATGCGCGCGAGTGAGTAACCACTGACTTCTTCAAGCCGGGAGGAGCCAACACATGGTGTTTGACCGAATTTGGCGCCAAGAGCAAGTCAGCTGACTAGGGGGTCAGCCGACCTAGTCCCTGCACCATTTCTCGTGTGCTTTCTCCAGGTGACTGCCAGGTGGGTCTAATCCCTTGATATGGATGCTACAATGTTGGATGGCCTAGGATACCTCTGTTTGTGGGCCATTTGATCCATGTGGTGCCACATGTTGGTGCTTGATTGGCTGGGGTAGTATTTTATAGGATTGCTCCCCTTCTTTTACCCGATTTCCTGCAATAATTCCCTGCATGCACTATTTCTCTAAGGACAAGTGGAAATAGGTTAAATAGAAAGGTGACGTGTGCAAGAAATGACAATTCCTTCACATAATTGAGTCAAGAAATGAAAATTCCTTCACATAATTGAGTTACATTTACGGGTGAAATTGGTATATAATAGTCGTCAACAATGGTGGCGTTCAAGGCTCCCACTTGGTTGTGTATCCCGATGAGGGAAATGCCTCATCTTCGGGCCCTTCCTAATATACGTCACCCGTAACAACTTAATATAGCAACTGTAAGCACAATGGCTCAACAAGACTTAACCGACTCGCCTAAACATGAAACTCTACATGCAAGAGAACATATAACATAGGCAGCTATATATTGCCTAAATGACTCGCCTAAATGTGCATCCTTAGTTTCATCTTATTAGGAGCAAGTTAATGGTTCCAAATTGTAACTTTGGTGAGCATAATCTAGAGAAAGCATGGTTGTAATGCAATTATAATTCAATACTTCATATTCTTTTGTCTTCTTCTGAATTTACTATGTCACGACACAATAAACAAGTGATGCTCAAATTACCGTGATGGACGGTGATTGCAGTTAGTATACACCCGGACAACACGACACATACGTCCTATTCAGAAGTGCAAAGACTTGCAACATCATTACTCGTCGTATGTGGAAACCTTTCAAAGGGCACCCAAATGTTGAGTCTTCCTTCTGTAATGGGCAGGAGGTCCCCACACAGAGCGAACAATAACATCGTTGCCAGGCTGCAGATTTACATCTTGCTACGCTCAACCCACTCTTATAAAACGGTAGGATATGCCTCGATGCCCAGGTTAACAAGTTACATCGGTATACTGTAAAAGCCCGCATTTGGAAAAGAACAATAATTCAAAAATGTGAACCTAATTTTTTTAATAGGAATTCAAATTCACATGAACTATGTTCACTAATAAAGGAGCTTAAAAATAGGACTTCTAAAAACTTCACATTAGAAGAGAGAAGATGAGGGTATGTTACACTTAAGCAATTAATAATTTCAAAGAAGGGATTCCCAATTCAATACAAAAATGAAAATCAAACTTCAATGTGCATTTGAATAAGATGTAGAGGTAAGAATCAAGGATCAAATAAAAGCATGTGTAAAACACTTTAAAAACCTTATGATCAATTAAGCTCAATGTCGGTGGTTTGGATCCGGCAGATCTCCCGACACTACTAAAGTGTTAGAGGAGTTTGATGTTCGGTGTGGGCGCGCAGAGATTCAAGAAGGTGAATTGTAATTAGCACAGGAGACATGGAGATTTACGTGGTTCGGGCCGCCTGAGCGTAATACCCTACTCCACGGGTGTGTTGGTGTTGTATTAGCTGTATGAGCTTGTATCGAGCGTCTCTAGCCCGTGTGTAGCCTATCTGAACGTGTCCCGTCAACTGTCGTTGGCCTGTCCTTTTATAGTCCAAGGCAGGCCGTTACAAGTTAGCCTGGCCCGACATGTGGCCCCGGCGGTTACTAGTATTGATACTCATTCGACACGTTTAATTGCCCTTAATGACCGGGTAATGGGCTTTGACAGCACCATTACTGGTAATTAAGGTCTTCTGATCGTGTGTCATTAATATGGTATTAATAACACTTAATCGGGTCTTGAAGTCTTTGATTCCCCTTTGAAGATCTGGAGCCGTTGTGGAGTCTTCCGGAGGTTAGAGGCTGAAGATCCGACAGTTGGACACGTGGCAGCTCTGGAGCATACTGTGGGAAACAGGTAGCTCCGGAGCTACCTGACACAGGTCAGATCCAGAGCTTCCCTCGATCTGGGGTTAGGTCCGGGGGTGCCATTTTGGTACATAGCCCGGAGCTTCCCCCTTGTGGGCGGTAGCTCTGGTTTGATAGTACACGTGGCGACCCTAGGATTAACCATGTTGGAGAAGCGGGTCTGGTTATATCTGACATGTGGGCCTCCGAAGGTCTTCAAATCAAGTAGGTGACTTTCCTTTGAGATCTTTGTAACCTCAAGGGGTGTACGGTTTCCAGGGTACCGACAGTGGCCCCCTGGGCCCACCTCTGGGGAAGACCCCTGGGGTGAAGTCATTCCACCAGAGGTGGGTCCATCCTCGTGACTTTTGAACTGAGTCTTCAAAGGTCTTCGGATGTGCCATTGGCGTTGGTTTGGAGTTAAATCCTCGCCATGTGGCGTATCCCGCGTGCGACAGATGAGATCTTTGGCATGCGGATCTCATGCAATTGAAGGGCGTCGGTTCCCGATACGAAAACCGTATCGGTTCCGCGTGCCTTGTCAGGCCACCGCCTTCGGGCTTCCCGCCTCATGATGACAACCGTTCGCCTGGGTAAGAACCTCGACTTGATCGTCGGGGTGGTCTCGGGCCCTCTTGTCATCGACTAGGTGGAATTTTTGAGTAGTATCTTTGACTTCCTTGTGTTTTCCATCTGAGCGTTGCGAGGGCTTACTTAAGAAGGAAAGCGCGCACCGTCTGGAGTTCTTTACGCCTCTCATCTGATCTTGCGCTCAAACTCCCAACTTGTGCTTCACTTTTCCTCTCTTGCCTTGCTGTGCTGCGATGGAGTTGGGTCTCCGCGAGAGCCGTTTGAAGACCGACGGCGACCTGAAGAAGGTCCGGACCCTCATGGGATGGTCCTCGGACTTCTTCAACCGCTCGGTCCGCGACGGGGGAGAGCTCCCATTTGAGAAGGAGCACGCCGGCGAAATGGTGTACTTCTCCTCGTACGCCATGGTGGGGTTGATCCCACCTTTTTCCTCCTTTTTCTTGATGCTGCTAGACTTTTATGGTCTGCAGCTATACCACCTTGGCCCACACTCCATTCTCCTCGTGTCTATCTTCGTCCACTTCTGTGAGATGTGGGTGGGCATCCCCCCTTGATTGAACTCTTCCGGAACTTCTTCACCGTCCATACCACCGGTAGGAGCAATGAGTACCTTGGCTTCTACTACTTCGTGAAGCGCAAGAAGTGCCCATTCAAGTACCTCCGGTCGTTTCCCTCTAGGAAGTGGGATGATTGGAAGAAGGACTGGATAGTCATCCGGGTGGAGGAGCACGAGAGGCTGGAGCTGCCCGAAGGCCTCCCCAACATTGACACGACGATCTGGAGTGAAGCTCCGGTGCTGGAGGACGCCTTCAACCCTGTTCTGACCAGGATCCGCCAGTGCGTGGAGGGGGGATTAACCCCTCAGGTGGTGTTTTGTAACTTCCTGGTCAACAGGTGGGCACCGCTGAAGAGGAGAGAAAAACTCGCTTGGGCCCTCAACAGCGTGATGGACGACGACCGGGTCAAGACCGGACTGAAGTCCAACATGGTGGGGACAACCTTGGAGTTTCATCTCAAGAAGTTCCAGCACGGCATCGACGTCAAGGGTGATGACTTGACTCCGCCATCAGCTTTTGTTCCTCTGAACGTGGAAGTTGAGTTCAGTAGGGAGCTCCGGCGGAAGATGCCCGTGCTTGACGACCTTGGTGTCGTCGAGAGAAGATCAACCACCAGGGTGGCGATCCCTGGAGTGTCCGAAGGTGGCTCCGACCCTGCCTCGAAGCCGAGGGTCGAGGTCGTCGGCAAGGGCAAGGAGCCAGCGGACGAACCATTGAGCCGGAAGAGGAAGCTGCAGCATGCCGACGGAAGGTCCGTCAGGCCTGCCACCTCTGCATCGGCTCCTTCTCCCCGGAGGGGGAGGTCTTCTGCAACCGCGGCGACTGTACCCGCAGTGGGGTCCTCCCGGGGAGCTAGCTCCGGTCATGCGACTCCAGCACCAGGGCCGGTTGAGGCCTCTAGGTCTCAAGGTTCTTCCCGATCGAGGGGGCCTCGACTACGGAAACGCCCGTGGCTGCAACGAGTTCGGGGGGGCCTTCAGGAGCTTCTACGCCAGCTATGACCAGCCCAGAACGCCCGGGAAAGAGGTTCCGCGCAAGCTGGTGCGGAAGGCTCCCAAGATAATTTTTAATCTTTACCTTGGACAGTTGTTTTGTTGTAGTAATTATTTTTTAAGTTTCTTCATCCATCATCTGCATCGTTCCCAATAAGAGGAGTGAGGCTCCACCCTTAGCCACAGCAGCTGAAGCTGTGAGGGCGGGGGCTTCTGCTCCTGTCCCGGTGCCGCCCCAAGTGGTGCCTGAAGCTGCGACAGCTCCGGCGCCAACTGTCGTGGTCATGGACCTCGACTCATCCCTAGAGACTCCCGTGGTAGCGCCAAACCGCGGGAGAGAAGATGCACCAGCGGAACCTGTCCCGGAGGCTGAAGCTCCGGGTTCTGGTGCTTAGATGATGGAAGCTCCGGCTGTTGAGCCGGAGGAAGCAGTAATTCCGGCCTCAGAGCCGGAAATTGTCGAAGCCCCGACGGTTGAGCTGGAGGTGATTGAAGTCCCAGTGTGCGCGCCGGATGCTGAGGAAGTTCCGGCAGTTGGGCCGGCTACTTCTGAAGCATCGACCGCAGAGCCGGTCATTGTTGGAGCTTCGGCTACAGGGCCGGTCGATGTTGAAGATCTTCCGGCTCTCGATCCTGTTGTTGCAGAGGCGTCGGAGCTAGAGCCCCCTTCGGAGGAGGTGCCCAGGCCGGAGCCAGAAGCGGCCCCTGCTCCGGAAGTGTCGACGTCGGAGGTACCCGCGGCTGAGCCGGAGTGCCCTAGTGAAGTCGCTGGCCCCCTGCCTGAGGGGGTGAATGAAGACCTGGCGGCGGGGCCTTCTTCGATGGCGGCTGAGGCCATCCCGGAGGACGGCCCTAGTGCCATGGAGACCCAGGGGACCACTCTTGTGGAGTGGGACCCAATTTTTGTATCTAAAAACCCGCTGGAACCAGCGGAGGAGACCCCAGCAGGTCCGAAACCTATCCCGTTGTCACTGTCTATTGACAACGCATGTTCCAGTCTGTGTCAAGTTCAACTGGCCTTCTTCCACGACAGCAAGGCTCTTGAAGAGGAGCGCCAATCCCTTAGGCGGTGGCGTAACCGGCTCTACTTCGAGACCAAGCTGGCGTAGTTGAGGCTAGCAGATGACAAAGAGTGGATCAAGCGGGAGAAGGTCCGCCTGGAATACTGGGGCAAGTTATTGGATGACAGGGAGAGTATGACTCATGCTCTTGATGCTCAATCCCGGGAGATTTACGAGCAGACCAAAGCAGCTAATAGTGCAGCCGATGAACGCCAAGAAAGGCTTGAGGCCATTAACACTACACTCATCAAGCGCCGGGAGGCACTTGAGGAGAGGGAGAAACGGCTCGAAGATGAAGAGCAGAAACTCCTAGAGCTGCGGGATGACGTCCTGAGGAGGGAGGAGGAGCTCACCGAGAAGGTGGCTCTGGCTGACAAGGGCCTCGAGGAGCGCGCCAAGAAATTGGAAGAGCGCTGCACTGAAGAGGAGGAGAAAGCCTGGGTGCAAGGGCAGGAACTCTACGAGCAAGAGTGTGCCCTTTCTGCCAGGGAGAAGAAAGTGAGGGGCAGGGAGAAGGACCTGGTGGACCACCGGAACAAGATCCACCTCCGGGAGGAGGATCTCGGAAAACTCGAAAAGCGGGTTGCTGAAAAGATTCAACAAAACGCCAAAGAAGTTGAGCGCCTCGCTCGTGAGAATTCTGAACTGGTGGCGGCCAGGAGATCCTTGGAAGAATTGAAGGGCTTGAGGACTGCGGACTCCCTACGGATTTGGGAGTTCCTGGGCAAGGCTAACGATGCACTGACACCGATGGGCTTCAGCGCTGTGCGCCCAGATGATCCGGAGCCGGAGCCAGACGTGGCATTGCAGGCGTTGAGCTCGGCAGGCAGCAAACTCTCCAAGGTGGGCGATGTCATCGCGGACCAACTGGAGGTTGAGGGGCAATTCCTGGCGAAGAACATCGCAGAATATGTGACGACGTGCTACACCAGCCGGAACTCCCAATTTCCTCTGGACTCGGTGATTGAAGGTCCAATTGAAGGAGAAGGCGAAGCTGACCGAGCCAACGTGTCGGAGGTTGCCCAGAAGGTCGCCCAATTCTTCCATAGGGTCTAGGATCATCTCTGTAGTTCTCACTTGTATTTTCTCTTCTTCTTCCTCAATTTTGTAATCCCTTGTCTCCAGATGAATGAAATCCCCAAATTTTTGTGAATTTCACTTTTTGTATTCAACACTTTTGTCTTCACTTGGCCCCCTGGTAGATGTACACAATTTGATTGTGAACATGTACCAAGAGGATATTGTGTTTTGTTGAAGACTCGTTTGCTCCGAACTTGTAGGTCCAAAGTCTTCGATAGTGAAGGCCCCCTGAGGTTGTTGTCGGAGCTTAGAAGCTCCGGCATTGTCTATCGTCGGAGCTTAGTAGCTCTGGCAATAGTCCCTATCAACACGTAGAGCATCGATAGTTAGTCCTTCGGGGTGTCGGAGCTTAGTAGCTCCAGCAGAGACCTTTGCCAACACTTAGTTTGTTGGCAGCAGACTCCGTTTGCGGGGTCTTCTCACCATCTCATATTTTACGTCGACGGTTGGCCGCCTAGCTCTACCGGAGCTTGATTGCTCCGGTGATGCTCGCTTTCAATGTGTAACATCGATTAAAAGCCACCTAGGGGAGTCGGAGCTTTGTTAGCTCTGTCCTTTCTCCATCAACGTAGATTTTATTTTTCCTGCACACTGAAGCCAAGAAAAATAGTAAAATTCATTTCTCGCCTATAACTTCGTCGCGGCTTACGATTCTCAAGAAAATTTTAAGTCAAACGCGATTCTAAATACAAACGAATGCTTTGCCTTTTCTTTCAGATCCAATTGCACTTGGACCCGCCATACATTGGCCTGCCGGGGTGTAGGTAGAGTGACACACTTAGGGTGCTTGACCAGGCTAAGCCGATAGCACACTCTGGCCCTAGATTGCCTTGGCGACATTCAGGCGAGTGGGCCATGAACAATATTTGAATCCAAAAGAATCGACAATACAACTCGAATCGTATATGAACCGGTCGAATTGAAATTTCTTAGGAATTGCACGTCTTTGTTATAGACAAGAAAGAGAAAAATAAAAAATGTTGAGCCTGTACAAAATAAATGCACGTGCAGTCTATTTCACATGAAGATGCCATTCATTATAGGTCCGGGGTACAGGGGAAACAAGTACACTCTTAGGGTACAGAACCAGGCTAAGCGTGTTTTATTTCTTGTTTGACCCAGGGTAGCTAGCCACACTTTTAGTCCTAATATTGTGACAAGTGTTGCCTGAACGTTGCGGACCTTCCGGGAAAGGTCCGGCTGTTCTCCTGGAGGAACTACCCGACTGTGTACAATGACTCTATAACATACACCTCAAGTTACTACAGACTCACCTCCGTGATATTAAGTGTAGAACTTACGGAGGTGCTCAATGTTCCAAGGATTTGGGAGAGGTGTCCCATCCTCAGTTGCCAAGCGAACGCTCCTGGGACGTGATACTTTAATCACTGGGAAGGGTCCCTCCCAGCTGGGGGAGAGATTGTTTAACCCTTCTCTGTATTGTATTCTCCGTAGCACCAGGTCGCCTTCCTCGAGCTGTCGGTTATGTACGTGCCGCTGATGATAGCGCCGAAGGGCTTGGCGGTATCGGGCATTCCGAACAGCTGCTTGGCAGCTTCCCTCCTCGAGGAGGTCTAGGTCTTCACGCCGGAGCTGGTCCTGCGTGGCTTCGTCGAAGGTCCGGACCCGGAGTGACCCCAAGGTGATTTCCGGAGGAAAGATTGCTTCAGCTCCATACACTAGAAAGAAGGGTGTCTCTCCAGTTGACCAGTTTGGAGATGTCCTGTTGGCCCATAAAGTAGGCGGAAGCTCTTCAATCTAGTTGGCTCCATGTTTTTTCAAGCGCTCATAGGTGCGCGTTTTGAGTCCTTTAAGGATTTCAACACTTGTTCTCTCGGTTTGGCCATTGATGGCTGGGTGAGCTACGGAGGCGTAGCAAACTTGAATGCCGAGGTCTTTGCAATATCCTTGAAATGCAGAGCTTGTGAATTGGGTCCCATTATCAGTGATGATTTTGTTTGGGACTCCAAATCTGCATACAATGGACTGCAAAAAGTTGATAGCAGATTGCTTGTTGATTGTCGCAACTGGAGTTGCTTCCGGCCACTTGGTGAACTTGTCAATGGTGACGTACAGGAACTTGTAACCTCCGACGGCTCTTGGGAAAGGTCCCAGGATGTCCATCCCCCACACAGCAAAAGGCCATGTAGGAGGTATCATTTGTAAGAGCTGAGCCGGTGTATGAATTTGCTTTGCATGAAATTGACATGCTTCGCATTTCTTCACCAGCTCAGTTGCATCCTGGAGTGTTGTTGGCTAGTAGAAGCCATGCCGAAAGGCTTTACCAACCAGCGTGCGGGAAGACGCGTGGTTCCCACACTCGCCTTCATGGATTTCTGCAAGGAGCTCGCAGCATTCTTCCCTTGTGATGCACCGCATTAGGATGCCGTTGGCACCACGCCGGTAGAGATCCCCTTCTACCAACGTGTATCTTTTAGCCAATCTGACTACCCGGTCAGCGGATACATCATCGTCAGGAAGGATGTTGTCTTTTAAGTAGTTCTGGATCTCCGAGATCCATGCATTGGAACTAACTTGAGCATTTGAGTCTTGCGTGCTAGGTTGCTCGGAGCTTCCAGCAGCACCTACGACCCTTGATGGCTGCCATGGCAACAGGGCCATCGAGACCGTCAGCTTCGGGATGCTGATCTCGCCCCCTTCGCCCAGTTCGGCAGGCTGAGCTGTGGGTTTTGACAACCTCCGGACAAAAGTTCCGTCAGGAGCCGGAGCTCCGGTTGACGCTTTCGTCGAGAGTTCGTCGGCTTCAGTGATATGGGCACGTTGGACATGGTGGAGATCTAGGACTTCGAAGTCCTTCTGAAGCCTTTGGACTTCAAGGAGGTAAGCAGCTAGCTGGAGATTGTTGCAGGAGCATTCACCCTTCACTTGCTTAATGATGAGTTGTGAATCTCCCTTGACCAGCAGTTGCTTGACACCGTATGACAGTGCCACCTTTAGTCCATAGATGAGTGCTTTGTACTCCGCCATGTTGTTAGTCGCCTTGAAGTCAAGGTGTACCATGTATTTTACCTTCTCCCCGGTTGGTGCAAGGAGAAGGATTCCAGCTCCGGCCCCCTGCTTTTGCATGGATGCGTCAAAGTAGAGGGTCCAATGAGGCTCGGTGAAGAACGAAGCTTCGTGTTCCAGCTTCTGCTCACTGGGGCCCCCAGGGTTTGATGGAGAGGAAGTCCATTCCGCCACGAAATCTGCCAATGCTTGACTCTTGATTGCTTGCCCTGAAATGAACTCGAGATCGAATTCGGCCAATTCCGCTGCCCACTTTGCAATATTCCTAGTTGAGTTGGGATTATGCAAGATTGCTCGAAGTGGGTAAGAAGTCACCCCTGAGATTTTGTGAGCTTGGAAATAATGGCAAAGCTTCCTGGAGGCTATAAGAACTGCATAGAGCAGTTTATGCACCTCTAGGTATCGAGTCTTGGCATCATGTAGTACTTCACTGATAATGTACACTGGGCGCTGAATGGTCCGGACCCTCCCAGAGGGGCCCGGAGCTTCCTCTTCACTGACCTGGATCCTCCCGGAGGGATCCGGATTTTCTTCGTGGACCTCCGGGTTCTGGCTGGAGGAACCCGGAGCTTCTTCAGAAGTGACCTGGACCCTCCCGGAGGGGTCTGGGTCTTCTGAAGTGACTTCTTGTGGATTCGAATCTGGGAGCTGGGACCCAGACTCGCTTTCAGGAACCTCCGGACCCTCGCGAAGGGGTCTGGATCCCTGAGTATGGGGTAGTTCTGGTCTTTCCGCGACCAGGATCATACTGACGACTTCGTCAGTAGCTGAAATGTAAAGCAACAAAGGCTCACCAGGGTTCGGAGCTACCAGAGTTGGTAGGGTGGTGAGGAACTATTTTAGCTCCTGGAATTCCTTTTCTGCTTCTTCAGACCGTTGGAATGGTCCAGACTTCCTCAATAACTTGAAGAAGGGGAGTGCCCGTTCCGCCAGTCTTGAAATAAACCGGCTGAGGGCTTCTAGACATCCAGTTAGCTTTTGGACATCTTTGATGCGGGCTGGTGGCCGCATGTCTTCAATGGCCTTGATCTTCACCGGATTAACTTCTATGCCCCGGTGACTTACCAGGAAACCAAGAAGTTTTCCGGAGCTAACCCCGAAGACACACTTGTCTTGATTTAGCTTTGTGCGGGTAACTCGCAGCTTATCGAAGACAGCCTGTAAGGTGTCAAGAAGTGATTCCTTGTTCTTGACCTTGACCATGATGTCATCAACGTACACTTCCACTATGTCTCTAATGAGGTCTTCAAAGGTTTTGTACGTAGCTCGTACAAAGGTTGAAGCTGCATTCTTGAGACCAAATGGCATGGCTGTATAACAGTACAATCCATCTACTGTGATGAAAGAGGTATGCTCTTCATCTTCCCTAGACATTCTGATTTGATGGTACCCAGAATATGCATCTAGGAAACACAGTAATTCACACCCAGAGGTGGAATCCACTATCTGATCTATTCTAGGTAGTGGGGATGGATCTTTTGGACATGCCTTATTTAGTGTTGTGTAGTCTATACACATCTGAAGCTTCCCGCCGGCCTTGGGCACAACGACTGGGTTTGCCAGCCATTTTGGATGGAAGACTTCTCGGATGAATCCAGCTTCGAGCAACTTCTTCACTTCATGTCGTATGAAGTTCTGTCGCTCTACAGATTGCTTCCGAGGCTTCTGGTGCACAGGTCGGGCGTCAGGGTATATCTTCAGATTGTGCTCAATCACTTCCCTGGGGATCCCAGGCATTTGTGATGGTTGCCAGGCAAACACGTCGACATTAGCCCGGAGGAAAGCGATGAGCGTGAGTTCCTATTTGTCGTTCAATCCTCCTGATATACGGGTGTCTGAGCGGCATCAGAACCGATTTGGATGACTTTGACGGGGATGTCGGTGTCGCCGCTTGGCTGCACACGAGGTGCAGATGTCGAGCCTCGTTGTTGAATGCTCGGGGGTTTTGGAGCTTGCTCCTGCCTGGAGTCCTCCTCTTGCGCCGTGGTAAGTGCATGGAGTTCTTCCAGAGCAGTTACTGCGGTAGTACAATCTCCACGGATCCGTAGAACACCTACTGGTGTTGGCATCTTTAACACCAGGTAGCCATAATGAGCAGCTGCCATGAATTTGTACAAGGAAGGCCTACCCAAGAAGGCATTGAGGGGTAAGTTGATCTGAGCAAAGTCAAAGACCAACTTCTCGGTGCGATACTTCTCCCGTGTCCCGAAGGTAACGGGGAGAGTAATTGCTCCGAGTGGGGTAATGGCCCCCGGACCTACTCCGAAGAAAGGTCGGGAGGGGTGGAGATCCGAAGGTCGGAGCTGAAGCTTGGTAAAAGCTTCAAAGCTTATGAGGTTAAGCCCCGAACCTCCGTCTACCATGACATGGTGGAGCTGGATGTTATTGATGGTAGGAGATACCATCAAAGGTAGCTGTCCTGCTCCAACCATGCTTTGAGGGCAGTCCGAAGCATCAAAAGTGATGGCTGTGTCCATCCACTTCCGATGAGGCTCCGGTCTGGCTGTAGGAGCTACAGCAGCCATGTCCTGACGCATAGTCTTGATGACGCGACGGGAGGTGATGTCCCATGACCCACCAAAAATGGTGTTCATGGTCTTCCGACGCTTGTTGTCGGAGACGTCAGAATCGTCGTCGACGGGGTGTATATGGCCTTCAAGACCTTTTAGGAATCCTGAAAACCTAACTCCTCTTCAGTCGGAGCTTCGTCGACTTTTTGTTTTCCTTCCCTCTGTCGGAAAGGGGTTTCTTCCCAGCGCTTGTTGTAGCGATCGACAAGGTTTTGGACCTCCCGGCAGTCTTCCAAACTGTGGTTGCCCGTTTTGTGAATTGGGCACCACACCTTGGGTTTGCCACCGTCTTCAGAAGACGGTCGAGGTCGCTTCTCGGGGCGTGTCCTCCGGCCACCCGGAGCTGCAGCAGATGCAACATTGGATGTACCGACCGACGGCTTCTTCTTGCCGTCGGTCTTCTTCTTCTTTTTACCACTCCTGGAGGTAGCGTCTTCTCCTTTGGAGGCTTTCTTGTGATCCTCTGGAGTTGGTTTGGAGTGCATCTCATGGCCCTCCGCAGCTCTGGCACATTTGTCGGCGAAACTGAAGAGTTCCGTGACACTGGTGATCTCCTTGATCGCCAGTTTCTCCAGAATCTTCTTATCCCGTACACCCTGTCTGAATGCCACAATGACAGAGGCGCTAGAGATAGAAGGGATAGTGTTTCATACCTGAGAGAACCTCTGGATGAATGATCGCAGGGATTCTCCCCCTTTTTGCACGACTGCAAAAAGGTCCAGTTCAGTTCCTGGTCGGGTGTATGAACTCCCGAAGTTGGCGGTGAACTGTTGGCACAGCTCCTCCCAACTGTTGATGGAGTTGGGTGGAAGGCTCATAAACAAAGACCTGACGGTCCCAGTTAAAGCCACCAGAAAATAATTGGCCATTACGGCCTCATTTCCTCCAGCTGCCAAGATAGTAGTGGAGTAGATTTGAAGAAATTCGACAGGATTGACGGTCCCGTCGAACTTCTCTGGCAGGTGAGGCCGGAACTTATGTGGCCACCTGACCATACGCAGATGCATGGCCAGGGCTGAACAGCCTCCTCCCACTCCTTCAGGAGCAAGAACGTTTTGAGCTTCTCGTCTTTCACGAGCACGCTCAATATGGACTCGGTCGTCCTGTTGGCGGTATCGGCGATCAAGCTCCGCTCGAAGGTCATGAGTTGAAAGTCTGGATACCGTGTGACTACGTCGTGCCCCGGCAACGACGTCACTTGCTGTGATGCAGCACGTCTCCTGTTGTTGGAAACGTGCGGACCAAGTCCGCCAAACAAGGTCCTTCGCTGCGACGGGGTCCGTCGTGAAGGAGGAGGACCCTTGTTGCTGATGTGGTCGGCTGCTACTACAACCAGATGTTCCACGTCAGCCCTCCACTACTCCAGTGCATCCCGAGATGCATCCAGAGGTAGTGGGCGCTGGAGAAGAGCACGTGCTGCATGGAGCGCGTGTTCTGGGTTGTCATGATTTCCCGACACAGTGGCTGACGCCAGTCCACCATCACGTTGTCCAGCTTGATTTGCTGGTGGAGGCGGCGGTGGTGGTAGTGTGACTCCTGCTGGCGCTGAGGCCCCTGCTGGTGGCTGCATATTGGAGGGATTGCCCCCAACAGCTTGAACAGCAGAATGACCGTTGGACGATCTAGCAGCTGAGTTCACCATTCTTGAAATCTCGGGCGCCCCTACCTGGCGCGCCAACTGTTGGTGGTTTGGATCCGGCAGATCTCCCGACACTACTAAAGTGTTAGAGGAGTTTGATGTTTGGTGTGGGCGCGCAGAGATTCAAGAAGGTGAATTGTAATTAGCACAGGAGACACGAAGATTTACGTGGTTCGGGCCGCCTGAGCGTAATACCCTACTCCACGGGTGTGTTGGTGTTGTATTAGCTGTATGAGCTTGTATCGAGCGTCTCTAGCCCTTGTGTAGCCTATCTGAACGTGTCCCGTCAACTGTCATCGGCCTGTCCCTTTATAGTACAAGGGCAGGCCGTTACAAGTTAGCTTGGCCCGATATGTGGCCCCAGCGGTTACTAGTATTGATACTGATTCAACACGTTTAATTGCCCTTAATGACTGGGTAATGGGCTTTGACAGCACCGTTACTGGTAATTAAGGTCATCCGATCGTGTGTCATTAATATGTTATTAATGACACTTAATTGGGTCTTGAAGTCCTTGATTCCCCTTTGAAGATCCGTAGCCGTTGTGGAGTCTTCCAGAGGTTAGAGGCTGAAGATCCGACGGTTGGACACGTGGCAGCTCCGGAGCATACTGTGGGAAACAAGTAGCTCTGGAGCTACCTGACACGTGTCAGATCCGGAGCTTCCCTCGGTCTGGGGTTAGGCCCGGGGGTGCCATTTCGGTACATAGCCCGGAGCTTCCCCCTTGTGGGCAGTAGCTCCGGTTTGATAGTACACGTGGCGACCCTGGGATTAACCATGTTGGAGAAGCGGGTCCGGTTATATCTGACATGTGGGCCTCCGAAGGTCTTCAAATCAAGTAGGTGACTTTCCTTTGAGATCTTTGTAACCTCAAGGGGTGTACGGTTTCCAGGGTACCGACACTCAAGAATCAAAAGGAGAAATAAAATGTGAATAAAACATAGTGCTCTTCTGGGGTTCTTTATTGAACTCAGAAAGAGAGTTTCAAATCTAATTCAAATTATTGCATTCAATATTTCCAAACTCCTGAATTTAATTCACCAATATGTTTCTCATGATCCAAATATCACTCCGCTCAAGTTTGATCATTCTCAACCATTTTTGTTATTTAATTGAATCACTTCACATGAGAGGATTCAATTTTGAATTCAAATTCAAATTACATCGTCAACTCCTTCAAATGCCAATTCTGGTTTCACATTTGATTTCCAGGTGTTTGAATTTCCCTAGCTGTGAACTTGGACTATTTTAGAGCAGGTTTCTAAGATTTTATTTTTACGGAGGAGGGGAGTATTGAGGGGCCCACAAGTCAGCCTCATGCTTGTGTGCTCTGTTGTCCTTCTCCTGTCCAGGCACCACGGCGATGATCTGCATGCGCCACCAAGGTGCCTGCTTCAACCATCGCTCTCAGCATGTCCCTATCACCCTGCGTGATCTTTTCTTGTTCAAAGACGAAAAACGTTCTCTCCTCTCTCAACTTTAGGTCACCCAGGCGCAGCTCACGGCTCTGCTCGCTGTTTTGCTTGCCAGCCCTGTTCCATTGTTGGCCGACGCGTTCCATCATGTTCTGGTCTAGCCAAACTTCAGGACAGTGGCTCTGAGACCTCCTCGACCTCCCTGGCGTGTGGAAGCGCCGTTTCTCGGTATCGAACCTTGGGCCAGAGCTAGAACTTGTTTTTGACTCCGTTGGAACAGCCGGGGCGCTTCTTCATCGCACGGCCACAACAAGCCTCATCCCATCCAACACAACATCCAGCAACGTTCGTATTTGTCTCAACTTCATGTCCCCCAAGTTCTTTGTCTGTTCATGGAGCTGTTGAGCAGTTATTTGAGTTCTTAGGTCGTGTGGGGACCGGAGTCCACACTTTCCAGGAATCGCATTTGGTGGTGTCGTGCGATGTGACACCCAACAGCACACATGTAAAGGAACGCGTATGACATAAATCATTTGCTGAAATTTACAAAGATATTCAGTTTAAAAATAGTTTATAAAAATAAACTACAGCGGAAGATAAGATTACAACTCTCGTACTCCAGTCTAATAAGCAAAAGAGAAGCCGTCCAGCCCACAGACGCTCCTCACTAGCCACGAAAACCAAACAGCAGCGGCATGGTTCCCACATGAGTATATTAATCGGAGAGTCCCGAGTCTCATTGGACAACCAAATCATAAGCATAGAGCTTAGTACCTGCAAAAGAACTTATATAGCAACCGTGAGCACGAAGGCTCAGCAAGACTTAACCGTCTCACCTAAACATGAAACTCTACATGAGGGTAAGACATAAACATAGGATGGCATATTTGCAAAATGGACTCGCCTAAATGTGGGTCCTTATTTTTGGATTTATAGCAGCAGCTTAAACCTTGTGTGGGGCAACATCGTAACTCCACAATCAAACAAGAAACGCTTCATCATGATGCTGCATGCCCAAGGTGGAAATTAAATTTACTGAGCCCTATACTAATACATACAACATAGCAATACCATGATAATATAATGTTCATAATAGCAGTAATTAATTCTCATCTCAAGTGCAAGTATTTAACTACGTCACAACTCAGTGAACAAGTGATACTCATAACCGCGAGGGACGGTGATTCGAATCAATGAAACCCGGAAAACATGACACATACACCCGTACTGGAAGTCACATCGGTGCACTCTACAGACGTCGTACGCAACCACCTTTCTCATGTTCCGCCCAAGTTGAATCGATTCAATCGTCTAGGACAGTATCCTTACTCACGATGCACCATTCCGCAGTGAAGATGTCGTGAGCGAGTTTCCGTCTACTGTGTTGCGGCCGAAAGCCTGAGGCGAATGAAAAAGTCTCAACAAAAGCTTCCCATGGTACATCGGTTTCCTGGATCCCATATATCCAGTATGACTTCGGTACAGTTAAAACTTGCTCAGCAGGGCGGCATACGGATCGGTCCTTAACCGACACAGGCAGGGCTACGCACCCAAGACCACATCTTGCTGCATCCAACGCCCCTGCCCAGTCTCATTTTTAGATTACTACTTCATTCTCTTTGAACCAATCCCGTGTGAAAAAGTCCTAGCCATGCGAGTAGATTCCAACTACTCGACTTCTAACGAATCCTATACAACATTTAGCATAGCATAGTCTACACGACAACTTGACAAATATCCAAATACTCCATGGGTTTATCTGGTCATGCAAGTGGATTTTCAATCACCTTATCCCTAATGTACATGACTCACCCTAGACATAGGTGATAGAAATCAAAATTTTGTAATAGCGCTTAAATGCAAACCGGGGCTTGCCTGGTTGCGAGACGGTGTTAAAGTTAATTTGCAGAGGGATGACTTCAAGTAGCTCCGGGGTCCTCTTGAGCTCAGCAACTAATCAATATGCAAAGAATTATGCAAGTTAATCAATACTGGTGTTATATTATAGTTCAAAGGGAAGACATTTAAGTATATTAATTTAAGCTTAATGGTTCTGGAAATTTTACAGGGGGCATGAGGTGCTAAGAGGAATATCTGGACCAAAAATTGGAGATGTTAAAGGAAGCTTGTTGTCTATAAACTTCCAACGAGTAAAAGCCTTCTTTGAATTTTGGTTGTAATTCTAGAGGTCTATCATGGATACCAGTGGTTGTATCATATAGAGGGGGTCTCACTGGTTCTAGGAAAATTTGTTTCATAAATTTCTAAGCTTCCTATTGGGAGATATTGAATTTAGAATTTTGGAAAAAATTTTAAAATAGTTCTGATGTTTTTGGGCATTCTATGAAAATCTCCATATTGAACTAGGTTATTAAAGTTCAATGAAGCTGAATTTTTTCCAGGAATTCAGAAACTTACTAAAAAATATTTTGGAAAAGTTTCATAGTGTTCTATGAAGTGAATTATCAGATAAAAATCAAACATGATTTTTCTTTAATGGGCTCTACTGGAAAATCTAGGGATTTTCATGAAGATATGGTTGTAGTTATGGTGAGTGTGGACAAAGATCAAACCAACAAAATTGGTTTGACAAATTTTGAAGCTTTATACTGAGAGTTATTCAATTTAGAATTTTGCACAAGTTTCTGTCCAAACTCTAAATGAATTTGACTATTTTTATGTGCATAGATAATACACAGGTGATAAACCATGTAAATGAAGTCTAATGACCCTGAGCTTATTACCGAAGTCCAAGGATACTCAAATGAAGGTTCTGGAAAAAATTGGTATTTTTCCAAAGAGCAGAACTATAGGAATTAATTCTATAAGCACTTAGCTTATTTGAATTATGGAGAAATTCATATATACTTCCATACAAATCCAAGTGCACCAATGGAAAGTACTCTTCATGCTGGTTCTAACAAAATTTATTTGGGAATTTTTGGACAAGTATCCTAGGAGATATATATTTTCCAAGTTGGGGCAAAATCTGGAAATAAGTTTAAATGGGAAAGTTTAAATAATCCAGAGGGCCCACGGGTTTAATATGGACCAATCGGGTCGAAGCAACATCGGCCACAGAGAAAACGTACGTAGCCACATGGGATCCACAGCCGCACCAGATCCAAGCGCGCGTGTTACACTCACTGATGGCTGGGCCCCACGGGGTGTCGTCGTCTACCTCCCGCCAGGCGCGTGACCGCGGCGGCGCCTCGCCGGATCTCTCGCCGCCCATCGATTCATGACACGTCTCCTCTCCAAACTCACCGCCTAACCCTATTTCGAGGTCCTGAGCACGTCGGTGGGGTCAGCACACGTCGGTGATGGCCGGAAAGGCTTGCGCGACGGCGGCGAGGCGATTTGGGTTTCGGCCATGTCGGCCGAGCCCTATGGTGGAGAAAACTGATCTGGAAGACCTCGGGAAGATTCATGGGAGTATGGGGAACGAGAATCTGGCCCTAGGAAGGAGAGAAATGGCTTGGAGAATGGTAGCGCCGATGGACCGAGGAAGGACAGACCGGCGGTTGGGGAAAAATTGTATTCCGGCGTGAATACTCGATGAAACTCGATGGATCTTCTTCGAGGTGATGCGTATGGCCATATAGAACAACATAGCAGGTGCACAAGGAATAATTAACTGTATAGAAGAAATTTCACACGCGAAGAAACTCTACCCATAACCGATGTTCGTCGGGAGAAAAGCAAATACGGGGGCTAGGAGGCATGTCATGGGCTGAAACTTTACGAGCAGCTAGAACATGAGTAGGCAAACCTTTTTCCTTCTAGGACCGAGGCAAAATGATGGCTGTATCATCGGGTCGACATTGAGCAGAGGCGCGGCAAAACAGGGGAGATTTCCGGCGGCCTCGGTATCCAACTTAACGGCTTCGGGGATGGCCTAGCTGTGAAAGAACTTGATCACAAATCTGTGCAAGAGGTAGGGGAGTGAGGAGAGGCAAGGAACAGTGCTTCACACGGAGTCACTTTGCTGCAAACCAGCTGAACAGAGAACAAATCAGGAGAGGAGTGAAAATGGTGCTGGAGGCTTCAAGGTGAAGGAAGAGCAAGCTAGGGGCATGGAGGGGGGTTAAATAGGAGGCCAGGGCGAGCTGGGGGCAGCTGGAGTCGGCCACCACTGTGCAAGCAGCTGCCTGGACTTTGCATGCAGTGTGGTGTCACTTGGAGAGTCAAAACAGCACATTGCTTTGGATGACAGGTGGGTCCCACCTCATCCTCATCCTTTCCCCATCAATTCTACCACCTAATTCATTCCAAAATTTACTAGATATTTGTGGGATGGCTGGATTAATCATATATAATTTTATTTTGAATTCCCATAGTTGATTTGACAAAGTTTTATTTAAATTCAAACTTGAATTTGAATTTGAGTTGAATTCAATGTAGCTATTGAATTGAATAGCAATCTTGCTTCAAAAATTATGTAACTTTGCAGGGATGCTATTTGGAATATTTGGACTCCATTAGTCAACTCAAATCTTCATGTTAAATTTATTTAAACAGTAGCTAAGTTTATTATTTCGAATTTCCTCATTTGGAGTTTGAATTAATTTGTTTTTCTCAATTCCTTTTTAATGCTTTTTGTCATTCAAAAGTTTTGTACTAACTGAACTTTGAATTATGGAAATTAGGGATTTTACATTCCTCCCCCCTTAAAAGAATCTCGTCCCGAGATTACAATGAAGAGACGAAAGTAGGAGAGAAATCACCGGATATGAGACGATAAGAAATCCGGATAGTTGGAGTGGAGATATTCTTCAGTTTCCCATGTCGCTTCGTCGGCAGTATGGTTGCTCCATAACACTTTATAGAACCACAGCGTGCAGTTCCGCGTTGTTCGAGTCTTCTCGTCGAGAATCTGAACCGGATGTTCGGAGTACGTCAAATCCGGTTGCAATTTGCTGATGTCATTGGTGTGGACTGCAGCTGTGAACTTGAGACATTTCCGGAGCTAAGATACGTGGAAAATGTCGTGTATACCAGTGAGAGATGCTGGTAATTCCAATCGATAAGCCACAGGTCCGCACTTCTCCGTGATAGCAAACGGGCCAATAAATCAGGGAGCTAGCTTTCCTTTTACTCCGAACTGGTGAATTCCTTTCATCGGTGACACGCGGAAGTACACATGATCCCCGACAACAAAGTGCAGTGGTCGACGCCGCTTGTCCGCATAATTCTTCTGTCGAGATTGATCCGCTCTTATATTTGCTTGAATGATCCTAACTTGTTCCTCGGCTTCGTTGACTAGGTCAATCCCGAATGTCACTCTTTCGCCGGACTCGCAACAATTCAGTGGGGTGCCACATTTTCAGCCATAGAGAGCTTCATATGGTGCAATCATGATACTCGCTTGATAACCATTATTGTACGAGAATTCTGCCAACGGCAAATGATCGTCCCAATTTTTACCGTGGTGGATGGCACATGCACGCAACATGTCTTCAAGGACTTGGTTCACCCTCTCGGTTTGTCCATTGGTCTGGGGGTGATAAGCGGAGCTTCTAATCAGTTTAGTACCTAACGAGGCGTGCAGCTGCTCCCAGAAACATGCAACGAACAGCGAGCCTCGATCTGAAATAATCCTGCGAGGAATGCCGTGTAAACACATGATTCTTGATATGTACAACTCCACATATTTCTTGGCATTGAATCCGACATTTACCGGGATGAAATGTGCTGATTTGGTTTGTCGGTCGACTATTACCCAAATTGAATCATGCTTTTGGATTGTCAGTGGCAATCCGACTATGAAATCCATACTCACATCCTCCCATTTCCATGCCAGAATATTCAGCGGTTGTAGCTGTCCCGCTTTCTTCATATGGTCGTCCTTCACTCGCCGACACGTATCACACTCTGATATGTACTTTGCTATTTCACGCTTCATCCGTGTCCACCAAAACTTGGTCTTTAAATCTTGATACATTTAATTGCTGCCCGGATGAATAGAAAATTTTGACATGGGAGCTTCATCCAATATTTTCTTCCAGAGCTTAACATCTCGGGGTACAACTATACGTTCCTTGAACCATAATGTACCATGATCATCTTTCCGGAAACATTTTACTTCCCCGCTGTACATTCTTTCTCGTATGTGTGACACACCCTTGTCCTTCCTCTGGGCTTTAATAATTTCCTCTCGGATGGTGGGAATGAGAGCAAGATTATTGAGAGTCCCATATGGAATCACATATAGACTTGGTTCTTCATCTTCCATTTCAGCCATGGTGATATTGTGGACATGGGCTTTCCGACTAAGCACGTCGGCAACCACATTCGCTTTACCGGGGTGGTAGTGAATTTCAATCTCATAATCCTTGATCAAATCAAGCCACCTTCGTGTCCTCATGTTCAGTTCCTTCTGAGTGAAGATATACTTCAAACTTTTGTGGTCGGTGTAGAGGTGTACAAGATTTCAAAGCAAGTAATGCCTCCAAATTTTTAATGCCAGTACCACTACAGCGAGTTCAAGGTCGTGAGTCGGGTAGTGCTGCTCATGGTTTCGGAGTTGGCGAGATCCATGCGCGACCACACGTAAGAACACAGCCAAGTCCGATGCCAGATGCATCGCAATAAACGTCAAACGGTTTTGTCGTGTCCGGCTGAGCAAGATCCGGGGCTGTTGTAAGGTGATGTACTAATGTCTTGAATGCTTCTTCACAAGCTGAACTCCAAATATATTTGGTTCCCTTTTTTAGCAGCTCCGTCATTGGTTTCGCGATCTTTGAGAAGCTCGGGATGAACCTCCGATAATATCCCGCTAAACCGAGGAAGCTTCGGACTTCATGTACTGACTTCGGAGATTGCCATTTCAGTACTTGAACAATTTTACTTGGGTCCACAGCAATGCCCTCAGCTGAAATTATGTGTCCCAAGAATGGAACTTAGCTGATCCAAAATTCACACTTGCTGAATTTTGCGTATAACTTGTGATCTCTCAATCGCTACAACACAATATGCAAATGTTCAGCATGCTCTTCCTCTGACTTGGAATAAACCAATATGTCGTCGATGAAGACCACGACGAACTTGTCCAACTCTGGCATAAATACGGAGTTCATGAGATACATGAAGTGAGCCGGAGCATTGGTGAGACCAAAAGACATGACAAGGTACTCATATAATCCGTATCTCGTCGATAATGCCGTCTTCGATATATCCTCCGGTCGGATTTTGATTTGAAGATATCTGGACCGAAGATCCATCTTTGAGAACACCCTCGCACCAACAAGTTGATCGAATAAAATGTCGATGCGGGGAAGCGGGTACTGTTCTTTATAGTCACGGCATTGAGCTGTCGATAATCCACGCATAACCGCAATGTTTCATCCTTCTTCATGACAAACAGCGCCGAGCAGCCCCAAGGTGATGAGCTTGGGCAAATAAAACCCTTGTCCAAAAGGTCTTTCAAATGCTCCTTTAATTCAGCTAGCTCATTAGGCGCCATTCGATACGGTCTTCAAGAGATCGGTGTGGTTCCCGGTACAAGTTCAATCTTGAACTCAACGTCACGTTCGGGCGGCATGCCCAGTAAATCATCGGGAAACACGTCGGGATACTCACAGACCACCGGAATATCTTCAAGTTTATTTGCTTCCGTGTTATATGCAGCTGCACTGTCCTGCTCCAAACTGTCCAAAAACAGCTCGTGTTGTCCGTGCATCGGATAGTCAATTTGGATAGTCCGGGTACCGATATTAAGAACGGCAACATGATGGTTCAACCATGACATCCCCAATATTACGTCGATCTTCTGTCCATCCAATATAATCAGCGATGTTGGATATATTTTGCCCCCCAAACATAAAGCTGCTCGGGGAACAATCTGACTAGCCGAGATACTTCTGCCCAGTGAGCTTATAAGATAACTTTGCTTGGGAGTATTGGTGGATAATTGGTGCTGATCCACACATGATTTACTGACAAATTTGGGTAGCACCAGAATCAAAGAGTATGAGGACAGGTATGTCTTTGATAGCAAACATGCCTGCTAACACCGTGCTCCCTCCGAAACACCCTCGATCGATATATGTTGAACACTTCCAGTTCGCAGTGCTGTCTTCCGTGGTTGAATACGGGTCTGAATACACCGTTGTACTAGTACTTGCCTGCAGCTCAACATTTTCTCTGGGCAATCCTGGGTATAGTGCCCTACACGATCGCATGTAGAACACTTGTACTGATTCAACGTCCCACTGACTTGAGGCCTGAATTGTCCTGCATCTCTCGCTGAGATAGATGCCCCTGGAACCATTTGGTACGGTTCTTTCTGCTGATGTAATGCTAGATGAAAATCTGATACTTCGAACGGCCGACTCCGATACGAACTCGGTTGTGCAGCCGGCTGCCATATCTGACCGGACGGTGATCGGTACACCATACGGTATTTCTGAGGAACATTATGTGTGCTGTCATGCACAGCAAGTCTCTTCTTTGACTCCTCCGTGATCCGCTCAAGTGTGGCATCCTCTTGCGTAATCGCTGCATTAAGCATAGCGTTGAACGAGCCATGATTGAACAATGCAAGCTTGTCTTTCAACATGGGGCTTAGACCCCGATAGAAATACTCTCGCTTCTGATCCTCCGTACTCACATACTCTGACGCATATTGCGCAGGATTAACAAAGACTTTGGAGTATTCTTGAGCCCTCCTTTCTCCTTGCTTCAAATCAAGAAATTCTTGAAGCTTCCTTCTCACAATGGAAGGAGGAACATGATAGGCATGGAATGCCTTACGGAACTCTGTCCAAGTGACTTGCTGTCCAGCGGCCAAGGAGGCGATGTGGTTCACCCACCAAGCACCAGCGATGCCATGTAGTTGTTGTGCCGCATATAAAACCTTCATATGATCACGGCACTGTAGCAGTCCGAACTTAGCTTCAACGGTGCGGAGCCAATGGACCACATCTAGAGGTTCACCATCACCACTAAACACGGGGGTGCAGTCGCCAAGAATTCTTGATAGGTTGCTTGCTGAGGTTGATGATTGCCTTCGGCTTGACGTCCCCCTTGTTTGGACTTAATCTGCACGAGGGTTCGCAGCAGTTCGGTCCGCTCGTCGCGCGAAGTCAGCATGGCTGCGATATCATCCGCCAATGTAATCAGAGATGGAGGTGGCTGTTGCGCCGGTTGTTCCGGCACTCGGGAGGCATACCCTCTCTGACTTGAACCACCGACCTCGTATGTTGTGCGAGTGCGCAACATTCTGCAGTTACAGTCATTAATGCAATATGAGACGTGATATTGCATGAACACACCAGGATGAAAACAATAGTGTGTGTATTGATAACCAAATTTGCATAACGGTCATATATTGATAAAGTATAAAATTTATAAACAATACGTCATACCTGGACCAATGTTACAATAGCGAGTTCCAAAATAATGAACTCCATGGATCGAAGTTCATTTCGACTGTTGTTGGTCGCGACGGGACGTTATGCGCGTTATCGTGCGAAAACACACTTTTATCTTTAATATGACACAAACATGGCCATAAAAGAAAAGAGGTTCGAGTGATTCAAACCATCAATCCCACTGGTAAATAGTTGAGTATCGACAACTGGTCTGTTACGACACTTCTCGAAGTGAATTCGAGGATCAGATTCATAACAAGACCAAATTTTGTAAAACCGATAAAGTTTCTGTTGAAACCTGACCACGTTGTACTCAAACACAAATTTTACCCAGTAAATGGCAGAATAAGATCTTGAGGTGAACTACAAAGTTTAAGTACACTTCAAGACCTTTCCAAAAAGTATTGATTTTCCTTCAGATTGTTTCTGGTTGAGATGATATGGTATCGTAAACCTGACAGTTTTGCT
This sequence comes from Tuctoria greenei, assembly GCA_036927565.1. NCBI lineage: Eukaryota > Viridiplantae > Streptophyta > Magnoliopsida > Poales > Poaceae > Tuctoria > Tuctoria greenei. Next base: position 56,013,569 of record JAYESD010000010.1, on the reverse strand, counting down.
GGAAAATTTTGACAGCATCTCCTTTGCTTATGCTGAATTTGGGACACAATTTCCAGATATAAAACAGCAGAATTTACAAAAGCCACAATCTACAAATTTGTAATAAGTATTACAAGGATTCCAGATATATCTAGCAAGACCCAGTTCGAATTTTTTTAGAGTGAGATATTGTGAAAACAATCAGGAGTCCAGACAGAGTTCTAGTTTCTGTCCAGCTTTGGCAGAGTTTGGAAATTTGAAATTTTGAACAGGATAGAGGGGAATTCAGTTCTGGAGTTGAACATAACAGTTTTAAAGGGCTTCCTATAATTTCCATCCATGTATGGTACACATTCATTGGAGTTTTCTACTGGGAGATATGTTTTCTCAAAGTCAAGTCTTTTACGGTAGAAAACAGAATACTCTGTTTCTGAATTGGTGACTTTAAAACCTACCCCAAATTTGAAAACTTAGTTCAAACCCAGAGCTCGATAGCTAATATAAGTAGTTTTACATCTTCTTGGTTCCATTTTACAGAAAAGTGGTTAATGCATCAATGGAGTATATGTTGGTACTACGTGCCTCTCAAAGCAAAAAATTCTAAGCCGGTATTCCAGCATACGTCTCAATGGTGGCCTTAATGACGTTCGCTCTCAAACGATTTCTAAACGCAATACGGTCATGTTGTCAGTGTATCTGTCACTACACACAAACTATTGATCAATCATATGGTGTCGTACGACACAGCCCGCACGGGCGACAGTTCACAATAATATATTTGAAAGTAAAAACATTCGTCCCGTATCGTTCTATACGGGCCGCCTCGAGTTAAGAAACGTCTCGAGGTACATGACCGGATTTCTACCACCCGACAGGGTCCCACGTCTTTGCATAGTGCTGCACCAGTAGGAGGTGCATCGGGTTATGTCCCACCCGATGGGGGTTCCCACTAACTTTGAAGCACGCTAGGGTACCGCGTGCCATATGTTCTCAGAAACATGGAAAGTTTGAGAGACTCATATTGACTCTTCCGTGCAAAGCCACGGAAAGATTTCCATGCTACCTCTCACATGGTGAGCTTACCACAATTGATCCGCTTGCGGTGGCATACATTACCTCTTACCTGACGTCGGAGCGTTGTTACAGAATATAATAACACATAAGTTAGTTTTGCCAACTTAATAACTTATGCTAATATAGTCCTTATGTGGGCCTAGTATCGTATCCTCACCGTATCCTATGTTTTTCTTGTAATACGATCCTTTATGAGTGTGCTATTCCCAATGCGGCTTTGATACCACGTCTGTTGGAACCGGAGTCCACACTTTCCAGGAATCACATTGAGTGGTGTCGTGCGATGTGACACCCAACAGCACACATGTAAAGGAACGCGTATTACATAAATCATTTGTTGAAATTTACAAAGATATTCAGTTTACAAATAGTTTATAAAAATAACTACAGCGGAAGATAAGATTACAACTCTTGTACTCTAGTCTAATAAGCAAAAGAGAAGCCGTCCAGCCCACAGACGCTCCTCACTAGCCATGAAAACCAAACAGCAGCGACATGGTTCCCACATGAGTATATTACTCAGAGAGTCCCGAGTATCATCGGACAACCAAATCATAAGCATAGAGGTTAGTACCTGCAAAACAACTTATATAGAGACCATGAGCACAAAGGCTCAGCAAGACTTAACCGCCTCACCTAAACATGAAACTCTACATGAGGGTAAGACATAAACATAGGATGGCATATTTGCAAAATGGACTCGCCTAAATGTGGGTCCTTATTTTCGGATTTATAGCAGCAGCTTAAACCTTGTTCGGGGCAACATCATAACTCCACAATCAAACAAGAAACACTTCATCACAATGCTGCATGCCCAAGGTGGAAATTAAATTTGGTGAGCCCTATACTAATACATACAACATATCAATACCATGATAATATAATGTTCATAACAGCAGTAATTAATAATCATCTCAAGTGCAAGTATTTAACTATGTCACAACTCAGTGAAAAAGTGGTACTCATAACCGCGAGAGACGGTGATTTGAATCAATGAAACCCGGAAAACATGACACGTATGCCCGTACTAGAAGTCACATCGGTGCACTCCACGGACATCGTACGCAGCAACCTTTCTCAAGTTCCGCCCAAGTTGAATCGATTCAATCGTCTAGGACAGTATCCCCACTCACGGTGCACCCTTCCGCAGTGAAGATGTCGTGAGCGAGTTTCCGTCTACTGTGCTGCGGCCGAAAGCCTGAGGCGATCGAAAAAGTCTCAACAAAATCATCCCAAGGTACATCAGTTTCCTGGATCCCATATATCCAGTATGACTCCGGTACAGTTCAAACTTGCTCAGCAGGGCGGCATACGAATCGGTCCATAACCGACACAAGCAGGGCTACGCACCCAAGACCACGTCTTGCTGCATCCTACGCCCCTGCCCGGTCTCATTTTCAGATTACTACTTCATTCTCTTTGAACCAATCCCGTGTGAAAAAGTCCTAGCCATGCAAGTAGATTCCAACTACTTGACTTCTACCGAATCTTATACAACATTTAGCATAGCATAGTCTACACGACGACTTGACAACTATCCAAATACTCCATGGGTTGATCTGGTCATGCAAGTGGATTTTCAATCACATTAGCCCTAATGCACATGACTCACCCTAGACATAGGTGATAGAAATCAAAATTTTGTAATAGCGCTTAAATGCAAACCGGGGCTTGCCTGGTTGTGAGACGGTGTTAAAGTTAATTTGCAGAGGGATGACTTCAAGTAGCTCCGGGGTCCTCTTGAGCTCAGCAACTAATCGATATGCAAAGAATTATGCAAGTTAATCAATACCAGTATTATATTATAGTTCAAAGGAAAGACAGTTAAGTATATTAATTTAAGCTTAATGGTTCTGGAAATTTTACAGGGGACATGAGGTGCTAAGAGGAATATCTGGACCAAAAATTGGAGATGTTAAAGGAAGCTTGTTATCTATAAAATTCCAACGAGTAAAAGCCTTCTCTGAATTTTGGTTGTAATTCTGGAGGTCTATCATGGATACCAGTGGTTGTATCATACAGAGGGGGTCTCTCTGGTTCTAGGAAAATGTGTTTCATAAATTTCTAAGATTCCTATTGCGAGATATTGAATTTAGAAGTTTGGAAAAATTTCTGAAATAGTTCTGATGTTTTTGGGCATTCTATGACCTGTTAGGAAAATCTCCAGATTGAACTAGGTTATAAAAGTCCAATGAAGCTGAAATTTTTACAGGAATTCAGAAACTTACTAAAGAACATTTTGGCAAAAGTTCATAGTTTTCTATGAAGCGAAGTATCAGATAAACATCAAACATGATTTTGCTTTAAAGGGCTCTACAGGAAAATCTAGGGATTTTCATGAAGATTGGGTTGTAGTTATGGTGAGTGTGGACAAAGATCAAACCAAAAAAATTGGTTTGACAAATTTTTAAGCTTTATACTGAGAGTTATTCAATTTAGAATTTTGCACAAGTTTCTGTCCAAACTCTAAATGAATTTGACTATTTTTATGTGCATAGATAATACACAGGTGATAAGACCATGTAAATGAAGTCTAATGACGGTGAGGTTATTACAGAAGTTCAAGGATACTCAATTGAAGGTTCTGGAAAAATTTGGTATTTTTCCATAGAGCGGAACTATAGGAATCAATTCTATAAGCATTTTGTTTATTTGAATTATGGAGAAATTCATATGGACTTTCGTACAAATCCAAGGGCACCAATGGAAAGTACTCTTCATGATGGTTCTAACAAAATTTATTTGGGAATTTTTGGACAAGTATCCTAGGAGATATATATTTTCCAAGTTGGGGCAAAATCTGGAATTAAGTTTAGATGGGAAAGTTTAAATAATCCAGAGGGCCCACGGGTTTAAAATGGACCAATCGGGTCGAAGCAACATCGGCCACAGAGAAAACGTACGTAGCCCCATAGGATCCACAGCTGCACCAGATCCGAGCGCGAGCGTTACACTCACTGACGGCTGGGCCCCACGGGGTCGTCGTCTACCTCCCGCCAGGCACGTGACCGCGGTGGCGCCTCGCCGGATCTCTCGCCGCCCATCGATTCACGGAACGTCACCTCGCCAAACTCACCGCATAACCCTATTTCGAGGTCCTGAGCACATCGATGGGCTCAGCGCACGCCGGCGATGACCGGAAAGGCTTGCGCGACTGCGGCGGCGGCGATTTGGGTTTCAGCCATGTCGGCCGAGCCCTATGGTGGAGAAAACTGATCGGGAAGATTCATGGGAGTATGGGGAACAAGAATCTGGCCCTAGGAAGGAGAGAAATGGCTTGGAGAATGGTAGCACCGATGGACCGAGGATGGACAGACCGGCAGTTGGGGAAAAATTGTATTCCGGCGTGAATACTCGATGAAACTCGATGGATCTTCGAGGTGATGCGCCTGGCCATATAGAACAACATAGAACAGGTGCACAAGGAATAATTAACTGTATAGAAGGAATTTCACACGCGAAGCAACTCTACTCATAACAAAAGTTCGTTGGGAGAAAAGCAAATACGGGGGCTAGGAGGCATGTCATGGGCTAAAACTTTACGAGCATCTAGAACATGAGTAGGGGAACCTTTTTCCTTCTAGGACCGAAGCAAGAGGATGGCTGTATCGTCGGGTCGACGTTGAGCAGAGGCGCGGCAAACAGGAGAGATTTCCGGCGGCCTCGGTTTCAAACTTAACGGCTTCGGGGATGGCCTAGATGTGAAAGAACTTGATCACAAAGCTGTGCAAGAGGTAGAGGAGTGAGGAGAGGCAAAGAACAGTGCTTAACACGGAGTATCTTTGCTGCAAACCGGCTGAATAGAGAAGAAATCGGGACAGGAGTGAAAATGGTGCTGGAGGCTTCAAGGTGAAGGAAGAGCAAGCTAGGGGCATGGAGGGGGGTTAAATAGGAGGCCAGGGCGAGCTAGGGGCAGCTGGAGTCGGCCACCACAGTGCAAGCAGCTGCCTGGACTTTGCATGCAGTGTGGTGTCACTTGGAGAGTCAAAACAGCACTTTGCTTTGGATGACAAGTGGGTCCCACCTCATCCTCATCCTTTCCCCATCAATTCTACCTCCTAATTCATTCCAAAATTTGCTAGATATTTGTGGGATGGCTGGATTAATCATATAGAATTTGATTTTGAATTCCCATATTTGATTTGACAAGGTTTCATTTTAATTCAAACTTGAATTTGTATTTTAGTTGAATTCAATGTAGCTATTGAATTGAATAGCAAACTTGCTTCAAAGATTATGAAACTTTGCGGGGATGCTATTTTGAATATTTGGACTCCATTTGTCAACTCAAATCTTCATGTTAAATTTATTTAAACAGTAGCTAAGTTTATTATTTTGAATTTCCTCATTTGGAGTTTGAATTAATTTGTTTTTCTCAATTCCTTTTTAATGCTTTTTGTCATTCAAAAGTTTTGTACTAACTGAACTTTGAATTATGGAAATTAGGGCTTTTACAGGTCGGCCGTTCTTTAACACGCATGAAGTTTACCAATGAAATTTGTGCTGCACGCCAAACCATCCCTGAATTCTTGTATATAAAATGTTCTAGACGTTCATACGATTCTCCACAAACAAAAACCAGTGAAAAAGATCAATCATAGCCTCAGTTCTTCATGTTTTTGTCGCCGCCAAACCTTTCCACCAAGGTCGTGGGTGAACTCCAATTTACTTCCATTTTCACTCATTTTGAGTGCATAATCGTCGACCTCATGGACCACTGATGCCTCACGATCTTTCCCAGAGAGGTTTAGTGCCCACTGCTCACAGGGCGACCTTGCCGAATTGTAATTCGCCGCCGGTTCCGTTGCGCAAGGAGTTATGGCCATCACCGAGCCATAGCAGCTCACCATCAAGTTACACGGTCCTTGTCGGTACCCTACGTACCGGGTACCCCACGATACCGGAACAAGAGCAAGAAAGTTTCACCCGTCAGAGTTGAAGGCCCTTGCTGGTCCCACATGTCATGTTGCACCAGACCCGCTCCCCTCACATGGATGGCTGCCAGGTTAACACGTGTAAAATAAGCTCAGAACAAAACTCCCAACCAAGGGAAGATCTGGCGACTACACGTGTACAACGGCCCCGGACCTAGCCCCCGTCACAGAGGAGCTCTGGTACTGACACGTGTACAGCGACCCCGGACCTACTCTCCCGCAAGGGAAAGCTCCAGATCTGCCACGTGTGGAGGCTCCGAACCTTTGTCACCAACGGAAATACAAGCCGATCATGACCATTACAAACATTCAAGGATGGTTAAGGCGGCAGTTACAAGGTCCAATAATGTGTCATTAATACTATATTAATGACACATGATCATTGTACCATTAATAGTGGTAACAAAGCCATGAAGGCACGTTACCACACCATTAACTGTACTTAATACTCTTTAGACAGTGTATTAGGTCATTAAGCACGCCAGGACCACATGTCGGGCCAGGACAACTTTGTAACGGTCAATCCTTCGAACTATAAAAGGTTTGCACCGCGAGAGTATACGGGAGGCTGATCCAAGCTATCGCAACCTGACCTTAGTGAACTCATTCACTTAATACAATCACTCAAACCCCGTGGAGTAGGGTGTTACACTCAGGTGGCTCGAACCACGTAAATCTCTGAGGTCACCGTCTTGATATTGATCTTGTGTCCCCTAACCACATAAGAACCTCCGCGGGCTGCTTTTCAGTGGGTCCGGGGGAAGTGTCGTATTCCACACTTCAACATTTGGCGGGCCAGTTAGGGGGGCAGCGTTTGTTCCAAGATTACAAGATGGTGAATTCAGCTGCTGGATCATCCAATGGCAATCATGCTGAACAACCTCCTGGAGGCAACCCCTCCAATGTTCATCAAACAGCAGGTGCCAACGCTCCAGCAGGCACTGCAGCACCATCTGTCCCGGCAAACAATGCCAATCAACAAGATGGGGCATTTGCATCGATCACTGCATCGGCAAACAACAACCCTGAGCACGCGCTCATTGCCGTGCGAGCTCTTCTGCAACATCCACCACCTCCAGGCGCACCCCAGGGTACTATGGAGCAGTGGAGGGCTGATGTTGACCATCTGGTCGCAGCTGTGGCTGCAGGCATCAGCAACAAAGGTCCTCCTCCTTCGAGGCGAGCACCTTTACAGTGACGGACCAACTCTGGTCGACTTGGTCCACAAGCCTCTCAACAAAGGAGATGTGCCGCCTCCCAACAGGTGACTTCGTTGCCCCCCGAGGCACGACACACCCATACCATCAAAAGGATTTTGACCCATGACCTGCGGTCAAAACTGGATCGCCGTTACCAGCAACAGGACGACCGAGTCCACATCGAGCGTGCTCGCGAAAGGCGAGAGGCTCGAGATAACTCTGCTCCTCAAGGAGTGGGAGGAGGTTGTTCTGCCCTGGCTATGCACCTACGTATGGTCAGGTGGCCACAGAAGTTCCGGCCTCACTTGCCGGAAAAATTCAACGGGACAGTCAACCCCGCTGAATTTCTACAAATCTACTCAGCCGCCATACTCGCAGTGGGGGGTGATGAGGCTGTAATGGCCAATTACTTCCCGTTGGCCTTAACCGTGACTCCATCAATTGTTGGGCGGAACTATGCCAGCAATTCACTACCAATTTTGGGAGCTCCTACACCTGACCCGACACTGAACTGGACCTGTTTGCTATGAAGCAAACGTCAGGGGGAATCTCTATGGTCCTTTTCGAACGATTCTCTCAGGTACGAAATACCATTCCATCTATCTCAAGCTCTTCTATTATCATTGCATTCAGACAGGGTGTTCGAGATAAAAAGATGCTAGAGAAGCTAGCTATTAAGGATGTGAGACCTATATATGCTGAATATACTTGGCTTTGATGATAAAAGTTTCGAATATCACCAAAACACGTTTTTATCAAGGTCCAACTCTAGCTCCGAGCTACAGCAAGGTTCGACGGTAGGTCCGGCTTGTTTTGGGTAGCTCCGGCTACGTTAGATGCTAGGTCCGACTTCTTGGTAAGGTCCGACTAGCTTTGGTTAGCTCCGGTGAGCTTTATCTTTAGCTCCGGCATGTCTTTGATAGCTCCGGCATATATTTGATACCTCCAGAATGCTTTTGCTAAGCTCCAACGTACTTTGTCTAGCTCTGGTTTTGGGTTCACTAGTTTTGACTAGTTCTGGTTAGCTCCAGCGCTAGGTCCTGCTAGTTTTGTAAGCTCCGGCAGGAGCTTGGTTGTACTAGTTTTGGTAAGCTCTGGCGCTAGGTTCTACTAGCTTTTGTTAGCTCCGGCTCAAGCTCCGGGTTGCTCTGGCAATGTCCGGAACTTGACCCCAGTGCTTCTGCTTTTCTTTTGCAATGTTTCGTACTTGCTTTACATTGTTGGAAAGATTGCTTAGTATTCATTTGCGAAGTTTTTGGTGCGTTTTGGATGATATGGCTGATGTCGTTTTGCTATACTTTGCAACATGCTTATGTGAGGTTCTCACGTAGGGTGTTGTGTTCGGAATTAACTTGAGTCAAGTCGAGGACTTGGGCTCATATGGATTGGTTGTTTATTCATGTGCAGGTGTTGCTTGAGTTCAAGTCATGGTTGGCGACGGGATCCATTGGACTAGTCTCATGGAGGAGATGAGGTTCCAACAACCAAGTTCAGGAGGAACTGTGGTTGAGCTGATCAGGAGGTCGCGCAGGATGATTGAATCAAGGGCAGTGCATATGAAGGTTACTGAACATCGAAGGAAGGTGTTTGCATGTATGCATGCGGTGCATGACGTGGCAACATGGTTCCGAAGATGGTTTATGGATGGGAAGATCTGGTTGGAAGGATTGGATCGTACCGGTTGATGACTTTGGCTGCGGCGGAGTCGGTTATGGCTCGGTATGGAAAGTATCGAGTTGGTTATGTTAGGATTTCATGTGGGTCACGAATTTGAGTTGTTTTAGGAATGTAGGATACGTTCCTTAGGTGTTTGGAGTCTTAAGATTGCTTCTATCTGCGTATAAAAGAATCTGAGTAGGATTGGAGTCCTAGTTGATATTGGATTGGCCTAAGGGCTGGTTATATAAACAAGGGAGCCCAGAGCTCGTGGAGATGACTTTTGGGGATGTTCCTCTTGTGTTCTATTGAATAAAATTCATAGTTTGAAGGAACTTTTGTGCCTGGTTCGTCCGACTTGTTCCAGACAAGTTTTACTCGTCGATTTTCTGGACGGCACTACCTTTCGTCGGTGGTTTTATCATAACTCGAGTTTTACAGATCCAATTGACGTGATTCTTTTTGGGTTGTCTTCACAACTTGATTATCTATCATCTTTCAAAGTTTCACGGTCATTGGATTTGTGGTCTATGATCTACGCGAGTTTCTTTGCAGCATTACAGAACTGTTTTTCTCGGGTAGGGCAGATTGACCTTTATTTGATCTTTTGATCATAGCTTGAGTTTTCCTCGACGGATTTGAATAATTATTTTTGTGTTGTCTTAGTGACTTGATTATCTCTGATATCTATCACTTTTGTCACGGTGAAACACGTTTAGATTAGTCTCACACACGATTTCTTTAAGAGATCGTTTTTCTGCCGAAAGGGTTTGGGGTTTAATTGTTTCCGCTGCGTAAGATTTTTAAATCTACCATTCACCCCCCTCTGGTAGCTTTTCACGTGCTCTTCGATCCTACAATTGGTATCAGAGCCACGGTGCTCTAATCTTTGAGATTTGCACGTGTTTTTGACTAATCTTCATGGAGAAGTACTCCGCCAAACCTTGTGTGTTTGCTGGTATTGATTTTCAGGTTTCGAAGGCATGCATGGAGGCTTTTATCCAGGCACAAGGCTTTGCAATATGGGAGAAGGTATATAAGCCTTATGAAGTGCCACCTAATGATCAAGTCACGGCCACAAACCTACGGGACGTCGACAATAACAACAAAGCCTGAAACTTGATCATCCAAGGACTCACTCAAAGCGACTTTGATCGTGTCGCGCACCTCCGGTCAGCATACGATGTTTGGAGAGCTCTCTGTGATTATCATGAAGGCTCCAACACAATCAAGGAGGTAAAACAAGATATGTTCAAAAAGGAATATATGCACTTTGAGATGCAACCAGGTGAGTCTATCGATGACCTCTTTGCTCGTTTCAATAAAATTCTCAGCAACTTACGTAGTGTCAATGTTAATTTTTCTGATGCTGAGAACGCTAGGCAACTTCTTAGTGCATTAGACATGTCAATTTGGGAGATGAAAGTAACATCTATTCGTGAATCTACTGTCATGAGTTCTCTTACATTAGATGTACTCTATTCTAAACTAAAAACTCATGAAATTGACATCCTAGCACGTAAGAACCCAAATAAGTCTATTGCATTTGTTTCACATCATGACATGTCTAGCTCCGGGTATCCAGTACTGAGTCACACGACGTGCAGTAGGAAAAACACGCGAAAGCTGAGATAAAATAGCAGGTTTATGAGTCAAAGTTTGAGGTTTTCTATTCTTAACTCTTTTAGCACAAAAACCAGTAGCTCCGGAGGTAAAAGCAGCAGTTCCAAAAGACAAGGCTGAAGCTCCAGAATCAAGAGCTGAAGTTCCTAAGGAAACAACAGAAGGTCCGGGAGCTCTCGGAGCTATCAGAACTATCGGAGCTGCTTTTGCGGATTCCTTACCAGAAGGTCCGGAAGCTACCTTTTCAAATTTGTGACTCATTAAAGCAGGTTGTGTTTTCCTAATTGTATGAAAGTTATAAGATCTAGCAATCATCCTTTCCTTTTTATGTTGTTTAGCTAGTCTATAACAAAAATTTATGACATGACCATCTCTACCACAGTAGGTACAATGAAATTTAACTTTGTGTTCATGTCTAGATGAGCAATCAACATTTTTATTTGATACCGAATGAGACAACACTCCTGCAAATTTGAAAACCACTCCTTTTTGTTTAGGAAATGTTTGAATCAAACCACTTCCTAATGACTTTACAATTTTAGGTGGATGTGCCTTAGCATGAGCATGAGAATCAAACCCTAAACCAGTTTTATCGTTGCAAGACTTAGAAGAATTCAGCAGCAAGTTTAAGTTCTTATTCTCATTACAAAACCGATCTAATGTCCTAAGCATGTTGTCAAGTTTATTGGACAGATCAAGGCAATTTTCACATGAAGTTTTTCCTTTTAGTTTGCAATTGGAACAAAATTTAACTTCATGAGAACATAAAACATTGTTCAATATAGAAATTTCATTCATAGCATCTTGCAGTTTTTTATCAAGATCATCACAACTAGAACAATGCAAATCAATTGTAGAACAAGAAGCATCTTTTATGTTTCCAATATTAAGTGCAGCAAGCTTTTTGTTCTTTTCAATTTCAAGTTCAAGTTTATCAAGTGTGGAGGTGTGCGCACTTCTTAATGTGGACAATTGTTCATAGATTAAGTCACATGAGGGACATGCATCATCACTAGGAATCAAAGTTTTTAAACAGTTAATTTCAGATTCTAGTGATTCAATTTTAGCAGCATTATCCCTAAGCTTTTTGTCTTTTTTCTTGACAATAATAGTTGCACGAGAAATAGCATCACACATTTCATTGCAGGTAGAACATACCTCATCGTATTCACTGTTGTGTTCTGCATCCTCCTGACTTGATCTTGATCTTGTATTGCCCGCCATGAAGCATAAGATGGCCAGATCGTCATCATCTTCATCACTTTCAAAGTCTACATCACTTGAACTAAGTTCTTGAAGTGCGGTGATGAAGCTGTTGATCATCTTGCGTCCTATGGTACCCTTCTTTTTCTTTTTGTTGGAATTTCCAGAGGAGGTCTGAACCTTGCTTTGTTTTTCTTCCCGGGTGGTCGGACCTAAAAGATTAGGGCATTCTGTGCGAAAGTGTCCTGTGTTACCACATTCAAAACAGCGTTGAGGTCCGGAGCTTCCTCTCCTTCTAGTTCTCACATTTTGCAATGCTTTTGAGAATCTAGTAGAGATGAGTGCCAACTCCTCTTTTGGAAATTCTTCGATCTGCTCCAAGGTTAGTGAGGACAATAAAGCAAGAGTATTGCAAGATCCCGATTCATTGGTCCATTCGCCATCATTGATAAATGCAGACCCGTGGCTTATCGTTTGGAAATACCGGCGTCACTTGCTGGGATTCATAATGTGTTCCACATATCTCAGATATGGAAGTGCCTTAAATCCCCAGCTGGAATCCGCACCAAAGACCTTGAAGCTCTCCATCCGGATCTCACTTATTCAGAGTGTCTGATCCGAATTATCGATGAAAAGACTCGCACCACAAGAAACCAGACTTTGTACTTCTACAAAGTCTTGTGGAGTAACCATACTGCTGAGGATGTGACATGGGAAAGCGACGACTATATCCGATCAAATTATCCGGATTTGTTATCATCTCGTATGTGGTAATTTTTTTACCTCTGTCTCTTTCATTTGTAATATCGGGACGAGATTTTTTAAGTAGGGGAGGATGTAAAAGCCCTAAAAATTCATAGAACTAAGTTCAGATAGGAGAATTAAAAATTTGAATAGGAAAAGAAATAAAAATGAAATGGGAAAAGGAAGGTGATTTAAACCCCACAAGAGGGAATTCTAAAAATTCAAGATAGCTCATTCTCAACCCTTGAAAAAATAAAAATCTGGACACGGATGAAAAGGGAAATTGCAAAATACGTATCCGAGTGTGATACGTGTCGGCGGGTGAAAGCCAACCACATGAGGAAGGTCGGACCGCTGCAACCATTGAAAATTCCGGCATGGAAATGGGAGGATATTAGTATGGATTCCATCGTCGGTTTGCCTCTCATGTTCAACAAGCATGATTTGATTTGGGTGATAGCCGATCGACTAACCAAATGAGCCCACTTTATTCCTACCAACACCAATTATCATGCTCATAAGTATGCGGAGTTGTATATTGCAAGAATTATTTTCTTGCACGGAGTTCCTCGGACGATTATCTCAGATCATGGTGCGTTATTTGTTGCTCGCTTCTGGGAGCAGCTGCATGCATCATTGGGGACCAAACTGATCCAAAGCTCCGCATATCACCCGCAAATGGATGGTCAAACTAAGAGGGTGAATCAAGTTCCTGAAGATATGCTACGCACTTGTGACATCCACCATGGTAAAAAATGGTATGATCATTTACCGTTGGCGGAGTTCTCATATAACAATGGCTATCAAGCTAGCATTAATATGGTGCCGTATGAAGCTCTCTACGGCCGGAAATGTCACACACCACTCAACTGGTGTGAATCCAGTGAGTGAGTGATATCTGGCATTGATCTCATGAATGAAGCCGAAGAACGAGTACGAGTGATCCAACACAATCTCAAGGCTGCTCAATCTCGGCAGAAAAGCTTTGCTGATAAAAGATGTCAACCTCTCCACTTCGACATCGGAGACCATGTTTATCTCCGTGTCTCTCCGATGAAAGGGATTCATCATTTTGGAGTAAAGGGAAAGTATACATCTTGTTGCTGCTCGGATGAATAGAATACTTGGACAAGTATGCTTCGTCCAAGATTTTCTTCCAAAGTGTCATGTCACGGGGTACCACTATACGGTCTTTGAACCATAGAGTACCATGTTCATCACTCCGGAAGCACTTCATTCCTCATTCTTCATTCTCCTCCGAATGTGCGACATACCCACATCTTTCTTTTGAGCTTCCATAATCTCCTCTCGTATGGTAGGAATAAGAGCAAGATTATATAATGCTCCATATGGAACCAAGTATAAACTTGGCTCGTCCTCATCTATTGGAGTGATGGACAGATTATTAATATGAGACTTGCAGCTTAGCGCATCGACAACTACATTCGACTTGTCAGGATGGTAATGAATTTAATTTTCATAGTCCTTGATCAGCTCTAACCATCTTCGCTGTCGCATATTCAACTCCTTCAGAGTGAAGATATATTTTAGGCTCTTGTGATCGGTGTAGAGATGCACTATATTTCCAAGTATATAATGCCTCCTCCACATTTTCAAAGCGAGCACCACCGCAGCGAGGTCAAGGTCGTGAGTTGGATAATGCTGCCGATGATTTTGGAGCTGCCATGAGCCATATGCGATCACACGGACTTCTTGCATTAACATGCAGCCGAGACCAATGCCAGACACATCACAATAAACGTCGAAATATTTGGTCGTATGCGGCTGAGCTAGCACTGGGGCTATTGTGAGATGCTTCACCATTGCTTGAAATGCATCCTCACATGGTCTGCTCCAATTATATTTGGTTTCCTTTTTCAGCAGCTCCGTCATTGGCTTAGCTATTTTTGAGAAGCTCGGAATGAACCTTTGATAATATCCTGCTAACCCGAGGAAGTTGCGAACTTCATGAATGGACTTTGGAGACTCCCATTTCAGCACTTGCACAATTTTTCTTGGATCAACAGTGATGCCCTCCACTGAAATATTGTGACCAAGAAATTGCACTTGGCTGATCCAAAACTCACACTTGCTGAATTTTGCATAAAGCTTGTGATCCCACAATCGTTGGAGCACAATATGCAAGTGTTTGGCATATTCTTACTCCGATTTAGAATAAACCAGAATATCATCGATGATGCCCATGACAAACTTGTCCAACTCCGGCATGAATACAAAATTCATGAGGTACATAAAGTGAACTGGTGCGTTGGTAAGTCCAAACGACATGACAAGATAATCGTAGAGCCCGTATCTTGTCGAGAATGCCGTGTTTGCTATATCCTCTGATCAGATTTTTATTTAATGATATTCGAACCGAAGATGCAACTTCGACAAAACCTTAGCACCCACTAATTGATCGAATAAAATATCGATGTGCGGTAGTGGATACTTGTTCTTGATCATCATGGCATTGAGCGGACAACAGTCCACACATAGACATAACGTCTTGTCCTTTTTCTTCACGAACAATGTGGAGCCGGCTCAAGGTGATGAACCATGTCGTATTAGACCTTTGCCCAGCAGGTCCTTCAAATGCTCCTTTAATTCCGCCAACTCATTTGGTGCCATCTTGTGCAACCTTCGAGAAATAGGCGTGGTTCCCGTAATAAGTTCAATCTTGAACACGATGTCCCTATCTAGTGGCATAGCGAGAAGGTCGTCAGAAAACACATCCGGATATTCACGGACCGCACGAATGTCCTCAAGCTTTGTGGCTTCCGTGTTGTATGTGGCTGGAATTTCTTGGATAAGGCGGTCTAGAATGAGAGTGTGTGGTTCATGTAGTGGAGAGTTTAAATGGACAACGGGTGGAACGATGATGAGAACAACACAATGACGGTGTAGCCACGACATTCCTAAGATGGCATCAAGATTTTGATCCTCAAAATCGGATAGATATTCTCACCCATCTTAAGTTGTGCTTTATGAACTTTCATGTCCACAGCTATTTTCCCACCCGAAGAGCAAATCAAATATGGACTTTCTGTGGGAGTGATAGGTAATTGATGCTTGACAACATATGATTGGCCAATGAAGTTATGGGTGGCACCAGAGTCAAAGAGTATGACTACGGGATGATCAAGTAGAGAAAACGTACCCACGAGGACGGGTTTGCCTTCGGGCACGTCTTCGATAGCTATGTGGTGGACGTTGCCAGGTTTTGGTGCTGGTTTCTTGGGCTGATTGTGAGGTTGAGCTGCACACTGATATGGTGCTTGTCTGCTGCCCTGTCGCTGCTCGGTGCAGTCCCACACGAAATGCCCGACACGGCCACATGTATAGCACGTATATTGTGTCGGGTTCCCTCCAAGCTGCGTACAGAATCGCAGTGCACGTGGTGGAGGTGGATACGCACGAGCGACCATTCTTTGCTGCTGCTGCTGTGGAAATGGCAGTCAGAAACGAGGCTCATTGAATGAACGACTGTGGAACTGCTGCGGTCGTGCCGGTGGCTTCCATCGCTGCCCGGATGGTGATCTATACACCAAACAGTACTTCTGTGGACAACCCCAAATGCTGCTCGATGGTGTGCTCCATTTTCTCTTATCAGAAATGAGCTCGCGCTGAGCATCCTCTTGCACATCGCGGCATTGAAAATGTCATTGAAGGTGCCACGATTGCATTGTGCAAGTTGGACCTTCATCTTGGTATTAAGGCCCCAGAAGAACGTGTCTCACTTCTTGTCTTCCGTACCAACATAATCCAGCGCATATTGCGCCAAATGATTGAACGCGTGGGAGTATTCATGAGCACTCCTCCTGCCTTACTTTAGCTCCAGAAATTCCTGAAGCTTCCGCTTCATGATATCGGGAGGTACATGGTAGGCGCGGAACGCCTCCCGGAACTTGGTCCATGTGACCGCATGACCAGCCGGTAGTGACACGATGTAGTTCACTAACCAAGCACCGCCGGATCCTTGAAGCTGTTGCGCTAAGAACAAAGCCTTCTGCTGTCCAGTGCATCGTAGCAGACCGAACTTCGCCTCGAGGGTGCGGATAAAGTTGTCCGCCTTGAGAGGCTCCTCGGCCTCCATGAACACCGGTGGATGTGTTGACAAGAAGTCCGATTACAAACTCTGTTGGGGCTGGCGCTGCCCATTGTCTTGTCGCGCTCCTTGAGGGGACAAATTCTGCACCAACATCCGCAGCAACTCGGTTTCCTCGTTGTGCGAGCCGAGCACTGCGGCGAGAATCTCCGCGAGAGTCCTTGGAGGTTCAGGTGGTGGTGATGGAGGAGCTTGTTGCTCGGTGTAGTGGTTGGCTCCGGTGTCGGAGATTCATCACAACGACCCTGGCTAGAGCCTCCCACCTAGGGCGTAGAATGTGTACGCACCATTCTGCATCCACATGATTTAAAAATCAGCAACATGTTTGTTTGCTTCATGCAGTCCATACAGTAGTAGTGCGAGTATTGACAATGTGATAATTGTATAACATTCACATATATTGATAAAGTACACACTTTATACAAGATATATTATCTCATGACCAAGTTTACAATAGTGAACTCTAAAATGACGGACTCCCACTACGGAAGTGCATCTCAACTATACTTGGTCTCCATGAGATGTCATACACACATTGTCATCTCATACCCACCCACTACTATTTATAATATGATACAAACATGGCTTTAAAATAAACGTGAGCAACGGTTAACTATACGTTGCCTGTGATGGCAGTAGTGTTGCCCCATCCTACTACAATTCATCCTCGTTGGCGAACTCGAGTAACTCAGGATCTTCCTCCTCCTCAGGACATAAAAGCACCAACGCGCCCATGTTAAGTGATATGTCCTCAGCCGGTGGATACACGACAAGTTGCAGCAAGTGTGCCGGAGCCTCCCACAAGTCCTCCTGAACTTGGACTGCCGCGGCTTCCCAACCTTGAGCTTCATCGACGGCTTCATCTCGTGCCTCAGTGGTCACCAACAGCTGCTCTTGCTGTTGCTCCACCACCAGTTGGTTCGCTTGCAGCTTACCACGAGCTTGCTGCAGTTCCCTACGAGCCTGTCATAGTTCGGCGTGAGCTTTCTGCAGTTTATTAAGAGTGTGTTGCAGTTGATTCTCGTGTCGATTCAGCCGGTGATTTGTTGGAGCCAGGAACGAACATAGGTTCTCGTTGATGTAATCAAGAGTGTCACCCCATTCAATCGCTTGCCTCAAGGATTCGACCTGCTGCTGAATTATTGCCCCTTGTGTAATAACCACCATGTTGGATGCAGCAGCATAAGTCCCAAGTGTCGTCGATGTCGTGTCACCGTTCGGTTGATAGGCCTCAACCATACGATGTTGCCACTCCAGACCAGCTGCACCACGGACCAGAAGAGCAAATTGTGTCCCATCCATGGCATCTTGATGAAGCTAGCAAAGCTTCATAAGCGCTTCGCCGCTGCGACGGCCCACGTGTCCTCCAAACGAGCTCCCAAGGTAGTGACCGAGAAAAAGAGCCCATCCACAAAGAAGTGGACTAGCAGGGACGTCAACAAGGACGGTGCACGACAGTACGTCTCTGTCATCCGTCTCTTGCCCAAATAGCATGGCATTTCGATGAAGCCAAACTGCTCAAGCACTTCCCGCAGCATGATCGGGAAGCCCTGACGGTTAGCGGACGTGGAGAACACCCATCCATCCGGCAACAATAGCATCACATCCGCCATGTATAAAAGAATTATTTGAATGGGTCAAATACTAAAATTCAATAAATTTTGTTTATAAACATATCCTAGATGTGATAATTAGGTTATGAAAGTGAATTCAAATTTAAATGTCAAATAAAACATTACACTAGAATTTTGTCACAGTTTCTGTTGATTCTGACCAGTCTAGAGAAACTCACAATTTTCATCCAGTTAGCGGCACAATGAGGACTTGAGTTCAACTACAAAGTTGTACTACACTGCATTATCTTTCCATAATGTCTATATTTGCCTCCAGATAATTTCTGTATGAGGAGATATTACTTTTGCCTTTTGACAGTGTTTCTGGAAATTTTTTGACAGGACTTCCTTTGTTTAAGGCTGATTTTGTCCGCATTTTTCCAGATACAAAACATCAATATATGCAAAAATAATAAATTAAAATATTGTTTCATACATCCTAAGAATTCCAAAATGTGTTACATGAAGTCATTCATCGACTCTACTAGGAGATATGATAAAAACAGTGACAGGGTACAGAAACTGTCCAGTCTCTATCCAGATTTAACAGAGTTTGGAAATTTGAATTTTTCATTCTTTACTGGGGGATTCTGATCTGGAGTTGAACATAAGAGTTTTAGAGGACTCTATAAACTTTTCAACCATGTATGGAAGATATTCAGTGCTTATTTCTACAGACAGTTGAGCTATTCCGAAGTTAAGTATTTTGCTGCCAGATTCTCAGTTTGAATCAGGAACCTGGCAGTTTCAGTTCAAATGAGATTTTCCAGTTTTAAATCTTGAAGTCTGCCTTCAAGCTGAAAATGAAACTTGTGGATGACTTACTTAAGTTTCCAAACCATATGCCTGCTTATCACAACGACCACATGATTAATAGTCAATCTGACCAGCACGCTCCAAAATAGAGATTAGAAATTCCAACTTAGTCCTAAGTTGAAAGTTTTTACTTGTTCTCGAGTCACACCTCCAGCACGGATATCGTTGTCGACATGCCTGTTGAAACTCGAATGCAATGCCGGTACTACGCCCTAACCAAATAAAATCCTAAGCCGGTATTCCGGTATACGTCTCAACAGTGGCACTAATGACATTCACTCGCAAATGTTTTCAACTCGATCTACTTAAAATTTGGTTAGTGTACCTGCAACTACACACAAATTACTGATGAATCATATGGTGCCGTGCGGCACAGCTCACACGGGCAATCATTTCCGGCATTAACAATAATATATATGAAAGTAAAAACATTCATCCCGTATCATTCCATACGGGCCGCCCCTGTGAGAACTTAATCACTTTTGGGTTAACACATAATCATAAACCTAATCACTTATTATGCACCTACTCAACGTAATTAACAGTGGATTAGCAATACTTACTTGGATCTCGCTTTCCATAGCCTCTGTCTTAATCGTTGTGCGCAGACCTGTGGGCATCTATCCTTCCCGCCGTGATGCACTCCGTTAGGATCGGTTTTTCCATTCGGGATTAGAGGCTAATTAGTGTGTTGACAGCGTCATTAGTCTCTTCCCCATTTTATAGTGCATACGGCAGGGGGACCAAGCCAAAGTCAGTTAAGGTCGCCTCCGATTGTGGCGGTTACGAGGTTTGAATCGGTCACGTTGGTTACCGGTCTCATTTTCCCTTTCTTTCTTCATTCTTTTCTTTATTTAACACTTTTCCTTTTCCTTTTCTCATTTAAACCCGAGATCAATCCAACATTCTCCCCCTTGATCGTGTGGTTCAACTTTATTTATCCATTCTCAATAAGTATCATACACAAAGTGAGGCGTTACAAGGGTCTATAAAACTACCATTGAACTTTGACACTTATGATGTATCAACTCATTTCAAATGGAGAACATTTTTCTTTATGGGAGTGGCTCTTTTGATAGTCCCTACTTTCCAGAATAACAAGACTTCAATTAATCCCATGCTGGCAACATAATTCGTATTGGGTGGTAAGCCTTTATCGTTGGATCCTAGCATATAAATTGTACTATATGCTCATCATTGATGATTGATTCTGGATTCTATCTTTCACAACATTGACACTTTATGTCAAAATGATTGGCAGTATCATTTGACTTGTTGTTACTCCCATAGAAAATTGCGTGTTCATTATCGCGGTATAGCACAAGTGGTTAATTAATGCTGTCGTCCACCTTGTGCTCTGGAATGAAATCTTTAGCCATACAACCTGCTCATTGGCCTTATATCATGCTATTAAATAAGTTTACATCATAGATAAAATATTTACACTTAATGATCGATCATAATTATGATCTACCATGTACGCAATTCGTCGTTCATTTGGAGTCTTTTCCACGATTTGAATCCATGGGTGAATGTGAATAGATAACATTATCGTGGATTACTTGCTATTCACATACCCAGTAACATCAATATATGAATAACAAATTACTTTATGGTTATATCAATATTTAAAGCGTTAGCATGGTATCTTTATCATCTTATATATAACATAAGACTTTATTTGCGGCCTTCCAGTGCTCCGCTTCTGGATTTATTTGAAATCTGCCTCACATTCCCATTACATAAATCATGTCAGAGACGTATACATGCTTCTGACACCTGAAGCACAAGGAACCGACTCTATCTGATCAGATTCATTTTGGTTCCACAAATATCTTAATGTTTAGAATTCATTTTCTCTGACCATAACAGCAGGCGTAGGAGAGCACATGAGCATACTGAATTTCTTTAGCACTCTCCAAAGTATGATTATAAGTAGTCCTAATGTGAAAAGGACCCAACTTCATAATCTCAATGTGAAAGACATATGAGTTTTTCGTTATGATACTTTAAATGACATCAGCCACATCGAGGACTATAAATGCGAATTACTGCCTTGATTATTAACATTATTGCAGTTATTCACAATATTATTTGTAAGATCAATAGTTCGGATAACTTTATCGAACTTTAGTCATTATTATGTTGAAGCTTGCTTCAAGACATGATCTTCTTAAAATGACATGCCACATGTCTTTCTTTATCATCGTTCTATGACAAATATTTCGATTTGATCATATAAACATTGATGTACCTTTGCAACAATCTGCTGTGGCTCTAAAACATGATGAGCAATGGTTTGAGCGTCACGAAGAACAAAAACAGAGACATGCATCTTGCGAAGAAATAATCTTCCTGACATATGTGACATCACTATTTCGTTCCACTTGCGAGTATAACATTTAGAAACAAATTATCTAAATTCGTGGATTGGACACTTAATACATAGTAACAAATACATAAATATCATTTGACTTTAACTTTAGTAACCTTGCATTAATAAGCATATTTTCCAGCATAAAGTGGTTGTGATGCTTAGATATCCGCCTTATTAAAGTTCACCAGGCATGCTCCCCCGTGACATAACGATCGCGTATAGGATAAATGTGGCCATAGCGGAAAAAATTATCCATAAATATTAAGATTAAGATGCACTTATTGGTATTTGAGAAGGCTAACAGAAAAAGCGTATCTTTTAATTAGACTTACGATTCTCCCCCTCGAAATGTGGCATAGGTGACAGTGCCACAATTTCAAAGAAGTAGTCGCACTTTTCCATTCTTCTCAACATCACATTTTTCATTAATATCATTAACATTATATAAATTATTCACATGCCAAATGGAGTCATTAAGAGATAATACGTAAAGATTTCCTGTTTGAAGACGAGACAAAACGCATAATTCTTATCTCCTGAGCACAACACCAACATTATTCATACTTAAAATGGGTACAATAATTATTAAATGGAAATATGGAATGCACTTCTGCATGAGTTACCTCAACTTCGACATTCGTGTATTTCCCATTTTCCATTTTAATTATTCTTTCCCCTCACCTCATGGTTCTGGTCGTAGGCATGGAATGAACATTTTCATTTGATTCAATCCACTAAAATTTTCTAGAAAATCAAAACAACATGATTTATCTAGAAATATAATCTTTATCATTATTATCTTATTGCAAAAGTTGCATACAATCGACCTATACGCAGCGGAAACTTATAGTGCTAAAATCGCACGTGTCATAATTCACGTCGATTGGTTCTTTAAAAGTCATTATATGAGGCTCAAAAGTATACAAAACAAGACATTTTATCTTTATCTGATAGGAATTAACATTCATGTCTTGATTCTTAATTTTTTTTATAATTCTCCGTTCATCCTGAATAACTTCAAGAGTCATTTCAGAAAGTACTATCATATTTTGAGAAAATTATAGTTGACATTTTGATTACTCATATTTGGAAGATGCTCAAACATTCTTTCATTAGATTTCCGCTAAATTTAAAACACAAAGTTTGGAATAAGCAAAAGACTTTATTCATAATATGCTCCCCCACATTTATACCATCTTAACATTTCCCACAAGATTTATCAAAAGCTTATGAGCATTAGTACTTTGAAAACTTTCCAAAGACACTTTTATATTCATAAAAAGTTTTATGACAGTATTTTCTTTATAACATTACATCCACAATGTCCGAAGACATTGAGAAATTCATTATGTGAGGAACAACAAGATCGGAGCACTTCTATTTTTCTTAATTTAGCGTCATAGTATCACTTAAAACATCATTACTTGGATACACATAAATTCATTAGATCCCAAGTAAATGTTAATGCAGTTCATTCAACAAGAGAAATCACTGCACATAAATTTTCAATATTTTCATATCGAAACATCATTATAGTGGTTGTCATTATAACATTAGAAAACATTAATGGATCACATCAAAACAAATTTTATGTTAGTAAATAAATTATCATGCAATAAGAGTGCAATTATATGACATATCACCGTTAGGAAGAAAATGTCAAGAATCACAAAATATTACTATAGATAATATGACTCAATTAAATCAACCAGATTTAATCTTAGAGTCAACAAATGCTCAAAAACTTTCAATTTCACGCTAAATCACCGTTGGGTAGAAAATAGCATGAAATTGTAAGACATAATTGAATATGAGCATTAAATATAATACGACTCATAAAATTAGATTAACGGTTGTCTAAATAATTCCATAGTCAAAATTCTGAACAAATTTTGTGTTATATCACTGTTGGGCAGAAAATAACACAAAATTGTAAAGCATAACTAAACATAAGATTTTATAAATATGACTCAAAAATTAAATCGACGTTGGTCTGAAATAATTTTAGAGTCAACATTCTCAAATTAAGCATCCATTATAAACATTAAATAAATTACGTCATTTGTTGATGCTTAAAATGATAAAACTTAATAAAAATATTATATCATCCAAACAAAATCATCCCGTTGGTTCAGATTTTATTTGGATTAAATAACATACTTAAACATTACTTTATACGAACACAATTTCTCTATCTAAAACAGTACAATAATTTAAATTCATAATTAAGGTAATGCATAAATATGTACTAAAAATAAACAGAAAATTTTCTTCTAAAGTTCATGGGACCATAACCACAGCAAAAAACTAAATACAACCCAACTTATTAGTTCAAACAATAAAATCATTTCAGCTGGATTAAAGTCATTTGGGCTGAGACCCATGGCAGAATAAGGGCCCATTAAATCATAATTCATTTACAGTAAACTTAAGAATGATATGACCATCTAATTATGTACTTAATCAACACGATTTCCATTAAATTAAATGCAAAAATTAGTGGCAGCCCCATAAAAACACGGTCAGCCCATCATGGTTTTAGCCCAGTCCACTAGAAAAAAAAAGATTTCTGCGGGTCAAAGAAACCTGGGCCGATGCCCTTGGCCGAAAACTGGCCCATCAGCCTCCCCATTCTCAAACGCGTGTGGCCCAGTGGCCGATTACGCCGCCGCCTCATCCGGACCGTCCATCGTGATCCGACGGCCGAGAAACATTAAGTGACAAACAAAATGGCGGCGGCTAGGAAAACCCTAGCCCATAACACGTTACTCCCCCTGAAAATTACGGATCAGAGAGCGGAGCTCTCATTGGAGGCGGTGGCGGCTCGCCATTCCCAACCGGGCGGCGGCGCAGCTAGCCAGCGCTCGGCCAGCTTGGAGTGCACGGCGCGCGCTGGCATGGCGAGCATGAGGCCGGCGCTTAGCACCCTGTGCGAGGCGGCGTAAGGCGCGGCTAGCGCGCGCGGATGCGTGCGGGCCATGAGTGCGACGCCCGAGTTCCCAGCACGGCTTTTCCATTCTTGCACGAGCAGATCTCGCGAGGATACAGCATGGCGCACGTCGTCAATTCGTGCGCGAGCAGAGCTCGCGATGCGGGATTTTCCCTAATCCAGCTCGTGCGAGCTGGCGAGTTGCGGCGGCGTTGTCTCCGCCGTGGAGATGACGGAGCCCATAACCAGTTAAGTAATTCCCGCCCCTTCTTTGCATTAACATAATAGATCTGAATCCGTTCTTTCTTGATTGCTTTCGATTCGAACCAGTGAGATTTCATTTGGGGAAGAACAGACTAGAGTTAGGGTTTCGGGAATTTGGGATTCACATCAACCATTTCTAATCTTAATCACTAACCCAACATGATTAAGGCATAAAGATGATTAGATCTGGCTCTGATGCCATTGTTCGAACTTAAGCACTTTCGGGTTAACACATAATCATAAACCTAATAATCTATTATGCACTTAATCAATGTAATTAACAGTGGATTAGCAATACTTACTCGGATCTCGCTTTCCATAGCCTCTGTCTTCATCGTTGTGCGCAGATTTGTGGGCGTCTGTCCTTCCCGCCGTGATGCACTAAGTTAGGATCAGTTTTTCCATTCGGGATTAGAGGCTAATTAGTGTTTTGACAGCGTCATTAGTCTCTTCCCTGTTTTATAGTGAATATGGCAGGGGGGCCGATCCAAAGTCAGTTAAAGCCGCCTCCGATTGTGCCAGTTACGAGATTTGAACTGGTCACATTAGTTACCGGTCTCATTTTCCCTCTCTTTCTTTATTCTTTTCTTTATTTAACACTTTTCCTTTTCCTTTTCTCAGTTGGACCCGAGATCAATCCAACAGCCCCGAGCTAAGCCGCATCTCGAGGTACATGACCAGATTTTCTACCACCTGTCAGGGTCCCATGTCTCTGCATAATGCTGCACCAGTAAGAGGCACATTGGGTTATGTACCACCCAACGGGGTCCTATGTCTTTTCCTAGTGCTGCACCAGTAGGAGGCGCTTTCCGTTGTTTATTAAAAAACACATTACATGCTTTTCAACCGCATGATAGGTGGCCACATAATTTATCTCGAGTGCTAGGGATCAGCGTGTGTATGGCCCTTTGAACATTGAACGTTCAAGAGTTGCATACTTTGTGTTTTTGACCACATGATGGGGTATCTTTGCTTTTGCTTGAAGCACGCTGGGGAACAATGTTTCATATGATCCCAAAACCATGAGAAGGTTCATAGACTAATATTAACTCCCGTGCCAAGCCACGGTGACAATCACATGCTACTTCTTGCATGGTGAGCTTACAGCAATTGATCCGCTTGTAGTGGTGTACCATACCTCTTACCTGACATCAGAGCGTTGTTACAGGATACAATAACACATATGTTAGCTTGCCACCTTAAGTAACTAATACTATAATAGACCTTATATGGGCATAGTAACTAATCCTCACTCGACTACTTCTAAGTTTTCAAAATAGGCTCTTTTCGAGTGTGCTATTCCCAATGTGGCTCTGATACCAGGCTGTGAGGATCGAGTCCTCACATTCCAGGAATTGCAGAGGGTGGTGACGTGCGATGCGGCACCCAACATCACACACGAAAAGAATACGATAGAATACAAAGTTTTATTTATATAAACAGCGGAAGTCTTTTACAATACTTAATATACCGCGAAAGGCATACTCATAGCTAAACTATCAGCCTACCTATGCAAAAGTGCAGCTGTCCAGCCCGGGGATGCTACACACTAGCAGCACACAACAGATCACGGCGGTGTGCAGGGCTTCCAATTGGCGGTATACCACGACTGGGGCATCGCCTCATCTTTGGGTCCTTCCTCATACGTCTCGCATGCGAAAAACTTAATATAGCAACTGTGAGCATGAAGGCTCAGCAAGACATAACCATCTCACCTAAGCATGGAACTCTAGATGCAGGGATGCTTAAACATAGGCAGTGATTTGCATAAATGACTCGCCTACAAGTGGATCCTTACTTTCAAGTTATTAGCAGCAAGTTAATGGTTCATAAATATAACTTTAGTGAGCATATACTACAGCAGGTATGGTTGCAAAACAATTATAATTCAATACATCATATTCTTCTAGCTTCTTCAACATTTACTACGTCACGACACCGTGAACAAGCGATTCTAATATAACCACAAGGGATGGTGATTGCAATCAGTAGACACACGGATAACACGTCACGCACACCCGTGCAAAAGAAGCGTGTTGTGCTCCTCACGACATCATACGCAACAACCTTTCATAAGAAACTCAAACACCAAACCGGTCCCACCATCGCAGGCATAAGGTCCCTGCACATAGCGTCTCTGTGCCTGCCAGAAGATTTACACTTTGCTGCCCTCAACCCACCCCTATCGATAGTGGGTTATGCCTCGACACCCAAGTTATCAAGTTACATATGTTTCATGGGTTCCATATGCCAAGTATGCATGTATTACAGTTCAAACTTGCTTAGCGGGTCCCCACACAGATCGGTCCTCAATTAACATAGGCAGCGCTATGCACGTGAGATCACGTTTCGTTGCTTCCTACGCTGGTGCCCGGTCTCATAATAATAGTCTCGCGAGTAGATTCCAACTACTCAACTTCTACCGGATTCCATATAACATTAGCATAGCAATTCTACACGTCGAGCTATACGGCTACCAAAATACTCTATGGGATTGTGGGTCTTGCAATTTGAGTATCGATACACCTTAGACATAATGCAATTCAAACTATAGACTTAATAGTGATACAAATGAAAATTTTGAACAATCTCTTAAATGCAAACCGGGGCTTGCCTGGCTATGAGTCAGAGGGGAAGTTAGCTTCTGCTGGTATACTCTCCAAGGGCTCTGGCTCCTCCTCGATCTCGATCACTATATGATATGCAGTATATAAAGTACATGAGTGATATTGAAACTATAAAAAAGACTTTCTAAACACTGACCATGTATGGCGATGATTTTAATTGGCTTTGGGATTTTTATCGTGGATACTAGGTTCTGTGAAAAAGATATAGACCAAGAATTGGAGATGTTCAAGGAAGCTTGTTGTTTCTAAAATTCTAACCAGTAAAATCCTTCTCAGGAATTTGGTATTAAATCTGGAGCTTTGTCATTGCTAACAGTGGATGATCATGGTAGAGGTGGTCTCACTGGTTCTAGGAAAATTTGTTTCATAATTTTTTGAGCTTCCTACAGGGAGAAATTGATTTTTTTAAGTTTGGGATAAAATCTGAAAATGTTTCTGTACATTTCTGAATTTTCTATAGACATTGGGGATTTGCACATTGTTTAGTCCAGTAAGTGAAGTCCAATGAACTTGAAATTTTTACTGGAGATCAAGTGTATTATAATGAATTTTCTGATCAACATAGGGAATTTTCCAATTAGCAGAACAGGAGTAATTAATTTCCCAAGAAGTTAGCTCAAAGGAATTAATTATGAAAATTCTGGGACTTTTATGTTCAACCGATTACACCACTGCAAAATTAGGACCAGATGAGTCTACCAGAATTTATTTCAAATTCTTTGAGCAAGTATACTAGGAGTAATTGAATTTAGAAGTTTGCTTAAAATCTGGAACTATTTGAAAAGGAAAAAGTTTGAATTAATTTGCCCGGGTCCCACCATTTAAAATGGGCCAACCAGAACTGGGCCACACCGAGGGCCACAGGGTTAACCCGTGCAGTAACACTTGGACCGGTAGCCACAGCAGATCTCGAGGGAGTAAAACAGAGGCTGACAGATGGGACCCGCACCCACCTTCTTCAACCTCCAGCCAGAGGCGGCGCTCGGGCTGCTGCGGTGGTGCCGCGCTGGTGAGCTTGCCGGCACCCCTCTCCTGGCCTTCTTTCTCTCTGAAACTCGCCGCCTAACCATTATCGAAGATGCTGAGCATGATGGGGAGGTCAGTGAACGCTGGTGATGGCTGGAATCATGTGCGCAACTGCGGCGGCGCCGAGTAAGGCTCCTGCGATGTCGTAACTGCTGTCCCGTAGCCTAAACAGCACGGAAATTGGTTGGGAAGCTTCTGGGAATCATAGAGAAGATGAAAATGAAGAAAAAAAATGGATGGAACAGTCGGCCATATCCAGTTTGACGGTGAACTGAAGCTTTTTCCATGGTAGTGGGCAAAACTCACCTAACTCAGCTCTCACTCGATGGTTTCCGTTGATTCTTGGTAGAGGTGTGCGCTAGGAGGTTCTGAACATAATACTTAACTGGATTAAAGAATTTTTGCACATAGAAACAGAATTAAGTCAACGACCTAGACCCGAAGCTATGCTCATGTAATCGGGAAAACTGGAAATACTTGAGCTACGGTCCACGACTCAACCTGAAACTTTGTGAGCACAAGCAGCTCGGGCAGGCGCACCTTTTTGATTTTCAGAGCAGCTAGTGACAAAGCCTGTAGCGCCGGTGTGATAGGGAGGCAGAGGCGTCCACCTCGGCGGCTCAACAGCGACATTCGCGAAACTGTGAAATACGGATGCATGAGCTGAGGAAACAGCACGAAAATGACAGGAGAAGGTGTAGCATCAAGTTGTGATTCACTTTGCGCAAGGGAACGAAACCAACCGACGGCTAGAACGGCTGGATGAAGTAAAGAATTAGGAGGCGGCAACAACGGCCCCGGTGGTCTGTTTCCTTGGAACAGAGGGCAAAAGGCTTGACGTGGAGAAGCGCCAAGGCCTGAATAAGGTGGAAAAGATCTCCTAGCAACGCAGCTGCCTGCCTGTTGCATGCCAATCGCAGTGGCGAGCCATCCCGACGTTGAGACGAGGGGAGCAGAGGGCAGAGGCGGTTCCTCTGTTTTTCACTCACTGGACAGTGGGCCCCATCAAAGCAAAACATCCTTCTCACCTATGGTCATTCAATTCCCATACCAGTACTGATCCAAAATGGTTAGATATTTGCTAGGAACCCAAATCAAACATGAGGAATTTGATTCTGAAATTTAAATATTGATTGACCAAGTTTCATCTGAAATTCAAATTTGAATTTTAATTTGAATGGGATTCAATGTACATATTGAACTGAATAGCAAATCTGCTACAAATGTTATAAAATTTAACATGTATGCTATTTGGAATAATTGGAAGCTAATGGTGAACATAAATTTTTATTTTGTCAAGGTTTGAACAGGAGCTATTTTGAATTTTTGAATTCCCTCGTGTAGGGTTTAAATCACCTTCCTTTTCCCATTTCCTTTTTATTTCTTTTCCCATTCAGATTTTAAATTCTCCTATCTGAAGTTAGTACTATGAATTTTTAGGGCTTTTACAGGTTTCACCTAGATCCACCAGCTAGGTAGTGTTGACGGCTATTATATACCAATTTCACGTGTCAATATAACTCAAATGTGTGAAGGAAATATCATTTCTTGCACACATCACCTTTCTATTTAACATATTTCCACTTGTCCTTGTAGAAATTAGTGCATGTAGGTATTTTACACGAAATTGAAGTGAAACAAGGGGATGGATCTTATAATATATCATTCAAGTCAATCGAGCGCTGACATGTGGCACCACATGGATCAAATGGCCCACAAACAGAAGTATCCGAGGCCATCCAATGGTGTAGCACCAATATCAGTCAATGGGACCCACCTGGAGAAAGCACAGGCTGTTTGGAGCTAGGACCAGGTCGGCTGACCTGTTGGTTCGGCCGACCCCTTCCTGGCGTCAAACCCGGTCAACTTCCATGTGTTGGCTCCTCCTGGATTGAAGAAGTCAGTGGTGACTGATTCACACGCTTTTGGTGGCGAGAACTGAACCTTCTCCAAGCTATAAATAGGACCCCTCACCCCTCAATTCAACACACACCACTTGAGTATTCATCCATTGTATGCACTAATCTCCATAGGTTTAGAGGAGTATAGGCTGTAGAGAGAAGAGCCACTAGTCCATAGTCTAAGTAGGAGAGGAGTAGAAGGAGTCTCTTCCCAATTCCTAATTGGGAAAGGTATGGCTCTCATATTCCTATTTGTATTTGTGACATTGCTCTTAATAAAGATGTTATCATTAGTCTTTTATTGTTCATATACTTGGATGAAGCATTTCTTGTTTGATTGTGGATTCCATATATGTGGTAGGAGTAGTATTTATGATTATGATACACCATTCAAATTATATCATCATAAACACTACAAACCCCAACTATACTCTAATTAGCTATGAGATGATTATGTCAATATGAATCACTTATGCTAAGAATTAACATTGGTTCAACGATGATTTAGTTAATTGCCTTAGGATGGCATGTGCCTAGGCTCTTAAGGTAATTACTTAATATGCTAGCATGGTGCTAGGATAGATATGTAGCATTGAATGTCTCGTAGACCCTCGGATTGAAGAGGTAGGCAATAGGTGGTGACAACCCCATATGTCCTTTGTAATCCTCCATGTCGGCTATGCCACAGGCTCTTGGTAGGAGTCATCCTAGTAGTGCTAGGGGTAAACCCGTGCCCGATGTGTTAATCCACTTAGCATGAGAATTCATAATCAACATGATCATCAGTAACTAACTTAGGCTATATATATGTATATTAGAAGCATAGTAGGAGTCTCTACCTAAATCTTAGCTTAGTCCCCCTTTACCTTCATTATCCCCTTAGGATAGAATGCTCTTGTGTATGTCACACTACCTCTAATTATCATTTATCCATCCTTGCTAGAACCCTACCTAGACCAACCTAGCCTCTCCATTTGATGATTGCTTTGCTTCCACCTAGCCTTCGTTCGGGAGAATATAAATGACACCCTTTGGGAATACTCTTAGAGAGAAAATGCTACATTGATAGATTTCGTGCGCTTTCAGATTTACATGTGTAATCTAAAATCTATTAACAAGCATTTCTAGCATCGCTGCTAGGAATGAATTATTATTAGTGCATAGGAAACATCAACTAGCATTTCTGGCGCTATTGCCGAGGATGATTTGTTGGTGTTTCATAGGAGTCATCAACAAGCATTTTTGGCACTGTTGCCGGGGAAGGCAGCCGAAGTATTGCAAGGTTGAGTGAATAGGATAGGACCCCGGTAGGTTTTAGTAGGATAACCCTTCTCTTTTTTTGCATTTTATGTGAAAATAGGGTAGTGTGTGTCTTGTTTCCGCTTGCCAGAAAACTTTGTTGAAGATCCTGAATCCCTTCTAGGAGATCAACCTTGTGTTGTTACTCCCCAGAAGCTTCGAGCGGCAAAGCAAGCCAGCATAACTGCACCAACAACCAAAACGCCAATGGCCCAAAAGACCCTTCGTGAGTTTTCGGCTCCCTCTGCTAACAATGTGCCTATTGGGCCCACTGTTAACACGGGAGACGTGAACTTTGAAATCAAGACTTGCCTTATCACTATGGTGCAAGCCAACCCATTTTGTTGGAATGCTAACGAGGATGCAAGTGCTCACCTGCAACAGTTCCTTGAGATCTGCAACCATTTTAAGATCAAGGACGTATCTCTAGATGTTGTCCATCTTAGGCTATTTCTGTTCTCTCTTCATGGGAGAGCGAGATAGTGGTTCTACACGAACCGAAGTGCTGTAAACACATGTGAGAAGTGTTCTACGACATACCTAAGTTTTTCCGATGGGCAAGACCAAGCCCTACGTGGAATAATTTCTAGCTTCCAGCAAGATGTCAAGGAATCTATTCTCGAGGCTTGGGAAAGGCTTTAGGAGTACATTCTAGCCTGTCCCCACCATGGGATGCAGTGGCGGACCCAGCGATAAGTTATAGGGGGGCTGAACATTATCTTAAAAAAGGGCAAAAAAATTCAAGCGTTAGTACAGAGAATTGATATTTTCTTTAAACATGAACACATGATCATGCAGATGGATTAAATATTTTTTGGAAACGTATAATTATGATTTTAAGAAGAATAATAATATTTCAAGGAAATCATAAGCAAACAAATTTAAATTTTGCATAATTTGTTTCAAATCTTTCACATCCCCAAAATCAAAATTTTGGGGTGTGACAGAGTATTTGATGACATGTATTGAATGATCAAAACATTACTTCGTGGGTTCAGTCAAAACAAGATTAAGGATAACCATGCATGGAGCATTCTAAATTACTGATTGGCACATAGCTGCCCACACTGTTCCTAAATAGACCCTCGTAGACCTGCAGATTTTGTAATATGATGCAATATTGGGTTACTTGGGATGGAAGATTGGCTCATTATCCAAAACTTCTACAACAAGCTGATTTCTTCCGCCCGTGACCATGTTGATGCTGGTGCTGTAGGTGCCTTCTTCTCATTGACGGTGCCCAAAGCTAAAGATTTGATTGAGAATATGGTGTCAAACATGGGTTGGAGCAACGAGCGTCTCCATACCCGCCAACGAGGCATGCACACCTTTAAGGAGGTGGACATGATCATTGCCAAGTTGGACGTCCTTACGAAGAAAATTGATGGACAAAGCAATGGTGAGCTATGTGGCAATGCATATGCCTTAGAGTCTCACATGACTTGTAAGTCTGTGGCAACACGGGCCATATGGGCAATGACTGCCCAAAAACTGGTGAAGATTCCCTATACGTAGCCAACAATGGAAACAACAATGTCTATCGTCTGGGAGGTCAAGGGGGGGGGGGGCGGCAATGATGCCAATTCTATCAAGGATGGTACAAAAACAATGGCAATAACTAAAATCAACCCAACTTGACAGAAGTTTCCATTGGCCAACTGAAGATCAATGATACTCTATCCAAAAAGTTGTCGGCTAATCACAAGACCCTGGGAAGCACTAATTCCAAGATCTAAGGACTATCCTCGGCCTTCAAGAATCAATTGAGATTCAACAAAATGTTGGAAACGCAGTTGGCTCAACTGGCAGCTGCTGTTCCTCCAATAGAGACTGGCAAAATGCCAGGACAACCCAAACCTCCAGTGGAGAATGTCAACATGATTTCTCTACAAGGAGGCAACTGACAGAAGGACCCCAGATGCCCTACAATTTCATGCTCGGTTGGGGTTCACCACTTTTACACGGCCCTTTGTGACCTTGGAGCAAGTGTGAGTGTGATGCTCAAGGTGGTTTTCGACCAGGTGAACTTCACGGAGCTTACTCCAACACCAACTCCAAAGGGCTGATTCTTCAGTCCGTTATCTGGCGGGTATTGCCAAAGATGTTCCAGTGAAAATCCGGAATTACTTCATACCCGTGGATTTCGTGGTGCTCAACATGATGGCCGAGAAGGATACGCTGCTCATTCTTTGGCAACCATTCCTAAGAACCAAGAAGGCTTGCATAGATGTGGGAGCAGGAGAAATCCACTTCCATATCAATGGCAAAGAGGAGAAGTTTAACTTTCACCCAAAGTTGGAACAATGCTCCATGATCCGTGTCAAGTATGGGATGAATGTTAACTACATTCAAGAGGTCCAAATCACACCTCCAAAGGTGGACCCGCTCATTGCATTCATGAGGAATTTAATCTATGCGGAGAACTCGTCTTATTGTCCATGCCAACACCCCAAGAAGACGCAGAAGTCTGAGCCTCCGCAAAGGCCCAAGTCCACCAAGCCACCAAAGAAGAAATGGCAGAAGAAGCAAGACAAGCTGTTCGAGCCCATCCCTCCGGGCCCGGATGTCATGAAATGAAGAAGGAGGAATGCCATCTCATTGGACGGTGGTGATACATAGCCTATAGGTTAACTTGGTAGTTATCCTTTTCTTTGATTTTTCTTTTCTCTTTATTTGGTTTTCCCCATTTAGTTTGATTCTTCCCCACTGCATATTTTGTTTTTCTTAGTAAGTTGAGAATCTTATATTCTCAACTATCATTTTTATTTCATTATTTCATAAATAGAAAATTGTTTGGTTTTGAAAAAAGAGTTTTTGTTCGGAAAACAATTTTTCCGAGCTGCAAATGTGGTAATTCACCAACGTGCTAATTCATTAGCCGTTGGGGAGCCACCTGCCAAAAGGGAGAATAGGGGGGCCCACATTGCAGTGCGGCCGACCCCCTTGTTCGGCTGACTAGGCGAAAGGGCCATTTTGGCTCTCCCTCCTCCAACGGCTACATTTGATTCCCAAGTGACCGTTGGGGAGTGCACACTATAAATGGTGGCTGTGAGGGGAACTTCTCCTCACACTTCACTTCATTTCATACCTCCCCAAAGTCACTCTTGCTCACATTATTTTTTCTTGCTCTTCATTGAAGTGCTCTTGATCAATTCCCAGCTAAAAAATATTTTTCTTTTGTTTGCATTTGCAATTTGCTCTCAAGTTCTTCAAGGAAAAATTCGTTGGGGGGTTTCGCTTTTGCTAACATCACCTCATTCGAGTTATTTCCTTGTTGTGTTCTTGTTTGTTGTGGCCATGAAAGGAATGAAGAGGTTGTTTGGAAAGAGGAAGGAGGATGCAAGCTCAAGCCATGGTGGAGATTCAAGTGCAGGTCCTTCTTCTATTGCTACACCAAGTTCACAGAGGAGGAGTGTAGGAGAGGACAATCCCATGGGTGAGAGAAGCAACCCTCACAACCTTTTCACGACGACGACCTCGACATACAAAGTGAAGTTGAAGATCAAGAACGCAAGCTACATCAAGATTGTGAGTTTTCTCATACGAAGGTTTACGATGTGGATTTGATCTCCAAAATAGATATAGATTCCGAATTCTTTTCCATTTGGTGTGCATTAGGATGGGAAAACTTTTCTTACATAGAGGACAGGGGTTCACGCCTTCTCTACATTCAATTCCTTTGCACACTCAAAATAGGATTTGAAGGTATTACTTTCAGATTATTTCTAAAAGAATACAAAATCCTATGGAAAGAATTAAGTGAAATTCTGGGCTTCCATTAACATTGTTTGCTAGACTTAGACGCTTTGCCTAAGTTTTACAAACATAGTTTTTGGCAATATTTAACTAGTGAGGTCAGATGTAGTGCACTTAGGAATAGCCACTTACATAACCCTACTCTACGCTTCATGCATAGATGTGTGGCTATGACTATATTCCCTAGACGAGATTTAAGGGTAGTGCGTGATGATGAGCTAAAAATTTTATTTGCCATGGATAAAAAGATAATAGTTGCTCCAGTTATTGCCATGATGACAAAATGGTTAGATTATATTCCAAGAACAGGGCCAATTGAATGCACTTCATTGATTACTCGTATTGCTACTAGGGTAGGAGCACTAGAATACTCTTCATTTGAGTATATTAAAAGTGAAAAAGAATTAAGTGATGAAGATTATTTAGTGCAAGGACGTACCCTTAAGCATAATCAAGATGGCTCTTTGTTATTTTATTATCCTGGCTTTGTCAGTGAAATTCAATTACCTAACCCAAATTATCATTTGTACAAATGTCGAAGGCTAACAACTGACCTTCTTCCCATCGAGGAAGCAAGAAGAAGTAATGTCTCTGGCAGGCTAACTAGAAGTTGTGCAAGGAGAGCGGCCATACCTCCGACAACCTCCACGGTCCATGAGTACGAAGAGGAAGAGAACCCAACGGGTGATGCCCCCGGATGGACTCAACCTCCATCGTATGAGACTGAAGGTCCGTCTTGGCATGGATGGCCAGGTGCCAAATGGGAGCCACCCCTATCCACTTCAAGCTCTAGCAGCTTGCCTCCAACGTCCATGAGAAGATGTCGTTCCTCTTTGGCTAGAAGTAATCGTGACTATAGCCAAGGAATGACGGACCTCTCTAGAGGTATGGAAGAGCTTGAAGTGAGAATGGGTGACATCTACAACACTCTCCAAGAGCATGTCCAAAGTACCCAAGACTAGCAACAACACATGGATGCTCAATTCACCAACTTCAAGTCCATGCTACAACAACAACAACAAGTCGATCTCGCAGCATACTTCCATCATCAAGGGTTCAACCCTCATCATGGAGGTGAGTGAAGAATAAGCTTGGTGGAGGACCCCCACTTGAGGTAAATTGTATCAACCCCTTTGCATATTTATTTTCCATTCAACCATAATCCACCTTGCATATAAAAAAAGTAGGATAGATTTGTTTTCAAATAAAATAAATGATGTGCGGTAAAAATGACTTGGAATTCACATAGATGAAATGATGAATAGCTGCTCTGTTTTAATTTTCCTAAGTCCCTAGTTTACAACTTACTACTCTCCAACATATTGCTCTCATTGGCTAAAGTTGCTTTTGCCTTGATTTGGAAATTGTGGGTAGCAAAAGCTTAATCCATTCTAAGTTGTTGTAAGATATGATATAGTGATAGGCCTGCTATTTCTAGTTTGAAAGTAAAACTTAGATTTCCGGGGAAATCCTAAAAAGATTTAAGTTACTCTCATTTGATTTGGAAATACCTACCAAAGCCATATGATACATCACATTAATTGACCTTATGCATATGCTTTTTGTCTTCACATTGAGCTTTGTCAAACTAGTATAGACCGATGTGAGATTTCATTCATTACTTTTTGAATTCAAGACTTCACTTGGACATGCTAAACTTCTACACTAGAAGTAAGCGAAATTCCATCATACCACCATTCCACAATAAAAAGAGAAACTCAATACCATTCATGCTTAGTACTCTCCCCAAAATTAATTGCATAAAAATGGAGTAGAAGACATGGCTACAAGAAAAAAAAAGAAAATGCATGCTTGCATCATAAGAATGAGAAAAAAAAGAAAAGAGAAATAAAAGTAGACATGTTTCATCCTTGCAAAATAAGAGAGTCCACTCAAAAAGGAGTCATCTCAAATATCGACATCCACTTCATTCCATCACACATGCACAAGCCTTGAGTCAAATTGTTTTGAATTGATTTCTCCTAAGGCTTGCTCTTTTGAATTAGCAATATTATGTGTTGCAAATATGCCTACAATATTCCCTACCAAGCTCCACATACAAGCCTTATGTAGAGGTAGGATGAAATTAGGCAAAATGCTTTGGTGAGGATATCTTTCCACTACACATAAAGGAGAGACTGGGAGAATCAAATTGAGATACATAAATCTAAATTGAACTCTCCGAAATTTGAGTGGAACTTGATTCCTATGGTATGTGTGCTCCATTTATTGTTCTATCTTTCAACCGCCCTTGAATAGGAGAAGGCATAAGCCCCATAATGACTTAGGATGGGTGAAGTACCATGCCAATTTTTGCAATACTAGGTAGAGTATTTTGTTGTGTACATGGTACTTTTGAAAAGTAGAACATAGTAGCAACTCCTGATCATCAACCTGAAGTTTGGACTTTACTTGGGACGAGCAAAGGATAAGCTTAGTAGAGTTTGTTAACGGCTGTTATATACCAATTTCACCAGTCAATATAACTCAATTATGTGAAGGAAATATCATTTCTTGCACAAATCACCTTTATATTTAACCTATTTCCACTTATCCTTAGAGAAATTAGTGCATGCACGTATTTGACACAGAGTTCAAGTGAAACAAGGGGATTGATCCTATAAAATATCATTCCAGCCAATTGAGCGCTGACATGTGGCACCACATGGATCAAATGGCCCACAAATAGAAGTATCTGAGGCCATCCAACGGTGTAGAACCAATATTAGTCAATGGGACCCGCCCAGAAGCCACCTGGAGAAAGCACAGGCTGTTTGGAGCTAGGACCAGGTCGGCCGACCGACCTGGTGGTTCGACCGACCCCTTCCTGGTGCAAAACATAGTCAACTTCCACTTGTTGGCTCCTCGCGGCTTAAAGAAGTTAATGGTGGCTGATTCGCGTGCTTTTGGTGGCAGGAATCGACCCTTATCCAAGCTATAAATAGGACCCCTCACCCCTCACTTCAACACACACCACTTGAGTATTCATCCATTGTATCTACTACTCTCCATAGGTTTAGAGGAGCATAAGCTGTAGGAGGAGAGCCACTAGTCCATAGTTTAAGTAGGAGAGGAGTAGAAGGAGTCTCTTCCCAATTCCTATTTGGGAAAGGTATGGCTCTCATATTCCTATTTGTATTTGTAACATTGCTCTTAATGAAGATGTTATCTTTAGTCTTCTATTGTTCATATACTTGGATGAAGCGTTTCTTGTTTGATTGCGGATTCCATATATGTGGTAGGAGTAGTATTTATGATTATGCTATACCATTCTCATTATATCATCATAAACACTACAACCCCCACTATAGTCTAATTAGCTCTGACATGATTATGTTAATATGAATCACTTATGCTATGAATTAACATTTATTCAATGATGATTTAGTTCATTGCCTTAGGATGGCTTGTGCCTAGGCTCTTAAGGTAATTACTTAACATGCTAGCATGGTGCTAGGATAGATAAGTAGCGTTGAATGTCTCGTAGACCCACAGATTGAAGAGGTAGGCAGTAGGTGGTGACAACCCTATCCGTCCTTTATAATCCTCCACGTTCGGCTATGCCAGAGGCTCTTAGCGGGAGTCGTCCTAGTATTGCTAGGGGTAAACCGTGCCCGATGTGTTATTCCACTTAGCATGAGAATTCATATTTAACATGATCATTAGTAACTAACTTAGGCTATGTATATGTATATTAGAAGCATAGTAGGAGTCTCTCCCAAACTCTTAGCTTAGTCCCCCTTTACCTTAGTTATCCGCTTAGGATAGAATGCTCTTGTGTGTGTCACACTACCTCTAATTATCTTTTATCCATCCTTGCTAGAACCCTACATAGACCAACCTAGCCTATCCACTTGATGATTTCTTTGCTTCCACCTAGCCTTCCTTTGGGAGAATATAAATGACACCCTTTGGGAATACTCTTAGAGGGGAAATGCTACATCGATAGATTCTGTGCGCTTGCGAATTTACATGTCTAATCTAAAATCTATTAAGACGCACTCTTGGCACCACTACTAGGAATGAATTGTTAGTAGAGTGTAGGAAACATCAACAAGCATTCCTTGCACTGTTGCCGGGGATGATTTGTTGGTGTTTCTTAGGAGTCATCAAAAGGTAGCTCAACAAGCGCGAGGTTCCGGCCATCGAGGTAAAATCTCAAGTTCAACCCCTCTGAGCCATTGCCAGCTCGTGAACGTGCACTACAACAGAAGAGAAGTCACCCACGAGGCAGTGGCGACTGTCACCGGGGCCCCGACAAAGAATATGGAAAACATTTGGGGCTCCTCGACCTTCGAGCCCACGAGCTCAAATGTGGTGGCCCAGGGAAGGCTTCGTAGCCCGCGAGGCTCGAGCCCTGACCCCTCTACCCTATGCTCGGGGTGCTGAGCGCTCTGGGCTCTCTGCGCACATGGAAGACAGAAAGAAGAGTCCGCTGCAACAAGTGGTCAACGAAGGAGAAAGCACGTCCAGCCCGCCAGGGCCGACGCAGCCCAGCCCTATCTGGGCTCCTACATCGAGACGCAAAGAGACACTCATCTCCGCTATGAGCGAGCTAAATACCCTTTGTTTCTATGCCAAAAAAAGTAGAAACTTAATTCTTGTCAAAGATTAGGACTCGAACCTCGAGCCTCGGTTCAAACAGCAACCCGGTCCCTGACCCCAAAAGTTGGGTGCGAGGGCTGTAGCGGAATCTGGCTTGACCGAAATCTCAAGATGCTTTGGTCTAAAGAAGTTCTCCCCCATTCAGAGTAGTCTGGGCCCTACAACCTACGACCCACGAGTATTGAAAACTCAAAGGCTACAGTTTGGAGTAGGACCGGTAGGACGAAGATTGGTCGAGGAAGAAAAAGTTTTTTCATTGAAAGGATCCCATATTACATGACAAGTTGTTTCTCTACATGATGGAATACACGTACTACTCCCAAAAGTGGTATTCCTATACAGGTACTACCTATCGAGGTCGACGACTTCGACGCCTCTGGGCCCCGTCGGCCTCCGATGTCAGCTGCTCCCAGGGCTTCGCGATCTTTACTGATGCTGCGCTTCTTTGTCAGTGACCAAGCCTAGCTTCCTGGCAATCGGTTCTTCAAAATCTAAGGAATGTGGGATAGCCCAAGCGGTTAACGTTTCTTCTCTATCAGGGGCATGGCTCCACTCAGAAAGAAAGGCCACTGATCTCCTAAGGATAAGTGGTGGCCCCACTCTATTGTCTAGCAACGAGGGTCGGAATTCCGAAGCCCCCGAGGTGGGTCAAGATGTGAAGGCGCCCAACATATTTCTCGACCCACATCCGAGCGCGAGTCAAGGATTCGTATAGGCTTGATGGCGCCCTGCATCCAGATTGAGCCGTCCCTCTCTGCACATCTCCAGTTGATCCTCCTGCCATCAAGCACCTGAGGGGCAACGGTGCATTTCGAACTCCCACGTAACTCCTCCCCTCTCTTTGCACCCCCAACCAGAATTTCCCAGCCGAGCTGACGGCCCAAGATGGCCAAGAATGGATCCCCAGCCGCAGCACCCTCATCGTTGGGGAGGTTGTTGGGCAGCAACGGGAAGGATGGAGGAAGGTGAGCGGGGAGTCCCTTCACCGCTGACGAAGGAGAAGGATGGAAGCAGCAAAGAAAAGAAGCCCTCGATGAGATCTATTTATAGTCCCGCCGAGGTAGCCAAAGGGATGGAAACGTTGCCGGTGGCGCAATAAACCTCCTCGTAACCGATGCTACAAATAAAGGATCGCAGTGACCAAGGATTCCTTCCACGCACCTTCCCACCTGCTCGAAGGTCGTGCTGCAATGAAGGCCAACAAAGACCAAGGACGCCCGTGCCTTGTCACTCCTCCAGGCTCGCACCCGCCTAAAGGGACACGCCGCTGCCCACATGAGAGGCCCCATGATTAACGCACCAAGGCGAGCCGCTTTGACCCCGAAGCCTCACCCTGCCGAGTCAGAGCAAGAAGACGGGACCCTGACCCAAGCACGGGGTCTGACCAAGTCCCAGGTTCGAAGGTCGGCTTGCCAGGATTTCAAGACCGCCCAAAATGATCAGGAGAAGGGGACGAACGATAGATATGTTGCCATAAAGGGCTCCTTCGATGGTAGAGGATACCTTTGATATCTCTAACGCGTTGTGTCCGAGCCCCAGCTCGGCGATTCAGCAGTAACCCCCCGAAGTGTCAACATCAAGTCGCTCGGATCCCCGAAAGGCCCAAGATCCTCGTGAATGTACTCAACGACATTTCCTGAAATGTGGACCCTATGCCCCGAGTCAATTACCTATCGAAATCGGGTGTTGGGTTCCAATCGCCTTCACATTTGGAGGCGTTTGGTTTTTACTTGGATTCGTCCCAACCGAAAGCTCACACGATCATTGAGGTCGGGTTTCCGGGCCCTTCCCCATCAATCCATGGACAGCTTGCAGAGGAAGAATAGCGTGGTTCCACCACCCACGACGCCCATCCTTGACGGGCCATGAACAGCCCGCAAGCAAATTGCAACAAAGTGAAGACATAATCCACAACGCATGAACCTGAGTGGCCCATGGATGGGACATGATCATCCACCATGATGCCCAACCCCTCTGAGTCAGGGACGGCTCATGGAATGGGAGAGGCTCCACCCGACCATCTTTCGCAGCGCCCGTCCCTACAAGGCCTTTAATGGCTCGCGGGCGAGGACAGACACGATCTTACTTCTGTTCGTGACGTCCACCCCCTCCGAATCAGGAGTGGATCACGAAATGGGATGACATAGCACCACCATCGAACGCCGTGTCACTCCAACAAGTGGTGGAAAATTGTCGGGTCATGTCTCATGTATGACTCGAGTAAGCTCAGAGTTCGAAGGTCCCCCCCCTATGGAATTTGGGACTGCTCGGAGCGATCCAGAGTGTGGGGTGGACGAACGCGAGGTCGTTCCACACAGGACACTTTCAGGGGTAGCGAATACCCTCCGCACCTCCGATGCTCTGTATCCAAATCTTGGTCGGCAGTTCAGCAATAATCGCACGAAGGGTCAGCTCGTGCCGCTCGAACTCCCCGAAGGTTCGGGATCCGTGTAATATGCTGAACAGGATACTATGAAACATAGGCATCGAGCCCCAACCTCATTGCCTGTTGAAACCGGGCGCTGGGTTCCATTTGCCCTGAAAATTGGGGGCAATCGGGTTTCACCCCAAAGACAGCTCAAGAGCGCTCTGGAGCTTGGCCGCTGAGGCAAGTTTCTTAAGCCTTCCCATTGCCTCCGATGAGCCCTTCCAGCACAAAGTGCCCACTCGACGCTCACGACCGCGAGAGCGGTGCGCATCAGCCTCTAACTAAGCAAGTCGCTTGGCCAGAGACTTGGGGGCTACTGACGGAGTCCAAATACCTGGGTGTTCAAAACCTACATCCACTCAGATCAGTCCTGAGTTGGCAGGGGTCAGCCAAGCTAGAGCCTCATAGAGGAAGCCACACCTCTACC
Source organism: Tuctoria greenei (assembly GCA_036927565.1). Taxonomy (NCBI): domain Eukaryota; kingdom Viridiplantae; phylum Streptophyta; class Magnoliopsida; order Poales; family Poaceae; genus Tuctoria; species Tuctoria greenei. Next base: position 55,970,981 of record JAYESD010000010.1, on the reverse strand, counting down.
CCTCCGATCCGGGTGGTTTGTAGAGCGAGATTCTCGACTCTACTGAGAAAGGCGTCGATCCCGTTGGGCCGAGCCCTGGCATCTGGGACAATATTGTGCCCATCGGGTCACTGCGTGGAAGACTGCACCGATGATGCTGCCAACTCCCTGCATGTCTTGTCCCATCCCGCCGTGGATAGCATGTCAGTCTGGGTACTGAGGCGCTGACAAGGAACTTGAGGTGACGTGACGGGGAAGATGCGCCGGTGGAAGGCGTGAAAGTTCGACCCCGCCTGAGGGATGGGTGGATAGGAACGAATATGTAAGAACTCGCCTCCCATATGAGGAAGGTGGGAACTAGCTAGGACATAGAAGGTATGCTCCCGCCTATAAAAGTGGGGCCAAAGCTGTTCGACGAGAAAAAGAGAAACAAGAGACAACATAGAAGAAATCGCCCCTGACAGCAACAAAGAAGAAAACCAAAAAGAGGGTTTTCATCCCCTCCGCTAGAGGACTAGGGCCCCTCGTCATAAATGTAATCTCCCGCCATTGATAATGAAAAGAAGAGATCCCCGAACTGGATGTAGGGCACCATGCCCGAATCAGTATACATCCTTTGTCCTAGTTGCTAGGCTGCCTCGAGGCAGAACGCATGGTACATTTGGTACTCATCGGCAATTGAAATACCGACAAATGTAATAGGACGAGTATGGCATGTGGGGTCGGGAGCTGCGTCTCTGAACGCGCATGTAAGGGGTGGGTCCAATAGGTCAGAGACATCCAACATAATTTATCGTCTTCCTCCTCGCGCGAACAAGTGATCCAGAAAAAATTCTCTGCAGCACTGCTGCAAACCAACACTGTGCAGCACCATTCAGATTTGTGACACCTGTCCATCTGTACTTATCTCAAAGCACACCCTCTGCAGCGGAGTGGTCTGTTCACCTCCGACTCGGCTCGGCTCAGCTCGGTAAAAGAAACCATGCAGGTCACCGAGACGGCTCAGGTTCCTTCCCCTTCCCCATCCTCCTGCTCCTGGCCTTGGCAGCGACATCTGCCACTGCCTTGGCGTTGAGCAGCAGAGGGGACAACATAAACATGGCCTTCCTCACCAGCTCCGGTTTTGGCAGGCGATAATGCCACCACGCGGTGGCCGAGTGCATCGCAGAGGAGGAACATTCTAATCCTTGGAAAAATGTTCGTGTGTTGGTGCACACAAAAGTCCAGGTGAGATTATGAAAGTGTTGTTGGGAACAAACGATTATTAGCGGTTCTAGATGTAGATGAATGCCAAACAAAACATGCAGCCATTTCAGAACAGAGTGGGCAGCGGGCACCAATCAATAATCCATCTGATTTGTGCATTGCTGGAAAAGGGAAGGACGGAGAACCGGGCATCGATAACAGACCAATCGAAAGAAGAAAGAGTATCTTCTTATTGAAAAGCAGACATAGCGTCACAAATCTCTCCTGGCCCCTGCCTTACAAAGATGAACATAATGAAACATCCCAGGTACGGCAGCAAGCAACAACAGACAAATCAATACTAATCATAACTACTAACAGGAAAAAAATAACTACTAGCAGGGGCTGCGGTACAGAGTAGTAGAAGGAAGGAAAATAAGGTTTTTCAAATTCGTAGAAATGACGCCGACATAGCGCTGGAGACTGGACAAACAGCAAAAGATGTTGTCTTTCGACGTCCCGGCGGTGGCCCTCAGCCTCAGCGGCGGTGGACCCCAACTTGCCTTCCTCCTCCGCGAGGCACTCAGCCACCATGCCGCGACACTCCCGCTTGTCAGAGCCGGAGCCAGCGAGGAAGGAAAGCTAGGTGCAGGTGGTCCCGTCCGTTAGGGAAAAAAGGAACATATAATTTAATGTGGAAAAAACTCCTTTAAGATGGAGGAGAAAAAAATTATGGGAAACATATCTATTATTATGGGTTAATTTACAAGTACAGGGGTGACCTATATTTATAGGCGTAAGCATACAAGAGATAGAGTCATATCCTAACAAATCTACTCCTGACTCTAAATATATAGAAAACTGTTTCTCAAACACCACTAGGGTGCTAAGCTCCACGAATGCCTACCAAGTCAAGACAGTGCTTGAACTTAGTATTAGATAATGGCTTTGTAAGCATGTCTGTGGGATTTCATTTGTATGTATCTTTTCAAAAGCAATATTGTCTTCTGTGGCAACATCATGAAAAGGTACTTGATATCAATGTGTTTGGTCCTGAATTGATACATGTCATTCTTGGTCAAACAAAAAGCATTATGGCTGTCACAATTAACCTTAATAATATCCTGGAAAACACCGAGTTCGGAAACAAGACCACACATCCAAATAGCTTCATTAACCCATTCAGTAGTAGCAACATACTCCGCTTCAGTAGTAGAGAGAGCAGTTATAGATTGAAGGGAAGCATTCCAACTCACTTAAAAACCACATAAAGAAAATACATAGCCAGAGATGGAGCGTCTTTTATCAAGATCACCAGCATAATCAGAATCAACAAATCCAATAACATCATTTGACTTCACTAAATTCTTGTCAAATAATAATCCGAAGTTAGAAGTACCTTTCAAATAACTAAGAATCCACTTCAGTGTATTCCAATGTTCTTTGCCTAGATAATGCATAAATCTGCTAACCACACTAACAACATGAGCCAAATCGAGTCTTGTACAGATCATGGCATAGATGAGGTTTCCAACAGCACTAGAATATGGAATACGAGACATATACTCTCTATCTTATTCATTATCGGGACATTGCAAAAATGACAACTTAAAATGTGAAGCAAACTATGTAGGAACGGGTTTGCAATTATTAAGATTGTACCTTTCAAACACTTTCTCAATGTAACTTTTCTAAGATAGAAATAGAGTACCAGCATGATGGTCACATTTAATTTCCATCCCTAGAATCTTTTTAACTGGTCCAAGATCTTTCATATCAAATTCATCACTAAGTTGAGTCTTCAATTCACCAATTAGTGACTTTTCATAAGAAGCAATAAGCATATCATCAACATAGAGCAGTAGAAACATGAAAGAGCCATTGGAGAACTCATTGAAGTAAATACAATGATCATAATTGCTTCAAGAATATCCATGTGCAATTATAAACAAGTCAAACCTTTTATACCACTGCCTAGGAGCTTGTTTCAAACCATAAAGAGATTTCTTCAAATGGCATAATAAGTGTTCTGACCAGAAGCAGAAAAACCTTCAGGTTGTATCATATAAATCTCCTCATCTAAATCTTCATGAAGAAAAGCAGTTTTGACATCAAGTTGCTCTAGCTCCAACTGAAACATAGCAACAATTGCAAGCATAACTCGAATAGAAGAGTGACGAACAACAGGAGAGAAAATCTCATAAAAATCAATACCATCCTTTTGTTCAAAACCTCTCACAACTAGGCGAGCTTTAAATCCTGCCAGTTCAACTCCAGGTATACCCTCCTTCCTTTTATAAATCCACTTATACTGTAAATGTCCTTTACCTACAGGAAGCTCAACTAAATCCCATGTAGAATGCTTTTGAAGGCTCTCACATCATCATTCATAGCAACTAACCATTGAGATGAGTTATCACATGAGATAGCTTCTGAATAAGAAGAAGGTTCAAATGCACCATTAGTATAATGAGCAATAATGAAAGCATAATGACCCATACTATTGGTGTCACAATATAGTTGTGGCAAAACGATATTCCTTCTAGGTCTATCAATTGCAATATTGTGCATATCAATAACAAGAGGTGCAGAAGTATAAACTGACTGTGTAGTAGCAGAAGCAACAAAATCATCATTAACAGGTACATCTACCTCAAGATTCTGAATAGTAATTTAAGGTATAGGTGTTGATGAAGAACCTGTAGTAGTAATACCTCTAGCGGATTTAAATATACTCTCATCAAAAGTAACATCACGACTGACAATCACCTTCCTAGAATCTGGACAATATAAACGATATCATTTCACACCACAACCATAGCCAACAAAAATGCATTTTTTGAGCTCTTGGCATAAGCTTTCCATTGTTAACACAAGCATAAGCAGTGCAACCAAAAATCTTAAGGTTGGAATAATCAACAGGTTTACCTGTTCATACTTCTTCTGGAATTTTGAAATCAATCGCTGAATTAGGGGCGCGATTAATCAAATAACATGTTGTAGAAGCAGCTTCAGCCCATAAACATCTCTTTTACCGTAAACCTGCATTAAAAAGCATATAACGAGACCTTTCCAGAATTGTACAATTCATCATTTCTGCAACACCATTTTGCTTAGGAGTATCTAGAACGGTTCTATGTATAACAATACCATGATCAGCACAAAATGAATCAAACTCACCACTGCCAAATTCCAATCCATTACTAGTCCTTAATTTCTTGATTTTTCTGCCAGTTTGATTTTCAACTAAATTTTCCACAACTTGAACGTAGGAAAAGCATCATTTTTATGCTTCAAGCGATAAGCCCAAACTTTGTGAGAAAAATCATCAATAAACGTGATCATATACTCACGACCACCAACCAAACAATGAGGAGCAGGACCCCAAAGACCAGAATGGATATAATCAAGTTTTTTTTAGTGCAATGAGTTGATAAAGGGAAACTGACCCTTTTTGTTTGGAAAAAAACACAATGTTCACAAAATTCCAATTTACCAATATCGTCAAAATACATCTCTTATGCAAGAGATACATACCTTTTTCACTCATATGATCAAGTCACATATGTCATAGCTTTGTGTTTAATGTGTTGGGTGCAATAGAAATAGTTGCAGTGCCTGTAACTGTGGATCCTTGCAAATAATAGAGATGATTCGTACGATTTGCTTTTAAAACCACACTGTTACCTTGAGAGACCTTAAGAACACCATCATCAGCAGGAAATTTGAATTCTGTTGCTTCTAAGGTGACCAAAGAAATAAGGCTTCTCTTTATTTTTGGAACATAACGAACATTGGTAAGAATCTTGAATGTGCCATCATGAACTTTAATTTGAATAGAACCAATTATAATAATTTCAAGAGAAGATTCATCACCAATAATAACATCATTATTTTTAATATGAGAATAATCAGAAAACCACTCTCTATGCAAGCAAATGTGAAAAGAGCAAGCCGAATCAAGAACGCAAGACATACACTTTTCAACATTAGAGGTGACCATAAGTGATTCCCCACTATCGAAATTCTCAACATTACTAGCTTCAGTAGAAGATTATCTAACTCTTTCTTTCTTTCTTCCTTATTTTTTAGCTTAAAGCATTGGGAGATCTCACAATTATCAGCTTTACAATATCGGCAAAAAGTCTTGGATTTACGGTTTCTAGACTTAGATCTTGATCTTGATTTACTAGAATTGTCCGCTTGTTGAGTTGGACCTCGAACAATGAGACCCTCACCCTTTGACTCAGAACGAGAATCAGTATCAAATTTCTCCTTAGACAACAAATTTGACTTAACATTCTCAAAACTGAGTAAGGTATTATTTTCATAAAGCATAATTTATTTAAAATGCTTAAACGAAGCAGGCAAAGAAACAACCAACAAATTGCCTTATCCTCACCATCAATTTTCACATCCAAACTTGCAAGGTCAACACAAATTGAATTAAATTCAGCAAGACGCGATTGAATAGAGGTACCTTCCACCATGCAAATAGTGTACAGACGTTTCTTAAGACAGAACTTATTTGCAACACTTTTAGTCATATAAAGCTCTTCCAATTTCTTCCGCAATTCTGTGGCTGATTTTGGGTTCAAGACTTCACGCAAAACATCTATGGACAAACTGAGTTGCAAGGTGGACAAAGCTTTTTCATCGAGTTCCTCCCATTTATCATCTGCCATATCTTTAGATTTTTATTCAAGACTCTGTGCACGCCCAACTGAGTACGAACGACCTTCATCTTAACCTGCCATATGGAAAAGCTGATTTTTCCATCAAATTTCAGAATTTCCAATTTAGTAGACATGATGTGCAGCAAATAATAGAGGAATTCAAAATCTTGGTAGATTTCCTGTGTAAACGTAGTAGAAATCTAGAAACCAGCATGCTGTCAACAACTTGAGAAGAGGTATGGGACCCTCAGCCGTGTGCACTTAGCAAAGATGACCACTTTTCTACTTCGTGATAATCTCCACGTGAGGCAACACGATGAGGAATCCAATCTCGATCTTTGGGACTTGAGCGCTGATGTACGAGCCGCAAAGGAAAAAGAAAAACTGGTACGGAAAACATAGAAGTGAGTACGGACACTTCCCCTGCGTGCAGCCCGTGCAGCACACCGATTGATCGATCTCTGATCAGTTTGCGGTAGCAGAACAACTCCAAGGTGCAAGACTCTGCGGCGGTTGTGGCAGAGGCTATCAACTGGACAACGCACATAGCAAGCCGCAGAATAAAGATCCGCACGCAACGGCATAGATGACTAAGTAGTTGACGGGGTTATCCGCCCAAAAGTGCGGAAGAACACGAGGGCTGCCCGCGGGGAGGCCACGATCGAAGAGAGATTTGATCTTGTTGGCGGCAGCGCACGATTTGTTAGGTTACGTTTCTGTATACCACTTGTTATGAAAAAGGAGAACACAATATTTAACGTGGAAAAAACTCACTTAAGGTGGAGGAGAAAAAATCACGGAAAACAGATCTATTATTGTGGGTTAAAGTACAAGTACATAGGTGACCTATATTTACAGGCGCAGGCATACAAGAGATAGAGTAATATCCCAACACCCTCCGTTATTCGACGTCGAGGCGGAGGCGAATGCCGCTGCTAAGGTTAGGAGTAGGAAGATGGGTAAGGAGCTGAGCCGTCTCGTGATCTCAATTTTTTTCCCCAGCCGAGCCGTAAGAAAAAAGGTTGCTCCACCAGAAACGATGTGTTTTGAGATGTGTGTGGTGGACAGGTGCCACAAATCCATACGGTGCTGCATAGATTTGAGTTTGCAGCAGTGCTGCAGAGAATTATCTTCCCGCGATTCGCCTTTCCCCGCTCCGGCGATGGTTGCGTCCATGCTCAGGTCCTCGGCCTCGGCGAGCCTGTGGCCAAGAGCGATGACAACTCATATCAGAGCCTTGTCTTCCTCCGTGGTGGTTGGGACCTCTACTCTTCGGGTCGATAGCGTCGGCGGCGGCGAGATCCGAGAGGCTTCGCTCAACCTTCCACGGCGTCAACCTATTGTCCCTGAGACACGCGCCATGGGCATCGTCCTCGGCCACGCCACCAGCGCTCGAGCAGGATGAGGAACCCCTCGACCGTCGCCCTCGCGGGCCACCCAAACATGACCTCCATCTCGCATCCGGTTGTCGGCAATAGCTTCCCACACTACCGCTGTCTACCTTCTCTGCTTCTTCGACCGCAACTCGCTTCACCCATCAGACGTCATGCTTGAGGTCGTCGTCCGCATACCTACAGGTGAAGAGGGACACTAATGAATGGCACTGTCCGCGACTGCGACAACCTCCTCTTCGGTCGTGCATCCCTTCTCCTCGCACCGCCTTCATCTCGCTCTGAATACGACAACCACACCACCTCCCTGACAGCCCGGAGCATGTTCAGCGCTGCCTCTGTCTCAGTTGCATCCACCCCTTCTTCGGCTGCTGCCGCATCGAGCACCATCCAGGCCTCCGCCCCTGCTCTAGGGTTTGGCTCGTCTCTGTTTGGATTAACTGCATACGCAACCTCACTGTTCCCAGCTGCTGCTAGCAGTGATTTCAGTTCTGTAGCGGCACCATCATTGTCATCAGTGGCGCAGATGAGTGAGGATGAGCACTGGGATCGGTTATTCTCGGCACTGGATGGCATCACACAGCGCCTATATCGCATTGACGTTGTGCAGAAGCAAATGGCGGAAACTGGCAGCTTTGACTTACAAAAAAATGGCTATTCATTCCAGGAAGGGCAAGGATGCAAAGGTGCAGCACGAGGCATCAAAACCACGTGAAGGAACTATGGAAAAACATAAGCTATGCAGTGTTCTGTTACCTGTTTATGAAATCAGTCCTGCTGTTGAAGACAAAGGGGTGCCTGTGAGTGACCAGCAGCTGTTTAACAAGGATAAGAGAATGGATTATGAGTTTGAGGATATTGATACAGAAGTTATTGGCTCACTCGAAGATGAGGTTCTTGCTGGAAAAACTGATGAAACCCTGAAGGTTGAGGAGGGTGTTCCTGTTTCTGAAAAACAGGGTGAGCAGAATGATGCTCCACCAGCATTTCAGAACAAAGATATGGATGTCACTGCAAATGAGAAAGAAGAAAATGAAGAGGAACCACCAGTTGTCTCCTTAGGTGTGAAATGGGATGATTATGGAGAGGAGAAAGTGGAAGCAGAAGTCTGTGATCGGCAATCAGGATATGAGAATATTTTTCAGAACTCTGGTTTAGAAGAGGAATATAATCTGTCTTTTCAAGCAATGTTTGGACCTACAGGATTGCAGGCTAAGATTTGGGCTCCAGTCACTGTACAAGTGGCTAATAGTGAGCATTTAATAAGTGGCAAAATGGTCTCCAGTGTAGAGTGGGGTTGTGCAGGAAATACAACTGTCACTGCTAAAGTGTTTTCAAAGAACAAAGGAGTAGAACAGGTGGCTGGAACATATAGGATGATAGAGAAATGGAGGGTGTTGCAAGGGCTGCTCACTGAAGAAAGATTGCTCAATTCTACCAATAATGCAAACACCAGCAGTCTTAACAATTAATAGGATGCTACCTACGGGGGTGGTGATATATTAGAAAAAGGAAGTCAAAAGAATTATATGGTCACCCTAAAGAAAGGACGAGTTGGTGCTACTTCATGTGCTCATTACAAAAACAAAGTGCTGCTATGTGAAAGTTCATTCAAGGTCCTATATAGGTTTCATCCAGTGATAGCAGCAGCTGCTAGCACGAGGGGCTGATAGCAGTTTTTGATCTTAGAGGAGAAACTTTCAATACCTCTCTTCGGGATATCTTAAAGGCAGTGTTCGAGAACACTGCAACAACAGAAGGTATTGTTCTGGGTAGAGAAGATTTTGGCAGTACACACTTGATGTTTTTGGTGCGTGCTTTCACGAGAATTGTGAGCATTGATCTGTCAAAGGTTAGAGCAATCATGGAGAGATTTTGTGAATAGGCCGAGAAGACAAATCCAGAGCTCTGTGAAGAAAAATCTATCTACCTTGGCTTGTGGAACAAATGGTGTCAGTTGACTTGGGTGAATCGAAGGATAAAAGTACAACTGTGAGCAAACAATTTTAGATTGAAGAATCGGAAGCAGCACTTCGGGAAATGTTGTCTCTGGTATTTTCTCAGGACAGGTTGATTTATGAAGTGGTGGAGAGTGCTTTTGATAGCAGTTCATTACCTCACACTTCTGCTGCTGTGAAGATCAGTATGAGGCTAAATGAAGATCCGCACTGTTCTTCCAAGGAATTACAGTTAGGGGACCTACTGTGGGTGTTGGATATCTGTTGAATATTGTGTACGAGTTGGTTACGGTAGGACTTTGTGTTGTATTAGCGGTGCGGTGTAGAGTTTGTGTTGGGCTCTGTACCGGCCTCCTTATAAATATGAGAGAAGAGTCGCTGTTGTAACCACAACAAAGAATACATATTCGGTAGGAGCGCCCGTAGTCATGCTCCGAGGATATAGATTTCAGATGAACCTCGTTAACAAATATCGTGTCTCACGTGTCGTCCGTGATCTGGCATCATATATCTCGAGAGATCCGTCGTTGCTTCCGTGTGCTTATTTTCTAACAAGGGGTAATCAGAGCCAAAGTTGGATCGGATCTAGAGGTGATGTTGAAGATCGTGAGCAGGCATAATGGTATGTTCCACACCGCGCAAAGCTCACACGATGTGTCCGGGGGAGACATGGTCAAGGTGGAGCATGGCGGCGATCGACGACTCGATCGGTGGAGTTGGACACTTCGAGCATGGCGGCTTGAACTGTTCAATGAGCTGCATCAACGAAGTTTCGTCCAGACGTGGAGAACAGATTGATGGCAGCTGCACGCTGTTGTTCGATAGGGGCCGATCAGATGTTGTGGAAGTGTTGTTATGACACTTCCCCCGATACAACTAAAGCGTAGTCCGCGGAGGTTCATATTCGGTTGGGACGCGTAAGATCTAGAGCGAGATGGTGACACAGAGGATTTTTACGTGGTTCCGGCCGCCTGAGCGTAATAGCCTACTCCACGAGGTGGTTTTGATGAAATTGTGTGCATAATATGCATGTTAGCTTGGTTGGACTCGTCCTCTACCGTGCAGCACAACCCTTTTATATGCTAAGGACTGGCCATTACATGATTCGCCTGGCCTGATAGGTGGCCCCTGCTGTATTAAACACCCTATACACGCTCTACTGGTATTATGGGTGATTAATTGTGTAATAACATGTCTTAATGATAGTGTTAATTGTATTGATAGTCCTCTAATTATGCATCATTAATATACCATTAATGATGTGTTAACAAGGTCTTGTAACAGCTGTTTAATTGCCTCTTGAATGTCCGTGCCGTTGGAGATCCAGCAGTCTTCCCGTTGTAGGCTTAGGTCTGGAGGCTCGACAAGTAGCAGCTCAGGAGCTTCTCTCTGTGGGGAGGTAGGTCCGGAGCTACCAAACACATGACAGTACCAGAGCTTCCCTCTACTAGGGGTTAGGTCCGGGGTCACTGGACATGTGGCATGACCGGACCTTCTTTATGAAGGGAGTCAGGTCCGGCCCTACAATACACATGGCAGTGCCGGAGCTACCCAAACAAGGGAGGCAGGTCCACTGTCGTGCGACTTGTGGAGCCTTCGGAAGTCTTCAAATCGGATAGGTGGAACTCCATGGTTTTAATCACGGTAACAATGGGTACCTAGTATCCAGAGTACTGACAGTGGTCACCAGACACACCTTGATACCCGAGGTGGGGATATCATCGATTTCCGCGCTGTAGCTTCACAGGTCTTTTCCTGGGTTGTTGGGGTGACAGTCTGTAGTTAAACCATCGCCGTGTGGCCTCTCTTGATATGGCGGGTGAGATCCTGGCATGCAGATCTCATGCAATTGAAGGTCACCGGTTTCCAATACAAAAAATGTATCGGTTCCGAGCGCAGTCTCTGCAGTCCTGTCAGGCCGCCGCCCTCGGGTTTCCAACTTCTCATCATGACAACGGTTCACCTGGTGCAACTTTTTTGACAAAGTGGACCCGGGCCCGCTTGTCATTGATAGGGTAAATTTTTGGAATGAGATTTTGATCCCGTCGCGGTCTCCATCCAAGCGTTGCGGAGGCTTACTTAAGGAGGAAAGCCTACACGGTTAGAGGCCTCTTTACACCTTCATTCGAACTTACGCTCAGATCTCTCCACCCTTGCGTTGCTTTTCCAACTTTCGCCCCGCTTTGCCGCGATGGAGTTGGGTCTTCCCCGCAGCAAGATCAAGAGCGATGAAAATTTTTCGAGGGTCCGAACCTACATGGGGTGGTCCAGCACCTCCTTCAGTAACTTGATCCGCTTCGACAGGCTTCTCTTCAAGAAGGAAAACACCAAAGGTATCGTCTCCTTCTCGGCGTACGCCATGGTGGGGCTGATCCCACCTTTTTCAAGTTTCCTCCTGGTATTGCTGGACTTCTACGGGCTCAAGCTTCAACACCTCGGCCCCACTCATTCTTGCTAGTGGCGACTTTTGTCCACTTCTGCGAGATGTGGGTGAGTGTGCCGCCAAGCATCAAGCTCTTCCGGACCTTTTTCACAGTCCACACTACTGGGAAGGGGAATGAGTTGATCGGCTTCTACTACTTTGTGAAGCACAAGAACTCTCCCTTCAAGTACTTGAAGACTTTCCCCTCATGTAAGTGGGACAACTGGAAGAAGGATTGGGTGGTCATCACGGTAGATCATCATGACAGGATGGAGTTGCCTAAGAGCCTCCCCAATGTCGACACTGATTCCTGGAATGCAGCTCCAGAATCCTATGAAGCATACAAACCCGTCCTGACCAGGACCTGGCAATGCGTGGAGGGTGGAGTGACCCCCGAGATGGTCTTCGATAACTTCCTAGTCAACAGGTGGGATCCGTTGAAGAAGAGGGAGTGGTCCGCCTAGGCTTTCAATAGCGAGATGGATCACAACCGGATCAAAATTTGTCTTCGGACTAATTTGGATGATGATGCTTTGAAGCTCCATCTCCCGAAGCTTCATCACAGAGCCATCACCCAAGACGCCCTGACTCCACCAGCACACTTCCTCCCTCTGAACATGGTTCCTAAGTTTAGGAGGGAGCTTCGAAAGGGGATGCCGAAGTTGGATGACCTAGGCTTGGTGGAGAAACGCGGGACCCCCAGGATTTCAATTCCCGAAGATTTAGGAAGGAGGGCTCCCACTGCTCCAAGCCAAAGTGTCGACGACACAAGCAAGGGCAAGGAGCCAGCCAAATCTTCCAATCGGAAGAGGATGCTGAGACACGCTGATGGGAGCTCCATTAGGTCAGCTCCATCTTCAGCTGCATCTTCCCCCCGACCAAGCTGAGCTTCAGCGGCCAAACCTTCCTTGGAGCCAGCGTCCACAGGGGGTGCTAGCTCCGGCAAATCGAACCCTACCCCAGTGCTAGCTACGGGCTCCAGGTCAAGGGGTCCTTCTTAGTTGAGGGAAGTCCCAGCTGAGGCGACTCCAACTCCTGCAGCAAGCTCCCGGCCTAGGTCCGGAGTCTCTGCCTCACCAGGTCCGATGGGCTCTGACTCTGGGCCACAGAAGAAGAAGTTCCGCGGTGACTGGAGCGGAAGCCTACCAAGGTAAGCATTGTCTTCTCACCTTGAGTTGTTATTTTTATCTTTACCATATTTTGATTTTTTGATCCTTTCTTTCCATGGTGTCGAAAAAGAAAGCTAAAGCTCTTACCCCTGCTGCAGCAACTAAGGTTGTGCAGGCTGAGGCTCCTACTTCGACCCCTGCGCCTCCCCTAGTGGTGGCTGAGGACACAACAACTCCAGCGCCAGCTGTTGTAGAAACAAGGCCAGCAATAACGCTAGAAGTTCCCATGGTAGCGCCAGACCACGGGGAAGAGACTTACGAAGAAGCACAAGCGATTTTAGATCTAACGGCTACGGCTCCGGCATCGGAGCCGGAGATGGCAGAAGCTCTGACACCTGAGCCTGAAGTAGATGAAGCTCCAACACTCGAGCCGGAGGCAGTTGAAGTTCTGCCGTGTGAGCCGTAGGTGGTGGGAGCCCCGGACGAAGCTACAATGCCAGCCCCGAAGGTGATTACTCCTGAGGTGTCCATGTCCGAGCCGGAGCACCCAAAGGAGGCAGTTGCGGATCCTCGCCCACTGAGCCAACAATAGAAGATCTGGCAGGGGGATCTTCCTCATCCGCACTGAGTGCTATGTAGGTAGAGGAGCTTCCGACAATCAGTCCAATTGACATGGAGTTGCTGGAGACGAAACTCGCGCCTTGGGGCCCCCCAGTCGTCTTAGAAGACCTGCTGGAGCCAGCGGAAGAGATCCAGGCTGGTCCAGAGCCAATTCCTTTTGTGTTGTCTATAGACAACGCCTGGAACATCTTAGTCAAGTCCAGCATGCCTTCGACCATGACAGCAAGGTCCTTGAAAAAGAGTGCCACACACTGAGGCATTCGCGCAACAGGCTTTACTTCGAGACCACGCTGACGCAATCGAGGCTTGCAGACTAGCGGGAATGGATTGAGAAGATGAAGGCCCGACAGACACAGTGGGACTGCTTGTTGAATGAGCGAGAGACTGCTATCAAGGCCCTCGACGAGAAGACTCGAGGGATTCTCGAGCATGCTATGGAGACCAATGAGGCACCTGATAACCGCTCGGATGGCCATGACGAGTTAAAAAAGGTACTCCTCAAGCACCGGGAAGCCCTCGATCAAAGGGAGGATAAGCTCCTGGAGAAGAGGAAGACTTCATAAAAAGGGAGGAGGATCTCGCCCAGAGGCTGTCACTGGGAGAGCAGAGTTTGACTGATCGCACCACACAATTTGAGCAGCGGTGAATTCAGGAGAAGGAGAGGATTTGGCAAGTGGGAAAAGAAGTCTTTAAAAGAGATACTGCAGCATGCTAAATAGGTCGAGCGCTTCGCTCAGGAAGGTTTGAAGCTTGCGGCTGCCAGAAGGTCACTGGAAGAATTAAGGAGCTTGAGAACAACTGAGTCCCAGCGAGTTTGGGACTTCCTGGGGCAAGCTAACGAAGCTCTAGTGCCACTTGACTGCAGTCGGTACGTCTAGCTGACCCGGCGCTGGAGCTGGACAAGGCGTTAGTGGTGTTAAGCTCTGCTGGTAACAAGCTGGATGCAATGGGTGATGTCATCGTCGACCAACTGGATATGGAGGGGAAGTCCCTGGCCAAGAATGTCACCGAATATGTGCTGACGTGTTTCAATAGCCGAGACCCTCAACAGTCTCTAGATCCGGTAGTCGAAGGACCCGTCCTTGAAGAGGAAGATGCTGCTGGGGCCAGCGTTCAAGAAGCTGCCCAAAAACTTGCCTCGTTCTTCCCATAGGACCTCCAGTAGCTAGGGCTTTTTTCTTCTGCCTTCACTTGTAATTCTCCAATTTTGAATCAATGAAATCACCTCTTTTGAATAAATGAATTCTATTTTGTGTGTGTCTTTGATGCACTGCTCTTTATATTGGTGGCCCCCTAGTAGATGTACATAATTTGATTGGGAACATGTACCAAAAGGATTTGACAATGTCTTGATGACTTCACTTCTTGCTCGTAGCCAAAATGATATCTCCGAGGTCCAAAGTTTACATCCGACACCTATGAAGCCCCTTTTGTGACGTCAACAGCGGGCCCCCTTGGAGTTGTTGGAGCTTCCTAGCCTCGACGGCGCCACTGTCAGCATATAGAGCGTCGACGTCGGGCCCCCTGGGAGTTGTTGGAGCTTTCTAGCTTTGAAGCCGCCCACTGTCAGCATATAGAATGTCGACAACGGGCCCCCTGGGAGTTGTTGGAGCTTCCTAGCTTCTATAGCGCCTACTGTCGACGTATAGAACGTCGACAGTGGGCCCCTTGGGAGTTGTCGTAGCTTGGTAGGTCCGATGGCGCCCACTGCCAATGCTTAAAAACGTCAGCGACGGGCCCCCTGGGAGTTGTCTGAGCTTGGTAGGTCCTACGGTGCCCACTATCAATGGTTAGAAACGTCGACGGCGGGCGCCCTCGGGGTGATTTCTCCACCATCTTTGTTTATATCGCCATTGATTGTTTACATCGACAGCGGGCTCCCATTGGAGTTTTCAGAGCTTGTTAGCTCTGATGACACCCACTTTCAACATATAAAACATCGACGGCAGGCCCCTGAGGGTTGTCGGAGCTTAGCAGCTCCGACATCGTCCACCATAACCATGAATTTTTCATTTTTCGTGTGCATTAAAGACAAGAAAAGTAGGAAAATTCGTCCACTTGTCTATAATTTGTTTGCGGCTTATTATCCTTATTGAAATTTTAGGTTCCAAGGAATTCAACATGATAATAAGTTTATTGATTAAATCTTTTTAGATTTGAATGCTTTCTGGACCCGCCCTACTGGGACCTGCCAGGATATAGGTAGAGTGACGTACTTATGGTGCGTGACCAGTCTAAGTCAATAGCACACTCTAGATCCGTCATTGGCTTTGGTTTTCAGACGTGTAGACAATCTAGTGATGCTAAGAAGATCAGCAATACAACTTATATACCACATGAATAACCCAGTCTTTTCAAAAAAAGGAATGCATAACTTCGTTATAGACAAGAAGGAAAAGATAATAAAAGAAACGAGCATGTACAAAATTAATGCACATGGAGTCTATTTTCACACTATCAGTGTCCTACGTAGCGGGTACCCCACGGTACCGCAAGAAGTGCAAGAGAGTTCTACCTGTCAAAGTTGAAGGTCTCCTCAGGCCCCACATGTCACACTACACCAGACCCGCACCCCTCATATGGGTAGCTTCGGGGTTGACACGTGTAATGTAAGTCCAGAACTAAACTCCCAACATAGGGATGTTCCGTAGTTAACACATGTACAATAACCCCGGACCTAACCCCTAGCAGAGGGGAGCTTCAGTGCCACCACGTGTATAGTGGATCCTGACATAATACCCCGCCAGGGGAAGCTCCAGAGCTGCCACGTGTGGAGCCCCCGGAGCTTCAT
Source organism: Tuctoria greenei (assembly GCA_036927565.1). Taxonomy (NCBI): domain Eukaryota; kingdom Viridiplantae; phylum Streptophyta; class Magnoliopsida; order Poales; family Poaceae; genus Tuctoria; species Tuctoria greenei. The sequence continues at coordinate 55,954,849 of JAYESD010000010.1, read as the reverse complement.
CATCAACGTGTACATTGGTGGATCGCCTCTAGCACGGACATTCAAGGGATAGTTAAAGCAGCGGTTACCAAACTTGATTACATGTCTTTAATGTTGTATTCATGACACACGATCCAGGCACTGTTAATAAGGTTAACACAGCCATTAAGGAACGTTATCACACTATTAACCATGCTTAATACTCATAGATAGTGTATTAGGCTATTAAATGCGCCAGGGCCACATGACGGGCTAGGCAAGCATTGTAACGATCAGTTCGTGGATTATAAAAGGACTGACCGCATGATACAAAGACAGGTGAAGACAGGCAAAGTCAGACACTACGCAGACTAGCGATACTCAATACAACAACACAAACCCTGTGGAGTAGGGTATTACGCTGAGGCGGCCCGAACCACGTAAACCTCCCGTGTCACCATATTGTCCTTGATCTCTGCGTGCCCAAACCTATACAAGAACCTCTGTGGACTACATTTGGTAGTACCAGGGGAAGTGTCATAGTTACACCTTGACATTTTGGCGCACCAGTTAGGGGGAGTCACCCGAGATCTAAGATGGTGAACTCCACCGTAGGATCCTCAACGACAACCATGCTGAGCAGCCTGCTAGAGGCAATTCCTCTAACATGCAGCATCCAGTAGTCGTCGTTGTCCCGACGGGCGTCATGCCGCCACCACCACAACCTGCTCTAGCAAATAATGCTGGACAACGGGATGGGGTACTTGTGTCGGTCACAACATCGGCAAACAATAACCCCGAGAACGCGCTAAATGTTGCGCGAACTCTGTTGGAGCGCCCATCAGCGCCCGCAGCACCTCAGGGTGCAATAGAACAGTGGCGCGATGATGTACAACATTTGCTTGCAGCCGCAGCCGATGCCATCAGCAACCAAGGTCCTCCCCTTTCGGGGCAGGCAACAACTCAACGTAGGACCTTGTCTGGAAGACTTGGTCCTCACGTGTCACAGCACCGATGTCGTGCTGCTTCTCAGTAGGTGACCTTGTTGCCTTCCGGGGCACGACACACCCACACCATCACTAGGATTCGGACCCATGATCTACAGTTAGAACTTGATCACCGTTACCGGCAGCAGGATGGTCGCATCCATATCGAGCATGCTCGCGAGAGGTGAGAGGCTCGAGACAACCCTGCTCCTCAGGGAGTAGGAGGAGGTTGTTCTGCCCCTGGCCATGCACTTACGCATGGTCATATGGCCACAGAAGTTTCAGCCTCATTTACTGGAGAAATTTGACGGGACTGTCAACCCCAGTGAATTACTTCAAATTTAATCCCCTGCTATACTTGCTGCGAGGGGCGATAAGGCCGTGATGGCCAACTACTTCCCAGTGGCTTTAACCGGAACCACTAGGTCCTTGTTTATGAGCCTCCCTTCTGACTCCATCAAAGTTGGGTGGAACTATGCCAACAGTTCACTGCTAATTTTAGGAGTTCTTACACTCGACCTGGCACTGAACTGGACCTTTTTGTCGTCTAGTACAAAACGGGAGAGTCGATGTGATCCTTCATCCAGCGATTCTCTCAGGTACACAATACGATCCCATCCATCTTGAGTGCCTCTGTTATTGTTGCATTCAAACAGGGCATTCAAGACAAAAAGATGCTGGAAAAGCTGGCAATCAAAGAAGTAACTAACGTCACGAAAGTCTTCCGCCTAGCAGACAAATGTGCTAAAGCTACGGAGGGCTGTGAGATGCACTCCAAGCCAGCTCCGGAGGCCAACAAGAAGTCTTCCAAAGCAGAAGCCACTACATCCGGATGTGGCAAAAAGTAGAAGAAGCCCAACGATAAGAAGAAGCTGTCGGCCGGCGCACCTACCGCTGCGGCTGCTGCAGCTCCAGGTGGTCGAGGGCCACGCCCTGAGAAATGACCTCGACCATCGTCAGAAGATGGTGGCAGTTCCAAAGTATGGTGTCCGATCCACAAGACGGACAAACACTATCTAGAAGAATGCCGAGAGGTCCGGAACCTTGCCGAGCGTTACAACAAGCGCCGGGAAGAAGCTCCTTTCCGCCAGCGGGAATGGAAACAAAATGTCGACGAAGCTCCGGCAGAAGAGGAGCTAGGTTTTTAGGACCCCAAGAAGGTCTTGAAAGCTTTCTACAACACCGTCGACGAGGACTCTGACGTCTATGACAACGAGAGTCGGAAGACCCTGTACACCATTTATGGTGGTTTTTGGGACACCACCTCTTGCCGCATCCTCAAGATATTGCGGCGGGACATGGCTGTTGCACCTCCTATCGCTAGGGCAGAGCCTCATCGGAAGTGGATGGACACTCCCATCATTTTCGATGCTTTGGACTGTCCCTGCAACATGATCAGAGCAGGCCAACTCTCGTTGATGGTGTCTCCGACCATTAACAATATTCATCTCCACCATGTAATGGTGGACGGAGGTGTAGGGCTGAACCTCATAAGCTTCAAAGCCTTCGTCAAGCTCCAGCTCCGACCTATGGACCTTCGCCCATCTCGGCCTTTCTCTGGGGTAGGTCCGGGGGCCATTACCCCTCTCGGCTCGATCGCACTCCCAGTGACCTTCGGGAGGAGAACTATAGAACCAAGAAGTTGGTCTTCGACGTCGTGCAGATCAGTCTACCATTCAACGCCATTTTAAAAGGTAGGCCTGCCTTATACAGGTTCATGGCCGCCGCCCATTATGGTTACTTGGTCTTGAAGATGCCAACACCTGCGGGCGTTCTCCAGATCCGCGGAGATCGCACTGCAGGAATCACTGCATTGGAAGAACTCTATGCGCTTGCTACAACGCGGGAGGAAGCACCCGGTAAGGAGCTAGCTCTGAACCCTCCGAGAATTTGTCATCTAGGCTCTACCTCCGCACCTCGTGTGCAACCAAGCGTCGACACTGATGTTTCTATCAAAGTCATCCAAATTGGTTCCGATGCTGCTCAGACTACCCGTATATCGGGAGGTCTGAACAACAAATAGGAACTCATGCTCATCACTTTCCTCCGGGCTAATGTGAATGTGTTTGTCTAGCAACCGTCATAAATGACTGGGATCCCAAGGGAGGAGATTGAGCACAATCTGAAGATTTATCTCGACGCACGACATGTACACCAGAAGCCCCAGAAGTAGTCAATCGAGCGGAAAAACATCATCCAACAGGAGATCAAGAAGTTTCTCGAAGCTGGTTTCATCTGGGAGGTTTTCACCAAAAATGGCTGGCAAACCCAGTTGTGGTGCCTAAGGCTGGCGGGAAGCTTCGGATGTGTATCGACTACACCACCTTAAATAAGGCATGTCCAAAAGATCCATTTCCACTACCTAGGATAGATCAGATAGTGGACTCCACCTCCGGGTGTGAGCTATTGTGTTTCTTAGATGCATATTATGCATATCATCAAATCCAAATGTCTATGGAAGATGAAGAACAGACTGCCTTCATAACATTAGATGGATTGTATTGTTATACTGCCATGCCTTTTGGTCTCAAAAATGATGCTTCAACATTTGTGCGAGCTATGTACAAAACATTTGGAGAGCTAATTAGAGACTTGGAGGAGGTGTAGATTGACGACATCGTCGTGAAGATCAAGAACAAGGAGTCACTCCTTGACAATTTACAAGCTGTCTTCGACAAGCTGCGCATCACGCGCACCAAGCTGAACCCAGACAAATGTGTCTTCGGGGTTAGCTCCGGAAAGCTTCTAGGTTTCTTGGTGACTCACCGAGGAATTGAAGCAAATCCGACAAAGATCAAGTCAATAGAAGATATGCGGCCCCCAGCCCGCATCAAGGATGTCCAGAAGTTAACTCGGTGTTTAGCTGCGCTCAGCCGGTTCATCTCAAGACTAGCAGAACGGGCGCTATCCTTCTTCAAACTGTTGAGGATGTCCGGACCATTTCATTGGTCTGAAGAAGCAGAAAAAGCGTTTCAAGAGCTGAAACAGCTCCTCACCACACTACCGATCTTGGTAGCTCCGAATCCTGGTGGGCCTTTACTGCTTTGCATTTCTGCAACCACCAAAGTTGTTAGCATGGTCCTTGTCACGGAAAGAACGGAACCACGTCCTGTCCAGGAGCCTAGACCCCTCCGGGAGGGTCCAGAGTTACCTGAAGGCGTGTCTTGGTCCCAGCCCCCAGACACGGAACCTCAAGGCGAAATGCTAGGAGATCAACCTCACTCACCTGAGGGGGTTCACCTAGCCAAGCAAGATGATTTGGACCATTCTAATAAGGTCCAGGTCAAACAAGAAGAAGTTATCTACCCCTCCGAGAGGGTCCAAGAAGCTCAGCAAGAAGTTCTGGACCCCTTCGGGAGGGTCTGAGTCGATGGAAAAGATGCTCTAGGCCCTTCCGAGAGCGTTCGGATCATCCAGCGCCAATGTACTTCATCAGCGAAGTGCACCATGACGCCAAGACAAGATACATTGAGGTGCATAAGCTGCTTTATGCAGTTCTTATCGCCTCAAGGAAGCTTCATCACTACTTCCAAGACCATAGAATATCAGTAGTAACCTCTTTTCCACTGCGTGCTATTTTGCATAACCCTAACTCTTCTGGGAACATTGCAAAGTGGGCAGCGGAGCTAGCCGAGTTCGATCTTGAATTTGTGTCACACCAAGCAATCAAAAGTCAAGCCTTGGCTGATTTCGTGGCGGAATGGAATCCCTCTCGATCAAACCCTGGGGGCCCCAGCGAGCAGAAACCGGAACCCAAGGTTCCTGTATTCACCAAGCCTCACTGGACTCTCTACTTCGACGGCTCTGTGCAGAAGCAGGGGGTTGGAGCAGGAATCCTTCTCCTTGCTCCGACTGGGGAAAAGGTCAAGTACATGGTTCACCTTGATTTCAAGGCGACCAACAATATGGCAGAGTATGAAGCTCTCATCTACGGACTCAAGGTGGCACTATCTTATGGTGTCAAACAGCTGTTGGTGAAGGGTGATTCACAACTCATCATCAAACAAGTCAAAGGTGAATGCTGCTGTAAAAATCCCCAACTAGCTGCTTATCTTCTTGAAGTCCAGAGGCTCCAGAAGGACTTCAAAGTCCTGGATCTCTACCATGTCCAACGTCTTCATAACGCTGAAGCTGATGAACTCTCGACGAAGGCTTCAACCGGAGCTCTGGCTCCCGATGGAATCTTCATCCGGAGGTTGTCAAGACCAACAGCTCAGCCTATAGAACTAAGCGAAGGGGCGAGACCAGCACCTCAAAGCTGTCAGTCCTTGTGGTCCTATTACCATGGCGTCCACAAAGGGTCGTAGGTGCTGTTAGAAGCTCCGAGCAACCCAGCACGCAAGACTCAGAAGCTCAAGTTAGCTCCGATGCATGGATCTCGGAGATCCAGATCTACTTTAAAGACAATATCCTTCTTGAAGACAGTGTATCCGCTGATCGGATTGTCAGATTGGCTAAAAGATACACGTTGGTAGACGGGGATCTCTACGGGCGCGGTGCCAATGGCATCCTAATGCAGTGCATTGCAAGGGAAGAAGGCCGCAAGCTCCTCGCGGAAATCCATGGAGTCGAGTGTGCGAACCATGCTTCTTCTCGCTTGTTGGTTGGTAAAGCCTTTCGGCATGGCTTTTACTGGCCTACAACACTCCAGGATGTCGTTGAGCTAGTGAAAAAATGTGAAGCATGCCAGTTCCACGTAAAAAAGATTCATACACCGGCTCAATCACTACAAATGATACCTCCTACATGGCCATTCGCTATGTGGGGTATGGACATCTTGGGACCATTCCCAAAAGCCGTCAGAGGTCACAAGTTTCTATCTGTTGCCATCGACAAGTTCACCAAGTGGCCGGAAGCAACTCCAGTTGTGACAACCAACAAGCAATCAACAATCAAGTTCTTGAAGTCCATATGCATATTTGGAGTTCCAAACAAAGTTCATAACTGACAACGGAACCCAATTCACAAGCGTTGCAAATCAAGGATATTGCGAAGACCTCGGTATACAACTGAGCTACGCCTCGGTAGCTCACCCATCAAGAAATGGTCAAGTCGAGAGAGCAAATGCGGAAATCTTAAAAGGGCTCAAGATGCGCACATACGAGCGCCTAAAAAATCATGGAGCCAACTGGATTGAGGAACTTCCATCCACATTGTGGGCGAACAGGACAACTCCAAACCGGTCAACTGGGGAGACTCCCTTCTTCCTATTGTACAGAGCTGAAACAGTCCTTCCTCCGGAGATCACCTTGGGGTCCCTCCGGGTCGGACCTTCGACGAAGCCGCGCAGGACCAGCTCCGGCGTGAAGACCTTGACCTCGTCGATGAGGGAAGGTGCCAAGCAGCTATTCGAAATGCACGTTATCGTCAAGCACTCCGGTGCTATCATCAAAGGCATGTGCGCAACCGACATCTTGAAGAATGTAATCTGGTGCTTCGGAAGATACTAACTCGTTAAGGACTGAATAAACTTTCCCCAAACTGGGAAGGTCCTTTCTGAGTGATCAAAGTATCCCGACGCGGATGCGTTCGCTTGGCAACTGAGGATGGGACTCCACTTCCTAATCCTTGTAACATCAAGCACCTTCATAAGTTTTATGCTTAGAATCACGGAGGTGAGTATGTAATTACATACAATGTATGTTAAAGAGTCAATATACAGAGAAGGGTAGGTCCTCCGGGAGAACATCCGGATCCCTCCAGGAGGGTTCGAGAAGTTCAAGTACACTTCATACAGTCATAGCACTAAAACAATTGCTACCTGCCCAGGGTCAGTACAAGATGTATGATGTACTTAGCCTGGTCATGTACCCTAAGTGTTTCCTTGTCTCCCTGTAATCCAGACCTATAATGAAAGACATTGTTGTGTGAAAACAGACTCCAGATGCATTTATTTCTGTACAAGGCTCGATATATCAAATTATTATTTTTATCCTGCTTGTCTATAATGAAGTTGTGCATTTATTTTTAAGTTCAGTCCAAGTAATTCATATGTATTACAAGTTTTATTTACAGTCTCTTTGGATCCTAACATTGCTGCATAGTCTACTTGCCTGAACGCCAAGCCAACATAGGTCTGGAGTGTGCTATCGACTTAGCGTGGTCCTGCACCCTAAGTACGCCATTCTACCTATATCCCGGCAGACCTCAGTAGGGTGAGTACTAAAAAAGTCATGCGGATCTAGAAAGATTACACCAATATGCTTGTTATCATGTCGAGTTTCTTTGGATCTAGAACTCAAATAAGAATGATAAGTCATAAACGATTTATAAACAAGAGGATGAATTTTACTATTTCCTTGTCTCAAATGCGTAGGAAAAACAGAAACATATAGTGATGGCGAACGACCCCAGAGATACTAAGTTCCGACATCCTCCAAGGGGGCCTATCGTCAACGTGTCATATGTTGATGGAGGGTACCATCGGAGCTACCAAGCTCCGACAATCCCAGGGGGCATGTTGTCGACGTGTCATAAATAAAGACTTCAGACCTAAAATCTACATGTTCAAAGCGTTCAAGTCATCAACATACTGTCAAATCCTTTTGGTACATGTACACACTTGAATTGTGCACATATACCAGGGGGCCAACAAGACAGCATAATATATTGAAGACAAAACAACAATAAAGTGAAGTTCATGGCAAAGTGAATTTCATTAATTCGAAGCACTGGATTACAAAATTGGGATTACAGCAGAAGGAAAAATGAAAAAGTCCTAGCTACCGAAGGATCTAAGTCCTGTGAAGAATGAGGCAACTTTCTTGGCAACTTCTTGGACACTAGCCTTGGTGGTGTCCTCCTCTTCAGCAATGGGACCCTTGAGCATCGTGTCCATGGAGAATTGGGGGTCTCGGCTCACATAGCACGTCAGCACATATTCTGCAACGTTCGTAGCTAAATACTTTCCCTCTGTCTTCAACAGGTCCACAATGACGTCGCCCATCACGTTGATTTTGCCGCCAGCAGCATTGAGGGCCACTAGCACTCGGTCCAAGTCCAGCTCCTGATTGTCTGGACTTACAGGACTGAAGCCTAGTGGTGTAAGCGCGTCGTTGGCTCGCCCCAAGAAGTCCCAGACTTGAATGGACTCCGTCTCTCTCAAGCTCTGCAGCTCCTCCAGTGACCTCTGGGCGGTCACAAGCTCCGAACCTTCCCGAGAGAGGCGCTCAACCACTTTGGCATGCTACTGCATATTTTCAGCAACTGCTTCATGTGCTCGATCAGCTCTGTCGGTACCCTAGAAACCGTACACCCCTTGAGGTTACAAAGATCTCAAAGGAAAGTCATCTACTTGGTTTGAAGACCCTCAGAGGCCCACATGTCAGACATAACCGGACCCGCTTCCCCAACATGGTTAATCCCTTGGTCACCACATGTACTACCAAACCGGAGCTACCGGCCATAAGGGGGAAGCTCCAGGCCATGTACCGAAATGGCACCTCCGAACATAACCCCAGACCGAGAGAAGCTCTGGACCTGAAACGTGTCTGGTAGCCCCGGAGCTACCTATTTCCCTCAGCAAGCTCCAGAGCTGCCACGTGTCCAATCGTCGGATCTTCAGCCTCTAACCTCCGGAAGACCCCGCAACGGCTCCGGATCTTCAAAGGAGAGCCAAGGACTTCAAGACCCGATTAAGTGTCATTAATGCCATATTAATGACACTTAACAGACGATCTTAACACCAGTAACGGTGCTATCAAAGCCCGTTACAGGGTCATTAAGAGCAATTAAACGTGTATCAATACTAGTAACCACCGGGGCCACATGTCGGGCCAGGCTAACCTGTAACGGCCTGCCCTTGTACTATAAAAGGACATGTCGATGATACACGCGGGGCCAGAGAGAGAGACACACGCGCCTCATACGTTCATCACAAGCTCAAACAGCTAATACAACACCAACACCTCCGTGGAGTAGGGTATTACGCTCAGGCGGCCCGAACCACGTAAAATCTTGTGTCTCCTGTGTCAATTCTTATTCACCTTCTTGAATCTCCGCGCGCCCACACCGAACATCAAACTCCCCTATTACTTTAGTAGTGTGGGGAGATCTGCCGGTTCCAAACCACCGACAGTTGGCGCGCCAGGAAGGGGTGCCTGAGATTTCGAGAATGGTGAACTCTGCTGCTGGATCATCCAATGGCCAACCTGCTGCTCAGGCTGTTGGAGGCAATCCCTCCAATAGGCAGGCACCAGCCGGAGCCTCAGCACCAGCAGGAGTCACACTCCCACCACCACCGTCTCCTCCAGCAAATCGTGCTGGGCAGTGTGATGGTGCGCCGGTGTCAATCACTGCGTCGGCAAATCATGACAACCCGGAACGCGCGCTTCATGCAGCGCGTGCTCTTCTCCAACGCCCACCACCTCCAGATGCATCCCAGGATGCACTGGAGCAGTGGAGGGCCGATGTGGAGCATTCGGTTGCAGCAGGGCCGATGTGGAGCATTCGGTTGCAGCAGCAGCCGAACGCCTCAGCAACCAGGGTCCTCCACCTTCAGGAAGAGCCCCGTCGCAGCAGCGGACTTTGTCTAGAAGACTTGGTCCACACGTCTCCAATAGCAGGAGACGTGCTGCATCGCAACAAGTAACGTCGTTGCCCTCTGGGGCTCGACGCACTCACACGGTATCCAGGCTTTCGACTCATGACCTCCGGGCGGAGCTTGATCGCCGATACCGCCAGTAGGACGGCTGAGTCCATATTGAGCGTACCTGTGAAAGATGGGAAGCTCAGGACCTTTCTACTCCTGAAGGAGTAGGAGGAGGCTGTTCAGCCTTGGCCATGCATCTGCGCATGGTTAGATGGCCACAGAAATTTCGGCCTCACCTGCTGGAAAAATTTGACAGGACTGTTAATCCCACCGAATTTCTTCAAATCTACTCCACTGCAATCCTAGCAGCCGGAGGAAACGAGGCTGTGATGGCCAATTACTTTCCAGTGGCCTTAACTGGGACTGCCAGGTCCTGGTTTATGAGCCTTCCACCCAACTCTATCAACAGTTGGGAGGAGCTGTGCCATCAGTTCACTGCCAACTTCGGGAGTTCATACACCCGACCAGGCACTGAACTGGACCTTTTTGCAGTCGTGCAAAAAGGGGGAGAATCCTTGCGGTCACTCATCCAGAGGTTCTCTCATGTACAAAACACTATCCCTTCTATCTCTAGCGCCTCTGTCATTGTGGCATTTAGACAGGGTGTACGAGACAAGAAGATGTTGGAGAAACTGGCGATCAAGGAGATCACCAGTGTCACGGAACTCTTCAGCTTGGCTGACAAATGTGCCAGAGCTGTGGAGGGCCGTGAGATGCACTCCAAACCAACTTCGGAGGGTCACAAGAAATCCTCCAAAGAAGAAGCCGCTACCTCCGGGGGTGGCAAGAAGAAAAAGAAGACCAACAGCAAGAAGAAGCCGTCGACCGGCACATCCAACGTTGCAGCTGCTGCAGCTCCGGGTGACCGGGGGCCACGCCCCGAGAAGCAACCTCGACCATCTTCTGAAGACGGTGGCAAACCCAAAGTGTGGTGTCCCATTCACAAAACAGGCAGCCACAGTTTGGAAGACTGCCGGGAGGTCCAAAACCTTGCCGAGCGCTACAACAAGCGCCGGGAAGAATCTCCTTTCCGACAGAGGGAAGGAAAGCAAAAAATCGCCGAAGCTCCGACAGAAGAGGAGTTGGGGTTCCAGGATCCCAAAAAGGTCCTGAAGGCCGTCTACACCTCCGTCGACGATGATTCTGACGTCCCTGACAACGAGCGTCGGAAGACCATGAACACCATTTTTGGTGGATCATGGGATATCACCTCCCGTCGCGTCATCAAGACTATGCGTCGGGATATGGCCGCTGTAGCTCCTACAGTCAGGCCGGAAACTCACCGAAAGTGGATGGACACATCCACTTTTGATGCTTTGGATTGTCCCCGGAGCATGGTTGGAGCAGGACAGTTACCCTTGATGGTATCTCCTACCATCAACAACATCCAGCTCCACCACGTCATGGTAGACGGATGTTCGGGGCTTAACCTCATCAGCTTCGAAGCTTTCACTAAGCTTCAGCTCCGACCTTCGGATCTCCACCCCTCTCGACCTTTCTCCGGAGTAGGTCCGGGGGCCATCACCCCACTCGGAGCTATTACTCTCCCTGTTACCTTCAGGACACGGGAGAAGTACTGCACCGAGAAGTTGGTCTTCGACGTCGCGCAGATCAACTTACCCTTCAACGCCATCTTGGGTAGACCTGCCCTGTACAAATTCATGGCGACTGCTCATTATGGCTATCTGGTGTTGAAGATGCCAACGCCAGTAGGCGTTCTCCGGATCCGCGGTGATCGCACCGCCGGAGTAACTGCACTGGAAGAACTCCATGCGCTCACCACAGCGCAAGAGGAGGACTCCAGGTAGGAGCAAGCTCCAAAACCCCCGAGCATTCGCCAACGAGGCTCGACTTCTGCACCTCGAGTGCAGCCAAGCGGCAACACCGACGTTCCCATCAAAGTCGTCCAAATTGGTTCAGATGCCGCTCAAACCACCCGTATATCGGGAGGATTGAATGACAAATAGGAACTCGCGCTCATCACTTTCCTCCGGGCTAACGTCGACGTGTTTGCTTGGCAACCTTCACAAATGCCTGGGATCCCCAGGGAAGTGATTGAGCACAATCTGAAGATCTACCCCGATGCTCGGCCTGTGCATCAGAAGCCTCGGAAGCAATCCGTAGAGCGACAAAACTTCATCCGACAAGAACTAAAGAAGTTGCTCGAAGCCGGATTCATCCGAGAAGTCTTCCATCCAAAATGGCTGGCGAACCCAGTCGTTGTGCCTAGGGCCGGCGGGAAGCTTCAGATGTGCATCGAGTACACCACATTAAATAAGGCATGTCCAAAAGATCCATTCCCGCTACCTAGAATAGATCAGATAGTGGATTCCACCTCCGGGTGTGAATTACTGTGTTTCCTAGATGCATATTCTGGATATCATCAAATCAGGATGTCTAGGGAAGATGAAGAGCATACTTCATTCATCACAGTAGATGGATTATATTATTACACACCCATGCCCTTTGGTCTCAAGAATGCATCTTCAACTTTTGTACGAGCTATGTACAAAACTTTTGAAGAACTCATTAGAGACATAGTGGAAGTGTACGTCGATGACATCATGGTGAAGGTCAGGAACAAGGAGTCACTCCTTGACACCTTGCAGGCTGTCTTCAACAAGCTGCGGGCCACCCGCACAAAGCTAAACCCAGACAAGTGTGTCTTCGGGGTTAGCTCTGGAAATCTTCTTGGTTTCCTGGTAAGTCACCGGGGCATAGAAGATAATCCGGCGAAGATTAAGGCCATTGAAGACATGCGGCCACCAACCCGCATCAAGGACGTCCAAAAATTAACTGGATGTCTAGCAGCCCTCAGCCGGTTCATCTCAAGACTGGCAGAATGGGCACTCCCCTTCTTCAAGTTATCGAGGAAGTCCGGACCATTCCAATGGTCCGAAGAAGCAGAAAAGGCATTCCAGGAGCTGAAACAGTTCCTCACCACCCTACCGATTCTGGTAGCTCTGAACCCTGGTGAGCCTTTATTGCTTTATATCTCAGCTGCTGACGAAGTCATCAGCATGGTTCTGGTTGCGGAGAGACCAGAACTACCTCATACTCAGGAATCCATACCCCTTCGGGAGGGTCCAGAGGTTCCTGAAAGCGAGTCTTGGTCCCAGCTCCCAGATTCAAATCCACAAGAAGTCGCTTCAAGAGACATAGACCCCTCCGGGAGGGTCCAGGTCATTTCTGAAGAAGCTCCGGGTTCCTCCAGTCGGAACCCGGAGGTCCCTGAAGAAAATCCGGACTCCTCCAAGAGGATCCGGGTCAGTGAAGAGGAAGCTCCGGACCCCTCCGGGAGGGTCCGGACCATTCAGCGCCCAGTGTACTTCATTAGTGAAGTACTACATGACGGCAAGACTCGATACCTAGAGGTGCATAAGCTGCTCTATGCAGTTCTTATTGCCTCCAGGAAGCTTCGCCATTACTTCCAAGCTCACAAAATCTCAGTGGTGACTTCTTACCCACTTCGAGCAATTTTGCATAATCCCAATTCAACTGGGAATATTGCAAAATGGGCAGCGGAATTGGCTGAATTTGATCTTGAATTTATTTCAAGGCAAGCAGTCAAGAGTCAAGCATTGGCAGATTTTGTGGCAGAATGGACTCCCTCTCCATCAAATCCTGGGGGCCCCAGTGAGCAGAAGACGGAGCATCAAGCTCCAACCTTCACCAAGCCTCACTGGACCCTCTACATCGACGGCTCCATGCAGAAGCAGGGGGCCAGAGCTGGAATCCTTCTCCTCGCACCGACTGGGGAGAAGGTGAAATACATGGTACACCTTGACTTCAAGGCAACCAACAACATGGCAGAGTATGAAGCACTCATCTACGGACTAAAGGTGGCACTGTCATATGGTGTCAAGCAATTGCTGGTCAAGGGAGATTCACAGCTCATCATTAAGCAGGTGAAGGGTGAATGCTCCTGCAATAATCTCCAGCTAGCTGCTTACCTCCTCGAAGTCCAGAGGCTTCAGAAGGACTTTGAAGTCCTAGATCTCCACCATGTTCAGCATGCCCACAACACTGAAGCCGACGAACTCTCGACAAAAGCGTCAACCGGAGCTCCGGCTCCTGATGGAACTTTTGTCCGGAGATTGTCAAAACCCACAGCTCAACCTGCCAAACTGGGCGAAGGGGGCGAGATCAGCATCCCGAAGCTGACGGTCCCGATGGCCCTGTTACCATGGCAGCCATCAAGGGTCATAGGTGCTGCCGGAAGCTCTGAGCAACCCAGCACGCAAGACTCAAATGCTCAAGTTAGTTCCGATGCATGGATCTTGGAGATCCGGAACTACTTGAAAGACAACATCCTTCCTGATGATGATGTATCCGCTGACCGGATAGTCAGATTGGCTAAAAGATACACGTTGGTAGAAGGGGATCTCTACCGGCGCGGTGCCAACGGCATCCTAATGCGGTGCATCACACGGGAAGAAGGCTGTGAGCTCCTCGCAAAAATCCATGGAGGCGAGTGTGGGAACCACACGTCTTCCCGCACGTTGGTTGGTAAAGCCTTTCGGCATGGCTTCTACTGGCCTACAGCACTCCAGGATGCAACTGAGCTGGTGAAGAAATGCGAAGCATGTCAATTTCATGCAAAGAAAATTCACAATCCGGCTCAGCCATTACAAATGATACCTCCTACATGGCCCTTCACTGTGTGGGGGATGGACATCTTGGGACCTTTCCCAAGAGCCGTCGGAGGTTACAAGTTCCTCTACGTCGCCATTGACAAGTTCACCAAGTGGCCGGAAGCAACTCCAGTTGTGACAATCAACAAGCAATCTGCTATCAACTTTCTACAGTCCATTGTATGCATATTTGGAGTCCCAAACAAAATCATCACTGATAATGGGACCCAATTCACAAGCTCCGCATTCCAAGGATATTGCAAAGACCTCGGCATACAAGTTTGCTACGCCTCCGTAGCTCATCCAGCTAGCAATGGCCAAGCCGAGAGAGCAAATGCTGAAATCCTTAAAGGACATAAAACGCGCACTTATGAGTGCTTGAAAAAACATGGAGCCAACTGGATCGAAGAGCTTTCGCCCACTCTATGGGCCAACAGGACATCTCCAAACCGGTCAACCGGAGAAACACCCTTCTTTCTGGTGTACGGAGCTGAAGCAATCCTTCCTCCGGAAATCACCTTGGGTTCACTCCGGGTCCGGACCTTCGACGAAGCCGCGCAGGACCAGCTCCGGCGTGAAGACCTAGACCTCCATGAGGAGAGAAGGTGCCAAGCAGCTGTTCGGAATGCCCAATATCGTCAAGCTCTACGGCGTTATCACCAGCGGCATGTACACAACCGACAGCTCGAGGAAGGCGATCTGGTGCTACGGAGAATACAATCCAGAGAAGGATTAAACAAACTCTCCCCCGGCAGGGAGGGACCCTTCCGAGTGATTAAAGTATCCCGTCCTGGAAGCGTTCGCTTGGCTACCGAGGATGGGACACCTCTCCCAAATCCTTGGAACATCGAGCACCTCCGTAAGTTCTACACTTAATACCACAGAGGTGAGTCTTGAGTAACTTGAGATGTATGTTATAGAGTCATTGTACAGAGTCGGGTAGTTCCTCCGGGAGAGCTGCCGGACCTTTCCCGAAAGGTCCGCAAAGTTCATGCAACGCTTGTCACAGTCTCAGGACTAAAAGTATCGCTAACTACCCTGGGTCAAACGAGAAATGAAACACCCTTAGCCTGGTTCCGTACCCTAAGATTGTACTTGTTTCCCCTGTACCCCAGACCTATAATGAAAGACATTTTCATGTGAAATAGACTCCACGTGCATTTATTTTGTACAGGCTCAACATTTTTATTTTTCTCTTTCTTGTCTATAACAAAGACTTGCAATTCTTAAGAAATTTTAGTTCGACCGGTTTATGTACGATTCGAGTTGTATTGTCAGTTATTTTGGATTCAAATATCGTTCATGGCCAACTCGTCTGAAAGCCGCCAAGCCAATCTAGGGCTAGAGTGTGCTATCGACTTAGCCTGGTCAAGCACCCTAAGTACGCCACTCTACCTACACCCCCGCAGGCCGAAGTAAGGCGGGTCCATGGACAGTTGAATCTAGAAGAAAAGACAACGCATTCGGTTGTATTTAAAATCGCGTTTGACTTAAAGTCTTCTTGAGAATCGTAAGCCGCGACGAAATTATAGACAAGGAACAAATTTTACTATTTTTCATGGCTTAAGTGTGCAGGAAAAATAAAGTCTACGTTGATGGAGGAAAGCCGGAGCTAAATAAGCTCCTACTCCCCTAAGGGGGCCATCCGTCGACGCTAAATAAAAGATGGTGAGAAGACCTCGCAAATGGAGTCTGCTACCAACGAACTGAGTTTTGGCAAAGGTCACTGCCGGAGCTACTAAGCTTCGACACCCCGGAGGGTTAACTATCAATGCTCTACGCGTTGATAGAGACTATTGCCGGAGCTACTAAGCTCCAGCGATAGACAATACCGGAGCTTCTAAGCTCCGACAGCCTCAGGGGGCCTTCACTATCAAAGACTTCGAACCTAAATTCTACAAACTCGGAGCAAATGAGTCTTCAACAAAACATAATATCCTTTTGGTACATGTTCACAATCAAATTGTGTACATCTACCAGGGGGCCAAGTGAAGATACAAGTGTTGAAGACAAAAAGTGAAATTCGCAAAATTTGGGGATTTCTTTTATCTGGAGACAAGAGATTACATCTGGAGACAAGGGATTACAAAATTGAGGAAGAAGAAGAGAAAATACAAGTGAGAATTACAGAGATGGTCCTAGACCCTATGGATGAATTGGGCGACCTTCTGGGCAACCTCCGATACACTGGCTCGGGTAGCTTCGCCTTCTCCTTCGACGGGGCCTTCAAGCACCGGGTCCAGAGGAAATTGGGAGTTCTGGCTGGTGTAGCACGTCAGCACATACTCTGCGACGTTCTTCGCCAGGGATTGCCCCTCAACCACCAGTTGGTCCGCGATGACATCGCCCTCCTTGGAGAGCTTGCTACCTGCTGCGCTCAACGCCTGCAGTGCTAGGTCCGGCTCCGGCTCCGGATCATCCGGGCGCACGGGGCTGAAACCCATCGGTGTCAGCGCGTCGTTGGCCTTGCCCAGGAACTCCCAAATCTGTAGGGAGTCCGCAGTCCTCAAGCCCTTCATCTCTTCCAGGGATCTCCTGGCCGCCGTCAGTTCGGAATTCTCACGGGCGAGGCGCTGAACTTCTTTGGCGTTTTGCTGAATCTTTTCACCAACCCGCCTTTCGAGTTTTCCGAGCTCCTCCTCCCGGAGGTGGATCTTGTTCTGGCGGTCAACCAAGTCCTTCTCCCTACCCCTCACTTTCTTCTCCCGGGCAGCAAGGGCACACTCTTGTTCGTAGAGTTCCTGCCCTCGCACCTAGGTCTTCTCCTCTTCCTCTTGGCAGCGCTTTTCCAATTTCTTGGTGCGCTCCTCGAGGCCCTTGTCAGCCAGAGCTATTTTCTCGGCGAGCTCCTCTTCCCTCCTCAGGACATCATCCCGCAGCTCAAAGAGTTTCTGCTCTTCATCCTCGAGCTGTTTCTCCCTCTCTTCAAGTGCCTCTCGGCGATTGATGACGCAGTATTGATGGCCTCAAGCTGCTCATGGCGTGCATCGACCACATTATTGGCTGCTTTGGCCTGATCATAGATCTCCCGGGATTGAGCGTCGAGGGCATGAGTCATACTCTCCCTGTCATCCAGCAACTTGCCCCAGTACTCCAGGCGGATCTTCTCCCGTTTGATCCACTCCTTGTCATGCGCTAGCCTCGACTGCGCCAGCTTGGTCTCGAAGTAGAGCCGGTTACGCCACCGCCTAAGGGTTTGACGCTCCTCTTCAAGAGCCTTGCTGTCGTGGAAGAAGGCCAATTGGACTTGACGCAGACTGGAACATGCGTTGTCAATAGAAAGTGACAACGGGATGGGTTCCGAACCTGCTGGGGTCTCCTCCGCTGGTTCTAGCGGGTCTTCAGATACAAAAATTGGGTCCCACTCCACGAGAGTGGACCCCTGAGTTTCCAAGGCACTAGGGCCATCCTACGGGATGGCCTCAGTCGCCATCGAAGAAGGCTCCGCCGCCAAGTCTTCGTTCAACCCCTCAGGCAGGGAGCCAGCGACTTCGCTTGGGCACTATGGCTCGGCCGCAGGTACCTCCGACGTCATCGCTTCCGGAGCAGGAGCCGCTACTGGCTCCAGTCTGGGTACCTCTTCCGAGGGAGGCTCGAGCTCCGTCACCTCTTCAACAACCGGCTCAGGAGCCGGAAGATCTTCAACTTCGACCGGCCCTGTGACCGGAGCTCCAACAATGACCGGCTCAGCAGCCGGTGCTTCGGAGGTAGCCGGCCCAACTGCCAGAACTACCTCGGTTTCCGGCTCGCATGTCGGGGCTTCAACCACCTCCAGCTCAACCGCCGGGGCTTCGACACTTTCTGGCTCAGAGGCCGGGATTACTACTTCCTCCGGCTCAACAGCCGGAGCTTCCATCATTGCAGCACCAGGACCCGGAGCTTCAACCTCCGAGACAAGTGCCGCTGGCGCATCTTCACTTCCGTAGTCCGGCGCTACCACGGGAACTTCTGGGGATGAGTCGAGGTCCATGACCACGACAGCCGGCGTCGGAGCTGTCGCAGCTTCAGCCACCACTTGGGGCGGCACCGGGACAGGAGCAGAAGCTCCCACCCTCACGGCCTCAGATACTGTGGCTGGGGATGGAGCCTCACTCCCCTTCTTGGGGACGCTGCATATGATGAACGAAGAAAATTAACAAACAATTGCTACAATTAAAATAATTGTCCAAGGTAGAGATTAAAAATTACCTTAGGAGGCTTCCGCACCAGCTTGCGCGGAACCTTTTTCCCGGGCGTTCTGGGCTGGCCATAGTCGGCGTAGAAGCTCCGGAAGGCCCCCCGGAACTTGTCGCAGCCACGGGCGTTTCCTGGGTCGAGGCTCTCCTCGATCGGGAGGAACCCCTGAACCTGGAGGCTTCCACCGGCCCAGGTGCCGGAGTCGCGCACCCGGAGCTAACACCCTGGGAGGATCCCACCACGGGAACAGAGGCGCTCTGGGAGGACCCCACTGCAGGAACGGTCTCGTTCCGGGAGGACCCCATTATGGGGACAGTCGCCACGGTGGTAGAAGACCTTCCCCTCCGGGGAGAATGAACCGAGGCGGAAGTAGCGGGCCTGACGGACCTTCCGTCGGCATGCTGCAACTTCCTCTTCCGGCTCTCTGGTTCATCCGCCAGCTCCTTGCCCTTGCCGACGACCTCGACCCTTGGCTTTGGGGCAGGAACAGAGCCATCTTCGGGCATTCCGGGGATCGCCATCCGGGTGGTTGATCTTCTCTAGACGACACCAAGGTCGTCAAGTACGGGCATCTTTCACCGGAGCTCCCTGCTGAACTCCACTTCCACGTTCAGAGGGAGGAAGGCCGACGGGGGAGTCAAGTCATCACCGTCGACGTCGATGCTGTGCTGGAATTTCTTGAGGTGGAACTCCAAGGTTTTCCCCACCATGTTGGACTTCAACCCGGTCTCGACCCGGTCGTCGTCCATCATGCTGTTGAGGGCCCAAGCGAGTTTCTCCTTCCTCTTCAGCGGCGCCCACCTGTTGACCAGGAAATTGCAAAATACCGCCTGAGGAGTCAATCCTCCCTCCACGCATTGGCGGATCCTGGTCAAAGTAGGGGTGAAAGCTTCTGCCAGCACCGGAGCTTCACTCTAGATCGTCGTGTGGATGCCGGGCAGACTATCGGGCAGCTCCAGCCTCTCGTGCTCCTCCACCCTAACGACTATCCAGTCTTTCTTCCGGTCATCCCACTTCCCAGAAGGAAACGACTGGAGGTACTTGAATGGGCACTTCTTGCGCTTCACAAAGTAGTAGAAGCCAAGGTACTCATTGCTCCGGCCGGTGGTGTGGACGGTGAAGAAGGTCCGGAAGATTTCAATGCAGGGGGGATGCCCACCCACATCTCACAGAAGTGGACGAAGATAGACACGAGGAGAATGGAGTGAGGGCCAAGGTGGTATAACTGCAGACCATAGAAGTCTAACAGCATCAAGAAAAAGGAAGAAAAAGGCGGGATCAATCCCATCATGGCGTACGAGGAAAAGTACACCATTTCACCGGCGTGCCCTTCTCGAAGGGGACCTCTCCGCCGGCATGGACTTAGCGGTTGAAGAAGTCCGAGGACCACCCCATAAGGGCCTGGACCTTCTTCAAATCGCTGTCAGTCTTCAAGAGACTCTCGCGGAGAACCAACTCCATCACGGCACGGCTAGGCAAGAGAAGAAGAGCGAAGCACGAGTTGGGAGTTTGAGCGCAAGATCAAATGAGAGGCGTAAAGAACTCCCGACGGTGCGCGCTTTCCTTCTTAAGTAAGCCCTCGCAACACTTGGATGGAAACTGCAAGGAAAGTCGAAGATACCATTCAAAAATTTCACCCTGCCGATGAGAAGAGGGCCCGGCACCACCCCGACGATCAAGTTGAGGCTCTTACCCAGGCGAACGGTTGTCATCACAAGGCGGGAAACCCAAAGGCAGTGGCCTGACAAGGCGCGCGGAACCGATACGGTTTTCGTATCGGGAACCGGCGACCTTCAATTGCGTGAGATCCGCACGTCAAAGATCTCATCTGCCGCACGAGGTGCGCCATGCGGCGGGGATCTAACTATAAATCCCTGCCAACGGCACCTTCAAAGACCCTTGAAGACTCAGTTCAAGAGTCGCGAGGATGGACCCACCTCCGACGGAATGACTTCACCCCAGTGATCTTCCCCGGAGGTAGGTCCAGGGGGCCACTATCGGTATCCTAGAAACCGTACACCCCTTGAGGTTACAAAGATATCAGAGGAAAGTCATCTACTTTGTTTGAAGACCCTCGGAGGCCCACATGTCAGACATAACCGGACCCGCTTCTCCAACATGGTTAATCCCTGGGTCGCCACGTGTACTACCAAACCGGAGCTACCGCCCATAAGGGGGAAGCTCCGGGCCATGTACCGAAACGGCACCTCAGGACTTAACCCCAGACCGAGAGAAGCTCCGGACCTGACACGTGTCTGGGAGCCCCGGAGCTACCTGTTTCCCTCAACAAGCTCCGGAGCTGCCACGTGTCCAATCGTCGGATCTTCAGCCTCTAACCTCCGAAAGACCCCGCAATGGCTCCGGATCATCAAAGGAGAGCCAAGGACTTCAAGACCCGATTAAGTGTCATTAACACCATATTAATGACACTTAACAGACACTCTTAACACCAGTAACGGTGCTGTCAAAGCTCGTTACAGGGTCATTAAGAGCAATTAAACGTGTATCAATACTAGTAACCGTCGGGGCCGCATGTCGGGCCAGGCTAACCTGTAACGGCCTACCCTTGTACTATAAAAGGACAGGTCGACGATACACGCGGGGCCAGAGAGAGAGACACACGCACCTCATACGTTCATCACAAGCTCAAACAGCTAATACAACACCAACACCTCCGTGGAGTAGGGTATTACGCTCAGGCAGCCCGATCCACGTAAACTCTCGTGTCTCCTATGTCAATTCTTATTCACCTTCTTGAATCTACGCGCGCCCACACCGAACATCAAACTCCCCTATCACTTTAGTAGTGTAGGGAGATCTGCCGGTTCCAAACCACCGACAAGCTCCGTCTCTCGGAGGTGGATGCGGTTCCGCCTTTCCGCCAGGTCTTTTTCTTTGCCTCTCACTTTCCCTTCCCTGGTGGCGACATCAGCTTCTCGTTTCGAGAGCTCCTGCCCTAGTTTCCAACACTTCTCCTTTTCATCTTTACTCCACTACTCAAACTTCTTTGAGCTATCCACCAAATTTTGCTCTCCCAGTGTTAGTTTCTAGGTGAGCTCCTCCTCCCTCTTCAATAGATCATCCTGCTAGTCCAGGAGCTTTCCTTCCCTCACCTCATGGTCTGCTCGGCGCTTCAGGAGGACCTCGTTTAACTTATTGAGGTTTTCATGACGCTCATCAGTAGCATCACTCCTCTCCTTGGTTTGCTCAAGGATCTCCCTACAGTTAGCATCGAGCGCCCTGATGACAGCTTCTTTCCCCTCCAACAGCTTGTCCTAATATTCCATCTGGGTGGTTTCCCTCTTGAACCACTCCTTCTGGTCACCAAGCCTTGCTTGAGCAAGTCTAGTCTCAAAATGGAGCCTGTTACGCCAACGCCTTAAAGTGTTGCGCTCCTCCTCCAGGGCTTTGCTCTCATGATCAAAGGCAAGTGGAACTTGTTAGAGGCTCGAGCAGGCGTTGTCTACGGAGAATGCCAGGGGAATAGGCTCCGGGCCTGCTGGGGTCAACTCTGCTGGCTCCAGGGGGTTCTTCATTACAAAAATAGGGTCCCACTCAACAAGTGAGAACCCTTGAGTTCCTGCGGCGCTAGGGACACTCTCCAGAAGCCTTTCTGAAGTAGTGGTGGAAGAAACCACTGGGAAGCTTCCACCTCCGGAGCAAAAGTTGAAGGTGCTACTTCCAAGCCTTCAGTTGCCAGCCCCGAGGGTAGAGAACCTGCTGCCACTTCTTCATGTTGCTCCGGTTCTGGCCCAGACCCCTCCGGAGCAACTATCTTCGGCGCTACCGCGGTAGTTTCCAAGACAGATGGGGCTTCATCCCGTGCCTCTACCACCGCTGGCTCAGGAGCCGGCACGTCAGCCACTTCTGGTTTAGCAACCGGAGCTTTAAGCCTTTCTGGCTCAACAGTCGGACCTTCAATAACTTTTGTCCCAAGGGCTAGAGCTTTAACCATCTCCAGCTCGATGGTCGGGGCTTCAATTGTCTCTTGCACAGTGGCCAGGGCTTCGATGACTTCTGGCTTAAAGGACGGAGCTTCTGACATTTTCGGTTCTCGCACTGGAGCATCAGCCTCCGACACTGTTACCAGAGGTACATCTTCAACTTATCCCCCGTGGTCCGGCACTACCACGGGAGCTTCCAAATCCACGATAGCTGGCATCAGAGCTACCGTGACTTCTGAAACCACTTGAGGAGGAGGATCGGTGGTCCAAGCCGGAGCTTCGGCATGCTTCAGCCACAGTCGTTGCAACAGATGCCGCAGTCCCTGACTCTTTTGTAGACACCTTGAAAATAAAGGGATGAGAAAATTAAAAACACAAGAAAAACAATATTAGCATTTTACGGTGAGAACACGATGCTTACCTAGGGATGCTACCGCCCTAGTCGTCGCGAAACCTCTTCTTTTGAGACACGGAACCAGAGCCCACCAAGTCCGGTGAGACAACAACTTCGGACCTCAGCTGGGGACCACTTGCAGCAAACGGAGTCTTCTCGACCAAAACTTCTCTTGGTCACGAAGAACTCCCAGGCCTGGAGCTCTTAGTCGGCACTGAGGCCGGTATTGACTTTCCGGAGCTAGCGCCTCTCGGAGACGCTTGCGCATGAGATGGTGTAGTAGCAAAAGACCTTCCTCTCCACGGAGAATTGGCTGTCATAGAAGGAGCAGGCCTGACGGACATCCCATCAGCATGCTTCAGCTTCCTCTTCTGGTTGGAGGGTTCGGACGATTCCTTGCCCTTGCCCTTGCTGGTGTCTTAAACCCTCTGGCTCGGGGAAGAGGCAGGCCCTCCTTTAGAAGCTCTGGGGATTACAACCCTAGAGGTCCGTTGTTGTTCTACCTCGCCAAGGTCATCTAGCACCGGCATCTTCCTCCGGAGCTCCCTGCTAATCTCTGGAATCATGTTCAAGGGCAGGAAAGTAGCCGGCAGAGCCAAGTCGTCGTCGTCGACTAGCCCATGCTGAAATTTCATGAGATGAAGCTTCAGAGCTTCATCGTCCAAGTTGGATTTCATACCGGTTTCAATCCAGTCATCATCCATCACGCTGTTGAGAGCCCAATCGAGCTTCTCCCTCTTCCTCAGCAGAGCCCACCTGTTGACAAAGAAGCTTCCGAAGACAATCTAAGGGGTCACTCCACCCTCCACGCATTCTCGGATACTGGTCAGGACAGGGTTAAATGCATCGCAGCTTTGGAATTACACTCCAGGCATCGGTATCAACATTGGGGAGTCCTTGGGGCGGCTCCAAACTTTTGTGCTCCTCAACTGCAATGATGACCCAATCCTTCTTCCAGTCATCCCATTTGCTGGAAGGGTATGACTTTAAGTACTTGAAGGGGCACTTCTTGCGCTTCACGAAACAGTAGAAGCCAAGAAGCTCAGTTCCCATGCCGGTGGTGTGGACCATGAAGAAGGTACAGAACAACTCGATGCAGGGGGGACACCCACCCACATCTCGCAGAAGTGGACAAAGGTTGCCACTAGCAGAACAGAATGGGGGCCAAGATGATACAATGGAGACCATAGAAGTCCAGCAGCATTAAGAGAAAGCTTGAAAAAGGTGGGATCAATCCCACCATGGCATACGCTGAGAAGTACACCATGTCGCCATTGTGCTCCTTCTTGAATGGGAGCTTGCCGGCGCGAATCAAGTGGTTGAAGGAGTCACTGGACCACCCCATATAGTTTCGAACCTTCATCAGATCGTCCTTGCTCTTGAGGCAGCTCTTGGGAAGACCCAACTCCATCGCGGCAAAGTGGAGCAAAGGAAGGGAAATCTAGGCGAAGTTTGGGAGGCTCTAAGCGCAAGTTTGATCGAAATCGTAAGGAGTCCAGTGCATACTTTCCTTCTTAAGTAAGACTCTGCGACGCTTGGATGGAAACCGCAATGAGAGTGGGGTCACACTTTGAAAATCTACCCCGTCCATGACGCATGGGCCTTGGGCCACTCCGATGAAGAGATTGAGGTCATTACTCCAGGCGAACCGTTGTCATGATGGGCATCGAGAAACCCAAAGACGGCACCCTGAAAAGGCGCTCGGAACCAATATGGTTTTTGTATTGGGAACTGGTGACCTTGAATTGCTTGAGATCCGCACTCAAAGATCTCATCTACTGCGTTCATAACAAGCCACGCATCGATGGTTTATCCCCACCATCGCCTCAATGGCACATCAGAATACTTTTGAAATTGAAGCGCGAGAATCGAGGATGGCCCCACCTCCGGTAGGATTACTTAACCCAAAGGGTTTCTCCAAGAGGTGGGACCGGGGGCCACTGTCGGTATCCTACGTACCGGGTACCCCACGGTACTGCAAGAAGTGCAAGAGAGTTCTACCCTTCAAAGTTGATGGTCTCCTCAGGCCCCACATGTCACACTACACCGGAACCGCACCCCTCATATGGGTAGCTCCGGGGTTGACACGTGTAATGTAAGTCCGGAACTAAACTACCAACATAGGGAAGTTCCGCAGTTAACACATATACAATAACCCCGGACCTAACCCCCAGCAGAGGGGAGCTCCGGTGCCGCCACGTGTATAGTGGATCCTGACCTAATACCCCGCCAGCGGAAGCTCCAGAGCTGCCACGTGTGGAGCCCTCGGAGCTTCATCAACAATGTGTACATTGGCGGATCTCCTCCAGCGCGAACATGCAAGGGACAGTTAAAGCAGCGGTTACCAAACCTGATTACGTGTCATTAATGTTGTATTAATGACACATGATCAGAATATTGTTAATAGAGGGAATGCAGCCATTAAGGCATGTTATCACGCTATTAACCACGCTTAATACTCATAGACAGTGTATTAGGCTATTAAATGCGCTAGGGCCACATGTCGGGTCAGGCAAGTGTTGTAACGATCAGTTCTTGGATTATAAAAGGACTGATCACACGATACAAAGACAGGTGAAGATAGGCGAAGTCGGACACTACGCAAACTACCAATACTCAATACAACAACACAAACCCCGTGGAGTAGGGTATTACGCTGAGGCGGCCCGAACCACGTAAATCTATTGTGTCACCATCTTGCCCTTGATCTCTGCGTGCCCAAACCTATACAAGAACCTCCGTGGACTACATTTGGTAGTACCGGGGGAAGTGTTGTAGTTACACCTCGACACACACAAAAATGTTTCTCATCATGGGTCCGAATTACAGGGGATACAAGGACACACTTTGAGTACGGAACCAAGCTAATTGTGCTATTCATCTTCTTCTAACCCAGGATAGGTAAGCTACACTTGAAGTACACTGACCAAGTTAAGTGGGCTTTTTGACTAGGACCTACCCGACTCTGTCCATAGAGTCTATAATTTACATTATGTGTAAGTACAGAATCACCTCTGTGAAACTAAACATAAAAAATACAGAGGTGCTCGATATTCCATGTTGCCAAGAGGATGCATCCGGGACGAAAAACCTTAATCACTCGGAAGGGACCTTCCCAGCTGGGGGAGAGTTTGTTCATCCCTTCTCGAGTTAGTATTCTTCGTAGAGCCAGATCGCCTTCTTCTAGCTGTCGATTGCACACATGCCTTTGATGATAGCGCCGGAGCACCTGGCGATATCGTGCGTTCCGAATAGTTGCTTGGCACATCCCCTCATCGATGAGGTCAAGGTCTTCACGCCGGAGGTTGTCCTGCGCGGCTTCGTTGAAGGTCTAGACCTGAAGTGACCAAATGGTGATCTCCGGAGGAAGGACCGCTTCAGCTCCGTACACCAAGAAGAAGGGTGTCTCTCCAGTTGACCGGTTAGGTGTTGTCCTGCTCGCCCACAGAGCAGACGAAAGCTCCTCTATCAAGTTAGCACCATGTTTCTTCAGTCGCTCCTATGTGCATGTCTTGAGTCCTTTTAGTATCTCTGCATTGGCTCTCTCAGCTTGGCCATTACTTGTTGGGTGAGCTACTGATGCATAGCTTACTTGTATGCTGAGATCTTCGCAATACACTTAGAATGCTGCACTTGTGAATTGGGTTCCCTTGTCAGTTATAACTCTATTCAGAACTCAAAATCTGCAAACTATGGACTCCAAGAACTTGATAGCAGATTGCTTGTTAATTGTCACAACTGGAGTAGCTTCTGGCCACATAGTGAACTTGTCGATGGCAATGTACAGGAACATGTAAACTCTGACGGCTTTTGGGAAAGGCCCAAAAATGTCCATCCCTCACATGAACAATGGCTATGTAGGAGGTATCATTTGAAGTGATTGGGCTAGTGTGTGAATCTGTTTCGCGTGGAACTGGCATGCTTTACACTTTTTTACCAGCTCAATTGCATCCTGGAGTGTTGTCGGCCAGTAAAAGCCATGTCGGAAGGCTTTACCAACCAACGTGCAGGAAGATGCGTGTTTCTCACACTCTCCTCCATGGATTTCCAAGATGAGCTCGCGACCTTCTTCCCTGGCAATGCACCGCATTAGAACGCCATTGGCACCACATTGGTAGAGATCCCCTTCTATAAGCATGTATCTTTTAGCCAATCTGACAATTTGGTCAGCGGAAGCACCGTCTTCAGGGAAGGATGTTGTCGTTCAAGTAGCTCCGGATCTCCAAGATCCATGCAACAAAAATAACTTGAGCTTCCGTATCTTGCGTGTTGGGTTGCTCAGAGCTTCCTGCAGCGCCTACAATCCTTGGTGGACGCCATGGTAACAGGGCCACTAGGACCGCCAACTTCTGGGTGCTGGTCATGCCCTCCTCATTCAGTAGGTTTCGACAATCTCCTGACAAAAACTCCATCGGGATCTTGAGCTCCAATTAAAGCTTTCATTGAGAGTTCATTAGCTTCAGCATTGTCGAGACGCTGGACATGGCAGAGGTCCAGGACATGGAATTCCTTCTGCAGCTTTTGAACTTCAAGGAGGTAAGCAACGAGTTGAGGGTTGTTGCAACAGCATTTACCTTTGACTTGCTTGATAATGAGTTGCGAGTCACCCTTCATCAGCACCTATTTGACGCCATATGATAGCGCTACCTCGAGTCCGTAGATGAGAGCTTTAGACTCCGCCATGTTGTTAGTTGCCTTGAAGTCAATGTGTACTTTTTACTTGACCTTCTCCCCAGTCGGAGCGAGGAGAAGGATTCCAGCTCTGGCCCTCTATTTCTGCTCGGAGCCATCGAAATAGAGAGTCTAGTGAGTCTCGGTGAAGACCGGGACCTTAGGTTCTGGCTCCTGCTCACTCTGGCCCCCTGGATTTGATGAAGAAGGGGTCCACTCCACCACAAAGTCAGCCAATGCCTGACTCTTGATAGCATGTCGAGGCAAGAATACGAGATCGAATTCTGCTAGCTCTGCTGCCCACTTTGAATATTTCCCGTAGAGTTGGGGTTATGCAATATAGAACATAGTGGATATGATGTTACCACTGAGATTTTGTGGGCTTGGATGTAGTGACGAAGCTTCCTTGAGGCAATAAGAACTGTATAGAGCAGTTTATGCACCTCAATGTACCGAGTCTTGGCGTCACGTAGTACTTCGCTGATGAAGTACACTGGCCGCTCGACAGTCCGAACCTTCTTGGAAGGGCCCGGAGCTTCTTCTTCATCAACTCGGACCCTCCCGGAGGGGTCCAAAGCTTCTTCTTGAGCTACCCAGACCCTCTTGAAGCGGTCCGGATCTTCTTCTTGATCATCTGTGAGAACTCTTTCGATTGAGAGATGTTGATCCACGGGCAGCTTGCCTTTAGGATCTGCGCCTGGAGGCTGGGACCCAGAATCACCATTAGATAGCTTCGGACCCTCCCGGAGGGGTCTAGACTCCTAAACTGAAGATGGCCCCGGTCTCTCCGCGACCAGGACCATGCTGACAATCTTCGTAGTTGCCGAAATGTAAAGAAAAAGAAGCTCACCAGGATCCAGAGCTACCAAGATTGGTAGTGTGGTGAGGAGATGCTTGAGCTCTTGGAATGCCTTTTCTACTTCTTCATAACAATGAAATGGCTCGGACATCCTCAGTAGCTTGAAGAAGGGAAGCGCTCGCTCTGCCAGTCTTGAGATGAGCAGGCTGAGTGCAGCTAGACATCCAGTTAGCTCCTGGATATTTTTGACGCGTGCGGGGGGCCGCAATTCCTCGGTGAGTCACAAAGAATTCAAGGAGCTTCTCGGAGCTAAACCCAAATACACATTTGTCTGGGTTTAGCTTGGTGCGCGTTAGCCGTAGCTTGTCGAAGACGGCTTTGCAGGTTGTCAAGGAGTGATTCCTTGTTCTTCACCTTCACAACTATGTCATCAACGTAGACTTCCACCAAGTCCCTGATGAGCTCTCCAAATGTTTTGTGCATGGCTCGCACAAAAGTTGAAGTAGCATTTTTGAGACCAAAAGGCATAGCAGTATAACAATACAACCCATCTACTGTTATGAAGATAGTATGCTCTTCATCTTCCCTAAACACATGAATCTGATGATATCCAGAATACGCATCTAGAAACACAATAGCTCACACCCGGGGCTGGAATCCACTATCTGATCTATCCTAGGTAGTAGAAATGAGACTTTTGGACATGCCTTATTCAAGGTGGTGTAGTCGATGCACATTCGAAGCTTCCCGCCGGCCTTGGGTCCAACGACTAGGCTTGTCAGCCACCGAGGATAATAAACCTCCCGGATGAAACTAGCTTCGAGCAGCTTCTTGATTTCTTGTCTGGTGAAGTACTGGGCTTCTGATGTACTGGGCCATACGTCGAGCTATATCTTTAGACTGTGCTCAATCACCTCCTTAGGGATCCTAGGTATTTGTGATGATTTCCATGCAAACACGTCGATATTCGCGCGATGGAAAGTGATGAGCGTGAGTTCCCATTTGTTGTGCAGACCTTCTGATATACAGGTGGTCTGTGCAGCATCAGAACCAAATTGTACGACTTTGATCAGAATGTCAGTGTCGCCGCTTGGCTGCACGCGAGGTGCAGAAGTTGAGCCTCGCTGATGAGAGCTCGGAGGTTGAGTTGTTTGCTCCTTACCAGATCCTTCCTCCTACGCTATTGCAAGCGTGTTGAGTTCTTCCAGCTCTGTGACCCCCGCAGTACGGTCCCCGCAGATCCGAAGAACACTTGAAGGAGTCGACATCTTCAACACCATGTAGCCATAATGTGCTACGGCCATAAACCTATACAGGGCTGGCCTGCCTAGGATGGCGTTAAAAGGAAGGTTGATGTGCGCTACATCAAAGACAAACTTCTCGGACCTATGGTTGTCCCGAGTCCCGAAGGTCA
The DNA here is from genome assembly GCA_036927565.1 of Tuctoria greenei. NCBI lineage: Eukaryota > Viridiplantae > Streptophyta > Magnoliopsida > Poales > Poaceae > Tuctoria > Tuctoria greenei. The sequence continues at coordinate 55,925,283 of JAYESD010000010.1, read as the reverse complement.
CCGGGAGTGTAATTGATCTAAGAGTAGTGATTGCTCATGAACTTACTCCAGAGAAGGGACGTGCGGGGTGAAGGTCCAAGCGGCTGAGCTGGATCTTCACGAACGCAGCATAACTGAGTTGGTTGAGCACCGCACCTCCATCCACCAAAAAATGATAGAGCTGGACGTTGTTGATGGTAGGAGACACCATCAATGGCAGCTGACCAGCTCCGATCATGTTTCTTGGGCAACCTGAAGCATCGAAAGTGATGGCGGTGTCCATCCACTTCCGATGGGGTTCTGCCTTGGCGGTGGGAGTTGCGGCAACCAACTTCCGATGCATGGTCTTGAGGATGCGCAGAGAGGTAATATCCCAGGACCCTCCATATATCAAATGGAGAGTCTTCCGACACTCGCTGTCGGAGATGTTAGAATCATCATCGACGGTGTTGTAGAACACCTTCATGAACTTCTTGGGGTCCTGGAAGCCTAGCTCCTGATGAGCCAAAGTTTCGTCGACCTTATATTTTCCTTCCCGTTGGCGGAGAAGAGCTTCTTCCTGGTGCCTATTGTTGCACTCAACAAGACGTTTGACCTCACGGCAGTCTTCGAGATTTTGGGTGTCCATTTTGTGGATCAGGAACCACATCTTTTCACCGCCGCCGTCCTCAGACGATGGTCGTGGATGTTTTTCGGGGTGTGGCCCCTGGCCACTCGAAGCTGCTGCTACAGCGGTAGCAGGCGTGCCCGGCCGACGACTGCTTCTTTTTTCCATTGCTGAAGGCATAGCATCAGCCTTGGAGGAGGATTTACCAGCCACCGGAGCTGGTTTGGAGTGCATCTCTCGGCCCTCTACAACCCTAGAACATTTGTCGGCTAGGTTGAAGAGCTCCGTGACGCTGCAGACTTCTTTTGTTACCAGCTTCTCCAGCATCTTCTTATCTTTAAATCTCCATAGAAATGCGACAATGACAGAAGCGTTGGAGATTGAAGGTATAGTATTTCGTACCTGAGAAAACCGCTGGATGAACGATCACAGCGATTCTCCCATCTTCCAATGTACGTCAAACAGATCCAGCTCTGTGCCAGGTCGGATGTATGAGCTACCAAAATTGGTGGTGAGCTGGTGGCAAAGCTCTGCCCAACTGTTGATGGAGTCAGGCGGAACACTCATGAGTCAGGATCTGGTTGTCCCAGTTAGAGCCACTAGGAAGTAATTGGCCATAACGGCCTCATTGCCTCCAGCTGCAAGGATAGCGGTGGAGTAGATATTGAGGAACTCGACGGGGTTGACAGTCCTATCGTACTTCTCTAGCAAATGAGGTTGGAACTTCGGAGGCCATTCGACCATACAAAGATGCATGGCTAGGACTAAACAGCCACCCCTACTCCCAAAGGAGAAGGGTTTTCACGGGCAGCTCGTCTCTCGCGAGCACGCTATATGTGGATGCGGCCATCCTACTGTCCATATTGGCGGTCGAGCTCCGATCGGAGATCATGTGTCAAAAGCCTCGACACCGTATGAGTGCTGCATGCCCTCGAGGGCAACGACATCACTTGCTGTGAGGGCACCGTCCCCTGTGCCGTGACGCTTGAGGACAAAGTGTACGAGAGACGAGGTCCCCTGTGCGGCAACCAACTTCCGATGCATGGTCTTGAGGATGCGCAGAGAGGTAATATCCCAGGACCCTAAATATATCAAATGGAGAGTCTTCCGACACTCGCTGTCGGAGATGTTAGAATCATCATCGACGGTGTTGTAGAACACCTTCATGAACTTTTTGGGGTCCTGGAAGCCTAGCTCCTGATGAGCCAAAGTTTCGTCGACCTTATATTTTCCTTCCCGTTGGCGGAGAAGAGCTTCTTCCTGGCGCCTATTGTTGCACTCTACAAGACGTTTGACCTCACGGCAGTCTTCGAGATTTTGGGTGTCCATTTTGTGGATCAGGAACCACATCTTTTCACCGCCGCCGTCCTCAGACGATGGTCGTGGATGTTTTTCGGGGTGTGGCCCCTGGCCACTCGAAGCTGCTGCTACAGCAGTAGCAGGCGTGCCCGGCCGACGACTGCTTCTTTTTTCCATTGCTGAAGGCATAGCATCAGCCTTGGAGGAGGATTTACCAGCCACCGGAGCTGGTTTGGAGTGCATCTCTCGGCCCTCTACAACCCTAGAACATTTGTCGGCTAGGCTGAAGAGCTCCGTGACGCTGCAGACTTCTTTTGTTACCAGCTTCTACAGCATCTTCTTATCGTTAAATCTCCATAGAAATGCGACAATGACAGAAGCGTTGGAGATTGAAGGTATAGTATTTCGTACCTGAGAAAACCGCTGGATGAACGATCACAGCGATTCTCCCATCTTCCAATGTACGTCAAACAGATCCAGCTCTGTGCCAGGTCGGATGTATGAGCTACCAAAATTGGTGGTGAGCTGGTGGCAAAGCTCTGCCCAACTGTTGATGGAGTTAGGCGGAACACTCATGAGTCAGGATCTGGTTGTCCCAGTTAGAGCCACTAGGAAGTAATTGGCCATAACGGCCTCATTGCCTCCAGCTGCAAGGATAGCGGTGGAGTAGATATTGAGGAACTCGACGGGGTTGACAGTCCTATCGTACTTCTCTAGCAAATGAGGTTGGAACTTCGGAGGCCATTCGACCATACGAAGATGCATGGCTAGGACTAAACAGCCACCCCTACTCCCAAAGGAGAAGGGTTTTCACGGGCAGCTCCTCTCTCGCGAGCACGCTATATGTGGATGCGGCCATCCTACTGTCCATATCGGCGGTCGAGCTCCGATCGGAGATCATGTGTCGAAAGCCTCGACACCGTATGAGTGCGGCATTCCCTCGAGGGCAACGACATCACTTGCTGTGAGGGCACCGTCCCCTGTGTCGTGACGCTTGAGGACAAAGTGTACGAGACAAGGTCCTGTTCCTTGAAGGTGCCTGCCCAGCAGGGGGTAGATCTTGATTGCTGATGGCATCAGCTACAGCTGCGAACAAATGCTCCACATCAGCGCTCCACTATTTCATCGCACCCTGAGGTGCTTCGGGCATTGGTGGACGCTGAAGGAGAGCATCCGATGCATTCAACGCATTCTCGGGGTTTTTTGTCGATGCAGTGACCAACACAAGGACACCATCCTGCTGTTCGGCATTGGCTGCCATAGGAAATGGTGGTGGTGGTGCTACAACACCTGTCGGGACAACAGCGCCAACTGGTTGTTGCACATTGGAGGCATTCCCTCAATCAGGTTATCCAGCATGGCTGTTGGACGATGATGCGGCAGAATTCACCATCTTGAAATCTAAAGCACCCCTACCCCGCGCGCCAAATGTCGAAATGTTGCTACCACACCTCCCCCGGTACTACCAAAGCATAGTCTGCGGAGGTTCGTATTCAGTTGGGGCACGTGTAAAATCTAGAGTGAGATGGAAACACAGAGGATTTTTACGTGGTTCCGACCGCCTGAGCATAATACCCTACTCCACGGGGTGGTTGTTGATGAACTTGTGTGCGTATTATGCGTGTCAGCTTGGTTGGACTCATCCTCTACCATGCGGCCCAACCCTTTTATATGCTAAGGACTGACCTTACATGAATCGCCTGGCTCAACAAGTGGCCTCGGCTGTATTAAACACCCTATACACGCTCTACTGGTATTATGGGTGATTAACTATGTAATAACATGTCTTAATGACAATATTAATGATATTGACAGTCCTATGATCGCGCATCATTAATATACCATTAATGACATGTTAACCAGGTCTTGTAACAGCTGTTTAATAGCCTCTTGAATGTCTGTGTTGTTGGAGATCCAGCAGTCTTCCTGTTGCAAGCTTAGGTCCGGAGGCTTGACACGTGGCAGCTCTGGAGCTTCCCTCGGTGGGGAGGCAGGTTCGGAGCTGCAAAACATGTTGCAGCACCAGAGCTTCCCTCTACTGAGGGTTAGGTCCGGGGCCACTGGACACGTCGCATGACCGGAGCTTCCATATGAAGGGAGTCAGGTCCGGCCTTGCTATACACGTGGTAGTGCCATAGCTACCCAAACGAGGGAGGCAAGTCCAGTGCCGCCGTTTAACTCGGATAGGTGGAACTCCATAGTTTTAATCAACGTAACAATGGTACATAGTATCTAGGGTACCGACAGACGTGGTGACCAAGTTCGATGGTTCGGCTGGAAGACATCGCGGATCTAGGCGGCGGCTTCGACTCGCGATCTAACAGATGGGCGATCAGTCACTGCTACAATAAGCCTCATCTTAGGCGGCTCCAAATGTATTATCACACACAGTTTCTAAAACCGCCTGAAATGAGAAGCCTGTGATAATCTACAATTTCACAGGCGGAGAAGTGAAACCGCCTATGATACTGGTATTATCACAGGCGCTTCTTTACTTATGACTAGCTGCCTGTGAAGACACATTATCTCAGGCCGGTCGTGCAGCATATATAGCCGCCTGCGATAATGTTGTTATCACATGCGGATCTTAACCAATGAAAAGCCGCCTGTGGAGACCGTTTATCGCAACTGGTTTGTACCATAATAATAACCGCTTGTGATAATTAGGTTATCACAGATGGTTCTTTACCTATATCTAGCCGCCTTTGATAATGATATTTCACAGGTAGGTCTAGCCGTAGGTAAATAACCGCATGTGCTAAGGTATACCTTATACAGTATTACCTGTTGTTATTTCTAATTTCCAAGTCAATTTAATATAATCACAGAAGTCAACAACATAATCATAGAAGTAAACAATATAATCACAGAAGACATCTCCCAGAAGTCAATTTCAGTAAAATAGTATACATATGTACAAGTTACACATACAAGTCATCTACTAGTTTACAAGTTTCACTAAAAACTGTTTCTATTGTCATAGTCGTAAAGTTCTGGCACATCAGCTATTGCACCATTTGTAAAAGCCCGCTTTTCGGAAGAACAAAAATGCAAAAATGCGAACTTAAAATTTTTTGAAAGTGGACTTGGAAATCCAAACTCACATGTACCATATGAGTTAACCAATGTTCATTAAAAATAGGAACCCGTTAAAATTTTACATATAGAACATGATTGCTCCTTAACTTCCATGTATTCACCTTTTCTATGAAAATTAAAGGAGGAAAAGAAAACAAAATAGAGAGAAAGAACAAGGAATTATTCCAACCTTAAAATGGGACATTCAAAAACTCAAATCAAGCTACTGTTCAAACTAGGTTCACATGAAGATTTAAGCTACTCAATAGATGGGGATTGCTAGGTCAAATTAATTTGCTGTACCAAATATATATTCAAATTAATACAAATTGAATATGCTACTGTACATTTGACCTTGTCAAAATATACAAATCTAAGGTTGTAAATTTTTCCATGACCTTCTAATATTCCAAATTGACTCTCGGTAAATTTTCAAAAAATTTTGAAGCACGTTTTCCATTTATTGGACACGTACTGAGAGTTTAATCAAAGTTGACTTCAAAATTCAAACTTTGTACTTAACCTTGTCCAAATCAACTCCAAATTTTTCCCGAGGTCTCTTATGGTTCAAAAAGTTTAGCTTCAAAATTTCAGGATTTTTGAACCTAATTTACTATTTATTTCATTGAATCAAGTATCACCACTTGAACTCAAATTCAAGCCTGAGTTAAAAATTCAACTTGCTCAGTTCTGAAATCTCATTGCACCATAAAATTCTTTATATGTGATTAGTCATTGGGCCAAAGTTGATTATTTTGAAAGCATGTTTGCTAGTTCTATTTGAAATTGGAAAGGAGGATGAGGGTGGAGAGTGTTGTGGGCCCCACTTGTAAGTGACACAAGCAAACTTGCCGACTTGCTGCACGTGCGGTGCCCTCCAGTTTGTTTCACGGAGCGCCACCGCGATGCATGCATGTGCCAGCGATGGTTTCCAGCAGCATAAAACCGATTTCGTTTCTTCTTCTTTACTCCCGTGGAACACACCACTCCTCTCTCAATCCAACGCCCAGCCCCAGTACGCAGCACCCCACGCGCCGTGCCTCGCTCGCACGCCCGCGCTCGCCCCCTCCATGCCGCGCTGCTCCACCTCCTCACCGGCGCCGCACCGCGCCCGCTTGCTGGCCACCCTGCTCGATCTCGTCTGCTCCCGGTCGCGCGCATCTCGCCGCCCTGGCCGCTTGCCCTTCACTCCGACGCGCCCGCCTCTGCCCTGCACCGCCTGCACCACCGACGCCGTGCGTGCCACGGCGCTATTCTCCGTCCCCATTCATCCTCAAGGTGAGTGGGTTGGCCGTCCTCCTCTCCACCACCTCGCTCGCTGGCGCCCCGGGTACTGCGCATCGCACCCGAGCCACCACGGCGCTGGCCGCGCTTCTCATGTGGCCATGCCATCACCGTGCGCCGTGTTTCCGCGCACCCATACCCGCTCGTGCCCGCCATGGCCGTGCCTCGTCGCCACCATGTCAAGCCTCCCCGCCGTCCGTCTGCTCAGTCCGCCGGCGCCGCCCACCATCCACCATGCCGACCGCCGCTCTCCCTGGCCGCTCCCGACGAGCGCTGCTCGCCTCCCTCTGCACCCCTCTGCATCTCGCCGCTCCCGGCCCTGCTCACTGTCGCCCGACCACCTGCAGCGCCGGCTCGACCCTGCTTGCCGCTCGCCCCCGGTCGCGCGCACTCCAACTGTCCACAGCGCTGCACCACGTCCTAGCCGCCTCTGCCTCGTTGGTGCCCTGCTGCTGCATGCTCGCCGAGCTGCCAGCACCGCGCCGGCCGCATGCTGCCCATGGCACCAGCGCTGGTCCTGCCCGTTTGCCGTGCGCCGACCTCTCCTCCGTGTCGCGTCCCCACCGTTGGCCAAGCTCCTTGCGTCGTCCGCCCTTGCTGCTGTCCGCGCCATGGCCGCACCACCAGTCGGCTCCTCCCTCTGGATTCAACACGGCGCCCCAGCTTCTGCCCGTCACCTTCAATGCGACGTTCCACGCCGTGGCTATGTCCTGGAAGCAAAGCAAGTTATGAATGTGATGCACAGGATTCGGGAACACGCCTTTGACACAATGGTATCGACAACTGGTCCAAGGTTAGCTCTGATTGTGTAAGATTGATTAGATCAATGACTGCAGCTAAGGTGTTTGATGAAATGTTTACGAGGGAAGAACCAACTTTGTTGATGTTCAGAGCTTGTCTATGATGCAGGGGTAGGATGATGTGGCAATCGACAAGCCTAAGTGCCAAGATGCTCTTGGAATGTTGATGAAGTAACCGGATCAAGAGCACAACCAAGGTGTTTGCTAAAATGGTTACAAGGTCAGTCACTGTCGTCGTCCTTCGCCCTTTGGTCCATGTTTCGCATTGATATCATTCCTATAGAAATCCCCACGGTGACCTCCTTTGTCTCTGGTATCGCGTTGGCATGTAGGCGTGCTCGTGATGCTCCACCATGAGCCGCGTCGACGTCGTTGACCACATGACATCGTCGTGACGCTCCGAGCCGTCATCATGCCCTGGCCTCAAGATGAAGGATGCTTGTGATGTGTGTGGTGCTGGAACACAAGCACGACTCTTCGGACAATGGTTGTCAAGCCAAATTAGGTTTTAGTCGATGTGAGGGTGATTGAGTCCTAGGTATAGCCAAGGTGCTCGATGAAATGCCTTCCAGGTCAAACCAAGGTGGTTGGTGATCACCGATGACCTATGGTTATGTAAAGCGAGAAAGTTGCGACCGACAAGGAAAACTAGACCAAGGGGAACCTTGGATAAGAGTTCCTTGATCGTGTCAATGATGTTTCCTAACAGTCCGCTGAATTGCTTAACTAGGTGTGCCGTTTCATCGACGACAGGTTCGTCGAGTCGCTTGCCGATGATCGAGTCGACATCACTAACCTTGTGACTCATAAGGTGGTGTTCGAGATTCCGCTCACCACCATGGACGAGTACGGGTAGATGTGAACGTTGATGAGATGATCTTCCCGAGATGGCAAAGCATGTCATCGCTACATAGTAATGCCTTATGTTTTAGTTCAAGGAGTTCACCGAGCTCATCTGGACAATCTTGCAAAGGACACTGCATTAGTGTCGTGTAAGAACATGGACGATGTTTGCGAAGATAGTCGTAGAGATTGATTTACCTAAAGGTCCTCTGAACGTGTCTTGGTACTCACATTAGGTTAGCAGTGCTTGTGATGACTCTTTGAGTCTAAGCAATGCCGATCTTACTTCTTTTCCCAAGTGTCGCTAGGATTTCACTTTGATTCATCCTTATCAGAACCAGGCAACCACACTTCTCATTTAACTAGGTTTACACCTTAGTGAGTTTGTATAACTTCCCTGGTCGACTTCTAAGTCACGACCTTCTTTGTTACCCACTCCACTCATACTAAAGCTTTCGATGTCCCCTTTGATTCCTTAGTCATTCTTACACCATTCAGTCCAACACTGCCACACCAGTCAGTCTCAGCTTTCTCGAGTAGCATAGCTCCAAGTGTTAAGTGAATAATGGCAATACATGCTTATATTGCACCTGTCAATTCATAACTCGACACTACTATGACCACTTGACTTATCCGTAGTTTCTCCACCCATCCGAGACATATCTAATCTTCCTAGTCAAGCCTCTTCTTCTTAAGGTTTTTACAACTCGTCGAGTCTGTTATTAGATTACTTTAATTACTTATATGCATATCATGTCGATAGGAACGTAATGATAGGTGATCAACGAGAAGTTTCACTTGGAGGAAAAGGCCAGGGTGTCCACTTGAAGTCCTTGCCGGAGTCTTCAGAGAAGGACCACTAACAATTGACATTTAATCGAGTCGCAAACTAAGGCAAGCCCCAGTTTGCATTTAAGAGCTTTTCAAAGTTTTTCAAGTGTTAATCATTTAAGTCTTCAGTTGATATTGTGCATTACGTATAAGGTGTTTGATACTCCATATGCATATCCACAAATCCTATGGGTGGGTTGGAAAGGTTTACAGCTTGACATGTAGAACTGCCAATGCTAATGTTGTAGATATACCTGTAGAAGTCAATAGTTGGAATCTACTCGCGGGATAGGAAAAACAGTTCATACGAGGGTGAAAGATGAAAGAATGGCTTATTAAATGAATACGAGACCGGGCAGGGGAAATAGGAGTCGACGAGATGGAGTCTCGGGCGCATAGCCCTGCCTGTGCCTCTTGAGGACCGTGTCGTATGTGGCACTGTTGGGCAAGCATGAACTGTACCGGTTGCATAATGGGATATGGGCCCAATAAACTGATGTAACTCCAGACTGTAGTGTGGAGACTCCTAGGTTGTCCTTGAATGGAGATGCGAAGGCAGAAAGGTGTAAATCTCCTAGCGGAACGTTTTGACGTGTCCGTGTAGGGGACCTTTTGCTTGGGATGAAGAGGTTTGTTGACATTGGGTTCTTGGGTGAAAGGTGGCCATTTATAACGCGAGGAGGAGAGCACGTATGTGTCTCCCACGCGGGTGTGCGTGTAGTGTAGTCCGGGTGTGTCCTGATTGCAATCACCGTCCCTCGCGGTTATTTGAGTACCACTTGTCCGTCGCTGTCGTGACGTAGTAAATACTAAAGAAGCCAGAAGAATATGTTGTATTGAATTATAATTTCTTTGCAACTTTGAGTGACTTAGAGATAGCAAAAATTAAAGTTTATAGTTTCCTCATACTTTAGTTGTAATAGCATTATGTGCTTTGGGCATGTCATAACATCGGCAAACCATTTCTTGTTTGATTGTTGAGTCTATGATGTGCCATGCCTGAAGAATGTCATTTTCTACTTAAAACATGACTATAAGGATCCACTTGTAGGCAAGTCCTTTATGCTATTCCTCACCTATGCTTAGTATTCACCCCTGCATATGTCTAGTGAGACGGGTTAGTCTTGCTGAGCCTTATGCTCACGTTTGTGCTTTAATGATTTTTGCAGGTATTAGTTTTATTTCTGTTGTTCAGGTTGTACATGAGATCTTGAGGTGTAGAGATGAATCTCAGGTGAACCACGCCGCTGCTGAATGTTCTTCATGTTGCTAGTGAGAAGCGTCCTAGGGCATGGACGTCTTCTCTCCTGCTTAGTTAAGTGAGATTATGAGTATGTATTTTCTGTTGCGTGTGTACCCCTGTTGTACACTCTTTTGTAAACTCTTTTTATTATGAAATGAAAACTTTATATGTTTTTGTATCCTTTTCGTGTGTGCTGTTAGGTGCCGCATCGCACGGCACCACCCAATGAGATCCTTGGACGTCAGGACCCCGGTCCCCACGGACATGGTATTAGAGCTTCATTGGGAATAGCACGCTCGAAAAGAGCCTATTTTCGAAAACTCCAAAGTAGTCGAGTGAGGATTAGCTATATGCCCATTAAGGACTATTACTAGAATAAGTTATAAAGGTGGTGAACTAACTTACTTGTTATATTATTCTGTAACGACGCTCCGTCTTTAAGGTAAGAGGTAAGGTACGCCACCGAGAGCGGATGAATCTCAGTAAGCTCTGCATACGAGATGTGGTATGTGATATTTCCGTGGCTTAGCACGGAAAGTCAATATGAGTCTCTGAAACTTTCCATGTTTTTGAGAACATATGACACGCGGTACCCCAATGTGACACAAAATTAGTGGGAGCCCCCGTCGGGTGGTGTATAACCCGATAGTATGCATCTCTAGAACCATTCATGTTCTATGGGAGCATGCGAAACACGTATGCCCGAGCGTGTATAAGCCGATTCGTGTGGGAGTCTTTGCTGTACAGACGTAGTGCAGCCATGTAACTCGAGACATGACTTCGCTCGAGGGCGACTCACATTAGAGTCGTATATATTTACTTTCATATATATTATTGTGACTGCCTGTCGTGTTTCCTCGTGCCGCCCTTAAGGTGTGAAGGTGTGAAAGGGGATTGTTTGTCTTCTGCACGTACACTAACTCTGGTAGCGACCCGTGTAGAACACATTCGCGAGTGATCGATATTAGAACCACCTATAGACGTATCTGGATATACCGGGTTAGACTTTTCTTTTGGTAAGGCACGTAGTACCGTCAGTATCCCACTTGATACATTGACCACCCCCCATGAAAGAATGGCTTCATATTCATATTTAGTCCAAATATCAGTGTCTGATATGTTGTGGACAAGGTAAAATGTTTCTCTTCAAGAGTAGGTGAACCAAGGTTCTTTGTTCCTGGCGAGAGTTTAGCTCGACTTCGCCGGAGTAAGACTTTGGTTAAGCATGAAGATCCTTAGTTATATGCTATGGATAAGAAGGTCGTCAAGATCTCTTTTAGGATTCCATTTAGTTCCAAAGCAAATGATTAGTTGTAAAGCCGGACTTGAGTTTTGAGCGAAGTTTCAAAATTTGAGTTTGTTCGCAGTTCTTGTGTTTCGAAGCTGTTGAGTTCTGTTCAACCTGAAGGGCTATGGATGCAAATGAACACTTTTTGAAAAGGGGAAGAGCTATTCTGCAACTTTTCTATTCATTGTTACCTCAACTTCGGTTTAGAACTAATTAGAAACTGGAGTTAAAGTTAGTACCTGTGTACAATGTTATCAGAAACAGTCAGAAAATTTTTGAACTTTGAACAGGCATAACTCTCAAATTAGAAAAAGAAACCTGTGCATATCTATACATGACTAGAAAGCTTAAAGAGTCCTCTATCAATTTCCTATTCAGCACTACGGCTAAAACTTGCAATAACCAGGTATAAATCGAAGTATCGTTTAAAGTGTCGAAACAGTCCATAATCTGAACAGTGACGTATTCAGTTGCTGTTTAGGTTGTAATTTCTTATAGGATCGTCTAAAGACTTCATAATTTACATTTATGAAATCCTGAGGATATGTGTAACAAGTTTGCAATATTTTGTTTCTGCAAATATCAATATTTCTCTGTTGAAAATTGTGGACAAATTCAGCAACATACAAAGGAAGCTCTGTATTCACCTTTTATGTGAAAATTAAAGGAGGAAAAGAAAACAAAATAGAGAGAAAGAAAAAGGAATTATTCCAACCCTAAAATGGGACATTCAAAAACTCAAATCAAGCTTCTGTTCAAACTAGGTTCACATGAAGATTTAAGCTAGGCAATAGATGGGGATTGCTAGGTCAAATTAATTTGCCGTACCAAATATATATTCAAATTAATACAAATTGAATATGCTACTGTACATTTGACCCTGTCAAACATATTAAAATCTAAGGCTGTAAATTTTTCCATGACCTTCTAATAATCCAAATTGACTCTCGGTAAAGTTTCAAAAAATTTTGAAGCACGTTTTCCATTTATTGGACACGTACTGGGAGTTTAATCAAAGTCGACTTCAAAATTTAAACTTTGTACTCAACCTTGTCCAAATCAACTCCAAATTTTTCCCGAGGCCCCTTATGGTTCAAAAAGGTTAGCTTCAAAGTTTCGGTATTTTTGAACCTAATTTACTATTTATTTCATTGAATCAAGTATCACCGCTTGAATTCAAATTCAAACCTGAGTTAAAAATTCAACTAGCTCAGTTCTGAAATCTGATTGCACCATAAAATCCTTCACATTTTATTTAGTTATTGGGCCAAAGTTGAATATTTTAAAAGCATGTTTGCTAGTTCTATTTGAAATTGGAAAGAAGAATGAGGGTGGAGAGTGTTGTGGGCCCCATCTGTAAGTGACACAAGCAAACTTGCCGACTTGCTGCACGTGCGCTGTCCTCCAGTTTGTTTCACGGAGCGCTACCACGATGCATGCATGTGCCAGTGATGGTTTCCAGTGGTAGAAAACCGATTTCGTTTCTTCTTCTTTACTCCCGTGGAACACACCACTCCTCTCTCGATCCAACGCCCAGCCCTAGTACGCAGCACCCCACCCGTCGTGCCTCGCTCGCCCCATCCATGCTGCGCTGCTCCGCCTCCTCACCGGCGCCGCCCCGCGCCTGCTCGCCGGCCACCCTGCTCGAGCTTGTCTGCTCCCGGCCGCGCGCATCTCTCGGCCCTGGCCGCTTGCCCATCCCTCTGATGCGCCCGCCTCTGCCCTGCACCGCCTGCACCGCCGACGCCGTGCACGCCACGGCGCTCTGCTCCGTCCCCCTTCATCCTCAAGGTTAGTGGCTTGGCCGTCCTCCTCTCCACCACCTCGCTCGCCGGCGCCCCGGGTACCGCGCGTCGCACCCAAGCGCCACGACGCTGGCCGCGCTTCTCATGTTCCCATGCCACCGCCGTGCGCCGTGTTTCTGCGCGCCCATACCCACTCGTGCTCGCCATGATCGTGCCTCATCGCCACCGCGTCAAGCGTCCCCACCGTCCACCTGCTCAGTTCGCCGGCGCCGCCCACCGTCCACCACGCCGGCTGCCGCTCGCCCTGGCCGCTCCCAACGAGCGCTGCTCGCCTCCCTCCGCGCCCCTCTGCATCTCGCTGCTCCCAGCCTTGCTCATTGTCGCCCGACCACCTGCAGCGCCGGCTCGCCCCCTGCTTGCCGCTCGCCCCCGGTCGCGCGTGCTCCAACCATCCATGGCACTGCACCACCTCTCAGCCGCCTCTGCCTCGCAGGTGCCCTTCCGCTGCGTGCTCGTCGAGCCGCCAGCACCGCGCTGGCCGCATGCCGCCCATGCGCACCAGCGCTGGTCCTGCCCATTTGCCGGGCGCCGGCCTCTCATTCGCGTCGCGTCCCCGCCTTTGGACCAGCTCCTTGCATCGTCCGCCCTTGTTGCTGTCCGTGCCATGGCGCCGCACAGCTAGTCGGCTCCTCCCTCTGGATTCAGCACGGCGCCCCAACTTCCGCCCAACACCTTCAATGCGACGTTCTGTGCCGTGGCTATGTCCTGGAAGCAAAGCAAGTTATGAATGAGATGCACAGGATTCGGGAACACGCCTTTGACACAATGGTATTGACAACTGGGACAAGGTTAGCTCTAATTGTGCAAGATTGATTAGATCAGTGACTACTCATTCTTATGACTATAGTAGATATGTATTATCTGATAGTCTAAATACCCCCTTACTATATCTAGTTAAACTTACATACTAACTGTGAGACCTATGTGTGTTGAATACATTGGCTTTGACAATAAAAGTTTCGAATGCTGCCATAACATCTGTTTAGCAAGGTCCGACTCTAGATCCGAGCTTCTGCAAGGTCCGAGAATAGGTCCGACTTTCTTTGTCTAGGTCCGACATGTTTTCTGGTAGCTCTGGTGAGCTTTGTCTTTAGCTCCGGCATGTCTTTGATAGCTCCAGCATGTATTTTTTATGCTCCGATATGTTTTGCTAGGTCCGACTTATGTTGGTTAGCTCCGACATGTTTTTCTAGCTCCGACTTTTGGAATTACTAGTTCCAACTAGTTTTGGTTAGCTCCGGCGCTAGGTCCGACTAGCTTTGGTAAGCTCCGGCGCTAGGTTGTACTAGCTTTGGTAAGCTCCAGCTCAAGCTCCGGTTAGCTTTGTCTAGGTTTGGAGCTTGATCGCAATGTTCCTGCTTTTATCTTGCAATTTTTTGAAATTGCTTTATATTCTTAGAAAGATTGCTCAGTATTCATTTGCTATGTTTTTGGTGCGTTTTGGTTGTTATGACTGATATCGTTTTGATATGCTTTGCAACATGCTTATGTGAGGTGCTCACGTAAGGTGTTGTGTTCGGAACTTACTTGAGTCAAGTCGTGGACTTGGGCTTGTACGGATTGGTTGTTTATAAATGTGCAGGTGTTGCTTGAGTTCAAGACATGGCTAGTGACGGGATCCATTGAACTAGTCTTATGGAGAAGATGAGGTTCAACAACCAAGTTCGAGAGGAATTGTGGTCGAGTTGATCGGGAGGTTGTGCGGCATGTTTGAATCAAGAACAATGCATATGAAGGTATCATGGACGTCATTGGAAGATGTTTGCACGTGTGCAAGGAGTGCATGGACGTGTCTACATGGTTCCGAGGCGTGACGAAGAGATGTGGACGTAAAGAATTGGTCGGAAAGGTCCAACTGACTAGGTTGTGGACTCAGGCTGCGGCTGAGTCGGGTTTGACTCAAATATGGAAAGATTTGAGTTGGTTGTGATAGGATTTCATGTGGGTTACGAATTTGAGTTGTTTTAGGAATGTGAGATACGTTCCTAAGGTGTTTGGAAGTCTTAAGATTGCTTCTATCTGCGTATAGAAGAGTCCTAACCAGTTATGGAAAGTTTCGATTCGTGATCGGAGTAGGATTGGAGTCCTAGTTGAGATTGGGTTGGCCTAAGGGCTGGTTATATAAGCAAGGGAGGACAAAGCTCGTGGTGCACAACTTTGGGGGCTGTTCCTCTTGTGTTCTATTGAATAAAATTCGTAGTTTGAAGGAACTTTTGTGCCTTGTTCGTCCGACTTGTTCCAGACAAGTTTTACTCGTCAAGTTTCTGGACAGCACTATCTTTCGTCGGTGGTTTTATCATAACTCGAGTTTTACAGATCCAATTGACGTGATTCTTTTTGGGTTGTCTTCACAACTTGATTATCCATCATATATCAAAATTTCATGGTCATTGGATTTGTGGTTTCTGATCTACACGAGTTTCTTTGCAGCGTTCCAGAACTATTTTTCTCGGGTAGGACAGATTGACCTTTATTCGATCTTTCGATCATAACTTTAGTTTCTCTTGACGGATTTGAGTTATTCTTTTTGTGTTTTCTTCGTTACTTGATTCTCCTTGATATATATCACTTTTTTCATAGTGACACAAGTTTATATTAGTTTCTCACACGATTTCTCTAACATATCGTTTTTCTGCCGAAGGGGTTGGGATTTAATTGTTTCCGCTGCGTAAGATTTTTAAATCTATCATTCTCCCCCTTCTGGTAGCTTTTCACGTGCTCTTCGATCCTACAATTGGTATCAGAGCCACAGTTCTCTAATCATTGTGATTTGCACGTGCTTTTGACTAATCATCATGGAGAAATACTCCGCCAAACCTTGCACACATTCGATCGGCATATGATGTGTGGAGAGCGCTTTGTGACTATCACGAAGGATCCAACACGATCAAGGAGGTGAGACAAGATATGTCAAAAAGGAATATATATGTTTCGAGATGCAACCCGATGAGTCTATCGATGACCTTTTTGCCCGCTTCAATAAAATTCTCAGCAATCCGCGTAGTGTCAATGTTGACTTTTCAGATGCTGAAAATGCTAGGCAACTTCTTAGTGCATTAGACATGTCAATCTGGGAGATGAAAGTTACTTCTATTCGTGAATCAACTGTCATGTGTTCTCTTACATTAGTTGTGCTTTACTCTAAACTAAAGACTCATGAAATAGACATCTTATCACGTAAGAATCCAAACAAGTCTACTGCTTTTGTTTCACAACGTGACATGCCTAGCTCTGGTCAATCTTCATCTTATGGTACACTTTTTTTGTTGTCCTCTCTAACACTTGAACAGATTGAGGAGTTTCCGGAGGAGGAGCTAGGACTTCTCTCTACTATGTTCTCAAAAGCATTGCAAAATGTGAGAAATAGAAGGAGAGGAAGCTCCGGACCTCAACGATGCTTCAAATGTGGTAAGACAGAACACTATCGTACGGATTGTCCTAACCTTTAAGGTTCTACATCCTGAGAAGAAAAACAATCAATGACAAAGCACTCCTCAACAAATGATAAGGAGGAGAAGAAGGGCTTTTCAGGTCATCAACTGGTGAACAGTTTTATCTCCGCATTCCAGGAACTTGGCTCAAGCGACGTGGACATTGGAAGTGACGAAGATGAACATGATATGGCAAACTTGTGCTTTATGGCAGGCAAGTCAAGATCAAGTATGGAGGAGGCAGAACACAACAGTGACAATGAAGAGGTTACACGTTTGAGGAAGGAGAACATTTGGATTGTGGATTCAGGTTGCTCACGTCACATGACCGGTAACAAATATTGGTTCTCCTCCCTCTCTTTTGTGTCATGTGTAGAGAATGTTACTTTTGCCGATAATTCTTCAACTCCTATAATTGCTAAGAGTTCGATTAGAGTAAATGATCACTACACTTTGAAAGATGTGGCACTTGTCAAAAATTTGAAATACAACTTGCTTTCTGTTTCACAATTGCTAGACGAAAATCTGGAAATTATTTTCAATAAAAACTGCTGCAATGTTGTAGGGTCAAATAGTGAGCTTATTTTTAACATGTCTCGGTTTGGAAGAGTTTTTAAAGCTGATTTTGATATGTCTTCCTCTAAGCATAGGTTTCTAGTTGCTAATGATTCAAAGGACTTATATTTTTGGCATCGTAGACTTGGTCACGTAGGCTTTGATCACCTAACACGTGTTAGTGCTCTTGGTCGCATACGTGGGCTGCCTAAGCTTAAAGGGAACAAAGAAATTGTGTGCTCTTCTTATAGACATTCTAAGATTGTTGGAGGTTCACATACTCCTCTCACAATGATCATGACAACTGAACCGGGTCAACTTTTGCACCTTGACACCGTAGGACCTTCATGTGTTCAATCCTTCGGAGGTAAATGGTATGTTCTTGTAATTTTTGATGATTATTCTAGATACTCTTGGGTTTACTTTATGGCGTCTAAGAATGAAGATTTTAGTCGCTTTAGAACTTTATTTCTTAGACTATCAATTGATCAACCAGGATCTTTAAAAGAAATTAGAAGTGATAACAGAACTGAATTTAAAAATCAATCTTTTGATCACTTTTGTGTTGAAAATGGAATAGATCATCAATTTTCTTCACCATATGTACCTCAAAAAAATGGTGTTGTAGAAAGAAAGAATAGAACCTTAGTTGAGATGGGTAGGACTATGCTTGATGAATATCAAACTCCTAGGAAATTTTGGGCTGATGCGATTGCAACCACTTTTTATGTCTCAAATCGTGTTTTCTTGCGCGCTAAGCTAGGTAAATCACCATATGAGCTCCAGTTTGGACATAGGCCTAGTTTTACGCACTTTCGGGTCTTCGGTTGCAAATGCTTTGTTAAGAAACATGGTAATCTTGATAAATTTGAACCTAGATCCATTGATGGCATGTTTCTTGGTTATCCATCCCATACTAGAGGCTACCTTGTGCTTTTACTTGACACTAACAAAATTTTGGAGACTTGTGAAGTGTCTTTTGATAAATCTAGCCCAGGTACTAGCTCAAACAATGCAGGTCCAGATCTATATTCGCAGGGGGAGAACATTTTTGTTGAAGATGAGGAAGAGGTGGAGGTGCTGCCCGAAAATTCAGGAGCTAATGACATTGTTCGAGCTCCTGATTTTAATTCACAGCCAGCACCAACGACCACCATTGCTGGTCCAGATCCTCCTCAAGTCACAAGATCATCGATTTGTGATGAACATGAAGAAGAAGAAGCTTGTGAAGTGTCAACTCCCCTCCAGGTTCTCAAAATTCATCCTCCACAACAGATTATTGGAAGCTTGCACGAACGAGTTACACGATCCAGGTTTTGCGATCCAAACTCTCATGCTCATTCTGCTTTTGTTGCTTCTGTTGAACCCAAAGATATAGCACACGCACTCACTAATGAATCTTGGATTATTGGGATGCAAGAAGAGTTAGAAAAGCTTGAAAGAAATAATGTTTGGAAACTTGTACCTCCTCCTCAAGGTCACACTTTAATTGGAACTAAATGGGTGTTTAAAAATAAACAAAGTGAGGATGGGGTTGAGGTTAGGAATAAGGCTAGGTTGGTTGCTCAAGGTTTCACTCAAGTTGAAGGTCTAGATTTCGATGAAACTTTTGCTCCTGTTGCTAGATTAGAAGCTATAAGAATTTTGTTAGGTTTTGCTGCAACTAAAGGTTTTAAGATAAATCAAATGGATGTTAAAAGTGCTTTTCTTAATGGCTACATAGATGAGGAGGTTTCTGTCAAACAACCACCGGGTTTTGAAAATTCAGATTTTCCTAATCATATTTACATATTGTCTAAAGCCTTGTACGGTCTCAAACAAGCCCCTAGAGCATGGTATGATAGGTTAAAAACATTCTTACATGAAAAGGGGTTTACCATGGGCAAGGTTGATAAAACTCTTTTTGTGCTTAAGCATGACAATGACTCATTATTCGTTCAAGTGTATGTGGATGATATTATCCTTGGTTGTGCTTCCCATGATCTTGTGTCCAAGTTTTCAGCTATGATGAGTTCAGAATTTGAGATGAGTATGATGGGAGAACTCACGTACTTTTTGGGGCTGCAAATCAAGCTAACCAAGGAGGGTACCTTTGTGCATCAAATAAAGTATACAAAAGACCTCCTATAGCGCTTCAACATGGTCAAAAGCAAGCCTCTTCGGACACCAATGGGAACAGCAATAACACTTGAACTTGATGAAGATGGTGAACTCATAAATCAAAAAAGAATATAGAAGCATGATCGGATAACTATTGTACCTCACGGTATCAAGATCGGACATACAATTCAGCGTATGTCTTTGTGCACAGTTTCAAGCTTCCCCACGTGCTTCACATCATCAAGCCGTCAAAAGGATTCTCAGGTACTTACATGGAACTCAAGAATTTTGCATTTTTCTTCCTTCTTCCTCAACCGTTACTTTGAAAGGTTTTTCCGATGCTGATTTTAGAGGTTGTAGGATTGATAAGAAAAGTACTTCCGGTGCTTGTCGTTTTCTTGGTAATTCACTTGTTGCATGGTCATCCAGAAAACAAAGTTCAGTTCCACAACCCACCGCCGAATCTGAATATGTAGCTGCTGCTAGCGATTGTTCACAAATTATTTGGATTGTTCAAATACTTAAGGACTATGGGGTTGATCTAGATAGTGTTCCACTATTTTGTGACAACACTAGTGCTATTTGCATTGCTAAAAACTCTATGCAACATTCTAGAACTAAGCACATTGATATTAGGTATCACTTTCTCCGTGATAATGTTTAAAAAGGAAACATTGTGCTTCACCATGTAGATACCGAACAACAATTGGTTGATATTTTTACAAAACCTTTGGATTTCACTCGTTTTTGTTACATTTGTAGTGAAATAGGGGTTATGCATCCTCATGGCATAAATTGAGGGGGAGTTTTCAAACTTGAGAAGTCTATGTGTGAATCTGAAATTGAAATAATATGAGCATAGTATTTCATACATATATGACTTTGTGATTCCTTTTACATGCTAAAAGTTCTTACTACATTACTCGTGTTATACATTTTGTAGTTTTTGCCATGTCTAGTGATTGGAATAATTACTTACACTAAATATGGTCATGGTTGAACTTTATTGCGATTTTGAACTTGTTGCATGCTCACAAGTGTTTTTAATCATAAACAATTAATCAAGTAATCAACTCACATGTTGAGTTTTTGTGAACAAATATAAGATGAGAAAAGATCAAGAGAATATGCATGCATCGCACTTCTTCTTTTGAGATGGCTTATCATTGCACTTAGATATGAACTTGGAAGAAGTTGTGTATGACTAAAACCATGTCCTTAAGCTTCTGATTGTCAAATGACATAGGCTTGGCTTGGTTGGTTAGAATAAGGCAGATGCGCATATAATCTCTTGCAACTATCATATGATCTAAATTTGTGCTTTAAAAAATAATAAATGCAGCAACAAGTGTCATGCTTTCACGTATTGAAATAGTTAAGTTTATGAGATCATGACTTGCTTAAATTAAAAATTACATTTGATGTCTAGCATGGCTTACACTACTTTATATATCTCATTGTTGTGATAGTGTAAGTTATTTGATAGTATGACTTGGATGAGCTTTGTTTTATATGTATATGTTATAATATGCTCATAAAATTAAAATTTCTCTTTTGAACCTTGCTGAATACATTGTCAAAGGGGGAGAGATAATATGGTGAATTATGCAAGGAGGAGAAATATGTAGAAATTTATTGCTATCTGAAATTTATTTCTATATCATTTGATTTTCAAAAAGGGGGGAAATTGTTCTCAAAATTGTTCTAAAAACTTTTTGTGCCAATGTTCGGATTTTAAATGGTGTTTCCAATGCATTCATCAAGGGGGAGATTGTGAGACCTATGTGTGCTGAATACATTGGCTTTGGCAATAAAAGTTTTGAATGCTGCCATAACATCTGTTTAGCAAGGTCCTACGCTAGATCCGAGCTTCTGCAAGGTCCGACAATATGTCCGACTTTCTTTGTCTAGGTTCGACGTGTTTTTGGGTAGCTCCGGTGAGCTTTGTCTTTAGCTCTGGCATGTCTTTGATAGCTCCGGCATGTATTTGTTAAGCTCCGATATGTTTTGCTAGGTCCAACTTATGTTGGTTAGCTCCGACATGTTTTTCTAGCTCCAACTTTTGGGATGACTAGTTCTGACTAGTTTTGGTTAGCTCCAGCATTGGGTCTGACTAGCTTTGGTAAGCTCCAACGCTAGGTTGTACTAGTTTTGGTAAGCTCCAGCTCAAGCTCCGGTTAGCTTTGGCTAGGTTTGGAGCTTGATTGCAATGTTCCTGCTTTTATCTTGCAATGTTTTGAACTTGCTTTATATTCTTAGAAATATTGCTTAGTATTCATTTGCTAAGTTTTTGGTGCATTTTGGTTTATATGGCTGATATCGTTTTGATATGCTTTGCAACATGCTTATGTCAGGTGCTCACGTAAGGTGTTGTGTTCGGAACTGACTTGAGTCAAGTCGTGGACTTGGGCTCATACGGATTGGTTGTTTATTCATGTGCAGGTGTTGCTTGAGTTCAAGACATGGCTTGTGATGGGATCCATTGAACTAGTCTTAGGGAGAAGATGAGGTTCAACAACCAAGTTCGGGAGGATTTGTGGTTGAGTTGATCGGGAGGTTGCGCAACATGTTTGAATCACGAACAATGCATATGAAGGTATCGTGGACGTCATTGGAAGATGTTTGCAAGTGAGAAAGGAGTGCATGGACGTGGCTACATGGTTCCGAGGCGTGATGAAGACATGTGGACGTAAAGAATTGGTCAGAAAGGTCCAACCGACTAGGTTATGGACTCAGGTTGCAGCTGAGTCGGGTTTGACTCAAATATGGAAAAATTTGAGTTGGTTGTGATAGGATTTCGTGTGGGTCACGAATTTGAGTTGTTTTAGGAATGTGGGATACATTCCTAAGGTGTTTGGAAGTCTTAAGATTGCTTCTATCTGTGTATAGAAGAGTCCTAAACAGTTATGGAAAGTTTCGATTCGTGATCGGAGTAGGATTGGAGTCATTGTTGAGATTGGGTTGGCCTAAGGGCTGGTTATATAAGCAAGGAAGGCCAAAGCTCGTGGTGCACGACTTTGAGGCTGTTCCTCTTGTGTTCTATTGGATAAAATTCGTAGTTTGAAGAAACTTTTGTGCCTTGTTCGTCCGGCTTGTTCTAGACAAGTTTTACTCGTCAAGTTTAAGATTATACTATGTCAATTAAGATGTATTGAATATTGTATTTCGTTAAGTAACCAACGTGAAAGATAGAATACAATATTCTATTTAGTTGTGTATGTTTCATTAAGACTATGGTCAAAATGTTGCATACACTTAGTAATTGGGGCCAACTTTATTTAAGTAATTATGTTTAAGATTAATTCAGATTTATTTCTGAATATATATTGTCTCGGATATTAAAAGTATTTCTCATGCCTCGTGTTTTATTTTAGTAATTAAGTTGCTTCATTGGGAATTATCTCGCGTGATAAGCAAATCAGGTATATCTTTTGTATGTTATTTTACATTTTAATAAGTTTTTCATGTCGATAAGATCTTAAGTAAATTAGAAATTTTATGAGAGCATTCTCATTGTAAAATTAATACTAAAATAACTATTAAAAATTGAAGATTTTCAGTTAAATGTATCTTCAAATATGTATTTTAGCACTTGTTAGAATTTTTGTTTTACAATTTATTTAGTAGTCGTATATCAAGATAGCATATTCTTGAAATGTGCAATTCTATTATTAAAATTAAGTTATTTCACATGGAATTCGAGAGTAAGAAATTAATTTTTTTTAAATTTTGACATCGTCAAATATATCAAACATATCATTTAGAATCATTCAACCATTAGATAATGGTATGTGTCGACTGTTGGAGTCGGCAGATCTCCTGACACTACTAAAGTGTTGAAGGAGTTTGTAGTTCGGTGTGGGTGCGCGGAGACTCAAGAAGGTGAATCACGATTGGACACGAGAGACTCAGTGGTTTACGTGGTTCGGGCCGCCTGAGCGTAATACCCTACTCCACGGGTGTGTGGTGTTGTATTAGTTTATGTATGAAAGCTCACGTCAATGCGTGTATGCCTGAGAGCGTTCGAGAGCCCTCTTCCCCCGTGTATCGTCGGTCTGTCCTTTTATAGTACAAGGACAAACCGTTACAAGTTAGCCTGGCCCGACATGTGGCCCCGGCGGTTACTAGTATTGATACACGATTAATTGTTGTTAATAACCCTGTAACGGGCTCCGACAGTGCCGTTACAGGTGTTAAGATTGTCCGATTAAGTGTCATTAACATGGAATTAATGACAATTAACCGGGTCTTGAAGTCTGCGGCTATCCTTTGAAGATCCGGAGTCGTTACAATGTCTTCCGGAGGTTTGAGGCGGCCAGCTCTGACGTTTGGACACGTGGCAGCTCCGGAGCTTGCTTGTGGGAAGCAGGAAGCTCCGGGGTGGCCTGGCACGTGTCAGGTCCGGAGCTTCTCTCGGTCAGGGGTTAAGTCCGGAGGTGCCGTTTCGGTACCTAGCCCGGAGCTTCACCCTTGTGGGTAGTAGCTCCGGTCTGGCAGTACACGTGGCAACCTAGGGGTTAACCATGTTGGATAAGCAGGTCCGGTTATGTCTGACAAGTGGGCCTCCGAGGGTCTTCAATTTGAGTAGACGTCCTTCCCTTGAGATCTTTGTAACCTCAGGGGGTGTATGGTTTTTAGGGTACCGACAGTGGCCCCCTGGACCTACCTCCGGGGAAAGTCACCGGGGTGAAGTCATTCCGTCGGAGGTGGGTCCATACTCGCGACTCTTGAACTGGGTCTTCAAGGGTCTTCGGAGGTGCCGTTGGCGGGGCTTTACGGTTAAATCCCGACGCGTGGTGCACCTCAGGCGGCAGATAAGATCTTTGACGTGCGGATCTCTCGCAATTGAAGGTCGCCGGTTCCCGATACAAAAACCGTATCGGTTCCGCGCGCCTTGTCAGGTCGCCGCCTTTGGGTTTCCCGCCTCGTGATGACAACTGTTCGCCTGGGTAAGAGCCTCGACTTGATCGTCAGGGTGGTCCCAGACCCTCTTGTCATCGGCAGGGTTGAATTCTTGAGTAGTATCCTTGACTCCCCTGCAGTTTCCATCCAAGCATTGCGAGGGCTTACTTAAGAAGGAAAGCGCACCGTCGGGAGTTCTTTACGCTTCCTATCTGTTCTTGCGCTCAAACTCCCAACTCGTACTTTGCTCCTCTTCTCTTGCCTAGCTGTGCTGCGATGGAGTTGGGTCTGCGTGAGAGTCGCTTGAAGACTGACAGCGATCTGAAGAAGGTCCGGGCCCTCATGGGGTGGTCTTCGGACTTCTTCAACCGCTCGGTCCGCGCCGGCGGAGAGCTCCCCTTTGAAAAGGAGCACGCTGGCGAGATGGTGTACTGTTCCTCGTACGCCATGGTGGGGCTGATCCCACCGTTTTCTTCTTTCTTCTTGATGCTACTGGACTTCTATGGTCTGCAGCTGTACCACCTTGGCCCTCACTCCATTCTCCTTGTGTCCATCTTTGTCCACTTCTGCGAGATGTGGATGGGCATCCCTCCCTGCATCGAGCTCTTCCGAACCTTCTTCAACGTCCACACCACCGGCCGAAGCAATGAGTATCTCGGCTTCTACTACTTCGTGAAGCGCAAGAAGTGCCCATTCAAGTACCTCCGGTCATTCCCTTCCGGGAAGTGGGATGACTGGAAGAAAGATTGGATAGTCGTCCGGGTGGAGGAGCATGAGCGGTTGGAGTTGCCAGACGGTCTGCCCGGTATTGACACGTCGGTATGGAGCGAAGTTCCGGTGCTGGCGGAAGCTTTCGACCCTGTCCTGACCAGGATCCGCCAATGTGTGGAGGGAGGATTGACTCCCCAGGCGGTGTTCTGCAACTTCCTGTCCAACAGGTGGGCGCCGCTGAAGAGGAGGGAGAAGCTCGCCTGGGCCCTCAACAGCGTGATGGACGAGGACCGGGTTGAGACCGGGTTGAAGTCCAGCATGGTGGGGAAGACCTTGGAGTTTCACCTCAAGAAATTCCAGCACGGCATCGATGTTGACGGAGATTACTTGACTCCGCCGCCGGCCTTCCTCCCTCTGAACGTGGAAGTTGAGTTCAGCAGGGAGCTCCGGCGGACGATGCCCGCGCTTGACGACCTTGGTGTCGTCGAGAGAAGATCACCGGGGCATAGAGGCTAATCCGGCGAAGATAAAAGCCATTGAAGACATGCGGCCACCAACCCGCATCAAAGACGTCCAAAAGTTAACTAGATGTCTAGCAGCCCTCAGCCAGTTCATTTCAAGACTGGCGGAAAGAGCACTTCCCTTCTTCAAGTTACTGAGGAAGTCCGGACCATTCCAATGGTCTGAAGAAGCAGAGAAGGCATTCCAGGAGCTGAAACAGTTCCTCACCACCCTACCAGTCCTGGTAGCTCCGAACCCTGGTGAGCCTTTGTTGCTTTACATTTCAGCTACTGACGAAGTCGTCAGTATGGTTCTGGTTGCGGAGAGACCGGAACTACCCAATACTCAGGAATCCAGACCCCTTCGGGAGGGTCCGGAGGTTCCTGAAAGCGGGTCTGGGTCCCAGCTCCACGACTCAAACCCACAAGAAGCCACTTCAGAGGACCCGAACCCCTCTAAGAGGGTCCAGGTCATTTCTGAAGAAGCTCCGGGTTCCTCCACCCAGAACCCGGAGGTCCTCGAAGAGAGTCTGGACCCCTCCGGGAGGGTCCAGATCAATGAAGAGGAAGCTCCGGACCCCTCCGGGAGGGTCCGGACCATTCAACGCCCGGTATACTTCATCAGTGAAGTGTTACATGATGCCAAGACTCGATACCTAGAGGTGCATAAACTGCTTTATGCAGTTCTTATTGCCTCAAGGAAGCTTCGACACTATTTCCAAGCTCACAAAGTCTCGGTGGTGACCTCATATCCACTTCGAGCGATCCTGCATAATCCCAATTCAACTGGGAATATTGCAAAGTGGGCAGCGGAATTGGCTGAATTCGATCTTGAATTTATTCCGAGACAAGCAATCAAGAGTCAAGCGTTGGCAGATTTCGTGGTAGAATGGACTCCCTCTCCATTAAACCCTGGGGGCCCCAGCGAGCAGAAGACGAAACCTCAAGTTCCAACCTTCACTAAGCCTCACTGGACCCTTTACTTCGACGGCTCCATGCAGAAGCAGGGAGCCGGAGCTGGAATCCTTCTCCTCGCACCAACTGGGGAGAAGGTGAAATACATGGTACACCTTGACTTCAAGGCAACCAACAACATGGCGGAGTATGAAGCACTCATCTATGGATTAAAGGTGGCACTATCATACGGTGTCAAGCAATTGCTGGTCAAAGGAGATTCACAGCTCGTCATCAAGCAGGTGAAGGGTGAATGCTCCTGCAATAATCTCCAGCTGGCTGCTTACCTCCTTGAAGTCCAAAGGCTTCAGAAGGACTTCGAAGTCCTAGAACCTTCACCATGTTCAGCGTGCTCACAACGCTGAAGCTGACGAACTCTCGACCAAGGCGTCAACTGGAGCTCCGGCTCCTGATGGAACCTTTGTCCGGAGGTTGTCAAAACCCACAGTTCAGCCTGCCGAACTGAACGAAGGGGGCGAGATCAGCATCCCGAAGCTGACGGTCCCGATGGCCCTGTTACCATGGCAGCCATCAAGGGTCGTAGGTGCTGCCGGAAGCTCCGAGCAACCCAGCACGCAAGACTCAAATGCTCAAGTCAGTTCCGATGCATGGATCTGAGAGATCCGGAGCTACTTGAAAGACAACATCCTTCCTGACGATGATGTATCCGCTGATCGGGTAGTCAGATTGGCTAAAAGATACACGTTGGTAGAAGGGGATCTCTACCGGCGTGGTGCCAACGACATCCTAATGCGGTGCATCACAAGGGAAGAAGGCTGCGAGCTCCTCGCAGAAATCCATGGAGGCGAGTGTGGGAACCACGCATCTTCCCGCACGCTGGTCGGAAAAGCCTTTCGGCATGGCTTCTACTGGCCTACAGCGCTCCAGGATGCCACTGAGCTGGTGAAGAAATGCAAAGCATGCCAATTTCATGCAAAGCAAATTCATACACCTGCTCAGTCCTTACAAATGATACCTCCCACATGGCCTTTCGCTGTGTGGAGGATGGACATCTTGGGACCCTTCCCTAGAGCCGTCGGAGGTTATAAGTTCCTGTACGTCGCCATCGACAAGTTCACCAAGTGGCCGGAAGCAACTCCCGTTGTGACGATCAACAAACAATCTGCAATCAATTTTCTACAATCCATCGTGAGCAGATTCGGAGTCCCAAATAAGATCATCACTGATAATGGGACTCAATTCACAAGCTTCGCATTTCAAGGATATTGCGAAGACCTCGGCATACAAGTTTGCTACGCTTCCGTAGCTCATCCTGCCAGCAATGGACAAGCCGAGAGAGCAAATGCAGAGATCCTTAAAGGACTCAAAACACGCACTTATGAGCGCTTGAAAAAGCACGGAGCCAATTGGATCGAAGAGCTTCCGCCCACTCTATGGGCCAACAGGACTTCTCCAAGTCGGGCAACCGGAGAAACACCCTTCTTTCTGGTGTACGGAGCTGAAGCGATCCTTCCTCCGGAAATCACCTTGGGTTCCCTCCGAGTCCGGACCTTCGACGAAGCCGCGCAGGACCAGCTCCGGCGCGAAGACCTAGACCTCCTTGAGGAGGGAAGGTGCCAAGCAGCTGTTCGGAATGCCCGATACCGCCAAGCTCTACGGCGCTATCACCAGCGGCATGTACACAACCGACAGCTCGAGGAAGGCGATCTGGTGCTACGGAGAATACTATCCAGAGAAGGGCAAAATAAACTCTCCCCCGGCTGGGAAGGGCCCTTTCGAGTGATCAAAGTATCCCGTCCCGGAAGCGTTCGCTTGGCTACCGAGGATGGGACACCTCTCCCAAATCCTTGGAACATCGAGCACCTCCGTAAGTTCTACACTTAATTCCACGGAGGTGAGTCTTATGTAACTTGAAATGTATGTTATAGAGTCATTGTACAGAGTCGGGTAGTTCCTCCGGGAGAGCAGCCGGACCTTTCCCGAAAGGTTTGAAAAGCTCATGCAACACTTGACACAGTCTCCGGACTAAAAGTGTGGCTAACTACCCTGGGTCAAACGAGAAACCAAACACACTTAGCCTGGTTCCGTACCCTAAGAGTGTACTTGTTTCCCCTGTACCCCAGACCTATAATGAAAGACATCTTCATGTGAAATAGACTCCACGTGCATTCATTTTTGCATAGGCTCAACATTTTTATTTTTCTCTTTCTTGTCTATAACAGAAACGTGCAATTCTTAAGAAGTTCTAGTTTGACCGATTTACATACGATTCGAGTTGAATTGTCAGATTTTTTGGATTTAAATATCGTCTGTGGCCAACTCGCCTGAAAGCCGCCAAGCCATTCTAGGGCCGGAGTGCGCTATCGACTTAGCCTGGTCAAGCACCCTAAGTACGCCACTCTACCTACATCCCGGCAGGCCAAAGTAAGGTGGGTCCATGGACAATTGGATCTAAAAGAAAAGACAATTCATCCAGTCGTATTAAAAATCGTGTTCAACTTAAAATTTTCTTGAGAACCGTAAGCCGCGACGAAGTTATAGACAAGGAACGAATTTTACTATTTTTCTTGGCTTAAGTGTGCAGGAAAAATGAACCCTACATTGATGGAGAAAAACCGGAGCTAACCAAGCTCCGACTCCCACCAGGGCGTCAACCGTCGGCGTTGACTAAAAGATGGTGAGAAGACCCCGTCACTGGAGTCTGTTGCCAACAAACCAAGTGTGGCAAAGGTCATTGCCGGAGCTGCTAAGCTCCGACACCTTGGAGTATTAACTACCGACGCTCAACGTGTTGATAGAGGCTATTGCCGGAGCTACTAAGCTCCAGCGATGGACAGTGCCGGAGCTTCTAAGCTCCGACAACTTCAGGGGACCTTCACTATCAAAAACTTCGGACCTAAATTCCACAAGTTCGAAGCAAATTCGTCTTCAACAAAACTCAACATCCTTTTGGTACATGTCCACAATCAAATTGTGCACATCTACCAGGGGGCCAAGTGAAGATAAAGATGTTGAAGACAAAAAAAAAATGAAATTCGCAAAAAATTGGGGATTTCATTTCATCTGAAGACCGGAGATTACATCTGGAGACAAGGGATTACAAAATTGAGGAAGAAGAGAAGATACAAGTAAAGGCTAAAAGAGACGGTCCTAGACCCTATGGAAGAACTCGGCGACCTTCTGGGCGACCTCCGACACGCAGGCTCGGGTAGCTTCGCCTTCTCCTTCGACGGGGCCTTCAAGCACCGGGTCCAGAGGAAATCGAGGGTTCCGGCTGGTGTAGCACGTCAACACATATTCTGTGACGTTCCTAGCCAGGGATTGCCCCTCGACCTCCAGCTGGTCCGCGATGACGTCGCCCACCTTGGAGAGCTTGCTGCCTGCGGCGCTCAACGCTTGCAACGCAAGGTCCGGCTCCGGCTCCGGATCATCCGGGTGCACAGGGCTGAAACCCATCGGCGTCAGCGCGTCGTCGGCCTTGCCAAGGAACTCCCAAATCTGCAGGGAGTCCGCCTTCCTCAAGTTCTTAATCTCTTCCAGGGATCTCCGGGCCGCCGTCAGCTCCGAATTCTCGCGGGCGAGGCGCTCAACTTCTTTGGCGTTTTGCTGGATCTTCGCAGCAACCCGCTTCTCAAGTCTTCCGACCTCCTCCTCCCGGAGGTGGATCTTGTTCCGGCGGTCGACCAGGTCCTTCTCCCTAGCCTCCACTTTCTTCTCCCGGGCGACAAGGGCACACTCGTATTCGTAGAGTTCCTGCCCCCGTACCCAGGTCTTCTCCTCTTCCTCGAGGCAGCGCTCTTCCAATTTCTTAGTGCGCTCCTCGAGGCCCTTGTCCGCCAGAGCTGTTTTCTCGGCGAGCTCTTCTTCCCGTCGCAAGACGTCATCCCGTAGCTCTAGGAGTTTTTGCTCCTCGTCCTCGAGCCGTCTTCCCCTCCCTTCAAGTGCCTCTCGGCGCTTGATGAGTGCAGTGCTGATGGCCTCGAGCTGATCAAACCGAGCATTGGCCGCGTCGTTAGCAGCCTTAGCTCGGTCGTGGAACTCCCGGGATTGAGCATCGAGGGCGTGAGTCATGCTCTCCCTCTCGTCCAGTAGCTTATCCCAGAGCTCTAGGCGGATCTTCTCCCGCTTGATCCACTCCTTGTCATCCGCAAGCCTCGACTGCGCCAGCTTAGTCTCGAAGTGGAGCCAATTACGCCACCGCCTAAGGGTTTGGCGCTCCTCTTCAAGAGCCTTGCTGTCGTGGAAGAAGGCCAGTTGGACCTGACGTAGACTGGAGCAGGCGTTGTCGAAGGACATCGACAGCGAGATGGGCTCCGGACCTGCTGGGATCTCTTTCGCTGGTTCCAGCGGGTCTTCACATACAAAAATTGGGTACCACTCTACGATAGTGGAACCCCGAGCTTCCAAAGCGCTAGGGCCTTCCTCCGGGATGACCTCAGTCACCATCGAAGAAGGTCCCGCTGCCAAGTCTTCATTTGCCCCCTCAGGCTGGGGGCCGGCGACTTCGTTCAGGCACTCTGGCTCTGCCACAGGTACCATCGACGTCGTCGCCTCCGGAGCAGGAGCCGCTACTGGCTCCGGCCGGGACACCTCTTCTGAGGGAGGCTCAAGCTCCCTCGCCTCTTCAGCCGCCGGCTCTGCGGCCGGCGCTCCAACAATCACCGGCTCTGCGGCCTGAGCTTCGGAAGTAACCGGCTCAACTGCCGGAACTACTTCGACTTCCGGCTTGCATGCCGGGGCTTCAGCCACCTCCGGCTCAATCGCCGGGGCTTCAGCACTTTCTGGCTCTGAAGCCGGGACTGCTACTTCCTCCGACTCAACAGCCGGAGCTTCTACTACTGCAGCACCAGGACCCGGAGCTTCCACTTCCGGGACGGGTGCCGCTGGCGCATCTTCATTCCCGTGGTCCGGCGCTACCACGGGAACTTCTGGAGACGAGTCGAGGTCCATGACCACGACAGCCGGCGCCGGAGCTGTCGCAGCCTCCGCTTGGGGCGGCACCGGGACTGGAGCAGAAGCCCTCGCAGCCTCAGACACTGTGGCTGAGGGTGGAGCTTCACTCCCCTTCTTGGGAACGCTACAGATGAAGAACGAAGAAATTGAGCAAACAGATGCTACAATTAAAAAGTTAATCGAGGTAAAAAAGAAAAATTACCTTGGGAGGCTCCCGCACCAGCTTGCACGGAACCTCTTTCCCGGACGATCCGGGCTGGCCACGGTCGGCGTAGGAGCTCCAGGAGGACTCCCAGGACTTGCCACAGCCGCGGGCGTTTCC
Organism: Tuctoria greenei; assembly: GCA_036927565.1. NCBI lineage: Eukaryota > Viridiplantae > Streptophyta > Magnoliopsida > Poales > Poaceae > Tuctoria > Tuctoria greenei. The sequence goes on along the minus strand of JAYESD010000010.1, from coordinate 55,893,837 downwards.
CGGGTCGGAGCTCTCCTTGATCGGGAGGAACTCCTGGACCTGGAGGCCCTCACCGCTCCAGATGCCGGAGTCGCGCGCCCGGAGCTAGCACCACAGGAGGGATCCACCACGGGGACAGTCGCACTCCGGGAGGATCCCACCGCCGGAACAGTAACGTTCCGGAAGGACCCCACCACGGGGACAGTCGCCACGGCGGCGGAGGATCTTCCTTCCTGAGGAGGGGGAACCGGGGGGGGGGGGGGGGGGGGGAAGTGGCAAGCCCGATGGACCTTCCGTCAGCATGTCGCAGCTTCCTCTTCCGGCTCTCCGGCTCCTCCACCAGCTCCTTGCCCTTGCCGATGACCTCAGCTCTTGGTTGTGGGACAGGGGCGGAGCCGTCTTCGGACAACCCGGGGATCGCCAACCGGGTGGTTGATCTTCTCTCGACGACACCAAGGTCGTCAAGCGCGGGCATCGTCCGCCGGAGCTCCCTGCTGAACTCAACTTCCACGTTCAGAGGGAGGAAGGCCGACGGCGGAGTCATGTAATCTCCGTCAACGTCGATGCCGTGCTGGAATTTCTTGAGGTGAAACTCCAAGGTCTTCCCCACCATGCTGGACTTCAACCCGGTCTCAACCCGGTCCTCGTCCATCACGCTGTTGAGGGCCCAGGCGAGCTTCTCCCTCCTCTTCAGCGGCGCCCACCTGTTGGACAGGAAGTTGCAGAACACCGCCTGGGGAGTCAATCCTCCCTCCACACATTGGCGGATCCTGGTCAGGACAGGGTCGAAAGCTTCCGCCAGCACCGGAACTTCGCTCCATACCGACGTGTCAATGCCGAGCAGAGCGTCTGGCAACTCCAACCGCTCATGCTCCTCCACCCGGACGACTATCCAATCTTTCTTCCAGTCATCCCACTTCCCGGAAGGGAATGACCGGAGGTACTTGAATGGACACTTCTTGCGCTTCACGAAGTAGTAGAAGCCGAGATACTCATTGCTTCGGCCGGTGGTGTGGACGGTGAAGAAGGTTCGGAAGAGCTCGATGCAGGGAGGGATGCCCACCCACATCTCGCAGAAGTGGACAAAGATGGACACAAGGAGAATGGAGTGAGGGCCAAGGTGGTATAGCTGCAGACCATAGAAGTCCAGCAGCATCAAGAAGAAAGAAGAAAACGGTGGGATCAGCCCCAACATGGCGTACGAGGAAAAGTACACCATCTCGCCAGCGTGCTCCTTTTCAAAGGGGAGCTCTCCGCCGGCGCGGATCGAGCGGTTGAAGAAGTCCGAAGACCACCCCATGAGGGCCCGGACCTTCTTCAGATCGCTGTCAGTCTTCAAGCGACTCTCACGCAGACCCAACTCCATCGCAGCACAGCTAGGCAAGAGAAGAGGAGCAAAGTACGAGTTGGGAGTTTGAGCGCAAGAACAGATAGGAAGCGTAAAGAACTCCCGACGGTGCGCTTTCCTTCTTAAGTAAGCCCTCGCAACGCTTGGATGGAAACTGCAGGGGAGTCAAGGATACTACTCAAGAATTCAACCCTGCCGATGACAAGAGGGCCCGGGACCACCCTGACGATCAAGTCGAGGCTCTTACCCAGGCGAACAGTTGTCATCACGAGGCGGGAAACCCAAAGGCGGCGACCTGACAAGGCGCGCGGAACCGATACGGTTTTCGTATCGGGAACCGGCGACCTTCAATTGCGAGATATCCGCACGTCAAAGATCTTATCTGCCGCCTGAGGTGCGCCACACGTCGGGATTTAACCGTAAAGCCCCGCCAACGGCACCTCCGAAGACCCTTGAAGACCCAGTTCAAGAGTGGCGAGTATGGACCCACCTCCGACGAAATGACTTCACCCCGGTGACTTTCCCCGGAGGTAGGTCCAGGGGGCCACTGTCGGTACCCTAAAAACCATACACCCCCTCAGGTTACAAAGATCTCAAGGGAAGGACGTCTACTCAAATTGAAGACCCTCGGAGGCCCACTTGTCAGACATAACTGGACCTGCTTCTCCAACATGGTTAACCCCTAGGTTGCCACGTGTACTGCCAGACCGGAGCTACTACCCACAAGGGTGAAGCTCCGGGCTAGGTACCGAAATGGCACCTCCGGACTTAACCCCTGATCGAGAGAAGCTCCGGACCTGACACGTGCCAGGCCACCCCGGAGCTTCCCGCTTCCCACAAGCAAGCTCCGGAGCTGCCACGTGTCCAAACGTCGGAGCTGGCCGCCTCAAACCTCCGGAAGACATTATAACGACTCCGGATCTTCAAAGGATAGCCGCGGACTTCAAGACCCGGTTAATTGTCATTAATTCCATGTTAATGACACTTAATCGGACAATCTTAACACCTGTAACGGCACTGTCGGAGCCCGTTACAGGGTTATTAACAACAATTAATCGTGTATCAATACTAGTAACCGCCGGGGCAACATGTCGGGCCAGGCTAACTTGTAACGGTTTGTCCTTGTACTATAAAAGGACAGACCGACGATACACGGGGGAAGAGGGCTCTCGAACGCTCTCAGGCACACACGCATTGACGTGAGCTTTCATACATAAACTAATACAACACCACACACCCGTGGAGTAGGGTATTACGCTCAGGCGGCCCGAACCACGTAAACCAGTGAGTCTCTCGTGTCCAATCGTGATTCACCTTCTTGAGTCTCCGCGCACCCACACCGAACTACAAACTCCTTCAACACTTTAGTAGTGTCAGGAGATCTGCCGACTCCAACAGTCGACACATACCATTATCTAATGGTTGAATGATTCTAAATGATATGTTTGATATATTTGACGATGTCAAAATTTAAAAAAATTAATTTCTTACTCTCGAATTCCATGTGAAATAACTTAATTTTAATAATAGAATTGCACATTTCAAGAATATACTATCTTGATATACGACTACTAAATAAATTGTAAAACAAAAATTCTAACAAGTGCTAAAATACATATTTGAAGATACATTTAACTGAAAATCTTCAATTTTTAATAGTTATTTTAGTATTAATTTTACAATGAGAATGCTCTCATAAAATTTCTAATTTACTTAAGATCTTATCGACATGAAAAACTTATTAAAATGTAAAATAACATACAAAAGATATACCTGATTTGCTTATCACGCGAGATAATTCCCAATGAAGCAACTTAATTACTAAAATAAAACACGAGGCATGAGAAATACTTTTAATATCCGAGACAATATATATTCAGAAATAAATCTGAATTAATCTTAAACATAATTACTTAAATAAAGTTGGCCCCAATTACTAAGTGTATGCAACATTTTGACCATAGTCTTAATAAAACATACACAACTAAATAGAATATTGTATTCTATCTTTCACGTTGGTTACTTAACGAAATACAATATTCAATACATCTTAATTGACATAGTATATTTTATCTTTCACGTTGGTTACTCAACAAAATATACAATAATTTAATTCATCTTAATCAAAATAGAATATTTTGTCTTTCATGTTGGTTACTCAACAAAATATACGATAACTTAATTATCTTAATGAATTAAAAAAGTTGTGTTTTGTCTTTCACATAGTTACTTGACAAAACATACTAAATTCATAACATAACAAATTTCGATTTTCACGTTGGTTACTCAACGAAATTCGTTATGAACTAAAAATTACTTAAACAACTAAAACATGTGTTTTGTATTTCACGTTAGTTACATGACAAAACAAGACATTCAAAATGTATTAAATTTTGTTTTTCACGTTGGTTACTCAACGAAATTCTTTACAAACTAAAAGTTACTTAAAAGACGTGTTTTGTCTTTCTCATAAGTTACTTGACAAAACACGACATTAAAGTATGAAAATTTTGTGTTTCACGTTGGTTACTCAACATAATTTTCATAAACTAATACAAAAGATCTTAATAAACTTAAACATACAGTAAATTTATTTTTCACGTTGGTTACTCAATAAATTTACCACACTAAAGATGACAGCGGAAGCTTAAGTCTTAACAAGCTTAATTATTAGAAATGAATTAATCATTGGAACAATCTTAATAAATTGATTCTTCTAAATAAATCTCCATGTTAGTTCCAATTTAAATAGAAGAATATTTAAACTAATTCATATTACAAGAACAACGGAAGCTTAATGAAATTACTAAACTTATATGTATATGTACACCATATACATCTGAATCTTAATGAGGACTTACTAGTCTTAATCCCGATGATTGAATCATCATGTTACTTATTAAAAACTAATATGAGGCAAAATATAATTACTTAATAAGATTAAACATTAATTTTACATCACTTTTAGGGAGTAGCGTAAAATTCTCATATTAACTTATTACAATATCATAGTAAAATTCTATCAGCGACGTTGATTTCATTATAAAATTACCATGCTGACTAGATATTTATTCACTATCTAAATCAAATTTTCCTAACGTGAATTCTTACTTAAATTTAATAAAATTGCCTCATACTTAAAGCACTAATTCATGAAATATCGAAATTTAAAACAGTGACTAACTACTTAAATGATGACTAAATACTTAAACTTATATCTAAATACTTAAAATTACAACGTTAAATCTTACTAATCTTATAGTTACACTAATTAGCTAAATATTAAAACTTATATAAATTACTAATTACTTGAAACAAGATTGAACACATAAACTTATAGCTAAAAACTCAAAATAACAACGGAAGCTTACTTAAAATATTCTAATTAAATTTCTAACATTAACATCAACTTAATACTCAACAGCTGAAACTAATGTATTTAAATAATACTTATTTATATATATATATATAGTAGACAAATAATCTTATTTTAATGATATCGAGATATATCAATTTTTGCTACATAAATACTAAATATTAAAGTAATTTCCAAATTGTAGAAATCTGAAAATAAACTTATCTAAATATATTAATTCTCCATAGCAACTTAATTATTAAAGTCAGATAGTTAAGAATATTTATATATGTATATAATAAATGTTAATCAAAACATAAGCTTAATTACATTGATTAAATCACTGAGACTTAATTTAATAAAGAAACTGAAAATTCTCAACCATTTTACTAATTTTCTGCAAGGGCCTATTTTAATTTTGGCCTAAGTGCCAAAAAAACCCACTGAAAATTTCACCTTAAACAACTTTAAAGTGAAGGCCCACAGTACATTACGGCCCAACAGACAAAATGTCTAAATAATGAAGCTTAGTGGAGATAATATGCCTACCACGCCAATGAATTGGCCCAGCATGCAGCAGCCATGAAAAGCACATGCGAACACTTGTTTTGCTGCCACGAGTGAGCCTTGATTCTGAGGAAAGGCAGGCCGATTAGCTTCCCCATGCCCATGCATAGCTCATTTCCTTGCTTTTTCTTCTGAGTCTACTTACACACCAGGCAGGCCACGGATGAACCCACGCCCGAGCTGAAAAGGCCGGTCAACTAGGACCCATTTTAACGCTTGCTAGCTGTAGCCTGCCGCGTGCGCTGGGGGCAGGTTGCTAATATTTCTGTGCTTTCACGAAACCAGCGCCAAGGCCCGAGCACGCTTGCTCACAGCACGTACACCTAAGCCCACAACAGCGCTGGCCAAAAAGTGACGCCCGACGAACGTACGTCGTCGGATCCAATCTGACGATTCACCGCATGGATCGGCGACACAAAAACGCATCGCTCTCAGCCCCGAACCCTAATCACATTATCACCCTTGCTCCCTCTCTCTCTCTCCTGCCACACCGAACGAAATAATGGTGGCGGATTTCAGCAAGCGACGGCGGCGCTGCCGTGGGTGCTTTCACCGACGTGCGCGCCCGCCGAAGGGTGGACGCGCCACCATCGAACGGTCCTATGGCGTCGTTCTTAGGGGTGCCTCGAGCGCACACGTGTGGAATGACAGCTCAGCAGTTCGATCTTCCCAGACTCCGTCATTTCCACGTTGAGGATCCGGTAACGGCGACGAGGAAGAACACCACCAAGTGAGTATTAATCGTCTCCCTTAATTCTTACCATTTTGCTAAGGTTCAGTTCGGGATTTGGGCATTCTTGGGTTAGGGATTCGATTCCCCTCCTTCTAAATGCTATGGAGTTCTAATCCACGGTAGAAACTATCTAGGGTGGCTCTTGATACCAATGTAAGATTGCTAATCATCCCTAGTGGTCTGACTACTGGGATCTTAGGCAAATCAAGGGACAAAGTGTTCACAGTGCTAACCAACCAATCAAGAACAAGGGAGGTGTGGATTGAACATATCTTAGATGGACAAACCTGCATTGCAGAGAAGACCGAGGACGAGAAGAGGCGGCGGCGCTGCAGATCCACGGCGAGGATGGCGGTGTCCCCGGCGTAAGGTGCTGGTGAAGCTATTCCCTTCGTTTTTGTGCCCTTATGATCTGATCTCAGGTGGAGTGTCATTAGAACCAACTAACTTCTGTTAGTTATGCCTGAACCTCCTCTTTTATAGTTGGCACAACACGAAAGGGGGCCCACCACGTGGAAGTGAGAGACGCCCGCGATCAGGGCATTGGAAGAGAGTTGAACTGGTCATAGGGCCGGTTCTATGGGAGATCAACTCCAACAAAGTGAACTCATGGATAGAGAAAACTTTTGATAAAAAATGCAGTATATAAGAATTGTGGGTTTTGCATTCGTATCTATTTGAAATCAGGATTCCTGCTGCCGCCTTACTATGAGTGACCAAGACTTCACAATTTGCAGCCAAGGAACAAGTGGGCACTCTACTGGGAGGATTCAGCGGGAAAGGAGACCAAATTATCATGGGAGGATGTTCTGCTTCAAGATCTCAATTGCTAGCTGATGCTCATTACATTGTGGGAGGAGCGAGGTGCTACTTACGAGCAAGAACCTGCACTACTGGGATTCATGCATCTTATCTACTATGCAGGAAAGGGTCTAGAGGTGGCAGCCAGTGGTGATGGTCTGTGCTTGAGGACAAGCACATTTTGGGGAGCAGGAAGCTATCATGCCCACGATGACATGATGGACCCAGGGAGTCGGTAGTCAAATGTAATAGGACAAGAGTGGCATGTGGGCCCGGGAGCTGCATCTCTGAACAGGCATGTAAGGGGTGGGACCTACGGGTGAGAGACATCGAACAGAATCAGTTATCGTCTTCCTCACATGAACTTGCGATTTGCGCTCCCACTCCGGCGGTGGTTACGTCCGTGCTCACATCGTCGGCCTCGGTGAGCCGGCGGCCAAGGGCCGTGACAGGATGGCATCACTCCGTTCTTACGTCTCACGCAATAGAGTTGTCACAGTGGATGAGCGGACCACGTGGTTGAGTTCTATGTAGATGAGGCCGACCGCCATCTCCTTCCTCGACTATGTGGATAAGGTCGAATGCCATCTCCTTCCTTGAGTCCGTCGATGAGGCCGAGCCCCCAGCACCGGCAATAAGGCCTAGCACCAGCTTGACTTCTTAATCTCCGTCTCCTGCCTCCAATCAACGCTTTAGGCGCCCCATGTTGTCAGGCTCCTCAAGCTCTTTGAGGCCCACACGTGGCTTCGCCTCATGCCCCGCCTTCTTTGCCGCCGTGATGGTGGCCTACGCCTCGACGCCTACACCACCACCAAGGCGCACCTTGAGCGTGCACTGCTCCTCCTCTCCCCCCTCCCAACTGCGCCGCCGCGATGGCGGCCCCCTCCTCCGAGGTGCACCTCAGTGCATGCTGCTCCTCGTCTCTTCGTTTCCCTCCGCACGTGCAGCAGCAGCCATGGAACATCAGTTATGGGGGAGAGAAGACCAATGACGAACTGAGAGAAGAGAAAAGATTTGAACCGCTCGGTGGAGAGAAAGGGAAAAATAAGGGAGACGAGAAAAAAGAAAGGAAAGAGAAAAATAAGGAATTGAAAGAGAGGGAAAAGGGAAAAAAAATAAAGATAATAAAGGAAAGAAAAAGAGAAGAAATGGAAAAAAAGATGAAAATAAGGAAGGGAGGGTAAAAAAGGAAAGGGAATAGAGAAAATAAACAGGAGAGGAAATAAGGAAGGGAGAAGAAAAAAATGATGGAAATAAAGAGATGAAAATGAGAGAGAAAAATAAGGAAACAAATATGTAATTAAATAATACAATATAGATGATAGTTTATATAAATTTAGAGATCGATAGATGCGAATAACACGACGGTAAAGATTAATATTTTAGAGATGGCTGCAAAAGGGTGAAAATATTCCTTTAGAGATGTAATTTAAAGAGATCATGAGTGCGGATTGTCTAACCAACTGACAGACCAAATAGATGATTCCGAAAAGATAAACGTGATCCATTTGCATTGTTCGTGTGGGAAGGAGCTAATGGGGTGCCCTGATACGGATACAGGAGGCGAAAAAACTATAGTGCTTAAAGAAGTATTATAAGCTGATGTGTTGTCTTATGATTCTTCTAGGAGTTACAAAGCCTCTTTCTTCACCATTAGCTGACGAGGGGCCGTGAAAGGTGGCTTAGCCTAGTGGTAAAGTACTCTGAGTAGAACTACTCAAGTCCCGAGTTCAACTCTTGGTGGGGAAAATTTCACGCTGAATTTCATAATACTAAATGCAGATACTTTACGGACGAATTCAGAGGTGCTGAACCTTAGGTGCATCTACGTAAAATATGAGAGGATGAATATGTCATATGTTGGTGTATAAGTCCGGTCTAGAGTCTTGTCCTTATCAATCCAGTTATCGTAGCTTTATGTTAGAAAATAGATTATGAGTGTGCATTTGTAGTCGCTTGTAATAAGCAGGTCGTAACCTCCTTTAAGGAGAAGGTCGGGATTGTACCTGTAAAATCCCACATTTGAAGAGAACAAAATTCAAAAATGTGAAATTAATTTTTTTGAGTTTAAATCGCATTTCAACTCATATAATCTAGATTACGACTCCTAAAAAATTTTGTGCAATTCTACTCAAAAATCAATTAGTGAAAAAGAGAAAACTTGGGAAGAGAAAATACGGCACATAGGGAAGTTAAAATAAACCCTAAATGTGAGTTTCAAAATCAATTCAAAATGTTCTGTTCAAAATGGCCAAAACTCCCAATTTGAATTATCTAATATGTTTCTCATGATTCCTCTCCAGTTTGATTTTGTTGGAACCTTTTTGCTAATTATTTGAATCAAATAAGGGAGGGCATTCAAATTTGAATTTAAATACAAATTCCACATTCAACATTTTCAAATGCAAAATTAGGTTTCATATTTTATCTCCTCACATTTGAATTACCATATCTACCAAGTTTCACCATTTTTGAAGAATGTTTGAATTGGGTTTAAACTCAACAGGGAAGGAATGAGAGGAGAGGAAGAGTGGGTCCCACCAGTCAGTTTCGAAGTTGTGTGCTCTGCTTTTCTTCCTCTGTCCAGGTGCCACCGAGCTCTCCTGGTTTCCACCTCGTGCTTGCTTCTAAGCTGAGGAAACCAGCTCATTTCTGCTGGTCCTGATCTTTTCTTGCACCCTTCTTACCCCCTCACGCAACCTACTCTGTCTCGTGCTTGCGGTGTTTCACCGTTGGCAGCAACTCTAGCTGTTTTGCGCCACCACTTCCTCACCTTATTTCCCTGCTGCAAGCTACCTTGGCTCGAACTTGTGCTGCAACATGGAGCAGCAGACAAATCTTTGACCTGCTCCATTTGCTTCTCTCTCAAGCCCAGTGAGCACGGTGTTGTCCTCTGCCTGTCCCACAAGAACACAGTGGCGTGCTCTCTGTTCCTCCGGCAAACAAGTGTGTAGAACCATGTTTCGTTCTGGTGAAAGTAGCAAATAAGAGCACAAGTGTCCTATCTATCTTCTCGGATTTTCCTTCGTGATTTCCAGGGCTAAATACATGGTATTTCGAAGTTTCCTCGCTGCTGTTCAAAGGTAAATCTTGGGTGACTTTCTCTGCTCCCCGTCGATCAGAACAACACTGTGTCCTCGTGCCAACACTTCTCACCGGAAACAAGCGCCATCCTCTACTCTTACTCATGGTGAAGTCCGTTCCTTGTTTTCCTTACCGTGTGCATGATATTATTCATTTTTCGGGAATTTGCTCATGAGGAAAATACCTTGGTTTCGGATTAAATTCGTATTGCACGTATAAGCTTCATTCAGTCCTGTGAGATATTATCTTCTACATTACTGTGCGCACCTCCTTGAAGAATCCAATCGGAAAAATAAGCGAATAACCTGGTCGGGCAACTGTTTTTCCTCATTTCCGTCGCGATTGAACTAGGTCACCGTCGCAATTGACCTTAAAGCATTTTTCCTCCTAATTGCGACCATTTTAGTGTATATCCCGCTCCCGTGATGCTCCCAGTATTTTTTCCGAGCCATTTGGGCTCCTCCGTGTGAGTTCTGGCTCACCAGACTTAGACCAACACTCGTTGCCGACGAACTTCCGACGATCTCCGGGTGGTACAGACCCCACAGTTGGACTCCCCATCCTTTTTCAACGCCTAGCGGAGGATTTGGTTGATCTTGGAGCACGGGGAGTATCGGCTGGCAAGGGCGCCACCACCGGCCACCGCAGATGCGCTGCCGTGCGCTAGGTTGAAGAAGGGTGGCAGGGCCCTTTGGTCAGCGGCTCTGCATCTCAGCCGGATCAGATGTGGCATGTGGATCCTTTGTGTCCATGTGTTTTTCTCTGCAGCCACAGTGTTGCTTCCTTTTTTTTGTCGATTTGATATCAGTGGGCCGAGCCTATGTTTAATCCATTTTTCTATTGAAAAATAGTACCAAATTGTAGTTCAAATTAGAAAATCCATAACTCCTACAATACTTGGCCGAAAATTCTCAAGTAAAATTTGTTAGAATCCTTATGACCTCTAGTTTCAAGTGGTCTACTGGCATCAGTATGAAAGTCCATAGTATTTGCTTAATAATTACATGAAGCAAAAATACTTTGGATTTAATTCCAAATTCTCAATTTATTGGAAAAAATCCCAACTTTGGCCATATCCTTCATCATAATTCCCCTGAATCCCAATAAAAATTTCAAACTCATTTGACTCTATTTGAATGGTCAAATTAAGTTCCCAACCTGTATTTATCTGAAAAATTTCTAAATGTCCAGAAATATTTTCCGAAAACCAACTCTTGACCATGCTTAAGATCCATATGTTTCATGAAAATTCTGTGAAGGATTAAACTTCATAAAATTTTATGGACCACAAACAGCCATGAACATAGCCCAAATTTTGCCAAGACCCCTCTCATACTACTTGTTATCTACTGTAAATGTTTAAGAAGTATATAACTTGTTTTACTACTGTAAGCTCTGTTTCACATCTCTATGTCCAAAACATTGTCCATTCCACTTCATATCCACATTCTACTATGTTTAACTTTTGTTCTTCCTCTGTTAATTTCTGTATACAGCAGAGGCCTTCCTGGGTTCTTGTATAGAAAGTTGCTTTCTCCTTGTCATCCCTTTAGTGTTCCTTTTTGTTAAGTTCCATACTCATATATGATGCCTATTTCACTTCATACATGGATCCACTATGTTTCACTTTAATAATCTCTTCGGTTCTGCACATAACAGAAACAAACTTTTCATCCTTGGTTAGTCTTACTCCTGCTTAAGTTATACAGAACTTGGTATAGTAGTTTGCTTAGTTCCATTTTGTAATTGTGCATTCATGTTGATAGATCATCGGATGAAGACCGGTGAGGGACACATTTGGAGGAGAGGAAACAGGGAATGAACCTGCTGCAAGCGAATTATTGGAGGCAATAGCAAGGGAAAGAGAAGGGGGAGATTGATGAGAAGCTTCACCCAGAAGAGCAAGCATTGACTTCATTAACATTTACCTAGTTGCAATACAAGGCAAGACCCGGTTTGTATTTAAGTCGTTTCTAATGTTTTGCTTTTATGTATGTTGACTAGTATATGAATTGTGCATTAGGTCTATTGTGTTTGAATACTCCAAATGTATGACCCACAATTCCATGAAGTATATGGGTAGGTTTATAGCTCAACACGTAGAATTGTCATGCTAATGTTGTCGGAATTCCAGTAGAAGTCGAGTAGTTGGAATCTACTCGTGAGATAGCGATATAGTCACCGGGATTTGATATTTTAGAGAATGGCTTATGAACTGAATATGAGACCGTGCAGCGAGATAAGATGCAACGAGACGTGGTCTCGGGTGCATAGCCCTTCCTATGCTGGTTAAGGGTTGATCCCTATGCCGTCATGCTGAGCAAGTTTGAAATGTACCAAAGTCATATTGGATATATGGGGTCCAGGAAAACGATGTACCTTGGGAAACCATTGTAAAAGCCCATTTTTTGGATGAACAAAAACGCAAAAATACGAACTTAAATCTTTTTTGAAAGTGGACTTTGGTATTTAAACTCACATGTACCATGTGAGTTAACCAATGTTCACTAAAATTATGATCTAGTTAAAAACTTAAAGCCTTAACTGGAATATTCCCCATAAAAGATTAGCAATTCAAATGTTAATTCAAACTCAAGTTCCAACATCGACTTGAGCAAGATCATGGAGTTCTCAGCAACATTAACGATGTGTAGTATCTTTGAGAACTTCCATCCTAATCTTTGTTTGGACCAGTGAGAGTAATATCATGGGTGGGGCCCACTTATCGGGTGGTCCACCAGTCAGCTCTCATCAAACGTCGCTTGGTTTCCTTCTCTGCTCGTACTTATCAAGAGCCGACTCAATGGGTTTGCCGATGATGCTTCACGCACAAGCCAGTTTTGAGGCTGTCCTTATCGTTGATCCCGACAGTACCCACGTGCTCTCTCTACTTCGACGTGGCACCAATTAGAAATTTGAGTTCGTAAGGAGTAAAAAATCCAAACAAATTTGAGCTTAAAGTTTGAATTTACAAAATGTAGGGCTTAAGACCCTTAATTGATTAAGGCAAATTATTTAGGATTTCTATTGGTTTTTAGAAAAGAAAATAGATAAAGAATAAAAGCAAAAGCCTAGGGTGCTTTCGAATTCAAATTTCAATTTGAAATTCAATTGATTCAATTCTCAATTTTGGTTCAAAAATTTGGATTAATCACATATCAAATAACCAGCCCCTTGTTATCTTGTGTTGAACTCCACTAAACATGATTTTGAATCTTGGAAAAAGGAAAAGGGGATAATATCAAGTGGTGGGGCCCACATGTCATACCTATCCTTAGTGCAAGAAACTCGAGTTTCCTTCTTCCTCCCTCGCAGCTCTGCTCCACGGCGCCCTGACCGAGCGCCTTGACCTCCCTCTTGTGCCCCGCGCCTGCGCGCGTCGTCCTGGCCCGCCACTCGCCTGGCCCAACGCCCCCCCCCCACGCGCCGCACGCTCTACCAGTGCCCCCCCCCCCCACGCGCTGCTCGCCCCGGCCGTGCCCGTCACAGCCGCGCCTCCTCGTTGCACCGCACGCGCTCCAGCTCCACTGCGCGCCTGGCCCTCCGCCGCCGTGCCATGGCCGCCTTATGCTCATCCCTCTCCACGCCAACCGCAGGCTCGCCCCCTCTGCTCGCCGCCCACACAGGCGTACCCACCATGCCCCATGCTGCCATCACCGCTGCGCCTCGCCTGTACCCGTTTCAACGCAGCATTTCTCGGCGCCGCGCCTTACGCGCCGCAGTGACTGCTGTCTACGGTGTTTCTTCCGCGACGCCGACCGTTCACGACGTCGCTGCAGCATCTCTACCTCACGGCACCTCTGCAGCGCGTTCCAAGTCCACCGATGCGCCACCGACAAGACCGTGTGCGTGCTCATGTCCGTTTGACTTGTGCTGTGCCGATGCTATCATCTTCATGGCATCATCACGACGTTTCGAGGTGTGCCTGTTCCCGACCAGCGAGGGGAGTGATGTGTGTGATGGCTGAAATGCAGGAACACATCGTTGACACAGCAGCGATGACAGTTTGTCCAATGTTAGCTCTGAATTGCTGCAAGTTTGTTTGGTTCAAAGGTGCAGCCAAGATGTTTGATGAAATGTATACAAGGCCAAATAAAGTGTGTTGATGTTCAGTGTTGGTCAGTAATGCAGGAACATGTCAATGACACTATAGCAATGACAACTGGGCCAAGGATAGTCCCAATTTGTGCAAAATTATATCATGACAAGGTCACAGTCCTGATGCTCGATGAAATGGTTACAAGGAAAAGATCAGTTGCGATGACATCCAAGGCTGGTCTATGAAGGTAGGGAGGTTGTCGTGTCGCCAACGACAGTGACATGCACCAAGGTGATCTTTTATTGGAGTAAGATTGACCGGGTCGAGAATACACTCAAAGTGCATGATGGAATGCTTGCCAAGATTGTCAGGGTGGTGCTGGTGATGGACGTGCATTCGTGTGATCCATTTCAGCAAGATGGGACTCCTCCACCAAGTGGCATGTCAGTCCTGGTTCTTGAAGGATCTTGACTCGACCATGATGCAAGGTGGAATGTCCATCGCCGCTGCTGCTGCTCTGTTAATTCAACGCGACACCAAGGATTATAGGAATGAGTTTCCACATAACCAAACTGAGGGAAACAAACCTTCTTAACATTCGGGTAAAACTCAGCAGGAACCTCACTTTACTTCCTTCACTAGCTCATGAACTTTCTTTTTGATTCATAGTCATCCTTACACTATTTAGTCGAACACTTCTTCACCAGTCAGAATGACCACTCTTGTGTGGCATAGCTCCATGTTTTGATTGCTAAGTTGCAATGTGTGCTTACATTGCACCTTTCAATTTGTACCTCGACACTACTATGACCACCTTGACTCATCCTCTGTTTCTCCACATAACAGAGACATGTCTGTCCCTCATAGTCAAGCCTCTCCATCTTAAGGTGTATAGATCCACTTTGAGTCTATTCTTGACATTGTTTTTCTTATATGCATATCCATGTCAAAAGGAAACCTGATGGAGATGATCGACGAGGAGCTTCACTTGGAGGAGGAGCTGAGGAGTCACCATCTTGACGTCCTTGGCGGAGTCCCGGAAGAAGACCACTGACCATTGACATTTAGTCGAGTCGCAAACTAAGGCAAGCCCTGGTTTGCATTTAAGTGCTATTTCAAAGTTTATATTTGTATCACATATGTCTAGGATAACTTTTTGCATTAGAGCTAAGGTGCTTGTTACTCTACTTGCATGACACACAAATCCCATGGAGTATTGGGTAGGTCTACAACCCGACAAGTAGAAAATGTCATGCTTATGTTTTTAGGAATCTGGTAGAAGTCGAGTAGTTGGAATCTACACGCGAGATAGGATTTTACCACACGGGATGGATTTGAGCAAATAATGGTTTGTAAAAATTAATTGGAGACCGAGCAGTGGGATAGGATGTAGCGAGATGTGGTCTCACGTGCGTAGCCCTGCTTATGTCGATTGAGGACCGATCTGTGTGTGGCTCTGCTGGACATGTTTGAACAGTACCAGATGCATACTGGGCATATGGAACCCAGAATCGATGTAACTTGATAACTTGGATCTCGAGGCATAGCCCATTGTTGATAGGGGTAAGATGAGGGTAGTAAGGTGTAAATTCGCCAACGGGCACAGACACGCTCCGTGCGGGAACCTTATGCCCGCGATGGTGGGACCGGATCGGCGTTTGAGTTGTCTTGTGAAAGGTTGCTGCGTATAACGTGGTCAGGAGCACAGCATGCTCCTTAGGCACCGGTGTACGTGATGTGTTATTCGGGTGTGTCCTGATTGCAATCACCGTCCCTTCTGGTTATTTGAGTATCGCTTGTTCACTGCGCCGTGATGTAGTAATAAAGAGTAGTGGAATTATTATAAAACTGTTGCCATGATTATTATTGTATCTGAACATGTGTGGCTTAGAGATAGCACAATTAAAAGTTTACTGTTTCCAAATACTTAACTTGTAATATCATTATGTGCTTTGGGAATGACATATCATCGACAAAGCGTTTCTTGTTTGATTGTGGAGTCTATGATGTGTCGTGTCTGAGGAATGTCATTTGCTACTTAAAACATAACTATAAGGATCCACTTGTAGGCAAGTCTATTTGTGCTATTCCTTACCTATGGTTAGACTTTACCTTGCATATGTCTAGTGAGACGGGTCAGTCTTGCTGAGCCTTGTGCTCACATTTGCGTTTTAACGATTTTTGCAGGTATTAGTTTATTTCTTCTGCTCAGGTTGTATATGAGACCTCAAGGTGTCGAGAAGAATCTCGTGTGGACCACGCCGCTGCTGTATGATCATCATGTTGCTAGTGAGAAGCATCCTAGGGTATGTACGTCTTCTCTCATGCCTAGATAGGTGAGAATATGAGTATGTAATTCCGCTGTGTGTGTACCTCCATTATACACTATTTTGTAAACTCTAATTATATTTATGAAATGGAAACTATGTATGTTTTGGTAGTTTTTTTTCATGTGTGCTATTAGGTGCCGCATCGCACGGCACCACCCAATGAGATCCTCGGATGTGTTTTATGCCATTCCTTACCTATGCCATCCAGGTTCAAAACTATAAGACGGCACCACCCAATGGCATAAAAGACTAGCCCAATGGCATAAAGAACATTCTTGCTGCTTCCTATTCATTCCCTGCCCGGTCTTCATTTCATTATATTCTGCCATTTTGTATCTAACCAATCCTGTGAGATATGTCCTACATCTCTTGCGAGTAGATTCCAACTACTCGACTTCTACCGGATTTCCTATGCATTAGCAAGGCAATTACTACAGGTCAAACTGTAACTCGTTCCAATAAATCCCTGGGGTTTTTGGCCATGCAAGTGGAGTATCAATCATCCTAAACTCAATGCACAATTCATATACTATTCATCATAGTGATAAAGCAGAATTTTATAAACGACTTAAATGCAAACCGGGGCTTGCCTTAGTTTGCAACTCGAATAAATGTCAATTGTTAGGGCTTGGTATTCCTCTGGAGAACCTGCCATGGAACTTCAGTGGAAACACCTTGGCCTTCTCCTCCAAGCGAAGTTTCTTGTCGATCACCTATCAGCACGTTCCTATCGACATGATATGCATATAAGTAATTAAGTAAGTTAAGAATAGACTCCACGGGGTTGTGTAAACTCTAAGAATGAGGAGTTTGACTAGGAAGGACAGATATGCCTCTGTTGTGTGGATAACCAGAGGATAGAGTAAAGTGGTTATAGTAGTATCGAGATGTGAATTGAAAGGTGCAATGTAAGCACACATTGCAACTTGGCATTCAACACTCGACGCTATGCCACTCAAGGACGATAAAGCGGAATGGTGAGGAAGTGTTTGACTGGTAGTGTAAGGATGACTAAGGAATCAAGGGGGGGACATTGAAAGCTTGAGTATGAGTGGAGTGTACAAGACGAAGGTCGCGATTTAGCAATCGACCACTGAACTTGACTTAACTCATAAAGGAGTAAACCTAGTTAAGTGAGCAGTGCTGTCGTAGGGTCCTGACTCAGGATGAACCATGATGGAACCTAACGACACTTGGGACTGAATTGAGATCAACATGGCTTGGACTTAAGAAGTCATTACAAGAACTGTTAACCTAGCAAGAGTACCAAGACAACATCAAATGACTTTTAGGTAAAGTAGTTTCTACGGCAAGCTTCTCGAGCATCGTTCAAGTGCTTACACGACGACACTAATGTAGTGTCTTCTGCATGATTGTCTAGGTGAGCTCAGTAAGCTCATATGACTTCAACATGATGCGAGGCTCTGTCGTGACGATGTGTTTTGCCATATCGGGAAGATCATCTTCTCGACGTTCACATCGACCCGGACTCGTCAACAGTGGTGAGCAGAATCTCGAACACCACCTCATGAGTCAGAGAGTTAGGGACTCGACTTAGTTGTCGACAAAAGACTCGACGAACCTACCGTCGATGAAGAGGTACACCTAGGTAAGCAATTCTGCGAACGGAAAGGAAACGTCCTCGACACGACTAAGAAATTCTTATCCAAGGTTCCACTTGGACTAGTTCTCCTCGTCAGTCGCAACGTTCTCGCAATATTCTACCCTAGGTCATCGGTGGTCACCAATACACTCGGTTTGACCTAGAAGGCATTTCATCGAGCATCTAGGCTACTCCTAGGACTCGACGAGTCTCGCCTTGAACAAACCCTAATTTGGCTAAACGACTGTCGACCGTTGTGTCGTGGTTGTGTTTCAGCATCATGTACATTACAGGCATCCTTCATCTCGATGCCAAGACACGATGATGGCTCGGAACGTCACAACGACATCATATGGTCAACGACGTCGACGCGGCTCATGGTGGAGCATCACGAGCACGTACGAACTGGCCAATGTGATACAAACGACACAGAGGTCAACTTAGGGACTCCTATAGGAATGATATCAATGCAAAAACTGGACGTACGACTTGACGACACATGAGTACCATTAACGATCACGACGAATGGACTTTGATGACGTCAAGCAAGGTATTTCAAGACAAGGCTCACCTTGTAGACATATCGCCGAACATCTTGGGTGTGTACTTGATTCCGTCGCTTCATCACCATTAAAAGGGTATCTTGGCACATGTCCTTGTCGAGTTGCCACATCACCATACCCCTGCATCAAGACCAGCTCTGAACAACAACGAAGTTGGTTTA
The DNA here is from genome assembly GCA_036927565.1 of Tuctoria greenei. Taxonomy (NCBI): domain Eukaryota; kingdom Viridiplantae; phylum Streptophyta; class Magnoliopsida; order Poales; family Poaceae; genus Tuctoria; species Tuctoria greenei. The sequence continues at coordinate 55,875,274 of JAYESD010000010.1, read as the reverse complement.
TCCCTTGTAAACATTTCATCAAACACCTTAGCTGCAGTCACTGATCCAATCACTCTTGCAAAATAAGAGCTAACCTTGGACTAGTTGTCAATGCGGGTGTGTCAATGACGTGTTCCTGCGTTTCATCCATCACACCCATTACTCGCCTTGCTTCCAGGACATAGCCACGGCACGAAACGCGGACATGGCGTCATGGTGCTCGCGGTCGGCCCGGAAAGGCGCAGCCAGCAGGGACACGGCGGTGGAGCGCAGCTAGGAGCACGAGTCGGTGGCGCTAGGGCAGCCGGGCGCTCGGTCACGGTGCTGGAGCTGCAGGCGGCCAGGAGCAGGGCGACGCGCGCGGCGAGGCAGTGCTGGGTGGCGGTGAGCGTGCCGGTCGGGCGAGGAGGCGCGTGGCTGGTGGGGTGGTGCGGTTCTGGCGAGCGACAGCCAGGAGGTGGCGAGTGCCGGCGAACAGGTGCGACGCCGTGGTGTAGGGGCCAGAGCAGAGCAGGGGGGGACGGCGACAAGGCCATGGCGCGCGCGAGTAGAGCCGGCGGCGAGCTCGGCCGCGGTGCGCCAGCGGGGCGCGGCCATGGAAACGAGCGGCATGCGTGGAGCAGAGGCGATCGTCGGCCGGGGGGAACGCAGCCAGGGGCAGCGGTGAGCAGGGCGGTGCCGTGAGGGCGAGCTGCGGGGCGGAGCGGCAGGATAGCGGTGTCGTTGGGTCGGGCGAGCGGCAGGCGCGAGGTCGGGCGAGGCTATGCGGGGAGCGGGCCAGCGGCGGCGCAGGCGGTGCGACTGCAGGGCGAGCGGCACACGGCAGCGCCGGTGAGGAGCAGAGGCGGCGCGGCGCACGGGCATCGCGTGGCAGGGGGATGCGATGCTGGCGGCGGGAGCCGGTGGCCGGGAGAAAGGAGAAGGCGCGGTGATAAGGATCGAGGGACGTCGCGGTGTCACATGCAGGGGGTCTCGGTGTCACGCTGTGGGTAGTACCGACCTGACATGTGGGTCCCACTCTCTTCTCCCTCCTCTTTTTAAAATTCAAATGGAGCTAGCAGACACGCTTCAAAAATATTCAACTTTGGCCCAATGACTAAATAAAATGTGGAGAATTTTATGGTGCAATCAAATTTCAAAACTGAGCAAGTTGAATTTGAACTCAGGTTTGAATTTGAATTCAAGTGGTGATACATGACTCAAGGAAATAAATAGTAGATTAGGTTCAAAAATCCTGAAACTTTGAAGTTAACCTTTTTGAACCATAAAGGACCTCAAGAAAAATTTGGAGTTGATTTGGACAAGGTTGAGCACAAATTTTAAATTTGAAGTCGACGTTGATTAAACTCTCAGTACGTGTCCAATAAATGGACAACGTGCTTCAAAAATTTTGAAACTTTTCCGAGAGTCTATTTGGAATATTAGAAGGTCATGGAAAAATTTACGGCATAGGATTTGAATATTTTTTGATGTCCCATTTTAGGGTTGGAATAATTTCTTTTTCTTTCTCTCTATTACGTTTTCTTTTCTCTTTTAATCTTTCATTGAAAATGGGAATACTTGGAAATTAAGGACTTTACCCCTTAAGTTCCAAATACTTTAGCAACCATGTTCTACATGTAAAATTTTAACAAGTTCCGATTTCTAGTGAACATGGGTCAACTCATATGATTTATGTGAGTTTGGATTTCCAAGTCCACTTTCAAAAAATTTAAGTTCACATTTTTGCATTTTTGTTGTTCCGAAAAGCAGGCTTTTACATTTCTCCAGACCCCCTTGAGGTGTGAAGGTGTGAAAGGGGGTTGTTTGTCTACTACATCTATACTAACTACGGTAGTGACCCGTGTAGAACACGTTTGCGAGCGAATGATACTAGGGCCACCTATAGACGTATCCAAATACACCAATTAAATTTACTTTGGTGAGGCACTTAGTACTGACAGTATCACATTTGATACTTGACCAGCCCCCACGTTAGAATGGATGCATTGTGTTTGAAGTCCAACTATTAGTTGCTGGTATGTTTGGACTTGCGTCATTTGTTATCGGCTCGAGAAAGGTATAGAACCAAGATTCTTTGTTTCTGGCTGAAGTTTGCTTAACTTCGCCGGGTTGCAATCTTGGTTAGTTGTTAGAGAACCTATGGTTATGCTATATGGTTAGGAAGATCTTCAAGTCCTCTAAGACTTTTTCCTTGGACAATTTGGACAGGAAAGCACTTTGAACCGGCCCAAATCCTTGGAAACTAACATTTATCCACCTCCTTGATCTCATTAACTAGCCTCAATGTGTTTACCATATTCTTCCGTATAAAACTCTCCTTGACCCTTCTGATATAGTTTTGAAAATAGGTTAAAATGTTCTCCAAGTTGGTCATGCAAAGTGTCTTCTGATTCGGCATTTAGCAAATTCCAATCCTGAGTTGAAGTTGGTACACTAGGTAACTGCAACCAGCTCTATTCAGATTTTCAGTGAATTTCATTGAGCCATATCTCCTACAGTATTCAACCAATATAGGTGTATGTTATACGCTTGGAAATGTTAGGAAGTCCTATAGATGTTTCCTGTTCACCTCAACAGCAAACTCCATTGCTATCCTATTCCAAAAGTTTAACTCTTAAACTGTGTCGAAGCGGGACCAAATCTGAAACTGTTATGAGCCTTTCACCATTTTAACCATAACCCATTGTATACTTTGCCAATGATGTCTATAATACCAGGTTGGAAAGTGTAGAGAGTCTTCTACAATTTTTCTACTGAACTCCAGGTCAGAATCCTCATGTAACTCGAAAAAAATACTCGAAGTTACAAATGTTGGTGATGTGCCCAAGAGGCAATCATAACAATTCGGGTTCAGGCCTATTGGATATTTGATGCATAAGCAATTAGGGTACTAATGGGCATGCGACCTAAAAGCCCATTAGTACGCCTATAAATATGAGAGGTAGGGTTAGGGGCTAATCACCCCACCACGTGACAGCCCTAGCCGCCACCCCTCGCAGGCCTCACGCCGAGACCCTTACCGCGCACGCGGTGCTAGCACACTGGTGCACGGCGTTCCTCTCCGTACGTATGGACTCCGTGGAGGCGCTGCTGCTACTGCTGCGCTGATCGGCTACGACGATCGTGATCGTCTACCTGCTACTGTGACGAGGACGGGGAGAAGACGAACGAGATCGTCTACTTCCCATACACCGACGCACATCAACGTTCCGCTGCGCTGCGCGTCTAGTGTGGCATCAGAGCCGACTTGCGTAGTTTTTGGTCTGGATCTACTGCAGACATGTTCATACGATGAATTTTTCGCACGGTTTTTGGGGTTTGGAATTGGTTAGAGTAGATTGCGATCGTATATGACTAAAGGGTCAGTTCGTGCTCCTTCTCTGCTGTGTGCGCAACCTGTCCTTACCGGCTGGAATCACCATCGGGACTAATCGCGTACATAGCTAACAGATTGAGCCAACAGACCACGGTCATGAGTCGCAATCTACTCATGAATAACCGATTACATTGAAAATTTGAGACATTCTGAATGTCTCGGATTCGGGGTGATTTGATCAATCCGATGAGATTTTTATAGTGATTTCACAGATGCGATCTATGTAATTCCGTTTAGCGGGACCGCCGTTTTGCTGTCTGCTATAGCGATTACATAATATTGTTTTGTGCTAGAAACCGTTCTACGCTTAACTCGTTTTTGCAGGGAATGATGTGAATGGTATGGCCTAATGTGATGTGATAATCTGTGTGTAATATTCGTGCGGCCTGCGTGCTGCAAAATTAACACAACCGGGTTGAGGTTGTCACATAATTGTATAACGACCTGCATGTCGACCTGTGATGCTTGATCTCTCTTGTAATTTATTTGGTAGCTATTAGTTGTATTAGCTTCTTTTATTATCATGGAGATGTCCTCAAGCATGGTGGAGATGGAGATCACCACAAGAAGGGAGGCATGGCAGCTCAGATCTTAATGGAACCATGGCGATGGAGACCATTATGATTCTAAAGGCCATATTATTCACAATGTGATATTATCATATGCCTGTGATGCTTATTACTTTCTTTTCATGCTCTTCATATGGTGGATGTTTTGTCATGATAGAATAGCTTCCCTCACAAAAGTTGAGCATTTGATGCCATTTACCAATAGCTGCACCTATGTTATTTTGATCGTTGTGTGGTAGGTTTGCCAAAGCAAAGTACCATCATCTATCATAATTCATAGGGTGAATGTTGGACATTCACATGCATAGTGTTGGTTTACTCAACAAAGCTATCAAAACGGTTTTGGGCTTTATGGCATAGAGTTGGGAGCCGGGGCATTGGATGTCACCCAACAAACAAGAGTCATATAGTGATATGATTAACAATTGTTGTTTACCTATGTTACTATTTTCCTAGCCGTGAAGCCAAAGCTCACTAGGAATTAGTGAATATGGATCTTGAACCACTATATATCGTTAGAGGGAAGACGATGATAATATAGTGGTAATATCTTTTATTAAACTGTTAATAGAAGATTGGTACATAACATAGTGCTAAACCTTGCATATTTATTTTCTATTGTAGATCATGTCTGCTAGTAACAATTCCGGTTTCAATTTGCGATCTGTGCTTGAAAAGGAAAAGCTCAATGGAGCTAACTTTATCGATTGGTACCGCAACCTGAGAATCGTTCTCAGGCAAGAGAAAACCGAGTATGTTCTTCTGTAGCCTTACCCTGATGACCTCCCAGCTGATGCAACTAATGCAGCACGTAGAGCTTATACGAAGCATTGCGATGATGCGCTTAATGTAAGCTACCTCATGCTTGCCACTATGTCCCCTGATCTGCAAAAACAGTATGAGCATACAGATGCTTATTCTATGATTGAGGGACTACGTGGAATGTTTGAGAATCAAGCAAGAGCTGAAAGATACAATATCTCAAAGTCCTTGTTCTCATGCAAGCTGGCGGAGGGTAGCCCGGTCAGCCCTCATGTAATCAAGATGATTGGTTACATTGAAACTTTGGGCAAACTTGGTTCTGAACTCAAGGATGATATGGCTATTGACGTTGTTCTCCAGTCGCTCCCACCGAGCTACGAGCCATTCATATTGAATTTTCAAATGAATGGCATGGAGAAAACTTTGGCTGAATTGCATGGGATGCTTAAAACAGCCGAAGAAAGCATTAAGAAAAATGCCACTCATGTGATGATGGTACAAAAGGAGAATAAAAAAAGGAAGCGTGTGACGCATCCTAAAGGCAAAGGCAAGGGAAAGGTTCCCGATGAGCCCTCAAGCTCAAAGTCTAAGCCAAAGGGCAAACCTGGCCCTTCTCCTGATGATGAATGCTTTCACTGTCATGGTAAGGGACACTGGTCTAGGAACTGCAAGAAGTACTTGGAGGATATGAAGAAGAAGAAGGGAAGTGAGACTTCCGCTTCAGGTATAAATGTTATAGAAATTAACATTGCATTATCTTCTAGTGAATCATGGGTATTTGATACCGAATCGATGATTCACACTTGCAAATCATTGCAGTGTCTAAGTGAGACTAGAAGATTTGCAAAAGGCGAGTTGGATGTTCGTGTCGGCAATGGAGCAAAGGTTGCAGTCTTAGCTGTCGGAACTTACCACTTGTCATTACCCTCAGGATTAGTTTTGGAATTGAATAATTGTTATTGCATTCCTACTTTGAGCAAGAACATTATCTCTTCTTCGTGTTTAGAAGAAGTTGATTATTATGAGATTGTAATAAAGAACAAATGTTGTTCTATTTATTATAATAATATTTTCTATGCTCAATGTCTATTGGTGAATGGATTATATGTTCTTGATCTTGAGGATAAAACTGTTTGTAACATTAATACCAAAAGGGCTCGTCATAATAACCTAAGTCCCACTTTTATTTGGCATTGTCGCTTAGGTCATATAAATGAGAAACGCATTGAAAAACTCCATAAAGATGGTTTACTAAGCTCATTTGATTTTGAATCACTTGACACATGCGAATCTTGTTTGTTTGGGAAGATGACCAAAGCACCCTTCACTGGTCAATGTGAGAGGGCGACTGACTTGTTGGGACTTATACACACAGATGTATGTGGAACAATGAGTTCAATTGCCAGAGGTGGTTTTCAGTACTTCATCACATTTACCGATGACTTTAGTAGATATGGTTATGTCTACCTAATGAGGCACAAGTCTGAATCCTTTGAAAAGTTCAAAGAATTTCAGAATGAAGTACAGAATCAATTGGGCAAGACAATCAAATTTCTACGATCTGATCGTGGGGGTGAATATTTGAGCCATGAATTTTATGATCATTTGAAACAATGTGGAATTGTTCCACAATTGACTCCACCTGGAACGCCTCAATGGAATGGGGTGTCCGAGCGGAGGAACTGAACCTTGTTGGACATGGTTAGGTCGATGATGAGCCAAGCAGATCTTCCACTATCCTTTTGGGGTTATGCTCTTGAAACTGCTGCGTTTACACTAAACAGAGTCCCAACTAAGTCTGTTGAGAAGACACCATATGAGATGTGGACCGGGAAACATCCCGGATTGTCTTTCCTCAAAGTTTGGGGATGTGATGTTTATGTCAAACGTTTGACGTCAGACAAACTCACTCCAAAATCAGACAAATGCTTCTTTGTGGGATATCCTAGGGAAACCAAAGGGTATTATTTTTATAATAAAGTAGAGGGTAAAGTGTTTACCGCTCGCAATGGTGTCTTCTTGGAGAAAGAGTTTCTCTCAAAAGGAGTTAGTGGGAGCAAGGTGCATCTTGAAGAAATTCAAGAAATACCTGAAAATGTTTCAACACCCACCGATCCTATACAGGATGTACAAGATGTTGTGCAACCAGTTGATGAAACACCAGCCCCACGAAGGTCTACGAGGGTACGTCGTGCGACTGAAAAGTTAACGCTTCTGACCACAGAGCAGCATGACATGTATTGTTAGACAATAATGAGCCCACGACCTATACTGAAGCTAATGGGACCCGACTCTGAGAAGTGGCTTGGAGCCATGGAATCTGAAATTGAATCCATGCATGAAAATCAAGTTTGGAACTTGGTTGATCCAATCAAAGGTGTGAGACCTATCGATTGTAGATAGATTTTCAAGAAAAAGAGTGATATGGATGGAAATGTTCACATCTATAAAGCGCGATTGGTAGCGAAAGGTTTCAAACAAATTCAAGGTGTTGATTATGATGAAACTTTCTCACCCGTTGCAATGCTTAAGTCTGTTCGGATTCTTCTAGCAATTGCTGCATATTTTGATTATGAAATATGGCAGATGGATGTCAAAACAGCCTTTCTTAATGGAAGTCTGACTGAGGATGTGTACATGACACAACCTGAGGGTTTTGTCGATCCTAAAAATGCTAGTAAAATATGCAAGCTTCAAAAGTCCATCTATGGACTGAAGCAAGCATCTCGGAGTTGGAGTCTGTGTTTTGATGAAGTAATCAAAGGGTTTGGTTTCATCAAGAACGTAGAAGAACCTTGTATTTACTAGAAGTTTAGTGGGAGCACACATGTATTTCTGGTCCTATATGTAGATGACATATTACTGATCGGAAATGACATTCCAATGCTTGATGATGTTAAATCCTCATTAAGAAAAAGTTTCTCAATGAAGGATTTAGGAGAGGCAACGTATATTTTGGGCATAAAGATCTATAGAGATAGATCTAAAAGGCTAATTGGATTAAGTCAAGATACATATATTGACAAGATATTGAATCGGTTCAATATGCAAGATTCCAAGAAAGGTTTCTTGCCAATGTCACATGGCATTACTCTAAGCAAGAGTCAGTGTCCTTCGACACCTGATGAGCAAAAGAGGATGAGAGCGATTCCTTATGCTTCGGCTATTGGATCCATCATGTATGCCATGCTATGTACACGCCCAGATGTATCTTATGCTCTAAGTATCACGAGTAGATATCAATCAGATTTTGGTGAGGCTCATTGGACCGTTGTCAAAAACATCCTTAAGTACTTAAGAAGAACTAAGGATGCATTCTTAGTGTTTGGAGGTGAAGAAGAGCTCGTTGTAAAAGGTTACACCGATGCCAGCTTCCAAACTGATAAGGATGATTCTAGATCGCAATCCAGTTTTGTATTCTGCCTCAATGGAGGGGCAGTGAGCTGGAAAAGTTCCAAGCAAGATACAGTAGCAGATTCAACCACAGAGGCGGAGTATATTGCAGCTTCTGAAGCTGCAAAGGAGGCTGTTTGGATCAGAAAATTTGTTTCTGAGTTGGGTGTTGTTCCTAGCGTGTCCAGTCCTGTGGATCTCTATTGTGACAATAGTGGAGCCATTGCACAGGCAAAGGAGCCTAGATCACACAAACGATCCAAACACATACTACGACGCTATCACCTCATTCGAGAGATCATCGACCGAGGTGATGTGAAGATATGCAAGGTGCACACAGATTTGAATATTGCAGATCCGTTGACAAAGCCTCTTCCACAATCAAAGCATGAGACACACACAAGATCTATGGGTATTAGATACTTACATCAGTGATCATAATGTGTAGTGGGAGACTTGTGTCACAGCTATGTTTATGTACTATTAAATAAATTGTTATATGAGTAATCATTATCTACATTGATCATCAAGTATGTGACTTGTTCGTGAAACTCTTTGTTAAAAGTAATGTTACTCTAGATGATCCCTAGTCTATATCATTATATGATATAATGATTGCATACAGACTAGCACATGTATTAATTGATGATCACGTTTCACGGATCATAGATATAGAGATATCAAATTAATAATGTGAACACATGTTAGTGAACATGGTGTTGGATTGACCCACTTCAAGACACTGTTGGGATTGTTATTTCCATATGTGCCATCAGTTGGTCTTGTGTGATACACCTGCTAGATCCTTAGACCTGAGATCGCCATTGTTTCTCACTATGCGTAGTTGTGTACTTTGAGACTACCAAACGCTACTCCGTAACTGGGTAGTCATAAAAGTAGTCTTCGGGTATATAATGAAACATAGAATGTGATGTGCGCGGATCAAGATGGGATTTGCCCCTCCTAAATAACAGGAGAGATATCTCTGGGCCCCTCGAGATAGTTGGATTTCAAAGTGCATGGCCATGCCAAGGTGATTAAAGGTTAATCACAGTGACTAAAAGTTAGTCATGGAATGAATCCACTATTTGATCGAGTGAATGGTCGAGCTATCACAAGGATGGCACGCATCTCGCCTTGAGCTTGACTGGTATCGTGAGGCAAAGGGATTAGCATGTTGAATGTATCTAGGTTCGGCCGATATGATCTTTATGTACAGTCGGGAGTCAGTATGTCCTGCTAGGTACCTCTACTGACTTGTGGTTGGAAATGGTTTCCATTCACAACCGACTGCTCATGAACCTAACGGGTCACACACTTAAGGAGTTGGAATATCGAAAATCTTGGCTAGATGATTGTCTCTAGTGCAAGTGAGAGATTGTTGGTGATGTGCCCAAGAGGCAATCATAACAATTCGGGTTCAGGCCTATTGGATATTTGATGCATAAGCAATTAGGGTACTAATGGGCATGCGACCTAAAAGCCCATTAGTACGCCTATAAATATGAGAGGTAGGGTTAGGGGCTAATCATCCCACCACGTGACAGCCCTAGCCGCCACCCCTCGCAGGCCTCACGCCGAGACCCTTACCGCGCACGCGGTGCTAGCACACCGGTGCACGGCGTTCCTCTCCGTACGTGTGGACTCCGTGGAGGCGTTGCTGCTACTGCTGCGCTGATCGGCTACGACGATCGTGATCGTCTACCTGCTACTGTGACGAGGACGAGGAGAAGACGAACGAGATCGTCTACTTCCCTTACACCGACGCGCATCAACGTTCCGCTGCGCTGCGCGTCTAGTTGTAACGATCCATGACCTCTGTACTCGCATGTTTCTTGTGTGATGCGGTAGAATTGGTTAGAGTAGCTTACCGCTGATTTCCTAACAACAAACACTAACAAATCTGGACTCAGATCAGGACAGATCTGTATATGGTTACGATTTCGATCATAACTCGTCGTAGAATCGTCGAATAACTTCGTGTATTACATTTACGGAAATCTTGCGACCTGTACAACAATTTTGTAATATAACTTGCTGTCAAATTTTTATATTCTCTACCTGGAAAGCAGTGACCAAATCAGCCACAACAGATAAAGTCCTGTCAGAATTTTGTTAGAAATCTGGGCACATTGTCCAATTTCAAAAATCTTGGAGAATCATATATAAATCTTCTGTTGAGCTCCAAACCAGAAAACCCCATTAAGAAGATGAAAAAGCACTTTAACTACAAGGGTTGCTGTTCTGAACATTAGTGGATCAGCATCTGTGTTTTTGCCGCATCTTTTTGCACAAAACTCTTCTAGGCCATTGTGATGCATTTTCGTAAAGGGAAGGATCTATTCTACCATTTTGTAGTTCAAACTATTTCAAAATTCGGTACAGAATTATTTGAAATAGGGAGTTGAAACTGGTACTCTGTGCTGGTACTAACTACACTATTCAGATTATCGGTGAACTTTGAACTGGCATATCTTCCAATCTAGAAATGTGAACTAGGCAAGTCTATACATTTATGGAAATATTAAGTAGTCCTCTATCAAGTTACTATTTTACTCTAAGGCTAAATCTCACAATAACTGGGTTTAAGTCGAGGTATCGTTTAAGGTGTATTGGCAGTTCAGAATCTCGCAGGTTTGTATTCAGTTATGGTTTTGGTCTTAGTTTCGAATAGAATCTTCGGATGACTGTGTGTTTTACATTTCTGGAATCCTGAGGATGTATGCAACAATTTTTCTATGTATTATTTAGCAAATGTTGATTTCTATATATTTGAAAATTGTGGACAAGATCAGCCATAAACAAAGTAGGTGCTGTCCAAATTTTCAGAAAAACTGTCAGCTTGCAAAGGCAATATCTCCTTAACCAGAAGTGATATGAGTTCAATTGAATACTCTTTGGAAATGTTTAGAAGTCCTCTACAAGTTCTTTATTAAACTACAGACCTAAAAATAGCATATACCTATTCTAAATCGAGTTTGAATGCATAGTTGTCAATCTGAACTGAACTTTAAATTCCGAATTGCTGAAATTTTAGCAAACCCTAAAAATGCATATCTCTTAAACAAGAACTGATATGAAGATAAATAAGTACTTTCTGGAAATCCAATTACAGTGTCTATAACTTTGTCAATAATAATTCTCCAGATTTGGGATAGAACTGTATGGAAACGTTGGATCAAAACTGCTAGTTTTTAAGCAAGTTCTGCTGAAAGTGCCAGAAAATTCTGCCAAATTTATAATAGCATAACATGCAAACCAGAATATATATAGGGGAAAACCAATACTTTCTAGAATGTTCCTGAAGTGTACTTTAACTTTTTTATTCACTTCAAGATCTGATTTTGCCATTAACTGGATCAAAATTGACTTTGCGTCCAGACTGGTCATAGGTCACAACAGCTTGGCCAGTTTGAAACTTTTGGGTTTTGTTAGGCATTCGGTTCTCGATTTCAACTCGAGGAGTGTCGTAACAAACCAAGAGTTGGGACTCAACTATTTACCAAGTAGAATGGAGTGTTTAACTCATTTAAAGCTCTTTTCCTTGGATAGACATACTAGTGTTTGATTTATGTGACTTGTCACATCAACCCTTGTGATTTTGAGCACAAGTCGCAATTACCCGAGTTGCATCTCATCTTCTCATGAGGATTGTTTGAGGTACGCTTCAACATCCAGGTTCAAAACTATAAGGGGGAAGGTGAGCACTCAAGTAACTATAGTGTTCAACTAGCACTCTTTGGCACACTGAGATGTGTCAACGACAAAGCAAACAAGTAAGATTACATATTCAAGAGGATCCAACCTCCACCACCAGATTGAGTTACTCTAAGAAGAGTGTGACTTCAACTTCACTAAAGTGTTCGAGAAGGATATCCGTTCCTCCTGACTGATCAAATTGAAGGTTAATTGAAGTATCACTAGAGATATGTCTAGTGATCTTGACCAGGTGTCTAGGGATAACCTTCGACACCACTACAAGGATTCCGACCTGTTGCAACGATTGTATTGCAACGAATACTAAATAGTTGCAGTAAGCTTGGCTTTTTGCCACAATTCACTAGTTCGTGGCACTAGGATCTATCACCACGGAACAAAATACTTGCATTAGGATCTGTTGCCACAAGTCACTAGTTCGTGGCACTAGGATCTATCGCCACGGAACACAATCGTTGCATTAGGATCTGTTGCCACGAATTTCTGGTTCATTGCGTTACAGGATCTATCCCCACAGAACACAATCGTTGCATTAGGATCTGTTACCACGAATCACTAGTTCGTGGCGTTACATGATCTATCACCACGGAACACAATCGTTGCATTAGGATATGTTGCCACAAATTACTGGTTTGTGGCGTTACAACTTTATTGCCACGAGACACGATCGTTGCATTAGGATCTGTTGCCACGAATCAGCAAACAGTTGCATTTGTACCATAATGCAACGAAATAGAATCATTGCATTAGGATGTGTTGCCACGATACTCTGGTTCGTGGCGTTAGTATCAATGGCCACGGACCCCAATCGTAGCAATTAGGATGTGTGGCCACGATTCAATTTTTCGTGGCGTCAGGATGCTAATGCAACGAAACACAATCGTTGCATTAGGATCTGTTACCACGAATCACTAGTTCGTGGTGTCAGGATGCTAATGCAACTGACCACAATCGTTGCATTAGGATCTGTTACCACAAATTAATGGTTCAATGCATTACAGGATCTATCGCTATGGAACACAATCGTTGCAATAGGATCTGTTTCCACGAATCACTAGTTCGTGGCGTTACAGGATCTATCTCCACGGAACACAATCGTTGCATTAGGATCTGTTGCCACGAATTACTGGTTCGTGGCGTTATAGCTTTATTGCCACGGAACACAATCATTGCATTAGGATCTATTGCCACGAATTACTGGTTCATGGTGTTACAGCTTTATTGCCACGGAACACAATCGTTGTATTAGGATCTGTTGCTACGAATCAGCAAACAGTTGCATTTGGACCGTAATGCAACGAAACAGAATCGTTGCATTAGGATGTGTTGCCACGATACTCTGGTTCGTGGCGTTAGTATCAATGGCCACGGACCCCAATCGTAGCAATTATGATGTGTGGCCACGATTCACTTTTTCGTGGCGTCAGGATGCTAATGCAACGAAACCAAATCGTTACATTAGGATGTCTTGCCACGATTCACTGGTTCGTGGCGTCAGAATGCTAATGCAACAGACCACAATCATTGCATTAGGATCTGTTGCCACGAATTACTGGTTCGTGGCATTACAGGATCTATCGCCACAGAACACAATCGTTGCATTAGGATGTGTTGCCACGATACTCTGGTTCGTGGCGTTAGTATCAATGGCCACGGACCCCAATCGTATTAATTAGGATGTGTGGCCACGATTCACCTTTTCGTGGCGTCAAGATGCTAATGCGATGAAACACAATCATTGCATTAGGATGTCTTGCCACGATTCACTGGTTCGTGGCGTTAGGATCTATCCCCACGGGACCACAATCGTTGCATTAGGATGGAGCTACATGAAGTTGCATCCGAGGACACGGCTTGTATACTCCCATTCAGTGCTTCCATGCGTGCTCCTACTTATGTGTCATGATTTTATTGGCCCTTTCATTTACCTAACATAATGTCTGATTTTACCTCAACCAATTAGATGATGACACATACGTGCGGAGTACGCATGGAAGCACAAACTGGAGCACTGAAGTTGCATCCCCAGATGGTTGCCACGTACGTTCACGCACCAAATCTTACTGCCAAGGGCACACTGCATAGTTCCCAAGACTGTAACACCCTGCCCTGATGATTGCCACGTACACGAGCGCACCGAATCCTGTAGGGCGCACGGGCACACACGAACTCCACGTCCAAACTTTGCTCAGTGATCCGAATAACTCGGCGCTCGGTGTGCACGATCGATCATCATGCGCACGAATAATATGAAATTATCAACTTTGATGATTCAATAATATCAATAAAGTTTCATCCAACCTACCAACAAAAAATTGGATCATCCAGTCCATCCAACCAAACGTTAATTTGGATTATTCAAGACATAAAGAAATAGATGATCTATCTCCAATCGAACTTCGACGTCAAACCAAACACAATTGATGATTGAGCACTTTGTCACATGTCACTAGAGTGTACGCACAAATGACAAATACACGGCCTCAACACCGGGTTTAGGGTGCATCGTGGACTAACCACATGACCCGACCAAACACTCACGTAATTACCATACACCTGCAAGAGCAACCATCTGGCCGCATCCACCAACGCATCCCGACCCTGCGAAAGGATGACGAGCAGCGGCAGGTGAACACGTTGCAGCGGCGACGCAATGGAAAACGATGGCAGCAGACGGTGACATACCTGGATGTTGGCGTAGTCGACCTCACACATCTTCCGTGAGTCGTTCATCTTCCGCGGCGAGCTGAACCACACTGGCAGGAACTCCTCGGTTTCGCAGTCGAAGCATGACTTTGAGAAATGGGCCACCAACGCATCCCGACCCTGTGAAAGGATGATGAGCAGCGGCAGGTGAACACCATGCAACGGCGGCGCAATGGAAAACGGTGGCAGCGGACGGCGACGTACCTGGATGTTGGCGTAGTCGACCTCGCACATCTTCCGCGAGTCGTTCACCTTCCAATGGAAGCCATGCAGGTGCTTCGTCCACAGCCAGAACGCCGCATCTGGCGATGTGACGTTGACAAAGCAGTAGCCCTTGTTGGCCTCGGACCTTGGCAAATGCAACAAACGAGGTCAAGTATCGAACTAATTACCTTTGACAAATGATTTATATGAAATTTATTAACTTATAACATGTATATTTTCATGGTGAATCTAGAAGTACAATTCTTGTATTGTTAAAACAGATCAAAATTGCGTAAATCTGAAAGATAGATTTGACGAAACCTAAGACTTTCCTTTGAAAAAGTTTTATACTTACATTAGTTTTACATATGTAATATGCACATAGGATATATCAATAAATAGTTTTGCAAAAAAAAACATACAGGAGAAATATGTATATCCCATATATATGTTACTACTACATAAATTAGGGGTGGGCAAATAAACCGAGACCGAAAAACCGAAACCGATAAAACCGAGACCAGAACTGAAAAGACAGGAATATTGGGTATCAGGTACTTTTCGGGTAGCAAATATAAATAAATGAAAAATAAATGTCGGGTTCAGACAGATGAATTCATTGTGGAGCTACATGTCACGTACTTAATTATACTAAAAATCATCATCTTCGCTGTCGTCCCCCCACAATGGAGCTACATGACCATCATTGGTATATGTATCATCGTCGTCGTCGTCTTCATTTTCTGATGCAACTCCATCTACCTCAAACCGATCACCTGACGTTGTCATTATAAGAGTGGAAGCATCGCCGCTGGCTCCCTCAATGTCATTCCTAGCCCATGCGGTCGTATCCTCATTATTGATATCATCAGTAAGCAGATCATCATGAAATGTCTCAACCTCCATCTTCTCGGTCACATTATTTTCACTGTCTCTAGGGGGGCATGATAAAAAGGTTCCTTGGCTTCGTTTTAACAACGGTAGCCCATTTATGATGCTTCACACTTGGAACATAAAAAACTTGTTCTGCTTGGGTGGCTAGAATGTAAGGCTCATACTGGAATCGAAACAGAGTAGTGTTAACATCTATCATTCTGTATTGATCCTTTTTGTAGCCTCTGCTTTGGTTCTGACTGCTTCCAAAAGGCCGATCAAACCATTCACACTGAAATAATAGAACCTCTTGATTTTTTTCAAAATCAACAGCAATGATTTTCTTGATTACTCCAAACCAATCATGATTAGTGCCCCGAACAACAATACCACTGTTTTGGGTCCATAAATCTTTTTCCACATCTGCAGTTCGAAAGAAGAAGCCATTGATGAATAACCGACTCAAAAACGTGCCCGACGATCAGGTCCTCTAGATAATGCATACAAATAATCGGTTGCTTTGCCTTCTTTGTGTAATGTCGTAATCTGTACACATTAGTATAACAGGGGTTATCTACGACAAACCAATTTCAGAACACATATTTGTTCAATATTTCATCAAAGTGCAAACTTGCATGTACTTACTCGTTTCTGAAACCAATCAACAAATTCATCTCTATGGCGTTTATCAACATCACGAGAATGAATCTTTTTCAGTTCTTCAATATGCTCACTGAAAAGGGTACAAAATTAAATTGGCCATCTACAATAAGACATATATATAGTATACAACATCTGAGTTATACGTTATTACTTCATCCATGGAGCGGCCTCTTCAACGTTAGTAATAAGATAATGCCTGATGTTATGTAGTTCCACCATAGTAAGTTGATCCCATTTATACCCTTTTTTAGAATTATCAACTTCTGTAAATATGATAGAATTATCAACAGAAGGTTCATTTGTAGCTGCAGCTTCATGACGTTTTGGCCTATTATGCTTCGTGCTGATGTTATCCAAAAACTGACTATAAAAAGTCATACACTCTTCGGCAATATATCCCTCAGCTATAGAACCCTCCGGGGAGCTTTGTTATGTACATACCTCTTCAATGTACCAAGGTACCTCTCAATTGGATACATCCATCTGTAAGAAACAGGTCCACCCAACCGTGCTTCTTCGACAAGATGGGTTGGAAGATGTACCACGATATCAAAGAATGCGGGAGGAAACAACATCTCAAGCATACAAATTGTTTCAGGAATTTGTTTGCTCATCTTGTCCAAATCTGGTTCCACCAATTCTTTAGAACAAATTCCAGAAAAGAATGTGCTAAACTCAATTAAAGGTGCATCAACCTTTTCAGGCAATATGTTACGTATTGCAATAGGAAGGAGCTTCTGAAATATAATATGGCAGCCATGAGTTTTTAGACCCGATACCTTACATGCTTTTATGTCCACACATCTCTTGATGTTTGAGGCATAACCATCGGGCACCTTCACATTCCCCCAAAACTTGCACAAGGTGGTCTTCTCATCTTTGCCCAAAGTATATAATGCTGGTGGGAATGTGTACTTGCTCTTTATGAACTTCGGATGTTGATCTGGCCGTATACCCATATCCTTCATATCAAGACGAGCTTGTAGACTATCTTTTGTTTTACCATCCATAGCAAGCAATGTCCCCAATATGCTATCACAAATAATTTTCTCAATGTGCATGACATCCAAGTTATGCTTTATTAGCAATTTCTTCCAATAAGGGAGGTCGAAAATTATACTTTTCTTCTTCCAATTATGCCATCTATTTTCCTCGGTGTGCTTTTTCTTATTATTCGTCGGTCCAAAACTCACTTGATCAAAACACTCGTATTGTTGGAGTACTTCGTCAACATAGAGTGATGTTGGAGCCTCTCTATTCTCTGCCTTGTTGTTGAAAGAACCTTTGTTTCAACGCTATCTGTGATCCTGAGGTAGGAAACGAGGATGAACCATGTAACAATGCTTTCGTCCATATTTCAACCAGAAGGTGTCAGTGTTTATATGGCAGCATGGACATGCTAGCTTCCCTTTTGTGCTCCATCCACATAGCATTGCATATGGTGGAAAATCATTTATTGTCCACAATAAAGAAGCTCGCATGACAAATGTCTCTTTCTTTAAACTGTCATATGTTTCAACACCATCAGACCATAATTTTAGTAGCTCATCAATCAAAGGCTGCAGATACACATCAATGTTGTTTCCAGGTGACTTTGGCCTAGGAATTATCATTGACATCACCCAATAAGACTGCTTCATACACAACCAAGGTTGTAGATTATAAGGGATTAGAATCACAAGCCATGTACTGTAAGAAACATTCATTACTCCAAAAGGATTGAAACCTTCGGATGCTAGCCCAAGTCTTATGTTGCGAGGATTAGATGAGAAATTTGGGTGAATGCTATCAAAATGCTTCCATGCTTTCGAATCGGCGGGATGATGTAATATTCCATCATCAGCACGACCTTCTTTGTGCCAGCACATGTTTGATGCCGTTGATTCTCCCATATAAAACCTTTGTAGACGGGGAATAAGAGGGAAGTAACGTAGAATATTGTGTGCTACAAGCTTCTTGGATTTTCCACAAGGTAAAGCCTCTCTTGCATCTCCAGCAGTACGATTTTTCCATCTTAATTCACCACATTTTGGGCAACCATTCAGCAGAGAATAGTCCTTCTGGAATAACACACAGTCATTGACACATGCATCGATCTTTTGGTAGTCCAGCCCGAGGTCACGAACAACCTTCTAAAGTTTATCAAGTGTATTAGGAATGCATTGGCCCTTTAGAAGCGCAAATGAGAATAGTTCAAGTAACATCTCACAAACTACTTTGCTCATACAAGTTAAACACTTTATCTGGTAGAACCTGACAATGTAGGATAATTGGGTCAGCTGCGAACAACCTGGATACAACTCCTTTTTGGCATCAGTTAATAAGTCATAGAATTTCTTTGCATCCCCAGTTGGCTCCTATTGGTTTATAGCATTTTCTTGATCATCAACATCTGCTGAAGTACCACCATGATCAGTGCCTCTAAGTAGACTGGACAACATATTTTGCATAGCACCATCATCAGAAATTATCTCCTCATTATTTGCTGATTCCTCAGCAATATTTTCCTGAACTCGTATTTCTCCATGGTGTATCCAACAAGTATAATCCAATAACATCCCATTTCTGAGCAGGTGTAAATAAACTCCCTTGTGTGTCTTGTGGCAAATATTACGACATCTCGTGCAAGGACAAGGCATAGTTCCTCCTTCACGAGTGCCCTGAAATGCAAAATTTTAAAATGACTTCATTCCATCCTGCCACTCCCTCGTATGCCTGTCTTTTCCCATCCACGTCTTATCTTCTGACATCGCTTCCTACAATTCAATCAGCCATCAGCCTATCTGTAAGAGAATAGATGTCCAAT
The DNA here is from genome assembly GCA_036927565.1 of Tuctoria greenei. Classification (NCBI taxonomy): domain Eukaryota; kingdom Viridiplantae; phylum Streptophyta; class Magnoliopsida; order Poales; family Poaceae; genus Tuctoria; species Tuctoria greenei. Next base: position 55,856,223 of record JAYESD010000010.1, on the reverse strand, counting down.
AACACATTATGTGAGCAATTGTTTCTAGCTGTTGTTACTCCACGCGCTGCGGCCGGCGGATTCTCCTACAAGCGTGGCGGCCGGCGGATGCTCCTCCAAGCGTGGCGCCCGGCAGTTGGTCCTCCAAGCTTGGCGGCCGACAGATGCTCCTACAAGAGTGGCAGCCGGCAGATGCTCCTACAAGCGTGGCGGCTGGCGGATGCTCCTCCAAGCTTGGCGGCCGGCGGATGCTCCTCCAAGCGTAGCGGCCGGCGGATGCTCCTCCAAGCGTGGTGGCCGGCGGATGCTCCTCCAAGCATGGCGGCCGACGAATGCTCCTCCAAGCGTGGCAGCCCGCGGATGCTCCTACAAGCGTGGCGGCCGGCGGATGCTCCTACAATCGTGGCGGTCGGCGACTGCTCCTACAAGCGCGTTGCGGAGAGGGGGCCGACATTGCGGGTCGAAGGGTACCGTAATAAAATATTATTTTAGTTTCTTATTTTACTTCTTCATTCGGCGTGACAAAAATTTCCCGCCGTGGGCAGGCAGGCAAGCAGGACAAAAAAGTTGGGCCACTTGTTATTTATGGGCTGAAACTGCGCTGATTCACATTATATTCAAGCTGGGCCTTCGCGCATTCATGACGCTTGCACAGAGCCGAAGGCCTCGAAAGGTGCGGTCCTATCACCGGATTTTCGTGAGATCCTCAAGGGATGCTGCTTCCGATGTTTGGCGCATGGTCACATTGCGGCAGCGTGCCATGACCCGCCACGTCTGGGACTGGTCGGCCCACGAGCCCTTTCACAATTAATGTCGGCCTGCTACTTCCGTGGTCACCGCCAGTCAGTGCCATGTGCCCAAGGGGCCAGATGGCTAGAGGCCTCTTCATCCTCGCCTTCTTAAACAACCCCCCCCCCCTATTGCTTCCAGGCTCAAGTTCTTGACTGATTCCCATCCATGCTCCTGTGTGTTGCCTGAGAAGTCCTTTGCCTCTGTTGTCACAGCGCCATGCCTCGCAACCATGTTAGACGCGAGCAGGTACCTGCAGGCTCATCGTCCCTGTGCCCTCGTGAGGGGCAATGCACGGTGGTCAACAACCGCCACATGACGATGGAGTTTATCCATTTGCGCCGCCAAGCAGCTGTTCTGGGACCCAGAGGAGGTCGCATCGAGGCGACGCCCATTGAGATCACCCTGGCCATCCATCACCAACTTCAAATCCCGCATAGGTATTTCACTGTGTCCACGTTTGGGGATGGTGAGTTCCTAGTGCGGTTCATCTGTGATGACTATCGGGAGCTCACCATCAAGATGGCAATCATCTCCATGCCTGATGATAACCACTACTTCCGGCCATGGATCTTTGGTGTCGATGTGCCACTTGTCGAGTGGTTCTTCCATGCGCAGGTTATCATCGAGAACCTCCCTCTGCATGTCTGGTCTGCGGAGGGCATCAGACAGGTTCTGGGTGACGTCTTTCTCTTTGATCACTTTGATGCTTCCACTTACCACTGGGAGTGTGCTGACCTGTGCACGGTCGTTGGGTGGATGAAAGACCCAAGCCTCCTGCCTCGGGCCAAAATGGCCACCTTCTTTGCAGGAAGTGATGGCCAGACTGGGAGTGACAGCAGGCCACCGGCGGAACCTTTCAACCATGCCGCAGTGGTCCGGCCTGGCGGCCTCACGACGGAGCTCATCATCCACCTGGATCACTACCTCTACTATACGCCGCCGGTCCACCCCAACTCCCCGGCCTCCTCGTCATCAGGCGACTCCTCTAACGGACACTCCTCGGTGTCCTCGAACTCTTTGGGGGACACCTTCCCGCGGTCGAAGAGATTCTACTGGCGGCTTGGGGAAGTGGATGAGGCGGACAAGCAGCTCTTTTAGTGTGGCTACCAAAGTGTCCTAGCTCATGTGTTACATTTCCTATGGAAACTAAAAATCCTTTACAAATCCTATCCTTCAAAGGGAGCCTATGTTTGAGAGGATTACGACTGGATTAATTTCCGTGAAAAGATTTCCTGTTTAAGATTTCGGTTGTCCTTCCTTTTTTCAAACATTTTCTTCCTCGTATTGTCTTCACTTTTTTCTTTCCAGTCCTACCTACCGGCCTATTGCATTTTCCTGTTACAACTACTTTACAGACCACTTTACGGGCCCCGCTGCGGGCGATCTCCTGGCAACTCCACCTGTTTGGGGACAAGGAGGGTTTGGCGATCGGAAAATTCGAACTAATTTTGCACAGATAGTACATCCATGAACAAGAACACCAAGTACATTTAACTTGAAAAAAGGTCCCAAAATACTTGTCCCTTTCGATGGAGGGAGTATCTCCGTCCCAAAATACTTGTCGCTTTGGATGGAGGGAGTATATTACAAACACAAGAAAAGATAAACTACAACTAAAACCATGAAATGAAAAACTACAACTAAAAACATGAAATGAAAAACTACAACTAAACACATGAAAAGAAAACACCTAAATACTACTCTACTCAACCTCCACCTCCTCCTCCTAGGGTGGGTCCTCGGACTCCTGACCCTCCTCTAGCGCCTCGGGCTCTGGCGGCGGAAGGTGACCCAGTCTCAAGGCGATCGCCACGATGAGGTTGCAACGACCCGCGACGCCGAGCTCGGCCGCCATCGTCTCCCAGAGGGAGTCGAGACGAAAGGTCATGTGCGAGAGGCTGAAGATGTAGTGGCCCGTGGTGTCCATTCCAGTACTTCGTGGAAGGGTACCAAGCCCAAGGCGTTCCATGGAGTGAGATGTATCTGTAAATACATCTTGGGCCATGTTGAATAGGAGGGTATCCTTCACGCGCAGCGTCGAGGGGGGGTCCAGTCGCAGCCGCTTACCGGCGGCTGGGTCCCTCGGCGGGCTCGGTGGCGGAGGGTTGTTCGAGCTCGAAAGCATTTGCTGTATACTAGCCGCGGCTAGGTTTGTGGAGAGAAGAGAGGATGTTGGAACGGTTGTGCGGAAAAGACGATGGCGCGGGTGACCATCTTATACTCCCTCCATCCCAAGTGAACTCTATTTTTAGGATTCAAAACGCACATTAGTCAACACATAAAATTACCCCAACACCCTTCATCAATACATATCCTCCCACTTTCCATTCAATGCCAGCAAGTTGCTACGTCAACAAAGGATAGTAGCTGAAAATGTGCAGAGCACATAGCTGACATGACCATACAGTGAAAGTAAAGTTGAGCTGGGAAAAAAAAATGGTTGAAAATAATCTTCAGTTGGGACGGAGGTACTAGCATTGTAGCAGTGGTTAGGGCAGGGGACGCGTCAAATTTAATTTAAAGGACGCGCATGCGCTGCGCGTGTTACTCGCCTCGGTTACTGGCGCGCACGGTCGCTCTGTGCACCCTGTCGCATCAGTTTCGCGAAAAGATTTCCTGTTTAACATTTCGGGTCTCCAGGCTATTATACCTTAAATTGTACACTACGTACTCCCTTCATCCCCAAAAGTATGAAGTTTTTAGAACTAGTTCTAACATTTTTGTTAGAACTATATTTTTAGAACTATATTGTTCTAACATATAGGAGTACTTCTATATTTTTCTAACATTTTTGTCGTCCTTTCTTTTATTTTCTGGAGTTCATTGTCTCCACTTTTCTTTCCTGTCTTCGCTACTGGCCTGTTGCGTTTTCCAGTAGTACTACTACTTTACAGACCACTTTGGAGTTCAGTGTCTCCACTTTTCTTTCAAGTCGTCGCTACTGGCCTGTTGCGTTTTCCAGTAGTCTGCGCGCATCTCATCGTGTTCTCGGCGCGTACTAAAGATAAACGTCACACACCATCCTCTTCTCCCCCACCCCCCCACACACACCACGTGTTCACATCCTCTGCAGTAACTACCCACACACCACCATCCCACTTCTCTGCGCGTACTAAAAATCACTGGGCGTCTCATTGTCTTCTCCGCGCATACTAATAAAGAGTAGTAAGACAACACACCATCCTCTACTTTGCCACACACACCATCCTCTTCTCCGCGCGTACTCCAAACAGCGGTTTGCATCCTCTCGGTCCCAACGGCTCGACGCGTCCCATTGGCATAAGAGAAAATTAACATGTGTACGCCACACGTCCGACTATCCGAGTATTAATGCTTTATCGTGATCATGTATGATGGCCAGACATGCATGCATGCTTTTGAAAGAGAGTCAGCGAGGTCTCCATCATGTTTCATTCATGATTGATCACTTGTTGATAAGAATTTGTGATGTTGATTTTCTTGTTTCATGATGACATTTCTCTTGTTTTGTAATGTTCTATGTTAGTGAACTCAATGTTGTTCATCTATTCCTTATGTTATTTTCTTCTCTGTCCATTGTCTAATGAAATACGTACTCCGTATTTGTGTTCTAAGTGTAACATGTATGTGCAAGACCTCGATCCACGATCATGTTGAATTGATGGTGTTATACAAGTATTTTCTCTTTTTGTTGAAAAAACAATCGTCATATTTATTATTTGTATATTATTAATATAAATTAGTAAAATAATGAATTAATATATAAATAAATATTATCATATGAAATATCAACATGGATGGTCCAATCCAACCTACGAAACAAAAACTTTTTGATTGTCCAGTACATCCAATGAAACATCAACTAGCATGGATTGAGATCCAGTATACAAAAACATGGATGATCCTATCGAATCCAACTTTGACAACAAAAAAACGCACGTACGCGACAGTCGTTCATTAACAGAGAATACAAATATATAGAACCGATAGTTCATTAAATAACAGACAGAAAACAAAATAACAGATGGAACAGAGGAACAATGACATTGAGTTCATTAACATAAAGCAATACTACAAAACAAGAAAAACAACATCACGAAACAAGAAAATAAACATCACAGTCCCTTTCTTCCTCCTCGCGCCTAGGGCGCGCGCGCGGCGCCGCCATGGCGGGGCTCACCGGAGATCTCGCCGCTGGCCTTTCTAGTGCGCCAAGCTTCGCCAATCTTTCCACTTGGGTGTTTTTCACCACGCGGAGCACGTCGGTGTTGCCCCCAGGGCTTGCCAACGGCTGGAAACGGCGGTGCGATGGCGGCGGCGGTGGCCACAGCTCTGGCAGGGTAGAACTCCCTTATCTCTAGCTCAAATGACTTGGTTTCTCCTCCAAAAGCTTTCTTGTGCCTTGAGGATCATGAACCAGGACTAGGAAATTAAGGAGAAAAACGGCTGGAAACTAGGAGCTCGACGGTGAATCGCGGCTTTCTCACAGGCGGCGACCAAAACTCGCCTATGTCGATCGGTCATCACTCGTCGATGGTTTTCAAATCTTTTCGATCCAAAGTGTTTGCAGGGAGATAGGTAAACTATCCCCTAACTATGGTCAAGAATTATTAGATGTATAAAATGAATTAAATCCATGACCTAGAGACATAGGTATGAACTATCATCGGGGAAACTGGCAATAAAGATGCTACAAGGCATGGCATGGCTTGAAACTTGGTGAGCATGCTTAAGGCGTGATAACACACCTTTCCCTTATAGAAGTCGGGGCCTGTAGAGGCTTCCTTCGGCTTGTCGACGGTGGAGTAGGGGCGGGTCTCGGCAGCTTCACCCGCGGTCATCAGGAAACTGCGAAATACTGCCCAACCGATTGAGGAAACACCGAAACAAAAGGTTGTGAAGGTGCACAAGCAAGTTGTGAACAACTTTGCTAAAGGACTCCCGATCGATCGTTGCCTAGTTGGCAAGCTATCATTGGAGTTCCAAGGTGAGGTCGGCGGCGTGCGAGCGGGGCAGAAAACGCGAAAGAGAAGAGAGGAACCGAGCTAGCTAGAGTTGTACTAATTCCTCTTTTGATGTGTACTAATTCCTCTTTTTGAAGTTGGATATCGTCTAGAGTTGTAGGCTCCTTGATCATGCATGTTTGGGGCGTAGCATACATCGGCAAGGCCTCATACTCTGACGATATTCGTCATCAAAACGAGAAATTAAACACGTATTAATTGGTTGAACATGTTTGGGGTGCATGCAAGTTAGACATAGAAAATACCTTAGTCACGTTTGACAAAATTAACATGCATACCTCAAACAAGACGATCTTTCAACAAAAAAAGAAAACACACGTATAAGCGGGCGTGTGGAGATGATCGGACGCTAGAGGAAACTGCGCTTATGAACTGGTCGGTGGCCCCGGTTTACTCCAAACCGTAGTTTGCATCCTCTCGGTCCCAACGGCTCGACGCGTCCCATCGGCATAAGAGAAAATTAACATGTGTACGCCACACGTCCAACTATTCGAGCATTAATGCTTTGTCGTGATCATGTATGATGGTTGGACATGCATGCATGCTTTTGAAAGAGAGCCGGCAAGGTCTCCATCATGTGTCATGCATGATTGATCACTTGTTGATGAGGATTTGTGATGTTGATTTTCTTGTTTCATGATGACATTTCTCTTGTTTTGTAATGTTCTATGTTACTGAACTCAATGTTGTTCGTCTATTCCATATGTTATTTTCTTCTCTGTCCGTTGTCTAATGAACTACGTACTCCGTATTTGTGTTCTATGTGTAACATGCATGTGCAAGACCTCGATCCATGATCATGTTAAATTGATGGTGTTATAAAAGTGTTTTCTCTTTTTGTTGAAAAAATGATCGTCATGTTTATTATTTGTATATTATTAATTAATATACATTAGTAAAATAAATAATTAATATATAAATAAATATTATCATCTGAAATATCAACATGGATGGTCCAATCCAACCTACGAAACAAAAACTTTTTGATTGTCCAGTACATCCAATGAAACATCAACTAGCATGGATTGAGATGCAGTATACAAAAAGCATGTATCGAGAAAGATCAACTAGGGGCAGAGGCGGAGGCGGCAGCAGCGGCGGCAGCGGCGAAGGAGGAGGCGGCACCGGCGGCGGAGGCGGAGGAGGCAGCAGCGGTGGAGGAGGAGGACGTGGTTTTCTCCCAGTAGAATAGTATTAGGAGTAGTTTATCTATTTCGTGATCTCTGAGTAGAGTAGTATTAGGTGTAGTTTATCTTGTTCTTGCTGTCTACTACGTGTTTTCCTATTACTTGTTTGTTAATGAAATATGTCTTTATGTTCATGAACAATGTGTTCTATATATGCAGTATCGAAAAACTTCTTTTATTGAAAACATCTCCTATATGTTTGTAACTTGGGACCGTCTATATTTCTTGTGGCTGAATGAATGAAATCCGGTAAACATTATCCTTACAAGTAATAGAACTAACAACAGACATGATGCATAATTAACTTGATTAGGAAATTACGTCATCTAAATTTTTAACTAGTCCATCGCCTGATGCAACAGGTGCATGAAAAGTACTTTATCCGTTGTAACTAATATCTGATGACATTGTTGATATATATATCGTATGTACCTGTGATACTCGTATCACAGGCGGCTTTGGATCGACGGCCTGAAGATTAGATCACAGGGGAAAATGTTTTTTTTTGTAGTAGTAGTATATAATCTGTATATGTTATCATTTCATTGCGACGAATGTTATATATAAAATGCAGATTGTTTACCTTTTACTAGACCATGGATTTGTCGTCCTCCTTTCGTGGACTTGGGTGTTCTGTATTTGCATGTCATTTGCATTAGCACAATGATACATTTGGCGATTCATATTTTTGTTCGTATTTTTTTTGGAATGTCCCACTACCACATGATTTGCTAGGTAGACGTACCGGTGAAGAGTAAAACCATGTGCAGGAATCGTCGCGACATTACATGAATTTAATCACGATTGCATGCGTGCATAGGGGCACAACGCCAAATTCTGCACGCCCTCGAAAATTTTTTCGTTCTTCTTGGCGTGCACAATTGAGATTTTCACAATTTAAACTTCACTCCATGCGCCCAAAATTCCAGTCCCGCCCATTTGTAGCTAGCCACGACGAATATAAATGTGCGTCTCCCTCTAATCCCGCAGTGGCTTCCGTTCCTGGCACACATGTTCTCCTCTTAGTGCTGTGTTCCAAACTTGCATTCCTAAGAAATTCCCGTGTGAGTGGTGGTGGTGACTGTGGGTACAACGTCGAGCGACCAAGTTTGACAGGCTCTACCAAACCTCTTCGTCGCCGACCCCGTCCTGCGACATCCCGGACTCCAGTTTTGTGCTACGTAAGTTCTACACGATCCATGCCGTCTTTTTATAGAGCTACTCCCTCCTTATTGCTTTAGTTGTCGTCCCAACAGCTGCAGCTAGTTCATTCCTAGTTGTCGTCCCAACTCCTTATATGCTCTTATGTTTCATGAATGTCTAGTATAAAATGTGATTAATGGTGCAATCGTGCAATCAACTATCCTCAATCGTTAGATCTGCATCCGACAGTCGATTCATCTTTTTATTTTACTTTGCATCTGATTGCATTCTACTTGTTTCCATATATAAAATACAATACACCTCTACCCCAAAATAAATGTCGCCCCGACAGTTTATGGTAGTGTATTACTAGTACATTTCCATGTCAGTAAAGATAACTATTAAAAACTGCATGTACTATGTAATTTCTTGATTTAGAAGTAAATGACGCCATTGTTATCTTATCAACCACTTCCAATGTTGTACTCTCATTCCTATGTTCCAAACTTATATTCCTAAGATTTTTAGTTCCCATGATTTATACACATTTTTCTTTTTTTTTCTTTCTTGGATTGTACGGTTTTTTTCCTACTCCTTCATTTCTAATTCCTCTGTTCAAAACAAAAATTTTCAGTTCATAGCAACCACACCGCCCAATCCAAAATACACATCCTCATGTAATCCGACGTTATCACTGTTACTTACTATATATACTCTTTACTTTAGGAACAAGAAACCAAACCGTCATGTCGTCTACAAGTAATCGTGATGGGCAACAAGCACCTGGTATAACTATAAATGTGTTTACTATCAAAATACACATATTTATAACACGTTAATTCCTTTGCATCGTATGCAGAGAATATTGCAGCACCTGATGCTCAGGAATTCCGAGATTTGTCATCCTATGTTGGTACTACGAGTATAAATATGTACCGGGCTCTACTAAATATTTTAGCATTGCGATTGTAGTTTCCTAGTCCCAGTTAACAGTTAATCAGTATATGTGATGGCATGATTTATTGATACCTACACACGCATGATGGGATATCTCGCCGCCGGCCACTCCGGCACCGGCGACCACACCCTGCTGCTGCTCACTTCAGTGTCCTCCCCGACACGTCTCCCTCCACCATCGCCACGTCCCATCTTTCGCGTGTCATGATGACCCCGCCGCCCGCAAACCCTTGTCGCCGCCGGTCACTTCGGCACCGGCCGGCGCCCACGCCCTGCTAGTGAGTATATGTGATGGTGTGATTTAATGATGCCTACACGCGCACGCAGGGCTCTCTCGCCATCGCCACTCCGGCACCGGCGACCACACCCTGCTGCTGCTTACTTCAGTGTCCTCAGAAACGCGCCTCCCTCGACCATCGCCACGTCCCATCCTTCGCGTGTCATGATGACCCCACCGCCTGCAAACCCATGTCACCGTCGGTCACTCCGGCACCGCTCGGCGCCCACGCCCTGCTTGTGGTCACTTCACTGTCCTCCCCGACGCGTCTCCCTCCATCTCCACGTCCCATCGTTCGTGTGCCATGATGACCCTGCCGCCCGCAAACCTCTGGCCATTACGACGTACCTACATGCTATGCCCCATATGACATGGCATAGCCTGGAAAAAATAGTCGAATATCATTAACCTCTATCCACTAAGAAATGTTAGTATCATATAGTTTAGAGATGCATGTACATGAGGGTTCATTGCTGCTTATATGATCTCAATTCCGTTTTTACACTGCCAAATGCGTTGCTGATGTCTAGTAATTAATGCAAGATTATATTCATGTATTCGTTCTAGCACTTTAGGGCGAGATGCTAACATATCAGTATGCAATCCACCTAAATTTAACTCCTATATCGGCCACACTGTCCTCCTAGCCTCGAGACTTGCTCCGGGGTGATATCAATGGACGCAGATCACCTAACTTATACGTTTTTACTGCACGCGATGTAGTAAAGATCCAACAGAATCACACCGTTGGATCTTTACTGCATCGCCTGTAGTAAAAACATAAGTCACGTGAGATCACCGGTCGGATCTGGACATCGATCCTATGACTTAAATGTGGTCACTGCACTGCCAGACCGAACCCTAGCTTTGTTAAACGTCGCAAGCTATCCGCCTCATCTGTCTTGCATCCTCTACCTACTAATACTGCTGACGTCCATGACTCGCCCTGCCACCAATTCGCCTCGAGACGCGCTCCTGCTGATGTCGGTCCGACTGAACCGGCAGTACTGCAGAGGATGAGCACCCGGCGAACCCTCTCTTTCTCTAGCATCGCCAGCTACTGTCTTGCCTGCTTCGCAGTTGGACTGAAAATCCCCTGCAGTACTACGGGTGCTGTATCGCCACTGACTATTGCCTGATGTTTGATTGTAGGGTATGAACAACAACAAAGAAGTCAACAAGTCGATGCATCACCCAATATGGAGCAAAATGCTGTTGCGACATGGTGTTCCCACGCTCGTATTTGCCGCACTCGTCCTGAAGATGGTAAAACATCAGACTTCTTCTTCTTTCACATAATTTGTACATGATACTAGGCCTGGTCAGTTGCTAATTTGCTTTAAACGTTTACCGTTTAAATGACACTAACAGAAGGAAAGAAGTTTGGAAGAGGGGTGGCTAAAGGACTTAAGATTGCTAAATTGCGCTATCTAGCATCTGCAAATAGAACGAATAATCAGAATCGGAAGCTACAAATTCAGTGATCCGATAGGTTGGGTGTTGCGGTTGGTCCTAATCAGCGGCACTTTGTCAATGATGTGGTTATTACAACAAAAAAATGCACCCCTCGCTGGTGTAAGGAAGTGGGCAGATGTTGGCGATACTTCGAAGAGCGATATAGTGAGAGACATTCTGGTTAGTGTTGTGACCCCCCACATAAGTATTTTTTTCTAGCGACCTCCATCTTGTACATTTATAACAGTGTGATATACAATGTACAGAATGCCTGGGACTTGGATGACACAGATGATACCAGAAGAAAAATATTGAAGATTGCTGGTGAGCGCTACAAGGGGTGGTGATCAACATTGCATGCCACCTATAAGAAGTATTCGACCGATGAGGAACGTATACAAAACAAGCATGTTGACATAGCAGATTCCGATTGGTTGGCGCTTATGGACTATTTTGGGTCCGAGCGATTCAAGGTCAGCTAGCTTTCTAATACCTTCATATCCTACAAAATACTATTTGATAACACCCATTCGTGAAATTAATTCTTAAAATTGCAGTCAATAAGCAAAACCAATTCACGAAATCGAAGTACTCAAAAGACAAAACACTTGCTTGGCTCGAAATCCTACGCCCAACTTAGTTACGAGAAGGTATGAAAACTAAATCATGCTTTTACTTTGCACTGCAATCATTCAATCAAATTTTACTTGTATTTGATGTAGCGAGACCCAGAGACCGGAAAAGAACCCGATGACATAGAACTGTGGGAGGCAAGCCATGTGAAGAACGGTCAATGGGCAAACGAGCAGGCAGAAGATGTACATGTGAGAAACACTTCAAATAGTCCCCATTTAAATAAATATTTGCAATGTACATGTGACTTTTCTTTTTGTATATAGACCCAGGCACGTGCCCAAATCAACGTCAAGGAAGCTGAGCTGGGAGTCCCAATCCCAGATGAGGAAAGAAACAACATCTTCCAGCTTACTTATATATCCGCAACCGGTTCTTGAGGATCACAGTTTCGGGGGCGTGGTTATATGGCTAAACCTAATGTTTCTGAAAGACTGCGTATCCAGATGTCTGACCAGCTCGGCCAGCAAGTTCGATCCTTGCAAAATAGAAATGAAGACCTCAGCTCTCAGGTGCAAGAGTTGGAAGGAAGAAATGATCATATGACGTCCCAGATGGATGGCTTCGTCCAGGCAAATGAACATCTCAACAAGGAAGTCCGGGCTTTACATGATCAGATGGCAGCCAATTCTGCACAGCAAGAAAAGGAGCTAGCAGACATGTGCGGAATGATGGAGAGCTTGCAAAATCAACAAAGGCTAGCAGCAACTCTACAAAAGGCTTCTGCTTGCACCAAGTCGAAGCTGGATGTTCAAGAAACTATTCCTAATACTACAACTCGTCGCGGTGCTATTTTAATGGGTGCAATGTTGCAAACTGGAAAAACTGTAAATAACATCGTCTCGCAACGACGCAAGGGTCCTTGAGCGTTGCATCAATTGCTGGATGTTTGTTGTTAAGTCGACAGACGTGTCATGTGCGAATAAATTGATTCTATTGCCACTAATTTTCAAACCTGGTGCATTAGGATTCTAGTGCCGCTAATTATAAAACGTGGCATTAACAGATTATTGTGAAGAAAATAAACTGTTGCAATAGGAAGCTAGTTATTGCCACAAATTATAAAACGTTGCACTACAAACATTTGGCTACGACCAAAAAAGCGTTGCACTAGACTGCTATTGCCACCACCCAGAGAACGTTGCATTACGACCCTGTTGCAACAGATTTGAATATATTGCATTACGAACCTATTGCCACACATCAGAAATCGTTGCAATACAATACTGTTGCCACGGTTTTGAAATCGTTGCAATACCATACTATTCTCCATGAACGTGAAATCGTTGCAATACCGTATTATTGGCCACGGCTGTGAAATTGTCGCGATACCATATTATTCGCCACCAGTGTGAAATCGTTGCGATACCGTACTATTCGCCACGGAAGTGAAATCGTTGCAACACCGTAGTATTCGCCACGAATGTGAAAACGTCACGATACCATATTATTCGCCACGAGTGTGAAATCGTCGCGATACCGTACTATTCGCCGTGGATGTGAAAACGTCACGATAACATATTATTCGCCATGAGTGTGAAATCGTCGCGATACCGTACTATTCGCCATGGATGTGAAATCGTTGCAACACCATACTATTCGCCACGAATGTAAAAACGTTGCCATACCGTACTATTCGCTACAGATGTGAAATCATTGCAACACTGTACTATTCATCGCGAATGTGAAAACGTCGCGATACCATACTATTCGCCATGAGTATGAAATCGTCGCGATACCGTACTTATCACCACAGATGTGAAATCGTCGCAAATAACGTACTATTCGTTGCAATACGTTAAATCGTTGCAATACGTTAAACTGTTACAATACCATATTGTTTGCCACGAACGTGGAATTGTTGCAATACCATACTTTTTGCCACAAATGTGGCATCGTTGCAACACCGTTATTTTCGTTGCAAATACGTTAAATCAATGCAATACGTTAAACCATTGCAATACCGTACTATTTGCCACGAACGTGGAGTCATTGCAATACCATACTTTTTGCCACAAATATGACATCGTTGCAACACCGTTATTTTCGTTGCAATACGTTAAAATATCGCAATACGTTAAACCATTGCAATACCATACTTTTTGCCGCGAACATGGAGTTGTTGCAATACCATACTTTTTCCTACGAATGTGGCATCGTTGCAACACCGTTATTTTCGTTGCAATATGTTAAAACGTCCCAATACATTAAACTGTTGCAATACCATACTATTTGCAACGAACATGGAGTTGTTGCAGTACCATACTTTTTGCCACAAATGTGACATCGTTGCAACATCGATATTTTCGTCGCAATACGTTAAACCGTCGCAATATGTTAAACTGTTGCAATACCATACTATTTGCCACCAATGTGGAATCGTCGCAATACCATACTATTTGCCACGAATGTGACATCATTGCAACACTGATATTTTCGTCGCAATACATTAAATCGTCGCAATACGTTAAACCGTTGCAATACCATACTATTTGCCACCAACGTGGAGTCGTCGCAATACTATACTATTTGCCACGGATGTCAAGTCGTCGCAATAACCTATTGTCACGGCTGTTATCGCCACGAGTCGGAAAAACTATCGCGACGTTCTATTTCGTTGCGACAACAACCTATCACGACGAATTTTGACTATTGCAATGATTTTTTTCGTTGCAATAAACCGGAATCCTGGTAGTGATAGTTAGTTGTTTTTCTTCTGTTGAAGATACTCCTCAAGTCAACAGGTACTTCCAAGACTTAGATGAAGATGCAATTAATTTATTAGAACATGAACAAGCTTTTGAAAGGTCACGACCATGGTATACTTTCCGTGTTCCCTATCAATGCTCATAAAAGTGAATTTCTTGATCTTGGTCGAGCCACGGAAGAGACATCACCTGTTGAGTGTCTATCACGACCACGATATCCAATCCTTGCAAATCATCAGACAGTACTTGAGTTTTATGTGTGTGGTTCATTTAGTCTTGCTCAAAATATAAAAGTTACTGCATCCTACATGTGCACCATTTGCACCATACATGTGCACCATTTGCACCATACATATGCACCATTTGCACCATACATATGCACCATTTGCACCATACCTTGTGCATATTTATTGCACCATACAACATATAACGCATCATGAAGCATCATTAACAATGAAGTTAGAATGATAGAATGCATGATAATACGAAAATTCAGAGTAAGATTATGTACTTCTATTCAGACTATTCCAAGGTGTATAATAACTACGATCATTTCACCATCTTCATTTGACTTCTTATATGGTTGATCTCTATTTCACTGAGTGATACGTGGGCAACCAATCACTCAACCTCCCTTGCAACTAAACAGACACTTGAACTTCAGTCCTTGACTTGTTTAGGTTCAAGTGCTTTGATTGTTGCAATTATACCGTTCTTCATCGCGTGATCACCGGTTAGATGATCAACCTTGTACAATCTATGATTCTAATTACTCGCAAAGGTTCCATTTGATTATCAACCTCGCAAAACTCCTTGAAGTTCCTATAAGTTCTTGACTTGATATATGGTAACCTTGATAACCTTGTAGTTACCATATGATTGAGTTCTTTATTGTGTTAGGAGCATGTGAAGATACTGAATCCGTAAATCTTCATATGCCACCATGAAGAGTCTTCATCTTCTATTTCTATTGTTTGAATATGTTGATGTTCCCAAAAACCTTGTAGTCTCCATATCTTCAGTATTCCTTCTGTTTTGATCACATAAGAGTGTTGAGTGCCTTGCTACTCTTATGCTACAACTAAAAGATCCTATGGTTGGCTAAACATCAAACGAGGTTAATGATTGTTGTTTAACCTCGTAAATCATCTTAACTCATGTCAGGGGAAATACCACATGAAGTTGTAAGGACCTATGCAAAAACCAAGCAAGAAACCAAGAACCAATACTAAGATAGTTTCAGACTATCGAGGTGATAGAAGCAAAGAACAAGTGCTGATTCTTCCAGTCAAGACTAGGACAGGACAAGATGTCATGCCAGTGTAAGAGGACAGCGATAAAAGTTCAGTAACAGACGTGAGAGTTTTACAATATGATATGGTCATGTCGAGCATCTTGTCTAGATTATCAACCTGAAGACTAGAATCACCAAAAGCAAACTTTAGAATTTCATAAGATGCCTTAAAATAATCACTACTTCATAGAACCCAAGTCTTTAAGGGCATTGTCATTTTCCTTAGTCAATGACCCTCTCTTACGTATCCTTCCCTACTTGTTTCTGTTATTCTAATTGATAGAATCTTGTGACGAGATTCCTTTAAGGGGGAAGGATTGTAAAAGCCCGTTTTTCAGAAGAACAAAAATGCAAAAATGCGAACTTAAAAATTTTAGAAAGTGGACTTTGGTATTTAAACTCACATGTACCATGTGAGTTAACCAATTTTCACTAAAAATATGAACTAGTTAAAAACTTAAAGCCTTAACTGGAATATTCCCCATAAAAGATTAACAATTTGAATGTTAATTCAAACTCAAGTTCCAACATCGACTAGAGCAACATCATGGAGTTCCCAGCTACATTGACGATGTGTAGTATCTTTGAGAACTTCCTTCCTAACCTTTGTTTGGACCAGTGAGAGTAATATCACGGGTGGGGCCCACTTATCGGGTGGTCCACCAGTCAACTGTCATCAAACGTTGCTTGGTTTCTTCCTCTGCTCGTACTTATCAAGAGCCGACTCGATGGGTGTGCCAACGATGCTTCACGCACATGCTAGTTTTGAGGTTGTCCTTATTGTCGATCCCGGCAGTACCCACCTGCTCTCTCTCTCTCTACTTCGACGTGACACCAATTAGAAATTAGAGTTTGTAAGGAATAAAAAAATTCAAACAAATTCGAGCTTAAAGTTTGAATTTACAAAATGTAGGGCTTAAGACCCTTAATTGATTAAGGCCAATTATTTAGGATTTCTATTTGTTTTTAGAGAAGAAAATAGATAAAGAATAAAAGCAAAAGCCTAGGGTGCTTTCAAATTCACATTTGAATTTGAAATTCAATTGATTAAATTCTCAAATTTGGTTCAAAAATTTGGATTATCCACATATCAAAAAACCAGCCCCATGTTATCTTGTGTTGAGCTCCATTAAACATGCTTTTGAATCAGGGAAAAAGGAAAAGGGGATAATATCAATTGGTGGGGCCCACATTTCATACCTATCCTCAGTGCCAGAAACTCAAGTTTGCTTCTTTCTCCCTCCCGGTTCTGCTCCATGGCGCCCTGACCGAGCGCCTCGACCTCCCTCCTGCGCCCCGTGCCTGCGCGCGTTGCCCTGGCCGCGCCGCTCGCCTGGCCCTGCGCTCCTCCTCCCCAACGCCGCCGCACGCTCTCCCGGCGCACCCCCCCACGCGTCGTTTACCCCAGTCACGAGCGTCGCTGCCGCACCTCCTCATTGCACCACGCGCGCTCCAGCTCCACTGCACGCCTGTCCCTCCATCGGCGTGCCATGGCCGCCTTCTGCTCGTCCCTGTCCATGCCGACCGCCGGCTCGCCCCCTCTGCTCGCCGCCCACACGAGCTCACCACGGTCATGCAGTTTGCCTACTCGCATTTCGCCAGGCACCTGCTCCTGCACACCTTGTCCGGCGCCCACCACGCTCCATGCTGCCATCACCACTGGGCCTCGCCTGTACCCGCTGCAACGCAGCATTTCTCGGCGCCGCGCCTTCCGCACCGAGGAGACTGCTGTCCACGGAGTTTCCTGCACGACACCGACTGTTCGCGACATCGCTGCCGCATCTCTACCTCACAGCACCTCCGCAGCGCGTTCCATGTCCACCGATGCACCACCGACAAGCCTGTGTGCATGCTCATGTCAGTTTCACTTGTGCTGTCCCGATGCTATCATATTCATGGCGTCATCACAAAGTTCTGAGCTGTGCCTGTTCCCAACCAGCGAGGTGCGTGATGTGTGTGATGGATGAAATGCAAGAACACATCGTTGACACAGCAGTTACGACAGTTTGTCCATGGTTAGCTCTGAATTGCTGCAAGTTTGTTCGGTTCAAAGGTACAGCCAAGATGTTCGATCAAATGTGTACAAGGCCAAATCAAGTGTGTTGATGTTCAGTGCTGGTCAGTAATGCAGGAACATGTCAATGACACTATAGTGATGATAATTGGGCCAAGGATAGTCCCAATTTGTGCAAAATTATATCATGACAAGGTTGCAGCCCTGATGCTTGATGAAATGGTTACAAGGAAAATATCAGCTGCGATGACATCCAGGGCTGGTCTATGAAGGTAGGGAGGTTGTCGTGTCACCAACGATAGTGACATGCACCAAGGTGATTTTTGATTGGAGTAAGATTGACCGGGTCGAGAATACAGTCAAAGTGCTTGATGGAATGCTTGCCAAGATTGTCAAGGTGGTGCCGGCGATGGACGTGCATTCGTGTGACGTGTGATCCGTTTCAGTAAGATGGGACTCCTCCACCAAGTGGTGTGTCAGTCCTGGTTCTTGGAGGATCTTTACTTGACCATGATGCAAGGTGGAATGTCTGTCGCCGCTGCTGCTGCTCTGTTCATTCAATGCAACACCAAGGACAATAGGAATGAGTTTCCACATAACCAAATTCAGGAAAACAAACCTTCTTAACATTCGTGTAAAACTCAGCAAGAAGCTCACTTTACTTCCTTCACTAGCTTATGAACTTTCTTTTTGATTCATAGTCATCCTTACACTATTTAGTCAAACACTTCTTCACCAGTCAGTATGATCACTCTTGTGTGGCATAGCTCCATGTGTTGGTTGCTAAGTTGCAATGTGTGCTTACATTTCACCTTTCAATTCGTACCTCGACACTACTATGACCACCTTGACTCATCCTCTGTTTCTCAAGATAACAGAGACATGTCTGTCCCTCCTAGTCAAGCCTCTCCATCTTAAGGTGTATAGAACCATTTTGAGTCTATTCTTAACATTGTTTTTCTAATATGCATAACCATGTCAATAGGAAACGTGATGGAGATGATCGACGAGGAGCTTCACTTGGAGGAGGAGCCTAGGAGACACCATCTTGAAGTCCTTGGCGGAGTCCCGGAAGAAGACCACTGACCATTGACGTTTAATCAAGTCGCAAACTAAAGCAAGCTCCGGTTGGCATTTAAGTGCTATTTAAAAGTTTATATTTGTATCACTTATGTCTAGGATGATTTTGTGCATTAGGGCTAAGGTGCTCGTTACTCCACTTGCATGACCCACAAATCCCATGGAGTATTGGTAGGTCTACAGCTCGACGAGTAGAAAATGTCATGCTTATGTTTTTAGGAATCCGGTAGAAGTCGAGTAGTTGGAATCTACTCGTGAGATAGGGTTTTGTCACACGGGATGGATTTGAGCAAATAATTGTTTGTAAAAATGAATTGGAGACCGAGCAGTGGGATAGGATGCAACAAGATGTGGTCTCACAAGCGTAGGCCTGCTTTCGTTGATTGAGGACCGATCCGTGTGTGACTCTGCTGGACAAGTTTGAATAGTACCAGATGCATACTGGGCATATGGAACCCAGGAAACCAATGTAACTTGATAACTTGGATCTCGAGGCATAGCCCATTGTTGATTGGGGTGGGCTGAGGGTACTAAAGTGTAAATTCGATGGTGGGCACAGACACACTCCATGCGGGAACCTTATGCCTACGATGGTGGGACCGGTTCGGCGTTTGAGTTGTCTTGTGAAAGGTTGCTGCGTATGACATGGTGAGGAACACGGCACACTCCTTAAGCACGGGTGTACGTGACGTGTTATTCGGGTGTGTCCTGACTGCAATCACTGTCCCTCGCGGTTATTTGAGTACCGCTTGTTCACTGCGCCATGACGTAGTAATAAAGAGTAGCGGAATTATTATAAAACTGTTGCCATGATTATTATTATATTGCAACTTGTGTGGCTTAGAAATAGCACAATTAAAAGTTTACAGTTTCCAAATACTTAACTTATAATAGCATTATGTGCTTTGGGCATGACATATCATCAACAAAGCGTTTCTTGTTTGATTGTGGAGTCTATGATGTTCCGTGTCTGAGGAATGTCATTTTCTACTTAAAACATGACTCTAAGGATCCACTTGTAGGAGAGTCTATTTATGCTATTACTTACCTATGGTTAGACTTTACCTTGCATATGTCTAGTGAGACGGGTCCGTCTTGCTGAGCCTTGTGCTCACATTTGTGCTTTAATGATTTTTGAAGGTATTAGTTTATTTCTGCTGCTCAGGTTGTACATGAGACCTCAGAGTGTCGAGAAGATTCTTGTGATCACCACGCCGCTGCTGGATGATCATCATGTTGCTAGTAAAAAGCAACCTAGGGCATGGACGTCTTCTCTCATGCTTAGATAGGTGAGAATATGAGTATGTAGTTCCGCTGCGTGTTACCTCTATTGTACACTATTTTGTAAACTCTAATTATATTTATGAAATGAAAACTTTGTATGTTCTTGTAAATCCTCTCATGTGTACTGTTAGGTGCCGCATCGCACGACACCACCCAATGAGATTCTTGGACGTCAGGACCACAGTTCACACAACCATTGTTGGAACTTTTTCTATCGTCACAGGCTTTCAGCCGCAACATAAAAGATGGAAACTCGCTCACGACATCTTCACAGCGAAAAGGTGCACCATGAGTGGGAATACTATCCTAGTCGATCGAATTGTTTCGACTTGGGTGGAACTTGGGAAAGGTTTCCATATACGACGTCCTTGGAGTGCTCCTACATCACTTCTAGTATGGGTGCGCGTGTCATGTATTCGCGATTGTGGACTGAGCATACTTGTTCACTGAGTTGTGACATAGTAATAAAGAGTAGTTGGAGTAATATGAATATGTTGCTATAAATAATCTTTTGTATTGTAACCCTAGCTGAATTAGAGATAGCATACTTTTTTTTTAACACATGGGTAGTACGCGGATACTTTAAGAGAGAGGTGAGACACCCTGCATTCAGGAAGGATTGAACTTGAGCGGGCTGCCCTCGCAGTCTGAGGTGCTAGCCATCTGGCCCCTGGCCGGTTCTCAGTGATAGCATAATTAAGGTTATCATTTCCAAACATGTAACTTGAATGAAGCTTATGCAGCTTTGGGCAAGTATCATCATGGATGAAGCGTTTCGTGTTTGATTGTGTAGTTCATTATGATGCATGCCCACTGATCTTGCATTTGCTAGTCCAAAACTAACAATAAAGATTTACCTTTGGCGAGTTCATTTATGCAACATTAAGCTTCCATCTTTAGAGTTTCTAGCATATAGAGTTTCATGCCTTAGGTGAGATGGTTAAATCTTGCTGAGCCTTCATGCTCACAGTTGTTTTATATGTAGTTTTGCAAGTTTTATATTAGTGTTGTTGTTATGTGTTGTACGTGAGACCTCGAGCTGTCAAGATGTAACTCTAACGTGACACCACGCTGTTGTTATCTCTTCTTCATGTTGCTAGTGTGAAGCGTCTGCAGGCATAGAAGACTTCTCTTGTGCATAGATATGTTGAGAGTGTGAGTATGTAATTTCCACTGCGTGTGTACTGTTGTTGTACACTATGTTGTAAACAATATTTTATCATGAAATGAAAACTTTGTATATTTACTATGTGTGAAACCTATGTGCGCTGAATACATTGGCTTTGACAATAAAAGTTTTGAATGTTGCCGTAACATCTTTTTAGCAAGGTCCGACTCTAGCTCCTTGTTTCTGCAAGGTCTGACAATAGGTCTGACTTTCTTTGTCTAGGTCTGACATGTTTTTTGGTAGCTCCGGT
This sequence comes from Tuctoria greenei, assembly GCA_036927565.1. Taxonomy (NCBI): domain Eukaryota; kingdom Viridiplantae; phylum Streptophyta; class Magnoliopsida; order Poales; family Poaceae; genus Tuctoria; species Tuctoria greenei. The sequence continues at coordinate 55,834,999 of JAYESD010000010.1, read as the reverse complement.
GAGCTTTGTCTTTAGCTCCGGCATGTCTTTGATAGCTCTGGCATGTCTTTGTTAAGCTTCGATATGTTTTGATAGGTCCGACTTATGTTGGTTAGCTCCGACATGTTTTTCTAGCTTCGACTTTTGGGTTGACTAGTTCCGACTAGCTTTGACAAGTTCCGGCGCTAGGTTGTACTAGCTTTGGTAGGATCAACCGCTAGGTTGTACTAGCTTTTGTAAGCTCCAGCGCTAGGTTGTACTAGCTTTGGTAAGCTACGGCTCAAGCTCCGATTAGCTTTTGCATGTTTCGGAGCTTCATCGCAATGTTCCCGCTTTTACTGTGAATTGTCTCGCTTGCTTTATATTCTTGGAATGATTTCTTAGTATTCATTTGCTATGTTTTTGGTGCGTTTTGGTTGATATGGCTGATATCGTTTTACTGTGTTTTTGCAACATGCTTATGTGAGGTGCTCACATAAGGTGTTGTGTTCGGAACTAACTTTAGTCAAGTCGCGGACATGGGTTCGTATGGATTGGTTGTTTATTCATGTGCAGGTGTTGCTTGAGTTCAAGACATGGCTGGTAACGGGATCCATTGAACTAGTCTCAAGGAGAAGATGAGGTTCAACAACCAAGTTCGCGAGGAATTGTGGTTGAGTTGATCTGGAGGTTGCGCAGCATGTTTGAATCAAGAACAACGCATATGAAGGTATCGTGGACGTCGTTGGAAGATGTTTGCATGTATGCAAGGAGTGAATGGACGTGGCTACACGGTTCCGAGGCACGATGAAGAGATGTGGACATAAAGAATTGGTCGGAAAGGTCCAACCGACTAGGTTATGGACTCAAGCTGCGGCTGAGTCGTGTTTGACTCAAATATGGAAAGATTTGAGTTGGTTATGATAGGATTTCCTGTGGGTCACGAATTTTAGTTGTTTTAGGAATGTGGGATATGTTCCTAAGGTGTTTGGAAGTCTTAATATTGCTTCCATCTGCATATAGGAGAGTCCTAAGCAGTTATGAAAAGTTTCGATTCGTGATTTGAGTAGGATTAGAGTCCTAGTTGAGATTGGGTTGGCCTAAGGGCTGGTTGTATAAGAAAGAGAGGCCAGAGCTCATGGTGCATGATTTGGGGCTGTTCCTCTTGTGTTCTATTGTATAAAATTCGTAGTTGAAAGGAACTTTTGTGCCTTTTCGTCCGACTTGTTCCAGACAAGTATTTCTCGTCGAGTTTCTACATAGTACTACCTTTCTTTGGTGGTCTTACCATAACTCGAGTTTTACAGATCCAATTGACGTGATTCTTTTTGGGTTGTCTTCAGAACTTGATTACCTGTCATCTGTAAAAATTTCACGGTCATTGGATTTGTGGTTTCTGATCTACACGAGTGTTTTTGCAGCATTCCAGAACTGTTTTTTTTGGGTAGGACAGATTGATCTTTGTTCGATCTTTCGATCGTAACTTGAGTTTCTCTCAACCGATTTGAGTGATTCTTGTTGTGTCGTCTACGTGACTTGATTATATCTGATATCTATCACTTTTTTCACCGTGAAACACATTTAGATTAGTCTCACACACAATTTCTTTAACAGATCGTTTTTCTACCGAAGGGGTTGGGATTTAATTGTTTCCGCTGCGTAAGATTTTTTAATCTACCATTCACCCCCCTCTGATAGCTTTTCACGTGCTCTTCGATCTTACAATTGGTATCAGAGCCATGGTGCTCTAATATTTGTGATTTGCACATGTTTTTTGACTAATCATCATGGAGAAATACTCCGCCAAACCTTGTGTGTCTAGTGGTATTGATTTTTAGGTTTGGATGGCACGTATGGAAGCTTTCATCCAGGCGCAAGGCTTCGCCATATGGGAAAAGGTGTAGAAGCCTTATGATGTGCCGTCAAATGATCAAGTTACAGCTACAAATATGAGAGATGTCGACAACAACAATAAGGCTCGAAACTTGATCATACAAGGATTAACTCAAAGCGACTTCGACCATGTTGCACACCTCCGATCTGCATACGATGTGTGGAAAGCACTTTGTGACTACCACGAAGGATCCAACACGATCAAGGAGGTAAGGAAATACATGTTCAAGAAAGAGTACATGCGCTTCGAGATGCAACCCAATGAGTCAATTGACAATCTCTTTGCTCGCTTTAATAAAATTCTCAGCAACTTGCATAGCGTCAATGTTAATTTTTCAGATGCTGAAAGTGCTAGGGAATTTTTAAGTGCATTAGACATGTCAATTTGGGAGATGAAAGTAACATCCATTCGTGAATCTACTGTCCTGAGTTCACTTACTTTAGATGTGCTATATTCCAAGTTAAAAACTCATGAAATTGACATAATATCACGTAAGAACCCCAACAAGTCTATTGCTTTTGTTTCACAATGTGACATGCCTAGCTCCGGTCAATCTTCATCTTGTGGTACACTGGCTTTGTTGTCCTCTCTAACCCTTGAACATATTGAGGAGTTTCGAGAGGAGGAGCTAGCACTTCTCTCTACTAGGTTCTCAAAAGCACTGCAAAATGTGAGAACTAGAAGGAGAGGAAGCTCCGGACCTCAACGATGCTTCGAATGTGAAAAGACAGTACACTTTTGTACACATTTTCCTAACCTTTCAGGTTCTACATCCGTAGAAGGAAAACAATCAAGGATGAAGCACTCCTCAACAAATGATAAGAAGAAGAAGAAGGGTTTTACAGGTCGCCAACTGGTGACCAGTTTTATCTCTGCACTACAGGAACTTGGCTCAAGCGATGTGGACATTCGATGTGACGAAGATGAAGATGATTTGGCAAACTTGTGCTTCATGGTGGGCAATTCAAGATCAAATATGGAGGAGGCTGAACACAACAGCGACAATGAAGAGGTATGTCCTACTTGCGAAGAAATGTGTGATGCTATTTCTCGTGCCATTGTGATAGTTAAGAAAAAGGACAAAAAGCTTAGGGACAATGCTGTTAAAATTGAGTCACTAGAATCTGAAATTAATCGCTTAAAATCCTTGATTCCTAGTGAGGATTTTTGTTCCTCATGTGATTTAATATATGAACAATTGTCCTCATTAAGAAGTGCACACACCTCCACACTTGATAAACTTGAGTTAGAAATAGAAAAGAACAGAGAGCTTGCTACACTCAATGATAAAAACTTGAAAGATGCTAGCTGTTCTACAATTGATTTGCATTGTTCTACTTGTGATGATCTTGATAAGAAACTACAAGATGCTATGAATGAAATTTCTATATTGAACAATTCTTTACGTTCTCATAAAGTTAAATTTTGTTCCAATTGCAAATTAAAAGGAAAAACTTGATGTGAAAATTTCCTTGATCTGTCCAATAAACTTAATAACATGCATAGGACATTAGATCGGTTTTGTAATGGGAATAAGAACCTAAACTTGCTGCTGAGTTCTTCCAAGTCTTGTAATGATAAAACTGATTTTGGTTTTGATTCTCATACTCATGATAAGGCACATCCACCTAAAATTGTAAAGTCATTAGGAAGTGGTTTGATTCAAACAGTTCCTAAACAAAAGAAGTGCTTTTCAAATCTGCAGGAGTGTTGTCTCATTCGGTTTCAAATAAAAATATTGCTTGCTCATCTAGACATAAACACAAAGTCAAATTTCATTGTACCTACTTTGGTAGAGATGGTCATGTCATAGATTTTTGTTATTGACTAGCTAAACAACAGAAAAATGAAAGAATGATTGCTAGATCTCATAACTTTCATGCAAAATTTGCTGCACATACTAAACCGAATGTCAGGAACATGCAACCTGTTATTATGAGTCAAAAACATTCAAAGTTTACCTCCGGATCTTCTGTTTTTGCCTCCGGAGCTACTGATTTTTTGTGCTACACAAGTAACACCTTATAGGTCAGTAGTTAAGAGCAAAAAATCTCAAACTTTGGCTCATAAATCTTCTGTCTTGTCTAAGCTTTCACGTGTTTTTCCTGCTGCACGTTGCATGACTCAGTACTGGATTCTTAAATGCCTTTTGACTAACCCCAATATTGAGTCATCGACGTATTGTGCTTCTATGTAGGTTACACGTTTGATGAAGGAAAAACATTTGGATTGTGGATTCAGGTTGCTCACGCCACATGACCGGTAACAAAGACTGGTTCTCCTCCCTCTCTTTTGTGTCACGTGTGGAAAATGTTACTTTTGCCGATAATTCTTCAACTCCTATAATTGCTAAGGGTTCAGTTAGAGTAAATGACCACTACACTTTGAAGGATGTGGCACTTGTCAAAAATTTGAAATACAACTTGCTTTCTGTTTCACAATTGCTAGATGAAAATCTGGAAATTATTTTCAATAAAAACTGCTGCAAAGTTGTAGGTTCAAATAGTGAGCTTATTTTTAACATTTCTTGGTTTTGAAGATTTTTTAAAGCTAATTTTGATATGTCTTCCTCAAAGCATAGGTGTCTAGTTGCTAATGATTCAAAGGACTTATATTTTTGGCATCGTAGACCTGGTCACGTAGGCTTTGATCATGTAACGCGTGTTAGTGCTCTTGATCGCATACGATAGTTGCAGGTTCACATACTCCTCTCACAATGATCATGACAACTGAACCGTGTCAACTTTTGCACCTTGACAATGTAGGACCTTCACCGGTTCAATCCTTCAGAGGTAAATGGTATGTTCTTGTGATTGTTAATGATTACTCTAGATACTCATGGGTTTACTTTATGGCATCTAAGAATGAAGCTTTTAGTCACTTTAGAACTTTATTTCTTATATTATCAATTGATCATCCAGGATCTTTAAAAGCAATTAGAAGTGATAACGGAACTGAATTTTAAAATCAATCTTTTGATCAATTTTGTGCTGAAAATGAAATAGATCATCAATTTTCTTCACCATATGTACCTCAACAAAAAGGTGTCGTAGAAAGAAAGAACAAAACCTTACTTGAGATGGCTAGGACTATGCTTGATGAATAATAAACACCTAGGAAATTTTGAGCTGATGCGATTGCAACCGCTTGTTATGTCTCAAATCGTGTTTTGTTGCGTACTAAGCTAGGTAAAACACCATATCAGCTCCGGTTTGGACATAGGCCTAGTGTCACACACTTTCGGTTCTTTGGTTGCAAATGTTTTGTTAAGAAACATGGTAATCTTGATAAATTTGAACCTAGATCCATTGAAGGCATGTTTCTTGGTTATCCATCTCATACTAGAGGCTATCATGTGCTTTTACTTGACACTAACAAAATTGTGGAGACTTGTGAGGTGTCTTTTTATATAGCTGGCCCAGGTACTAGCTCAAACATTGCAGGTCCAGATCCATATCACTAGGGGAGAGTATTTTCGTTGAAGAAGAGGAAGAAGTGGTGCTGCTGCCCGAAAATTCAACAGCTAATGACATTGTTCCAACCTCTTGATTTTGATTCACAGCCAACACCGACGACCACCATTGCTGGTCCAGATCCTCCTCAAGTCACAAGCTTATCGATTTGTGATGAACATGAAGAAGAAGAAGCTTGTGAAGTGTCCACTCCCCTCCGGGTTCTCAAAAGTCATCCTCCACAACAAGTTATTGGAAGCTTGCACGAACGAGTCACACGGTCCAGGTTTTGCGATCCAAACTCTCATGCTCATTCTGCTTTTGTTACTTCTTTTGAACCCATAGATATATCACACGCACTCACTAATGAATCTTGGATTATTGCCATGCAAGAAGAGTTAGAAAATTTTGAAAGAAATAATGTTTGGAAATTTGTACCTCCACCTCAAGATCACACTTTAATTGGAACTAAATGGGTGTTTAAAAATCAACAAAGTGAGGATGGGGTTGTGATTAGGAATAAGGCTAGATTGGTTGCTCAAGGTTTCACACAAATGGAAGATCTAGATTTTGATGAAACTTTTGCTCATGTTGCTATATTAGAAGCCATAAGAATTTTGTTTTCTTTTGCTGCATCTAAAGGTTTTACGAATTATCAAATGGATAAAAGTGCTTTTCTTAATGGCTACATAGGTGAGGAGGATTATGTCAAACAACCACCGGGTTTTGAAAATCCAGATTTCCTTAATCATGTTTATAAATTGTCCAAAGCCTTGTACGGTCTCAAACAAGCCCCTAGATCATGGTATGATAGGTTAAAAACATTCTTACTTGAAAAGGGGTTTACCATGGGCAAGGTTGATAAAACTCTTTTTGTGCTTAAGCATGGCAATAACTCATTATTCAATCAAGTGTATGTGGATGATATTATCCTTGGTTGTGCTTCTCATGATCTTGTGTCCATGTTTTTAGCTATGATAAGTTCAAAATTTGAGATGAGTATGATGGGAGAACTCACGTTCTTTTTGGGGCTGCAAATCAAGCAAACCAAGGAGGCTACCTTTTTGCATCAAACGAAGTATACGAAAGATCTCCTAAGGCTCTTCAACATGGACTAAAGCAAGCTTCTTTGGACACCAATGGGAACAACAACAACACTTGAACTCGATGAAGATGGTGAACCCGTGGATCAAAAAGAATATAGAAGCATGATCGGATCACTTTTGTACCTCACGGCATCAAGACTGGACATACAATTCATCGTATGTCTTTGTGCACGGTTTCAAGCTTCCCCACGTGCTTCACATCATCAAGCCGTCAAAAGGATTCTCAGGTACTTACATGGAACTCAAGAATTTGGCATTTTTCTTCCTTCTTCCTCAATCGTTACTTTGAAAGCTTTTTCAGATGCTGATTTTTGGGGTTGTAGGATTGATAGGAAAAGTACTTCCGGTGCTTGTCATTTTCTTGGTAATTCAGTAGTTGCTTGTTCCTCTAGAAAACAAAACTCACTTGTACAATCCACAGCCAAATCTGAATATGTAGCTGCTGCCATTGCTTGCTCACAAATTCTTTCGATTGTTCAAACACTTAAGGACTGTGGGGTCGATCTACATAGTGTTTCACTGTTTTGCGATAACACTAGTGCCATCTGCATTGCTAAAAACCCCGTGCAACATTCTAGAACTATGCACATTAACATTAGGTATCACATTCTCTGTGATAATGTTAAAAAAGGAAACATTGTACTTCACCATGTAGATACCGAACAACAATTGGCTGATATTTTAACAAAACCTTTGGATTTCACTAGTTTTTGTTACATTCGTAGTGAAATAGGGGTTATGCATCCTCGTGGTTTAAATTGAGGGGGAGTTTTTGAAACTTGGGAAGTCTAAGTGTGAATCTGAAATTAAAATAATATGAGCATAGTATTTCATACATATATGACTTTGTGATTCCTTTTACATGCTGAAAGTTCTTACTACATTACTCGTGTTATACATTTTGTAGTTTTTGCCATGTCTAGTAATTGGAATAATTACTGACGCTAAATCTGGTCATGGTCTTGCTGTTTTGAACTTGTTGCATGCTCACAAGTGCTTTTAATCATAAAGAATTAATCAAATAATCAACTCACATGTTGAGTTTTTATGAACAAATATAAATTGAGAAAAGATAAAGAGAATATGCATGCATCACACTTCTTCTTTTGAGATAGCTTATCATTGCACTTAGATATGAACTTGGAAGAAGTTGTGTATGACTAAAACCATGACCTTAAGCTTCTGATTGTCAAATGACATAGGCTTGGCTTGGTTGGTTAGAATAAGGCATATGCGCATATAATCTCTTGCAAATATCATATGATCTAAATTTTTGCTTTAAAAAATAATAAAATGCAGCAAAAAGTGTCATGCTTTCATGTTTTGAATTAGTTAAGTTTTTGAGATCATGACTTGTTTAAATTGAAAATTACATTTGATCTCTAGCATGGCTTACACTACTTTATGTATCTCATTGATGTGATAGTGTAAGTTACTTGATAGTATGACTTCAATGAGCTTTGTTTATATGTATATGTTATAATATGCTCATAACATTTGAAATTTCTCTTTTGAACCTTGCTGAATACATTGTGATGAGATCATGCACATTATTATTGCACCTACAAACATGACACAATGTTTATTTGTTTGGAATCCTGGCTCAAGTGAATGTGCACACTTATTTGATGGACAAGATCAAGATGGTGCACTATATCGTCTACCACCTTGGCCTCCTCCATTCATGCATACAAGAAGATTTGATGGCGTTGCACATTTGGACCAATATATAAGAGGAGATGAACTTGAGCCTAGGACGACTCCAATTCAAAAAGGGGAGGATGATGAGGACATCACTTCTATGGATACAAACAACACTCCATTGAACATACAAGATGCAATCAATAGAGTTCATACGCAACAATTAATTTCAGAGGTGAACTCGTTCTTATATATTTCCTTATATGTTTTTGAGCATAAATTGCTACTTAATGATTTATTTGTGATTAGGATCCATGGAGAGGTTCAAGGAGTACTTGGAGGGAGTATTAGGGACGTGGAAGACCAGAGAATTCGTTCAAAGAAGATGGAAACCGAACCAAACTCCAAATCGTATCCAACTCGGAGTCCAGGAGCAGTATGTACTAAAACAGATGCCCAGGACGCATACGAACTCCGTTTTGTACTTTCTACATATGCACGGAAAGGGGAGAGGATAACCTTTCCAATGGCACCGGTCCCATGTCAAAATTCCTTCGGAGTGGTCGGGAATCATCGAAACAAAATAAAGTACAGAATTTGTCAGGGTGCTGCGCCACCGTATTGGGCCATTGGGCCTTGTATCAAGTCTAAGTCCATTATTTTCGTGTGTTAGGGTTAGGTCACGACCCCAACACCCCCTTGGACGTCCTCCCACCTATATATACTCCATAGTAGCCGCCATGAACAATTGGGTTTTGCATAGATTAATAATATCGCTGTTCTACAGTTTGTGAAACCCCAACTTCGCAATTTCAGATCGTGTCTTCTACGTTCTTGCTTGTGTTCTCGGTTGCACTTGCAGGGATTAGCCTTCTTGGCGAGGTCAATCGTGTGAAGCACGGTTGATAACCAACGGAGCGGTGGTGTAGTGATTGCAGGGGCTGTTCGTGTTCTACTCGAGAGCCTCGGATCATCAACGTCGAGATCTCCACATCAATCGACCTATCCATTACCTTTCGGAAGATCGGGCCTAAACCTACTCATCACATTGCCAAAGGGGGAGAGATAATATGTGGATTTTTAAAGATAAGTATGCAAGGGGGAGAATTTATTTTTCTTCTAATTTATTTCTGTTTTACAAAGAGGGAGAAATTGTTTTCCAAACTTTTAATGTGAATAAGCCAATGTTCGGATTTTAAGTGGTGTTGCCAATGCATTCATCAAGGGAGAGATTGTGAGACCTGTGCTGAATACATTGACTTTGACAATAAAAGTTTTGAATGCTGTCGTAACATCTTTTTAGCAAGGTCCGACTCTAGCTCCGAGTTTATGCAAGGTCCGACAATAGGTCCGACTTCTTTGTCTAGGTCCGACATGTTTTTTGGTAGCTCTGGTGAGCTTTGTCTTTAGCTCTGGCATGTCTTTGATAGCTCCGGTATGTCTTTGTTAAGCTCTGATATGTTTTGATAGGTTCGACATATGTTGGTTAGAGCCAACATATTTTTCTAGCTCCGACATTTGGGTTGACTAGTTTCAACTAGCTTTGGCAAGCTCCGACGCTAGGTTGTACTAGCTTTGGTAAGCTCTAGCGCTAGGTTATACTAGCTTTTGTAAGCTCCAGCGCTAGGTTGTACTAGCTTTGGTAAGATCCGGCTCAAGTCTTGTTAGATTTTGCAAGTTTCAGAGCTTGATCACAATGTTCCTTCTTTTACTGTGAATTGTCTCGAACCTGCTTTATATTCTTGGAAAGATTACTTAATATTCATTTGCTAAGTTTTTAGTCCGTTTTGGTTGATATGGCTGATATCGTTTTACTGTGTTTTTGCAACATGCTTATGTGAGGTGCTCATGTAAGGTGTTATGTTCGAAACTAACTTGAGTCAAGTCGCGGACTTAGGCTCGTACGGATTGGTTGTTTATTCATTTGCAGGTGTTGCCTGAGTTCAAGACATCGCTGGTAACGGGATCCATTGAACTAGTCTTAGGGAGAAGATGAGGTTCAACAATCAACTCCGCGAAGAATTGTGGTTGAGTTGATCGGGAGGTTGTGCAGCATGTTTGAATCGGGAACAATGCATATGAATGTATCGTGGACGTTGTTGGAACCTGTTTGCACATATGCAAGGAGTCCATGGACGTGGATACATGTTTCTATGGCGTGATGAAGATATGTGGACGTAAAGAATTGGTCAGAAAGGTCCAACCGACTATGTTATGGACTCAAGCTGCGGCTGAGTCGTGTTTGACTCAAATATGGTTTGAGTTGGTCATGATAGGATTTCATTTGGGTCACGAATTTGAGTTGTTTTAGGAATGTGGAATATGTTCATAAGGTGTTTGGAAGTCTTATGATTGCTTCTATCTGCGTATAGAAGGGTCTTAAGCAGTTATGGAAAGTTTTGATTCGTGATTTGAGTAGGATTGTAGTCCTAGTTGAGACTGGGTTGGCCTAAGGGCTGGTTATATAAGCAAAAGAGGCTAGAGCTCGTGGTGCACGACTTTGGGACTGTTCCTCTTGTTTTCTATTGAATAAAATTCATAGTTGAAAGGAACTTTTGTACCTTGTTTGTCCGACTTGTTCCAGACAAGTTTTTCTCGTCGAGTTTCTGCACAGCAATACCTTTCTTCGGTGGTTTTATCATAACTCGAGTTTTACAGATCCAATTGACATGATTCTTTTTGAGTTGTCTTCACAACTTGATTATCTATCATATGTAAAAATTTCACGGTCCTTGGATTTGTGGTTTCTGATCTACACGAGTTTCTTTGCAACGTTCCAGAACTGTTTTTCTCGGGTAGGACAAATTAAACTTTGTTCGATCTTTCAATCGTAACTTGAGTTTCTCTCAACGGATTTGAGTGATTTTTGTTGTGTCGTCTTCTTGACTTGATTCTCTCTGATATCTATCACTTTTGTCATGGCGAAACACGTTTAGATTAGTCTCACACACAATTTCTTTAACAAATCGTTTTTCTGTCGAATGGGTTGGGATTTAATTGTTTTTGCTGCGTAAGATTTTTTAATCTACCATTCACCCACCTCTGGTAGATTTTCACATGCTCTTCGATCCTACACTATGTCTTCTCATGTTTGTTGTTGGGTGCCACATCACACGGCACCACCCAATGCGATTCTTGGAATATCAGGACTCAGGTCCTCACAGTACATATCATCTAAAAAATAGCATGACGGTGAGAGGGGATGTGCATTGTCGCATTGCATCAGGCTTACTGGTTTTTGAAAAGACTCGCTCGTGGTTGTCTTAAACATGCTAATCATCCTTTTTTGTTTATTAGCATACATGTGGAGTGTATAAACCAGAGCAGTGTGACACTGTCGAAGGAGCTATTTTGAGGGATTCATTTTGCCGTAGCCACTACAAGAAAAGAGGAATAGTCCATTGGGGAAACATAGAACCGTCGGGGCCGTCGAACATATACTCAGTAAAGGAGTCGGTTTATAAAAACTGACGACATAAAGTTATTGCCATCGGTGCGGCAGTAGAGGCCGATGACTATAAATAAATATGTCGGCTGTCGCTCTAAAACTGACGCCACAAAATTAAAGGCGTCGGTTGGCCATTTGAAACCGACGGCAATATTACAACCGTCAGTTGATAACGTGTGAACGACGGCTAATAAGTGGTCCTGGTGTGGCAGATTTTCTTGGACGCGCCTGTCGCCCGGGTCTTGAGTCAAAAGCATCAGGGCACCGCTTAGCCCGCCCGGCAAAGACACGGTGCTGGGCGGTGGCAGGCTAGGGTTTTTTTTGGCCGCGGCGGGGGGAGAAAGATGAAAACGGGGAAAGTGAAATTAAGAAATAGCAGGGCGCGATGGGAATCCCGGCCGGGATAAAAGGACGCAAAAGAAAGAGAGGAGTAGGGTGATAGGAATCCGGGGATAAGGATGAAAACGGGGCCCACTACCATAAAATATGACTGTCGGCTACAGCAGCCTACCGACGGTCATACGGCCGACACTCTTTTTCTCGTTTATTGTAGTGAGCGGAGGACCAGGCTTGCTATTGACCTATGGATGGATCCGGGTATGGGTAGGAACAACAACCAAGTTAGGACTAGTCGTGGGCATAAAACTTGAATCTGAAAAAAACAATCTAAACTCAAAATTGAAAATCCGAATCCTGTATGGAATTGTTCTTTTGGTTAGAATTATCAAAACTCCAATATAGTTTGGGACCATTCGGAATCCAACCAATGCTACCCGAATTCCTTTACGCGAATTGCTCCTATAATTTCGTTGGAATGTTGATTCCGCTGTTTTTTTAGTTGCTTTTGTTGTTATAATGTTGTTATTATTCTGTTATGTGTGCTATTATTGTAATATTGTTGGAATGTTGTTTTTGCTGCTGGAATGCTGGTTTCGTTGTTGTAATACAGCATGTATGTTTTGTACACGTAATTTTGTTAACCTGAAACTTGACCCAATTTTGGGGTTGTAACAGTCTCGGATACTGAATTTAAAAGTCCAAATTAACCTATCTGAAATTTCATGTAATCCCGAACACCAACAGTTAACCAAAACTGGTATGGACCGACATGTGGCTTGTTGAAAGACTAGTTTCTTAAATTGGTATTGCATTTACCAGTAACAACAACAAATGTAAAAAAGGCTTTTTCTGCAATGGTTTTAGTTGAAGTAAAGTTATGTAATAAGTGATAGTCTTTTGGATGATTGTTTGATCACATTCATTTAGCGGGATATTATTTTGAAGTGGATGACAAAATATGATATAATCAATATATTCATGTAATTTATAAAGTTATAGCAAAAAATGTCATACACGCATTATTATAAGTCTATTTATACCTATATTTATAAACTATTATTATTAAATTTGATCTACTTATATTACAATTTGTTGAATTTAAGACTTCTATGAAATTATTATGCGGTATGTATATCAAATTACGTTACAAAAATTATATCTGCTTATTAAATTGACAATTTTTTACTAAATTACATATAATATTTGGCATACCTTTGGTAAAATTCTAAATCTGTCACTGTCAATGGTGGATGGGAATCATAACTTGTGCATAAAGTGTGGCCTCCGTGACCAAATTTATTTCCTGACCACAAGGAACACCCAACTTAATGCAAATTAGTCCTTTATATATATATATATATATATATATATATATATATATATATATATATATATATATAACATGGTGCACGAAAGGTTCTTACCTCACTATCGCGGGAAAAAATCCTTTGCACGATGGAAACGTCAGTTTCATGACCTCAGGCAATAAGAACAAAATTAGTAGCTCATTTTGGAAATCACCAGGCTCAGGTCGGGTACCATTAATATACGTACCAAATCCATAGAGGGTTCCAACTCAGTACCTAGCAGGAGTAGACACTACTACAATAAGCCTCATCACAGGCGGCTCCAAACCTATTATCACAGACGGCTTTTAAAACCGCCTGAAACGAAGAGTCTGTGATAATCCGCAATTTCACAGGCGGAGAAGTGAAACCGCCTGTGAAGACTAATTATCATAGGCGGTTCTTCACTAAGGATAGCCGCCTGTGAAGACCGATTATCATAGGCGGTTCTTTACTTAGGCTACCCGTCTGTGAAAATACTTTATCACAGACGGGTCGTGCAGCATATATAACCGTCTGTGATAAACGTCTTATCACAGACGGTTATTGAAGAATAACTAACCGTCTATGATAAGAAGTCTTCACAGACGGGTATTGAAGCATTACTAACCGTCTATGATAATTTGTATTCACAGGCGGATTTTGAAGCATAACTAACCGCCTATGATAATATGTCTTCACAGGCGGGTTTTGAAGCATAACTAACCGTCAATGATAATGTGTCTTTACAGACGGTTATTGAAGCATAACTAACCCGTCTATGATAATGGTGTTATCACAGACGGAGTTTACCTATATCAGCCGTCTGTGAAGACCCTTTAACGCAGCCGGTTTCTACCATAACAGACACCGCCTGTGAAAATTAGGTTATCACAGATGTTTCTTTACTTGTATCTAGCCGCCTGTGATAATTGTTTTTCACAGTCATGCAGTACTACTGCTGTTATTTCTAATTTCCAGGTCAATTCAATATAATCACAGAACAAAAAACAACAATCATCACAGAACAAAAGACAACAATATTATCATCACAGAAGTCAATTTCACTAAAACAATATACATACACACAAGTTACAGATACAATTTCATCTCAAAGTTTACAAGTTTTCACTAAAAACTGTTTAGATTGGTATAGTCGCAAAGTTCTGGCACATCAGCTGCTGAACCTCTCTTATCAAAGAACTTCCCCGTTTTGGGCAAAATTTCGCGACGAATGAACTGACAGAGTTCAGAAGCAATCCTGTCGGCTCCTCCATCAGGAATACTTCTACAAACCGGCCATTCTTCGTTCAGATTCTTCTTGTGCTGCAATATAACACATAACAAGGTTTAGAATGTGTTGGTTTGAACAATCTCAAAGTATAGATCAAAGTGAGAGTATACAAGAATTTAGTAGGTATTTTTGGAGCAGTTGTACTATGAGCAATTGAATTTTGAAGTTGGAATCAAAATATGAAAATAATGTTTCTGGTAATATTGAACAGCAGAGAATATAAGCATTAAACTATGCTAGTTACAATGAAAATGAAACACAAAAGTAAGAAGATGCTAGTTACAATGAAAATGAAAAACACGATTGACTCTATATACGGCGGCGGTCCGAAGATGCTCGCATACATAATACCCGCATAAGACACTCCCAGCAGGCTGCTTCGGACAAGCATAATACGTTTTAATGTCCAATGCATTCGTATTAGGAGGTCTCTGACCGCCAAGCTGTTCCGCGTAAAACCGCCAAACGCTGTAATACAGGAAATGTCATATAAAACTTGTCAACACATTCTAAATGTGCGTAAATTAAAATTATTGAATAAACGTACTTTTTCAAAATGGAAAGGAAATCTTTGTAACGATCTGGTGGGTAATCGGCCGAGTCCAAGACTGTTGCCATTCCCTGCGTTGGCTTGATGAAGATCATTATGTAGTGATTACTGCAAACATACAAACACACGTGTTAACAATTACCAATAATTGCTATTTCAATGCCATGTGTCGAACTTACTCGAAGTGGTACGGAGCCTTTACGAGGTCCTGGCCGTCTCTGACAAAGTTAAACATCGCATGTCCTATGTAAGCTGCAACTTCTGCCTTTCTATCCTTCTTAAGTTTTGCAATTGCTCTTTCAAAATCTTTTTTTTTCATGTGTTTGTACTGGCTTGATTCTCGATTTGCCTGGACGTCGAATAGCGACTTTGCAATCCTAGTAGGGTCAAGGATACCTGTCTTGTGCGCCAACTTTTCATTATCCATGTATTGCATCCTATTGAAGAAGTCCAGAATTGTTATAATGTCATGAAATGCGTATGCGTGTAGTAAGAAAAGCAAATACAAAATATTAGAGCACTTACAAGCACCAGACGAGCAGCAGGTTGATTTCGAGCATGCCCCGATGGAAAAGGGAAAGCAGCTCTTCAAATAAAATGACTCGTTTATCTACTCCAGTGCTCCAGAATGCTTCTTTTGGAATACGAAATGTGACGCACTGAAGACCATATTTTGTGCTGGCAGTGATGTACCACTCATGCATTCTTCTGAGCGCGACGGGTTGTTTGCTAAGTTGTACGGATGTCATTAACGGCTTCCCATTCTCAAATTTAGGAGGAACATCCTCAAGCTTATATATTGGAACTCCTGGTTTAACTAAAGCCGTCCGCCGATTATACATGACACCGTCTTCTTCCCACTCCTCGATATCTTCTAATGCTGGCTCATGAGAAGAACGAGATGCACTCGATTTTCTAATATTTTCCTTCATAGCTTCCAAATACTTTGTCACTTCTGATGAAGGTTTCTTATTTTCGTATGAGCTAACTTTGACAGGCACTGATGATCGAGGAGTAGTCGTCGGATGTTGGACACTGGCTTGTTGTTGAACCTGTTGTTCAACTGATTGCTCTTTACTCCCAGCAGCTGGCTCTAGTACTACTTCAAGCTGTTGCTCAACTAGTTGCTCTTTACTAGCAACAGCTTGCTCTGGTACTGCTTGAAGTTGTTGTCCAACTTGTTGCTCTTGGATATCATCATCCTTGCTCAGACATAGGGGGAGTGGATCTTCCCGGACTGGGAGTGGATCTTCATGCACTTTCGCCTTAGAAGATGGGGTTGCAGTATTTGGAGATGCGACGGGGCTAGAAATTGGCTCATCGTCCAACACGATATCGCGTCGGTGCCAAAGGATTAATTGGTTGACAGCCTGCCCCAGAGTCGCGATCCCCTCAGGTGTGACGTGGTCTATTTCATAATCTTCATAATCATTATCAATGATCTGAAGAACTTGCACCACAGAATAATACAACGGAAGTGGACTCCCGTTGAAGTCACGATCAGGCTTTGCCATAGCAGTGACAACCTGTTTGGTTTTGTTCCCTGCTCTGCCTATCGGGACAAGAAGACGACAAGATTTGTCGTTAGCAATATCATCGACAGGGAACTTATGGGCTGACCCTGAGCCTGGCACGGAACCAACGCTGCTAGGGTAGGCAGTTGGAGATACTAATTGCTCCTTTTGCACCGGAACCATCATTGTACTCGGTGCCACTAATTGTCCTGATTGTCTAAGTTGTTCCATTATTTCTTGCATATTTTCTTTGACCTTTTGAGCAATTGTTTCATCAAGTGTTTTCTTAAACTTCTCACGTCTTCTATATGTGTCTTTATCTTTAGGGAAACCATCTAGCCAAGACATTTGAGAAGAGACCGCTCGAACCCGTCCGCTGTGTTCAGGGTTTCCCAAGATAGCGGTAAGTTGGTCATTCTCCCTCTTCGGCTTGAAGAGACCCTTCTGTTGCTTTTCAATTACTTCTTTCATTTTATCCTCTACTTCATTCAGAGAGTCGGGCTTTTCAAGTTTGCCCTCGCTGGTCAAACCTGACCGAGCAAAGACCCAGCGTTGAGTTCGCTCATCGCACCCTTCTAATGGGTGAGGATTGCCCTTACTAAGAATTTCGTCTAATATCTTATTCCATTTCTGGACTTTGGGTCCATATCCGGCAGACCCCAAGCGATGATGGTATTTGTTCTTTTTTGCAAGCTCTGACCTAGTTGCACTTAGAGCTTTAGCATCAGGTGTGCTCTTTTGACGAACAAACTCTTGCCACTGAGCTTGTGTGATTTTTCCCATCTTCCTCGGACTAGGGACCTTATTGGCCTTAACATAAGCATTCATTTCACTCTTCCAGCATCGAAACTTCTTGCCGCAAGAGACCAATGTTGCTTTCTTTACAGCTTCTTCTGTGCCTTTCGGGAACTTGAATTGTTTCTTTATCTTTTCCCACAACTCATTCTTGGTCTGCTCGGGTAATTTCCTCCAATTCTCGGTTGTGATCGGCACAACCTCCCTAACAAGAAAACCGCATGCATTACGGTACTTGGTAACTGAATCCAGTGGTTCTTGGGGAAGCCCACTTGGACCGACCCTTGTTCTGTGGCCAAATTTTGTAAATCTGACAAAAAATTCTATTATTGAAGCATGGACCGTCGAGCGTGGATGTATAACATGCCAAGACCCGATCCTATGTACATTCGTAATGTTGCAAATTTTATTGAAGCATCCAAGAGACATGCGAAGTTGCAAAAGATAGATGACATATTATGTCCATGTATCGACTGCAAAAATAAGATTGCTTGGACGGATACTATAGTAATCCAATCTCATTTGGTGAAAAGAGGTTTCAAAAATAACTACACAATATGGACAGAGCATGGTGAGTTAGATACACATGATGTGGATAAAGATGATGAGAGAGGCTCAGATGATGATAATGTTCATATCGATGATGGTAGTGACAATCAAGCTGGTGATGATGATGATGAGTTCGATTGTGAGGAGATGTTGCGTCACATTGAACCATATGTACTGACTTCTATGGGAGCAAGCAAAGGTTTAAGTAAAATGGAGACATTGCAGAATGCGGCCACAGAGCTTTTATATGATGAATCAAACGGTTGTGATAAAGAGTTTACTACATTGCGTGCAGTCTTAGAACTACTAAAGTTGAAAGCTACGCACGGATGGTCCGATTGTAGTTTCTCTGATCTTTTGAATCTTCTGGCAGAAATTCTTCCAAATCCTAATAAACTGCCTAGAAGCACTTATAAAGCGAAGAAACTTCTTTGCCCGATGGCACTAGGTGTGACAAAAATACACGCTTGTGTGAACCATTGTATTCTGTATCGCAAAGAGCATGAGCTCGCAACTAGATGCCCCATTTGTGGTGTCAGTAGATATAAGAAGGACTACAATCACCAGTATGTTACCAACATGAAAAAGACTCAGAAGAATAAGAAGTTTATTATTGGTCCTGAAGGTGACGATGACGATACTTCTGGCGATGCAGACGGAAAGAATAAGAGAAAAATTCCTGCATTGGTGATGTGGTACCTTCCGGTAATTGATCGCTTGAAGCGTTTGTTCTCAAACCCTAGGGAGGCTGAACTTATGCGTTGGCATTCCGAGGAACGCAAGAAGAATGAAAAACATATACGACACCCTGGTGATGCAACGCAGTGGAAAAATTTTGATATTCAGTATCCAGAATTTGCGAAGGAAATCAGAAATGTGAGGTTTGCCTTGGGTACAGATGGAATGAATCCGTTTGGTGAAAAAAGGAGCATACACAGCACATGGCCCGTGGTCTTAACTATGTACAACCTACCGACGTGGTTGTGTCACAAAAGGAAATATATCTTATTATCTGTTCTTATCCAAGGTCCGAAACAACCCAGCATCGAAATTGATGTGTTCTTGGAACCTTTAATGGAAGATATGGCGAAATTGTGGAATGAAGGGGTACGTACATGGGATGAGTACAAGCGGGAGTATTTCACGCTAAGAGCAATGATATTCGTTACCGTGCATGATTATCCCGGACTGTTTACATTATCGGGACAAATGAAAGGGAAGAAAGGTTGCGTTAGGTGCGTGGATAGAACTGGATATCTATACCTCACTTCATCCAGAAAGACGGTGTACATGAGACATCGACGGTTCTTGACAGATGCACACAAGTATAGGAAGATGAATGAACAATTTGATAACAAAATCGAAAAAGATACTGCACCGAAACCTTACAGTGGAAAACTTGTGTTTGAAATGGTCAAGAACATTCATATTGCTTTCGGTAAGGGAAAAAAGAGTAAAGGAATTAAGAGATAGAAAAGTACATCTTCGGATGATACAACTGACATGGCTTTCAAGAAACAATCAATTTTTTTCAAGTATCTTCCGTATTGGAAGAATCTGGAATGTTGCCATAGTATTGATTTGATGCACGTTACAAAGAATGTATTTGACAGCATCATTGGGACCTTGCTGGACATGCCGAGGAAGACAAAGGATGGATTAAATTCACGTATGGACCTAGTAAATCTTGATTTGAGACCAGAGCTTCATCCAGTAGAAAAGGCGAACAGGAAGCATTACCTTCCCCCAGCCAGCTACAACTTGACGCTAGAAGAGAAAAAAGCAATTTGCGAATGCTTGCGTGGGATCAAAGTGCCCACAAGTTTCTCATCCAATATCCGCAAACTAGTCTCGATGAAAGACTTGTCTTTATTCGGTTATAATTCTCACGACTATCACATGATGATGACAGTTTTCCTTGCCATTGCAATAAGAGTAATCAAACCTGAGCATATAAAAGTTGTCATCACACGTTTGTGTTACTTCTTCAATGCAGTATCGCAAAAGGTGATAGCACGTGAAGATTTAGACTATCTGAAAACATACATCGTCGAGACAATGTGCAAGCTTGAGATGTGTTTCCCACCATCCTTTTTTGATATGCAAGTACACCTAATCATACATCTTGTTGATCAGATAAAAGCATTGGGGCCACTATATTTACATCATATGTTTTCGTTGGAGAGATATTTAGGAGTATTAAAAGGTTATGTGCGGAACCGTGCTCACCCAGAGGGTTCAATTATGGATGGATACACCATTGAAGAAGTGATTGAGGGTTGCGCTGATTACATCAAAGATGGAAAATCGATAGGTGTGCCTATACCGGTACATGAGGGTAGACTACGTGGGAGAGGCAAAGTGGGTAAGAAAACTTTTATTGTTCAAGATTACAAGAATGTACACCGTGCACATTTTGGTGTACTACAACAGCTCGCAATAGCTGAGCCGTACATCGAGGAACACCAAATTGAGCTTCGTGATAAAAACCAAGACCGCAAAGAGGACTGGATCATGAAAGAGCACAGAAGATGTTTCACTGAATGGTTAATGGACAAAAATATATCATACGGAAACACTATAGAAGAGGCAACAATGAAAAAGTTAGCTTGTGGCCCATCTGCTTTGGTAACATCATGGCAAGCATATGACATCAATGGTTACACATTTTACACTAAAGAAAAAGACGGTAAGAGTGTTGCACAAAATAGTGGTGTTCGTATTGAGGCTTATGATTCACAAGGGCAGAAGACCACATACTTCGGGTTCATAGAGGAAATATGGGAACTCGATTATGGCGAAAGAATGGTAATGCCCGTATTTAAGTGCCAATGGGTCAAACATCCTGATGGTTTGAAAGTGGACAATTACGGACTGACACTGGTAGACTTGAATAAAGTGGGTTACAAAGATGACCTGTGGGTTCTCGCCGATAATGTTGCACAAGTTTTTTATGTTCAAGATCCAGAAACTGAGAAGTTGCACGTAGTTGTTTCTGGAAAGCAAAATATTGTTGGGGTTGACAATGTGGGAGATAATGAAGAGGAATATAATCAGTATGAAGAGATGTACCTTTTCACCGAACCAGAAAACATCAAGCGCGTAGAGAGAAGCATTAAAAAGAATTTGAAACCCTATATGCGAGAAGATGTCAATGCTGGAAAAAATGTATATAGCAATGCGAGATGATATATATTGTATATATTTGTATCTTCTGAAATCAACTTAGAACAATGTTGGTATATGGATTGTGTCCTTTTGCATTTGTGTACATATGCGTTTGGACTCAATGATTTGGAAGTTTGGAAGTTTGGTCTTTCTTCAGATAATGATGTCTCGGGCGTGTAGCCGATTGAAGGAGGAGCGCTTGGCGTGGCGCAAGAACCATCCCCATGTATGTACATATGGCACACCGGTCACATGGTTGTATATACATATGTATCTGTAATGGACTGATGAACTTAACTGTAGTTTGTTTTTCCGTGTTCTTTGTTTTTGGTATTTTCAATTTCTCCGCGTAGGGTTTCTCTGCGAAGCCTGAATCGGGAGATTTATTGAAGTGGCAGTGCATCGTCCCCGGTAAAGAAGGGGTAAGTCATGAAGAACAAGCACAATATGAGTTTAACTATCGTCCTCCTATTAATAAATTTCTTTTGCAGACTGAATGGGAAGATGGTTACTACCCCCTGACAATCTCCTTCTCTGAGGACTATCCCTTGGTGCCTCCAAGATGCTCCTTTCCAATTGGGTTCTTCCACCCAAATGTCCATCGTTCGGGAGCACTCTGCATCGGGATTCTTGATCAAGAGACTGTAAGATAGACCTATTTTGTTCATGTAATTATTACTTATAATTTTTGTCGAACTTATTTGAACTGGTTTCTTATATTGCTTAAATTATATTTCGTAGGGGTGGTGCAGTGCTTTTACAATCAAAACTATACTACTTGAAGTTCAGCGTTTGCTGCATCAGCCAAATGTGCCTGATGTTGAAAATGATTGCTATAATCTACTTATCAAGGTTAGATGACACTTTGACTTAGTGACCAATGTAGGTTATTCATTCCTCCTTCGACATTTGTTAATATAAATAATGTCAATATTTTCAGGATCCAGCGGAATATAAGAGACGTGTTCGGGAGCAAGCAGGACGGTACAATTTAGATTGATCGATGGGAGCTTCATCGTCGATCTACAATGAATGTAGCATGATTTTTGTTCAGTGTGTAAAGAAATTATCTTTGAACAATTGTAAAACCTCTAATGGTGTATTATCACAATTAAGCCAGCCTCACTGGTGATCGAGCATTTCCT
The DNA here is from genome assembly GCA_036927565.1 of Tuctoria greenei. Classification (NCBI taxonomy): domain Eukaryota; kingdom Viridiplantae; phylum Streptophyta; class Magnoliopsida; order Poales; family Poaceae; genus Tuctoria; species Tuctoria greenei. The sequence goes on along the minus strand of JAYESD010000010.1, from coordinate 55,812,821 downwards.
ATAATGCATTACTGTACTAGTATCCGCTAGGTCATCTGTGTTTTTTTCCTGATACAATTTTGCCTGCACGACTACATGCGGCTGTGATATATAATTGCAACTACATCCCTGTAATTTCAATGAAAACCGCTTATGATAATTAAACAATGACCGCCACTGAAAATACATGATCTTCTTAGGCCGTTGTTAATCAAGAACCGGCTATGAAGTTCATTGCATTACAGACGGTTATTAATTAAGAACCGCCAACGAAGATCATGTATTTACTCAGACGATTGTTCCTTAAAATCCATCTGTGAAGTTCATTGCATTAGAGACGGTTATTAATCAAGAACCGCCAACGAAGATCATGTATTTACCCAGACGGTTGTTTCTTAAAATCCGTCTTTGAAGTTCATGGCATTGCAGGCGGTTAATAATTAATAACCGTCTGTGAAGATCATGTATTTACCCAGACGGTTGTTTCTTAAAATCCGTCTGTGAAGTTCGTTGCATTACAGGCGGTTCTTAATTAAGAACCGATTCTGAAGATCATGTATTTACCCAGACAGTTGTTCTTTAAAATCCGCCTGTGTTGTTCTTTCATCACAGACGGTTATTATATCATTCGTCATCACAGTCGCATATTTTTAAGGACCGCCTGTGTTTGAAAAATTGAGGCGCCTGTAAAAATGCTTTTTGTAGTAGTGAGAGGTGACCTGTAACCAGACTTGAAGAGTTGAACTTCATGTTTGTACGTACTACGTACATCAGTACATCTGTACACATGCGTCCTGTGATCGGCGACATCATGATGACAATTCAACGCATCAATGCAAACCATGAAGCCATTCCACAAGCATTCACCTATGCTATATAACAAGAAGCTACTGATGACCCGCACGATGGAGCATACTGTAGTCACAAACACTAATTAGCCAACAACAAGTCCACAATTTCATCTCCTCCTACGGCATGTGCGGTCCAGATACCATCGCAGCACAAGGGCGCAGCACCCTCCACGTTTAAGCAGGCCGCTGTTTGATGGCAACAGCGCCCGGCCCCAGTGCAATGGTAGACAAGGTGATGTCAGGTGCGGCAAACCTGGCGCAGCTCCTACCGACGGGCACGGTGCTGGCGTACCAATCTCTTTCGGCAACCTTCACCAACCATGGTGCTTGTTACCCGGCGAACCAGTGGCTCACGGCCGTGCTTGTCGTGGTCCTCGCCGCCTTCTGCGTATTCTTCTCCTTCACCGACAGCACACTCGGACGCGACGGCAAGCTTTACTACGGCGTGGCCACGCCGCACGGCTTCAACGTGTTCAATATCTCCGGCGATGAGGAGGAGCGGGAGTGGACGCTCGGCGAGCTCCAGGAGCTGCGCCTCCACCCGATGGATTACGTGCACGCCTTCTTCACCGCCGTGATGTTCCTCACGGTGGCCTTCAGCGACGTCGGGCTCCAGAAATGTTTCTTTCCCCGTGCAGGTAACAACGCCCACGAGCTTCTCAGGAACATGCCGATGGGCGGCATGGCCTTCCTGTCGAGCTTGGTGTTCATGTTATTCCCAACGAATAGGAAGGGCATCGGATTCAACGATGCCACCCCGCACGAAAAGGCGTCGTGAGGTCAGTTATTATTGTTCGTGGAACAATATAACTGTAAGCGTGTCCTTCTATAAATAATAATACGGTGCTGGTGGACTTTTGTGTTTATACTTCTGGTCTCAAGTTCAATTCTAATTTTACCTTTAAAGTCAGATCGAGTTAGTGATTTTACCTATGTTTTTCTGAAACAAAGCCAAAGTATATATCTACTCCGTTAGGGGATGTTAAGGGTCGGTGTTTGTACCACTGATGAGTATCCATTTCATCATGCGTTCATCTTCGAGTTGGCCTAGCTACGCAGACATATTTATACTGGTTTGAGCAAGTGCTCTATGTCCAATGTTGGTCTCCTGCTCTTTGTTGATCGAGAGAGGGGAATGGTATTACAGAGATAGAGACACTACTACAAAAAGTATTTTCGCAGACGTCACGTATTTTGTTTACAAGCGGTCCGTAAAAAAACTGTCTGTGCTGTGAAAATGCTTTAAAAACCGGTCGTGATAATCACATATCACAGTGGTTCGTAAAAAAAATTAAACTCCACCTGTGACAGAACATACATGGATTATCATAGGCGGTCTGTTTTACAAACTGCCTGTGCTAATGGACAATATCACAGGCATCTGTAAATGAGAACCGTCTGTGTTAGAATATCGATTATCAAAGGCGGTGTATTGAAGAGGACGTCTGTGAAAATTGACAATATCACGTGCGTTTTGTATGAAAAAATCGCATGTGAAAGAATATGGATTATCACAGTGGGTCTGTGCTACAAATTGCCTATTACAATGTAAATATCACAGACGGTTGTACGATAAGGGCCACCTGGTATTTTAAACGACAACTGGGTATTTCAAACGACGCCTGGTATTTACCAACGTTCCCGCAAAATCAAGCCTATATAAGGCGCCGCTTCCGTAATATCAGCCTGCAAAACATTACTGTCTAGTATTTCAAACGACGCCTTTAGGCTGCTAAAACTGTTCATCTCTCGCAGCCGCCTCTCTCCCCCCTCCTCACCTCCTCCCACCGGGTAAATAGAGTAATCATGTTTGGGGGATTTTTGGCTGACTGTGCGTGCGGCCGCCTCACAGTGGGGCGTAAGGCATCAATGGCGCATGAACCATCCCATGTATGTATTGTATGTTGTTTTCAATTTTATTTATGAAGGGTATGCACATGCACACGTCGAGCTAATAATATGATGTACGTCTTGGTGTTGCAAGGTTTCTCTGCGAAGCCTGCGTTGGACATCATGAATTGGCAGTGCTTTGTCACCGGTAAAGAAGGGGTAAGTTGTGAATAAGAACAATGCACTATCTGATTTTTTTTCTTGTTAATGAATTTGTTCTGTAGACCGACAGGAAAGGTGGATGCTACCCTCTAACAATCCACTTCAAGAAGGACTATCCTAGGGTGCCTCAAACATGCGCATGAGATAACACTTTCTGTAGTAGTGGGAGCAAGCGATGCCTGCATGCTATTTCGTGTGTATGCATTCGTCCGTTGAATACTCTCTCGTCTGTGTGTGCGCAATCGTCTGCCGAATGACCCATTCTTCTTTTCCTCCTCCTCCCCCTCTTCTCCTTTTGCGGAGGTGGCTTCCAGGCCCCTTTTATAGGCAGCTCGGTGCCTACCTTGTCTAATCGTATTTCTTCCCCCGGCTCTCCTCATAATAGGGCGGGGGTTACATTATTTTTTTATCCCTTCGGCATATCCTATGACATGCCTCGGAGCGAGTTCGGGTTGTAGAAGTCGCCGATGGGCATGTCCTAGTCTTGTCGCTTCTCATCACTATCGGCATTGTGTTGCAGTGCTCACCTGCCACCATGCTCGATGGGATAGAGCATGGAAGACGTCGGCAGGGTATGTGACCCATGTTAGCTTAAGCATGAGGGTGGCGATCTTTCTGTTACTGTAGATATCTATGAGGCCAATGTTGCCTTCGATGTCGTTGCCTACACTTCGCTGAGCTTGAGCTCAGGAAGGCTTGTCCCGACCTTGACAATCGGGGCTTCAGATAGACTCATCGCTGACATCGGCGAGTGGAGACCCTGGTTTCCTCATCGTTGACATCGGTGGTTGGAGTTCGGGCCGGTAGTCAGATACAGTCGTGCCCTGCATCTTGCTTCCTCTCGAGCTCGAGCTCGGGCGGGCTTGTCCTGACCTTGATGGCTCAGTGCTTGGTCATTGATCCGTGCTTTTTGATAGCCGGGTTAGTGAACCCCGTCAGTAACCCCCCAACCATTGGCTGATTGACTTGACCGGTCGGAGGCTGATGTAGTGCGGTGTGTTCTCTGATGAAGAGGAATTAAACGTGTGAGTTCATATCCTATCTATATTTATCTCAGGGTTTGGGGTTAGGATGTAAGGGCGCCGGTCCTGGCCACGATTCCCGAGCTCTATGACGAGCCCCTGTGCCCTCTATCGAGAGTCGATTTATCGTTTCTGTTAATCCTCTTCGTGTTGCGTCCGCAAGCTGTTTTTGGCTCGGAGGGGATGAGCTGGTTGAGAATTTTGCTCAATGGTCGATGTCGATGTGTAGGAACGACACTTCCCTCAGTACTACCAAATGTAGCCCACGGAGGTTCTTGTTTCGGTTGGGGCATGCAGAGATCAAAAACAAGATGGTGACACGAAAGATTTATGTGGTTCGGGCCGCCTGAGCATAATACCCTACTCCACAGGGTCTGTGCTGTTCTATTGAGAATCACTAGGAAGCGTAGTATCTGGCTCAACTCGGATCTCTCCCTCTGTATCATGCGGCTCAATCCTTTTATAGTCCAAGGACTGACCATTACATCATTTGCCTTGCTCGACATGTGGCGCTGGCGTATTTAATAGACTAATGCACTTTCTATGAGCATTAAGAATTGAAAATAGTGTGATCACGTGCCTTAATGGTTGTGTTACCTCTATTAACAGTGCTCTCAACGTGTGCCATTAATACAACATTAATGACACATAATCTAGTCTTGTAATTGCCGCTTTAACTATCCCTTGAATGTCCGCGCTGGAGGAGATCCGTCAATGTATTCGTTGGTGATGATGGTCTGAAGGCTCCACACGTGGCAGCTTCGGAGCTTCCCCTTGCGGGGAGGTAGCTCCAGAACCGCTATACACATGTCAGCACTGGAGCTCCCCTCTGGCGGGGGTTAGGTCTGGGGTTATTGTACGCGTGTTGACAACGGAACTTCCCTATGTTGGGACTTTTATTTGCGGACATAAATTGCACATGTCAACCCCAGAGCTTCCCATATGAAGGGTGCGGGTCCGGTGTAGTGTGACATTTGGGGCCTGAGGAGACCTTCAACTTTGATAGGTGGAACTCTCTTGCACTTCTCACAGTATCGTGGGGTACCCGGTACGCAGGGTACCGACAGTGGCCCTCGGGCCCACCTCTGGGAGAAACCCTTTGGGTTAAGTTATTCTACTAGAGGTGGGGCCATCCTTGATTCCTGCACTTCGTCAATAGTCTTCTGATGTGCCATTAAGGTGATGGTCCTGGATTAAACTATCGCCGCGTGGCTTGTTATGAATGCGGCAGATGATATCTTTGAGTGCGGATCTCACGCAATTGAAGGTCGCCAGTTCCCAATACAAAAACCGTATCGGTTCTGAGCGCCTTGTCAGGGTGCCGCCTTTGGGTTTCCCGGCGCCCATCATGACAATGGTTCGCCTGGGGTAATAACCTCGATCTCTTCGTCGGGGTGGCCCCCGGCCCATTCGTCATGGACGGGGTAGATTTTTGAAATGTGACCCCAATCTTGTTGTGGTTTCCATCCAAGCATCACGAAGGCTTACTTAAGAAGGAATGTATGCGTGGTTTGAGGACTCTTTACGCTTTCGATCAAACTTGCGCTCAGAGCCTCCCAAAAATCGCCTAGCTTTCCCTTCCTTCGCTCCACTTTGCCGCGATGGAGTTGGGTCTTCCCAAGAGCTGCCTCAAGAGCAAGGATGATATGATGAAGGTTTGTACCTTTATGGGGTGGTCCAGTGACTCCTTGAGCCACTTGATCCGCGCCGGCAAGCTCCCATGCAAGAAGGAGCGTAATGGCAAGATGGTGTACTTCTTAGCGTACGCCATGTTGGGATTTATACCACCTTTTTCAACTGAGCTTCTTGGTTTCTAATATTTCGTGAAGCGCAAGAACTGCCCCTTCAAGTATTTTAAGTCATTCCCTTCTGGCAAATGGGACGACTGGAAGAAGGATTGGGTCATCATTGAGGTGGAGGAGCACGAGAGGTTGGAGCTGCCCCAAGGACTCCCCAACATTGATACTGACACCTGGAGTGTAGTTTCGGAGCTGTCAAATGCTTTTAACCCTGTCTTGACTAGGATCCGAGAATGCGTGGAGGGTGGAGTGACCCCTTAGATCGTCTTCAGAAATTTCTTAGTCAACAGATGGGCTCCGCTAAGGAAGAGGGAGAAGCTCGTCTAGGCCCTCAATAGTGTGATGGATGACGATCAGATTGAAACCGGTCTAAAGTCCAACTTGGATGACGAAGCTCCGAAGCTTTATCTCAAGAAATTTCAGCATGGGATAAACGTCGAAGGCGACGACTTGGTTCCGCTGGCTGCTTTCCTTCCCTTGAACATGGAGCCAGAGTTCAGCAGAGAGCTCAGGAGGAATATGTCGGCGCTTGATGACCTAGGTGAGGTAGAGAGGCGTCGGACCTCTGGGATCGTGATCCCCGGGGCTTCTGAAGGAGTGCCTGCCTCTGCCCCGAGCCAGAGGGTTGAGGACACTGGCAAGGGCAAGGGCAAAGAGCTAGTCGAACCCTCCAGTAGGAAGAGGAAGCTAAAGCATGCTAATGGGAGGTCCGTCAGGCCTGCTCCCTCTACAACGGCTCCTTCACCCCGGCGAGGGAGGTCTTCTGCAGCTGCACCTTCTCTGGCACAGGCGTCTTGGAGAGAGGCGCTAGCTCCGGACAGTCAACATCAGCCTCAGTGCCGGCTAAGGGCTCCATGCCTCGGAGTTCTTCCCGACCAAGAGAAGCTCCGGCCGAGAGGACTCCGGCTGCCGCAAGTGGTCCCCTGCTGAGGTCCGAAGTCGTTGTCTCACCATACTTGGTGGGCTCTGGCTCCGGACCTCAGAAGATGTGGTTCCACGGTGACTGGGGCGGTAGCATCCCTAGGTAATCATCGAGTGCTCACCTTAAAATGCTAGTCTTGTTTTTGCTGTGTCTTTAATCTTTTCATCCCTTTTGTCTAGGGTGTCGAGAAAGGAGTCAGGGACTTCGCCATCTATTGCAGTGAGCGTGGCTGCGCATGCCGACGCTCCGGCTTCGACCACCAAGCCTCCTCCTCAAGTGGTGGCAGAAGTCACAGCGGCTCCGGCGCCAGCTGTCATGGATTTGGATTCAAAGTCCTCGCCGAAAGCTCCCATGGTAGCGCCGGACCACAGGGGAGAAGTTGAAGATGTACCTCTGGCAACATTGTTGGAGGCTAATGCTCCAGTGCCGGAGCCGGAGATGTCAAAAGCTCTGGACTTTGAGCTGGAAGTCATCAAAGCCCTGGCCGCTGAGCCAGAGACAATTGAAGCCCCGGCCATCGAGCCGGAGATGGTTGAAGCTCCGGCCCTTGGGACAGAAATTATTGAAGGTCCAGCTGTTGTGCCAGAAAGACTTGATGCTCCGGTTGCTGAACCGGAAGTAGCTGACGTGCCGCCTCTAGAGCCGGCGGTGGCAGAGGCACCGAATGAAGCCTAACCTGTTGCCCCGGAGGTGTCTGGACCAGAGCCGGAGCAACATGAAGAGTTGATGGCAGGTCCTCCACCCTCGGAGCCGGTAATTAAAGACTCGGAAGCAGTGCCTTCAACTTTTGCTCCGGAGGTGGGAGTTCCCTTAGTGGGTTCTTCCTCTACTTCTGCTGAATGGTTTCCAAAGAGTGGCCCTAGTGCCACAGAAGCTCAGGGGACCACACTTGTAGAGTGGGACCCTATTTTTGTAATGGAGAACCCCCTGGAGCTAGCGGAGTTGATCCCAGCGGGTCCTGAGCCTATCACCTTGCAATTTTCCATAGACAAGGCCTGCTCAAGTCTCCAACGGGTTCAACTCATCTTTGGTCATTAGAGCAAAGCCCTAGAGGAGGAGCACAACACCTTAAGGCGTTGGCATAACAGGCTCCATTTTGAGACCAGGCTTGCTCAGACAAGACTTGCTGACCCGAAGGAGTGGATCAAGAGGGAAAAGGCCTGTATGGAATAGTAGGATAGGCTGCTGGAGGAGAAGGAAGCTGCCATCAGGGCGCTTGATGGTAACTCTCAGGAGATCCTCGAGCAAGCCAAGGAGAGGCGTGATTGAATGTGGCCTAGAGGAGGGCTGAATAGGCCTTTAAAATTTCCTGCACACTTAATAGAGTAGTCAAAAACTTTTTTGACCGGACCAGTCCGGTTGTTTGGGCGGACAAGTCCGGTGTGCTGAAAAATGTGAATTGATTAAGTGTTGTTTGGGAAACTAGATTCTTTTAGCAACGGAAATGAGAACAATAGATAATTCGGTTTACGATTATTGTATGAATGCACGTGGAAACTTATAAGCAACTTAAATTGATGTTTAGTAATCAAGTGATCTAGTGAACAGAATGTAAAAGAAATAAGGCACAAGAGACACGAATTTTTACTAAGGTTCAATCTCACGACGAGATCTACGTCCTCGTTGAGGAAGATCACACAGAGCCGGGTTTCCAACCCTTTTCCTCTTCAAGTCACCACACAGGCCGACTTGATTCCACTAGCACGGGTAATCACCGAGTTTGTGGGGCAACCTCACATGTTGAGGGCTCCCACGAGAATTACAATGAGAGAAGCGATCAAATACACTTGAGAGTATTATAATGCAAAGTATTAATGTAGAAATATCAAACCACAAGAGCTTGCAACGAAGGATCGACGATCTCCCAATTTCGAATCCTAGTGTTCAATTGATTTTACTCTTCTTGCACTTTAGATGTGTGGGGAGATGTGTTTTGGGCTCTTGGGACAAGGTGGCAGTGCTAGGGTTTGTATTTTCAGCAGTATTCAACGTGTATTGTGATAGGAAAGCCGTGCATCCTCTTTTTATAGGGTTTCCAAAAAGTTACCATTGTAAAACCCTAATACCGAACTAGTCCGGTGCAAGTTCGGACTTGTCCGGTCACAGTGCAACTCAATGTCCAGAATGTTTGGCGGACTAGTCCGGTTGGAAAACGGACTTGTCCGGCCCTATGTGAAGATGGACTCCAGAAAGTCTGGCGGACTAGTCCGGTTAGAAAACGGACTAGTCCAGCCCTATGTGAAAGCAGACTCCAGAAAGTCTTGCGGACTAGTCTGGTTGGAAAACGGACTAGACCGGTGCACTGTGAGATGTTAGGTTAATTTTAAAAACCCTTACCCCTTCGCAAGGTAGTGAGATTTTGGGATGTGTGTCTTTCATACACTCCCTATACATTTAAAATCTAATTTGTTCTTCCAATTTCCATCAAAGTATTCCTCTTTGGACACCACTCCATTTTTCACCTTTTTTGTGCACAGAGCTGTTTCACTTTGTTTGTCCTGCAATCATCTCAATAGTTTCATTAGGATCTCATATGTTCGTCATCAATTAGCCAAAACCCACAAGGAATATCCTAGGTGCACATACAATCTCCCCCTTTTTGGTGATTGATGACAACCATTTGAGATATCACAATTGAGAATAAAATTTTGATTTTCATAAGGTGTGCACATATGAGAATAACGATTAATTCACAAAAAGCTTCTCACATATGCACACACCTTATGGTGGGGTGCCTAACAGGTGTGTGATTGTAACACCCTCGTTTTCATGCATCATGCCCTACATGCACTCATATACATGTTTAACATTAACCCATAACAAGAGGAACAAGTTTAAAATTGATTTGGAACAAAACTGCACTTAAAAATGTAGGAAAGTGCGGACTAGTCCGATTTTGCTGAGGACTAGTCCGATTTCTCTCTGTCTAAAAACGGACTTGTCCGTTTTTGCTGCGGATTAGTCCGATTTTTGCCTCTGGACAACTTCGGACTTGTCCGATTCTGTCCGGACTTCTAGTCCGGTATTCCATGAATCCTTGAAAATTTGCTAAGTCCCTGGACTTTTCCGGACTAGTCCGGTGTTCCTGCGGACTTGCCCGTTTTCCTTTCTGACTAAGATCGGACTTGTCCGATTTTTGGCCAGACTTGTCCGATTTTCTCTCTGGATGACTTCGGACTAGTCCGGTCCTGTCCGTACTTGTCCGATATTTCGTGACTCCGAGATTGACCTTTTGTTTTACGACTTGTTTCTTGGGTTTCACGTCAAGTGGACCTAGGGACGTCGTGCCCAACTCTTTTAGAGCCCATGTGGGACTCTAAACCGGCCTCTACTCATCCTAAACTCGAAATCCATCTAACCCTAGCATCCACCCCTATATAAACAACCCCACCCCTTGGTTTGACATCTATTTGCCACTTTTCCACCCACCCAAACCCTAGTTCGTGGGGAGCCACCATCAAGGAGGGAGGAGAAGATCCCAAGCAAGAGGAAGAAGAGGAGGAAACGAAGGAGGATCAAGATCTCCACCAAGTTTCATCCTTCACCACCAATTCATCTCCAAGTTCATCACCAACCCTAGATCATCAAGATCCAAGTGTTACCTTCAAGTTTCTTGGTTCACTGGAGTTCTAAACACCTGGTATACCTTCTATTATCTTTTCCTTACGTGAATTCAATCCCTAATCTCCAAATTCACGTTGATCTAGAAAACCCTAATCTGCTGATCTCGTCAAGTGCGGACTTGTCCGGTCCCTAGCGGACTAGTCCGATCTTTCTGGTTAAATTGTGTTGAATTAATTCTAAAATTTGATCTAATCGACCCCAAACCTGTATAAACTTGTTAAAATCTATTAGAGCTAGTTAGTGATCATTAAAAGCAATCTAGTAACAAGTTCTACCTTGCATTGCATCAATCATGCATGTCATGTCATATTGAGTAATATTTGTGCACTCTTTGATTGTGTTTCTTGTCTTGTATGTTTATTGTGTGGATTAGACGGATTTGTGCTAGAGAGTGCCACGGAGGATCTACAACATCAAGAGTTTGAAGGCTTTGACCCTAATCAACAGCAATAGCAAGGCAAGTGTCCTTGAAGCATATTGATCCTGTTTTAAAATAAATGTTTTGTTTGCAAAACTGCATGCTTGTGTCAATTTGATGGGAATCCTATGGTAGGAAGTTTACTAGACTTGTTAAACCACCCTTGTCACCTGGAATTTGTGGTAGAGAGTCGGGAAGGGTTTTTGCCTTTTTGCTTCGCTTAATCAACTGGGATGGGAAACAACTATATCACTCAATTTAATTATGCATGAACTGGTTAAACATGGTATGGTAATGGATGATCTAAGCAAGCCTGGTATGTGGATGGGTTGGATGTTATGGTGGTTTGCTTGCTTTAGATCTAAGGACCGGTTCATGCGAGAATAAGCCAAGACTACAGTGCCACCACGAGGCCAAGTATGGGTGCGGCGTAGCTGATTAATTAGGGCTTTGCTAGTGCTGTTTGGACCATTGTGGATGCTCGGGGAAGGGGTAGTCGGATTGGGTTTGTTGATGATTGGTGGGACTACCCTGGGATCCGAATGGCTCAAGAGGGGGCCCTTGGTTGAAGATGTGCTCAGTTGGAGGCATCGCCACCGGTGAAACCTCAGTGGGGTCTAAATAGGCTAGTAATCCATTTGTAAAGGCTATTTTGTGATCTCTTGGCCACACACCAACGGAAGTGTGTAATGTGACCGACGGGTCATGGGCATAAGGGAGGTTCTTAGTCGCCGAAGGGTGATGAAACCACGAACACGTGGGTAAAGAGGTACAAACTCTGCAGAGTGTTAATTAAAACTATCATGATAGCTGTGCTCCCGGTTATGAGCGCCTGGACAACTTCCATGATTAGAGGCAAATTGGAATTTGGGATGGTTATAGTTGGGTAATGGTTAAGGTTGATATTATGGTTATGGTTTGGTGATGGTTATGGTTTGGTAATGGTTATGGATGGTTATGGATTAATCTCTGGTAATGAATATGGTTGTTGGCAATGGTGAAATCTGGACTTATTGATGATGGTAATGAATTCAGTTTGGTATTATGGTGTTACTCGTGATTATGATTGGTTTATTTCACATACTTATACTATATTGCTTTTCAAATGTTTTACTGTACTTTTCAGCACTTTGCCATTATTATTGTCGTCATTTGAATCAGCCACATGTCATACTTTCCACACTTGCTGAGTACGACATGTACTCACTCTTGCAATTCCCCCCCCCCACAGTTGCAGGTCAGGATTGGGAGTTTAATGGTCATAATGCGGAGTTCTAGGTCGTGTCTACCATCAGCTTTGCCTGTGGTGTTGATTGGAGCTGCGCATATATACCCTACCGCTTATGCTGCATAGTTGCTTTAGTTGCTTAATTAGTCTATTTCCGCTGCATTAGTTGAACTTGTCATTAATATTTATTAGAGCTTGTATTCGAGGATGATATGGTTTGTGTAATAAAATTTGGTTAATTAATCTTGTCTTGTGGTAATTTTCTGTATACTCTTTTGTGATTGCACTCGTGTATGTGTGATGAACATCCTGGGCACACATATGCGTTAGCTTGGTTCAGTTATCGGAACCGGGCGTCACAGATTGGTATCAGAGCCACAGGTTTGACCGTAGGATGCAGCCTTGATAGAATGGACACTTTAGAGCACATAGGAGCACTCAGGAATCGATGTGTTCTTGCTTGGTGTGCTGTTTGCTATATATATTGGTTGCTTGTGTGCTTAATAGAGGATTTTGGGATACTTTAGCATTGCCATGTCCACCTAGGCTAGTGTAGCTAGTTGTTTAGTTTCATATCCTTTTGATGCATATAGTTGGGGCGTTTTCTAATTCTTACCTACTGCTTTTCTTCAGATGGTGAGGACTCGCAACCAGAGGGATGGCAATGATGAAGAGGAGAACAATGGAGTGCCTCAGAATAACAATGGGCAAGGATCTACTCAGGGAGCTATCAACATCGAGCAGCTTTTGGCCATGCAAAACCAGCTCATGCAGACCATGATACAGACTATGGGACAGCTGCAGGCTGGCAATATCAACAATCAGCCCCACATGCCTCCACCGCCACCCCCACCTCCTCATAACCGATTGGGAGAGTTTATGAGGACTAGGCCACCAACCTTTGCTCAAGCTGCAGACCCTATGGATGCTGATGATTGGCTCAAGTCCGTGGAGAAGAAGCTAGCCATTGTCCAATGCAGTGACCGGGAGAATGTGCTATTTGCTTCTCATCAACTCGTTGGAGCAGCTGCAGATTGGTGGGATTCTTATTGCAATGCTCATGAGAACCAAGAGAGAATTACCCGGGCGGACTTCAAGGAGAGTTTCCGTTCTCGTTATGTGCCGGAATGTGTTATGATCTTGAAGAGGCAAGAATTTGAGAACTTGAGACAAGGAAAATCAAGCGTGAGTGAATATCTCAATAAATTCACTCAACTCTCAAGGTATGCGCCTGAGGATGTTAGCAAGGCCAGCCGGAAGCAATACTTGTTCATGAGGGGATTTAACAATACGATCCAAGTGCAATTGCTCAACTGTGATTATGTCAATTTCCAGAAGCTTGTGGACAAAGCAATTGTGGTTGAGAACAAGATCCGTGAGATGGAGCAAGAAATCAAGAGGAAGGCGCCATATCAAGGACAACAACAAGGAAGTAATGTGCGCCCTCGCTTTGCACCGCCCAATGCGCCTCATTACAGCTCCTCTATTCCTGCTCAGCGCCCTGGTTATGCACCGCGCCCAACTCAGTTTGTGCAGCAGCGCCCTGTCATGCAAGCACCTAGGCCTCCGATGCCTTATGCACCTCGTGCTGATTTTCCTGGAGCCAATGTTCAAAACCAAGCTCGTCCCAATAATTCTGGTGGAGTTAAGAAGTGCTATACTTGTGGAGAAGCTGGACACTTTGCACATCAATGTCCTAAGTTGGGCCTTGGTCATGGAAGCAATGCATCGAGGCAAAACCGAAGACCTAATGGAGGACAGCCACAAGGAAGCCGTGGACAGCAAAATTTTGATCGTGGCAATGTGAACCATGTCTCTACGGAGGATGCTCAACAAGCGGATGACGTGGTCATTGGTATGTTTCTCGCCAACTCCAACCCCGCGACTATGTTATTTGATTCTGGAGCATCGCATTCATTCATTGCATCGAAGTATGTTGCCAAGTATAATTTGCCTATCTCTCATATGAAGTTTACTTTGTTGGTTAAGTCTCCTGGAGGAGAGATGAGGACAAATATAGTATGTCCAAAAGTAAGCCTTAGAATAAGGGGGGTAGATTTCTCCGCCAACTTCATTGTTTTAGATTCTCAAGGATTGGATATTATACTTGGTATGGACTGGTTGAGGAAGCACAATGGAGTTATTGAATGTGCCACAAAGACGGTGAAGTTGACCAATGAGGAAGGGATCACCGTAGAATTGAAGCATCTCAAACCGCACCGAAGCAATTGGAATTGAATCATATGGACGGTGCCGCAATTGAGGAGATTCCGGTTGTATGTGAATTTTTGGATGTGTTTCCGGATGAGTTGCCAGGTATGCCACCCGATCGAGACATTGAGTTTGTTATTGATTTAATACCTGGAACTGCACCTATAGCTAAGAGGCCGTATAGGATGCCTCCTATGGAATTAGCAGAGCTCAAGAAACAAATTCAAGAGCAATTAGAGAAGGGTTTTATTCGCCCTAGCTCTTCACCTTGGGGAGCGCCCGTTCTATTCGTGGACAAGAAGGACGGATCCCAAAGGATGTGCGTGGATTACCGAGCTCTCAACGAGGTAACAATCAAGAACAAGTATACCTTGCCACGCATAGAAGACTTGTTTGATCAGATGAAGGGTGCTTGTGTCTTCTCTAAGATTGACTTGAGGTCGGGATACTTTCAAATGAAGATTAGACCATCGGACATACCCAAGACAGCTTTTAGGACACGGTATGGATCTTATGAGTACACCGTGATGTCTTTTGGATTGACAAATGCACCTGCCTACTTTATGTACCTCATGAATAAAGTCTTCATGGAGTACTTAGATAAGTTCGTTGTGGTGTTTATTGATGATATTATGATCTACTCGAAGGATGAGAAGGAACATGAGGAACACTTGAGGCTTACGTTGCTGAAATTTAGGGAGCATCAATTGTATGCCAAGTTCAACAAGTGTCAGTTTTGGTTGAAAGAGGTGCCATTTTTGGGTCGTATCATCTCAGGAGGAGGAGTATCGGTTGACCCTGGTAAAGTGAGGGATGTGTTGAAGTGGGAACCGCCGCAAAATGTCAAGGAAATAAGGAGTTTTCTTGGGATGGCTGGATATTATCGTAGATTCATCGAGGATTTTTCCAAGATAGCCAAGCCTATGACGGAGTTGCTAATGAAGGGAGAGGCGTTCCAATGGACTGAAGCTTGTCAAAACAGTTTTGAGGAGTTGAAGAAGAGGTTAACAACAGCCCCAGTTTTGGTATTGCCGGATGTAAGCAAGAGTTTTGACATTTATTGTGATGCATCAAGACAAGGACTTGGATGTGTATTGATGCGAGAAGGTCAAGTGGTCGCCTATGCGTCAAGACAATTGAAGAAACATGAGCAGAATTACTCAACACATGATTTAGAACTTGCAGCCGTGGTACATGCATTGAAGATTTGGAGACACTATATTCTTGGACATAGGTGTGAAATTTATACGGATCATAAGAGTTTGAAGTATATTTTCACACAAACGGATCTGAACTTGAGGCAACGAAGATGGTTGGAGCTCATCAAAGATTATGATTTGGGGATCAACTATCATCCGGGAAAAGCCAATGTAGTGGCTGATGCTTTGAGTAGAAAGGGAGTAAGTCATCAACTCACGGTTCGAGAGTTACCATTCGAGTTATGTAAGGAGTTTGAACGGTTGAACCTCGGGTTTGTAAATGAGATGAAGATGATGGAGTTAAACCCAACCTTGGAGCAAGAAATTCGAGAAGCACAAACCACGTATGAGGAGATCAAGGAAATCAAGGAAAGAATCGAAGAAGGGAGGGAATTCAGATTTGATGAAGACGAACATGGTACCTTATGGCTTGGAAAGAGAATCGTTGTGCCTAATGTAAAGCATATTCGGGAGACAATATTAAAGGAGGCACATGACTCGCCTTACACAATTCACCCCGGTTGTACGAAGATGTACAAAGACTTGAAGACTTGCTATTGGTGGAATAGCATGAAGAAGAACATAGCTGAATACGTAGCATTGTGTGATGTGTGTCAACGAGTCAAGGCGGAACATCAAAGGCCAGCCGGATTATTACAACCGTTGAAGATTCCGGAATGGAAGTGGGAAGAAATTGGTATGGACTTCATAGTTGGGTTACCGCGTACTCAGTCCGGGTATGACTCAATTTGGGTAATTGTGGATCGCTTAACCAAGTCAGCTCATTTTGTCCCTGTGAAGACCAAGTATACAGTTGCACGATTGGCCGAAATATACATGGATCATATTATGTGTCGACATGGAGTCCCTAAGAAGATAGTCTCGGATAGAGGTTCTCAATTTACCTCCTGATTTTGGCAAAAATTGCATGAAGCTTTGGGAACGAGGTTGAATTTTAGTTCAGCATATCATCCTCAAACGGATGGACAAACCGAGAGGACCAATCAGATTTTGGAGGATATGTTAAGAGCTTGTGCATTAAAGCATGGGAAAAGTTGGGACAAAAGCTTGCCATACGCAGAATTTTCATACAACAATAGTTACCAAGCAGGCTTGAAAATGTCACCATATGAAGCGCTTTATGGGAGGAAGTGTAGGACACCTTTATTCTGGAATGAGGCAGGATAAACTCAAGTATTTGGTCCGGACGTGTTGCAAGAAGCCGAAAAGCAAGTCCAAATAATTCGTGGAAACTTGAGGGCTGCCCAATCAAGGCAAAAAGGCTATGCGGATAATAGGAGAAGGAAATTAGCCTTTGAAATAGGAGATTTTGTTTACCTCAAGGTGTCACCAATGAGAGGTCATAAGAGGTTTAACATAAGAGGCAAGCTCGCACCTCGTTATATTGGACCATTCAAGATTTTGGACAAAAGAGGAGAAGTAGCATATAAGTTGGAGATGCCAGCTCATCTTTCAGACGTACATGATGTGTTTCATGTTTCCCAACTCAAGAAGTGTCTCAGGGTACCAGAAGATCAAGTGCCAATGGAAGAATTGGAACTAGAGGAAGATTTGACGTATGCCGAGCAACCGGTCAAAGTCTTGGAAACCAAGGAGAGAGTCACAAGGAACAAGGTGATTCGATGGTGTAAAGTCCAATGGAAGCACCATACCGAAAAAGAAGAACTTGGGAGCTAGAAGATGATCTCAAGAAGGAATTTCCCTATCTCTTCTCTTCCGCATCGAATCTCGAGGGCGAGATTCATTTTGAGGGGGGTAGGTTTGTAACACCCTCATTTTCATGCATCATGCCCTACATGCACTCTTATACATGTTTAACATTAACCCATAATAAGAGGAACAAGTTTAAAATTGATTTGGAACAAAACCACATTTAAAAATGTAGGAAAGTGCGGACTAGTCCGATTTTGCTGAGGACTAGTCCGATTTCTCTCTGTCTAAAAACGGACTTGTCCGTTTTTGCTGCGGATTAGTCCGATTTTTGCCTCTGGACAACTTCGGACTTGTCCGATTCTGTCCGGACTTCTAGTCCGGTATTCCATGAATCCTTGAAAATTTGCTAAGTCCCTGGACTTTTCCGGACTAGTCCGGTGTTCCAGCGGACTTGTCCGTTTTCCTTTCTGACTAAGATCGGACTTGTCCGATTTTTGGCAAGACTTGTCCGATTTTCTCTCTGGACGACTTCATACTAGTCCGGTCCTGTCCGGACTTGTCCGATATTTCGTGACTCCGAGATTGACCTTTTGTTTCACGACTTGTTTCTTGGGTTTCACGTCAAGTGGGCCTAGGGACGTCGTGCCCAACTCTTTTAGAGCCCATGTGGGACTCTAAACCGGCCTCTACTCATCCTAAACTTGAAATCCATCTAACCCTAGCCTCCACCCCTATATAAACAACCCCACCCCTTGGTTTGACATCTATTTGCCCATTTTCCACCCACCCAAACCCTAGTTCGTGGGGAGCCACCATCAAGGAGGGAGGAGAAGATCCCAAGCAAGAGGAAGAAGAGGAGGAAACAAAGGAGGATCAAGATCTCCACCAAGTTTCATCCTTCACCACCAATTCATCTCCAAGTTCATCACCAACCCTAGATCATCAACATCCAAGTGTTACCTTCAAGTTTCTTGGTTCATTGGAGTTCTAAACACCTGGTATACCTTCTATTATCTTTTCCTTACGTGAATTCAACCCCTAATCTCCAAATTCACGTCGATCTAGAAAACCCTAATCTGCTGATCTCGTCAAGTGCGGACTTGTCCGGTCCCTAGCGGACTAGTCCGATCTTTCTGGTTAAATTGTGTTGAATTAATTCTAAAATTTGATCTAATCGACCCCAAACCTATATAAACTTGTTAAAATCTATTAGAGCTAGTTAGTGATCATTAAAAGAAATCTAGTAACAAGTTCTACCTTGCATTGCATCAATCATGCATGTCATGTCATATTGAGTAATATTTGTGCACTCTTTGATTGTGTTTCTTGTCTTGTATGTTTATTGTGTGGATTAGACGGATTTGCGCTAGAGAGTGCCACGGAGGATCTACAACATCAAGAGTTTGAAGGCTTTGACCCTAATCAACAGCAAGAGCAAGGCAAGTGTCCTTGAAGCATATTGATCCTATTTTAAAATAAATGTTTTGTTTGCAAAACTGCATGCTTGTGTCAATTTGATGGGAATCCTATGGTAGGAAGTTTACTAGACTTGTTAAACCACCCTTGTCACCTGGAATTTATGGTAGAGAGTCGGGAAGGGTTTTTGCCTTTTTGCTTCGCTTAATCAACTGGGATGGGAAACAACTATATCACTCAATTTAATTATGCATGGATGAGATTATGGTTAACGTGAACTGGTTAAACATGGTATGGTAATGGATGATCTAAGCAAGCCTGGTATGTGGATGGGTTGGATGTTATGGTGGTTTGCTTGCTTTAGATCTAAGGACCGGTTCATGCGAGAATAAGCCAGGACTACAGTGCCACCACGAGGCCAAGTATGGGTGTGGCGTAGTTGATTAATTAGGGCTTTGCTAGTGCTGTTTGGACCATTGTGGATGCTCGGGGAAGGGGTAGTCGGATTGGGTTTGTTGATGATTGGTGGGACTACCCTGGGAGCTGAATGGCTCAATAGGGGGCCCTTGGTTGAAGATGTGCTCAGTTGGAGGCATCGCCACCGGTGAAACCTCAATGGGGTCTAAATAGGCTAGTAATCCCTTTGTAAAGGCTATTTTGTGATCTCTTGGCCACACACCAACGGAAGTATGTAATGTGATCGACGGGTCATGGGCATAAGGGAGGTTCTTAGTCGCCGAAGGGTGATGAAATCACGAACACGTGGGTAAAGAGGTACAAACTCTGCAGAGTGTTAATTAAAACTATCATGATAGCCGTGCTCTGGGTTATGAGCGCCTGGACAACTTCCATGATTAGAGGCAAATTGGAATTTGGGATGGTTATGGTTGGGTAATGGTTAAGGTTGATATTATGGTTATGGTTTGGTGATGGTTATGGTTTGGTAATGGTTATGGATGGTTATGGATTAATCTCTGGTAATGAATATGGTTGTTGGCAATGGTGAAATCTGGACTTATTGATGATGGTAATGAATTCAGTTTGGTATTATGGTATTACTCGTGATTATGATTGGTTTATTTCACATACTTATACTATATTGCTTTTCAAATGTTTTACTGTACTTTTCAGCACTTTGCCATTATTATTGTCGTCATTTGAATCAGCCACATGTCATACTTTCCACACATGCTGAGTACGACATGTACTCACTCTTGCAATTCCCCTCCCCCCCACAGTTGCAGGTCAGGATTGAGAGTTTAATGGTGATAATGCGGAGTTCTAGGTCGTGTCTACCGTCAGCTTTGCCTGTGGTGTTGATTGGAGCTGCGCATATATACCCTACCGCTTATGCTGCATAGTTGCTTTAGTTGCTTAATTAGTCTATTTCCGCTGCATTAGTTGAACTTGTCATTAATATTTATTAGAGCTTGTATTCGAGGATGATATGGTTTGTGTAATAAAATTTGGTTAATTAATCTTGTCTTGTGGTAATTTTTTGTATACTCTTTTGTGATTGCACTCGTATATGTGTGATGAACATCCTGGGCACACATATGCGTTAGCTTGGTTCAGTTCTCGGAACCGGGCGTCACAGTGATCAACAAAGTGTGATGAAATAAAGATAAACAATAATGAACATAGAGGTAAGCATTAGAGCAACAATAAGCATCACACATAGGAAGATAAATGTTTCATTACAAAGTTTTAAAAATTGGTACATGTCCTCGATCACAAAAGCTTAATAACTAATACTAGAGATAGTTCGAGTCTCAATCTAGTCTCAAGATCACCCCGTTTGGCATCAAGGCACCAAAAAGGGAAAAATCGAGGGGAATCACTCATCGCTGCTCCCTTCTTCAATTTCTGTCCGATCTTCATATTCACCATCATCGTCATTCACCGGAGCAGGATCTTCCTCTGAGTCCTCGAAGGTGGGTGGTGATCCAACCGGCTCAATCTCCAGCTTCTCACAGATAGACTTGATATTGGCATTCACATACTGTTGATGTTTCCGCTGCCTGACTTCGATCTTGCGGCAATAGGGAAAGATGGAGGAGAGCATTTTGAGGACGCCACCAGAGGGTTCATGGACAGGAGAAGAACCAGGAGGAGCAGCTGCAGACCTTGTGACATTCACATCCTGAGATTGTTTAGACCTCCTCTCAGCTCCGGGGGAGGAAGGAGCAGTTTGTGCTGAGGGAAGGGTGTACTCGGTGGGCTTTTGTGGCTTCAACCCCATATGAGAAACATCCTTGACAAACTCAAGTCCGGTCACTTTCTCAATCATGTACATGATGTACAGGGCATATCCGCAAGACCTATTGGGAATTGAGATGTTCACAATGTCGTTATAGATGTACTCAAAAAATTGAACGGTCTCCTTCCACTAATGACCTTCATTAGGGTCCTCAAGGTTCCTTGGATAGTCCCCACATCTCCATCTTTCGGGGTTATTGTCTTCCTCAAGATTCTGTTGAGGACTACAAAGAAGGGCTTCAGATATTTGCTGTTGGGAGGAACATAGGGCATCCTTGTGTCATAGAGGAACTTAAGCTCATCCTTCTCCAAGGGTTTCAGATTGTGGATGACAAGATCATGATCCAGAGTGTGTTCAAGGTGAAGAATCCTTGCGAATTCATCATAAGTGACACTATACTTGGAACCATGAGTCATCCAAGTAAGACTGTCTCCATCACCACGAGCAAAGTAGAGGGTAGAGTAAAATTGGGTGATGATCTCATTGTTCAAGTCATTCTCAAAGGAAAGCAGTTCCTTCAGACCGTGCCTCTCCAAAGCCTCAACCACCACACGAAAAGCAGGAAACCTCTTCGACTGCAGGTGTCCAACATTCACATCATTGACTCTTCACAACAGGATTCTTCATCTTCATGTACACGTGCTCGTAGTAGTCGGCATGGAAGTTGCTTCAGAATCTTGGGTCAGAGCATTGCCTAGGTTGATTATACACATCAATCTTACTGAAGTTATTGGCTTGCTCACCCCCTTTTCCAGTGAAATCCTCACTAGAAGGCTGCCTGTTGTGGTGACTAGGGTTTTTCATCTTCAAGGGCCCAATGGGACCACTAGCAAGTCCCTTCCCTTTATTGAGAGCCCTTTTTGGCCCTGATGAGCTCTCAGCAGCAGCTTTTCTTTGAGCCTTCTTGATAATAACCTTCCTCTTCTTAGTTAGATTGTCGTCGGAGGGTGGAGAGTGGACATTGACATCATGTCTTTTCTTCATAACTCTCTCCTTGGCTCTCCTCACTCTTTCGCGTTGAGCTTATTCATCAATGTGGAAAGAGCTATCATCTGAGCCTGAGACATCATGCCGAGATTTGAAGATTCGAGTTGGAGGAGGAAGAATCTGTCTGGATGAGTCTAGAGGGGAGAGTCCACTCGTCGAGTAGAGGATTTCCCACAGAGAAAGCTTCGATTTTGAGGGCTCAACCCGAAAATTGCTTCGGGGGCTAGGGTTTAGGAGAGTAGAGGGAGACCAAGTGGAGGGAGAGGTTTGGGATTCAAATTGGGCCGGCCAACCGCTTATATATGCGGCGGACCGGACTAGTCCGGTCACGGAGGTGGACTAGTCCGGTGCCCCTGGAATACCTAGGAATTTCGTCTGTCCAGACTAGTCCGATGGTAAACCTGACAAGACCGGTTTCAACAGACTTGATACATATAGAGATGATTCATAGTGATCCAAGGAGAATAATTTTGCAAATAATTTTGGTAATTACGACCAGTAGATAACTAACAATGAAAAGTGGTCATAAACTGCAAGATTTCCTCATTAAAATAGTTTTCTTAGAAGAAAGAGATGAAGAGGAGTTTTAACAATAAAATGTAACATTTGAAGTTTCAATCGGATATGCAACGTTTCAAGCAACATTTCGAGAGTCAAGAATGTTAAGCTCATTCCTAAGTTCACAAAACCTTTTCTCATCTAATGGTTTGGTAAAAATATCCGCAAGTTGTTTTTCAGTCCTAACATGTGAAATAGCAATGTCACATTTTAACGAATGATCTCTAAGAAAGTGATGACGGATATCTATGTGCTTAGTTCTTGAGTTCTCTACAGGGTTGTGTGCAATTTTTATTGCACTTTCATTATCACATAGAAGCGGGATATGGCTAAGATTGTAGCCGTAGTCCCTAAGAGTCTGTCGCATCCAAAGTAGTTATGCGCAACAACTACCGACTGCAACATACTCTGCTTCTGCTGTGGAAAGAGCAATGGAGTTTTGCTTTTTTTGATGACCAAGAAACTAAGGACCTACCAAGAAATTGACAAGTCTCTGATGTGCTCTTTCTATCGACTTTGCATCCTGCATAGTCGGCGTCAGAATAGCCTATCAAGTTAAACTTGGATCCTTTGGGATACCAAAGCACCAAGTTTGGTGTGTGCACAAGGTACTTAGGATTCTTTTTACAGCAATTAAGTGACAGTCTTTAGGTGCGGCTTGAAACCTTGCACACCAGCAAAGACTAAGCATAATATCTGGCCTATATGCACATAAATAATGTAAGGAGCCGATCATGGACCGATATACCTTTTGGTCCACATTTGGACCATCTTCATTGAGGTCGAGATGTCCGTTGATGGCCATGGGTGTCTTTATGGGCTTAGCTTTGTCCATAAGGAATTTCTTGAGAATGTCCTGTGTATATTTGGTTTGGCTTATAAATGTACCTTCTCTCAGTTGCTTCACTTAAAATCCCAAGAAGATCATCAATTCGCCCATCATTGACATCTCGAACCTATCTATCATAATTTTGCTAAACTCTTCACAGAAGGACTTGTTAGTGGATCCAAAGATAATGTCATCAACATAAATTTGACATACGAATAGATGATCTTCAAGATGTTTAGTGAAGAGTGTATAGTCAATTTTACCAATTTTGAATCCATTTTGAGTCAGAAAATCTCTAAGGCACTCATACCAAGCTCGAGGAGCTTGTTTGAGGCCAAAGAGAGCCTTACGCAGTTTGTAGACATGATTGAGATACTTTTGGTCTTCGAATCCTTGTGGCTGCTCCACATAAACTTCCTCCTTTATTGGACCATTTAGGAAGGCGCTTTTGACATCCATTTGATACAGCTTAAAATTATGGTGAGTAGCATATGCCAATAAAATACGAATGGACTCAAGTCTAGCTACAGGAGCGAAAGTTTCATCGAAGTCCAAACCTTCGACCTGAGAAGAGCCTTTGTCCACCAATCTCGCTTTATTCCTTGTTACTACTTCATGCTCATCTTGCTTGTTCTGAAAGACCCATTTGTTTCCAACGATGTTCGCCCTTGGTCTCTCCACCAGCTCCCACACTTCATTTCTTTTGAAGTTGTTGAACTCGTCTTGCATTGCCATCACCCAGTCTCGATCCCTTAAGGCTTCTTCTACCCTGTATGGTTCCAGAAAAGACACAAAAGAATAGTATTCACAGAAATTTGCAACTCGAGATCTAGTAGTTACTCCTTTAGAAATATCTCTAATGATATTATTGACAGGATGGTCCCTTTGCACGCTCTGATGTACTCTTGGGTGTGGAACTTGTGTAGTTGCTTGTTCTTCATTATCTTCATGTTCATTGTCTCCCCCTAGATCATTGCTTCCATGATTGTCTTGATATTCTTGATCTTCCTCGTCTTGATCTTGTGCAAGAGCTCCCCCTTGATCATTGCCTCCGTGTTGAAGTTCATCTTGTGCATTTGAGCCTAACGTTTGCTCTTGTGGTAAGATATCACCAAGTGCTATTTTCTTTAGCGCTTCATATGGAGCTTCCTCTTTATCTAGCATACACTTATCAACTTGCTCCACTTGTGAGCCGTTAGATTCATCGAACACTACGTCACGTGCTACTTCAACAAGGCCGGACACCTTGTTGAAGACACGATAGGTGTATGCATTCGATTCATATCTGAGCAAGAACCCTTCATCGAACTTCGAAACGAACTTCGAGGCCCTCATATTCTTGTTCAGAATAAAACATTTACAACCAAAGAATTTGAAATAAGATACATTAGGCTTTTTACTGGTAAGAAGCTCATATGGAGTTTTCTTCAGTAGTCGGTGGAGGTACAACAGATTTGTGGCATGACAAGCGGTGTTCACCGCTTCTGCCCAAAATTGATCTAACGTCTTATATTCATCCAACAGAGTTCTGGCCATTTCGATCAATGTTTTGTTCTTCCTTTCGGCCACTCCATTTTGTTGAGGGGAGTAGGGTGCCGAGAACTCATGTTTTATCCCTTCTTCATCGAGATACTCTTCGACTTGGGTGTTCTTGAATATTGTCTCGTTGTCACTTATGATATTCTTTATGGTTGATGAGCATTCATTCTGAGCTCTTTTCAAGAACTTCTTGAGGATTCCCTGAGTTTCTGATTTATCATACAAGAAAAATAGCCAGGTAATTCTTGAAAAATCATCAACAATTACTAAACCGTATTTGCTACCGTCGATGCTGATGTACGCAATTGGACCAAAGAGATCCATATGGAGAAGTTCCAGCGGCCTTGCGGTAGTCATCACATTCTTGGCGGGGTGTGGTGTTCCGACTTGTTTTCCTGCTTGACAAGCACAACACACCCTGTCTTTTTTCAAAAACCACATCCTTAAGACCAAGGATATGACCACCTTTTAGAAGTTTCTGCAGATTTCTCATCCCAACATGGGCTAGCCGTCTATGCCACAACCATCCCATGTTGGTGTTAGCAACCAAGCAAGTGTTGAGTTCGGGTTTATCTTTGTTGACGTCAACAAGATAAAGCTTTCCCTTCAACATTCCCTGGAATACAATAGAGCCATCGCTTCTTCTAAAAATGGTCACACCCTCATTAGTGAATAAACAGTTGTAACCTTTGTCGCATAGTTAAGATATTGACAAAAGATTATAATCTAGAGAGTCTACATGTAAAACACTAGATAAGGTGTGTTGAGAGGATATTTCAATGTTACCGCTACGAAGGACCTTTCCTTGGATGTTATCTCCAAAGTATATGCCTTCACCTGGATCCTTGTTGTACTCATACTCCACAAACATACCTCTCTCTCCGGTCATGTGATTTGTGCATCCGCTATCTAGCATCCATTTAGATCCACCGGAGGAGTAAGCCTGCAAAACAGAATTATTCCTTGGTTTTAGGTACCCAAGCTTGCTTTGGTCCTCTCAAGTTAGTCACAAGAGTCTCGGGCACCCACACACAAGTTTTCAAGTTCTTGTGGCGTGGCCTTGTATATTTAGCAATGACTTTCCCATATTTGTTTTTCATAAGAACATAGGAAGCATCAAATGTACGAAACAATATTTGTAAATCCAATTCATGGGATTTCTGCTTAACAAAAGTGATTCTATTCTTAGCATGATTAGGAGTAGAAATGTGTTTGTTCCTTTCAAAACCAAGAACATCTTTGACATTAGGAGATCTAGTGACAATATATGCACTGCGTGCATATTTGATCTTCTCCTTATCAAATATGCCGCTTGTGGGAGGATGCATATTATGAGAAGTTGAAGTTTTAGAAATAACATTCTTCTTGCAAGTGCAGGTTCCGATTGTTGTCGAACTCATATCTTTGGAGTAAGAGCTCTTGGAGGAAGAGGAGTAACTTTGCTTGAGCGACTCAACTTGCACCTCAAGGATCTTGTTAACTTTTGACAAGTTAGCAAGTTCTTCCTTGATTGCAATATGCGAGTCCTCTAGCTTTGAGTAAGTTTCCTTACTCAAGGCTAGCTCAAACTCAAGTGACTCGTTCTTCTCTCTTTCAAGCTCAAGAAGCTTTTCAACTTCTTGATATCTCTTCCTTTCACGGATGAGCATATCTTCTTGTCGGTTAACAAGTTCCTCCTTTTCAAAGATTTCGTTCGACAACATTTCCATTTTCTTTAAAGCAATTTTACTTAATCCTCTAAACATTTCTTCATTATCACTAGAGCTATCAAAGTCATCAATAGAGGAATTTAATGTAGGAGTAGTAAGTCGAACCTTTTTCTTGCCTTCCTTAGCCATAAGGCAAGTGTGGTTGTTCATATCCCGTCCTCCCATGTTTGGGAAGAGTGTGGCTCTCATAGTAGGTTTCTTGACTGCGATAGTGGCCATCTCTTATTCTTCATCGGAGGAGGACTTGTCGTTTGAGTAACACTCCTTGCCAATGTGAGCTTGATGGGCTTGTCTTCTTTTTCTGAAAATTTTCTTATCTTGAGGTCTTGTTTCCTTCTTCTTTTTGTCTTCTTCATAAGTGTAGTCCACCATGAAGTGACCATACTCTCCGTAGTTGTAGCAAGTGTGTCGAGCCTTCGATTTCCCTTTATCCTTGCTTTTGCCATCATTTGAATTGTTGCCGTGTCTTCTTTTCATCCTGCGCTTGAACTTCTTGATAAATAGTACCATTTCTTCATCATCAAGATCGGTACTCTCGTTGCTTGTATTTCCGTCGTCTTGGTCTTCACGAGTTCCTTTGAGTTTGGGTCTGCACGTTGCTTTGAGAGCGACTTCTTTCCTTTTGGAAGAGGTGAGTTCAGCTAAGTTTTTGACGTATTGATCCTCTTTCTCCATCATTTCATGATTTATGATCTTCCCCAACAACTCATCGAGAGTCATTTTGTGAAATACGGGGCCTTCTCTGATCATTTAGCAATGTGTGACATTTCTTGGCATGAAGGCTCTAATCATTATTTTGACCACCTCGTGATCCGTCCATTTCTTATTTCCATAGGCACGAATTTTGTTGATGAGTGCCTTCATCTGGTTGTACATGTCTTGAGGTGATTCGCCTTCTTCAATAGAAAATCTCCCCAACTCTCCTTCAAGCATCTCAATTTTAGCTTCACGAACTGACCTATTTCCTTCGTGAGCTGTCTTAAGTGTATCCTAGATTTCTTTTGCACTTTCTAAACCATCGATCTTGGTGAATTCCTCTCTGCTTAGTGATGATGCGATCACCACGACGGCTTGTGCGTTTCTGTGAATCTCTTGTTCTTGTTCTTGAGTGAGTTCCTCATCCGTGTCTGAGATATCTATGCCTGTGCAAACAATGTGCCACAGACTAGGGTTCATAGATATTAGATGCATTTTCATGTTGTACATCCACATGGTGTAGTCACTTCCGTCAAACTGTGGAGGCTTTCCAATAGGAAAGAGAGATAGGGATTGTTTGAATTGAGACGGTTGTAGTTGTAAGGATGTCGGGAGTAGTCGTGATGACCACTCCCAGTCGTCTTGTCTTCTTCTTTTCCTTTTTGTTCCAGCAGTTTCTTTCTCAGGGGTGCCTTTAGCTGTCGCACTTCTTCATCATCATGTGGGCTTTCTTTCAGCACATCGAAGGCTTTAGCTTCTTGTTCCTCCTCATTGATCTTCGTCTTTGGAATATTCTTGTTCTTCTCAGAGGACATTGATCTCTCCGAGATGTGAGTCACGTTGACGGAGAACCTTGCTCTAATACCAATTGAATGTGGCCTAGAGGGGGGTGAATAGGCCTTTAAAATTTCCTGCACACTTAATAGAGTAGTCAAAAACTTGTTTGACCGGACTAGTCCGGTTGTGTGGGCGGACAAGTCCGTTGTGCTGAAAAATGTGAATTGATTAAGTGTTGTTTGGGAAACTAGATTCTTTTAGCAGCAAAAATGAGAACAACATATACTTTGGTTTACGATTATTGTATGAATGCACGTGGAAACTTATAAGCAACTTAAATTGATGTTTAGTAATCAAGTGATCTAGTGAACAGAATGTAAAAGAAATAAGGCACAATAGACACGGATTTTTACCGAGGTTTGATCTCACCACATGATCTACGTCCTCGTTGAGGAAGCTCACACAGAGCCTGGTCTCCAACCCTATTCCTCTTCAAGTCACCACACAGGCCGACTTGATTCCACTAGCACGGGTAATCACCGAGTTTGACGATCTCCCAATCCCGAATCCAAGTGTTCAATTGATTTTACTCTTTTTGCACTTTAGATGTGTGGGGAGATGTGTTTTGGGCTCTTGGGACAAGGTGGTGGTGCTAGGGTTTGTATATTCAGCAGTATTCGACGTGTATCGTGATAGGAAAGCCGTGGATCCTCTTTTTATAGTGTTTCCAAAAAGTTACCATTGTAAAACCCTAATACCGGACTAGTCCGGTGCAAGTCCGGACTTGTCCAGTCACAGTGCAACTCAATGTCCAGAAAGTTTGTTGGACTAGTCCGGTTGGAAAACGGACTTGTCCGACCCTATGTGAAGATGGACTCCAGAAAGTCTGGCGGACTAGTCCGGTTGGAAAACGGACTAGTCCGACCCTATGTGAAAGCAGACTCCAGAACGTCTGGCGGACTAGTCCGGTTGGAAAACAGACTAGTCTGGCTCTATGTGAAAGCAGACTCCAAAAAGTCTGGCGGACTAGTCCGGTTGGAAAACAGACTAGTCCGGTGCACTGTGAGATGTTAGGTTAATTTTAAAAACCCTTACCCCTGTGGAAGGTCGTGAGCTCTTGGGATGTGTGTCTTTCATACACTCCCTATACATTTAAAATCTATTTTGTTCTTCCAAGTTCCATCAAAGTATTCCTCTTTAGACACCACTCCATTTTTCACCTTTTTGTGTGCACCGAGTTGTTTCACTTTGTTTGTCCTGCAATCATCTCAATAGTTTCATTAGGATCTCATATGTTCGTCATCAATTAGCCAAAACCCACAAGGGATATCCTAGATGCAATTACACTGATGCTGTTGATGAGCATCACAAAAACCTCAATGAATTGAACGAGGTTCTTCTGAAGCACCGAGCGGACCTTGATGCTAGGGAAGAGAAGCTCCTGAAGCAGTAGGAGGATATTTGGAAGAGGGAGGTGGAGGTAACCCAGAAGTTGACTCTAGGTGAATAGAATTTGGCAGATCACAACAAAAAGCTGGATCTATGGAGTAAGGAGGAAAAGGAGAAGTACTGGAAACTGGGGCAGGAGCTCTCGAAAATAGAAGCTGATGTTGCCACCAGGGAAGGAAAAGTGAGAGGTAGGAAAAAAGACCTGGCGGAAAGGCAGAACCGCATCCACCTCTGGGAGACGGAGCTAACCGATCGCGAGAAGCAAGTTGCTGAGAATATGCAGCAGCATGCTAAATAAGTTGAGCGCCTCGCTCGGGAAGGTTCGGAGCTTGCAGCCGACCGGAAGTCACTGGAGGAGCTGCGAAGCTTAAAGAAGACGGAGTCCATTCAAGTGTGGGACTTCTTGGGGCGAGCCAACGACGCACTGACGCCACTAGGCTTCAGTCCTATACGTCCGGACAATCCAGAGCTGGACATGGACCGAGCGCTAGTGGCCCTCACTGCTGCTTGCGGCAAACTCGACGCGATGGGTGACATCATTGCGGACCAGCTCCAATTCTCCGTGGAACCGGTGCTCCAAGGTTCTGTTGCTGAAGAGAAGGACGCCGCCAAGGCCAGCGACCAAGAAGTTGCCAAGAAAGTCACCTCATTCTTTTGTAGGACTTAGTACCTCCAGTAGCTAGGACTTTTTCCTTTTGCCTTATGCTGTAATCCCAATTTTGTAATCCAGTGCTTCGAATTAATGAAATCCACTTTGCCATGAATTTCACTTTATTGTTGTTTTGTCTTGAATATACTGTGCTCTGTCTTGTTGGCCCCCTGGTATATGTGCACAATGGTAGTGTGTACATGTACCAAAAGGATTTGACAGCATGTTGATGACTTGAATGCATCGAACTTGTAGATTTTAGGTATGAAGTCTTTATTTCCAATGCGTCGACGACGGGCCCCCTGGGATTTGCGGAGCTTGGTAGCTCTGACGGTACCGACCATCAACGTATAAAATATCGACAGCGGGCCCCCTAGGATTTATCGGAGCCTGATAGGTCCTGTCGCGCCTAATGTCAACACACAGATTGTTTGAAGGTAGGCCCCCCCCAGGGGTTGTCAGAGCTTTGTAGCTCCGACATCACCCATTGTCAACATATTAAATGTCGCCGGCAGGCCCCCTTGGAGGATGTGGGAGCTTAGTAGCTCCGACGTCGTCCACCATCGCTATTAATTTCTATTTTTCCAGCACATTGATGACTAGAAAAGAGTAAAATTCATCCTCTTGTCTATAAATCGTTTGTGAATTATCATTCTTATTTGAGTTTTAAATCTGAAGAAACTTGTCGGTACCCTGGAAACCGTACACCCCTTGAGGTTATAAAGATCTCAAAGGAAAGTCATCTACTTGATTTGAAGACCTTCGGAGGCCCACATGTCAGATATAACCGGACCCGCTTCTCCCACTACAGGAAAAGCGATCATTTGCGATGGCTGAATTTATTTGCGACGGCCAGCCGTCGCAAATAGCTTAAATTGCGACGGCCCGCCTCTGGCCGTCGCAAATAAGATGGCCGTCGCGAATAAGAGCTTATTTGCGACGGCTTTCGGACCGGCCATCGCAAATAAGCGGTTATTTGCGACGGCCAACCCTAGGACCGTCGCAAATAACAGAGCCGTCGCAAATAAACCCTTATTTGCGACGGCCGGTTAAACGGCCGTCGCAAATAGGATTTAATTGCGACGGCCGTAAGTCCAGGCCGTCGCAATTAATACGGTCGTCGCAAATTAGGGCTTATATCGGGACGCTCCACCCCGACCCTTCATTTTCCTCAACACCCCGCCGCCGCGCCCCCGCCACCGCCGCCGCGCCCCCGCCGCCGCGCCGCGCTCCCGCCGCCGCGCCCCCGGCTCCGCCGCCAGCCAGCCGCCCTCGGCCCCGCCTCCGCGCCCGCTGCCCTCGGCCCCCGCCTCCGCGCCCCCGCCACCGCCGCCGCGCCCCCGCTGCCGCGCCGCGCTCCCGCCGCCCACGCCGCCGGCTCCGCCGCCGGCCCGCTGCCCTCGGCCCTGCCTCCGCGCCCGCCGCCCTCTGCCCTGCCTCCGCGCCCGCCGCCCTTGGCCCCGCCTCCGCGCCCGCCTCTGCGCCCACCGCCCTCGGCCCCCACCGGCGTCGCCTCCGCCTCCGGCCCGCCTGCCTCCACCTCCGGCCCGCCGCACCACCGGCGTCGCCGCTGCCGGCCCGGACCGCTGCGCCCCCGACCGGACCGCCGCGCCCCGACCTTGAGGTCAGTGCTACTCCCCCCTGTTTTAGGGTTTTTTTTCAGATGTAGCTAGCAATTTTGTTAAGAGGTAGTAGCAATTAGCTATAGTAGCTTAGAATAGCTTGTATAGTTTATTTAAGGATTGAATCACTTAATTATAGAAGATGTAATAAAAAGGGCATTTGCTAGAGCAGTTTTATGCATACGGCGAAAGAACTTGAGTGTGTGTATGTATGGGAACGATGCCATGTAATAGGCCCCCGGCCCCCCGCCGCCCCTGTGCCCCCCGCTCCGCCGCACCCTCGCCATCGGCCCGACGCGCCCCGACCCCGCCGCCCCCAGCGCGCCCACCGCCCCCAGCCCCCCGCCGCCCCTGCGCCCCCGGCCCCACCGCACCCTCGCCATCGGCCCGCCGCGCCCCGACCCCGCCGCCCCCAGCGCGCCCACCGCCCCCAGCCCCCCGCCGCCCCTGCGCCCCTGGCCCCGCCGCACCCTCGCCATCGGCCCGCCGCGCCCCGACCCCGCCGCACCCAGCGCGCCCACCGCCCCTAGCCCCCCGCCGCCCCTGCGCCCCCGGCCCCGCCGCACCCTCGCCATCGGCCCGTCGCGCCCCGACCCCGCCGCCCCCAGCGCGCCCACCGCCCCCAGCCCCCCGCCGCCCCTGCGCCCCCGGCCCGCCGGCCCCGCCGCTAGCCGCTAGCCGTGCCCCCGAGCCGTCGCAATTTAACTGGCCGTCACAAATAATTGCCTTCATATGGATTGTTCAATCTTCGAATGATTGTTGATCGAATGAGTAGAAATTGTTGCTCGATCTTGATGTTAATTATGCTTAGTTGTTAATGATGTTGGTTTTGCAAATTTGTTGATAATGTTATTGATTATGTAGATGTTAAGCATGCTTATGTTTTGCTTTAGTATTCTTAATGTTTATGTTCATTGCTGCTTATCGTTATTGAATTAAGTTATTAAATGTTCAAATTTTGATTAATTGTTATGTTTCTTTTAGCATGTTCAATATTCTTTATATATATAAATATATAAATATATATATATATATAAGCGGGTTAAAACGATAATGTATCAGAAGAAATATCAAAAGAGAGAGGAGATATTCTACGCCATATCGCCTGCGGTGAGCATGACAGCGGAGGAGAGGCCGGCAGCGGAGGACGGCCCTGACTATGAAACTTTCAACTCTGACCCACTTTTCTCCTCACTCTCGTTCTCATTCCTCATTCGTAAATGATTTATAAATGAACATGAGCAACGTAACCTATAGCAATTGATTACCCGTTTCGGATCGGCACGTCTCACATGCCATTGGCATGTGAGACGTGCAGGTTCGGAATTGTCCCTTTTTGGACAGCCTCGGAGTGACCGAGGGGGCGTGGCTTGTGACGAGACGTGGGTCCGGATTTGGACGAGATTTCGATGGCGTAACCCTGTTGTTCTCTGCTGCACCATTTTTGGGCGTGCAGTGGAGAACAGCGTGGTTATGCTGCCGAAATTTCGTTCGAATCCGGATCACGCGTCTCGTCATGAGCACGCTCCGCTCGGTCACTCTTGGGTGGGTTTAGGATCTATCTGCCTAGGTTGTAGGGCCGTGACATAACACAACAATACATTAACGACAATTTCTTTCGCATTAAACTGCAGAGTCAAACATGGGTGAAGACCGCAGTTGGATGTATACTGGCTGGAAGAGCAGAAATGGTGGTCACTCCGATGAGTGGTTTATCAAGTTAGATCAATTTTTGGATCGAGCATTTTCGTTGTCAACGGAAGATATGGTGCGGTGCCCATGTACAAAATGCCGAAACACTAAGTTTTTGAGAAGATTGGAGCTTTCGTTTCACTTATGTCGAAACGGTTTCACTCCACAATATGAAGTGTGGACCTTCCACGGCGAGACTAATTCTCGAGTCATAGCCGAAGTGGATGAGGATGATGATATAACAGAGGTTGATAGGATGGATGAGATGTTAGAAGCTCTTGAAGTGGAGGATCCTCTTACAAATGAGGCAGAGAAGTTCTTCGAGGAGCTGAAGAAATCACAAGAGCCGTTGCATGAACACACGGCTGTGACCGTACTTGCTTTCTTGACCAGATTTATGGCAATTAAGTCCAAGTACTTTTTTTCCATCAACTGCTACAATGATCTCATGAAATTGATTTGCGATATCCTTCCACAACCTCACAAAGCGCCACCAGATATGTATCAGTCAAAGATCAAGATATCTGGTCTCGGTATGAAGTATGAGAAAATTGATGTGTGCCCAGACAACTGCATGCTATTCTGGAAAGAGCACGCCAATGAGAAGATGTTCTTGAAATGTGGTAAATCGAGATATGTCGAAGTTGTTAATGACGATGGCGATAATGTGATGACAGATGTCGCACATAAGCAGCTTCGTTACTTGCCTGTGACACCTCGGTTGAAGCGGATGTTTCTTTCAAAAAGAACCGCAAGACACATGAGATGGCACAAAGAAGGTAAACGTGAGAACAAAGAATTCTTGACGCATCCGTCCGACGGTGATGCATGGAAGGCGCTAGACCGTTTCAATCCAGACTTTTCTCGTGATGCGAGGAATGTTCGCATCGGATTAGCGATAGACGGATTCTCACCGTTCAGTACGAATGCCGCGCCATACTCATGTTGGCCTATCTTTGTCATTCCGTACAACCTGCCACCTGCTTTTTGTATGAGGAACGAGTTCATGTTTCTCAGCCTCATTGTACCTGGACCTGATCATCCCGGGTCACGTCTCAACGTGATGTTAAAACCGCTGATCGAAGAATTGAAAGTCTTGTGGACAGGAGTCGAAGCGTACGACAGTTACAAGATGCAGAAATTCAACCTTCGAGCTGCTTATTTGTGGTCCGTCCATGATTTGCCGGCATACGGCATGTTTTCCGGATGGAGCACTCACGGTCGTCTGACGTGTCCGATATGTGCTTCAGACACGGATTGCTTTCGACTAACTCATGGAGGCAAAATATCTTACTTCGATTGTCACAGACGTTGGCTGCCCTCGAATCATATATTTAGGCAGCAGAGGCATGTCTTTCGAAAGAACACTGTTGTCACTAAAGGACCACCGAAGCGTCTCAACGGGTCAGAAATTTCTGATATGTTGGACAAACTGGTGCCTGATGAAGGTCGTCCTGGATATTTCGTAGGTTATGGAGAGGAACACAATTGGACTCACATATGTGGACTTTGGGAGCTACCATATGTGAAGTCATTGATTCTAATGCACAACATTGATGTCATGCATCAGGAGCGTAATATGAGCGAAAGTATCATAAGCACTTGCATGGATATGCCTGGCAAAACGAAAGACAATTATAAAGCTAGACTAGATTTGGCAGACATTTGTCACCGTCCAACTCTTGAAATCTCTGAAAGTGGTGGAAAGCCACGTGCTTCTTTCTGTCTTCGATCGAAAGAAAAGAAAGAAGTTATGAAATGGATGAAAACTTTGAAATTCCCAGATGGTTACGCAGCTAGCCTGAAACGAGCCGTAAATGTTAACACAGGAAACCTCACTGGGTTGAAGAGTCATGATTATCACATTATAATGGAAAGACTCCTACCTGTTATGTTCCGAGGCTATCTAGATGATGCAGTGTGGAAGGTTTTAGCCGAGCTCAGCTATTTCTATAGACAGCTTTGTGCTAAAGAAATCAAGATCGGGATGATGGATAAGTTAGAGAAGGAGATACCCATACTTTTATGTAAGAT
This sequence comes from Tuctoria greenei, assembly GCA_036927565.1. Classification (NCBI taxonomy): domain Eukaryota; kingdom Viridiplantae; phylum Streptophyta; class Magnoliopsida; order Poales; family Poaceae; genus Tuctoria; species Tuctoria greenei. The sequence continues at coordinate 55,777,625 of JAYESD010000010.1, read as the reverse complement.
GGAAAATTTTTTTCCACCGGGTTTCTTCAATCCAATGCAACATCTGCTTATCCATCTTCCATTCGAAGCTAAAGTTGGCGGTCCTATGCAATATAGGTGGATGTATCACATTGAAAGAGCGCTACGATATCTGAAACCAATGGTTGGCAACAGGGCAAGGGTGGAAGGGTGCATCGCTGAAGCATATGCTCTTAAAGAAGTTGGATACTTTTCAAGTGTCTACTTTGCGGAAGAAAACAATTTCAATACTTCGGCGATGCGGTACAATGTGGACGAAACACCACCTCTAAGCGACCTTTCCATTTTTCAAACGAGAGGCACCACCGTTGGTAGCTACACGACCTACGTGCTATCCGAATAGGAAAGGACTGTTGCTTTACTCTACATGTACGCAAATATAGAAGGCATGCAGGTATACTTCGAGTAAGTGTTTCTCCTATGTTTATGCTAATCTACATATTTTGCTACACATGTACTCTAAAAGATGTTTTTTCATGTTCAGCGAGTTCCACAGACAATATTGGCCACATAGGCATCAACCTACGGCCAAACAAGTAGAAGCGATGCGAAAGGAAGGAATAAATGGGGGACAGAGTTTTCTATCTTGGTTTCGAGAATATGTAATATTCTCTCGTCTTCTATGTATTATAAATTACTATTATTAAAGAAGTATTATGTAATATTCTCTCGTCTTTTATAACAGTGTCGGACTCACAGTGTCCATGAAGATTTACGGCAGCTATCTTATGGATTGGTGAATGTTAGAAGCTATGGTCGATATGACGTAAATGGCTTCCGATTCCGTACAACTCATTTTGAAGCTCATCGTCCTCTTGCGGCAACATCAAATTCCGGTGTTGTGACGAGAGCAATGGACACTCAAGGGAATTTAACCGATTATTATGGTATCATTAACAAAATCCTTGAATTTACTTTTACCGGAAATAAGACCCTTCGAGTTGTCTTCTTTGACTGTGACTGGTTTGATCGTACTCATGGAACTCGAGAAAACCAATTTGGAATGGTGGAAGTGAAACATAAGGACCGACTACGGGGTTACGATACATTTGTTCTTGTGCATCAAGTTGAACAAGTGTATTATCTACCTTATCCATGCACGAAGCTCAGTGCTTGGTGGGTGGTATATAAGGTGAATCCTCGTGAGCGGCTATATACTCCTGGGGATGATGGTTACCATGATAGCGAAGACGTTGAAGAAGTGTACCAAGAAGAAGAGTTGCCAGACACTTTTATCGTCGAGCTTGGTGCAGGACTCGATCAATTAGTTGGAGATGTTGAAGACGTTGAAGATGTAGAGGCAGATGATACGCGAAAACGAAAATTAGAATAGGCCACGATGGAAGATCGTTGGGCTGGTTTAAGGAGTAGGGCACAGGCACATGACAATGATGTTGATGAATTTTGAAAGTGACTACAAGTAATGTTTTCTTGAAGATAGTAACATGAATTTTATATATTTTATTTGCATATTTACTAATTATCTAATTACAATAGGATGGCGTAAAAGAAGGGTAAGAAGGTGCCGCCGACGAGGGGGTTCTACCCCTCTAGACCTGAGGATGCTTTCGTTGGTGCCTCGTCGACTGGCAGCAGACGCTCTCAGCTGCTGGGGCACGTTCAGACCAGCTCTAGAGCTTCGTCACAGGTAAATGTCACTCGTTTTTGACAAATTATTTAAATTCAAATTCACATTAAACTTACTTATGAATCATTTGAATGTTGTAGTCCTCACCGGCTGACTCAGAGGCTGCAGCGCCTTCGGTGAGCCAGCCTTCGGCGAGGCAGCCCTCGGCCAGCCAGCACTCAGCGAGGCAGCCTCGGCGAGTCAGCCCTCGGCCAGCCAGCTCCCGGCTGGCGATGACTTTGTTCCTGAGGCCTTTGACTCGGCTGGTGAGGAGCCGTCTGGGTCACCTGACGTGGCGCCCCAGCAGACGCAGAGGACGAGGAGGACTCACTTTGTCAGTCCTCCCGCGGTCCCTTCACAGAGGATCGTGATTCGTCCAGTCGGAGACAGGTAATAAAAATTATAGTTTTCAATTTTAGTTTCTTTTGATTACTTAAGTAATGAATGAATGAATAAATATCTTACAGGAGTTGGGACGACTTGTCTTTCACCAGTGAGAAACACCAGAGACCGGTGAACGGTGTCCTCGGGTCCATAGTGCGTTTGCACTATCCCGGGGTCATCGACGGAGTGCCTGCTCTTTTGTGGGAGGACTACGCACGCGTCCATCACCAGGAGCACGGCAACCTTCAGGAGGCCGTATGGGCCGATTTTATGGTAAGTATGTAAAAAAGTTTCTAAGTTACAACTATTAAACTCTTTTAGTGCACATCTCTTCAATATATTCTTTATCGCAGGCAAGATATACTTTAGAGGACCCGGACGACCATCGCATGTTTGAGGATGCGAGGCGAGTGTTTCACTTCAACGCTGCCAAGGCGCTTCGACAAGCTTTGTAGAACGCCTGTGTTCAAATTATTAATGAGCACTTGAAGGCGAACCAGCAGCACGTGTTACACTTCCGGCAAGAGAGCGAGAGGCACCTGACGGAGGAGGAGTACGCGCAGGTACGTGGAGTGTAGTAAGTATTTTTTTCTGATAATGTCCTCGATGGTACTTTTAACGACTTTCAACTATGTGCAGGGCCACGTGAGCTGGTTGCAGGGTCGGAACGATGCATTTCGGGCCCTTTGTCGCTACTGGGCTAGTGACGAGTTTAAAGCTAAGTCCGGGAAGGCTCGAGACTGCAGAGGGTTGGAGGGGAAGAGCAGACACGGGCAAGATAACCACTTGCGTTTAGCTAAACACATGGTAAGTGTGTGTAACTTATGTTTATATATTAATAATATATTGTTCGTACTAACACGTATTGACAGGAGCGCGAGACGGGGGTGCCGCCCACCCCTGCTGAGGTTTGGAAGAGAGGTCACAGGGACCCTTCTCAGCTGACGGGGTGCAGTCAGGCTGCAGCCGAGCGGTTGGTAAGTTTAGAAACCATTCATATTACATATAACTATATAGATTGTTGAACTTACACGATTTTATTGTTTTGCAGGCTAAGTACGGGGAGGAGGCTAGGAAGATACACGACGAGGATTTCGATTGGGAACGTCAACCGATCGATCCTCAAGCCGCGTATGCAACCGGTGGTGGAAAAGCACACAGAAGGTGAGTTTGCAAGTCATTTTATTGTTTTCAATTCAAAGTATTCAAGATATTTTAATTTCATATTACTGACTCTCTTTTTTATAGGCTCGCCATATTCGACGGAGTTGTCGACTCGAGGGCGGGTAGACCTGCGAGAGGCAGCTCCACGCAGGCTTCGGGTACGGGAGGTCGCCGCTCGCAGAGGGACATTGAGATGCAGTCCCTTCAAGAAACTGTAGAAGAAAATGAAAGGCGACATGAGGAGGAAAGGAGGGCGATGGAGGCCACGATCCAAACCCAGGCAGCAGCGTTGGCGCAGATGCGGGAAGCAATGGAGGTAACAATCTAAAAATTAAAATTCTCATTAATTCAGCTTAAATGACTTACTAATAGGTAGCATTTAATGTTTGCAATGACAGGCCATCGCTCGAGCGCAGGGTCTGGGAATCCAGCTACCGGTACTACCACCGGTCCTCCCAGGCGATCCTTCTTCAGCGGGTCAGGTAAGTCTCTATGTAATACTTCTTCTCCAGCGTAATAAGATTGAGATAGATGAAAGAGACAGATAGTTAGATAGAAGAAAATGATTGAGATAGAAGAAAGAAAGAGATAGAAGAAAGGGAGACAGAAGAAAGAGTGAAAGATAGATAGAGTAGGATGGGAATGAAGAGAGAGTAAGATGTAGATGGAGATAGAGAGAGGGGAAGGTAGAGGGAGGGAGATGTAGATGGAGATAGAGGGAGGAAGATAGAAAGAAAAGGATAGCAATAGAGAGATAGAGTGAGCAAGAAAGATAGAGTGAGAGACAAAGAGAGAAATGAAAAGAGAGAGGAAGAGAGGGTGATCTAGATGAAGATAGAGGGAGAGGGAGGGAGAGAGATGTTGATGCATTTATATTCTAACTCTAAGTTTTATTAATTGCAGGGATCCGCGACGGCTGCACAAACGCCATCGCCTTCGCTACCGCCGCCTGGATTGAGGCGCGACAACGACGACTTCGACTTCGGAGGTGGCTTCGGAGGTTAGATGGGCGAGTGAGCCCTTTTATTTACTTTGTTGATGACGATGTGAGATGTATCGGAATTTTAGTTTGTGATTGTGATGATGTTTGTGTATGCTGTGTATATACTATGTAAATTGTCTATATTGTGTTTGTTGTGATTCTGGCCATCGAGCCGGGTAGTGTTTTCTGTTTTTTTAAAAAAATAAAAAACCTTATTTGCGACGGCTTTTTATACAATACCGTCGCAAATAAGGGTACAAGCCGTCGCAATTAAACCACAGTTATTTGCGACGGCCTGGCCGTCGCAAATAAGAATTAATTGCGACGGCCTGGCCGTCGCAAATAGAGTCGTGGGTCCCGGAGGAGGACACGTGGGCCCTGCCCTCTGAACTTATTTGCGACGGCCTGGCCATCGCAAATAGTGGAACTTAATTGCGACGGCTATACCGTCGCAAATAAGCTTTAATTGCGACGGCTGGGCCGTCGCAAATAAGATCGCGGGGCCCACCAGCCCGCAGCAACAACTTGCGATGGCCTCTCCTAGCCGTCGCAAATAAGCTTATTTGCGACGGTGGCCGTCGCAAATAAGCTTATTTGCGACGACATATTTGCGACGGCCGAAAGCCGTCGCAAATAAAGAAAGCCGTCGCAAATAGCTTATTTGCGACGGCATCTGGCTTATTTGCGACGGCTTCGGCCGTCGCAAATCGTCGGGATTCCTTTAGTGTCCAACATGGTTAATCCCAGGGTCACCACGTGTACTATTAAACCGGAGCTACCGCCCACATGGGGGAAGCTTCGGGCCATGTACCGAAATGGCACCTCCGGACTTAATCGCAGACCGAGAGAAGCTCCGGACCTGACACGTGTCAGGTAGCTCCGGAGCTACCTGTTTCCCACCATATGCTCTGGAGCTGCCATGTGTCCAACCGTCAGAACTTCAACCTTTGACCTCCAGAAGACTCCATAACGGCTCCGGATCTTCAAAGGGGAATCAAGGACTTCAAGACCCGATTAAGTGTCATTAATACCATATTAATGACACACGATCGGATGACCTTAATTACCAGTAACAGTGCTATCAAAGCCCATTACTCGATCGTTAAGGACAATTAAATGTGTTGAATAAGTGTCAATACTAGTAACTGCCAGGGCCACATGTCGGGCCAGGCTAACTTGTAACGGCCTGTCCTTGTACTATAAAAGGACAGGCCGACGACGCACTCTAGGGGTTGAGTCAGGCTGGACACACGTGCCATAGACGCTCAACATAAGCTCATACATCTAATACAACACCAACACACCCGTGGAGTAGGCCCGAACCACGTAAACTCCTGTGTCTCCTGCGTCGTTTACTATTCACCTTCTCGAATCTCCGTGCGCCCACACCGAACATCAAACTCCTCTAACACTTTAGTAGTGTCAGGAGATCTACCGGTTCCAAACCACTGACAGTTGGCGCGCCAGGAAGGGGTCGCCTGAGATTTTGAGAATGGTGAACTCAGCTTCTGGATCATCCAACGGTCAACCTGCTGCTCAAGCTGTTGGGGGCAATCCCTCCAACATGCAGCCACCAGCAGGAGTCACACTCCCACCACCACCGCCTCCACCAGCAGATCAAGCTGGGCAACGTGATGGTGCGCCGGCGTCAATCACTGCGTCGACAAATCATGACAACCTGGAACACGTGCTCCATGCAGCGCGTGCTCTTCTCCAACGCCACCACCTCCGGATGCATCCCAAGATGCATTGGAACAGTGGAGGGCCGATGTGGAGCATTTGGTTGCAGCAGCAGCCGAACGCCTCAGCAACCAGGGTCCTCCTCCTTCAGGACGAGCCCCGTCGCAGCGGCGGACTTTGTCTGGTAGACTTGGTCCGCACATTTCCAATAGCAGGAGACGTGCTGCATCACAACAAGTGATGTTATTGCCCTCCGGGGCACGACGCACTCACACGGTATCTAGGCTATCAACTCATGACCTCCGGGCGGAGCTTGATCGCCGATACCGCCAGCAAGATGGCCGAGTCCATATTGAGCATGCTCGTGAAAGACGGGAAGCTTAGGACCTTTCTGCTCCTAAAGGAGTAGCAGGAGGCTGTTCAGCTCTGGCCATACATCTGCGTATAGTCAGGTGGCCACAGAAGTTCCGGCCTCACCTGCTGGAAAAATTCGACGGGACTGTCAATCCCGCCGAATTTCTTCAGATCTACTCCACTGCAATCTTGGCAGCTGGAGGGAACGAGGCCATGATGGCCAATTATTTTCCAGTGGCCTTAACTGGGACCGACAGATCCTGGTTTATGAGCCTTCCACCCAACTCTATCTACAGTTTGGAGGAGCTGAGCCGGCAGTTCACCGCCAACTTCGGGAGCTCATACACCCGACCAGGCACTGAACTGGACCTTTTTGCAGTCGTTCAAAAAGGGGGAGAATCCCTACGATCATTCATCCAGAGATTCTCTCAGGTACGAAACACTATCCCTTCTATCTCTAGCGCCTCTGTCATTGTGGCATTCAGACAGGGTGTACGGGACATGAAGATTTTGGAGAAACTGGCAATCAAGGAGATCACCAGTGTCATGGAACTCTTCAGCTTGGCTGACAAATGTGCCAGAGCTGCGGAGTGCCGTGAGATGCACTCCAAACCAACCTCGGAGGGTCACAAGAAATCCTCCAAAGAAGAAGCCACTACCTCTGGGGGTGGCAAGAAGAAAAAGAAGACCAACGGCAAGAAGAAGTCGTCAGCCGACACATCCAACGTTGCAGCTGCTGCAGCTCCGGGTGGCCGGGGGCCATGCCCCGAGAAGCGACCTCGACCGTCTTCTGAAGACGGTGGCAAACCCAAAGTGTGGTGTCCCATTCACAAAACAGGCTGCCACAGTTTGGAAGACTGCCGGGAGGTCCAAAACCTTGCCGAGTGCTACAACAAACGCCGGGAAGAATCTCCTTTCCGACAGATGGAAGGAAAGCAAAAAGTCGACGAAGCTCCGACTGAAGAGGAGTTAGGATTTCAGGATCCCAAAAAGGTCCTGAGGGCCGTTTACACCTCCGTCGATGATGATTCTGACGTCTCTGATAACGAGCGTCGGAAGACCATGAACACCATTTTTGGTGGATCATGGGACATCACCTCCCGCCGCGTCATCAAGACTATGCGTCGGGATATGGCTGCTGTAGCTCCTACAGTTAGGCCGGAACCTCATCGGAAGTGGATGGACACAGCCATCACTTTTGATGCTTCGGACTGCCCTCGGAGCATGGTTGGAGCAGGACAGCTACCTTTGATTGTATCTCCTACCATCAACAACATCCAGCTCCACCACGTCATGGTAGATGGAGGTTCGGGGCGTAACCTCATAAGCTTCGAAGCTTTTACTAAGCTTCAACTCCGACCTTCAGATCTTCACCCCTCTCGTCCTTTCTCCGAGTAGGTCCGGGGGCCATTACCCCACTCAGAGCTATTACTCTCCCCGTTACCTTCGGGACACGGGAGAAGTACCGCACCGAGAAGTTGGTCTTCGACGTCGCTCATATCAACTTACCCTTCAATGCCATTTTGGGTAGGCCTGCCCTGTACAAATTCATGGCAGCTGCTCATTATGGTTATCTGGTGTTGAAGATGCCAACGCCAGTAGGCGTTCTCTGGATCCGCGGAGATCGTACTGCCGGAGTAACTGCTCTGGAAGAACTCCATGCTCTCACCACGGCGCAAGAGGAGGACTGCAGGCAGGAGCAAGCTCCAAAACCCCTGAGCATTCGTCAACGAGGCTCGACTTCTGCACCTCGTGTGCAGCCAAGCGGCGACACCGACATTCTAGTCAAAGTCGTCCAAATTGGTTCCGATGCCGCTCAGACCACCCGTATATCGGGGGGATTGAACGACAAATAGGAACTCGCGCTCATCACTTTCCTCCGGGCTAACGTCGACGTGTTTGCTTGGCAACCGTCACAAATGCCTGGGATCCCCAGGGAAGTGATTGAGCACAATCAGAAGATCTACCCCGACGCCCGACCTGTGCATCAGAAGCCTCGGAAGCAGTCCGTAGAGCGACAGAACTTCATACGACAAGAAGTGAAGAAGTTACTCGAAGCTGGATTCATCCGAGAAGTCTTCCATCCAAAAGGGCTGGCAAACCCAGTCGTTGTGCCCAAGGCCGGCGGGAAGCTTCGGATGTGCATCGACTACACCACACTAAATAAGGCATGTCCAAAAGATCCATTCCCACTACCTAGAATAGATCAGATAGTGGATTCCACCTCCGGGTGTGAATTACTGTGTTTCCTAGACGCATATTCTGGGCATCATCAAATCAGGATGTCTAGGGAAGATGAAGAGCATACCCCGTTCATCACAGTAGATGGATTGTACTGTTATACAGCCATGCCCTTTGGTCTCAAGAATGCAGCTTCAACTTTTGTATGAGCTATGTACAAAACTTTTGAAGAACTCATTAGAGACATAGTGGAAGTGTACGTCGATGACATCGTTGTCAAGGTCAAGGACAAGGAGTCATCCTTGACACCTTGCAGGCTGTCTTCGACAAGCTGCGGGGCACCCGTACAAAGCTAAACCCTGACAAGTGTGTCTTCGGGGTTAGCTCCGGAAAACTTCTTGGTTTCCTGGTAAGTCACCGGGGCATAGAAGCTAATTCGGCGAAGATTAAGGCCATTGAAGACATGCGGCCACCAACCCGCATCAAAGACGTCCAAAAGTTGACTGGATGTCTAGCAGCCCTCAGCCGGTTCATTTCAAGACTGGCAGAATGGGCACTCCCCTACTTCATGTTATTGAGGAAGTCCGGACCATTCCAATGGTCTGAAGAAACAGAAAAGGCATTCCAGGAGCTGAAACAGTTCCTCACCACCCTACCAATTCTGGTAGCTCCGAACCCTGGTGAGCCTTTGTTGCTTTACATTTCAGCAACTGATGAAGTCGTCAGTATGGTTCTGGTTGTGGAGAGACCAGAGCTACCTCATACTTAGGAATCCAGACCCCTTCAGGAGGGTACGGAGGTACCTGAAAGCAAGTCTGGGTCCCAGCTCTTAGACTCGAATCCACAAGAAGACACTTCAGGAGACCCAGACCCTTCCGGGAGGGTCCAGGTCGCTTCTGAAGAAGCTTCGGGTTCCTCCAGCCAGGAACCGGAGGTCCCCGAGGAAAATCCGGATTCCTCCGAGAAGATCCGGGTTAGTGAAGAGGAAACTCCGGACCCCTCCGGGAGGGTCCGGACCATTCAGCGCCCAGTGTACTTCATTAGTGAAGTACTACATGATGCCAAGACTCGATACCTAGAGGTGCATAAGCTGCTCTATGCAGTTCTTATTGCCTCCAGGAAGCTCCGCCATTACTTCCAAGCTCATAAAGTCTCAGTGGTGACCTCTTACCCACTTCGAGCAATCTTGCATAATCCCAATTCAACTGGGAATATTGCAAAGTGGGCAGCAGAATTGGCTGAATTTGATCTTGAATTTATTTCAAGGCAAGCAGTCAAGAGTCAAGCATTGGCAGATTTTGTGGCAGAATGGACTCCCTCTCCTTCAAACCCTGGGGGCCCCAGTGAGCAAAAGACGGAGCATCAAGCTCCAGCCTTCACCGAGCCTCACTGGACCCTCTACTTCGACGGCTCCATGCAGAAGCAGGGCGCCGGAGCTGGAATCCTTCTCCTTGCACCGACCGGGGAGAAGGTGAAATACATGGTACACCTTGACTTCAAGGCGACCAACAACATGGCAGAGTACGAAGCGCTCATCTACGGACTAAAGGTGGCACTGTCATATGGTGTCATGAAACTGCTGGTCAAGGGAGATTCGCAGCTCATCATTAAGCAGGTGAAGGGTGAATGCTCCTGCAATAATCTCTAGCTAGCTACTTACCTCCTTGAAGTCCAGAGGCTTCAGAAGGACTTCGAAGTCCTAGATCTCCACCATGTTCAGTGTGCCCATAATGCTGAAGCTGACGAACTCTCGACGAAACCATAAACCGGAGCTCCAGCTCCTGACGGAATTTTCGTCCAGAGGTTGTCAAAGCCAACAGCTCAGCCTGACGAACTGAGCGAAGGGGGCGAGATCAGCATCCTGAAGCTGACGGTCCCAATGGCCCTGTTACCATGGCAGCCATCAAGGGTCGTAGGTGCTGCCGGGAGCTCTGAGCAACCCAGCACGCAAGACTCAAAAGATCAAGCTAGTTCCGATGCATGGATCTCGAAGATCCGGAGCTACTTGAAAGACAACATCCTTCTTGACGATGATGTATCTGCTGACCGGGTAGTCAGATTGGCTAAAAGATACACGTTGGTAGAAGGGGATCTCTACCGGCGCGGTGCCAATGGCATCCTAATGCGATGCATCACAAGGGAAGAAGGCTGCGAGCTCCTCGCAGAAATCCATGGAGGCGAGTGTGGGAACCACGCGTCTTCCCGCACGCTGGTTGGTAAAGCCTTTCGGCATGGCTTCTACTGGCCTACAACACTCCAGGATGCAATTGAGCTAGTGAAGAAATGCAAAGCATGTCAATTTCATGCAAAGAAAATTCACACACCGGCTCAGCCCCTACAAATGATACCTCCTACATGGCCTTTCGCTGTGTGGGGGATGGACATCTTGGGACCTTTCCCAAGAGCCGTCGGAGGTTACAAGTTCCTGTACGTCGCCATTGATAAGTTCACCAAGTGGCCAGAAGCAACTCCAGTTGTGACAATCAACAAGCAATCAGCTATCAACTTTTTGCAGTCCATTGTATGCAGATTTGGAGTCCCAAACAAAATCATCACTGATAATGGGACCCAATTCACAAGCTCTGCATTTCAAGGATGTTGCGAAGACCTCGACATTCAAGTTTGATACGCCTCTGTAGCTCACCCAGCCAGCAATGGCCAAGCAGAGAGAGCAAATGCTGAAATCCTTAAAGGACTCAAAACGCGCACCTATGAGCGCTTGAAAAAACATGGAGCCAACTGGATCGAAGAGCTTCCACCCACCTTATGGGCCAACAGGACATCTCCAAACCGGTCAATCGGAGAGACACCCTTCTTTCTGGTGTACGGAGCTGAAGCAATCCTTCCTCCGGAAATCAACTTGGGTTCACTCCGGGTCCGGACCTTTGACGAAGCCGCGCAGGACCAGCTCTGGTGTGAAGACCTAGACCTCCTTGAGGAGGGAAGGTGCCAAGCAGCTGTTCGGAATGCCCGATATTGCCAATCCCTACGGCGATATCATCAGCGGCATGTACACAACCGATAGCTCGAGGAAGGCGATCTGGTGCTACGGAGAATACAATCCAGAGAAGGGTTAAACAAACTCTCCCTCAGCTGGGAGGGAACCTTCCGAGTGATTAATGTATCCCGTCCCGGAAGCGTTCGCTTGGCTACCGAGGATGGGACACCTCTCCCAAATCCTTGGAACATCGAGCACCTCCGTAAGTTCTACACTTAATACCACGGAGGTGAGTCTTGAGTAACTTGAGATGTATGTTATAGAGTCATTGTACAGAGTCGGGTAGTTCCTCTGGGAGAGCAGTCGGACCTTTCCCGAAAGGTCCGCAAAGTTCATGCAACACTTGTCACAGTCTCCGGACTAAAAGTGTGGCTAACTACCCTGGGTCAAACGAGAAATGAAACACGCTTAGCCTGGTACCGTACCCTAAGAGTTTACTTGTTTCCCCTGTACCCCGGACCTATAATGAAAGACATTTTCATGTGAAACAGACTCCACGTGCATTTATTTTGTACAGGCTCAACATTTTTTATTTTTCTCTTTCTTGTCTATAACAAAGACGTGCAATTCTTAAGAAATTTTAGTTCGGCCGGTTTATATACGATATGAGTTGTATTGTCGATTCTTTTGGATTCAAATATTGTTCATGGCCAACTCGCCTGAAAGCCACCAAACCAATATAGGGCCGGAGTGTGCTATCGACTTAGCCTGGTCAAGCACCCTAAGTACGCCACTCTACCTACACCCCGGCAGGCCGAAGTAAGGCGGGTCCATGTACAATTGGATCTGGAAGAAAAGATAACGCATTCGGTTGTATTTAGAATCGCGTTTGACTTAAAATCTTCTTGAGAATCGTAAGCCACAATGAAGTTATAGGCGAGAAACAAATTTTACTATTTTTCTTGACTTCAGTGTGCAGGAAACATAAAATACACATTGATGTAGAAAAGCCGGAACTAACAAAGCTCCGACTCCCCTACGTGGCTTGTAATCGATGTTACGCATTGAAAACGAGCATCACCCAAGTAATCAAGCTCCGGTGAAGCTAGGGGGGTCAGCCGTCGACGCTGAATAATAGATGGTGCGAAGACCCTGCAAATGGAGTCTGCTGCCGACAAACTAAGTATTGGTAAAGGTCACTGCCAGAGCTACTAAGCTCCGACACCCCGGAGGACTAACTATCAATGCTTTACGCGTTGATAGAGACTATTGCCGGAGCTACTAAGCTCCGGCGATAGATAGTGCTGGAGCTTCTAAGCTCCAACAACCTCAGGGGGCATTCACTATTGAAGACTTCGGACCTAAAATTCTACAAGTTCGGAGCAAATGAGTCTTCAACAAAACGCAATATCCTCTTGGTACATGTTCACAATCAAATTGTGTACATCTACCAGGGGCCAAGTGATGACAAAAGTGTTGAAGACAAAAAGTGAAATTCACAAAAATTTGGGGATTTCATTTATCTGGAGACAAGGGATTACATCTGGAGACAAGGTATTACAAAATTGAGGAAGAAGAAGAGAAAATACAAGTGAGAACTACAGAGATGGTCCTAGACCCTATGGAAGAATTGGGCGACCTTCTGGGCAACCTCCGATACGTTGGCTCGAGCAGCTTCGCCTTCTCCTTCAACCGGACCTTCAAGCACCGGGTCCAAAGGAAATTGGGAGTTCCGGCTGGTGTAGCACGTCAGCACATACTCCGCGACGTTCTTCGCCAGGGATTGCCCCTCAACCTCCAATTGGTCCGCGATGACATCGCCCACCTTGGAGAGTTTGCTGCCTGCCGAGTTCAACGCCTGCAACGCCAGGTCTGGCTCCGGCTCCGGATCATCTGGGCGCACGGGGCTAAAACCCATCGGTGTCAGCGCATCGTTGGCCTTGCCCAGGAACTCCCAAATCTGTAGGGAGTCCGCAGTCCTCAAGCCCTTTATTTCTTCCAAGGATCTTCTGGCTGCCACCAGTTCGGAATTCTCACCGGCGAGGCGCTCAACTTCTTTGGCGTTCTGCTGAATCTTCTCAGCAACCCGCTTTTCGAGTTTTCCGAGCTCCTCCTCCCAGAGGTGGATCTTGTTTCGGCGGTCGACTAGGTCCTTCTCTCTACCCCTCACTTTCTTCTCCCTAGCAGTAAGGGCACACTCTTGTTCGTAGAGTTCCTGCCCTCGCACCCAGGCCTTCTCCTCTTCCTCATGGCAGCGCTCTTCCAATTTCTTGGCACGCTCCTCAAGGCCCTTGTCTGCCAGAGCCACCTTCTCGGGAGCTCCTCCTCCCTCCTCAGGACATCATCCCGCAGCTCTAGGAGTTTCTGCTCTTCATCTTCGAGCCGTTTCTCCCTCTCTTCAAGTGCCTCTCGGCGCTTGATGAGTGTAGTGTTAATGGCCTCAAGCCTTTCGTGGCGTTCATCGGCCGCACTATTGGCTGCTTTGGCCTGTTCGTAGATCTCCCGGGATTGAGCGTCGAGGGCGCGAGTCAAACTCTCCCTGTCATCTAGTAACTTGTCCCAGTACTCTAGGCGGATCTTCTCCCGCTTGATCCACTCTTTGTCATCCGCTAGCCTCGACTGCGCCAGCTTGGTCTCGAAGTAGAGCCGGTTACGCCACTGCCTAAGGGTTTGGCGCTCCTCTTCAAGAGCCTTGCTGTCGTGGAAGAAGGCCAGTTGGACTTGACGCAGACTGGAACATGCGTTGTCAATAGACAGTGACAACGGGATAGGTTCCGGACCTGCTGGGGTCTCCTCCGCTGGTTCCAGCGGGTTTTCAGATACAAAAATTGGGTCCCACTCCACAAGAGTGGTCCCCTAAGTCTCCATGGCACCAGGGCCGTCCTCCGGGATGGCCTCAGTCGCCATCGAAGAAGGCCCCGCCGCCAGGTCTTCGTTCACCCCCTCAGGCAATGGGCCAGTGACTTCGCTTGGGCACTCCGGCTCGGCCGTGAGTACCTCCGACATCATCACTTCCGGAGCAGGGGCCGCTTCTGGCTCCGGCCTTGGCACCTCCTCTGATGGGGGCTCGAGCTCCGTCACCTCTTCAACAACCGGCTCGGGAGCCGGAAGATCTTCAACATCGACCGACCCTGCGGTCGGAGCTTCAACAATGACCGGCTCTACGGCTGGTGCTTCGGAGGTAGCCGGCCCAGTTGCCGGAACTTCCTCAGCTTCCGGCGCGCACGCCGGGACTTCAATCACCTCCGGCTCGACCGCCGGAGCTTCAAAACTTTCCGGCTCTAGGGCCGGAATCACAGCTTCTTCCGGCTCAACGGCCGGAGCTTCCGTCATTTCAGCACCAGGACCCGGAGCTTCAGCCTCCGGGACAGGTGCCGCTGGCGCATCTTCACTCCCGCGGTCCGGCGCTACCACGGGAGCCTCTGGGGATGAGTCGAGGTCCATGACCAAGACAGCCGGCGCCGGAGCTATCGCAGCTTCAGCCACCACTTGGGGCGGCAGTGGGATAGGAGCCAAAGCTTTCGCCCTCACAGCTTCAGTTGCTGTGGCTGAGGGTGGAGCCTCACTCCTCTTCTTGGGAACACTGCAAATGATGCACGAAGAAACTTAAAAAAGCAATAACTACAACAAAACAACTATCCAAGGTGAAGATTAAAAATTACCTTGGGAGGCTTCCGCACCAGCTTGCGTGGAATCTTTTTCCCGGGCGTTCTGGGCTGGCCATAGCCGGCGTGGAAGCTCTGGCCCCCCGGAACTCGTCGCGTCCACAGGTGTTTCCCGAGTCGAGGCCCTCCTCGATCGGGAAGAACCCCCGGACCTAGAGGCCTCCACCGGCCCAGGTGCTGGAGTTGCGTTCCCGGAGCTAACACCCCGGGAGGACCCCACTGCAGGAACAGTCGCGTCTCGGGAGGACCCCACTGCAGGAACAGTCTCGCCCCGGGAGGAACCAACTACGGGAACCGTCACCGCAGCTGTGGAAGACCATCCCCTCCGGGGAGAAGGAGCCGACGCAGAAGTAGCGGGCCTGACGGACCTTCCGTCAGCGTACTACAGCTTCCTCTTTCGGCTCACGGGTTCATCCGCCAGCTCCTTGCCCTTGCTGACGACCTCTTCTCTCGCCTTTGGAGCAGGGTCGGAGCCACCCTCGCAAACTCCAGGGATCGCCACCCTGGTGGTTGATCTTCTCTCGACGACACCAAGGTCGTCAAGCATGGGCATCTTCCGCCGGAGCTCCCTACTGAACTCAACTTCCACGTTCAGAGGAAGAAAAGTCGATGGCGGATTCAAGTCGTCACCCTCGACGTCGATGCCGTGCTGGAACTTCTTGAGGTGGAACTCCAAGGTTTTCCCCACCATGTTGGACTTCAACTCGGTCTCGACCCGGTCATCGTCCATCACGCTGTTGAGGGCCCAAGCGAGTTTCTCCCTCTTCTTCAGCGGTGCCCACCTATTGACCAGGAAGTTACAAAACACCGCTTGAGGGGTTAATCCCCCCTCCACGCAACGGCGAATCTTGGTCAGAACAGGGTCGAAGGTGTGTGCCAGCACCGGAGCTTCACTCCAGATCGTCGTGTCAGTGTTGGGGAGGCCTTCGGGCAGCTCCAGCCTCTCGTGCTCCTCCACCCGGACGACTATCCAGTCCTTCTTCCAGTCATCCCACTTCCCAGAGGGGAACGACCGGAGGTACTTGAATGGGCACTTCTTGCGCTTCACGAAGTAATAGAAGCCAAGGTACTCATTGCTCCTACCGGTGGTGTGGACGGTGAAGAAGGTCCGGAATAGTTCGATGCAGGGGGGGATGCCCACCCACATCTCACAGAAGTGGAGGAAGATAGACACGAGGAGAATGGAGTGAGGGCCAAGGTGGTATAGCTGCAGACCATAAAAGTCCAGCAGCATCAAGAAAAAGGAAGAAAAAGGTGGGATCAACCCCACCATGGCATACGAGGAGAAGTACACCATTTCGCCGGAGTGCTCCTTCTCAAACGGAAGCTCTCCACCGGCGCGGACCGAGCGGTTGAAGAAGTCCGAGGACCACCCCATGAGGGCCCGAACCTTCTTCAGGTCGCCGTCGGTCTTCAAGCGACTCTCGCGGAGACCCAACTCCATCGCGGTACGACTAGGCAAGAGAAGAAATGCAAAGCGCAAGTTGCGAGTTTGAGTGCAAGATCAGATGGGAGGCGTAAAAAACTCCCGACGGTGCGCGCTTTCCTTCTTAAGTAAGCCCTCGCAACGCTTGGATGGAAACCGCAAGGAAGTCGAAGATACCATTCAAAAATTCCACCCAGCCGATGACAAGGGGGCCCGGGACCACCCCGACGATCAAGTCAAGGTTCTTACCCAGGCGAACGGTTGTCATCATGAGGCGGGAAACCCGAAGGCGGCGGCCTGACAAGGCGCGCGGAACCGATGCGGTTTTCGTATCGGGAACTGACGACCTTCAATTGCGTGAGATCCGCACGCCAAAGATCTCATCTGCCGCACGGCACCACCGAATCCTTTGAAGACTCAGTTCAAAAGTCGCGAGCATGGACCCACCTCCAGCGGAATGACTTCACCCCGGTGGTCTTCCCCGGAGGTAGGTCCAGGGGGCCATTGTCGGTACCCTGGAAACCATACACCCCTTGAGGTTATAAAGATCTCAAAGGAAAGTCATCTACTTGATTTGAAGACCTTCGGAGGCCCACATGTTAGATATAACCGGACCCGCTTCTCCAACATGGTTAATCCTATGGTCACCACGTGTACTATTAAACCGGAGCTACCGCCCACATGGGGGAAGCTCCGGGCCATGTACCGAAATGGCACCTCCGGACTTAACCCCAGACCGAGAGAAGCTCCGGACCTGACACGTGTCAGGTAGCTTCGGAGCTACCTGTTTCCCACCATATGCTCCGGAGCTGCCACGTGTCCAACCATCAGACAATCAACCTTTGACCTCCGGAAGACTCCATAACGGCTCCGGATCTTCAAAGGGGAATCAAGGACTTCAAGACCCGATTAAGTGTCATTAATACCATATTAATGACACACGATCGGATGACCTTAATTACCAGTAACGGTGCTGTCAAAGCCCATTACTCGGTCGTAAAGGACAATTAAATGTGTTGAATAAGTGTCAATACTAGTAACCGCCAGGGCCACATGTCGGGCCAGGCTAACTTGTAACGGCCTGTCCTTGTACTATAAAAGGACAGGCCGACGACGGACTCTAGGGGTTGAGTGAGGCTGGACACACGTGCCATAGACGCTCAACATAAGCTCATACAGCTAATACAACACCAACACACCCACGGAGTAGGGTATTACGCTCAGGCGGCCCGAACCACGTAAACTCCTGTGTCTCCTGCGTCGTTTACTATTCACCTTCTCGAATCTCCGCGCGCCCACACCGAACATCAAACTCCTCTAACACTTTAGTAGTGTCGGGAGATCTGCCAGTTCCAAACCACCGACAAAACTCGATATGGTTACAATCATATTGATATATTCCTTTCAAATCCATATGCTTTTTTAGTATCACCCTACTAAGGCCTGCCGGGGTGTAGGTAGAGTGGCATACTTAGGGTGCAGGACCAGGCTATGTCGATAACACACTCTGGACCTATATTGGCTTGACGTTCAGGCAAGTAGACTATACAACATGTTAAGATCCAAAGAGATCAACAATATAACTTATAACACATATGAATAACTTGGGCAAAAATGAACAAAGAATTGCGCAACTTCATTATAGACAAGAAGTTTAAAAACAATAATTGGATATATCAAGCCTTGTAAAAAATAAATGCATGTGGAGTCTATTTTTGCACAACAATGTCTTTCATTATAGGTCCGGATTATAGGGGAGACAAGGACACACTTAGGGTGTAGGACCAAGCTAAGTGTGAGTTACATCTTGTACTAACCCAGGACAGGTAGTTACACTTTTTAGTACTGTGACTATATGATGTGTGCTTGAACTTCTCGGACCCTCCCGGAGGGGTCCGGATGTTCTCACGGAGGACCTACCCATCTTTGTATAGCGACTCTATAACATACATTGTGTGTAATTACAGACTCACCCTCGTGAATCTAAGCATAAAACTTGCAGAGGTGCTCGATATTCCAAGGATTAGGAAGTGGAGTCCCATCCTTAGTTGCCAAGCGAACGCATCCGGGTCGGGATACTTCGATCACTCGGAAAAGACCTTCCCAGCTGGGGGAAAGTTTGTTCATCCCTTCATGAGTTAGTATATTCTGAAGCACCAGATCACCTTCTTCAAGTTGTCGGTTGCGCACATACCTTTCATATATATTAATGTGACTGCCCGTCGTGTTTCTTGTGGGGACCGAGGTCCACACATCCGAGGATCTCATTGGGTGGTGCCGTGTGATGCGGCACCTAACATCACACACGAAAAGGATACCAAAACATATCAAATTTTCATTTCATAATAAGAAGAGTTTACAAAAGTGTGTACCACAGAAGTACACATGCAGCGGAAAATACATACTCATAATCTCACCTAACTAAGCAGGAGAGAAGACGTCCATGCCCTAGGACGATTCTCACTAGCAACAAGAAGAATATTCAGCAGCGGCGTGGCTCACATGAGATTTATGTCGACACCTCGAGCCTCATGTGCAACCTAAACAGCAGAAATAAAACTAATACCTGCAAAAACCGTTAAAGCGCAAACGTGAGCATAAGGCTCAGCAAGACTTGATCGTCTCACTAGGCATATGCAGGGTGAATACTAAACATAGGTAAGGAATGGCATAAAAGACTCGCCTACAAGTGGATCCTTATAATCATGTTTTAAGTAGCAAATGACATTCTCCAAGCACGGCACATCATGGGCTCCACAATCAAACAAAAAACGCCTTACCGATGATATGACATGCTCAGAGCACATAATGCTATTACAGCTAAAGTATGGGAAAATTGTAAACTTTTAATTGTACTATCTCATAATCATACAAGGTTGAAAAGTAATTATAATTCAATACAATATGATTTTTTGGCTTCTTTAGTATTTACTACGTTGCCGCTCAGTGAACAAGTGGTACTCTATTACTGCGAGGGACAGTGATTGCAATCGGGACACACCCGGACAACACGACACATACGTCGTTCAGAAGTGTCAGCGAGCACACCTGTACCTACATGACACTTCAGTACTAGGTGTATATGGCCACCTTTCACAAGAAACTCGAACTCCGAGCCCATCTCACCTCCGCTAACAGAAGGTCTCCGCACGGAACACCTCATGTGTCCGCCGACCGATTTACACCTTACTGTCCTCAACCCACCCCTATCGATGGTGAGTTAATGGGCCTCGACACCCCGGTTATCAAGTTACATCAGTTTATTGGATTCCATATGTCCATTATATTGCTGGTACAATTCAAGCTTGTCCGAAGAGGCTGCATACGGATGGGCCTTAATCAACACAGGCAAGGCTATGCGACCGAGACTCAATTCTTGCTGCTTCCTATTCATTCCCTGCCCGGTCTTCATTTCATTATATTCTGCCATTTTGTATCTAACCAATCCTGTGAGATATGTCCTACATCTCTCGCGAGTAGGTTCCAACTACTCGACATCTACCGGATTTCCTATGCATTAGCAAGGCAGTTACTACAGGTCAAACTGTAACTCGTTCCAATAAATCCCTGGGTTTTTGGCCGTTCAAGTGGAGTATCAATCATCCTAAACGTAATGCACAATTCATATACTATTCATAATAGTGATAAAGCAAAATTTTATAGACGACTTAAATGCATATCGGGGCTTGCCTTAGATTGTGACTCGAATAAATGTCAACTGTTAGGGCTTGGTCTTCCACCAGAGAACCTGCCATGAAACTTCAGTGGAAACACCTTGGCCTTCTCCTCCAAGCGATGTTTCTTGTCGATCACCTATCAGCACGTTCCTATCGACATGATATGCATATAAGTAATTAAGTAATTTAAGAATAGACTCCACGGGGTTGTGTAAACTCTAAGAATGAGGTGTTTGACTAGGAAGGACAGATATGCCTCTGTTGTGTGGATAACCAGAGGATGGAGTCAAGTGGTTATAGTAGTATCGAGATGTGAATTGAAAGGTGCAATGTAAGCACACATTGCAACTTGGCATTCAACACTCGACGCTATGCCACTCAAGGACGATAAAGTAGAATGGTGTGGAAGTGTTGGACTGGTAGTGTAAGGATGACTAAGGAATCAAGGGGGGACATTGAAAGCTTGAGTATGAGTGGAGTGTACAAGACGAAGGTCGCGATTTAGCAATCGACCACTGAACTTGACTTAACTCATAAAGGAGTAAACCTAGTTAAGTGAGCAGTGCTGTCATAGGGTCCTGACTTAGGATGAACCATGATGGAACCTAACGACACTTGGGACTAAATTGAGATCAACATGGCTTGGACTTAAGAAGTCATTACAAGCACTGTTAACCTAGCAGGAGTACCAAGACAACGTCAAATTACTTTTAGGTAAAGTAGTTTCTACGGCAAGCTTCTGGAGCATCGTTCAAGTGCTTACACGACGACACTAATGTAGTGTCTTCTGCAAGCTTGTCTAGGTGAGCTCAGTAAGCTCACAGGACTTCAACATGATGCGAGGTTCTGCCGTGACTACGTGTTTTGCCATATCAGGAAGATCGTCTCCTCGACGTTCACATCGACCCGGACTCGTCAACAGTGGTGAGCAGAATCTCGAACACCACCTCATGAGTCGGAGAGTTAGGGACTCGACTTAGTTGTCGACAAAAGACTCGACGAACCTACCCTCGATGAAGAGGTACACCTAGGTAAGCAATTCTGCGAACTGAAAGGAAACGTCCTCGACACGACTAAGAAATTCTTATCCAAGGTTCCACTTGGACTAGTTCTCCTCGTCGGTTGCAACGTTCTCGTAGTATTCTACCCTAGGTCATCGGTGGTCACCAATACACTCGGTTTGACCTAGAAGGCATTTCATCGAGCATCTAGGATACACCTAGGACTCAACGAGTCTCGCCTTGACCAAACCCTAATTTGGCTAAACGACTGTCGACCGTTGTGTCGTGGTTGTGTTTCAGCATCATGTACGTTACAAGCATCCTTCATCTTGATGCTAGGACACGATGATGGCTCGGAACGTCACGACGACGTCATATGGTCAACGACGTCTACGCGGCTCATGGTGGAGCATCACAAGCACGTACGGACAGGCCAATGTGATACAAACGACACAGAGGTCAACTTAGGGACTCCTATAGGAATGACATCAATGCGAAAACTGGACGTACGACTTGAAGACACATGAGTACCATTAATGATCACGACGAACGGACTTTGATGACATCAAGCAAGGTATTTCAGGACAAGGCTCACCTTGTAGACATATCGCCGAACATCTTGGGTGTGTACTTGATTCCGTCACTTCATCACCATTAAAAGGGTATCTTGGCACATGTCCTTGCCGAGTTGCCACATCACCATACCCCTGCATCAAGACTAGCTTTGAACATCAACGAAGTTGGTTCATCGCTCGTAAACATTTCATCGAACACCTTAGCTACAGTCACTGATCCAATCACTCTTGCAAAATAAGAGCTAACCTTGGACCAGTTGTCGATGCGGGTGTGTCAATGACGTGTTCCTGCGTTTCATCGATCACACCCATTACTCGCCTTGCTTCCAGGACATAGCCACGGCACGGAACGCGGACATGGCGTCATGGTGCTCGCGGTCGGCCCGGAAAGGCGCAGCCAGCAGGGACACGGCAGTGGAGCGCAGCTAGGAGCACGGGTCGGTGGCGCTAGGGCAGCCGGGCACTCGGTCACGGTGCTGGAGCTGTAGGCGGCTAGGAGCAGGGCGACGCGCGCGACGATGCGGTGCTGGGCGACGGTGAGCGCGTCGGTCAAGCGAGGAGGCGCGTGGCTGGTGGGGTGGTGCGGTTCCGGCAAGCAACAGCCAGGAGGTGGTGAGCGCCGGCGAGCAGGTGCGACGCCGTGGTGTAGGGGCCGGAGCAGAGCAGGGGTGGACGACGACACGGCCATGGCGCGCGTGAGTAGGGCCGGCGGCGAGCTCGGCCGTGGTGCGCCAGCGGGGTGCGTCCATGGAAACGGGCGGCGTGCGTAGAGCAGAGGCGACCGTCGGCCGGGGGGAACGCAGCCACGGGCAGCAGGGTGGTGCCGTGAGGGCGAGCTGTGGGGCGGAGCGGCGGGATGGCGGCGCTGTGGGGTCGGGCGAGCGGCAGGCGCGAGGTCGGGCGAGGCGATGCGGGGAGCGGGCCAGCGGCGGCGCAGGCGGTGCGACGGCAGGGCGAGCGGCACACGGCAGCGCCGGTGAGGAGCAGAGGTGGTGCGGCGCACGGGCGTCGCGCGACAGGGGGATGCAACGCTAGCGGCGGGAGCCGGTGGCCGGGACAAAGGAGAAGGTGCGGTGATAAGGATCGAGGGACATTGCGGTGTCACATGCAGGGGGTCTCGGTGTCACGCTGTGGGTAGTACCGACCTGACATGTGGGTCCCACTCTCTTCTCCCTCCTCTTTTTAAAATTCAAATGGAGCTAGCAGACACGCTTCAAAAATATTCAACTTTGGCCCAATGAATAAATAAAATGTGGAGAATTTTATGGTGCAATCAGATTTCAAAACTTAGGAAGTTGAATTTGAACTCAGGTTTGAATTTGAATTCAAGTGGTGATACTTGACTCAAGGAAATAAATAGTATATTAGGTTCAAAAATCCTGAGACTTTGAAGTTAACCTTTTTGAACAACAAAGGACCTCAGGAAAAATTTGGAGTTGATTTGGACAAGGTTGAGCACAAAGTTTAAATTTGAAGTCGACGTTGATTAAACTCTCAGTACGTGTCCAATAAATGGACAACGTGCTTCAAAAAATTTGAAACTTTTCCAAGAGTCTATTTGGAATATTAGAAGGTCATGGAAAAATTTACGGCATGAGATTTGAATATTTTTGGATGTCCCATTTTAGGGTTGGAATAATTTCTTTTTCTTTCTCTCTATTTTGTTTTCTTTTCTCTTTTAATCTTTCATTGAAAATGGGAATACTTGGAAATTAAGGACTTTACCCCTTAAGTTCCAAATACATTAGCAACCATGTTCTATATGTAAAATTTTATCAAGTTCCTATTTCTAGTGAACATGGGTCAACTCATATGATTCATGTGAGTTTGGATTTCCAAGTCCACTTTCAAAAATTTTAAGTTCACATTTTTGCGTTTTTTTTGTTCCGAAAAGCGGGCTTTTACATTTCTCCAGGCCCCCTTGAGGTGTGAAGGTGTGAAAGGGGGTTGTTTGTCTTCTACATCTATACTAACTACGGTAGTGACCCATGTAGAACACGTTTGCGAGTGAATGATACTAGGGCCACCTATAGACGTATCCAGATACACCGATTAAATTTACTTTGGTGAGGCACGTAGTACCGACAGTATCACATTTGATACTTGACCAGCCCCCACGTTAGAATGGATGCATTGTGTTTGAAGTCCAACTATTAGTTGCTGGTATGTTTGGACTTGTGTCATTTGTTATCGGCTCGAGAAAGGTATAGAACCAAGATTCTTTGTTACTGTCTGAAGTTTGCTTAACCTCGCCGGGTTGCAATCTTGGTTAGTTGTTAGAGAACCTATGGTTATGCTATATTGTTAGGAATATCTTCAAGTCCTCTATGACTTTTTCCTTGGACAATTTGGACAGGACAGCACTTTGAACCGGTCCAAATCCTTGGAAACTAACATTTATCCACCTCCTTGATCTCATTAACTAGCCTCAATGTGTTTACCATATTCTTCCGTATAATACTCTCCTCGACCCTTGTGATACAGGTTTGAAAATAGGTTAAAATGTTCTCCAAGTTGGTCATGCGAAGTGTCTTCTAATTCGGCATTTAGCAAATTCCAATCCTGAGTTGAAGTTGGTACACTAGGTAACTGCAACCAGCTCTATTCAGATTTTCAGTGAAATTCATTGAGCCATATCTCCTAGAGTATTCAACCAATCTAGGTGTATGTTATACGCTTGGAAATGTTAGGAAGTCCTCTAGATGTTTCCTGTTCACCTCGACAGCAAATTCCATTGCTATCCTATTCCAAAAGTTTAATTCTTAAACTGTGTCGAAGCGGGACCAAATCTGAAACTGTTATGAGCCTATCACCATTTTAACCATAACTCATTGTATACTTTGCCAATGAGGTCTATAATACCTGGTTGGAAAGTCTAGAGAGTCTTCTACAATTTTTCTACTGAACTCCAGGTCAGAATCCTCATGTAACTCAAAAAAAAAAAAATACTCGAAGTTACAAACACTAACAAATCTGGACTCAGATCGGGACAGATCTGTGTATGGTTACGATTTCAACTATAACTCGTCGTAGAATCGTCGAATAACTTCGTATAATACATTTACGGAAATCTTGCGACCTGTACAAAAAGTTTGTAATATAACTTGCTGTCAAATTTTTATAATCTCTACCTGGAAAGCAGTGACCAAATCAGCCACAACAGATAAAGTCCTGTCAGAATTTTGTTAGAAATCTGGGCACATTGTCCAATTTCAAAAATCCATATCTCTTCAATCAGAAGGAATATCGAGGCAAATAAATACTTTTTAGAAATCTTGGAGAATCTTATATAAATCTTCTGTTGAGCTCCAAACCAGAAAACCCCATTAAGAAGATGAAAAAGCACTCTAACTATAACGGTTGCTGTTCTGAACTTTAGTGGATCAGCATCTGTGTTTTTGCCGCATCTTTTTGCAGAAAACTCTTCTAGGCCATTGTAATTCATTTTCGTAAAGGGAAGGATCTATTCTACCATTTTGTAGTTCAAAGTATTTCAAAATTTGGTACAGAATTATTTGAAATAGGGAGTTGAAACTGGTACTCTGTGCTGGTACTAACTATACTATTCAGATTATCGGTGAACTTTGAACTGGCATATCTTCCAATCTAGAAATGTGAACTAGGCAAGTCTATACATTTATGGAAATCTTAAGTAGTCCTATATAAAGTTTCTATTTTACTCTAAGGCTAAATCTCACAATAACTGGGTTTAAATCGAAGTATCGTTTAAGGTGTATTGGCAGTTCAGAATCTCGCAGGTTTGTATTCAGTTATGGTTTTGGTCTTAGTTTCGAATAGAATCTTCGGATGACTGTGTGTTTTACATTTCTGGAATCCTGAGGATGTATGCAACAATTTTTCTATGTATTATTTAGCAAATTTTGATGTCTATATATTTGAAAACTGTGGACAAGATCAGCCATAAACAAAGTAGGTGCTGTCCAAATTTTGAGAAAAACTGTCAACTTGCAAGGGCAATATCTCCTTAACCAGAAGTGATATGAGTTCAATTGAATACTCTTTGGAAATATTTAGAAGTCCTCTACAAGTTCTCTATTAAACTACAGACCTAAAAATGGCATATACCTATTCTAAATCGAGTTTGAATCCATAGTTGTCAATCTGAACTGAACATTAAATTCCGAATTGCTGAAATTTTAGCAAACCCTAAAAATGCATATCTCTTAAACAAGAACTGATATGAAGATAAATAAGTACTTTCTGGAAATCCTATTACAGTGTCTATAACTTTGTCAATAATAATTCTCCAGATTTGGGATAGAACTGTATGGAAACGTTGGATCAAAACTGCTAGTTTTTAAGCAAGTTCTGCTGAAAGTGCAAGAAAATTCAGCCAACTTTATAATAGCATAACATGCAAACCAGAATATATATAGGGGAAAACCAATACTTTCTAGAATGTTCCTGAAGAGTACTTTAACTATGTTATCCACTTCAAGATCTGATTTTTGCATAAACTGGATCAAAATTGACTTTGTGTCCAGACTGGTCATAGGTCACAACAGCTTGGCCAGTTTGAAACTTTTGGATTTTGTTAGGCATTCGGTTCTCGATTTCAACTCGAGGAGTGTCGTAACAAACCAAGAGTTGGGAATCAACTATTTACCAAGTAGAATGGAGTGTTTAACTCATTTCAAGCTCTTTTCCTCGGATAGACATACTAGTGTTTGATTTATGTGACTTGTCACATCAACCCTTGTGATTTTGAGCACAAGTCGCAATTACTCGAGTTGCATCTCATCTTCCCATGAGGATTGTTTGAGGTACGCTTCGACATCCAGGTTCAAAACTATAAGGGGGAAGGTGAGCACTCAAGTAACTATAGTGTTCAACTAGCACTCCTTGGCACACTGAGATGTGTCAACGACAAAGCAAACAAGTAAGATTACATATTCAAGAGGATCCAACCTCCACCACCAGATTGAGTTACTCTAAGAAGAGTGTGACTTCAACTCCACTAAAGTGTTCGAGAAGGATATCCGTTCCTCCTGATTGATCAAAGCGAAGGTTAATTGAAGTATCACTAGAGATATGTCTAGTGATCTTGACCAGGTGTCTAGGGATAACCTTCGACACCACTACAAGGATTCCGACCTGTTGCAACAATTGTATTGCAACGAATACTAAATCGTTGCAGTAAGCTTGGCTTTTTGCTACGATTCACTAGTTCGTGGCACTAGGATCTATCACCACGGAACACAATCGTTGCATTAGGATCTGTTGCCACAAGTCACTATTTCGTGGCACTAGGACCTATCGCCACGGAACACAATCGTTGCATTAGGATCTGTTGCCACGAATTACTGGTTCATTGCATTATAGGATCTATCCCCACGGAACACAATCGTTGCATTAGGATCTGTTGCCATGAATCACTAGTTCGTGGCATTATAGGATCTATCGCCACGGAACACAATTGTTGCATTAGGATATGTTGCAACAAATTACTGGTTTGTGGCGTTACAGCTTTATTGCCATGAGACACAATCGTTGCATTAGGATCTGTTGCCACGAACCAGCAAACAGTTGCATTTGGACCGTAATGCAACGAAATAGAATCGTTGCATTAGGATGTGTTGTCACGATACTCTGGTTCGTGGCGTTAGTATCAATGGCCACGGACCCCAATCGTAGCAATTAGGATGTGTGGCCACGATTCAATTTTTCGTGGCGTCAGGATGCTAATGCAACGAAACACAATCGTTGCATTAGGATCTGTTGCCACGAATCACTAGTTCGTGGCGTCAGGATGCTAATGCAACGGACCACAATCGTTGCATTAGGATCTGTTGCCACGAAATATCGGTTCGTTGCATTAATGGATCTATCGCCACGGAACACAATCGTTGCATTAGGATCTGTTGCCACGAATCACTAGTTCGTGGCGTTACAGGATCTATCGCCACAGAACACAATCGTTGCATTAGGGTATGTAGCCACGAATTACTGGTTTGTGGCATTACAGCTTTATTGCCATGGAACACAATTGTTGCATTAGGATCTGTTGCCACGAATCAACAAACAGTTGCATTCGGACCGTAATGCAACGAAACAAAATCGTTGCATTAGGATGTGTTGCCACGATACTCTGGTTCGTGGCGTTAGTATCAATGGCCATGGACCCCAATCGTAGCAATTAGGATGTGTGGCCACGATTCAATTTTTCGTGGCGTCAGGATGCTAATGCAATGAAACACAATCGTTGCATTAGGATCTGTTGCCACGAATCATTAGTTCGTGGTGTCAGGATGCTAATGCAACGGATCACAATCGTTGCATTAGGATCTGTTGCCACAAATTAATGGTTCAATGCGTTACAGGATCTATCGCCATGGAACACAATCGTTGCATTAGGATATGTTGCCACGAATCACTAGTTCGTGGCGTTACAGGATCTATCGCCACGGAACACAATCGTTGCATTAGGATTTGTTGCCACGAATTACTGGTTCGTGGTGTTACAGCTTTATTGCCACGGAACACAATCGTTGCATTAGGATCCGTTGCCACGAATTACTAGTTCGTGGCGTTACAGCTTTATTGCCACGGAACATAATCGTTGCATTAGGATCTGTTGCTACGAATCAGCAAACAGTTGCATTTGGACCGTAATGCAACAAAACAGAATCGTTGCATTAGGATGTGTTGCCAGGATACTCTGGTTCGTGGCGTTAGTATCAATGGCCACGGACCCCAATCGTTGCAATTATGATGTGTGGCCACGATTCACTTTTTCGTGGCGTCAGGATGCTAATGCAATGAAACCAAATCGTTGCATTAGGATGTCTTGCCATGATTCACTGGTTCGTGGCGTCAGGATGCTAATGCAACAGACCACAATCATTGCATTAGGATCTGTTGCCACGAATTACTGGTTCGTGGCGTTACAGGATCTATCGCCATGGAACGCTATTGTTGCATTAGGATGTGTTGCCACGATACTCTGGTTCGTGGCGTTAGTATCAATGGCCACGGTCCCCAATCGTATCAATTAGGATGTGTGGCCACGATTCACTTTTTCATGGCGTCAAGATACTAATGCAACGAAACACAATCATTGCATTAGGATGTCTTGCCACGATTCACTGGTTCGTGGCGTTAGGATCTATCGCCACGGGACCACAATCGTTGCATTAGGATGGAGCTACATGAAGTTGCATCCGAGGACACGGATTGTATACTCCCATTCAGTGCTTCCATGCGTGCTCCTACTTAAGTGTCATGATTTTATTGGCCCTTTCATTTACCTAACATAATGTCTGATTTACCTTCAACCAATTAGATGATGACGCATAAGTTTGGAGTACGCATGAAAGCACAAACAGGAGCACCGAAGTTGCATCCTCAGATGGTTGCCACGTATGTTCACACACCAAATCTTACAGCCAAGGGCGCACTGCACGGTTCCCGAGACTATACCACCCTGCCCTGATGATTGCCATGTACACGAGCGCACCGAATCATGCAAGGCGCACGGGCACACACGAACTCCACGTCCAAACTTTGCTCAGTGATCCGAATAACTCGGCGCTCGGCGTGCACGATCGATCATCATGCGCACGAATAATATTATGAAATTATCAACTTTGATGATTCAATAATCTCAATCAAGTTTCATCCAACCTACCAACAAAAAATTGGATCATCCAGTCCATCCAACCAAACGTTAATTTGGATGATGCAAGACATAAAGAAATAGATGATTTATCTCCAATCGATCTTCGACGTCAAACCAAACGCAATTGATGACTGAGCACTTTGTCACTTGTCACTAGAGTGTATGCACAAATGACAAATACACGGCCTCAACACCGGGTTTAGGGTGCATCATGGACTAACCACATGACCCGACCAAACACTCACGTAATTACCATACACCTGCAAGAGCAACCATCTGGCCGCATCCACCAACGCATCCCGACACTGCGAAAGGATGACGAGCAGCGGCAGGTGAACACGTTGCAGCGGCGACGCAATAGAAAATGGTGGCAGCAGACGGTGACGTACCTGGATGTTGGCGTAGTCGACCTCGCACATCTTCCGCGAGTCGTTCATCTTCCGCGGCTAGCTGAACCACAATGGCAGGAACTCCTCGGCTTCGTAGACGAAGCATGACTTGGAGAAATGGGCCACCAACGCATCCAGGCCCTGTGAAAGGATGGTGAGCAGCGGCAGGTGAACACCATGCAGCGGCGGCGCAATGGAAAACGGTGGCAGCGGACGGCGACGTACCTGGATGTTGTCGTAGTCGACCTCGCACATCTTCCGCGAGTCGTTCACCTTCCAATGGAAGCCATGCAAGTGCTTCGTCCATAGCCAGAATGCCGCATTTTGCGATGTGACGTTGACAAAGCAGTAGCCCTTGTTGGCCTCGGACCTTGGCAAATGCAACAAACGAGGTCAAGTATCGAACTAATTACCTTTGACAAATGATTTATATGGAATTTATTAACTTATAACATGTATATTTTCATGGTGAATCTAAAAGTACAATTCTTGTATTGTTAAAACAGATCAAAATTGCGTAAATCTGAAAGATAGATTTGACGAAACCTAAGACTTTCCTTTGAAAAAGTTTTATACTTTACATTAGTTTTACATATGTAATATGCACATAGGATATATCACTAAATAGTTTTGCAAAAAAAAAACATACAGGAGAAGTATGTATATCCCATATATATGTTACTACTACATAAATTAGGGGTGGGCAAATAAACCGAGACCGAAAAACCGAAACCGATAAATCCGAGACCGGAACTGAAAAGATCGAAATATCGGGTATCGGGTACTTTTCGGGTAGCAAATATAAATAACTGAAAATAAATGTCGGGTTCAGACAGATGAAATCATTGTGGAGCTACTTGTCCTGTACTTAATTATACTAAAAATCATCATCTTCGCTGTCGTCCCCCCACAATGGAGCTACATGACCATCATTGGTATATGTATCGTCGTCGTCATCGTCTTCATTTTCTGATGCAACTCCATCTACCTCAAACCGATCACCTGACGTTGTCATTATAAGAGTGGAAGCATCGCCGCTGGCTCCCTCAATGTCATTCCTACCCTATGCGGTTGTATCCTCATTATTGATATCATCAGTAAGCAGATCATCATGAAATTTCTCAGCCTCCATTGTCTCAGTCACATTATTTTCACTGTCTCCAGGGGCATGTCAAAAAGGTTATGTGGCTTCGTTTTAAAAACTGTAGCCCATTTATGATGCTTCACACTTGGAACATAAAAAACTTGTTCTGCTTGGGTGGCTAGAATGTAAGGCTCATACTGGAATCGAAACAAAGTAGTGTCAACATCTATCATTCCGTATTGATCCTTTTTGTAGCCTCTTCTTTGGTTCTGACTGCTTCCAAAAGGCCGATCAAACCATTCACACTGAAATAACAGAACCTCTTGTTTTTTTTTTTTTTTCAAAATCAACAGCAATGATTTTCTTGATTACTCCAAACCAATCATGATTAGTGCCCCGAACAACAATACCACTATTTTGGGTCCATAAATCTTTTTCCCATCTGCAGTTTGAAAGAAGAAGCCATTGATGAATAACCGACTAAAAAAACGTGCCCGACGATCAGGTCCTCTAGATAATGCATACAGATAGTCGGTTGCTTTGGCTTATTTGTGTAATGTCGTAATCTGTACACATTAGTATAACAGGGGTTATCGACAACAAACCAATTTCAGAACACATATTTGTTCAATATTTCATCAAAGTGCAAACTTGCATGTACTTACTCGTTTCTTAAACCAATCAACAAACTCATCGCTATGGCGTTTATCAACATCACGAGAATGAATCTTTTTCAGTTCTTCAATATGCTCACTGAAAAGGGTACAAAATTAAATTAGCCATCTACAATAAGCCATATATATAGTATACAACATCTGAGTTATACGTTATTACTTCATCCATGGAGCAGCCTCTTCAACGTTAGTAATAAGATAATGCCTGATGTTATGTAGTTCCACCATAGTAAGTTGATCCCATTTATACCCTTTTTAGAATTATCAACTTCTGTAAATATGTTAGAATTATCAACAGAAGGTTCATTTGTAGCTGCAGCTTCATGACGTTTTGGCCTATTACGCTTCGTGCTGATGTTATCTAAAAACTGACTACAAAAAGTCATACACTCTTCGGCAATATATCCCTCAGCTATAGAACCCTCCCGGTGAGCTTTGTTACGTACATACCTCTTCAATGTACCAAGGTACCTCTCAATTGAATACATCCATCTGTAAGAAACAGGTCCACCCAACCGTGCTTCTTCGACAAGATGGGTTGGAAGATGTACCACGATATCAAATAATGCGGGAGGAAACAACATCTCAAGCATACAAATTGTTTCAGGAATTTGTTTGCTCATCTTGTCCAAATCTGGTTCCACCAATTCTTTAGAACAAATTCCAGAAAAGAATGTGCTAAACTCAATTAAAGGTGCAACAACCTTTTCAGGCAATATGTTACGTATTGCAATAGGAAGGAGCTTCTGAAATATAATATGGCAGCCATGAGTTTTTAGACCCGATACCTTACATGCTTCTATGTCCACACATCTCTTGATGTTTGAGGCATAACCATCGGGCACCTTCAGATTCCCCAAAAACTTGCACAAGGTGGTCTTCTCATCTTTGTCCAAAGTATATAATGCTGGTGGGAATGTGTACTTGCTCTTTGTGAACTTCGGATGTTGATCTGGCCGTATACCCATATCCTTCATTTCAAGACGAGCTTGTAGACTATCTTTTATTTTACCATCCATAGCAAGCAATGTCCCCAATATGGTATCACAAATAATTTTCTCAATGTGCATGACATCCAAGTTATGCTTTATTAGAAATGTCTTCCAATAAGGGAGGTCGAAAAATATACTTTTCTTCTTCCAATTATGCCATCTATTTTCCTCGGTGTGCTTTCTCTTATTATTCGTCGGTCCAAAACTCACATGATCAAAACACTCGTATTGTTGGAGTACTTCGTCACCAAAGAGTGATGTTGGAGCCTCTCTATTCTCTGCCTTGTTGTTGAAAGAACCTTAGTTTCGATGCCATCTATGATCCAGAGGTAGGAAACGACGATGACCCATGTAATAATGCTTTCGTCCATATTTCAACCAGAAGGCGTCAGTGTTTATATGGCAGTATGGACATGCTAGCTTCCCTTTTGTGCTCCATCCACATAGCATTGCATATGGTGGAAAATCATTTATTGTCCACAATAAAGAAGCTCGCATGACAAATGTCTCTTTCTTTAAACTGTCATATGTTTCAACACCATCAGACCATAATTTAAGTAGCTCATCAATCAAAGGCTACAGATACACATCAATGTTGTTTCCAGGTGACTTTGGCCCAGGAATTATCATTGGCATCACCCAATAAGACTGCTTCATACACAACCAAGGTGGTAGATTATAAGGGATTAGAATCACAAGCCATGTACTGTAAGAAACATTCATTACTCCAAATGGATTGAAACCATCGGATGCTAGCCCAAGTCTTATGTTGCGAGGATCAGATGAGAAATTTGGGTGAATGCTATCAAAATGCTTCCATGTTTTCGAATCGGTGGGTTGATGTAATATTCCATCATCAGCACGACCTTCTTTGTGCCAGCACATGTTTGATGCCGTTGATTCTCCCATATAAAACCTTTGTAGACGGGGAATAAGAGGGAAGTAACGTAGAATATTGTGTGCTACAAGCTTCTTGGATTTTCCACAAGGTAAAGCCTCTCTTGCATCTCCAGCAGTACTATTTTCCATCTTAATTCACCACATTTTGGGCAACTATTCAGCAGAGAATAGTCCTTCCGGAATAACACACAGTCATTGACACATGCATCGATCTTTTGGTAGTCCAGCCTGAGGTCACGAACAACCTTCTGAAGTTTATCAAGTGTATTAGGAATGCAGTGGCCCTTTAGAAGCGCAAATGAGAATAGTTCAAGTAACATCTCACAAGCTACTTTGCTCATACAAGTTAAACACTTTATCTGGTAGAACCTGACAATGTAGGATAATTGGGTCAGCTGTGAACAACCTGGATACAACTCCTTTTTGGTATCAGTTAATAAGTCATATAATTTCTTTGCATCCCCAGTTGGCTCCTACTGGTTTATAGCATTTTCTTGATCATCAACATCTGCTGAAGTACCACCATGATCAGTGCCTCTAAGTAGACTGGACAACATATTTTGCATAGCACCATCATCAGAAATTATCTCCTCATTATTTGCTGATTCCTCAGCAATATTTTCCTGAACTCGTATTTCTCCATGGTGTATCCAACAAGTATAATCCAATAACATCCCATTTCTGAGTAGGTGTAAATGAACTCCCTTGTGTGTCTTGTGGCAAATATTACGACATCTCGTGCAAGGACAAGGCATAGTTCTTCCTTCACGAGTGCCCTAAAATGCAAAATTTAAAAATGACTTCATTCCATCCTGCCACTCCCTCGTATGCCTGTCTTTTCCCATACATGTCTTATCTTCTGACATCGCTTCCTACAATTCAATCATCCATCAGCCTATCTGTAAGAGGATAGATGTACAAGAACACATTATGTGAGCAATTGTTTCTAGCTGTTGTTACTCCACGCGCTGCAGCCGGCGGATTCTCCTACAAGCGTGGCGACCGGCGGATGCTCCTCCAAGCGTGGCGCCCGTCGGTTGGTCCTCCAAGCTTGGCGGCCGGCGGATGCTCCTACAAGCGTGGCAGCCGGCGGATGCTCCTCCAAACTTGGCGGCCGGCGGATGCTCCTCCAAGTGTAGCGGCCGGCGGATGCTCCTCCAAGCGTGGCGGCCGTCAAATGCTCCTCCAAGCGTGGCGGCCCGCGGATGCTCCTACAAGCGTGGCGGCCGGTGGATGCTCCTACAATCGTGGCGGCCGGCGGATGCTCCTACAAGCGCGTTGCGGAGAGGGGGCCGACGTTGCAGGTCGAAGGGTACCGTTTTCGTTTCTTATTTTCCTTCTTCATTCGGTGTGACAAAAATTTCCTGCTGTGGGCAGGCAGGCAGGCAGGACAAAAAAGTTGGGCCACTTGTTATTTGTGGGCTGAAACTGCGCTTATTCACATTATATTCAAGCTGGGCCTTCGCGCATTCATGACGCTTGCACAGAGCCGAAGGCCTCGAAAGGTGTGGTCCTATCACCGGATTTTCGTGAGATCCTCAAGGGATGCTGCTTCCGATGTTTGGCGCATGGTCACATTGCGGCAGCGTGCCGTGACCCGCCGCGTCTGGGACTGGTCGGCCCACGGGCCCTATCACAATTAATGTCGGCCTGCTACTTCCATGGTCACACTCTAGTAAGTGCCATGTGCCCAAGGGTCCAGATGGCAAGAGGCCTTTTCATCCTCGCCTTCTTAAACCACCCCCCCCCTATTGCTTCCAAGCTCAAGTTCTTGACTGATTCCCATCCATGCTCCCGTGTGTTGCCGGAGAAGTCCTTTGCCTCTGTTGTAGCAGCGCCATGCCTCGCAACCATGTTAGACGCGAGCAGGTACCTGCAGGCTCACCGTCCCTGTGCCATCGTGAGGGGCAATGCACGGTGGTCAACAACCGCCTCATGACGATGGAGTTTATCCGTTTGCGCTGCCAAGCAGCTGTTCTGGGACCCAGAGGAGGTCGCAGCGAGGCGACGCCCATGGAGATCACCCTGGCCATCCATCACCAACATGAAATCCCGCATAGGTATTTCACTGTGTCCACGTTTGGGGATGGTGAGTTCCTAGTGTGGTTCACCCATGATGACTATCGGGAGCTTGCCATCAAGATGGCAATCATCTCCATGCCTGATGATAACCACTACTTCCGGCCATGGATCTTTGGTGTCGGTGTGCCACTTGTCGGGTGGTTCTTCCATGTGCAGGTTGTCATCGAGAACCTCCCTCTGCATGTTTGGTCTGCGGAGGGCATCAGACATGTTCTGGGTGACGTCTTTCTCTTTGATCACTTCGATGCTTCCACTTACCACCAGGAGTGTGCTGACCTGTGCACGGTCGTTGGGTGGATGAAAGACCCAAGCCATCTGCCTCCTGCCTCGGGCCAAAATGGCCACCTTCTTTGCAGGAAGTGATGGCCGGACTGGGAGTGACAGCGGGCCACCGGCGGAACCTTTCAACCATGCCGCAGTGGTCCGGCCTGGCGGCCTCATGACGGAGATCATCATCCACCTTGATCACTACCTCGACTATACGCCGCCAGTCCACCCCAACTCCCCGGCCTCCTCATCATCAGGCGACTCTTCTAACGGACACTCCTCGGTGTCCTCGAACTCTTCTGGGGACACCTTCCCGCGGTCGAAGAGATTCTACTGGCGGCGTGGGGAAGTGGATGAGGTGGATAAGCAGCTCTTTTAGTATGGCTACCAAAGTGTCCTAGTTCATGTGTTACGTTTCCTATGGAAACTAAAAATCCTTTACAAATCCTATCCTTCAAAGGGAGCCTATGTTTGAGAGGATTACGACTGGATTAATTTCCGTGAAAAGATTTCCTGTTTAACATTTCGGTTGTCCTTCCTTTTTTCAAACATTTTCTTCCTCGTATTGTCTTCACTTTTTTCTTTCCAGTCCTAGCTACCGGCCTGTTGCATTTTCCTGTTACTACTACTTTACAGACCGCTTTGCGGGCCCCGCTGCGGGCGATCTCCTAGCAACTCCACCTGTTTGGGGACAAGGATGGTTTGGCGATCGGAAAATTCGAACTAATTTTGCACAGATAGTACATCCATGAACAAGAACACCAAGTACATTTAACTTAAAAACAGGTCCCAAAATACTTGTCCCTTTCGATGGAGGGAGTATCTCCATCCCAAAATACTTGTCGCTTTGGATGGAGGGAGTATATTACAAACACAAGAAAAGATAAACTACAACTAAAATTATGAAACGAAAAACTACAACTAAAAACATGAAACAAAAAACTACAACTAAACACATGAAAAGAAAACACCTAAATACTACTCTACTCAGCCTCCACCTCCTCCTCCTCGGGTGGGTCCTCGGGATCCTGACCCTCCTCTAGCGCCTCGCGCTCCGGCGGCAGAAGGTGACCGAGTCTCAAGGCCATCGCCACGACGAGGTTGCAATGACCCGCGACGCCGAGCTCGGCCGCCATCGTCTCCCAGAGGGAGTCGAGACGAGAGGCCATGTGCGAGAGGCTGAAGATGTAGTGGCCCGTGGTGTCCATTCCAGTACTTCGTGGAAGGGTACCAAGCCCAAGGCATTCCATGGAGTGAGATGTATCCGTAAATACATCTCGGGCGATGTTGAACAGGAGGGTATCCTTCACGCGCGGCGGCGAGGGGGGGTCCAGTCGCGGCCGCTTACCAGCGGCCGGGTCCCTCGGCGGGCTCGGTGGCGGAGGGTTGTTTGAGCTCGAAAGCATTTGCTGTATACTAGCCGCGGCTAGGTTTGTGGAGAGAAGAGAGGATGTTGGAACGGTTGTGCGGAAAAGACGATGGCGCGGGTGACCATCTTATACTCCCTCCGTTCCAAGTGAACTCTATTTTTAGGATTCAAAACGCACATTAGTCAACACATAAAATTACCCTAACACCCTTCATCAATACATATCCTCCCACTTTCCATTCAATGCCAGCAATTTGCTACGGCAACAAAGGACAGTAGCTGAAAATGTGCAGAGCACATAGCTAACATGACCATACAATGAAAGTAAAGTTGAGCTAGGACAAAAAAAAATGGTTGGAAATAATCTTCAACTGGGACGGAGGTACTAGCATTGTAGCAGTGGTCAGGGCAGGGGACGCGTTAAATTTAATTTAAAGGATGTGCATGCGCTGCGCGTGTTACTCGCCTCGGTTACTGGCGCGCACGGTCGCTCTGTGCACCCGATCGCATAAGTTTCGCGAAAAGATTTCCTGTTTCACATTTCGGGTCTCCAGGCTGTTATACCTTGAATCGTACACTACGCACTCCCTTCATCCCCAAAAGTATGAAGTTTTTAGAACTAGTTCTATCATTTTTGTTAGAACTATATTTTTAGAACTATATTGTTCTAACATATAGGAGTACTTCCTATATTTTTCTAAACATTTTTGTCGTCCTATCTTTTATTTTTCTGGATTTCATTGTCTCCACTTTTCTTTCCAGTCTTCGCTTCTGGCATGTTGCGTTTTCCAGTAGTACTACTACTTTACAGACAGCTTTGGAGTTCAGTGTCTCCACTTTTCTTTCAAGCCGTCGCTACCGGCATGTTGCGTTTTCCAATAGTCTGCGCGCGTCTCATCGTGTTCTTAGCGCGTACTAAAGACAAACGTCACACACCATCCTCTTCTCCCCCACCCCCCCTCACACACCACGCGTTCACATCCTTTGCAGTAACTGCCCACACATCACCATCCCTCCTCTCCGCGCGTACTAAAAATCATTGGGCGTCTCATCGTCTTCTCCGCGCGTACTAATAAAGAGTAGTAAGACAACACACCATCCTCTACTTTGCCACACACACCATCCTCTTCTCCGTGCGTACTCCAAACAGCGGTTTGCATCCTCTCGGTCCCAATGGCTCGACGCGTCTGAAAGCATCTAGGCCCCCACGAGGTACGGTTTCGGTGATTAATGACAACCGTTATTTACTACTAATGAGTTTGTGGATGCGAGGTTTCATATACAATGAATCAAACGTCGATCAATCAATCATAAATGTCATCTACTGCTCATTGGATGCAAAAGGAGACCCCTCAACGAACTAACCTAAGGGGTTAATCGGAAACAAATGAAGAACTCGTACAACGACGCAACCTTATCAAAATTGACAACACAAGAAGCTTCATATCCATCAGAAGACCATACAAACAAGTGTTCAAGAGGTCACAAGTCCAAAATCCAAAAGATCAGTCCAACTCAACTCGAAGGAAACAAATTGTACACACCGGATCATCCGGTGATCTGAAGAATGACTGCATCCGTCGATTTGGACTCAACAGAAGGAGAAGACCTCAGAATGAAGTACACACCGGATCATCCGATGTGTATCAAGTGAACATCG
Source organism: Tuctoria greenei (assembly GCA_036927565.1). Lineage (NCBI taxonomy): Eukaryota > Viridiplantae > Streptophyta > Magnoliopsida > Poales > Poaceae > Tuctoria > Tuctoria greenei. The sequence continues at coordinate 55,738,897 of JAYESD010000010.1, read as the reverse complement.
GATGAATACAACAGTAAGCAAATTTTCTGAAGTGTTCTGAAGGACTGAACACCGGATCATCCGATGTTGAAGGCAGATGCACATCGGTCGATTACAACAGAAGCAAATTATCAACTCAACCAGACTGAAGATCTATTCATCAGATCCTCCGATGATGAAGGAGGTGAAGCATCGGTCTAATAACGGTCATTTCTGACAGAATGACGTCAGCTAATCAAATTAGACCGATGCTCATAAAAGGGGGTCATCGGATCATCCGATGTACACAGAAAAAGTAATCAGCCCACTTTTCCAACGGCTAATTCGGTTGGGCTGAGTATTTAACCCCCTCCCACCAGTCATTTCGAAGTGGCTGAACAACAAGAGCACCACTACACATTCCCCAAGTGTCCAAGACTTAGAATACTCATTTTCACACTCTTGTAACCCTTTCACACCTCAAGATATAGGCTAGTTCCTCTTAGAGTTAAGCTTGTGTGCGTCCTCTCTGGGTGAGTGGAGACTCTAGAGTAGGGAGAGCCGTGAGAAAGTGCATTCTTGGTGATTGCACTCACCTTGTATCAAGAGGAGAGTGAAGAGATCGCTCCAGAGCTTGCCGAGACCATTGTGGAAGCCCGGAGGATCGAAGTTGTACAAGGCTTGAGCTCCACCTTGCCAAGAATGGCAAACGGAGGAAGTTAGTGGATTCCCTCGTCTCGGTGACTTGGGAGTGGCAATACCCTTAAGTGGGTGCCACAACGTGGACGTAGGTGGATCCTAGTGATCTCACCGAACCACGGGAAAAATCGACGTGTCCCCGTGTCTTCGAGCGTTTGCATTCCTCCTCCCTACTCCCTTTACGATTACGCAATTCTCATTTCCGCACTTAATTCTCTTAATTGCACTATTGGCTTGCTTAGAGAATTAGATTTTACTTAAGCTTTAAATTGACTTAAAATTTGAAGTAGCCCAATTCACCCCCCCCCTCTTGGGCATTCGATCCCTACAATTGGTATCAGAGCGAGGTTGCTCATTGGATCATTCTAGCTTCACCGCTAGAGAGCAAAAATGGCCAAGAATGGGGGTTCGGTTCCTACCTTCGAGGGCAAGAATTTTGCTTATTGGAAAGCACGCATGCGCGCTTACCTTGAGGCAATTTCTCCCGAAGTGTGGGAAGCGACCCATGCGGGGTTTGGCAACCATGAATATATTGGTGATCAACTAAAATGGGATGCTAAGGCTAGGAATGCTATTTATGAGTGCATTAGTCAAGATGTATTTGCTAGAATTGCTAGTAAGGAAAAAGCTTGTGAAATTTGGGCTTGCTTGATTGAGATCCATGAGGGTTCCTCTCGTGTCAAAGAGCTCAAATATCACTTGCTTAAATCCAAGTATGATGATTTTAAAATGCTTCCTCATGAGAATGTTAATCAAATGTTTTCTCGCTTAAATGTACTCATTGAGGAAATTAATGCTCTTGACATTGCTTCTCTTGGCAAGGGACTCATCAACCGCAAGATCCTCATGCTACTTCCCAAGCCCAAGTACAACATCATCAACTCAATGCTCCAAAAGGAGTCACTTGACAACATTGAGGTTTCGGAGCTCATTGGAGAGATACATGCTCATGAGATGAGTGTGCTTGGAATGATGGAGGAGTCATCATCATCAAAGACCATTGCTCTCAAGGCCTCAACCAAGAAGACACATACCAAGAAGAAGAAAGTGGTTGAGCCTAGCTCAAGTGAGGAAGAACAAGCTACAAGTGAAGATGATGATGATGATGAGCTTGCATTGATGATGAGGAAGTTTTCACGTCTCAACTCAAAGATTGCCAAGAAGGGATACTCGTTTGATCCCAAGAAGAAAGCCTTCTTGCCAAGGAAAGATGAAAACAAGACGTGCTACAATTGTGGCAATCAAGGCCACATATCATATGATTGTCCAAGACCGGACAAGAGGAAGGACAAGGGCAAGCATCGCAAGCTAGAAGAGAGTGACGATGATGAAGATGCAAAGCCCAAGCGCACCTTTGGAAAGAAGAAACTTGACAAAGGCAAGAAGACCAAGCTCTTTCCAAAGAAGAGAAGGGGACCTCAAAAGGTCTTCATGTGCGAAGCAAATGAGTGGGTCACCGATGAAGAAACAAGTGATGATAGTGAAGATGAGGAAGAAAACTTGGCAAGCCTCGCTATCGTCAACAAGGATGACTCACCCCTTCCTCCACCGCCTATGTGCCTCATGGCGAAAGGTAACACAAAGGTATGTGATGACTCAAGTGATGATGAACTTTCTCCCGATGAACTAGCATCTATGATTAATGAATATCATGCCATTATCAAAAGGGAAAAGGCTAAGGTTAAGGCACTTGAGCTAACTCGCGCTAAGCTAGAGGGTGCCAACCTCGATTTGCAAGACAAGTATGTCACCATACTTAATGAGCATGAAACGCTCAAGTCACATGTCAAGCAAATCGAGGAGGAGAAGGCTCAAATCAAGCTTGAGTTCCATGAGCTTGACTTAGCTAACTCGGCACTATTGGCTAAGCATAACGAGTTAGTTCAAGAGCATGAGACACTTAGTCTTTCCTATGAAGCAATGGAACTAAAATTGAATAACTTGAAGAAAGAAACTCTTGATGGCAAAGCACCCGCTAGTTCACATGCCACTAACAATTTGCATGAGTCTTTGCCATTGAAAGCTAATAGGGAGAAGGAGCTAATGGACGAGATCGAAAGTCTCCGCACTAGTGTGGCTAGACTTTCCAAGGGAGAGGACAAGCACAAGGAGATCCTCTTCCAACAAGCTAAAGGCTTCAACAAGAGGGGACTTGGGACCTTCCCTACGCCCAACAAATGGAAGGTGCCCTCACCGGAGCTTAGGACAAGCTTCATCAAGGAAGTGGGATCCTATTGCCAACATTGTGAGGTCACCGGACATCACACTAGGGAGTGCCCTCTTCCCACTCGTCCTTCTCCAAAATTACCTCCTAACTATTCATCTACTTTCAATGATTGTCACTATCTATTGAGCAAAGTAGGTGGAAAGGTGAAGGCGAAGTTCATTGGCAAAAATATCAAGGGCATGAAGGGGAAGCTCCCCAAGCAACTTTGGGTCCCAAAATCACTTGTATCACACATACAAGGACCTAAGTTGGCTTGGGTTCCTAAACTCAAAAACTAACTTCATGTGTGTAGGTGAACTACAAAGCCGGAGGAAAACATTGGGTACTCGATAGTGGGTGCACTCAACACATGACCGGCAATGATGGTATGTTCACCTCCATAGAAGACCCCGGCAATCATGAACAAGTCACCTTTGGTGATAACTCAAAGGGGAAGGTAATTGGCTTAGGTAAAATTGCAATTTCTAATGACTTGTCCATTTCGAATGTGCTTTACGTTAAGTCTCTTAGCTTTAATTTGCTCTCTATTGCTCAACTTTGTGATCTTGGACTAACGTGCACATTTGACAAAGATGGTGTTGTGGTGTCTAGTGTAGCTAGCAAAGAGCTAATATTCAAGGGCTTTAGGCATGGTCATCTATATTTGGTGGACTTCTCCAACAAGAGCGCAAGCCTAACCACTTGTCTTTTCACCAAGACAAGTTTGGGGTGGCTATGGCATCGGAGGATTGCTCACATAGGAATGAGCAAGCTCAAGAAGTCCTTCAAGCTAGGGATGGTGACCGGCGTAAAGGACGTGACGTTTGAAAAGAACAAGCTATGTAGCGCATGTCAAGCCGGGAAGCAAGTGGCTTCGCACCATCCGATGAAGACAATGGTGTCTACCTCCAAGCCGCTCGAACTACTTCACATGGACCTCTTCGGACCGTCCACCTACCAAAGCCTTGGCGGTAATCTCTATTGTCTCGTTATTGTTGATGATTACTCTCGCTATGCTTGGACTTTGTTTTTAGGTGACAAGGGTGAAACCCCGGAAGTCTTCAAGACCTTTGCAAAACGAGCTCAACGGGAATTCCAACTTCCCATCATCAAGGTTCGGAGTGACAACGGCACCGAGTTCAAGAACTACAATATTGGGGAGTGGTGTGACCGTGAAGGAGTCAAGCACGAATTTTCGGCTACATACACCCCTCAACAAAACGGTGTTGTTGAGAGAAAGAACAAGACACTAATCACCCTCGCGAGAGCCATGCTTGATGATTATGGGACGTCGGAGAAGTTTTGGGCGGAAGCGATCAACACGGCATGCCATGCCGCAAATAGAGTCTACCTTCATCGACTTCTCCAAAAGACTCCCTACGAGCTCCTCATTGGGAGAAAGCCCAACATCTCCTACTTCCGGGTCTTCGGATGCAAGTGCTACATCTACCGCAAGAAAAGACTTGGTAAGTTTGAAAGAAGGTGCGATGTTGGTATTTTCCTTGGTTATGCGTCAAACTCAAAGGCATATCGAGTATTCAACCAAACCTCCGGGTTAGTTGAAGAAAGTTGTGACGTTGAGTTTGATGAGACTAATGGCTCCCAAGAGGAGAGTTTTGGTCATGATGATATAGATGATGAGCCTCTACGAGAAGCTATGAAGAACATGACCATAGGAGACATCAAGCCCGAAGTTGAGGAGAGCCATGATCAAGGGGGAGCTTCAAGTCCGAACATCAACACCTCCATGGCGCCTCAAGTGGATGAAGAAGAAGACAAAGATGATCCATTGCCTATGCAAGACCAACAAGCCACACAACACCAAGAACAAGATGAAGTCCAACCACAAGACGAGCAAAATGCTTCACCACCACCAAGTGACTCACAACCGTTGATGAGACATGGGCGCATCTCCAAGGCACATCCAATGGATCAAATCATTGGAAGTCCTTCACGGGGAGTAAGTACTCGTTCACGTCATGTTGCATCTTTTTGTGAGCACTACTCTTTTGTGTCGTGTGTAGAACCCAAAAGCATTGAGGAAGCTCTCCAAGACTCCAATTGGGTGATGGCTATGCAAGAGGAACTCAACAACTTCACCCGCAATGAAGTTTGGGTGTTGGAGGAGCGACCCAAGGACAAGAATGTGATTGGAACGAAGTGGGTCTACCGCAACAAGCAAGATGAGAATGGCGTGGTGGTCCGCAACAAAGCTAGGCTTGTGGCGAAGGGATTCGCTCAAGTTGAAGGTTTGGATTTTGGGGAGACATTCGCCCCGGTAGCACGGTTAGAAGCTATCCGCATACTCCTTGCTTTTGCTTCTCATCATAATATCATGCTTTATCAAATGGATGTTAAGAGTGCATTTCTCAATGGCTATATTAATGAACTTGTGTTTGTTGAGCAACCTCCCGGGTTTGAGGACCCAAGAAACCCTAACCATGTCTATAGGCTAAACAAAGCACTCTATGGACTCAAGCAAGCTCCAAGGGCATGGTACGAGCACTTAAGGGACTTTCTCGTAATGCAAGGTTTCAAGATTGGGAGGGTGGACACTACACTCTTCACCAAGGACATCGACGGAGACTTATTTCTTTGTCAAATTTATGTCGATGATACTATTTTTGGCTCAACTAACAAAGCTCTTAGCCATGAGTTTGGCAAAATGATGTCTAGGGAATTCGAGATGTCAATGATTGGAGAGCTCAACTTCTTCCTAGGATTTCAAATCAAGCAACTTCAAGAGGGGACCTTCATCCATCAAGAGAAGTACACTAAGGACCTCTTGAAGAAATTTGAGATGGGAGATTGTAGCTCAAGAAGCACTCCAATGGCGACAAATTGTCATCTCGACGCGGATATGGACGGTAAATCTATTGATCAATCTCATTACCGTTCCATGATTGGTTCATTGCTATATCTTACCGCATCTAGGCCCGATATTATGTTTAGTGTGTGCTTGTGTGCTCGCTTTCAAGCGGCACCTAAAGAATCGCACAAGAAGGCGGTCTTTAGGATACTTCGGTATCTCAAGCATACCCCAAGTGTAGGTTTGTGGTACCCCAAGAACGCTAGTTTTCATCTCTTAGGTTACTCGGATTCGGACTTTGCCGGATGCCGTGTAGACCGCAAGAGTACCTCCGGGGGTTGCCACTTACTTGGGCGTTCCCTAGTTTCTTGGTCGAGCAAGAAGCAAAATTCCGTGGCTTTGTCCACCGCGGAGGCGGAGTATATAGCGGCCGGTGCATGTCGTGCCCAAATCCTATATATGAAGCAAACCCTCTTGGATTTTGGAATTAAGTTTGGTTGTGTGCCTCTCCTTTGTGACAATGAAAGTGCGGTTAAGATAGCTAGAAACCCCGTTCAACACTCCCGCACTAAGCACATTGATATTCGCCATCACTTCTTGCGGGACCATGAGGCTAAGGGAGAAATCTCTTTGCAAGGTGTTAGGTCCGAAGAACAATTGGCGGATATCTTCACCAAACCACTTGATGAGAAAATTTTTTCTAGGCTTAGAAGTGAGTTAAATGTGCTAGATGCATCTAACGTCATGTAAATTGCCATGTTCATGTAAGGTTGCATGTCATATAGGTCTTGCCTAACTCCCAAAGGATAGGGGTGAGCTAGAAATAGTTTTTCCCTGAGGAAGCCTTTGGAAGGTTTAAACTTGGCAAGATAGATTTATTTTATGCCTTGCATGATCCCTGCCATATAAACTTGCACTCATTTAATCTCTTGCATTCATCTAATATTTTGCATTATCTTGTTTGACATTGCATACGGTAGATTGTCACAAAGGGGAACCCACATCATGAGAAGGAGACTTGTTTGAAATGCAAAATCTCAACTCATATGATGTGGAAAGAGCAAAATTCTAAAGGAACATGCGTTAATGAGATAGAAGTCTCCATACTCTACCTTACAAAGCATGGGCCTTACATTTTCTTTGGATATTTTTCCTCCATTGTTTTCTCGGTGTTCCGTTTGTGTTAAGGTCTAGCCAAGCTATTGGCATATTAGCTTCTTGAGGGGTAAGGGGTTGCCCAAAAAGTCCTAAGACATGTGTTTCTCCTCAATTGTTTGTTCGGTCGAAGGACATATATGGGATGTTTTCGTTCTGTTGTCATCGGATTATCCGATGCCCCTGTCAATCTCTCATCGGTCAAATAGGTGTTCAATCCTCAAAACCCAACTCTGTCAGAACCTCAAATGATCCGACGCATTCATCCTGGAAAACATCGGTCCATCCGATGTTCACCCTTCTGGAGCTGTGATCTATTCAACCGATGTCTACCTCCCTCTAACGTCGGATCATCCGGTGTCAATTTCACTCGGTTGAACACCCTTACTGTGCTATTCGACCGATGTTCAAAACCCTAATCATCGGTTCATCCGATGTCAACAGCAATTCTTGAATATCCTTACTGTTGCAATTGACCGATGTTCACTGCATATATCATCGGTCCATCCGGTGTTTGAAAAACGGCTAGGGTTTGGGCCCCACTATTTAAACCCGCGCGCCGGCCCAACCCCTTCTCTCCCCGACACCCCGTGCTCCCGCCGCCGCCGACCACCGCCTCTCCACGCGCCGCCGCCTCTCCCTCGCCTGCAGCGCCGCCGCCGGCCGCCGCCGCCGTCCCCTGCTCGCGCCACCGCCGCCGGCCACCTCCGCGCCGCCGCCGCCCGTGCCCGCGCACCGCACCACCTTCGCAGCGCCGCCGCCGCACGCCCGCGCCGCCTCCTCCACCCTCGCGCCCAAACATCACCACCGCCACTCACCACCGCGCTCAAGCCTCGCCGCCGCCCTTTTCCACCACCAACGTGCGCCATCTCCGGCCATCTCCTCCCCGCTAGGGTTTCTCGGCCCGGTTGATCATCGTCGCTAAGGTGAGCTTCGTGCCGCGCGACGTCTCTCATTGCCTCTCTCGCCGTTCTTCCTTCATCGTCGCTAACCCCACCTCTCCCTTCCATCTAGATGGGTCGTGATCGCAAAGGAAAGGGCAAGGCGATCGCGGAGCCCGCCGCGAAGAAGCGGAAATTATCGAAGGATGAGAAGGAGGCCTTGATGGCCGCTCGCGCCGCCGAGGAGCGTGAGCGCGGCCGTGGGGGGTCCTTGAGGATCCGTGAGGCCCGTCCGAGGCCGCCTCCAGTGGTCGACGACTCCGACGCCGAAGAGGAGCCCGTTGAGCCCCTCGTCCGCCGGCGCTCAGCCCGGACGCGTGGGGGTCATGTCGAGGCTGCTCCTCGTCCGAGACCGACGGCCGCCGACCGTCGTGAGGACAGGGAGGCTGAGAGGGACATCCATGAGGAGGACACGGCCGTCCTGGTCCGAGAAGGAGTTCGCCTTGTGGACTACCGGAAGATGAAGGCGAAGCAACTCCGTAAGCTCAGATGGAGTATTCTTCTTGAGGAGTGGTTCCCACAGCCCCGAGAGCTGCTTGTTGACAGTCGCTTCTGGACTGTCACCCAGGCGTCTCTCTATGAGACCTACAAGCGCCGGGGGCACAAGCTCTTTCAGCACAACCACCTGGACTGGAGGCAGCTTGCAGTGGCCGCAGAAACTGATGTCCGCCCCTTCTTTGAGCGATACAGAGGCTTGGTGGAGCTACTGGACTATGAGAGGAGTGCCTATGTGGAAGAATGGGTCCGTGTCTTCTACGCGACCCTGTACATCTCAGAGGGCAGAAGATCAATTGCCTTCATGTTCAATGGTCAGCACTACCATCTCACGAGGCAGACTTTAGGGCACATCCTTGGCTTGGACCTGCACGACACTAGCATACACGAGAAGGTCTATGGGCAGGCAGATCCACCGAGGAGGCCACTTACTGGAGGGGTAGCACCTCAGCTGGACGAGATCCGCTCTTTGTTTGGCCCCACATTCTCTCCAGATCAGCCGAGAGCCCCAGCACTCCTGACCCCAGCTGCGCGCATTGTGCACCTCGCCTTGCGCCGCACGCTCCTGCCGAGGTCAGGTTACTTAGAGGGGTTCACGAGTCTCCAGCAGACCCTCCTGTTCTACATCATGAACGGGATGGACTTTGATATAGTGGATATCATTATCTGCGAGATGGAGGACGTTATTACAGATGGAGTGGGCATGATGAGGCAGATGGTCTATGGGCACTGGATCAGCTTTATTTGTTCTATGGTGGTGCCAGAAGGACATTCAGCACAGGCCCGACTCGCTGACGAGAGCGTGACCCGCTTCGGTCACTACCGTGCGTCCGCTCCTGGAGACCGCCGCCTTGGCCGTCCAGTTGAGCGCCAGGTCAGGGCGCGCTTGACTGAGGAGGATTGGTCTGACCTCGAGAAGGAAGATGAGCGTCTGGCTGAGGCAGAAGCTCAAGGTGGAGACTTGCAGCACGTCTGGTCCGAGAGCGACACAGACGACAGTGTCGAGGAGTACTTCCCTCCTCCTCCACCTTCACCGAGGCAGCACGACGCCGAGGCCGGAGGATCAGCTGCTCCGCCACCGACACCACCTCCTGTGTCCGAGGCGCAGGTGACGCAGCCGTCTGAGCTGACGTCGCTTCTTCAGCAGATGATCGAGCAGCAGCGCCAGGACAGGCTCGCTGCTGAGCAGGCCAGGGCAGAGCAGGCTGCGCGGCTCGCAGAGCTTCAGAGGCAGCAGACAGAGATGCAGCTAGAGATGGCCCGCCAGAGGCGCGAGGACACGGACCGGTTCACGAGTCTGGTGGACCAGATGCACCGGAGGACACTGGACCAGCAGCAGCAGACCCAGCAGGCGATGATGGGTATCCTGGGGTTAATCACCAACCTCTACCAGCAGACCGGGATAGCCCTTCCGCCACAGCACACCGGTCTCAGTCAGCCTCCAGCAGCACCTCCTCTGGCTCCAGCTTCAGTTCCAGCACCGGCGTCGCCGATCCCGAGCTACAGCATGTCTCCACTGCTGGCTTCGACGGTGCCGCTCCAGTTCTCGCCTCTCCCGGCCGTGCTTTCTCCACCAGCAGTTCCAGCTCCAGCTGACCCTCCAGCAGCTCCAGCTCCAGCCACGTCAGCACCTCCGGCTCCTCCCGCTCCAGCACCAGCTCCGGCGACGTCTACCTCGAGCAGCTCCGACACCGCCGACGTCGTCCGCTTCACCGTCGCCCCGAGAGCTCCGGAGTCCTAGGTACTCCTCTTCCCTTTTTGGTGTCTTGATGCCAAAGGGGGAGAAGAGTTAGAGTTAGGGGGAGTGTCTTGGGCTTAGGGGGAGTGCGCTTAGGGGGAGTGCTAGTTATCTATTTGCTTTCAGACTTGTTATTTGCTTCTATTTGAGACTTGATTGTTATCTTTTGCTACTATTTGCAATTCAGTATGCTACTTCACTCTTATGATTTATATTTGATCACTGTTTGAGCCTTCGAGCTCCTTGTGTTGCATGTTGTTTCAATTACATTTCTTTATGAGCATTGCGTTTGCGTTTCAAATTCCATGCGTTTCAAATTCCATTACTTTTATGCTCTACTCGTTGTGTTGTCATCAATCACCAAAAAGGGGGAGATTGAAAGCATCTAGGCCCCCACGAGGTACGGTTTCGGTGATTAATGACAACCGTTATTTACTACTAATGAGTTTGTGGATGCGAGGTTTCATATACAATGAATCAAACGTCGATCAATCAATCATAAATGTCATCTACTGCTCATTGGATGCAAAAGGAGACCCCTCAACGAACTAACCTAAGGGGTTAATCGGAAACAAATGAAGAACTCGTACAACGACGCAACCTTATCAAAATTGACAACACAAGAAGCTTCATATCCATCAGAAGACCATACAAACAAGTGTTCAAGAGGTCACAAGTCCAAAATCCAAAAGATCAGTCCAACTCAACTCGAAGGAAACAAATTGTACACACCGGATCATCCGGTGATCTGAAGAATGACTGCATCGGTCGATTTGGACTCAACAGAAGAAGAAGACCTCAGAATGAAGTACACACCGGATCATCCGATGTGTATCAAGTGAACATCGGATGAATACAACAGTAAGCAAATTTTCTGAAGTGTTCTGAAGGACTGAACACCGGATCATCCGATGTTGAAGGCAGATGCACATCGGTCGATTACAACAGAAGCAAATTATCAACTCAACCAGACTGAAGATCTATTCATCAGATCCTCCGATGATGAAGGAGGTGAAGCATCGGTCTAATAACGGTCATTTCTGACAGAATGACGTCAGCTAATCAAATTAGACCGATGCTCATAAAAGGGGGTCATCGGATCATCCGATGTACACAGAAAAAGTAATCAGCCCACTTTTCCAACGGCTAATTCGGTTGGGCTGAGTATTTAACCCCCTCCCACCAGTCATTTCGAAGTGGCTGAACAACAAGAGCACCACTACACATTCCCCAAGTGTCCAAGACTTAGAATACTCATTTTCACACTCTTGTAACCCTTTCACACCTCAAGATATAGGCTAGTTCCTCTTAGAGTTAAGCTTGTGTGCGTCCTCTCTGGGTGAGTGGAGACTCTAGAGTAGGGAGAGCCGTGAGAAAGTGCATTCTTGGTGATTGCACTCACCTTGTATCAAGAGGAGAGTGAAGAGATCGCTCCGGAGCTTGCCGAGACCATTGTGGAAGCCCGGAGGATCGAAGTTGTACAAGGCTTGAGCTCCACCTTGCCAAGAATGGCAAACGGAGGAAGTTAGTGGATTCCCTCGTCTCGGTGACTTGGGAGTGGCAATACCCTTAAGTGGGTGCCACAACGTGGACGTAGGTGGATCCTAGTGATCTCACCGAACCACGGGAAAAATCGACGTGTCCCCGTGTCTTCGAGCGTTTGCATTCCTCCTCCCTACTCCCTTTACGATTACGCAATTCTCATTTCCGCACTTAATTCTCTTAATTGCACTATTGGCTTGCTTAGAGAATTAGATTTTACTTAAGCTTTAAATTGACTTAAAATTTGAAGTAGCCCAATTCACCCCCCCCTCTTGGGCATTCGATCCCTACAGCGTCCCATCGGCATAAGAGAAAATTAACACGTGTACGCCACACGTCCGACTATCTGAGCATTAATGCTTTATCGTGATCATGTATGATGGCTAGACATGCATGCATGCTTTTGAAAGAGAGTCAGCAAGGTCTCCATCATGTTTCATGCATGATTGATCACTTGTTGATGAGGATTTGTGATGTTGATTTTCTTGTTTCATGATGACATTTCTCTGGTTTTGTAATGTTCTATGTTACTGAACTCAATGTTGTTCATCTATTCCATATGTTATTTTCTTCTCTGTCCGTTGTCTAATAAACTACGTACTCCGTATTTGTGTTCTATGTGTAACATGCATGTGCAAGACCTCGATCCACGATCATGTTAAATTGATGGTGTTATACAAGTATTTTCTCTTTTTGTTGAAAAAACAATCGTCATATTTATTATTTGTATATTATTAATATACATTACTAAAATAAAGAATTAATATATAAATTAATATTATCATATGAAATATCAACATGGATGGTCCAATCCAACCTACGAAACAAAAACTTTTTGATCGTCCAGTACATCCAATGAAACATCAACTAGCATGGATCGAGATCCAGTATACAAAAACATGGATGATCCTATCGAATCCAACTTTGACAACAAAAAAACGCACGTACGCAACGGTCGTTCATTAACAGAGAATACAAATATATAGAACCGATAGTTCATTAAATAACAGACAGAAAACAAAATAACATATGGAATAGAGGAACAATGACATTGAGTTCATTAACATAAAACAATACTACAAAACAAGAAAAACAACATCACGAAACAAGAAAACAAACATCACAGACCCTTTCTTCCTCCTCGCGCCTAGGGCGCGCGCGCGGCGCCGCCGTGGCGGGGCTCACCGGAGATCTCGCCGCTGGCCTTTCCAGTGCGCCAAGCTTCGCCAATCTTGCCGCTTGGGGGTTTTCACCACGCGGAGCACGTCGGTGTTGCCCCCAGGGCTTGCCAACGGCTGGAAACAGCAATGCGATGGCGGCGGCGGTGGCCACAGCTCTGGCAGGGTAGAACTCCCTTATCTCTAGCTCAAACGACTTGGTTTCTCCTCCAAAAGCTTTCTTGTGCCTTGAGGATCATGAACCAGGAATAGGAAATTAAGGAGAAAAACGGCTGGAAACTAGGAGCTCGACGGTGAATCGCGGCTTTCTCACAGGCGGCGACCAAAACTCGCCTATCTCGATCGGTCATCACTCGTCGATGGTTTTCAAATCTTTTCGATCCAAAGTGTTTGCAGGGAGATAGGTAAACTATCCCCTAACTATGGTCAAGAATTATTAGATGTATAAAATGAATTAAATCCATGACCTAGAGACATAGGTATGAACTATCATCGGGGAAACTGGCAATAAAGACGCTACAAGGCATGGCATGGCTTGAAACTTGGTGAGCATGCTTAAGGCGCGATAACACAACTTTCCCTTATAGAAGTCGGGGCCTATAGAGGCTTCCTCTGGCTTATCGACGGTGGAGTAGGGGCGGGTCTCGGCAGCTTCACCCGCGGTCATCGGGAAACTGCAAAATACCGCCCAACCAGTTGAGGAAACACCGAAACAAAAGGTTGAGAAGGTGCACAAGCAAGCTGTGAACAACTTTGCTGAAGGACTCCCGATCGATCCTTGCCTAGTTGGCAAGCTATCATTGGAGTTCCAAGGTGAGGTCGGCGGCGCGCGAGCGGGGCAGAAAAAGCGAAAGAGAAGAGAGGAACCGAGCTAGCTAGAGTTGTACTAATTCCTCTTTTTGATGTGTACTAATTCCTCTTTTTGAAGTTGGATATCGTCTAGAGTTGTAGGCTCCTTGATCACGCATGTTTGGGGCGTAGCATACATCGGCAAGGCCTCATACTCTGACGATATTCATCATCAAAACAGGAAATTAAACACGTATTAATTGGTTGAACATGTTTGGGGTGCATGCAGGTTAGACATAGAAAAGACCTTAGTCACGTTTGACCAAATTAACATGCATACCTCAAACAAGACGATCTTTCAACAAAAAGAGAAAACACACGTATAAGCGGGCGTGTGGAGATGATCGGACGCTAGAGGAAACAACGCTTATGAACTGGTCAGTGGCCTCGATTTACTCCAAACCGCGGTTTGCATCCTCTCGGTCCCAACGGCTCGACGCGTCCCATCGGCATAAGAGAAAATTAACATGTGTACGCCACACGTCCGACTATCCGAGCATTAATGCTTTGTCATGATCATGTATGATGGCTGGACATGCATGCATGCTTTTGAAAGAGAGCCAGCAAGGTCTCCATCATGTGTCATGCATGATTGATCACTTGTTGATGAGGATTTGTGATGTTGATTTTCTTGTTTCATGATGACATTTCTCTTGTTTTGTAATGTTCTATGTTACTGAACTCAATGTTGTTCGTCTATTCCATATGTTATTTTCTTCTCTGTCTGTTGTCTAATGAACTACGTACTCCGTATTTGTGTTCTATGTGTAACATGCATGTGCAAGACCTCGATCCATGATCATGTTAAATTGATGGTGTTATACAAGTGTTTTCTCTTTTTGTTGAAAAAACGATCGTCATATTTATTATTTGTATATTATTAATTAATATACATTAGTAAAATAAAGAATTAATATATAAACAAATATTATCATCTGAAATATCAACATGGATGGTCCAATCCAACCTACGAAACAAAAACTTTTTGATTGTCCAGTACATCCAATGAAACATCAACTAGCATGGATTGAGATCCAGTATACAAAAAGCATGGATCGAGAAACATCAACTAGCGGCAGAGGCGGAGGCGGCAGCAGCGGCGGCAGCGGCGGAGGAGGAGGAGGCGGCGGCACCGGCGGCGGAGGCGGAGGAGGCGGCAGCGGTGGAGGAGGAGGACGTGGTTTTCTCCTAGTATAATAGTAATAGGAGTAGTTTATCTATTTCGTGATCTCTGAGTAGAGTAGTATTAGGTGTAGTTTATCTTGTTCTTGCTGTCTACTACGTGTTTTCCTATTACCTGTTCATTATTGAAATATGTCTTTATGTTAATGAACAATGTGTTTTATATATGTAGTATCGAAAAACTTCTTTTATCAAAAACATCTCCTATATGTTTGTAACTTGGGACCGTATATATTTATTGTGGCTGAATGAATGAAATCCGGTAAACATTATCCTTACAAGTAATAGAACTAATAACAGACATGATGCATAATTAACTTGATTAGGAAATTACGTCATCTATATTGCTAACTAGTCCATCGCCTGATGCAACCGGTGCATGAAAAGTACTTTATCCGTTGTAACTAATATCCGATGACATTGTTGATATATATATCGTATGTACCTGTGATACTCGTATCACAGGAGGCTTTGGATCGACGGCCTGAAGATTAGACATCACAGGGGAAAATGTTTTTTTGTAGTAGTAGTATATACTCTGTATATGTTATCATTTCATTGCGACGAATGTTATATATAAAATGCTGATTGTTTACCTTTTACTAGACCGTGGATTTGCTGTCCTCCTTTCATGGACTTGGGTGTTCTGTATTTGCATGTCGTTTGCATTAGCACAATGATACATTTGGCGATTCATATTTTTGTTCGTATTTTTTTTGGAATGTCCCACTACCACATGATTTGCTAGGTAGACGTACCAATGAAGAGTAAAACCATGTGCAGGAATCGTCGCGACATTACATGAATTTAATCACGATTGCATGCGTGCAGAGGGGCACAGCGCCAAATTCTGCACGCCCTCGAAATTTTTCGTTCTTCTTGGCGCGCACAATTGAGATTTTCACAACTTAAACTTCACTCCGTGCGCCCAAAATTCCAGTCCCGCCCATTTGTAGCTAGCCACGACGAATATAAATGTGCGTCTCCCTCTAATCCCGCAGTGGATTCCGTTCCCGGCACACATGTTCTCTTCTTAGTGTTGTGTTCCAAACATGCATTCCTAAGAAATTCCCGTGTGAGTGGTGGTGGTGACTGTGGGTACAACGTCGAGCGACCAAGTTTGACAGGCTCTACCAAACCTCTTCGTCGCCGACCCCGTTCTGCGACATCACGGACTCCAGTTTTGTGCCACGTAAGTTCTACACAATCCATGCCGTCTTTTTATAGAGCTACTCCCTCCTTATCGCTTTAGTTTTCGTCCCAACAGCTGCAGCCAGTTCATTCCTAGTTGTCGTCCCAACTCCTTATATGCTCTTATGTTTCATGAATGTCTAGTATAAAATCTGATTAATGGTGCAATCGTGCAATCAACTATCCTCAATCGTTAGATCTGCATCCTACAGTCGATTCATCTATTTATTTTACTCTAGCATCTGATTGCATTCTACTTGTTTCCATATATAAAATACAATACACCTCTACCTCGAAATAAATGTCGTTCCGACAGTTTATGGTAGTGTATTTCTAGTACATTGCCATGTCAGGAAAGATAACTATTAAAAACCGCATGTACTATG
Source organism: Tuctoria greenei (assembly GCA_036927565.1). Lineage (NCBI taxonomy): Eukaryota > Viridiplantae > Streptophyta > Magnoliopsida > Poales > Poaceae > Tuctoria > Tuctoria greenei. The sequence continues at coordinate 55,722,568 of JAYESD010000010.1, read as the reverse complement.
TAATTTCTTGATTTAGAAGTAAATGACGCCAAAGTTATCTTATCAACCACTCCCAATGTTGTACTCTCATTCTTGTGTTCCAAACTTGTATTCCTAAGATTTCCAGTTCCCATGGTTTATACACGTTTTTCTTGTTTTTCTTTCTCGGATTGTACAGTTTTTTTTCCTACTCCTTCATTTCTAATTCCTCCATTCAAAACAAACATTTTCAGTTCATAGCAACCACATCGCCCAATCTAAAATACACATCCTCATGTAATCTGACGTTATCACTGTTACTTACTATATATACTCTTTACTTTAGGAACAAGACACCAAACCGTCATGTCGTCTACAAGTAATCGTGATGGGCAACAAGCACCTGGTATAACTATAAATGTGTTTACTATCAAAATACACATATTTATAACACGTTAATTCCTTTGCATCGTATGCAGAGAATATTGCAGCACCTGATGCTCAGGAACCCCGAGATTTGTCATCCCATGCTAGTACTACGAGTATAAATATGTACCGAGCTCTACTAAATATTTTAGCATTGCAATTGTAGTTTCCTAGTCCCAGTTAACAGTTAATCAGTATATGTGATTGCGTGATTTATCGATGCCTACACACGCACGATGGGCTCTCTCGCCCGCCGGCCACTCCGGCACCGGCGACCACACCCTGCTGCTGCTCACTTCAGTGTCCTCCCCGACGCGTCTCCCTCCACCATCGCCACGTCCCATCCTTCGCGTGTCATGATGACCCCGCCGCTCGCAAACCCCTGTCGCCGCCGGTCACATCGTCACCGGCCGACGCCCACGCCCTGCTGGTGAGTATATGTGATGGTGTGATTTAATGATGCCTACACGCACACGCTGGGATCTCTCGCCGTCACCACTCCGGCACCGGCGACCACACCCTGCTGCTGCTCACTTCAGTGTCCTCAGAAACGCGTCTCCCTCGACCATCGCCACGTACCATCCTTCGCATGTCATGATTACCCCACCGCCTGCAAACCCATGTCACCGCCGATCACTCCGGCACCGGCCGGCGCCCACGCCCTACTGGTGGTCACTTCACTATCCTCGCCGACGCGTCTCCCTCCATCTCCACGTCCCATTGTTCGTGTGCCATGATGACCCCGCCGCCCGCAAAGTTCTGGCCATTACGGCGTACCTACATGCTATGCCCCATATGACATGGCATAGCCTGGAAAAAATAGTCCAATATCATTAACCTCTGTCCACTAAGAAATGTTAGTATCATATAGTTTAGAGATGCATGTACATGAGGGTTCATTGCAGCTTATATGATCTCAATTCTATTTTTTACACTGCCAAATGTGTTGCTGATGTCTGGTAATTAATGCAAGATTATATTCATTATTCGTTCTAGCACTTTCGGGGAGATGCTAACATGCAGAGCAAAATTCAGTATGCAATCCACCTAAATTTAATTCCGATATCCGCCACACTGTCCTCCTAGCCTCGAGATTTCTCCGGGGTGATATCAATGGACGCAGATCACCTGACTTATACGTTTTTACTGCATGCGATGCAGTAAAGATCCAACAGAATCACACCGTTGGATCTTTACTGCATCGCCTGCAGTGAAAACGTAAGTCACGTGAGATCACCGGTGTGATATGGATGTCGATCCTCTGACTTAAATGTGGTCACTGCACTGCCAGACCGAACCCTAGCTTTGTTAAACGTCGCATGCTACCCGCCTCATCTGTCTTGCATCCTCTACCTGCTAATACTGCTGACGTCCATGACTCGCCCTGCCACCAATTCGCCTCGAGACGTGCTCCTGCTGATGTCGGTCAGACTGAACCGACAGTACTGCATAGCATGAGCACCCGGTGAACCCTCTCTTTCTCTAGCATCGCCAGCTACTGTCTTGCCTGCTTCGCAGTTGGACTGAAAATCCCCTGTAGCACTACGGGTGCTGTATCGCCACTGACTACTGCCTGATGTTTAATTGTAGGGTATGAACAGCAACAAAGAAGTCAACAAGTCGATGCATCGCCAAATATGGAGCAAAATGTTGTTGCGATGTGGTGTTCCCACGCTCGTATTTGCCGCACTCGTCCTGAAGATGGTAAAACATCAGACTTCTTCTTCTTTCACACAATTTGTACATGATACTAGGCCTGGTCAGTTGCTAATTTGCTTTAAACGTTTACTGCTAAATGACACTAACAGAAGGAAAGAAGTTTGAAAGAGGGGTGGCTAAAGGACTTAAAGTTGCTAAATTGCGCTATCTAGCATCTGCAAATAGAACGAATGATCAGAATCGGAAGCTACAAATTTAGTGGTCCGATAGGTTGGGTGTTGCGGTTGGTCCTAATCAGCGGCACTTTGTCGATGATGTGGTTATTACAACAAAAAAAAATGCACCCCTCGCTGGTGTAAGGAAGTGGGCAGATGTTGGCGATACTTCGAAGAGCGATACAGTGATAGACATTCTGGTTAGTGTTGTGAAACCCCACATAAGTATTTTTTTCTAGCGACCTCCATCTTGTATGTTTATAACAGTGTGATATACAATGTACAGAATGCCTGGGACTTGGAGGACACAGATGATACCAGAAGAAAAATATTGAAGATTGCTGGTGCGCGCTACAAGGGGTGGCGATCAACATTGCATGCCACCTATAAGAAGTATTCGACCGATGAGGAACGTATACAAGACAAGCCTGTTGACGTAGCAGATTTCGATTGGTTGGCGCTTATGGACTATTTTGGGTCCGAGCGATTCAAGGTCAGCTAGCTTTCTAATACATTCATATCCTACAGAAAACTATTTGATAACACCCATTCGTGAAATTAATTCTTAAAATTGCAGTCAATAAGCAGAACCAATTCACGAAATCGAAGTACTCAAAAGACAAAACACTTGCTTGGCTCGAAATCCTACGCCCAACTTAGTTACGAGAAGGTATGAAAACTAAATAATGCTTTTACTTTGCACTGCAATCATTCAATCAAATTTTACTTGTATTTGATGTAGCGAGACCTAGAGACCGGAAAAGAACCCGATGACATAGAACTATGTGAAGAACGGTCAATGGGCAAACGAGTAGGCATAAGCTGTACATGTGAGAAACACTTCAAACAGTCCCATTTTAAATAAATATTTGCAATGTACATGTGACTTTTCTTTTTGTATATAGACCCAGGCACGTGCCCAAATCAACATCAAGGAAGCTGAGTTGGGAGTCCCAATCCCAGATGAGGAAAGAAACAACATCTTCCAGCTTACTTATATATCCGCAACCGGTTCTGGAGGATCACAGTTTTGGGGGCATAGTTATATGGCTAAACCTAATGTTTCTGAAAGACTGTGTATCCAGATGTCTGACCAGCTCGGCCAACAAGTTCGATCCTTGCAAAATAGAAATGAAGACCTCAGCTCTCAGGTGCAAGAGTTGGAAGGAAGAAATGATCATATGACATCCCAGATGGATGGCTTCGTCCAGGCAAATGAACAGCTCAACAAGGAAGTCCGGGCTTTACATGATCAGATGGCAGCCAATTCTGCATGGCAAGAAAAGGAGCTAGCAAACATGCGCAGAATAATGGAGAGCTTGCAAAATCAACAACGGCTAGCAGCAACTCTACAAAAGGCTCCTGCTTGCACCAAGTCGAAGCTGGATGTTCAAGAAACTATTCCTAATACTACAACTCGTCGCGGTGCTATTTTAATGGGTGCAATGTTGCAAACTGGAAAAACTGTAAATAACATCGTCTCGCAACGACGCAAGGGTCCTTGAGCGTTGCATCAATTGCTGGATGTTTGTTGTTAAGTCGACAGACGTGTCGTGTGCAAATAAATTGATTCTATTGCCACTAATTTTCAAACCTGGTGCATTAGGATTCTAGTGCCGCTAATTATAAAACGTGGCATTAATAGATTATTGCGAAGAAAATAAATTGTTGCAATAGGAAGCTAGCTATTGCCACAAATTATAAAACGTTGCACTAGAAACATTTGGCTACGACCAAAAAAGCGTTGCATATTTATTGCACCATACAACATATAATGCATCATGAAGCATCATTACCAATGAAGTACGAATGATAGAATGCATGATAATACTAAAATTCAGAGCAAGATTATGTACTTCCATTCAGACTATTCCAAGGTGTCTAATAACTACGATCATTTCACCATCTTCATTTGACTTCTTATATGGTTGATCTCTATTTCACTGAGTGATACGTGGGCAACCAATCACTCAACCTCCCTTGCAACTAAACATACACTTGAACTTCAGTCCTTGACATGTTTAGGTTCAAGTGCTTTGATTGTTGCAATTATACCGTTCTTCATCGCGTGATCACCGGTTAGATGATCAACCTTGTACAATCTATGATTCTAATTACTCGCAAAGGTTCCATTTGATTATCAACCTCGCAAAACTCCTTGAAGTTCCTATAAGTTCTTGACTTGATATATGGTAACCTTGATAACCTTGTAGTTACCATATGATTGAGTTCTTTATTGTGTTAGGAGCATGTGAAGATACTGAATCCGTAAATCTTCATATGCCACCATGAAGAGTCTTCATCTTCTATTTCTATTGTTTGAAGATGTTCATGTACCTAAAAACCATGTAGTCTCCATATCTTCATTATTCCTTCTGTTTTGATCACATAAGAGTGTTGAGTGCCTTGCTACTCTTACGCTACAACTAAAAGATCCTATGGTTGCTAAACATCAAACGAGGTTAATGATTGTTGTTTAACCTCGTAAATCATCTTAACTCATGTTAGGGGAAATACCACATGAAGTTGTAAGGACCTATGCAAAAACCAAGCAAGCAACCAAGAACCAATACTAAGATAGTTTCAGACTATCGAGGTGATAGAAGCAAAGAACAAGTGCTGATTCTTCCTGTCAAGACTAGGACAGGACAAGATGTCATGCCAGTGTAAGAGGACAGCGATAAAAGTTCAGTAACAGATGTGAGAGTTTTACAATATGATATGGTCATGTCGAGCATCTTGTCAAGATTATCAACCTGAAGACTGGAATCACCAAAAGCAAACTTTAGAATTTCATAAGATGCCTTTAAATAATCACTACTTCGTAGAACCCAAGTCTTTAAGGGCATTGTCATTTTCCTTAGTCAATGACCCTCTCTTACGGATCGTTCCCTACTTATTTCTGTTATTCTACTTGATAGAATCTCGGGATGAGATTCCTTTAAGGGGGAAGAATTGTAAAAGCCCGTTTTTCAGAAGAACAAAAACGCAAAAATGCAAACTTAAAAATTTTTGAAAGTGGACTTTGGTATTTAAACTCACATGTACCATGTGAGTTAACCAATGTTCACTAAAAATATGAACTAGTTAAAAACTTAAAGCCTTAACTGGAATATTCCCCATAAAAGATTAACAATTTGAATGTTAATTCAAACTCAAGTTCCAACATCGACTAGAGCAACATCATGGAGTTCCCAGCTACATTGACGATGTGTAGTATCTTTGAGAACTTCCTTCCTAACCTTTGTTTGGACCAGTGAGAGTAATATCACGGGTGGGGCCCACTTATCGGGTGGTCCACCAGTCAGCTCTCATCAAACGTTGCTTGGTTTCCTCCTCTGCTCGTACTTATCAAGAGCCGACACGATGGGTGTGCCAATGATGCTTCACGCACATGCTAGTTTTGAGGTTGTCCTTATTGTCGATCCCGGCAGTACCCACCTGCTCTCTCTCTCTACTTCGACGTGATGCCAATTAGAAATTAGAGTTCGTAAGGAATAAAAAAATCCAAACAAATTCGAGCTTAAAGTTTGAATTTACAAAATGTAGGGCCTAAGACCCTTAATTGATTAAGGCCAATTATTTAGGATTTCTATTTGTTTTTAGAGAAGAAAATAGATAAAGAATAAAAGCAAAAGCCTAGAGTGCTTTCAAATTCACACTGGGCCTCGCCTGTACCCGCTGCAACGCAGCGTTTCTCGGCGCCGCGCCTTCCGTGCCGAGGAGACTGCTGTCCACGGCGTTTCCTCCACGACGCCGACTGTTCACGACATCGCTGCCGCATCTCTACTTCACAGCACCTCTGCAGCGCGTTCCAAGTCCACCGATGCGCCACCAACAAGCCTGTGTGCATGCTCATGTCGGTTTTACTTGTGCTGTCCCGATGCTATCATATTCATGGCGTCATCACAAAGTTCCGAGCTGTGCCTGTTCCCAACCAGCGAGGTGAGTGATGTGTGTGATGGATGAAATGCAAGAACACATCATTGACACAGCAGCGACGACAGTTTGTCCATGGTTAGCTCTGAATTGCTGCAAGTTTGTTCGGTTCAAAGGTACAGCCAAGATGTTCGATCAAATGTCTACAAGGCCAAATCAAGTGTGTTGATGTTCAGTGCTGGTCAGTAATGCAGGAACATGTCAATGACACTATAGCGATGATAATTGGGTCAAGGATAGTCCCAATTTGTGCAAAATTATATCATGACAAGGTTGCAGCCCTGATGCTTGATGAAATGGTTACAAGGAAAAGATCAGCTGCCATGACATCCAGGGCTGGTCTATGAAGGTAGGGAGGTTGTCGTGTCACCAACGATAGTGACATGCACCAAGGTGATTTTTGATTGGAGTAAGATTGACCGGGTTGAGAATACAGTCAAAGTGCTTGATGGAATGCTTGCCAAGATTGTCAAGGTGGTGCCGGCGATGGACGTGCATTCGTGTGACGTGTGATCCATTTCAGAAAGATGGAACTCCTCCACCAAGTGGTGTGTCAGTCCTGGTTCTTGGAGGATCTTTACTTGACCATGATGCAAGGTGGAATGTCTGTCGCCGCTGCTGCTGCTCTGTTTATTCAATGCGACACCAAGGCACATAGGAATGAGTTTCCACATAACCAAATTCAGGAAAAAAAACCTTCTTAACATTCGGGTAAAACTCAGCAAGAATCTCACTTTACTTCCTTCACTAGCTTATGAACTTTCTTTTTGATTCATAGTCATCCTTACACTATTTAGTCAAACACTTCTTCACCAGTCAGTATGATCACTCTTGTGTGGCATAGCTCCATGTGTTGGTTGCTAAGTTGCAATGTGTTCTTACATTTACCCTTTCAATTCGTACCTCGACACTACTATGACCACCTTGAATCATCCTCTGTTTCTCAACATAACAGAGACATGTCTGTCCCTCCTAGTCAAGCCTCTCTATCTTAAGGTGTATAGAACCACTTTGAGTCTATTCTTAACATTGTTTTTCTTATATGCATAACAATGTCAATAAGAAACGTGATGGACATGATCGACGAGGAGCTTCACTTGGAGGAGGAGCCTAGGAGACACCATCTTGAAGTCCTTGGCGGAGTCCCGGAAGAAGACCACTGACCTTTGACATTTAATCGAGTCGCAAACTAAAGCAAGCCCCGGTTGGCATTTAAGTGCTATTTCAAAGTTTATATTTGTATCACTTATGTCTAGGATGATTTTGTGCATAGGGCTAAGGTGCTCGTTACTCCACATGCATGACCCACAAATCCCATGGAGTATTTGTAGGTCTACAGCTTGACGAGTAGAAAATGTCATGCTTATGTTTTTAGGAATCCGGTAGAAGTCGAGTAGTTGGAATCTACTCGCGAGATTGGGTTTTGTCACAAGGGATGGATTTGAGAAAATAATTGTTTGTAGAAATGAATTGGAGACTGAGCAGTGGGATAGGATGCAACGAGATGTGGTCTCACAAGCATAGCACTGCTTTCGTTGATTGAGGACCGATCCGTGTGTGACTCTGCTGGACAAGTTTGAATAGTACCAGATGCATACTGGGCATATGGAACCCAGGAAACCAATGTAACTTGATAACTTGGATCTCGAGGCATAGCCCATTGTTGATTGGGGTGGGCTGAGGGTACTAAAGTGTAAATTCGATGGTGGGCACAGACACGCTCCGTGCGGGAACCTTATGCCTGCGATGGTGGGACCGGTTCAGCGTTTGAGTTGTCTTGTGAAAGGTTGTTGCGTATGACGTGGTGAGTAACACGGCACACTCCTTAGGCACAGGTGTACGTGACGTGTTATTCGGGTGTGTCCTGACTGCAATCACCGCCCCTCGCGGTTATTTGAGTACCGCTTGTTCACTGCGCCATGACGTAGTAATAAAGAGTAGTGGAATTATTATAAAACTGTTGCCATGATTATTATTGTATTGCAACTTGTGTGGCTTAGAGATAGCACAATTAAAAGTTTACAGTTTCCAAATACTTAACTTATAATAGCATTATGTGCTTTGGGTATGACATATCATCAACAAAGCGTTTCTTGTTTGATTGTGGAGTCTATCATGTTCCGTGCCTGAGGAATGTCATTTGCTACTTAAAACATGACTATAAGTATCCACTTGTAGGAGAGTCTATTTATGCTATTCCTTACCTATGGTTAGACTTTACCTTGCATATGTCTAGTGGGACGGGTCCGTCTTGCTGAGCCTTGTGCTCACATTTGTGCTTTAATGATTTTTGAAGGTATTAGTTAATTTCTGCTGCTCGATTGTACATGAGACCTCGGAGTGTCGAGAAGATTCTCGTGATGACCACGCTGCTGCTGGATGATCATCATGTTGCTAGTGAGAAGCAACCTAGGGCATGGACGTCTTCTCTCATGCTTAGATAGGTGAGAATATGAGTATGTAGTTCCGCTGCGTGTGTACCTCTATTGTACACTGTTTTCTAAACTCTAATTATATTTATGAAATGAAAACTTTGTATGTTCTTGTAAATCCTTTCATGTGTACTGTTAGGTGCCGCATCGCACGACACCACCCAATGATATTCTTGGACGTCAGGACCACGGTCCATACAACCATTGTTGGAACTTTTTCTATCGCCACAGGCTTTCAGCCACAACACAAAAGATGGAAACTCGCTCACGACATCTTCACAGCGAAAAGGTGCACCATGAGTGGGAATACTGTCCTAGTCGATCGAATTGTTTCGACTTGGGTGGAACTTGAGAAAGGTTGCCATATACGACGTCCTTGGAGTGCTCCTACATCACTTCTAGTACGGGTGCGTGTGTCATGTATTCGCGGTTGTGGACTGAGCATACTTGTTCACCGAGTTGTGACATAGTAATAAAGAGTAGTTGGAGTAATATGAATATGTTGCTATAAATAATCTTTTGTATTGTAACCCTAGCTGAATTAGAGATAGCATTTTTTTTAACACACGGGTAGTACCCGGATACTTTAAGATAGAAGTGAGACACCCTGTGTTCGGGAAGGATTGAACTTGAGCGGGCTGCCCTCGCAGTCTGAGGTGCTAGCCATATGGCCCCTGGCCGGTTCTCAGAGATATCATAATTAAGGTTATCATTTCCAAACATGTAACTTGAATGAAGCTTATGCAGCTTTGGGCAAGTATCAGCATGGATGAAGCGTTTCGGGTTTGATTGTGTAGTTCATTATGATGCATGCCCACTGATCTTGCATTTGCTAGTCTAAAACTAACAACAAAGATTTACCTTTGGCGAGTTCATTTATGCAACTTTAAGCTTCCATCTTTAGAGTTTCTAGCATATAGAGTTTCATGCCTTAGGTGAGATGGTTAAATCTTGCTGAGCCTTCATGCTCACAGTTGTTTTATATGTAGTTTTGCAAGTTTTATATTAGTGTTGCTGTGATGTGTTGTACGTGAGACCTCGAGCTGTCGAGATGTAACTCCAACGTGACACCACGCTGTTGTTATCTCTTCTTCATGTTGCTAGTGAGAAGCGTCTGCGGGCATAGAAGACTTCTCTTGTGCATAGATATGTTGAGAGTGTGAGTATGTAATTTCCACTGCGTGTGTACTGTTGTTGTACACTATGTTGTAAACAATATTTTATCATGAAATGAAAACTTTGTATATTTACTATGTGTGAGACCTATGTGCGGTGAATACATTGGCTTTCACAATAAAAGTTTTCAATGTTGCCGTAACATCTTTTTAGCAAGGTCCAACTCTAGCTCCTTATTTCTGCAAGGTCTGACAATAGGTTCGATTTTGTTTGTCTAGGTCCGACATGTTTTTTGGTATCTTCGGTGAGCTTTGTATTTAGCTCCGGCATATCTTTGGTAGCTCTGACATGTCTTTGTTAAGCTTCGATATGTTTTGATAGGTCCGACTTATGTTGGTTAGCTCCGACATGTTTTTCTAGGTCCGACTTTTGGGTTGACTAGTTCCGACTAGCTTTGACAAGCTCCGGCGCTAGGTTGTACTAGCTTTGGTAGGCTCAAGCGCTAGGTTGTACTAGCTTTTGTAAGATCCAGCGCTAGGTTGTACTAGCTTTGGTAAGCTATGGCTCAAGCTCCGATTAGCTTTTGCATGTTTCGGAGCTTCATTGCAATGTTCCTGCTTTTACTGTGAATTGTCTCGAACTTGCTTTATATTCTTGGAAAGATTTCTTAGTATTCATTTGCTATGTTTTTGGTGCGTTTTTGTTGATATGGCTGATATCGTTTTACTGTGTTTTTGCAACATGCTTATGTGAGGTGCTCACGTAAGGTGTTGTGTTCGGAACAAACTTGAGTCAAGTCGCGGACATGGGTTCGTACGGATTAGTTTTTTATTCATGTGCAGGTGTTGCTTGAGTTCAAGACATGGCTGGTAACGGGATCCATTGAACTAGTCTTAGGGAGAAGATGAGGTTCAACAACCAAGTTCGCGAGGAATTGTGGTTGAGTTGATCTGGAGGTTGCGCAGCATGTTTGAATCAAGAACAATGCATATGAAGGTATAGTGGACGTCGTTGGAAGATGTTTGCAAGTATGCAAGGAGTGCATGGACATGGCTACACGGTTCCGAGGTGCGATGAAGAGATGCGGACGTAGAGAATTGGTCGGAAAGATCCAACCGACTAGGTTATGGACTCAAGCTGCGGCTGAGTCGTGTTTGACTCAAATATGGAAAGATTTGAGTTGGTTATGATTGGATTTCGTGTGGGTCACGAATTTGAGTTGTTTTAGGAATGTGGGATATGTTCCTAAGGTGTTTAGAAGTCTTAATATTGCTTCCATCTACATATAGAAGAGTCCTAAGCTGTTATGAAAAGTTTCGATTCGTGATTTGAGTAGGATTAGAGTCCTAGTTGAGATTGGGTTGGCCTAAGGGCTGGTTATATAAGCAAGAGAGGCCAGAGCTCATGGTGCACGATTTGGGGCTGTTCCTCTTGTGTTTTATTGTATAAAATTCGTAGTTGAAAGGAACTTTTGTGCCTTTTCGTCCGACTTGTTCCAGACAAGTATTTCTCGTCGAGTTTCTACACAGCACTACCTTTCTTTGGTTGTCTTATCATAACTCAAGTTTTACAGATCCAATTGACGTGATTCTTCTTGGGTTGTCTTCAGAACTATATTACCTGTCATCTGTAAAAATTTCACAGTCATTGGATTTGTTGTTTCTGATCTACACGAGTGTTTTTGCAGCATTCCAGAACTGTTTTTTTTTCGGGTAGGACAAATTGATCTTTGTTCGATCTTTCAATCGTAACTTGAGTTTCTCTCAACCGATTTGAGTGATTCTTGTTGTGTCGTCTTCGTGACATGATTATATCTGATATCTATCACTTTTGTCACCGTGAAACACGTTTAGATTAGTCTCACACACAATTTCTTTAACATATCATTTTTCTACCGAAGGGGTTGGGATTTAATTGTTTCCACTGCGTAAGATTTTTTAATCTACCATTCACCCCCCTCTGATAGCTTTTCACGTGCTCTTCGATCTTACAATTGGTATTAGAGCCATGGTGCTCTAATATTTGTGATTTGCACATGTTTTTTGACTAATCATCATGGAGAAATACTCTGCCAAACCTTGTGTGTTTAGTGGTATTGATTTTTAGGTTTGGAAGGCACGTATGGAAGCTTTCATCCAGGCGCAAGGCTTTGCCATATGGGAAAAGGTTTAGAAGCCTTATGATGTGCCGTCAAATGATCAAGTTACAGCTACAAATATGAGAGATGTCGACAACAACAACAAGGCTCGAAACTTGATCATACAAGGATTAACTCAAAGCGACTTCGACCATGTTGCACACCTCCGATCTGCATACGATGTGTGGAAAGCACTTTGTGACTATCACGAAGGATCCAACACGATCAAGGAGGTAAGGCAAGACATGTTCAAGAAATAATACATGTGCTTCGAGATGCAACCCGGTGAGTCAATTGACAATCTCTTTGCTTGCTTTAATAAAATTCTCAGCAACTTGCATAGCGTCAATGTTAATTTTTCAGATGCTGAAAGTGCTAGGCAATTGTTAAGTGCATTAGACATGTCAATTTGAGAGATGAAAGTAACATCCATTCGTGAATCTACTGTAATGAGTTCACTTACATTAGATGTGCTATATTCCAAGTTAAAAACTCATGAAATTGACATAATATCACGTAAGAACCCCAACAAGTCTATTGCTTTTGTTTCACAACGTGACATGCCTAGCTCCGGGTCAATCTTCATCTTGTGGTACACTTGCTTTGTTGTCCTCTCTAACCCTTGAACAGATTGAGGAGTTTCCAGAGGAGGAGCTAGCACTTCTCTCTACTAGGTTCTCAAAAGCACTGCAAAATGTGAGAACTAGAAGGAGAGGAAGCTCCGGACCTCAACGATGCTTCGAATGTGGAAAGACAGTACACTTTTGTACAGATTGTCCTAACCTTTCAGGTTCTACTTCCGTAGAAGGAAAACAATCAAGGACGAAGCACTCCTCAACAAATGATAAGAAGATGAAGGGTTTTATAGGTCGCCAACTGGTGACCAGTTATATCTCTGCACTACAGGAACTTGGCTCAAGCGATGTGGACATTGGAAGTGACGAAGATGAAGATGATTTGGCAAACTTGTGCTTCATAGTGGGCAATTCAAGATCAAATATGGAGGAGGCTGAACACAACAGCGACAATGAAGAGGTATGTCCTACTTGCGAAGAAATGTGTGATGCTATTTCTCGTGCCATTGTGATAGTTAAGAAAAATGGACAAAAAGCGTAGGGACAATGCTATTAAAATTTAGTCACTAGAACTTGAAATTAATCGCTTAAAATCCTTGATTCCTAGTGATGATTTTTGTTCCTCATGTGATTTAATATATGAACAATTGTCCTCATTAAGAAGTGCACACACCTCCACACTTGATAAACTTGAGTTAGAAATAGAAAAGAACAGAGAGCTTGCTGCACTCAATGATAAAAACTTGAAAGATGCTAGCTGTTCTACAATTGATTTGCATTGTTCTACTTGTGATGATCTTGATAAGAAACTACAAGATGCTATGAATGAAATTTCTATATTGAACAATTCTTTACGTTCTCATAAAGTTAAATTTTGTTCCAATTGCAAATTAAAAGGAAAAACTTGATGTGAAAATTTCCTTGATCTGTCCAATAAACTTAATAACATGCATAGGACATTAGATCGGTTTTGTAATGGGAATAAGAACCTAAACTTGCTGCTGAGTTCTTCAAAGTCTTGTAATGATAAAACTGATTTTGGTTTTGATTCTCATACTCATGATAAGGAACATCCACCTAAAATTGTAAAGTCATTAGGAAGTGGTTTGATTCAAACAGTTCCTAAACAAAAGAAGTGTTTTTCAAATCTGCAGGAGTGTTGTCTCATTCGGTTTCAAATAAAAATATTGCTTGCTCATCTAGACATAAACACAAAGTCAAATTTATTGTACCTACTTTGGTAGAGATTTTCATGTCATAGATTTTTGTTATAGACTAGCTAAACAACAGAAAAAGGAAAGAATGATTGCTAGATCACATAACTTTCATGCTAAATTTGCTGCACATACTAAACCGAATGTCAGGAACATGCAACCTGTTATTATGAGTCAAAAACATTCAAAGTTTACCTCCGGATCTTCCGTTTTTTCCTCCGGAGCTACTGATTTTTTGTGCTACACAAGTAACACCTTATAGGTCAGTAGTTAAGAGCAAAAAATCTCAAACTTTGGCTCATAAATCTGCTGTCTTGTCTAAGCTTTCACGTGTTTTTCATGTTGCACGTTGCATGACTCAGTACTGGATTCCTAAATGCCTTTTGACTAACCCCAATATTGAGTCATCGACGTATTGTGCTTCTATGTAGGTTACACGTTTGAGGAAGGAAAACATTTGGATTGTGGATTCAGGTTGCTCACGCCACATGACCGGTAACAAAGATTGGTTCTCCTGCCTCTCTTTTGTGTCACGTGTGGAGAATGTTACTCTTGCCGATAATTCTTCAACTCCTATAATTGCTAAGGGTTCGGTTAGAGTAAATGATCACTACACTTTGAAGGATGTGGCACTTGTCAAAAATTTGAAATACAACTTGCTTTCTGTTTCACAATTGCTAGATAAAAATCTGGAAATTATTTTCAATAAAAACTACTGCAAAGTTGTAGGTTCAAATAGAGAGCTTATTTTTAACATGTTTTGGTTTTGAAGATTCTTTAAAGCTGATTTTGATATGTCTTCCTCGAAGCATAGGTGTCTAGTTGCTAATGATTCAAAGGACATATATTTTTGGCATCGTAGACTTGGTCACGTAGGCTTTGATCATCTAACGCGTGTTAGTGCTCTTGATCGCATACGTGGGCTGCCTAGGCTTAAAGGGGACAAAGAAATTGTGTGCTCTTCTTATAGACATGCTAAGATGGTTGCAGGTTCACATACTCCTCTCACAATGATCATGACAACTGAACCATGTCAACTTTTGCACCTTGACACTGTAGGACCTTCACGTGTTCAATCCTTCGGAGGTAAATGGTATGTTCTTGTGATTGTTAATGATTACTCTAGATACTCTTGGGTTTACTTTATGGCATCTATGAATGAAGCTTTTAGTCACTTTAGAACTTTATTTCTTATATTATCAATTGATCATCCAGGATCTTTAAAAGCAATTAGAAGTGATAACGGAACTGAATTTAAAAATCAATCTTTTGATCAATTTTGTGCTGAAAATGGAATAGATCATCAATTTTCTTCACCATATGTACCTCAACAAAACGGTGTCGTAGAAAGAAAGAACAAAAGCTTAGTTGAGATGGCTAGGACTATGCTTGATGAATAATAAACTCCTAGGAAATTTTGGGCTGATGCGATTGCAACCGCTTGTTATGTCTCAAATCGTGTTTTCTTGCGTGCTGAGCTAGGTAAAACACCATATCAGCTCTGGTTTGGACATAGGCCTAGTGTCACACACTTTCAGTTCTTTGGTTTCAAATGTTTTGTTAAGAAACATGGTAATCTTGATAAATTTGAACCTAGATCCATTGAAGGCATGTTTCTTGGTTATCCATCTCATACTAGAGTCTACCGTGTGCTTTTACTTGACACTAACAAAATTGTGGAGACTTGTGAGGTGTCTTTTTATATAGCTAGCCCAGGTACTAGCTCAAACATTGCAGGTCCAGATCCATATCACCAGGGGAGAGTATTTTCATTGAAGAAGAGGAAGAAGTGGTGCTGCTGCCCGAAAATTCAACAGCTAATGACATTGTTCCAACCTCTTTATTTTGATTCACAGCCAACACCGATGACCACCATTGCTGGTCCAGATCCTCCTCAAGTCACAAGCTTATAGATTTGTGATGAACATGAAGAAGAAGAAGCTTGTGAAGTGTCCACTCCCCTCTGGGTTCTCAAAAGTCATCCTCCACAACAAGTTATTGGAAGCTTGCACGAACGAGTCACACGGTCCAGGTTTTGCGATCCAAACTATCATGCTCATTCTGCTTTTGTTGCTTCTTTTGAACCCAAAGATATATCACACGCACTCACTAATGAATCTTGGATTATTGCCATGCAAGAAGAGTTAGAAAATTTTGAAAGAAATAATGTTTGGAAACTTGTACCTCCACCTCAAGATCACACTTTAATTGGAACTAAATGGGTGTTTAAAAATCAACAAAGTGAGGATGGGGTTGTGATTAGGAATAAAGCTAGATTGGTTGCTCAAGGTTTCACACAAATGGAAGATCTAGATTTTGATGAAACTTTTGCTCCTGTTGCTAGATTAGAAGCCATAAGAATTTTGTTTGCTTTTGCCGCATCTAACGGTTTTAAGCATTATCAAATGGATAAAAGTGCTTTTCTTAATGGCTACATAGGTGAGGAGGATTATGTCAAACAACCACCGGGTTTTGAAAATCCAGATTTTCCTAATCATGTTTATAAATTGTCCAAAGCCTTGTACGGTCTCAAACAAGCCCCTAGAGCATGGTATGATAGGTTAAAAACATTCTTACATGAAAAGGGGTTTACCATGGGCAAGGTTGAGAAAACTCTTTTTGTGCTTAAGCATGGCAATAACTCATGATTCAGTCAAGTGTATGTGGATGATATTATCCTTGGTTGTGCTTCTCATGATCTTGTGTCCATGTTTTTAGCTATGATAAGTTCAAAATTTGAGATGAGTATGATGGGAGAACTCACTTTCTTTTTGGGGTTGCAAATCAAGCAAACCAAGGAGGCTACCTTTGTGCATCAAACGAAGTATACGAAAGATCTCCTAAGGCGCTTCAACATGGACTAAAGCAAGCCTCTTCGGACACCAATGGGAACAGCAACAACACTTGAACTTGATGAAGATGGTGAACCCGTGGACCAAAAAGAATATAGAAGCATGATCGGATCACTTTTGTACCTCACGGCATTAAGACCGGACATACAATTCATCGTATGTCTTTGTGCACGGTTTCAAGCTTCCCCACGTGCTTCACATCATCAAGCCGTCAAATGGATTCTCAGGTACTTACATGGAACTCAATAATTTGGCATTTTTCTTCCTTCTTCCTCAATCGTTACTTTGAAAGCTTTTTCAGATGCTGATTTTTGGGGTTGTAGGATTGATAGGAAAAGTACTTCTGGTGCTTGTCATTTTCTTGGTAATTCACTAGTTGCTTGGTCCTCTAGAAAACAAAACTCAGTTGCACAATCCACAGCCGAATCTGAATATGTAGCTGCTGCCATTGCTTGCTCACAAATTCTTTCGATTGTTCAAACACTTAAGGACTGTGGGGTCGATCTACATAGTGTTTCACTGTTTTGTGATAACACTAGTGCCATCTGCATTGCCAAAAACCCCGTGCAACATTCTAGAACTATGCACATTAACATTAGGTATCACTTTCTCTGTGATAATGTTGAAAAAGGAAACATTGTACTTCACCATGTAGATACCGAACAACAATTGGCTGACATTTTTACAAAACCTTTGGATTTCACTCGTTTTTGTTACATTCGTAGTGAAATAGGGGTTATGCATCCTCGTGGTTTAAATTGAGGGGAAGTTTTTGAAACTTGGGAAGTCTAAGTGTGAATCTGAAATTAAAATAATACGAGCATAGTATTTCATACATATATGACTTTGTGATTCCTTTTACACGCTGAAAGTTCTTACTACATTACTCGTGTTATACATTTTGTAGTTTTTGCCATGTCTAGTAATTGGAATAATTACTTACGCTAAATCTGGTCATGGTCTTGCTGTTTTGAACTTGTTGCATGCTCACATGTGCTTTTAATCATAAAGAATTAATCAAGTAATCAACTCACATGTTGAGTTTTTATGAACAAATATAAATTGAGATAAGATCAAGATAATATGCATGCATCACACTTCTCCTTTTGAGATGGCTTATCATTGCACTTAGATATGAACTTGGAAGAAGTTGTGTATGACTAAAACCATGACCTTAAGCTTCTGATTGTCAAATGACATAGGCTTGAATTGGTTGGTTAGAATAAGGCATATGCGCATATAATCTCTTGCAAATATCATATGATCTAAATTTGTGCTTTAAAAAATAATAAAATGCAGCAACAAGTGTCATGCTTTCAAGTTTTGAAATAGTTAAGTTTGTGAGATCATGACTTGTTTAAATTGAAAATTACATTTGATCTCTAGCATGGCTTACACTACTTTATGTATCTCATTGATGTGATAGTGTAAGTTACTTGATAGTATGACTTGGATGAGCTTTGTTTATATGTATATGTTATAATATGCTCATAACATTTGAAATTTCTCTTCTGAACCTTGCTGAATACATTGTCAAAGGGGGAGAGATAATATGTGGATTTTTAAAGATAAGTATGCAAGGGGGAGAAATTGATTACACATTGCACATATTCACAATTGTTTTGGCATGATTCTTCTCAGGGGGAGAATTTATTTTTCTTCTCATTTTATTTCTGTTTTACAAAGGGGGAGAAATCGTTTTCAAAACTTTTAATGTGAATAAGCCAATGTTCAGATTTTAAGTGGTGTTGCCAATGCATTCATCAACGGAGAGATTGTGAGACCTATGCGTGCTGAATACATTGGGTTTGACAATAAAAGTTTTGAATGCTGTCGTAACATCTTTTTAGCAAGGTCCGACTCTAGCTCCGAGTTTCTGCAAGGTCCGACAATAGGTCCGACTTTCTTTGTCTAGGTCCGACATGTTTTTTGGTAGCTCCGGTGAGCTTTGTCTTTAGCTCTGGCATGTCTTTGATAGCTCTGGTATGTCTTTGTTAAGCTCTGATATGTTTTGATAGGTTCGACATATGTTGGTTAGCTCCAACATGTTTTTCTAGCTCCGGCATTTGGGTTGACTAGTTTCGACTAGCTTTGGCAAGCTCCAATGCTAGGTTGTACTAGCTTTGGCAAGCTCTGGCGCTAGGTTATACTAGCTTTTCTAAGCTCCAGCTCTAGGTTGTACTAGCTTTGGTAAGCTCCGGCTCAAGTCTGGTTAGCTTTTGCAAGTTTTGGAGCTTGATCACAATGTTCCTTCTTTTACTGTGAATTGTCTCGAACTTGCTTTATATTCTTGGAAAGATTGCTTAATATTTATTTGCTAAGTTTTTGGTGCGTTTTGGTTGATATGGCTGATATCGTTTTACTGTGTTTTTGCAACATGCTTATGTGAGGTGCTCATGTAAGGTGTTATGTTCGAAACTAACTTGAGTCAAGTCGCGGACTTGGGCTCGTACGGATTGGTTGTTTATTCATGTGCAGGTGTTGCTTGAGTTCAAGACATCACTGGTAACGGGATCCATTGAACTAGTCTTAGGGAGAAGATGAGGTTCAACAATCAACTTCGCGAAGAATTGTGGTTCAGTTGATCGGGAGGTTGTGCAGCATGTTTGAATCAGGAACAATGCATATAAAGGTATCGTGGAAATCGTTGGAACATGTTTGCATATATGGAAGGAGTGCATGGATGTGGATACATGTTTCTAAGGCGTGATGAAGATATGTGGACTTAAAGAATTGGTCGGAAAGGTCCAACTGACTACGTTATGGACTCAAGCTGCGGCTGAGTCGTGTTTGACTCAAATATGGTTTGAGTTGGTTATGATAGGATTTCATTTGGGTCACGAATTTGAGTTGTTTTAGGAATGTGGGATATGTTCATAAGGTGTTTGGAAGTCTTACGATTGCTTCTATCTGCGTATAGAAGGGTCTTAAGCAGTTATGGAAGGTTTCGATTCGTGATTTGAGTAGGATTGTAGTCCTAGTTGAGACTGGGTTGGCCTAAGGGCTGGTTATATAAGCAAAAGAGGCTAGAGCTCGTGGTGCACGACTTTGGGGCTGTTCCTCTTGTGTTCTATTGAATAAAATTCATAGTTGAAAGGAACTTTTGTGCCTTGTTTGGCCGACTTGTTCCAGACAAGTTTTTCTCGTCGAGTTTCTGCACAGCACTACCTTTCTTCGGTGGTTTTATCATAACTCGAGTTTTACAGATCCAATTGACATGATTCTTTTTGGGTTGTCTTCACAACTTGATTATCTATCATATGTAAAAATTTCACGGTCCTTGGATTTCTGCTTTCTGATCTACACGAGTTTCTTTGCAACGTTCTAGAACTGTTTTTCTTGGGTAGGACAAATTAATCTTTGTTCGATCTTTCAATCATAACTTGAGTTTCTCTCATCGGATTTGAGTGATTCTTGTTGTGTCGTCTTCGTGACTTGATTCTCTCTGATATCTATCACTTTTGTCATGGAGAAACACGTTTAGATTAGTCTCACACACAATTTCATTAACATATTGTTTTTCTGTCGAAGGGGTTGGGATTTAATTGTTTCCGCTGCGTAAGATTTTTTAATCTACCATTCACCCCCCTCTGGTAGATTTTCACATGCTCTTCGATCCTACACTATGTCTTCTCATGTTTGTTGTTGGGTGCCACATCACACGGCACCATCCAATGCGATTCTTGGAATATCAGGACTCAGGTCCTCACAGTACATATCACCTAAAAACTAGCATGACGGTGAGAGTGGATGTGCATTGTCGCATTGCATCAGGCTTACTGGTTTTTGAAAAGACTCGCTCGTGGTTGTCTTACACATGCTAATCATCCTTTTTTGTTTATTAGCATACATGTGGAGTGTATAAACCAGAGCAGTGTGACACTGTCGAAGGAGCTAGTTTGAGGGATTCGTTTTGCCGTAGCCACTACAAGAAAACAGGAATAGTCCATTGGGGAAACATAGAACCGTCGGGGCCGTCGAACATATACTCAGTAAAGGAGTCGGTTTATAAAAACCGACGACATAAAGTTATTGCCATTGGTGCGGCAGTAGAGGCCGATGACTATAAATAAATATGTCGGTTGTCGCTCTAAAACTGATGCCACAAAATTAAAGCCGTCGGCTGGCCCTTTGAAACCAACGGCAATATTACAACCGTCAGTTGATAACGTGTGAACGACGGCTAATAAGTGGTCCCGGTGTGGCAGATTTTCTTGGACGCGCCTGTCGCCCGGGTCTTGAGTCAAAAGCATCAGGGCACCGCTTAGCCCGCCTGGCAAAGACACGGTGCTGGGCGGTGGCAGGCTAGGGTTTTTTTGGCCGCGGCGGGGAAAGAAAGATGAAAACAGGGAAAGTGAAATTAAGAAATAGCAGGGCGCGACGGGAATCCCGGCCGGGATAAAAGGACGCAAAAGAAAGAGAGGAGCGGGGTGATGGGAATCCGGGGATAAGGACGAAAATGGGGCCCACTACCATAAAATATGATTGTCGGCTACAGTAGCCTACCGACGATCATACGGCCGACACTCTTTTTCTCGTTTATTGTAGTGAGCGGAGGACCAGGCTTGCTATTGACCTATGGATGGTTCCGGGTATGGGTAGGAACAATGACCAAGTTAGGACTAGTCGTGGGCATAAAACTTGAATCTGAAAAAAACAATCTAAACTCAAAATCGAAAATCCGAATCCTGTAAGGAATTGTTCTTTTGGTTGGAATTATCAAAACTCCAATATAGTTTGGGACCATTCGGAATCCAACCAATGCTACCCGAATTCCTTTACGCGAATTGCTCCTATAATTTCGTTGGAATGTTGATTCCGCTGTTTTTTAGTTGCTTTTGTTGTTATAATGTTGTTATTATTCTGTTATGTGTGCTATTATTGTAATATTGTTGGAATGTTGTTTTTGCTGCTGGAATGCTGGTTTCGTTGTTGTAATACAGCATGTATGTTTTGTACAAGTAATTTTGTTAACCTGAAACTTGACCCAATTTTGGGGTTGTAACAGACTGGGATACTGAATTTAAAAGTCCAAATTAACCGATCTGAAATTTCATGTAATCCCGAACACCAACAGTTAACCAAGACTGGTATGGACCGACATGTGGCTTGTTGAAAGACTAGTTTCTTAAATTGGTATTGCATTTACCAGTAACAACACCAAATGTAAAAAGGCTTTTTCTGCAATGGTTTTAGTTGAAGTAAAGTTATGTAATAAGTGATAGTCTTTTGGATGATTGTTTGATCACATTCATTTAGCGGAATATTATTTTGAAGTGGATGACAAAATATGATATAATCAATATATTCATGTAATTTATAAAGTTATAGCCAAAAATGTCATACACGCATTATTATAAGTCTATTTTATACCTATATTTATAAACTATTATTATTACATCTGATCTACTTATATTACAATTTGTTGAATTTAAGACTTCTATGAAATTATTATGCGGTATGTATATCAAATTACGTTACAAAATTTATAACTGCTTATTAAATTTACAATTTTTTACTAAATTACATATATTATTTGGCATACCTTTGGTAAAATTCTAAATCTGTCACTGTCAATGGTGGATGGGAATCATAACTTGTGCATAAAGTGTGGCCTCCGTGACCAAATTTATTTCCTGACCACAAGGAACACCCCACTTAATGCAAATTAGTCCTTTATATATATATATATATATATAT
Source organism: Tuctoria greenei (assembly GCA_036927565.1). Lineage (NCBI taxonomy): Eukaryota > Viridiplantae > Streptophyta > Magnoliopsida > Poales > Poaceae > Tuctoria > Tuctoria greenei. The sequence goes on along the minus strand of JAYESD010000010.1, from coordinate 55,700,345 downwards.
ATATATAACATGGTGCACGAAATGTTCTTACCTCACTATCGCGGGAAAAAATCCTTTGCACGATGGAAACATCAGTTTGATGACCTCAGGCAATAAGAACAAAATTAGTAGCTCATTTTGGAAATCACCAGGCTCAGGTCGGGTACCATTAATATACGTACCAAATCCATAGAGGGTTCCAACTCAGTACCTAGCAGGAGTAGAGGTGACCTGTAACCAGACTTGAAGAGTTGAACTTCATGTTTGTACGTACTACGTACATCAGTACATCTGTACACATGCGTCCTGTGATCGGCGACATCATGATGACAATTCAACGCATCAATGCAAACCATGAAGCCATTCCACAAGCATTCACCTACTATATAACAAGAAGCTACTGATGACCCGCACGATGGAGCATACTGTAGTCACAAACCCTAATTAGCCAACAACAAGTCCACAATGGCATCTCCTCCTCCGGCATGTGCGGTCCAGATACCATCGCAGCACAAGGGCGCAGCACCCTCCACGTCTAAGCAGGCCGCTGATGACTCCACGACCATGGCAACAGCGCCCGGCCCCAGTGCAATGGTAGACAAGGTGATGTCAGGTGCGGCAAACCTGGTGCAGCTCCTACCAATGGGCACGGTGCTGGCGTACCAATCTCTTTCGGCAACCTTCACCAACCATGGTGCTTGTTACCCGGCGAACCAGTGGCTCACGGCTGTGCTTGTCATGGTCCTCGCCGCCTTCTGCGTATTCTTCTCCTTCACCGACAGCACACTCGGACGCGACGTCAAGCTTTACTACGGCGTGGCCACGCCGCATGGCTTCAACGTGTTCAATTTCTCCGGCGATGAGGAGGAGCGGGACTGGACGCTCGGCGAGCTCCAGGAGCTGCGCCTCCGCCCGATGGATTACGTGCACGCCTTCTTCACCGCCGTGATGTTCCTCACGGTGGCCTTCAGCGACGTCGGGCTCCAGAAATGTTCTTTCCCCAACAAATAGGAAAGGCATTGGATTCAACGATGCCACCCCGCACGAAAAGGCGTCGTGAGGTCAGTTATTATTGTTCGTGGAACAATATAACTGTAAGCATGTCCTTCTATAAATAATAATACGGTGCTGGTGGACTTTTGTGTTTATACTTCTGGTCTCAAGTTCAATTCTAATTTTACCTTTAAAGTCAGATCGAGTTAGTGATTTTACCTATGTTTTTTTGAAACAAAGCCACAGTATATATCTACTCCGTTAGGGGATGTTAAGGGTCGGTGTTTGTACCACTGATGAGTATCGATTTTATCATGCGTTCATCTTCGAGTTGGCCTAGCTACGCAGATATATTTATACTGGTTTGAGCAAGTGCTCTATGTCCAATGTTGGTATCCTGCTCTTTGTTGATTGAGAGAGGGGAATGGTATTACAGAGATAGAGACACTACTACAAAAAGCATTTTCGCAGGCGTCACGTATTTTGTTTACAAGCGGTCCGTAAAAAAACTGTCTGTGCTGTGAAAATGCTTTAAAAACCGGCCGTGATAATAACATATCACAGTGGTTTGTAAAAAAAATTAAACTCCACCTGTGACAGAACATGCATGGATTATCATAGGCGGTCTGTTTTACAAACTGCCTGTGCTAATGGACAATATCACAGGCATCCGTAAATGAGAACCGTCTGTGTTAGAATATGGATTATCACAGGCCGTGTATTGAAGAGGACGTCTGCAAAAATTGACAATATCACATGCGTTTCGTATGAAAAAACCGCATGTGAAAGAATATGGATTATCACAGTGGGTCTGTGCTACAAATTGCCTATTACAATGTAAATATCACAGGCGGTTGTACGATAAGGGCCACCTGGTATTTTAAACAACGACTGGGTATTTCAAACGACGCCTGGTATTTCCCAACGTTCCCGCAAAATCAAGCCTATATAAGGTGCCGCTTCCGTAATATCAGCCTGCAAAACATTACTGTCTAGTATTTCAAACAACGCCTTTAGGCTGCTAAAACTGTTCATCTCTCGCAGCCGCCTCTCTCCTCCTCACCTCCTCCCACTGGGTAAATAGAGTAATCATGTTTGGGGGATTTTTGGATGACTTGGCGCGCGGCCGCCTCACAGTGGGGCGTAAGGCATCATGGCGCATGAACCATCCCATGTATGTACTGTATGTTGTTTTCAATTTTATTTATGAAGGGTATGCACATGCAAATATGATGTACGTCTTGGTGTTGCAGGGTTTCTCTGTGAAGCCTGCGTTGGACATCATGAATTGGCAGTGCTTTGTCACCGGTAAAGAAGGGGTATGTCGTGAATAAGAACAATGCACTATCTGATTTTTTTTCTTTTTAATGAGTTTGTTCTGTAGACTGACAGGAAAGGTGGATGCTACCCTCTAACAATCCACTTCAAGAAGGACTATCCTAGGGTGCCTCAAACATGCGCCTGAGATAACACTTTGTGTAGTAGTGGGAGCAAGCGATGCCTGCATGCTATGTCGTGTGTATGCATTCGTCCGGTGCATACTCTCTCGTCTGTGTGTGCGCAATCTTCTGCCGAATGACCCATTCTTCTTTTCCTCCTCCTCCCCCTCTTCTCATTTTGCGGAGGTGGCTTCCAGGCCCCTTTTATAGGCAGCTCCGTGCCTACATTGTCTAATCGTATTTCTTCCCCCGGCTCTCCTCATAAATAGGGCGGGGGTTACAATATTTTTTTATCCCTTCGGCATATCCTATGACATGCCTCGGAGCGAGTTTGGGTTGCAGAAGTCGCCGATGGGCCTGTCCTAGTCTTGTCGCTTCTCATCACTATCGGCATTGTGTTGCAGTGCTCACCTGCCACCATGCTCGATGGGATAGAGCATGGAAGAAGTCGGCAGGGTATGTGACCCATGTTAGTATAAGCATGAGGGTGGCGATCTTTCTGTTACTGTAGATATCTATGAGGCCAATGTTGCCTTCGATGTCGTTGCCTACCCTTCTCTAAGCTTGAGCTCAGGAAGGCTTGTCCCTACCTTGACAATCGAGGCTTCAAATAGACTCATCGCTGACATCGGCGAGCGGGGACCCTGGTCTCCTCGTCGTTGACATCGGTGGTTGGAGTTTGGGCCGGTAGTCAGATACAGTCGTGCCCTGCATCTTGCTTCCTCTCGAGCTCGAGCTCGGGCGGGCTTGTCCTGACCATGATGGCTCGGTGCTTGGTCATTGATCCGTGCTTTTTGATACCCGGGTTAGTGAACCCTGTTAGTAACCCCGCAGCCATTGGCTGATTGACTTGACCGGTCGGAGGCTGATGTAGTGCGGTGTGTTCTCTGATGAAGAGGAATAAACGTGTGAGTTCATATCCTATCTATAATTATCTCAGGGTTTGGGGTCAGGATGTAAGGGCGCCGGTCCTGGCCACGATTCCCGAGCTCTATGACGAGCCCCCATGCCCTCTATCGAGAGTCGGTTTATCGTTTCTGTTAATCCTCTTCGCATTGCGCCCGCAAGATGTTTGTGGCTCGAAGGGGATGAGCTGGTTGAGAATTTTGCTCAATGGCCGATGTCGATGTGTAGCAATGACACTTCCCTCAGTACTATCAAATGTAGCCCGCGGAGGTTCTTTTTTCGGTTGTGGCATGCAGAGATCAAAAACAAGATGGTGACACCAAAGATTTATGTTGTTCAGGCCTCATGAGCGTAATACCCTATTCCACAGGGTCTGTGTTGTTCTATTGAGAATCACTAGGAAGCATAGTATCTGGCTCAACTCGGATCTCTCCCTCTGTATCATGCAGCTCAATCCTTTTATAGTCCAAGGACTGACCGTTACATCATTTGCCTTGCAAGACATGTGGCACTTGCGTATTTAATAGACTAATGCACTTTCTATGAGCGTTAAGAATGGTAAATAGTATGATCACGTGCCTTAATGGCTGTGTTACCTCTATTAACAGTGCTCTCAACGTGTGTCATTAATACAACATTAATGACACATAATCTAGTCTTATAATTGCCGCTTTAACTATCCCTTGAATGTCCGTGCTGGAGGAGATTCGTCAATGTATTCGTTGGTGATGAAGGTCTGAAGGCTCCACACGTGGCAGCTTCAGAGCTTCCCCTTGCGGGGAGGTAGCTCCGGAACAGCTATACACGTGTCGGCACCAGAGCTCCCCTCTGGCGGGGGTTAGGTCCGAGGTTATTATACGCGTGTTGACAGCGGAACTTCCCTATGTTGGGACTTTTATTTCCGTACTTAAATTGCACGTGTCAACCCCAGAGCTTCCCATATGAAGGGTGCGGGTCCGGTGTAGTGTGACATTTGAGGCCTGAGGAGACCTTCAGCTTTGATAGGTGGAACTCTCTTGCACTTCTCATAGTATCCTGGGGTACCCGGTACGCAGGGTACCGACTGTGGCCCTCGGGCCCACCTCTGGGAGAAACCCTTTGGGTTAAGTTATTCTACCAAAGGTGGGGCCATCCTTGATTCCGGCACTTCGTCAATAGTCTTCTGATGTGCCATTGGGGTGATGGTCCTAGATTAAACCATCGCCGCGTGGCTTGTTATGAATGCGGCAGATGAGATCTTTGAGTGCGGATCTCACGCAATTGAAGGTCGCCACTTCCCAATACAAAAATTGTATCGGTTCTGAGCGCCTTGTCAGGGTGCCGCCTTTGGGTTTCCCGCCGCCCATCATGACAATGGTTCGCCTGGGGTAATAACCTCGATCTCTTCGTCGGGGTGGCCCCCGGCCCATTCGTCATGGACGGGGTAGATTTTTGAAATGTGACCCCAATCTTGTTGTGGTTTCCATCCAAGTATCGCGAAGGCTTACTTAAGAAGGAAAGTATGCGCGGTTTGAGGACTCTTTACGCTTTCGATCAAACTTGCACTCAGAGCCTCCCAAACATTGCCTAGCTTTCCCTTCCTTCGCTCCACTTTGCCACGATGGAGTTGGGTCTTCCCAAGAGCTGCCTCAAGAGCAAGGATGATATGATGAAGGTTCGGACCAATATGGGGTGGTCCAATGACTCCTTAAGCCACTTGATCCGCGCCGGCAAGCTCCCATTCAAGAAGGAGTGTAATGGCAAGATGGTGTACTTCTTAGCGTACGCCATGGTGGGATTGATCCAACCTTTTTCAAGCTTTCTCTTATTGCTGTTGGACTTCTACGGTCTCCAAATGTATCATCTTGGCCCCCATTCTCTTGTTCTAGAGGCAACCTTCATCCACTTCTGCGAGATGTGGGTGGGTGTTCCCCCCTGCATCGAGCTGTTCTGTACATTCTTCACGGTCAACACCACTGGCAAGGGGACTGAGCTTCTTGGCTTCTACTATTTCGTGAAGCGCAAGAACTGCCCCTTCAAGTATTTTAAGTCATTCCCTTCCGGCAAATGGGACGACTGGAAGAAGGATTGGGTCATCATTGAGGTGGAGGAGCACGAGAGGTTGGAGCTGACCCAAGGACTCCCCAACGTTGATACCAACACCTGGAGTGTAGTTTCGGAGCTATCAAATGCTTTTAACCCTGTCTTGACTAGGATCCGAGAATGCGTGGAGGGTGGAGTGACCCCTTAGATCGTCTTCAGAAATTTCTAAGTCAATAGATGGGCTCCTCTAAGGAAGAGGGATAAGCTCGTCTAGGCCCTCAATAGTGTGATGGACGACGACCGGATTGAAACCGGTCTAAAGTACAACTTGGATGACGAAGCTCTGAAGCTTCATCTCAAGAAATTTCAGCATGGTATAAACGTCGAAGGCGATGACTTGGTTCCGCTGGCTGCTTTCCTTCCTCTAAACATGGAGCCAGAGTTCAGCAGAGAGCTCGGGAGGAATATGCTGGCGCTTGATGACCTAGGTGAGGTAGAGAGGCGTAGGACCTCTGGGATCGTGATCCTCGGGGCTTCTGAAGGAGTGCCTGCCTCTGCCCCGAGCCAGAGGGTTGAAGACACTGGCAAGGGCAAGGGCAAAGAGCTAGCCAAACCCTCCAGTCGGAAGAGGAAGCTAAAGCATGCTGATGGGAGGTCCGTCAGGCCTGCTCCCTCTACAACGGCTCCTTCTCCCCAGCGAGGGAGGTCTTCTGCAGCTGCACCTTCTCTAGCTCAGGCGTCTTGGAGAGAGGCGCTAGCTCCGGACAGTCAACACCGGCCTCAGTGCCGACTAAGGGCTCCATGCCTCGGAGTTTATCCCGACCAAGAGAAGCTCCGGCCGAGAGGACTCCAGCTGCCGCAAGTGGTCCCCCGCTGAGGTCCGAAGTCGTTGTCTCACCAGGCTTGGTGGGCTCTGGCTCCGGACCTCAAAAGATGTGGTTCCACGGTGACTGGGGCAGTAGCATCCCTAGGTAATCATCGAGTGCTCGCCTTAAAATGCTAGTCTTGTTTTTGCTGTGTCTTTAATCTTTTCATCCCTTTTGTCCAGGGTGTCGAGAAAGGAGTCAGGGACTTCGCCATCTATTGCAGCGATCGTGGCTGCGCATGCTGACGCTCCGGCTTCGACCACCGAGCCTCCTCCTCAAGTGGTGGCAGAAGTCATGGTGGCTCCGTTGCCAGCTGTCGTGGATTTGGATTCAAAGTCCTCGCCGAAAGCTCCCGTGGTAGCGCCGGACCACGGGGGAGAAGTTGAAGATGTACCTCTGGCAACATTGCTGGAGGCTAATGCTCCGGTGCCGGAGCCGGAGATGTCAAAAGCTCTGGACTTTAACCTGGAAGTCATCGAAGCCCTGGCCGCTGAGCCAGAGACAATTGAAGCCCCGGCCATCGAGCCGGAGATGGTTGAACTCCGGTCCTTGGGACAGAAATTATTGAAGGTCCAGCTGTTGTGCCGGAAAGACTTGATGCTCCGGTTGCTGAACCGGAAGTAGCTGACGTGCCGCCTCTAGAGCCAGCGGTGGCAGAGGCACTGAATGAAGCCTAACCTGTTGCCCCGAAGGTGTCTGGACCAAAGCCGGAGCAACATGAAGAGTTGATGGCAGGTCCTCCACCCTCGGAGCCGATAATTAAAGACCCGGAAGCAGTTCCTTCAACTTTTGCTCCGGAGGTGGGAGTTCCCTTAGTGGGTTCTTCCTCTGCTGCTGCTGAATGGTTGCCAAAGAGTGGCCCTAGTGCCGTGGAAGCTCAGGGGACCACACTTGTAGAGTGGGACCCTATTTTTGTAATGGAGAACCCCCTGGAGCTAGTAGAGTTGATCCCAGCGGGTCCGAAGCCTGTCCCCTTGGAATTTTCCATAGACAATGCCTGCTCAAGTCTCCGACGGGTTCAACTCGTCTTTGATCATGAGAGCAAAGCCCTAGAGGAGGAGCATAACACCTTAAGGCGTTGGCATAACAAGCTCCATTTTGAGACCAGGCTTGCTCAGACAAGACTTGCTGACTAGAAGGAGTGTATCAAGAGGAAAAAGGCCTACATGGAATAGTAGGATAGGCTGCTGGAGGAGAAGGAAGCTGCCATCAGGGCGCTCGATGGTAACTCTCAGGAGATCCTCGAGCAAGCCAAGGAGAGGCGTGATTGAATGTGGCCTAGAGGGGGGCTGAATAGGCCTTTAAATTTCCTGCACATTTAATAGAGTAGTCAAAAACTTTTTTGACCGGACCAGTCCGGTTGTGTGGGCGGACAAGTCCAGTGTGCTGAAAAATGTGAATTTATTAAGTGTTGTTTGGGAAACTAGATTCTTTTAGTAGCGGAAATGAGAACAATAGATACTTTGGTTTACGATTATTGTATGAATGCACGTGGAAACTTATAAGCAACTTAAATTGATGTTTAGTAATCAAGTGATCTAGTGAACAGAATGTAAAAGAAATAAGGCACAACAGACACAAATTTTTACCGAGGTTCGATCTCACCACAAGATCTACGTCCTCGTTGAGGAATCTCACACAGAGCCGGGTCTCCAACCCTTTCCTCTTCAAGTCACCACACAGGCCGACTTGATTCCACTAGCACGGGTAATCACCGAGTTTGTGGGGCAACCTCACACGTTGAGGGCTCCCACGAGAATTACAACGAGAGAAGCGATCAAATATACTTGAGAGTATTACAATGCAGAGTATTAATGTAGAAAGATCAAACCCCAAGACCTCGCAACGAAGGAACGACGATCTCCCAATCCCGAATCCAAGTGTTCAATTGATTTTACTCTTCTTGCACTTTAGATGTGTGGGGAGATGTGTCTTGGGCTCTTGGGACAAGGTGGCAGTGCCAGAGTTTGTATTTTCAGCAGTATTCAACGTGTATTGTGATAGGAAAGCCGTGGATCCTCTTTTTATAGGGTTCCCAAAAAGTTACCGTTGTAGACCCTAATACCGAACTAGTCCGGTGCAAGTCCGGACTTGTCCGGTCACAGTGCAACTCAATGTCCAGAATGTTTGGCGGACTAGTCCGGATGGAAAACGGACTTGTCCGGCCCTATGTGAAGATGGACTCCAGAAAGTCTGGCGGACTAGTCCAGTTAGAAAACGGACTAGTCTGGCCCTATGTGAAAGCAGACTCCAGAAAGTCTGGCGGACTAGTCCGGTTGGAAAACGGACTAGTCCGGTGCACTGTGAGATGTTATGTTAATTTTAAAAACCCTTACCACTTCGCAAGGTCGCGAGATTTTGGGATGTGTGTCTTTCATACACTCCCTATACATTTAAAATCTAATTTGTTCTTCCAATTTCCATCAAAGTATTCCTCTTTGGACACCACTCCATTTTTCACCTTTTTGTGTGCACAGAGCTGTTTCACTTTGTTTGTCCTGCAATCATCTCAATAGTTTCATTAGGATCTCATATGTTCGTCATCAATTAGCCAAAACCCACAAGGGATATCCTAGATGCACATACAATCCCCCCCTTTTTGGTGATTGATGACAACCATTTGAGATATCACAATTGAGAATAAAATTTTGATTTTCATAAGGTGTGCACATATGAGAATAACGATTAATACACAAAAAGCTTCTCACATATGCACTCACCTTATGGTGGGGTGCCTAACAGGTGTGTGATCAACAAAGTGTGATGAAATAAAGATAAACAATAATGAACATAGAGGTAAGCATTAGAGCAACAATAAGCATCACACATAGGAAGATAAATGTTGCATTACAAAGTTTTAGAAATAGGTACATGTCCTCGATCACAAAAGCTTAATAACTAATACTAGAGATAGTTCGAGTCTCAATCTAGTCTCAAGATCACCCCGTTTGCATCAAGGCAACAAAAAGGGAAAAATCAAGGGGAATCACTCATCGCTGCTCCCTTCTTCAGTTTCAGTCCAATCTTCATCTTCACCATCATCGTCATTCACCGGAGCAGGATCTTCCTCTGAGTCCTCAAAGGTGGGTGGTGATCCAACCGGCTCAATCTCTAGCTTCTCACAGATAGACTTGATATTGGCATTCACATACTGTTGATGTTTCCGTTGCCTGACTTCGAACTTGCGGCAATAGGGAAAGATGGAGGAGAGCATTTTGAGGACGCCACCGGAGGGTTCATGGATACGGGAAGAACTAGGAGGAGCAGTTGCAGAGCTTGTGACATTCACGTCCTGAGATTGTTTAGACCTCCTCTCAGCTCCGGGGGAGGAAGGAGCAGTTGGTGCTGAGGGAAGGGTGTACTCGGTGGGCTTTTGTGGCTTCAACCCCATATGAGAAACATCCTTGACAAACTCAAGTCCGGTCACTTTATCAATCATGTACATGATGTACGGGGCATATCCGTAAGACCTATTGGGAATTGAGATGTTCACAATGTCATTATAGATGTACTCAAAAAATTGAACGGTCTCCTTCCACTAATGACCATCATTAGGGTCCTCAAGGTTCCTTGGATAGTCCCCGCATCTCCATCTTTCGAGGTTATTGTCTTCCTCAGGATTCTGTTGAGGACCGCAAAGAAGGACTTCAGATATTTGCTGTTGGGAGGAACATAGGGCATCCTTGTGTCATAGAGGAACTTAAGCTCATCCTTCTCCAATGGTTTCAGATTGTGGATGACAAGATCATGATCCAGAGTGTGTTCAAGGTGAACAATCCTTGAAAATTCATCATAAGTGACACTATACTTGGAACCATGAGTCATCCAAGTAACACTGTCTCCATCACCACGAGCAAAGTAGAGGGTAGAGTAAAATTGGGTGATGATCTCATTGTTCCAGTCATTCTCAAAGGAAAGCAGTTCCTTCAGACCGTGCCTCTCCAAAGCCTCAACCACCTCACGAAATGCAGGAAACCTCTTCGACTGCAGGTATCCAACATTCACATCATTGACTCTTCACAACAGGATTCTTCATCTTCATGTACACATGCTCGTAGTAGTCAGCATGGAAGTTGCTCCAGAATCTTGGGTCAGAGCATTGCCTAGGTTGATTATACACATCAATCTTCTTGAAGTTATTGGCTAGCTCACCCCTTTTTCCAGTGAAATCCTCACTAGAAGGCTGCCTAATGCGGTGACTAGGGTTTTTCATCTTCAAGGGCCCAATGGGACCACTAGCAAGTCCCTTCCCTTTATTGAGAGCCCTTTTTGGCCCTGATGAGCTCTCAGCAGCAGCTTTTCTTTGAGCCTTTTTGATAATAACCTTCCCCTTCTTAGGTAGATTGTCGTCGGAGGGTGGAGAGGGGACATTGACATCATGTCTTTTCTACATAACTCTCTCCTTGGCTCTCCTCACTCTTTCGCGTTGAGCTTATTCATCAATGTGGAAAGAGCTGTCATTTGAGCCTGAAGACATTGTGCCGAGATTTGAAGATTTGCGTTGGAGGAGCAAGAATCTATCCGGATGAGTCTAGAGGGGAGAGTCCACTCGTCGAGGAGAGGATTTCCCATGGAGAAAGCTTCAATTTTGAGGGCTCAACCCGAAAATTGCTTTGGGGGCTAGGGTTTAGGAGAGGAGAGGGAGACCAAGTGGAGGGAGAGCTTTGGGATTCAAATTGGGCCGGCCAACCGCTTATATATGCGGCGGACCGGACTAGTCTGGTCACGGTGGTGGGCTAGTCCGGTGCCCTTGGAAAACCTAGGAATTTCGTCTGTCCGGACTAGTCCGGTGGTAAACCAGACAAGTCTGGTTTCAACAGACTTGATACATATAGAGATGATTAATAGTGATCCAAGGAAAATAATTTTGCAAATAATTTTGGTAATTACGACCAGTAGATAACTAACAATGAAAAGTGGTCATAAACTGCAAGATTTCCTCATTAAAATAGTTTTCTTAGAAGAAAGAGATGAAGAGCAGCTTTAACAATAAAATGTAACATTTGAAGTTTCAATCGGATATGCAACGTTTCTAGCCACATTTTGAGAGTTAAGAATGTTAAGATCATTCCTAAGTTTACAAAACCTTTTCTCATCTAATGGTTTGGTAAAAATATCCGCAAGTTGTTTTTCAGTCCTAACATGTGAAATAGCAATGTCACATTTTAACGAATGATCTCTAAGAATGTGATGATGGATATCTATGTGCTTAGTTCATGAGTTCTCTACAGGGTTGTGTGCAATTTTTATTGCACTTTCATTATCACATAGAAGCGGGATATGGCTAAGATTGTAGCCGTAGTCCCAAAGAGTCTGTCGCATCCAAAGTAGTTATGCGCAACAACTACCGGCTGCAACATATTCTGCTTCTGCTGTGGAAAGAGCAATGGAGTTTTGCTTTTTTTGATGACCAAGAAACTAAGGACCTACCAAGAAATTGACAAGTCTCTGACGTGCTCTTTCTATCGACTTTGCATCCTGCATAGTCGGCGTTGGAATAGCCTATCAAGTTAAACTTGGATCCTTTAGGATACCAAAGCCCCAAGTTGGGTGTGTGCACAAGGTACCTTAGGATTTTTTTTACAGCAATTAAGTGACAGTCTTTAGGTGCGGCTTGAAACCTTGCACACAAGCAAACACTAAGCATAATATCTGGCCTAGATGCACATAAATAAAGTAAGGAGCCGATCATGGACGATATACCTTTTGGTCCACATTTGGACCATCTTCATTGAGGTCGAGATGTCCGTTGATGGCCATGGGTGTCTTGATGGGCTTGGCTTTGTCCATATTGAATTTTTTGAGAATGTCTTGTGTATATTTGGTTTGGCTTATAAATGTACCTTCTCTCAGTTGATTCACTTAAAATCCCAAGAAGATCTTCAATTCGCCCATCATTGACATCTCGAACCTATCTATCATAATTTTGCTAAACTCTTCACAGAAGGACTTGTTAGTGGATCCAAAGATAATGTCATCAACATAAATTTGACATACGAATAAATGATCTTCAAGATGTTTAGTGAAGAGTGTATAGTCAGTTTTACCAATTTTGAATCCATTTTGAGTCAGAAAATCTCTAAGGTACTCATACCAAGCTCGAGGAGCTTGTTTGAGGCCATAGAGAGCCTTACGCAGTTTGTAGACATGATTGGGATACTTTTGGTCTTTGAGTCCTTGTGGCTGCTCCACATAAACTTCCTCCTTTATTGGACCATTTAGGAAGGCGCTTTTGACATCCATTTGATACAGCTTAAAATTATGGTGAGTAGCATATGCCAATAAAATACGAATGAACTCAAGTCTAGCTACAGGAGCGAAAGTTTCATTGAAGTCCAAACCTTCGACCTAATAATAGCCTTTGTCCACCAATCTCGCTTTATTCCGTGTTACTACTTCATGCTCATCTTGCTTGTTCCGAAAGACCCATTTGGTTCCAACGATGTTCGCCCTTGGTCTCTCCACCAGCTCCCACACTTCATTTCTTTTGAAGTTGTTCAACTCCTCTTGCATTGCCATCACCCAGTCTGAATCCCGTAAGGCTTCTTCTACCCTGTATGGTTCCAGAAAAGACACAAAAGAATAGTATTCATAGAAATTTGCAACTCGAGATCTAGTAGTTACTCCTTTAGCAATATCTCCAATGATATTATTGACAGGATGGTCCCTTTGCACGCTCTGGTGTACTCTTGGGTTTGGAACTTGTGTAGTTGCTTGTTCTTCATTATCTTCATGTTCATTGTCTCCCCCTAGATCATTGCTTCCATGATTGTCTTGATATTCTTGATCTTCCACATCTTGATCTTGTGCAAGAGCTCCCCCTTGATCATTGCCATCGTGTTGAAGTTCATCTTGTGCATTTGAGTCTAACGTTTGCTCTTGTGGTAAGATATCACCAAGTGCTATTTTCTTTAGCGCTTCATATGGAGCTTCCTCTTTATCTAGCATACACTTATCAACTTGGTCCACTTGTGAGCCGTTAGATTCATCGAACACTACGTCACGTGCTACTTCAACAAGGTCGGACACCTTGTTGAAGACACGATAGGTGTATGCATTCGATTCATATCCGAGCAAGAACCCTTCATCGGACTTCGAAACGAACTTCGAGGCCCTCGGTTTCTTGTTCAGAATAAAACATTTACAACCAAAGAATTTGAAATAAGATACATTAGGCTTTTTACTGGTAAGGAGCTCATATGGAGTTTTCTTCAGTAGTCGGTGGAGGTACAATAGATTTGTGGCATGACAAGCGATGTTCACCGCTTCTGCCCAAAATTGATTTGACGTCTTGTATTCATCCAACACAGTTCTGGCCATTTCGATCAATGTTCTGTTCTTCCTTTCGACCTCTCCGTTTTGTTGAAGGGAGTAGGGTGCCGAGAACTCATGCTTTATCCCTTCTTCATCGAGATACTCTTCGACTTGGGTGTTCTTGAATTTTGTCCTGTTGTCACTTATGATATTCTTTATGGTTGATGAGAATTCATTCTGAGCTCTTTTCAAGCATTATTGAGGATTCCCTGAGTTTCTGATTTATCATACAAGAAAAATACCGAGGTAATTCTTGAAAAATCATCAACAACTACTAAACCGTATTTGTTACCGTCGATGCTGATGTACGCAATTGGACCAAAGAGATCCATATGGAGAAGATCCAGCGGTCTTGCGGTAGTCATCACATTCTTGGCGGGGTGTGGTGTTCTGACTTGTTTTCCTGCTTGACAAGCACTGCACGGCCTATCTTTTTCAAAAACCACATCCTTAAGACCACGGATATGACCACCTTTTAGAAGTTTCTGCAGATTTCTCATCCCAACATGGGCTAGCCGTCTATGCCACAGCCATCCCATGTTGGTCTTAGCAACCAAGCAAGTGTTGAGTTCGGCTTTAACTTTGTTGAAGTCAATAAGATAAAACTTTCCCTTCAACATTCCCTTGAATACAATCGAGCCATCGCTTCTTCTAAAAATGGTCACACCCTCATTAGTGAATAAACAGTTGTAACCTTTGTCGCATAGTTAAGATATTGACAAAAGATTATAATCTAGAGAGTCTACATGTAAAACACTAGATAAGATGTGTTGAGAGGATATTTCAATGTTACCGCTACAAAGGACCTTTCCTTGGCTGTTATCTTCAAAGTATATGCCTTCACCTGGATCCTTGTTGTACTAATACTCCACAAACATACCTCTCTCCGCTCATGTGATTTGTGCATCCGCTATCTAGCATCCATTTAGATCCACCAGAGGAGTAAGCCTGCAAAACAGAATTATTCCTTGGTTTTAGGTACCCAAGCTTGCTTTGGTCATCTCAAGTTAGTCACAAGAGTCTTGGGCACCCACACACAAGTTTTCAAGTTCTTGTGGCGTGGCCTTGTATATTTAGCAATGACATTTCCATATTTGTTTTTCATAAGAACATAGGAAGCATCAAATGTACGAAACAATATCTGTAAATTAGATTCATGGGATTTCTGCTTAACAAAAGTGATTTTATTCTTAGCATGATTAGGAGTAGACATGTGTTTGTTCCTATCAAAACCAAGACCATCTTTGACATTAGAAGGTCTAGTGAAAATATATGCACTGCGTGCATATTTGATCTTCTCCTTATCAAAGATGCCGCTTGTGGGAGGATGCATATTATGAGAAATTGAAGTTTTAGAAATAACATTCTTCTTGCAAGTGCAGGTTCCGATTGTTGTCGAACTCATATCTTTGGAGGAAGAGCTCTTGGAGGAAGAGGAGTCACTTTGCTTGAGCGACTCAACTTGCACCTCAAGGATCTTGTTAACTTTTGACAAGTTAGCATGTTCTTCCTTGATTGCAATATGCGAGTCCTCTAGCTTTGAGTAAGTTTCCTTACTCAAGGCTAGCTCAAACTCAAGTGACTCGTTCTTCTCTCTTTCAAGCTCAAGAAGCTTTTCAACTTCTTGATATCTCTTCCTTTCACCGATGAGCATATCTTCTTGTCGGTTAACAAGTTCCTCCTTTTCAAAGATTTTGTTCGACAACATTTCCATTTTCTTTAAAGCAATTTTACTTAATCCTCTAAACATTTCTTCATTATCACTAGAGCTATCAAAGTCATCAATAGAGGAATTTAACGTAGGAGGAGAAAGTCGAACCTTTTTCTTGCCTTCCTTAGCCATAAGGCAAGTGTGGTTGTTCATATCCCATCCTCCCATGTTTGGGAAGAGTGTGGCTCTCATAGTAGGTTTCTTGGCTGCAATAGTGGCCATCTCTTATTCTTCATAGGAGGAGGACTCGTCGTTTGAGTCCCACTCCTTGCCAATGTGAGCTTGATGGGCTTGTCTTCTTTTTCTGAAATTTTTCTTATCTTGAGGTCTTGTTTCCTCCTTTTTGTTTTCTTCATAAGTGCAGTCCACCATGAAGTGACCATACTCTCCGAAGTTGTAGCAAGTGTGTCGAGCCTTTGATTTCCCTTTATCCTTGATTTTGCCTTCATTTGAATTTTTGTCGTGTCTTCTTTTCATCCTGCGCTTGAGCTTCTTGATAAATAGTACCATTTCTTCATCATCAAGATTGGTACTCTCGTCGCTTGTATTTCCATTGTCTTGGTCTTCACGAGTTCCTTTGAGTTTGGGTCTGCACATTGCTTTGAGAGCGACTTCTTTCCTTTTGGAAGAGGTGAGTTCGGCTAAGTCTTTGACGTATTGAGCCTCTTTCTCCATCATTTCATGATTTATGATCTTCCCCAATAACTCATCGGGAGTCATTTTGTGAAATCCAGGGCTTTATCTAATCATTGAGCAAAGTGTGACATCATTATTTTGACCACCTCGTGATCCGTCCATTTCTTACTTCCATAGGCACGAATTTTGTTGATGAGTGCCTTCATCTGGTTGTAGATGTCTTGAGGTGATTCGCCTTCTTCAATAGCAAATCTCCCCAACTCTCCTTCAAGCATCTCAATTTTAGCTTCACGAACCGACCTATTTCCTTCGTGAGTTGTCTTAAGTGTATCCTAGATTTCTTTTGCACTTTCTAAACCATCGATCTTGGTGAATTCCTCTCTGCTTAGTGATGATGTGATCACCACGACGGCTTGTGTGTTTTTGAGAATCTCTTGTTCTTGTTCTGGAGTGAGTTCCTCATCCGTGTCCGAGATATCTATGCCTGTGCAAACAATGTGCCACAGACTAGGGTTCAGAGATATTAGATGCATTTTCATGTTGTACTTCCACATGGTGTAGTCACTTCCGTAAAACTATGGAAGCTTTCCCATAGGAATAGAGAGATAGTGATTGTTTGAATTGAGACGGTTGTAGTTGTAAGGATATCGGGAGTAGTTGTGATGACCACTCCCAGTCATCTTCTCTTCTTTTTTTCCTTTTTGTGCCAGCAGTTTCTTTCTCAGGAGTGCCTTTAGCCATCGCACTTCTTCATCATCATGTGGGCTTTCTTTCAGCACATCGAAGGCTTTAGCTTCTTGTTCCTCCTCATTGATCTTCGTCTTTGGGATATTCTTGTTCTCCTCAGAGGACATTGATCTCTCCGAGATGTGAGTCACGTTGACGAAGAACCTTGCTCTAATACCAATTAAATGTGGCCTAGAGGGGGGTGAATAGGCCTTTAAATTTCCTGCACACTTAATAGAGTAGTCAAAAACTTGTTTGACCGGACTAGTCCGGTTGTGTGGGCGGACAAGTCCGTTGTGCTAAAAAATATGAATTGATTAAGTGTTGTTTGGGAAACTAGATTCTTTTAGCAGCGAAAATGAGAACAACAGATACTTTGGTTTACGATTATTGTATGAATGCACGTGGAAACTTATAAGCAACTTAAATTGATGTTTAGTAATGAAGTGATCTAGTGAACAGAATGTAAAAGAAATAAGGCACAAGAGACACAAATTTTTACCGAGGTTCAATCTCACCACAAGATCTACGTCCTCGTTGAGGAAGCTCACACAGAGCCTGGTCTCCAACCCTATTCCTCTTCAAGTCACCACACATGCCGACTTGATTCCACTAGCACGGGTAATCACCGAGTTTGACGATCTCCCAATCCCGAATCCAAGTGTTCAATTGATTTTACTCTTTTTCCACTTTAGATGTGTGGGGAGATGTGTTTTGGGCTCTTGGGACAAGGTGGCGGCGCTAGGGTTTGTATATTCAGCAGTATTCGACGTGTATTGTGATAAGAAAGCCGTGGATCCTCTTTTGATAGGGTTTCCAAAATGTTACCGTTGTAAAACCCTAATACCGGACTAGTCCGGTGCAAGTCCGAACTTGTCCGGTCACAGTGCAACTCAATGTCCAGAAAGTTTGGCGGACTAGTCCGGTTGGAAAACGGACTTGTCCGGCCCTATGTGAAGATGGATTCCAGGAATTCTGGCGGACTAGTCCAGTTGGAAAACGGACTAGTCCGGCCCTATGTGAAAGCAGACTCCAGAACATCTGGTGGCTAGTCCGGTTGGAAAATAGACTAGTCCGGCTCTATGTGAAAGCAGACTCCAGAAAGTCTGGTGGACTAGTCCAGTTGGAAAACAGACTAGTCCGGTGCACTGTGAGATGTTAGGTTAATTTTAAAAACCCTTACCCCTGCACAAGGTCGTGAGCTCTTGGGATGTGTGTCTTTCATACACTCCCTATACATTTAAAATCTATTTTGTTCTTCCAAGTTCCATCAAAGTATTCCTCTTTGGACACCACTCCATTTTTCACCTTTTTGTGTGCACCGAGTTGTTTCACTTTGTTTGTCCTGCAATCATCTCAATAGTTTCATTAGGATCTCATATGTTCATCATCAATTAGCCAAAACTCACAAGGGATATCCTAGATGCAATTACACTGATGCTGTTGATGAGCATATCGAAAACCTCAATGAATTGAACGAGGTTCTTCTGAAGTGCCGAGCGGACCTTGATGCTAGGGAAGAGAAGCTCCTGGAGCAGCAGGAGTATATTTGGAAGAGGGAGGTCGAGGTAACCCAGAAGTTGACTCTAGGTGAATAGAATTTGGTAGATCACAGCAAAAAGCTGGATCTATGGAGTAAGGAGGAAAAGGAGAAGTACTGGAAACTGGGGCAGGAGCTCTCGAAAATAGAAGCTGATGTTGCCACCAGGGAAGGAAAAGTGAGAGGCAGGGAAAAAGACCTGGCGGAAAGGCAGAACCGCATCCACCTCTAGGATAAGGAGCTAGCCGATCGCGAGAAGCAAGTTGCTGAGAATATGCAGCAGCATGCTAAATAAGGTGAGCGCCTCGCTCGGGAAGGTTCGGAGCTTGCAACCGACCGGAAGTCACTGGAGGAGATGCGAAGCTTAAAGAAGACGGAGTCCATTCAAGTGTGGGACTTCTTGGGGCGAGCCAACGACGCGCTGATGCCACTAGGCTTCAGTCCTGTACGTCTGGACAATCCAAAGCTGGACATGGACCGAGCGCTAGTGGCCCTCAATGCTGCTTGCGGCAAACTAGACGCGATGGTGACGTCATTGCGGACCAGCTCCAATTCTCCGTGGAACCGGTGCTCCAAGGTTCTGTTGCTGACGAGGAGGATGTCGCCAAGACCAGCTTCCAAGAAGTTGCCAAGAAAGTCACCTCATTCTTTCGTAGGACTTAGTACCTCCGGTAGCTAGGACTTTTTCCTTTTGCCTTCTGCTGTAATCCCAATTTTGTAATCCAGTGCTTCGAATTAATGAAATCCACTTTGCCATGAATTTCACTTTATTGTTGTTTTGTCTTGAATATACTGTGCTCTGTCTTGTTGGCCCCCTGGTATATGTGCACAATTGTAGTGTGTACATGTACCAAAAGGATTTGACAGCATGTTGATGACTTGAATGCTTCGAACTTGTAGATTTTAGGTCTGAAGTCTGTATTTCCAACACGTCGACGGCAGGCCCCCTGGGATTTGCGGAGCTTGGTAGCTCTGACGGTATCGACCATCAACGTATAAAATATCGACAGCGGGACCCTAGGATTTATCGGAGACTGATAGGTCCTGTAGCGCCTAATGTCAACACACAAATTGTTTGAAGGTAGGCCCCCCAGGGGTTGTATGAGCTTTGTAGCTCCAACGTCACCCATTGTCAACATATTAAACGTCGCCGGCAGGCCCCCTTGGAGGATGTGGGAGCTTAGTAACTCCGACGTCGTCCACCATCGCTATTATTTCTATTTTTCCAGCACATTGAAGACTAGAAAAGAGTAAAATTCATCCTCTTGTCTATAAATCGTTTGTGACTTATCATTCTTATTTGAGTTTTAAATCCAAAGAAACTCGATATGGTAACAAGCAAATTGATATATTCTTTTCGGATCCATATGCTTTTTTAGTACTCACCCTACTAAGGCCTGTCGGGGTGTAGGTAGAGTGGCATACTTAGGGTGCAGGACCAGGCTAAGTCGATAGCACACTCTGAACCTATATTGGCTTGACGTTCAGGCAAGTAGACTATACAACATGTTAAGATCCAAAGAGATCAACAATATAACTTGTAACACATATGAATAACTTGGACAAAAATGAACAAAGAATTGCGCAACTTCATTATAGACAAGAAGGTTAAAAACAATAATTTGATATATCGAGCCTTGTAAAAAATAAATGCATGTGGAGTCTGTTTTTGCACAACAATGTCTTTCATTATAGGTTTGGATTATAGGGGAGACAAGGACACACTTAGGGTGTAGGACCAAGCTAAGTGTGTTGTACATCTTGTACTAACCCAGGACAGGTAGTTACACTTTTTAGTACTGTGACTATATGAATTGTGCTTGAACTTCTCGGACGCTCCCGGAGGGGTCCGGATGTTCTCACGAAGGACCTACCCATCTCTGTATAGCGACTATATAACATACATTGTGTGTAATTACAGACTCACCCCCGTGAATCTAAGCATAAATCTTACGGAGGTGCTCGATATTCCAAGGATTAGGAAGTGGAGTCCCATCCTTAGTTGCCAAGCGAACGCATCCGGGTCGGGATACTTTGATCACTCGAAAAAGACCTTCCCAGCTGGGGGAAAGTATGTTCATCCCTTCATGAGTTAGTATATTCCGAAGCACCAGATCACCTTCTTCAAGCTGTCAGTTGCGCACATACCTTTGATGATAGCGTCGGAGTGCTTAGCGATAACGTACATTACGAACAGCTGCTTGGCACCTTCCCTCGTCAACGAGGTCAAGGTCTTCACGCCGGAGCTGGTCCTGCGCGGCTTCGTTGAAGGTGCGGACTCGGAGGGACCCCAAGGTGATCTCCGGAGGAAGGACTGCTTCAGCTCCGTACACCAGGAAGAATGGTGTTTCTCCAGTTGACCGGTTAGGTGTTGTCCTGTTCGTCCACAATGTGGACAGAAGCTCTTCAATCCAGTTGGCTCCGTGCTTTTTCCGGCGCTCGTACGTGCGCGTCTTGAGTCCTTCTAAAATTTTTGCATTTGCCCTCTCGGCTTGGCCATTACCTTCTAGGTGAGCTACTGAGGCCTAACTGAGTTGAATACCGAGGTCTTCGCAATATTCTTTGAAAGCAGCAATTGTGAATTGGGTTCCGCTGTAAGTTATGACTTTGTTTGGAACTCTAAATCTGCATATAATGGACTTCAAGAACTTGATTGCTGATTGCTTGTTGATTGTCACCGCTAGAGTTGCTTCCGGCCACTTAGTGAACTTGTCGATGGCGAATATAGGAACCTGTAACCTACGACGGCTTTGGGGAATGGTCCCAAGGTGTCCATGCCCCACACAGCGAATGGCCATGTGGGAGGTATCATTTGTAGTGATTGAGCCAATGTGTGAATCTGTTTTGCGTGGAACTGGCACGCTTCACATTTTTCTACTAGCTCAACTGCATCCTGGAGTGCTGTAGGCCAGTAAAAGCCATCCCGGAAGGCTTTACCGACCAGCGTGCGAGAAGAAGCATTGTTCCCACACTCGCCTCCATGGATTTCTATGAGAAGCTCGTGACCTTCTTCCCTTGCAATGCACAGCATTAGGATGTCATTGGCACTGCGCCGGTAGAGGTCCCCTTCTACCAACGTGTATCTTTTAGCCAATCTGACAATCTGGTCAGTGGATACACTGTCTTCAGGAAGGATATTGTCTTTCAAGTAGCTCTGGATCTCTGAGATCCATGCATCGAAGCTAACTTGAGCTTCCAAGTCTTGCGTGCTGGGTTGCTCGAAGCTTCCAGCAGCACCTACGACCCTTGGTGGACGCCATGGTAACAGGGCCAACGGGACTACCAGCTTCGAGGTGCTGTTCTCGCCCCCTTCGCTAAGTTCGGTAGGCTGAGTTGTTGGTCTTGACAACCTCTAGATGAAGGTTCCGTCGGGAGCCGGAGCTCCTGTTGAAGCCTTCGTTGAGAGTTAGTCAGCTTCAATGTTTTGAAGGCGCTGAACATGGTGGAGATCCAGTACATCGAAATCCTTCTAGAGCCTCTAGACTTCAAGGAAATAAGCAGTTAGTTGGGGATTATTACAGGAGCATTCACCTTTAACTTGTTTGATGATGAGTTGTGAATCACCCTTCACCAACAGCTATTCTACTCCGTAAGATAGTGCCACCTTGAGTCCGTAGATGAGAGCTTCATACTCCGCCATATTGTTGGTCGCCTTGAAATCAAGGTGAACCATGTACTTGACCTTCTCTCCAGTCGGAGCCAAGAGAAGGATTCCAGCTTCGGCTCCCAGCGTCTGCACGGAGCCGTCGAAGTAGAGAGTCCGGTGAGGCTCGGTGAATAGTAGAACCTTGGATTTCGATTTCTGCTCACTGGGTCCCCCAGGGTTTGATGGAGAGGGAGTCCATTACGCCACAAATTCAGCCAAAGCTTAAACTTTGATTGCTTGTCGTGACACGAATTCGAGATCGAACTCAGCTAGTTCCGCTGCCCACTTTGCAATATTCCCAGTAGAGTTAGGGTTGTGCAAAATAGCACGCAGTGGAAAAGAAGGTACCACTGATATTTTGTGGGCTTGGAAGTAATGACGAAGCTTCCTTGAGGCAATAAGGACTGCGTAAAGCAGCTTATGCACCTCAATGTATCTTGTTTTGGCGTCATGGAGTACATCGCTGATGAAGTACACTCGACACTGGATGGTTCGGGTCCTCCCAGAGAGCCACAGAGATTTTTCTTCACTGACCCAGACCCTCCTAGAGGGGTCCGGACCTTTTTGCTGGGTTTTTTGGACCCTCCCGGAGGGTCCAAGATTTCTTCTTGTTCAACCTGGACCTTGTTAGAATGGTCTGAATCATCTTGCTTAGCTAGGTGAACCCCATCAGGTGGGTGAGGTTGATCTGCTAGCATTTTTCCTTGAGGTTCCATGTTTGGGGACTGGGACCCAGACACGCCTTCAGGTAACTCCGGACCCTCCTAGAGGGGTCTGGGCTCCTGGACTAGACGTGGCTCTGGTCTTTCCATGATTAGGACCATGCTGACAACTTCGGTGCTTGAGAAATGTAAAGCGGTAAAGGCTCACCAGGATTTGGAGCTACCAAGATCGGTAGTGTGGTGAGGAGCTATTTCAGCTCTTGAAATGCCTTTTATGCTTCTTCAGACCAATTAAATGGTTTGGACATCCTCAAGAGTTTGAAGAAGGGTAGCTCGCTCTATCAGTCTTGAGATGAACCATCTGAGCACAGCTAAACATCCAGTTAACTTCTGGACATCCTTGATGTGGGCTGGGGGCCGCATATCTTCTATAGCCTTGATCTTCGCCAGATTTGCTTCAATTCCTCGGTGAGTTACAAAGAAACCTAGAAGCTTCCCAGAGCTAACCCCGAAGACACATTTGTTCGGGTTTAGCTTGGTGCGCATGATGCACAGCTTGTCAAAGACAACTTGTAATTTGTCAAGGAGTGACTCCTTGTTCTTGATCTTCACAACGATGTCAACGACGTACACCTCCACCAAGTCTCTAATTAGCTCTTCAAATGTTTTGTACATAGTGCGCACAAATGTTGAAGCGGCATTTTTAAGAGCAAAGGGCATGATAGTATAACAGTACAATCCATCAACTGTTATGAAAGCAGTATGCTCTTTATCTTCCTTAGACATTTGGATTTGATGATATCCGGAATATGCATCTAAGAAACACAATAGCTCACACTCGAAGACGGAGTACACTATCTGATCTATCCTAGGTAGTGGAAATGGATCATTTGGACATGCCTTATTTAAGGTGGTATAGTCGATACACATCCGAAGCTTCTCGCCAGCCTTAGGCACCACAACTAGGTTTACTAGCCATTTTGGGTGAAACACCTCCCGGATGAAACCAGCTTCGAGCATCTTCTTGATCTCTTGTCAGATAAAGTTTTGTCGCTCGATTGATTGCTTCTGGGGCTTCTGGTGTATAGGCCGTGCATCGGGATAAATCTTTAGATTGTGCTCAATCACCTCCCTAGGCATCCCAGGCATTTGCGACGGTTGCCAGACAAACACGTCGACATTAGCCCAGAGGAAAGTGATAAGCGAGTTCCTATTTGTTGTTGTAACCTACCGATATATGGGTAGTCTGAGAAGCATCAGAACCAATTTGTATGACTTTTACGGGAATGTTGGTGTCGCTGCTTGGTTGCACGCGAGGTGCAGAGGTAGAGCCTCGATGACGAATGCTTAGAGGGTTCGAATCTAGCTCCTTACCAAATGCTTCCTCCTGCGCTGTAGTAAGCACATAGAGTTTCCCCAATGCAGTGACTCATGCAACGCGATCTCCGTGGATCCGGAGAATGCCCGTAGGTGTTGGCATCTTCAACACTAAGTAACCATAATGGGTGGCGGCCATGAATTTGTACAAGGCTGGCGTGCCCAAAATGGCGTTAAACGGCAGACTGATCTGCGCAACGTCGAAGACCAACTTCTCGGTTCTGCAGCTCTCCCGTGTCCCGAAGGTCACTGGGAGTGTGATGGAGCCGAGAGGGGTAATGGCCCCCGGACCTACCCCAGAGAAAGGTCGAGATGGGTGAAGGTCTGAAGGTCGGAGATGGAGTTTAATGAAGGCTTCAAAGCTTGTGAGGTTCAGCCCTGCACTTCTGTCCACCATTACGTGGTGGAGTTGGATATTGTTAATGGTTCATGACACCATCAACGGGAGTTGGGCAGATCTGATCATGTTGTGGTGGCAGTCTGAAGCATCAAAAATGATGGGAGTGTCCATCCACTTCCGATGAGGCTCTGCCCTAGCAATGGGAGCTACAACAGCCATGTCCCGCCGCATTGTCTTGAGGATACGGCAAGAGGTGATGTCCCAAGAATCACCATGAATGGTGTTCAGGGTCTTTCATTGCTCATTGTCGGAGTCATCGTCGACGGTGTTGTACACAACTTTCAGGACCTTCTTGGGGTCCTGAAAACCTAGCTCCTCCTCATCCGGAGCTTCGTCAACGTTTTGTTTTCCTTCCCGCCGTCGGAAAGGAGCTTCTTCCCGGCGCTTGTTATAGTGCTCGACAAGGTTCTGGACCTTCCGACGTTCTTCCAAACTGTGTCTGTCCGTCTTGTGGATCGGACACAACACTTTAGAGCTGCCACCATCTTCTGACAATTGTCGAGGTCGTTTCTCAGGGCGTGGCCCCCTGCCACCCGGAGCTGCAGCAGCCGCAGCGGCAGGTGCGCCGGCCGGCAGCTTGTTCTTGCCGTTGGGCTTTTTTTTTCTTTTTTCCACCTCCGGATGTAGTGGCTTCAATCTTGGTGGATTTCTTGTTGGCCTCCGGAGGAAGTTTAGAATGCATTTCACGTCCCTCCACAGCTTTGGCACATTTGTATGCCAAGCTGAAGAGTTTCGTGACACTGGTGACTTATTTGGTCGCTAATTTCTCTAGCATCTTCTTATCCGAAACACCCTGTCTGAATGCAACGATAACAGAACAGCTCGAATTGAAGGGATAGTATTCCGAACCTGAGAATACCGCTGGATGAAGGATCACAGTGATTCCCTCATTGTTTGCTTTACAGCAAACAGATCTGGTTCAGTGCTAGGCCGGGTCTAAGAACTCCCGAAGTTGCTAGTGAATTTTTGGCATAGCTCCGCCCAACTATTAATGGAGTTGGGTGGAAGACTCATGAACCATGTCCTTGCACTCCAAGTTAGAGACAGTGGGAAGTAGTTGGCCGTCACGGTCTCGTCGCCCCCCAATGCCAGTATAACAATTGTGAGGACCGGAATCCACACATCCGAGGATCTCATTGGGTGGTGTCGTGCGATGCGACACCCAACAGTATACACGAATAGAACCAGAATAAAGTAAAATACCAAGTCTTTTATTTAATACACAGCGGAAGTTTTTACAATACTATAGGAAAGAGAAATATAATATATATCATAGCTACGCTCTCGGCACTAGCTATGCAAAAGCAAAGTTATCCATGCCTGGGATACTTTGCACTAGCAACACGCAAACTATGGCGGCGTGCAGGGTTCCCACTCGGCTGTACACCCTGGAGGGGGTGTTGCCTCATCGTCAAACCCATCCTCAACAGAGTAACCTGCAAAAACTCGTTAACTGCAAACGTGAGCATAAGGCTCAGCAAGACTAACCCGTCTCACTAGACATATGCAAGGTGGATGATAAACATAGGTAAGTTGAAGCATAAATGACTCGCCTACAAGTTGATCCTTATAATCAAGTTTTAAGTAGCAAATGACATTTCCCAAGCACGGCACATCATGGGCTCCACAATAAAACAAGAAACGCTTTACCAATGATATGACATGCTCGAGACACATAATGCTATTACAGCTAAAGTATGGGGAAATTGAAAATCTTTAGTTATACTATCTCTAAACCAAACAAGGTTGCAAAGTAATTATAATTCAATACCATATGACTTTTCTGACTTCTTTAGTATTTACTACGTCACCGCTCAGTGAACAAGTGGTACTCTATTACTGCGAGGGACAGTGATTGCAATCAAGACACACCCAGACAACACGACACATACGTTGTTCGGAAGTGTCAGCGAGCACACCTGTACCTACATAACACTTCAGTACTAGGCGTATATGGCCACCTTTCACAAGAAACTCGAATGTTGAGCCCGTCTCACCTCCGCAAACAGAAGGTCTCCGCACAGAACACCTCATGTGTCCGCCGACCGATTTACACCTTACTGTCCTCAACCCACCCCTATCGATGGTGAGTTAATGGGTCTCGACATCCCAGTTATCAACTTACATCAGTTTATTGGATTCCATATGTCCATTATATTGCCTGTACAATTCAAGCTTGTCCGAAGGGGCTGCATACGGACGGGCCTTAATCGACACAGGCAGGGCTATGCGACCGAGACTCAATTCTCGCCGCTTCCTATCCATTCCCTGCCCGGTCACAATTTCATTATATTAAGCCATTTTCTATTCAACCAATCCTGTGAGATACATCTCTCGCGAGTAGATTCCAACTACTCGACTTCTACCGGATTTCCTATGCATTAGGAAAGCAGTTACTACAGGTCAAACTGTAACTCGTGCCAAATAAACCCTGGGATTTTTGGTCATGCATGTGGAGTATCATTCACCCTAAACGTAATGCACAATTCATATACTACTCATCATAGTGATAAAGCAAAAGTTTATAAATGACTTAAATGCAAATCGGGGCTTGCCTTGCTGCAGGTCAGGTTCTGAGTTAGAATTTGGAAGATGCTCTTCCAAGGCCTCTGACTCCTCCTCGACTTCGGTTACTATACGATATGCATAAAATACGGTATGAATAACTTTGAAAATATTTAATATCAAGACCAGGATTTTAATTTATGGTGACCATTATAGGATAATTAGTTATTTGGCTTGGGAACGTTGAATTAGGTATTTAGGGAATACCACAGAAGTTCTTGCAAAGAACAGGAGATGATCAAAGTAGAGTGTGGTCTCTAAGATTATGGCAAGCAAATAACTTCCACAATTTTTAGAGATGAAACTGTAGCTTGAATATAGCCATCAGTTGATAATCAAGATAGAGAAAATTGTCCTGGTCCTAGCAAAAGTGGTTTCATAAATTTCTAAGCCTTGGTGAAGAATTTATTGAGTTTCTAAGTTGACAAGAATTTCTGGATTTGTCTTGTAATTGAACTTTTAAGTATTTAGTCAATATTCAGTTTGAAATTGAATTAATACTAGAACATGAGGTCCATTAAATCCAAGATCTTTACAGGAGCTAAGGTATGACTAGTGGAAGATTCAGTCCAAATTTGGGGCATAATAAAGCATCTGCATATCTGTGAAAATTCAATAACTGAAAAAGGTAATTGAATTATACAGAGCTTAAAATAGGTGCAATGGCTCCCAAATTTTTGCTGGGAGTTAAGAATAGGACAGTTATTTTTATGTGAATTTTGGGGATTTTTCCAGGGTATATTTCATCAGGTAAAATTGCATTTTTCTTGGGGACGATTAATTTCTACAGAATTAAATATTGACTTTCACAGAGCCTAATTGGTACTGAGCGAAACTAGAGCTCAAGGGCTTTCAAACAAAATTTGTTTGAACGAATTTGGAGTATTCTACAGAAAGATATTCAATTTAGAAGTTTGGACAAATTTCTGGAATTAAATACATCCCAAAGACCACGTGGCGCATTCTGGTTGAGGCAGCACCGGGGTCCACAGAATTAAAGCGCGCAGCCACTCTAGATCTCAGCCGCACCGTGATCCCGCAGTGGATGGCAGGTGGGACCCGATGGGGTCATCGTCTACCTCGGGCCGGTGCTCGCGCGGAGCAGCACCCGCGGCGGTGGCTCGCCGGCGAGCTCGCCGCCGGCTAAACCAACGGACCAGACTCGCGGAAACTTGCCGCCTGGAGGTTTTTGGGGTCGCTGAGCACGATGGTGAGGTCAGTGGGTCCTGAAGCTTGCCGGAAAAGGTCGTGCGACGGCGGCGGCGGCGATGAGCGCTCGGGCAACATAGAACTCGCTCCAGAGTAGCTCAAATCACTTGGGAATTTCTCCAAAACCTTTCTGGGATGATGGAGTTCAAGGACCTGGGCGTAGAAGGGGAGTGAGTTGCCGGGAATCACGAGTTCGACGGTGAACCGAGGTTTTCTCACCGGCGGCGAGCAAAACTCGAAATTCAGAGACGTTGCTCGATGATTCTTAATGGTTCTTGCTCAGACAGGAGCGCTAGGGTCTATAGAAACTATCTCTAAGCAATTGCAAGGGATGATTACTTGTAGAAAAGGAGTCGACATGAAAACTTAGCTAGTTATCTACTTTCGGCCGTAGGGGAAACGAACAATAACTCGCTCAAGCTTCAACGATAAGGGAAATGGTTTGTACCATGACCTAGAGTTTGATCAGGCACACCTTTTTGCTCTTTGGAGCTTGGCTTGAAACGGCGCGGAACGGTGGCACACCGCAGAGCAGTGGCGAGCGGCGGCGATGGCGCGCGGCGGAAGAAGAGTCGCGAGGCAGTGGAGCTGCGATCGGGGATGAGGAGTGAAGGGAGCTTCGGCCGGCCTTTTAAGGGCCGTGGCGAGCAGGCAGGCAGCTCGCTGGAGCTGCATGCGCGCGCGGTGTCGAGCGGAGGTGCGTCGGTACAGAGATGGCGGGATCGAGCTGATCCGTTCAAAGAGGAGCTGACATGTGGGGCCCACTGTCCAGTGATACTCCCCACAGTTCAGTTACTAAATTCATTTAAAAATAGAAGATCAACTCCAAAAATCATGAAATTTTGTGGAGGTGGCAAATGAATTATTCTGAACACAATGGTGAACTCAAATCTTATGTTTAAAGAAGTTGGAGAAGAATTAAAAATTCAGATTTGAATTTGATTCAAATTCACCAAGCACCTCAAATAAAATAATAGATGAGTTTCTAAAATCTTGAAACTTTGTAAGCATGCTATTGAGGAATTTAGGAGCTCATGGAAAAATTTAGAGCCCTTAATTTGAATATTTGGGTTAGAGCTTATTAGGGCTTCATTTTTGCATTGCTTACTAAATCTTATCCAAAAATTCTTATTCTTAAAAAGGGTGAATAGAATATAATTTGGATTCATGGTGAAGTCCAATACCCATGTTAAAAGAATTTAACAATGAGTGCAAGAAAAGTTTTGGATGGCATAGTTCATGTGCACCATTATATTGGATATCTAAAATAGTTGATCACAAAACCCATATGAACTTAACATGCCATAAAAGTGGGGTTTTACATTCCTCCCCCCTTAAAAGAATCTCGTCCCGAGATTACAAAAGAAGGTAAAGGAAAAAGGATCTATCGAACATATGCCGCTAACAAGTCCGGATAGTTCGTTCTAAGGTACTCCTCGCTTTCCCACGTGGCTTCTACCGCACTGTGGTTGCTCCACAAAACCTTATAGAAATGCAAGGTGCGACTTCTTGTGGTGCGAGTCTTTTTATCAATGATCTGAGTTGGATGCTCGGAATAAGTGAGATCTGGTTGGAGAGCTTCCAAATCCTCTATACGGATATCAGCTGGAGCCTTAAGACATTTCCGCAATTGGGAAATGTGGAATACATTGTGGACTCCTGAAAGTGACGTTGGTAACTCCAATTGATATGCCACAGGTCCGCATCTTTCGATTATTGCGAACGGCCCAATAAAGCGTGGAGCTAGCTTCCCTTTTACCCCGAAGCGATGGATACCCTTCATAGGGGATACCCGGAGATAAACTTGATCTCCAACCTCGAAGTGAAGGGGTCGACGTCGTTTGTCCGCATAGTTCTTCTGACGAGACTGAGCAGCTTTGAGATTCGCCTGAATAGTGCGAACTCGATCCTCGGCTTCATTTACTAAGTCGATGCCGTACACTGCCCGTTCACCTGATTCGCACTAGTTCAAGGGCGTGCGACACTTTCGGCCATAGAGAGCTTCATATGGCGCCATCTGGATGCTAGCCTGGTAACCGTTGTTGTATGAAAACTCCGCCAAAGGTAGATGATCATCCCAGTTCTTACCCTGGTGGATGGCACAGGCACGAAGCATGTCTTCTAGCACTTGATTCACCCGTTCGGTCTGACCATCGGTCTGAGGATGATAAGCCGAGCTCCGAATCAATTTGGTCCCCAGTGCATCGTGGAGATGCTCCCAGAATCGTGAAACAAATACAGCTCCACGATCCGAGATGATGGTACAGGGTACACCATGTAGACATATTATTCTGGAGATATAAATTTCCGCATATCGCTTCGCATCGTATGCCACGCTGACCGGTATGAAATGAGCCGATTTGGTCAATCGGTCAACGATCACCCAAATGGAGTCGTGTTTATGGAGAGTGGGAGGCAACCCAACAATGAAATCCATACTGATATCCTCCCATTTCCAAGCCGGTATGCTTAAAGGTTGAAGCTGTCCAGCTGCCTTAATATGGTCGGCCTTTACTCGCCGACACGTATCACACTCAGATACGTATTTAGCTACTTCTCTCTTCATCCGAGTCCACCAGAATTTCTTCTTCAAATCTTGGTACATCTTGTTGCTTCCTGGATGAATGGAATACTTGGACAAATGAGCTTCGTCCAGTATCTTCTTTCTAAGTTCCATGTTTCGGGGTACCACTATACGGTCGTTAAACCAGATGGTACCCTCTTTGTCACTATGGGAACATTTCATTTCCCCCTTTATCATTCTTTGTCGAATATGTGACATTCCTATGTCTTCCTGCTGAGCTGCTACAATATCCTCCCTGATGGTAGGAATGAGAGCTAGGTTGTAGAGTGTTCCATATGGAACCAAGTAAAGACTCGGTCCTTCTTCTCCTTCCATTGTGGTGAGGGAAAGATTGTTGACATGGGACTTGCGGCTCAGTGCATCTGCGACTACATTCGCCTTGCCTGGATGGTAGTGGATCTCAATCTCATAATCCTTGATCAATTCTAACCATCGCCTTTGTCGCATATTCAAATCCTTCTGGGTGAAGATGTATTTTAAGATTTTGTGATCAGTGTAGAGGTACTAAATTACCCAGTAGATAATGCCTCCACATCTTCAATGCTAGCACCACAGCAGCGAGTTCAAGATCATGAGTCGGGTAATGCTGCTCATGATTCCGAAGCTGCCGTGATCCATACGCGATCACTCTTCGCTCCTGCATCAACACACAACCCAAACCAATCCCAGATGCGTCGCAAAAGACATCAAATGCTTTGGTTGTGTCTGGTTGGGCTAAAACTGGTGCCGTGGTGAGGTGTTTCACCAATGCTTTGAGACCTTCCTCACATGCTTCGGTCCATACATACTTTTGCCCTTTCTTCAGAAGTTCTGTCATTGGTTTAGCTATCCTGGAGAAATTGGGGATGAACCTCCGGTAATATCCAGCTAAACCCAGGAAACTTCGGACTTCATGTACAGACTTTGGAGACTCCCATTTAAGGACTTGGTGGATCTTACTTGGATCAACTGCAATTCCTTCTGCTGATATGATGTGCCCTAAAAATGGCACCTGGTTGATCCAGAATTCACACTTGCTGAACTTAGCATACAGCTGATGGTCCCGTAATCGCTGAAGCACAATATGCAAGTGTTGAGCATGTTCTTCTTCGGATTTTGAATACACAAGTATGCCGTCAATGAAGACCACGACAAACTTGTCCAATTCCGGCATGAATACCGAGTTCATGAGATACATGAAATGAGCCGGGGCGTTGGTTAATCCGAAAGACATAACCAGATACTCATACAGTCCATACCTTGTTGAGAATGCTGTCTTGGATATATCTTCTGGTCGGATTCTAATTTGATGATAACCAGAACGAAGATCCATCTTCGAAAATACTTTAGCACCCACCAATTGATCGAAAAGAATATCAATGCGCGGTAGTGGATATTTGTTCTTGATGGTGACAGCATTAAGTGGACGATAGTCTACACACAGCCTCAAGGTCTTATCTTTCTTTTCTACAAATAGTGCAGAGCAACCCCATGGTGATGAACTTGGACGAATAAAACCTTTGCTCTCAAGTTCAGTTAATTGTTCCTTCAGTTCAGCAAGTTCCTTGGGTGCCATCTTGTAGGGTGGTCTTGAAATTGGCACTGTTCCTGGTGCAAGTTCAATCTTGAACTCTATATCACTTTCTGGGGGCATACCAGGAAGATCTTCAGGAAACACGTCGGGGTATTCACATACTACCGGAATATCCTTTAGTTCCATAACCTCGGTATTGAGAATAGATGGTTCCAATGGAATGATGTTCTCAAGATTGAGAACTTGGGGTTGATGGAGTGGAGAGTTTAGATAAATCTTTCTAGGAATGATATCGAGAACAGCACCATGGTACTGCAACCATGCCATTCCTAAGATGATATCTAGCTTTTGATGCTCTAATATCAGAAATGAAGTAAGATATATGGTCCCATCTAGGTTAAGTGGGATTCTAGGAACCAATTTATTTGTTACCGTTTTCCCGGCTGGAGTGCTAATCACATATGGAGTTTTTGTGGGGATTATTGGTAATTGACTGTTGAGGACAAAAGATTTACTAATAACATTATGCGAAGCTCCGGAGTCAAAGGGTATGACTACGGGTTGATCGAAGATAGAGAATGTACCCGTGAGCACGGGTGCGCCTTTCGGGACGTCCTCGATGGCGAGGTGGTGGACGTTGCCGGGTCTGGTGGCTAGCTTATTGGGCTGGTTGCGAGGTTGGTTGGCCCCCTGGTAAGATGATGGCCCTCCGCCTTGTCGATCCTGAGGGCAGTCCTTGGCGAAATGTCCCATACGCCCACATGTGAAACACGTGTACGGGGTTTGGCCAATACGAATGGGAGGACGGAATCCCGGTGCACGTGGTGTAGGTGGGAGTGCACGTGGGATCATCCCCTGCTGCTGTTGTGGCCGGAATCCGCTGTTTTTGAACTGACGACCACGGAACATTGGTGGTCGCGATGGCGGCTGCCACCTCTGGCCGGATGGTGATCGATACACCATACGGTACTTCTGAGGAGTACCACCTCCGCTGCTCTGCGGAGCACCCCTCTTCTTTTTATCGGAGGACAGCTCGCGCGTGGCATCCTCCTGCATTATGGCAGCATTAACGATGTCGTTGAAGTTGCCACGGTTGAACAGGACCAGCTTGTCCTTCAACTTGGAGTTCAAACCCTTGTAGAAGCATTCACGCTTCCGATCCTCGGTATTCACTTGGTCCTGAGCGTATTGGGCCATGTGATTGAATGCTTTGGAGTATTCGTATGCACTCCTTCCTCCCTGTCTTAGCTCCAAGAACTCTTGAAGCTTCCTCCTCATAATTCCGGGAGGAACGTGGTAGGCGCGGAACGCCTCCCGGAACTCGGCCCAGCTTATGACATGGCCGGCGGGGCGTGCTGCAAGGTAATTGGCCCACCATGCGCCGGCAGACCCCTGGAGTTGTTGTGCTGCAAACAGCGCTTTTTGCGGTTTGGTTATGTTGAGTAAACCGAACTTCCCTTCAATGGAGCGGAGCCAATTGTGCGCCTCCAAAGGTTCGTCGGCCTCCCTGAAGACCGGTGGATGCGTCGATACGAAATCAGAGTAGGAACTCTGATATTGATGACGCAGTCCATCATCCTGTCGTCCCCCTCGACGGGACGAGTGCTGCACCAACGTCCGCAGTAACTCGGTTTGCTCATCGCGCGAGCCGAGCACTGCAGCGAGAACCTCCGCGAGACTCCTGTGGAGTGTGGTTGGAGGTGGTGGAGGTGGTTGCGTCTGAGGCGTATTCTTCCCCGGGGGTGGTGTGTCATCCCCCTATCCTCCACTAGATCCTCCCACCTCTGAGGCTGTACGAGTACACACCATACTGCAATACAATGATTAACACGGTAAGTCCCAGTGTCTCAAGTTCATCCTCCCTTAGAAATGCGGTAGATAATAATAGACGATGCATAACATTTACATATATTGATAAAGCATAAACTTTATACAAAATATATCATCTCATGACCAAGTTTACAGTAGTAAACCCAAAATGATGGACTCCCTTTATGGAAATACATCTCTACCATACTTGGTCTTCCTGACATGTCATACTCATCTAATTATCTAGACATCACTACCATTACTCTTAATATGACACAAACATGGTCACAAAAGAGAAACACTAGCAACCATTTAACTATATGTTGCCCTGTGTTGGAGGAAGTGCTACCACATCTCACTTCAATACGCCCTACTCGACGTATTCAAGTTCCTCTGGGTCTTCTTCTTCTTCATCATCTTCAGGGCTAGGCACCACTGATACGGGTGCTGGAGTAGAAGTTGATACATCATTCAACATCAACGTCTTCTTGGCAGCCATAGCTTGCCAATCTGCCTGTATCATAAACATCCCCCAGGCCTCATTCTCTTGCTGAGCCTGCTCACAGCTGGTCTTCCAGCTCTGAGCCTGCATCCTGGACTTATCCCGGTCCACAGTCACTGCGTTCAACTGAGTGTCCCGATGGTGTCCATAATGTAGGCTTGCCCCTAACTCAGTCTCCATTTCTAGAGCCTCCTGGCGAGACGCGGCTAAATCCCTTACAGCGTCATGCCATTGATTCTCCCTGATATTCAAACGATGGTTGAGAGGAGCTATCATATCCCTAAGTCCGTCATTTGCCCACTCAAAGTGATCTGCTCGAGCCATGGCTTGCTTCAGATTGTCCGTCAATTCTTTTATGCATGCCCTTTGATTTCCCTTCTCGCGATGGGATGCGGCTGCATACACCGCTAAAGCAGTCGTGGAAGTTTCGCCATGATTTTCTACCTCCATAAGCAAACGGTTTGCCCAAGCTTCGGAAGCCCTGCCGGTAACTGGAAAGAATTCATATGGAGTACCCACCAGACTATTGCCATGGAGTTTGCAGAATCTCCCTATGGCAACACTTGCGGCGTAGCTCCACGTTTCTTCCAATATTAACCCTTTAATCTTGATGGAGAATGGAGCCCCCGAGATGCGGTGGACCAGCAGGCACATCAACATAGATGGTGCAACTCCACATACCGCTTTCCTGGAATTTCTTGCCCCAATATTTAGGCCACTTCCGGTAGCCAAATTGGCGAAGCAATTTCACAAACACGTCCGGAAAACCGGCGTGTCCGGTACACGTTGAGAACACCCATCCATTTGGTAACTGAATTTGGGGTGCTGCCATCTGTGGACAAGCATACCAGGATATCAATATACAGTATAAGTATTCAAATTAATCACTGATAATTTTGGATCCAAGAAACTATCCATTATCAAATGATCCAAGAAAGCTGCAAACTGGAAGTGATCACAGTTCCGTTCCAGCCGACCTGTCTGCATTAACCCGTAAGTTTCATACAGAATAAGTCAGAACTAAAATTTAAGTTGAATACAAAAGTTGTAGTACACTTCAAATCCTTTCCAGATTGTACTCATACAGCTACTGTTGAAGTAGTATGAACAATCTATACCGGTTTTGAGTTGACTCAAGGGTTCTGAATATTTTGACAGAACCTCTCCTGTATATGGGCTTATCTCCACATTCTATACAGGTTTATCATGATAAGATATTGGGTAATGTCAAAATAAACATTGAGTAACATCATGTTAATAATCCAGAACTAAAGA
This sequence comes from Tuctoria greenei, assembly GCA_036927565.1. NCBI lineage: Eukaryota > Viridiplantae > Streptophyta > Magnoliopsida > Poales > Poaceae > Tuctoria > Tuctoria greenei. The sequence goes on along the minus strand of JAYESD010000010.1, from coordinate 55,664,671 downwards.
AGTTCCACCACGAAAACCTTGTCATGTAGGTATTATGTATCAATTCACAATTATGTGCAAACTGTTCCAAGTTCTGGACTGCAGGAACCAAATTTGCGACAAATGGAATTAGGCATAGCTATACCTAGATCCAGGTCAGGAGCGATAAATAAAGTTGATAGATGACGTCCTAAGCTTTCCAGAAATGCATATGTGTAACCATATCACTGTTCTTGATTAGGAGTTATAACTATGCAAACTTAACAGTAAAACTGACTGGTTTGCATCAGCAGTCAAGCAGTTCACTGTACTGACTTCCCAATTTGGTTAAACTCCAATTAAAATCAGGAAAGACTTCCCATAACAAACTCGTAAACCTCCACCTACCCTTCTCAAACATATATCCCAATAAGGCAGTGGACTTTTATACAGTGAGTTATGGCAAGAATACAGAAACGGGTACAAAGGTGGGTTCATATGGAGTAATTACAGTAAACCCCAGTTTTCAACAGATTAGCAAGCTTTTCTGTCTTTATGGTCAACAGGAAAGTTGGAGAGGTCTTCACGAGCTTTCCATCTATGTAGGATACTCTTATGTTATCTAATTGCTAACCAAGATTACAGCCTGGCGAAGTTGAGCCACTTCAACCAGAAAGCAAGAATCTTGGTTCTATCTACCTTATCAAGTTGGAGTTTCTTTTTATGAGCCCGAAATTACCAGCATCTGATAGTCGGACTTTCTCAAAACACAATGCAACCATTCTGTCGGTGGGGAGGGTCTAGTATCATGTTTGATACTGACGGTACTACGTGCCTCACGAAAGGAAATTCTATCCGGTACATCCGGTTACGTCTATAGGTGGTTCCTATATCGTTCTCTCACAAACGGTTTCTACACGGTCCTCTACCGAAATTAGTGTCCCTGTAGAAAGCAAACAATCCCCTGGCACGGGCACGCCGTACGGCGGCAGGGAAACAGAACAGGTATCCACAATATACAATTATATTTGAAAGTAAAAGCATACGACTCTGGAGTGAGTCGCCCTCGAGCGAGGTCATGCCTCGAGGTACATGGCTGTAACTACGTCTGTACAGCAAAGACTCCCGTACGATCCGGCTTATACACGCTCGGGCATACGTGTTCGCATGTTCTCATAGATATGAGAACACACTATTGGGTTACATACCACCCGATGGGGTTTCCCTCTATCTTTGTGTCACGCTGGGGTACCGCGTGTCATATGTTCTCAGAAACATGGAAAGTTTCAAAGACTCATATTGACTTTCCGTGCCAAGCCACGGAAATTTCACATACCACCTCTCGTATGCGGAGCTTACCGAGATTGATCCGCTCTCGGTGGCGTACCTTACCTCTTACCTGATGTCGGAGCGTCGTTACAGAATATAATAACACATAGTTAGTTTACCACCTTTATAACTTATACTAGTAATACTCCTTATAAAGGCATATAACTAATTCCTCACTCAAGTTCCTAATTTTTGAAAATATGTTCTTTTCAGGTACACTGTTCCCAAAGATGCTCTGATACCATGTCTGTGAGGACCGGAATCCACACATCCGAGGATCTCATTGGGTGGTGTCGTGCGATGCGACACCCAACAGTATACACGAATAGAACCAGAATAAAGTACAATACCAAGTCTTTTATTTAATACACAGTGGAAGTTTTTACAATACTATAGGAAAGAGAAATATAATATATATCATAGCTACGCTCTCGGCACTAGCTATGCAAAAGCAAAGTTATCCATGCCTGGGATACTTTGCACTAGCAACACGCAAACTATGGCGGCGTGCAGGGTTGCCACTCGGCTGTACACCCTGGAGGGGGTGTTGCCTCATTGTCAAACCCATCCTCAACAGAGTAACCTGCAAAAACTCGTTAACTGCAAACGTGAGCATAAGGCTCAGCAAGACTAACCCGTCTCACTAGACATATGCAAGGTGGATGCTAAACATAGGTAAGTTGAAGCATAAATGACTCGCCTACAAGTTGATCCTTATAATCAAGTTTTAAGTAGCAAATGACATTTCCCAAGCACGACACATCATGGGCTCCACAATCAAACAAGAAACGCTTTACCAATGATACATGCTCGAGACACATAATGCTATTACAGCTAAAGTATGGGGAAATTGAAAATCTTTAGTTATACTATCTCTAAACCAAACAAGGTTGCAAAGTAATTATAATTCAATACCATATGACTTTTCTGACTTCTTTAGTATTTACTACGTCACCGCTCAGTGAACAAGTGGTACTCTATTACTGCGAGGGACAGTGATTGCAATCAAGACACACCCGGACAACACGACACATACGTCGTTCGGAAGTGTCAGTGAGCACACCTGTACCTACATAACACTTCAGTACTAGGCGTATATGGCCACCTTTCACAAGAAACTCGAATGTTGAGCCCGTCCCACCTCCGCAAACAGAAGGTCTCCGCACGGAACACCTCATGTGTCCGCCGACCGATTTACACCTTACTGTCCTCAACCCACCCCTATCGATGGTGAGTTAATGGGTCCCGACATCCCAGTTATCAAGTTACATCAGTTTATTGGATTCCATATGTCCATTATATTGCCGGTACAATTCAAGCTTGTCCGAAGGGGCTGCATACGGACGGGCCTTAATCGACACAGGCAGGGCTATGCGACCGAGACTCAATTCTCGCCGCTTCCTATCCATTCCCTGCCCGGTCACAATTTCATTATATTAAGCCATTTTCTATTCAACCAATCCTGTGAGATACATCTCTCGCGAGTAGATTCCAACTACTCGACTTCTACCGGATTTCCTATGCATTAGGAAAGCAGTTACTATAGGTCAAACTGTAACTCGTGCCAAATAAACCCTGGGATTTTTGGTCATGCATGTGGAGTATCATTCACCCTAAACGTAATGCACAATTCATATACTACTCATCATAGTGATAAAGCAAAAGTTTATAAATGACTTAAATGCAAATCGGGGCTTGCCTTGCTGCAGGTCAGGTTCTGAGTTAGAATTTGGAAGATGCTCTTCCAAGGCCTCTGACTCCTCCTCGACTTCGGTTACTATACGATATGCATAAAATACGATATGAATAACTTTGAAAATATTTAATATCAAGACCAGGATTTTAATTTATGGTGACCATTATAGGATAATTAGTTATTTGGCTTGGGAACGTTGAATTAGGTATTTAGGGAATACCACAGAAGTTCTTGCAAAGAACAGGAGATGATCAAAGTAGAGTGTGGTCTCTAAGTTATGGCAAGCAAATAACTTCCACAATTTTTAGAGATGAAACTGTAGCTTGAATATAGCCATCAGTTGATAATCAAGATAGAGAAAATTGTCCTGGTCCTAGCAAAAGTGGTTTCATAAATTTCTGAGCCTTGGTGAAGAATTTATTGAGTTTCTAAGTTGACAAGAATTTCTGGATTTGTCTTGTAATTGAACTTTTAAGTATTTAGTCAATATTCAGTTTGAAATTGAATTAAGACTAGAACATGAGGTCCATTAAATCCAAGATTTTTACAGGAGCTAAGGTATGACTAGTGGAAGATTCAGTCCAAATTTGGGGCATAATAAAGCACCTGCATATCTGTGAAAATTCAATAACTGAAAAAGGTAATTGAATTATACAGAGGTTAAAATAGGTGCAATGGCTCCCAAATTTTTGCTGGTCGTTAAGAATAGTACAATAATTTTTATGCGAATTTTGGGGATTTTTCCAGGGTATATTCATTTGGAAAAATTGCATTTTTCTTGGGAAAGATTAATTTCTACAGAATTAAATATTGACTTTCACAGAGCCTAATTGGTACTGAGCGAAACCAGAGCTCAAGGGCTTTCAAACAAAATTTGTTTGAACGAATTTGGAGTAATCTACAGAAAGATATTCAATTTAGAAGTTTGGACAAATTTCTGGAATTAAATACATCCCAAAGACCACGTGGCGCATTCTGGTTGAGGCAGCACCGGGGTCCACAGAATTAAAGCGCGCAGCCACACTAGATCTCAGCCGCACCGTGATCCCGCAGTGGATGGCAGGTGGGACCCGATGGGGTCATCGTCTACCTCGGGCCGGTGCTCGCGCGGAGCAGCACCCGCGGCGGTGGCTCGCCGGCGAGCTCGCCGCCGGCTAAACCAACGGACCAGACTCGCGGAAACTTGCCGCCTGGAGGTTTTTGGGGTCGCTGAGCACGATGGTGAGGTCAGTGGGTCCTGAAGCTTGCCGGAAAAGGTCGTGCGATGGCGGCGGCGGCGATGAGCGCTCGGGCAACATAGAACTCGCTCTAGAGTAGCTCAAATCACTTGGGAATTTCTCCAAAACCTTTCTGAGATGATGGAGTTCAAGGACCTGGGCGTAGAAGGGGAGTGAGTTGCCGGGAATCACGAGTTCGACGGTGAACCGAGGTTTTCTCACCGGCGGCGAGCAAAACTCGAAATTCAGAGCCGTTGCTCGATGATTCTTAATGGTTCTTGCTCAGACAGGAGCGCTAGGGTCTATAGAAACTATCTCTAAGCAATTGCAAGGGATGATTACTTGTAGAAAAGGAATCGACATGAAAACTTAGCTAGTTATCTACTTTCGGCCGTAGGGGAAACGAACAATAACTCGCTCAAGCTTCAACGATAAGGGAAATGGTTTGTACCATTACCTAGAGTTTGATCAGGCGCACCTTTTTGCTCTTTGAAGCTTGGCTTGAAACGGCGCGGAACGGTGGCACACCACGGAGCAGTGGCGAGCGGCGGCGATGGCGCGCGGCGGAAGAAGAGTCGCGAGGCAGTGGAGCTGCGATCGGGGATGAGGAGTGAAGGGAGCTTCGGCCGGCCTTTTATAGAGCCGTGGCGAGCAGGCAGGCAGCTCGCTGGAGCTGCATGCGCGCGCGGTGTCGAGCGGAGGTGCGTCGGTACAGAGATGGCGGGATCGAGCTGATCCGTTCAAAGAGGAGCTGACATGTGGGGCCCACTGTCCAGTGATACTCCCCACAGTTCAGTTACTAAATTCATTTAAAAATAGAAGATCAACTCCAAAAATCATGAAATTTTGTGGAGATGGCAAATGAATTATTCTGAACACAATGGTGAACTCAAATCTTATGTTTAAAGAAGTTGGAGAAGAATTAAAAATTCAGATTTGAATTTGATTCAAATTCACCAAGCACCTCAAATAAAATAATAGATGAGTTTCTAAAATCTTGAAACTTTGTAAGCATGCTATTGAGGAATTTAGGAGCTCATGGAAAAATTTAGAGCCCTTAATTTGAATATTTGGGTTAGAGCTTATTAGGGCTTCATTTTTGCATTGCTTACTAAATCTTATCCAAAAATTCTTATTCTTAAAAAGGGTGAATAGAATATAATTTGGATTCATGGTGAAGTCCAATACCCATGTTAAAAGAATTTAACAATGAGTGCAAGAAAAGTTTTGGATGGCATAGTTCATGTGCACCATTATATTGGATATCTAAAATAGTTGAACACAAAACCCATATGAACTTAACATGCCATAAAAGTGGCGTTTTACAACAATGGAGTAGATTTGAAGGAACTCGGCGGGGTTGACAGTCCCGTCGAATTTTTCCGACAAGTGAGGTCGGAACTTCTGTGGCCATCTGACCAAGCGTAAATGCATGGCCAGGGCAGAACAGCCTTCCCCTACTCCCTGAGGAGCAGAGTTGTCTCGAGTTTCTCATCTCTCGCGAGGACGCTCTATATGGACGCGGCCGTCCTGCTGTCGGTAATGGCGATCAAGTTCCGACCGCAGGTCATGATTCGGAATCCTCGTGATGGTGTGGGTGCGTCATTCCCCAGGAGGCAGCAAAGTCACCTGTTGGGATGCAACACGTTTCCTATGCTGTGAGACTTGTGGACCAGGTCGGCCTGACAAGCTCCGTCGTTGTGATGGAGCTCACCCCGAAGGAGGTGGACCTCGATTGCTGATGCCAGCGGCTGCAGCTGCAACCAAATGGTCAACATTAGCTCTCCACTATTCCATAGCACCCTGGGGTGGCCTTGGAGGTGGTGGATGTTGTAGAAGAGCTCGCGTGGCAATGAGCGCATGCTCATGGTTGTTGTTTGTCGATGCAGTGATCGACGCAGATGCCCCATCTTTTTGCCCAGCATTGTTTGCCAGAACCGATGGCGGCTGGGTGCCATAGTGCCTGCTCGAACAATGGCACCCGCTGGTGCTGCACGTTGGAGGGATTGCCTCCAGTAGGTTGTTCAGCGCGATTGCCGTTGGAAGATCCTGCGGCAGAATTCACCATCTTTAGATCTTGAGTCCCCCCTTCCTAGCGTGCCAAAATGTCGAAGAGTAGCAACAACACTTCCCCCGGTACAACCAAATGTAGCCCGCGGAGGTTCTTGTTTTGGTTGGGCACGAAGAGATCAAGAACAAGATGGTGACACGAAAGATTTACGTGGTTCGGGCCACCTGAGCGTAATACCCTACTCTATGGGGTGTGTGTTGTTCTATTGAGAATCACTAGGAAGCGTAGTATCTGGTTCAAATCGTATCTCTCCCTCTGTATCGTGCGGCTCAATCCTTTTATAGTCCAAGGACTGACCATTACATCATTTGCCTGGCCCGACATGTGGCCCTTGCGTATTTAATAGCCTAATACACTGTCTATGAGCATTAAGCATGGTTAATAGTGTGATAACGTGCCTTAATGGCTGCATTACGTCTATTAAAATTGCTCTGATCATGTGTCATTAATACAACATTAATGACATGTAATATGGTCTTGTAACTGCCGCTTTAACTGTCCCTTAAATGTCCGTGCTGGAGGAGATCGGCCAATGTATTCGTTGGTGGTGAAGGTCCAGAGGCTCCACACATGGCATCTTCGGAGCTTCCCCTTGCGTTGAGGTAGCTCCGGAACCGCTATACATGTGTCGGCACCAAAGCTCCCCTCTGCTGGGGGTTAGGTCCGGGGTTATTGTATGCATGTTGACAGCGGAACATCCCTATGTTCGGAGTTTTATTTCCGGACATACATTGCACGTGTCAACCTCGGAGCTTCCCATATGAAGGGTTCGGGTCCGATGTAGTGTGACATGTGGGGCCTGAGGAGATCTTCAACTTTGATAGGTAGATCTCTCTTGCACTTCTTGCGCTATCGTGGGGTACCCGGTACGCATGGTACCAACAGCCGAATTTCCGAGCTCATGGGGAGCTCTAAGGAGAGCCGCCATGCCTTCTTGTTACGGTCGGTTTATTGTTTTCAGTGAATCCACTTTGCTCCCCATCCGCGAGTTGTCAAAAACCTCAGAGGGGATGAGCTAGATGGAAATTTCCCTCAAGGTATGAATTCCAAAGCTCATCGAGAGGTCCCGATCTCACTGGGAACTCTGAGGAGAGCCACCGTGCCCTCTTGTGAGTGTCGGTTTATCGTTTTCATGAATCCTCTTCGCACCGCATCCGCGAGCTATCCACGGATTAAAATGGATGAGCGGGTTAGGAATTTTCCTTGATTGCTGAATTCTCGAGCTCATCGTGAGCTCTGAGAAGAGCCCCCGTGCTCTCTTGCTAGGGTCAGTTTATTGTTTTAGCAAATTCGCTTCGCGCCGCATCCGCGAGTTGTCCGTGGCTCTGAGGGGATGATCTGGTTGGGAATTTTCCTCAATTGTTGAACTCCTGAGCTCATCGGGAGATTTGGGGAGAGCCCTCGTGCCCTCTTGCAAGGGTCGGCTTATAATGTCTACGAATCCACTTTGCACCACGTTCGCGAGTTGTCCATGCCTCGAAGGGGATGAGTTGGTCGGTAATTTTCCTCGATCGCTAAACTTTTAAGCTCATCAAGAGTTCTAAGGAGAGCCCCCATGCCCTCTTGTGAGGGTTGCATTATCTTTTTCCTCAAATTCACTTTGTGACCCGTCTACATGCTGTCCGCGGCTCGGAGGAGATGAGCTGGTCGGGAATTTTCCTTTGCTTAATTTCTGAGCTCATTGAGCTGCCTAGTAGGTGAATCAGAGTGAGAACCGGTCACCCTTTTTTGTAAGGATGAGCGAAACCAGTTATCCTATTTCACAAGACTATGCTGGTCGGGTCTCGATGCCTGCACTTAATAAAATCTTGCTTGAGACACTCGTGTAGATCCCAAACATTTTGGTGGTCCGGGCAGCTCGATGCCAACCCTTTGAGAAGTTATCGTGGGCCGAGCTAGGACTTGGATATGGAATGTCGGAGACGTAAGGCGTATTTGTTACCCCTGAAATCGTCGTATGTAGGTCATCTCGCATTTGTCCATCCCTCACTCTGGTTTGTTCCTTTGGAACTGTGAGTCGGCCTCCGAGCCCATAACTCGATCCGAACATGAAGGTGGGCTGGAAAGTTACCCGCCTTACCTCGTCCTAGTGGGACAATGTTTAGGACCATGATGAGACACCACTTGACTTGACCTCCACATCGGGGAAGTTGTGGGGAGTATGCGGCTTCAAGTCCATGTCGGTTTCAAAGAGGGATCGTAGGTAGTAGTGTGACTTTAAATCAACATCTGTTATGCCGGGGCGAGGTGCATGGTGGGAGTCTCAGGTCACCACCATAATTTATTGCGGCATCAGTTACGAGGAGGCATGGTGCGCCACTCTTATCGTGCCTATCCTCGGTTTGGCCCAGCGTGCCTATAAACAGCCTGTTGCTGTAGCCCTCGCCTCCCATGCCTTCTCCTTTATTCTTGCTGGGTCCTTCCTTCGTCTCATTGCTTCCACCATCGTTAGGTGCTTCCTATAACTGCTATGGCATGCCAGGTGAGATCTCCCGCCCAGTCGGCCTACGTTGCCATCCTGTCGGCAAGGGTTTGTTTGGGGCCTCAAAGGCGGAGAAGCCGTCTAGAGGCTTGAATATGGAGGAGCTACCTTCATGTAGTAGAGGATCAAGTCGTTCCGAATCCAAACGCATCTGAGGCAGAACATTTGCCTGCGTGGCCAAAGCCTTAGCGCCCATTGGGACACCAGATGTCAATAGAGAAATATGTTGATCACTTTGGCTTCCTGTGGTCAGCTCCAGATTTGGAGATCAGAGGTCGCCGAGAAAGAAACAACCGCTCGAAGGAGGGGTACAAGGCCGTTGAGGCTGCCGATTTTGTAGGGAACAATGTAGTGCCAGTGTATGAGCGCAAAGATCAGTGACGAGAGCAAATCCGACTGTCTCTAATATGGGTAAACAAGACGCACCAAGTTCAGTGAGGATCTGTACATGGCTCGGTTGAGTGTAAAAGGAGACAACCTACTTTTCGACGCGTCTCATTTAAGTTAATATTCGAGACGCACCCACTCCCCTGACAAAAAAGGGAGACAAGCTTACCACAATGCTCGTATCCTATTTACAAAAGGAAATGAGACATGCTTTATAGAAAGCTCATCTCCTTTTATTATTGCATCTCTAATTGACGAGCGTACTTCATGACCTTCTTCCTTTTGCTTAGTTCACTTGATATCACACAGAGATGAAAAGATTCATTAAATGAATGAGCACATTCACTTGATAAATAAATAGATTTTCATTCTAATGTAGAGTACCTTCACTAATCGAATTAGTCCGATTTAATCCAAAAAAATAATAAAATCTCTGTGCCTTATTAATTGTCATTCTCGACGAACACGATGAACACATGAGATAACAGTCATTCAGTCACACAGATGAACACACAATATAGTATTCATTCACAAAGATGAATACAAATAACACAATTATTCATTAACACAATATATTACAAAACACAAGAAAAAAGTACAAGAAGACACAAGAAAAGAAAAACAACAAAAGAAAAACTAAAACCTCCTCCTCCTCCTCCAGCACATGCTCCCACGAGCTTGTGCACGAGGAGCCTGGGCCGGCTGCTTCGACGGTGCAACCACGACACCAAGGTTCCTCGCCGCCGCCGCCGCCGCCACCAGGTTCCTGTGGCCCTTGGTGCCGAGCTCCTAGGTCATCATCTTGAATAGAGTGTCGAGACGAACGGCCACACCCGTGAGGGAGTTGAGGTAATGGCCGGTGGTATCCGTTCCATTAAACTCTGGATGGGTAATCAGACCCAAGGACCTCATTGCGCATGACATACTCATGTACGCATCTCGCGGCATAACGAGGCGTAGGTCATTCTTGAGCCGCTCGGGGGAGTCGTAACATTGTTTCTGGAAGGGTGGCTCTGTCAGCGGGCTTGGCGGCAGAAAAATGTCCATGGTGGGTCGTTCCTTATATAAGATGAAGAAGAGGAGAAACGAAAGGATGCAAAAGGGAGACGCGCTTGTGGAGAACTGCGGAGTAGTCGACTATGGCGCGTCCTATATAAGGTCTGTGCAAAATGATGGAGCAGTTCATTTCGCGTGCATTGATGGGCGATGGGATGCATCGGAACTGCTCGCCTCGGGGAAACGAAAGGTCGCATGCAGGTCGCACGTCTCCGCACCACCAGCCGCAATTAAGTTCTACGCACCACCAACTGCAAATTAAGTTCTTTGCACCACCCGCCGCTCGCCTCAGGGAAACGAAAGGATGCAAAAGGGACACAAGCTTCTCTCCCACTCATCTCCTTTTGTCAACGATCGGAGACACAATTTTTCTAGCTCGTCTCCCTCTTGACCTAGCTATTTAAGCTCTTGGGCACTCTATCTGAACACTTAGCTATGTTTTTGGCAAATTTTTGACCTCTCGTGCTCTTTAACTCTGTCACCCTAAAGATTGTTTCAGTACAAATCACGATCCAACTCTAGTGCAACCGCCGCCTGCCGTCCACTGTTCGCCATCGCCATCATCGTTGTCGCAGTCCTCACCATCGTCACCATCCTTGTCGTCGCTACTCTCTCCTATTATATGCTACTTATATTCCACTTTGTATGTAGTTCATGGCTGGGAAATTTTTTATCGACTTGGCGCGTGGCCGACTCAAGGAGGAGCACTTGGCGTGGTGCAAGAACCACCCCAATGTATGTACATGTGGCACACCAGTCGCATGGTTGTATGTAGCTCTGCAATGGACTGATGAACTTAATGATGCACTCTGTAGTTTTGCTTTTGCACCACTGGTTATGTTTCATCTTATTTATTTTCGGTGTTTGCAATTTCATGGCTTGCCATTTGCGTCACTTGTTGTCCAATTTCTCTACACAATCCAGTATAACCATCATCCCCTTATTAATGAATTTCCTTTGTAGACTGTCTGGGAAGGTGTTTACTACCCACTGACAATCTCCTTCTCACAGGACTATCCCATGGTACCTCCAAGATGCGCCTTTCCACCTGGTTTCTTCCACCTGAATGTCCATCGCTCAAAAGCACACCGCCTTGGGGTTCTTGATTAAGATATTGTAAGATAGACTTATTTTCCTTAAGAAATTAGTAATTGTTGCCAAACTTATTTGAAGTGGTTTCTTATGTTGCTTATATTGATATTACGTAGGTGTGGCGTCCTGGTATTACTGTCAAAGTTTTACTACTTAAAGTCCGGGAGCAAGCTCGACAGTACAATTTAGATCGATCGATAGGAGCTTCATAGGAATATAAGTTTGAAATGTATAGTTTAGAGGGCATGCAATGTTTATAAACTATGAATTGAAAAATATATATGTTTGTAAATGCAATGTGTATGTATATATATATATATATATATATATATATATATATATATATATATACGAGTTGAAATGTATATCATTGAGTTGCAAATGTTTATCTCTAAATTACAATGTGATTGTGGTTCTATATGTTTATATCCGAATTCCATTAATGTTGATTGCAATTAAAGATCATCTCCCATGTGTACTAATCCACGACGAGCCCAGAATAGTGTGTCACTGATGACTCATCTTAGCCCGTCTCGGATTTCTCACGGAAAGTAGATGAGCCTTCTTGAAGCTTGTCTCGCATATATACTTATCGGTGACGTGCCCGCTGCTCGTTCCAATTGCTCTGTAATGCGAGACGCGATGACAGAGATGCGCCTTTTGCTCGTCTCCATTCTTCGCGCTGGCTCGTCTCGAATGAGCCTTTCTCATGTAGTGGTAATGATGTATTTCTTCCTTGTAATGTAATAGATTGGGGTATCATGGGTTCTGAATCTTATAGATAATAAGGAAGTTCTACATCTATTTTTCCCACCCCTATGTCTTGCTCAAACCATAGCTTGGAACTTTCGTCGTTCTTGGGCTGTAGGTTGCAAGGCGCCAAGGGAGTACTTAAGAGAAAAATGATTCAAAAAGAAAAACAATTCTGAGGCCTCGGCTAGGCCTCTCAGCGGATGGCAGCCCTAAGTGGCATGGGACGGTCGGCTTGGGTCATCTGTTACACTGCGTGTGAGAAGCTGCCCGTTGTCCGAGCCCGACCATCAAGGTTGGGGTCAGGGATTTTATCTCAGCTTGAGCCCGAGAACATTTTTTTTTCGTAACGAAGTTAGAGGAAAAAAAAGAGAAAGCACTTAGCTTCATTGTCGAATCCATGGCTCGACGGGATGCACAATATTTCCCACGATTTAGGAAAATGTCATCGCTGATCTCTGCTCAAGCAGTAGGCCATGCGTCTTAAAACGACCGTCACCATGTAGGAACTCCCCCTCAGGGTGGACAGCTCGTGTCTCACTCATGTCAGTATGGACTCTTTGCAGATCCAGATCGCTGACTCAGCGAGCTCAGGGCCAGATTTTGTCACTCGTTGTGGCGGCATGATGACCGACGTCACTTGGTCGAACTTTGAAGGGCGACATGGCGATCTTGGTCTAACAGCTCAGGGGCCATGTACTCACCTTACACCCGTATCCTAACCATCGAGATCGGAGAAGGTAGAGTTGACTGAGCTCGAACTAACGAGTACTTTATTTCCGCGATAATATTACAACTTAATGATGCAGGATGAGGGAAAAGTACTTATCTCCCCAACATCCAGGAAGCATGTGCCGTTTTGTATTTTGATCGGGCTCTATGGGCCGGTCCGGGTCAAGATGAATCTTTTACTAGTTTGAAGGTGCCAAAAGATGAGACAATGTTAGAGTCGGGTAAACCTTCACAATAGCTCGGAAGAGCTCATCGATCTCGGCCCCCGCAACCTCTATGGAAACCTGCTCGTAGGTGAGTGCCTACTAAAACGCCTTGGCCCAGTGTGAGGACCGGAGTCCTAACATTCCAGGAATCACAATTGGGTGGTGCTCTGCGAAGTGGCACCCAACAGCACACAAAAAATGTACACCCTATTACATAAAACAACATAGTATTATACAAACTTTGTCTTTTACAAATAATATACATAAAAATACACTACAATGGAAGATAAGTTCATAGCTCACGACTCTCAATCCTAAGCTATGCAAAAGTGATCCATTCAGCCCTCGAATGGAATCATAGTAGCAGCACACATAAGATCTCACGGCGGCGTGTAGGGTTCCCACTCGGCCGTGTACCCCGACGGGGGCTACACCTCACCGGTGAAACCATCATCATAGTAGTCATCTACAGCAAAAACTTTAAATAGCTACCGTGAGCATGAAGGCTCATCAAGACTTATCCGTATCCACTAAACATGAAACTCTGTATGCAGGATATACATATAACATAGGACATCAGTTTGCATGAAATGACTCGCTGACAAGTTCATCATTATTTTCAGTTTTAGCAGCAAATTAAGGCTTCATTGAAAGTAAATTTAGTGGGCAACCAGATCTAGAGCATTACAAGTATCAAAACCTAATATTTCAAAAAGCATGATTCAATAATATTCCAACTACAGTAATTAACTACGTCACAATGCAGTGAACAAGCAGTACTCAATAACCGCGAGGGACGGTGACTTGAATCGATATACACCTGCATGGATACCCGAATAGCACAACACATCCACCCACACCCGGAGCTGTGAAGGCACACTCTACTTATGTTGTATGCGCTAACCTTTCACCCACTACCTACACATCGAACCGGTCCCACCACTACAAGCAGGAGGCCCCCACACGGTGTATGAACGTACCCGCTGGCAGGTTTACACCTTACTGCTCTCAACCCGCACCTATAAGGCATGAGTTATTCCTCAACGCTAAGGTGGACAAATTACATCAGTTTACTGGGTCCCATATATCCAGTGTGCGTTCGGTACATTCAAACTTGCTCAACAGGGCTGCACACGGATTGGTCCTTGACCAACACAGGCCATGTGCGCGGCCGAGGTGTAGAGGGTTTGGAACACCCTAGGCTGTGCCATGACTACCCTAACGCTCCTCGACTTCAGCTTGGTGCGTGCAGCGAATCACCTCAAGAGGTGAGCCAGGTGTTCCCTGCACTCGACTCCACAGGCACCAAGATGCAGGCTCTGGAGGCGGTCATCGGCGACCAGCTGGAGATAGAAGGCAAGGTACTAGCTGAGAAGGTGGCAGAGCATGGAGCTGGGATCTCAATGCCTCCCTAGAGCCGGTTGTCCAGGGTCCCATTGCGGAGAGGGAGGAGGCAGCTAGGTCCGGAGTCGAGGACATTGCCAAGCTCGTCGCTACGTGGTTCCAGCGCTAGGCTGAGGATCTTAGGAGCCCCGCTTAGCCTTTGTGTATTATAGGAGCTTTTATATCTCCATTTGTAAATCTCCTTGATGGATTTGAATACATTGATACTATTTTGTAGTTCATAGCTTGTTTATCCCAGGTCCTTAGCTGTGTAAGGACCTGAGGAAAACCTTGCTGAACTTATTAACTTGTTACCTTGATGTAGATGCTCCCTTCGGGTCCTTGGCAACGCAAGGTCCTAAAAGAACTTCGACAACGATTAGCTAGGTGCCTTCCTTGAGTCCTTAGCAACGCAAGGACTCAAGAGAAACTTGTGGGACTTGTAGCTTGTTGATCTTGATGCTCGTTGTAGCCAACTGCCCCAACGTCCTGCGTGTGGACCACCATAGTGACCCCCTGGTAGGGTGGCCAAAAGGTTGGGGCACACCTACAAGGCAATCACAGGATGTTGATGGTGGGCCCCTTGCGAGCCACGGAAGCTTGAGGAGTGACACTGGCGGGCCCCCTAGGGGCGCAGGAGCTTGTCATTGGGTTTGGGTGCGCCCTCCTTTAATGCAAAAACGTCAGTGGCGGCCCCCTGGGGGGTGCAGGAGCTTGAGGTCTGGAGGTGCCCATCATCAACGCGAAGAATGTCGGCGGTGAGCCCCTTGGTTGATATATGCTGGGACCTGCACATAAACGATAGATAAGAAGTAATTTCGCTCGTCGGTCACCTTTTCCCCTGCCTTTTAGTTTCCTTATGTCTTATAGTCCATAGCTATGGTATAGGGCATTGGTAATTCCGTGTGATAGCATTCGAGGCATAGTTGCTGCCTTGCTTAGGGCATGTGCTGTTCGACCCCTTGTACATAACTATAGTGCTCGGGAGGCAAAGTGTATACGCATAGGGTGCAAGACCAGGCCAGGCATGCTACACACTCTGGATCGATCTCAGGAGCGTTAGCTTTTCAGGGAAGAGAACCATTCAACGCCATTGTACCCCGAGTAAGAAGATGACCACGGGAACCCAGAGACAACATAGGTACCTCAAGCGGACCCATTTTTGATGTTTCTTACGTCACAAATAAAAATCCACAAGCGCACGGAAACTGTCGTGTAGCACTTCCCCTTAAGATAGTATTCCAAGGGTATCGAATTCAAGGAACGTGTGTGTAATCTTATGAACTAATTCACCCAAGGACACAATGTTCTTTTGTAGGCAAGGAAGAGAGAGGAATTCAATGTATTGATTCTATTTCAAAAGAATTTGCAGTAGCTGCTTGCTTCGAGCACGAGTTTACCCCTAGCAATACTAGGATGACTACCGCCAAGAGCCTACGGCATAGACGAACGTGGAGGATTACTAAGGACAGATAGGGCTATCACCACCTACTGCCTACATCTTCAATTCATGGGTCTATGAGATATTCACTGGTGATTTCTAACCTAAGCACCACACTTACGTTCTATATCACAACTCTAGTTGTTTCGAACACAAAGCTACAATTAGAGCCTCTAATGAATTAAAGCAATGACCCCACAAGTAACTACTTGTGCAAACTACTATGAATTGAGAATCAAAATTGAATTGAATTCACAAAGGGCTTACTTGATTTGAGTACACCCTTGTAGGGATACAAGTGTAGAAGAGGGAGTTGACAAGCCCAAGTCTCCTTCTCCTAAACTCTCACCACACTCTCCTTCTACTTGGAAGCCTCTAGGACTACTCTAGACTTTTGGAGTGGCATTATATTCTAAACTTTTGGTGTGTGTGTGTGAAGTGAGGTGTGGTGTTCTATTTATAGGGGGGGGGGGGAAGGGTCGGTTCTCGCCACCAATTGCACCCGAATCAGTCACCCACTACTTCTTCATGCCGGGAGGAGCCAACACGTGTCATTTGACCATGTTTGGCGCCAGGACCTAGTCGGCCCACTAGGGGGGGTAGGCCGACCTGGTTTTTTCTCCTTTTGCGATGTGCTTCCTCCAGGTCTCTGCCAAGTGGGTCCAATTGACTGATATTGGTGCTACACCATTGGATGGCCTCGGATACTACTGTTTGTTTGCCATTTGATCCATGTGGTGACACGTGGCATCGCCTGATTTCTTGAAATACAATTTTATGGATTACTCCCTGCATGTGTTGATATTTTGGGTCTAAATTCACCTGCATACAAATAAACAACAAGACATGTGGAATTTAGTTAGTTTTTAACCCTACCACAACATTGTGTTTCTCTTTTATGATCATTATGAGGTGAATTTATGGTCTAAATATTGCACTTAAGGACCATCAACAAACTCCCCCACACTTAGTCCTTTGCTCGTCCTCAAGTGAAGGCAAGAAAAAAATACTAAGGTGTTGTCATAAATTTGCTATAAGTTAGAAAAAGAGAATACTAGATATTTCAACTCATAACTCAATTCATGAATTCCCTTAGTTGAATGTGGTTACCACATCAATCTTGGGTGTTTGAAGAGTGGAATGTTTGGAATGTAGTTCTCTTAGATCTTCCCTTGCCGAAATGATCTGACAAATTCTATATTCAGAATGTCAAAGAAATAGTTGCCCTTATCTCTAATTTGGAATCTCTCAAGTCTCTCAATGTGTTTTCATCCTCACCTTGGCATGTTGTGCCAATTATGTCCCTATACTAAATATGGCTATATCTGGAGCTTGGTAGGGATAAATGTGGCACACATTGCAATTCATTTATTACTAAGTCAAAAACTTGATCCTACGAGAGACTTATGCAACAAACAAATTGACAAAGAAAATACTTGTGCACATGAATGGAATGGATCTTTGTGGACTCCATGTTTTTCTTCCTTTAAGGATGAAACATGGCTACTTCCTTTTTGTTTCTCTTCTTTTTTTGGCATAGTTCTTCTTTTTAAGAATAGATGCTTTTTTTCCGTAGCCATGTCTTCTACTCATTTTTAATTTTCTAGAGAAAAATTGATGACCAAAACGTATGAAGTTTTTTTATTGGGAGAATGAATGGTGGATGCAATTTTTCAATGTGAGAAATTTTGCATGAATAAGGTGCACAAGAATTTCTAAGTAAAAAAGTTCATA
Organism: Tuctoria greenei; assembly: GCA_036927565.1. Lineage (NCBI taxonomy): Eukaryota > Viridiplantae > Streptophyta > Magnoliopsida > Poales > Poaceae > Tuctoria > Tuctoria greenei. The sequence continues at coordinate 55,647,137 of JAYESD010000010.1, read as the reverse complement.
CATGTCACTCAATTGGGTCACGAGTTTGACAAAATTGGGTGAAAAACAAAGTGGCATATGCATGCGGTTTTTCAACAATTTATATCATATGACCGTGGTGGGTATTTAAATTTCCAATGAGAGATTCAGGCAAAGTTCAAGACTCCAAATTGTGCAAACATTAAAATAAATTTCAAGCAAAGAGATGTCTCCTCGAATAACTCATTTACCATATCACACTAGTCAAATACTCGGATGACTTGTTTTTCCTATTTTGCTTCTGGGAATCATAAACAAGGCAGTAAATCAAAATATAAAGTATTCAAATTTTCAGCTCAAGCTAATTTTGACTACCATGTTTTACATTTTATTTTGTTCAGGTTAATTAATTTCAAATATTCTGGATTAAATGTTAAATCAACTCAAACAGCAACGTAGCATGCGTATTCGGGGGTAGAAGATCCAAACCGAATTTGTGAAGCAAAACGGAGTTGTGTGGGGCCCACAGCAAGTCAGCCGACCAGGGGGTGCGGCCGACCCCCTTCTGGCTTCTCTGTTGCTCTGTTTCAACGTGTCGAGTTGTATGTTCGGTTACGACGGGTTTCGAGATGCAACACTATTTTTGCACATCGGGATTTCACAAATTGGGGGTGCCTCCCCCACACTTGTTCCCTGAATTCTTTATTCAACAAAAATAAACAAAAGGAAGAACTTTATCGGGTTAGATGAACTGGTAAATTCACTTTTTTGAATTCAAAATATGGGGATGCTTACATTATTCAATTTAAATTTACTGAAATAAAAATTTGGAATAAAACAAAACTAAGTTTGTAAGCATCCTATGCGGTCAGGACATCAAAATATGGAGCGTTGTAAATGTCGGGCTTCCAGACAGCATTGCATACACGCCACAATGGCAAACACCATCAATCTCCTCCTCTAGGGATATGAGTTCGTCTTTCAGTTCCGCCCTCTCAGTGCGCCCTTCAGGCACTAAGTCCGATAGCTTCTTGTTCACCAAACAGAGAGAAGCTAACTCCTTAGAAATATGTGTCACTTTATGGGCATGAGGAGATTTACCATCGCTATCCTCAAATTGGCCAGGTGGCCCTCCGATGGCAGGTGGCGAGAGGCGATGCCTAATCTTGGAGGGTGACGAGCCCGTCGATTTATTCATCGCCACATTATCCATTTGCTTGAAAAAGCCTTTTGCATAGCCTCCTTCAGGCTTTCGCACTCCATGGATGATGAGGCGGTCTCCCACACGCTTAGACGAGGTATGCGTAGGTGACTTGTAGTGGTGGCTCACTACGTCATCGTCCTTGGTCTTCAAAGTGTACATAAACTCCTCGCCAGGTTGCAGCGTTGGGAGAGACTCATCTTTTTTAGGAAGAAGATGGGTCTTCATTGACTTAAGGCCAGCCGTAGTTGGACAACGTGCAGGTGTCATTGACTTCATGAGCATCCTCCGAGGGGAGAGCGATCGTGTAGCACCATGAGGCGTGGTGCTATGCCCACGTTGAGTTGTCATCGGTGGCTGGATCATGTAGAGAGGTACGACATATAATGCCATGATGGACTTCAAAGCGAGGGGAGGCTTGTCATTGGTCGGCGTGATGTCTCCACTTAGGTTGAAGGTTGAACTAGAGTGGGGGTGAGGCACAATTTTCTTGTCGGCCATGACTTGCATGAGAGGAATAGGAGATGGGTTTTTCTAGATGGTGCAAGTTTGTCCTCTCTATTCCCGTCAAAGTATAAGCGTGGAAAGTACGATATCACCAAAAGTCTTGTTGTGGTACGTCGAGAGAGTCCACATGAAAAAACAGAAAGCCGGCGATGCAAGGGGGAGGATGGCTGACCCTAGGGTTCTGCCCAACCCTTCCTGGCTCCTTTCAGGCTAAGTTTTGTGGGTTGGCTAAATGGGCTCCATGGATGAATAATTGGTGGGCCCATTAATTGGACGCGGAGAATTTTAGACAGAATTTAAAGAAATGGAATGAAAATAAATAAGATTTATCACGTCAATTTCTTTTTCCGCCTCCTTCGCCTGGGATTCAAGAAATAATTCGAGTCGGTGCCCATTCACTTTAAATAGTTGATCATCATCACCTTGGAGTGTGATTTCTCTATGGGATGAGGTTTCTACTACAGTGAAGGGTCCTTCCTATTTACTTCTAAGCTTCCCATGTCCAAATAGTTTAACCCTAGAGTTGGAGAGTGGAACTTTATCGCTAGGTTTGAACTCTTTAGGCGTAATCCTTTTATTGTGCCATCTTTTGGTTCTTCCCTTGTAGATCTTGGCACTATAGTACGCCTTATCTCTCTACTCTTCCAACTCGGAAAGTTGCTTCAATCGGTGTTTTCCTGGTTCGTGAAGGTCCATGTTCCACAGTTTGATGGCCCAATAGGCTCTATGTTCCAACTCTACAGTAAGATGACAAGTCTTCCCATAGACAAGTTGGAAAGGAGACCTGTTGATGGGAGTTTTGTAGGCAGTATGGTATGCCCACAATGCGTCGGGTAGCTTATACTTCCATCCCGTTTTCATTTCCAAGATGGTCTTTTGCAGAATATTTTTAATTTTCTTATTAGATGTTTCTACTTGACCACTTGTTTGTGGGTGGTATGGAGTAGCAATGTTATGTTGGACACCAGGCTCCCTCAAAAAGGTCCAGAAGGTTTTATCTTTGAAATGACTCCATCACTTATGACCATACGGGGAGTGCCAAAGCGTGGAAAAATGATGTCATGGAACATTATCCAAGCTTTCTTGGAGTCAGCATTTTTGCATGGCAAAGCTTCTACCCATTTTGACACATAATCAACAGCCACCAGGATATACTCGCAATCATTGGACCTAGGGAAGGATCCCATGAAATCAATACCCCACACATCAAATAATTCCACTTGGAGATTATAAGTTTGGGGCATCGCATTGCGAGACTGAGATTCCTCCATGCTTTTGGCATTTCCAACATATGCGAATGAATTCTTTTGTATCTTCATATATAGAAGGCCAATAGAATCCACTTTGCCAGATCTTTCCCTGGGTACGATAAACACCGTAATGGCCACCATAGGGGCTAGCATGGAATTTCTCAATAATCATGGAGCCTTCCATTGTTGGGACGCACCTTCTATGAAGGCCATCAGCACAAACTCGATAGAGGCATGGGTCATCTCAAAGGTGTCTACGACTCTCATAGATGAGTTTCTTTTTGTTTTCCTCTAGTGGTACGTATCCCGTGATCATGAAGTTCACAATATCCGCATATCAAGGGTGAGAGTCAGTCACCTTGAGAAGCATATCATATCGTACGAAGTCATTGATAGGAATGTCCATGGTTTGATTGACTTCCATACGTGAGAGATGATCTGACACGAAATTCTCTACTCATTTCTTATCCTTGATTTCTATGTCGACCTCTTGGAGTAGAAGAATCCAACGGATTAGCCTTGGTTTAGCATCCTTTTTTGTGAGCAAATACTTCATGGCATCATGGTATGTATAGACTATGACCTTGGCTCCATCCAAATAGGACCTCAACTTATCGATAGCAAAAACTACAGCCAAGAACTCTTTTTCAGTTGTGGCATAATTGAGTTGACCTCATCTTTTTATCTTTGGTTTGGCCTAGGACCGCACCAACAGCAAAATCACTAGCATCACACATAATTTCAAATAGTAGCATCCAATCGGGAGGTTGAATTATTGGAGCTGAGATGAGTGGCCTTTTGAGTGTATCAAATGATTTAAGGCATTCATCATCAAAATCAGAAGGAGCTTCCTTGGCTAATAGGTTAGTGAGGGGTACCGACTTTTGAGAAGTCTTTGATGAATCGCCGATAGAACCCCGCTGTTGACACCTACTAACAAATCGTCCCTTAACGGCGCCAGAAATGCTCGTTGATGTTTCATACTTCACAGATCATCTCTCGAAAGAGATGAGGTCCGCAAGCGCATGGAAACTGTCATGTAGAATTTCACCCAAGAGTATTCCCAAGGGTATCATATTTATCCCAAAGGATGTCAATGGAGTAAAGTAAACACTACACTTATGATCAAGCTATGGGATACTAATCAATTATCAAGACAGGGGTAAGTTGATAATATATGGGTATTGTGAAACACACCTAAGCAATCTATTCTAAAGGGTAAATGGGTCCTAATGAAGATTAACTAAGCATTGGGAGTTACTCCTACAATGCTTCTAATATACATATAAATAGCCTAGGTTTAGTTCCTAACGAGCATGTCAATGGTCAATACTTATGATAAGTTGTTCAACAAATTGAGCACGGGTTTACCCCTAGAAATACTAGGATGACTCCGACCAAGACCCAGTGGCATAGCCGAACGTGGAGGGTTACAAAGGACAGATAGGTCTTTCACCACCTACTGCCTACCTCTTCAATCCGTGGGTCTACGAGACATCCAACGTTACTTAACTACCCTAGCACCTGTTAGCATATTAAGTAAATACCTTAAGAATCATGACATCTTAAGGCAATGACTAACCTAAACATCGTTGAACCAATGTTGAGACATAGCATAAGTTATTCATATTAACATGATCATATCATAACTAATTAGACTATAGTGGGGGCTAGTAGTGTTAATGATGATAGATTAAGAGTGATATGGCATAATCTTAAAGATTACTCCTACCACATGCATGGAATCCACAATCAAACAAGAAGTGCTTCATCCAAGTATATGAATAAAATAAGACTAAAGATAATATCATTATTATGCATAAAGTCACAAATATAAGAAAAGATGCATGAGCCATACCTTTCCCAATTTTTACTTGGGACTAGTGGCTCTCCTCCCTATAGCCTAACTCCACTAAGGACTAAGAGAACTAGTGTATACAATAGAATGATTCTCATGTGGTGTGTGTTGAAGTGAGGGGTGAGGGGTTCTATTTATAGCTTGGAGAAGGGTCAATTCCTGCCACCAAAAGCGCTCGAATCAGTCACCACCAACCTTTTCAAGCTGGGAGGAGCCAACATGTGTTGTTTGACCGCGTTTGGCGCCAGGAAGGGGTCGACCGACCTGGTGGTTCGATCGATCTTGTCCTGGATCCAAATGGCCAGTTCTTCCTCCATGTGACTGACAACTGGGTCCCATTCCATGATATGGGTGCTACACTGTTAGATGGCTTCAGATACTTCTATTTGTGGTCCATTTGATCCATGTGGTGTCACGTGTCGATGCCTGATTGGTTGGGATGGTATTTTATAGGATCCATCCCCTTTGTTTCACTTTAGTTCTATATAAAATGCCTGCGTGCACCAATTTCTCCAGGTACAAGTGGAAATAGGTTAAATAGAAAAGTGATGTGTGCAATAAATGATATTTCCTTCAAATAATTGAGTTATATTGATGGGTGAAATTGGTATATGACAGACATCAACAAACTCCCCCCATGCTTATCCTTTGCTCGTCCCGAACAAAGTCAAGACTTTAGGTTGATGATCAGGAGTTGCTAATATGTTCTATTTTAAGTACCATGTGCACAACAAAGAACTCTACCAAGTATTGCAAAATTGGCATGGTACTCCACCCATCTCAAGTCATTATGCGGCTTATACCATCTCCTATTCATGGGTAGTTGAAATATAGAACAGCAACTGGAGCACACACATCCTAGATATTAAGTTCCACTCAAATTCCGGAGTGTTCAATTTATATTTGAAGTATCTCAGTTTGATTCTCTCACGTCTCTCCTTTATGTGTAGTGGAAATATGCCCTCACCAATGCATTTGCCTAAATTCATCCTACCTCTACATAAGGCTTGTATGTGGAGCTTGGTAGGGAATATAGTCGGCATATTTGCAACACATAATATTGCTAAGTCAAAAAGCAAGCCTTAGGAGAAATGAATGCAAAACTATTTGATTCAAGACTTGTGCATGTGTGATGGAATGGAGGCGGATGTGGATATTTGAGATGACTCCTTTTTGAATGGACTCTCTTATTTTGCAGGGATGAAACATGCCTACTTTTCTCTTTTTCTTTTTTTTTTCTTTTTTTTTTCTCATGCTTTTTATGTAAGCATGCATTTTTTTTGTAGCCATGTCTTCTACTCCCTTTTTATGCAATAAATTTGGAGAGAGTACTAAGCATGAATGGTATGGAGTCTAACTTTTCATTGTGGAATGGTGATATGATGGGAATTTTATTACTTCTAGTGTATAAGTACAACATGTGCAAGTGAAGTCTTGAATTCAAAAAATAATGAATGATATCTCACATAGGTCTATACTAGTTTGATAAAGCTCAATGTGAAGACAAGTGGCATATGCATATGGTCTATCAATGTAATGTATCATATGGCTTTGGTAGGTATTTCGAATCAAATGAGAGTAACTTAAATCTTTTTAGAATTTCTCCAGAAATCTAAGTTCCACTTTCAAACTAGGAATAGAAGCCCTATCACTATATCATATCTCACAACAACTTAGAATGGATTAAGCTTTTGCTACCCACAATTTCCAAATCAAGGCAAAAGCAATTTTAGCCAATGAGAGCAATATGTTGGAGAGTAGTAAGTTGTAAACTAGGGACTTAGGAAAATTAAAACAGAGCAACTATTCATCATTTCATCTGCATGAATTCCAAATCATTCTTACCACACATCATTTGTTTTATTTTGAAAGCAAATCTACTCTACTTATTTTTATGTTTTTTTATATATATGCAAGGTGGATGATGGGTTAATGGAAAATAAATATGAAGGGGTGTGATACAAGTTACCTCAAGTGGGTCCTCCCCCAAGCTTGTTCTTGGTCGAGGTCCGCGGTAGGGGTTGAAACCCTAATGATGGATGTAGGCCATGAGGTTGGCCTTACCTTGTTGCAGCATGGCTTTGGCATTGGAGGGTTAGTGTTGATGTTAATTTGCCTTCCATGGAGTCATGAGTGTGGCTGAAGAGAGTGTTGTTGATGTTGCTCGTCCACACCTCAAGGTCTCTCATGTGTTGGATGTACTTTGTTACTCCATGGCAAAGGTAATGATAACCCTGAGCTATGAGGCAATGACGTGCACGCAACATGGTTGAGTGTGTTCCGTCATTCTTTTGCTGAGGTGTATCAAACCTTCTTGCAATAAAGAAATAACTTGTACCCCTCATGCATTAGGTGTGATCTGTCACTCCTTGGCCAAGTTAATGATAACCATTAGCGACAAAGGAGTGACATGTACCTAACATGTGTTGAGTATCATACTGTTATTCCTTGGCTTAGGTACAACATACGTATAACCACAAAGGGATGATGTGCACTTAACATGGGTTGAGTGTGATCCATTGTTCCTTGGCTAAGGTATAAAATACCATCTGGCCACATAGGAACAACTTGCACCCAATATACGTCGGATGTGATCATGTCATTCCTTTGTTAATATAACCCATACCTTTTAGCCATAAAGAAATAACATACACCCAATGATGGTGGCTATTGCCTTGAGTTTGAATGAGTGCTTAGAATAGTTGAGAGCATAATGCTCTCACATATTGGTAGTAGCCCATTGGTTGCTCACAGAGGCTTTCCATGTCAAATGTCTACGTCATATAGTTATGGTTGACCTTCGGCCTTAATTTCCGATTGATAAAAACCATCCTTATTTAGTCCTTGGCCAAGAGTTATTGAAATGGAATCCTCTTAGGGTTTCTAACCATCAAATCTTTGAATGCCCGCATAGTTATTTCACTCTTACAAACTTCCTCTCTATGATAGAGAGGGACGGTTAGCTCCCGATACTTGTACAAATGAATTTTTGGGTTAGGTAACTAAATTTTCATTTGTGCATACGGGGAAGATAAAAATCAAAGATGCATTGGGTCCCATTTCCAGTGTATCCATGAGCAATGTATGAATCATTGCTAGGAGTGGGGCTTTATGGATAAATCAAGTTGAACATTTTCTAAAACTCCTACTTATAGCAATGCAAGTGATATAAATACACTATATGGATCCCTCCATCTTGTAAAATTTCTAACCATCATATTTTTTTACAAGAGCAAATATTTATCATATGGGTCATGGCAAACAAGATTCTCAATTTTATCCTCATGATCTTTTTAAATTTTTTTCTAGGAATTTGAATTTTAGTGATCCATGCATGAATGAGTTTCAAATCAAAATTATGGACACCACTATTCCTAGGTTGCTACATACCAATTCAACCATTGAGTCATTCCATAAGCATTACTTAGGCACAAAATGAGTAAGTCAATTTTAGCAATGGTTATAAAATTCTAGGTACTTCTTTAAATTTGTTCCTAAGTAAGGTGACATTCCTTTTTGAAGAACCAAAAGAGTAATGCCAACACTTACTCTCATGAGGGTGCATATGAATTGAATGATTAGAAGGTGTAAACCTTTCTTATAAATGTAAGCAAAAATCATTCATCCTAATGCAATTCAAATGACGGATTTTTTTTATACTTGTACCTCAATTGAGGAGCATTCTTGTTGAAGGTTGTTATGTGACAAACACCCATGAGTTTTGGTGTAGCCTTCATGTTCAATGCCTTCTGCCATGTTGATGTAGGAGTTGAATGAGTTTCATCTTGCTCCTCCATTGGTCCATTATCTTGAGCATTCCTCCACCATGAACTCAAAATGAGATTGATGTAGAGATATGAGCTTGATGAGGTCTTCCAACCTCTTTACAAATTTTTTTCTATCTTGGCTGCACCAAAATCAAGAACACATAAAACAACTCGAAATCGGATTACGTTAGCTCAAAAGCATGTTGTAACCTTTGTCAAATTGTTTTTCCCAACTTGAAACAACTTGCAAATTCCATTAATATTTAAGGGAAATATTTTTGGGTTTGAATTAGGAAGATGAATTCAAGTGGTTACGTCCAAAGTTCATATCAAAATAAATTTATTTCCTAATTCAAGATTTTAGTTTTATGACGGTTGGAAATTTTACTTTCCAACATGAAAGTGTGAAACTTCAAACATGCTAAATGAAAATGCAAATATTGATGCGGAATTCAAATATGCGATTCGCAAAACAAATATGAGATAACTACCAATTTACCGATCGGCAAGGACTCACCAAATTTTTGAAGTCCGATGAGTGGGACTTACCTCCGTCCATTATAGTGTGATGATTTTGTAAAATCCATAAACTTTAGAGGATCATCTCAGCTAGGAGAACCAGGTTTAGAAAAGAAATCACAATAGCAAGTGTCAAAAATCAAATCAATTTCAAATCTATTGGAGGGAATTCAAAAATTTAAACTTAGCTTCTGTTCAAACTTGAACAAAATACAAATCTGAGTTGACCATTGGATTCCTAATATTTCAAATAGTCTCCCTGAAAATTTTCATAATTTTTGAAGCATGTTTGCTATTTAATTCAATGGCTACATTGAATTCCACTCAAATTCGAAATCAACTTGGAAATCAAATGAAACTTGGTAAAATCAGTGATTTGAGTTCAGAATCAAACATTCCATATTCAATTTGGCCTCCGCACAAATATCTAGCAATTTTGGAACAAATTAGGTGAGGGAATTTACTACAGTGAAGATGAGGATGAAAGACCATGGGACCCACCAGTCAGCCCTATCGCTTGGACACAAGGTTCCAGCACCTGGTGCATAGAACCTGCTGCTATCTCTCCAGGCTGCCCACGTCAAGCACCAGCTCACCATGCAAGCATACTAGTAGTTTGCCACAGAGCTGCTTAAATCTTTTTATCTATTCTACCCTTGTTCCTGCGCCCCTATCCTCAGCCAAGTGAAGGAATTCTATTTGCTCTCTGATCTCACCTCAAGAACAGAGGACTCTCACCTCAAAAACAGAGGACTGCCACCACTTTTGCCCTCTTCTTCCCCAGGCAAGTTCACCATCTTTTGATGGAGCTGCAACCAACAAAAAATACTGTTTCCTTCTCCTCTCTGTTATCTTGATCAAACTTGGGAGGTGCTTGACTCATATGATTGTAGTGGCCAAGTTTTCAGTTGAACAGTGGTGGAGTTGCCAGGTGCCCTTGTCGCTGCTCCACCATCGCACCGATGTTACGTCCATCTTCTTTCTCACATCCCTGAAGCTAAAAGGTGTGCAAGGTCATCTAGTTTGTGCCTGCAAAGTTGCTCCCAATACCCTGCCTCTTAGCTTCAATATTCCAAGTTTTCCCGACGAGATCAACATATGAACATTTGAAAGTACATCTAGGCATCCCCGTGTCTTTTGGATAATTGATGATGACAATTAAGAGGCTAATGAGCTGAGTTGATCTTAAGGACAGGTGCGATGATTGAAATGAGACAAAATCCCTCAAAAGGAAAAGGTCGAAACGGGTGTCAAAGACTCAAGATAAGAAATTAGGGTTTCTATGGTGTTGAGCTTATATGAGCCGTATCATGTGTGAGTGTGGTTGTATCATGTGCATTGAGATCATTCTAGAGGGCTCAAAGTGGTGGTTGAGAGAAAAACCTAAGTGAGAAGCCAAAATGAAGAAAAAACATAGAAGGCCGGACTAGTTCGGCCAGGCAGAATAGTCCGTTCTGAGTCGGACTAAAGGTCTCTGGAGGAGATCGTACATGTCTGTATGGGTACGGACTAGTTCATTCATCCCTTAGTGGAGTTGGAGCTAAGTCCCCAAAACCAGACTTGTCCGTTTTGGAACGGACCAAAACTCTCTGGAAAAGATCAGACTTGTCCGTGGTGGTACGGAGTAGTCTGTTTGAGACTTAGTGTGAAAGAAACCGAGCAAACCATAGAGGGCTGGACTAGTCCGCCCCCTGTGGACGGACTAGTCTGGGCCTACCCAGTTGAGTCTGTTTTGGGACGAATCAAACCTTTCTGTCCTACTTCGGACTAGTCCGTTGTGAACCGGACTAGTTCGTATTGTCAGTGGCCGTTTGAAATTCAAACGTTGGCGCACATGTCATCTGTTTTGCCGATCGATGACGTGAAATTGTCGGTGGTCCCAAATAGCCGTACTAGTCCGTGGCACAGGGCCGGACTAGTCCGGGGTTGTCCTGTTTGCAACAGTTAGTTGTCGACACCCCTATAAAAAGGGGACCCCTTGCCCCTATTTGACAACTCTTGAACCCTAGCGCCGCCACAAGTGACCTAGAGCCTTCCACTCGTCCTACTAGCCCTTTAAGACCAAATCTTGAAGAGATTAGGTTTTGGGTAGGAGAGTGAAAGAAGATCACCGCACTTTGGCTCTCGGTTCGATCTATTGCACATTGTCACTACGTAAGAAACCCAAATAGGAGACAAAGATGGGTGATGAGCTCAAAGGCGACTGTCTCTCATAAGCTTAAGCGGGATGAGCCCACTTCTGCGAGGATCAGATATGGCTCGGTCGAACGTTCAAGGACACATGTTACATTACAACCCGTCTCAGTTAAGTATGGATCCGAGACGGGCCTACTCTCTGGACAAATGGGAGACACACTTCTAGCACAGCGCGCCTCTTATAATCAAGTGAAATGAGACGTTCTTTACTAAAAGATCGCCTCCTTTGTCTTCGCTTACAGACATACATGAACACAACTCTGAACGATGACCACATTCATTCACAGTTGGACACACAAAATATTCATCACAGAGATGAACACAGATAACACATTCAATCCTTCACATAATTGATCACAGATAATAAATATATTACAAATCACAAGAAAGAAGTACAAGATACAAGAAAAGAAAAAAATCAACTAAAAAAACAAAAGAAAACCTAAATCCTATTTCTCCTACTCCTCCTCCTCCTCCTCCGGCTGCTCTGCCGGTTGCTCCGGCTGCTCTGTCTGCTCCGCCGATTGCTCAGGCTGCTCCGGTTGCTCCGACTGCTCTGCCGCTTGCTCCGGCTGGTCCAGATCCGGTGATGGAACCTCACAACCGAGGTTCCTCGCCATCGCCGCCACTAGGATACTGCGGCCATTGGCACCGAGCACCTCGACTATCATCTCGAGTAGCCTTTGGAACTGGTCGAACAACATCTCGAGCAGCTCTTTGATGAGCCTCTAGAGGGGAGTGACAACACTGTTTCCTGCAGGGTGGCTCTCTCGTCGGGCTTGGTGGCAGAACGTTGTCCATGGTGGGTTTTGTGAGTGGAACAAAGCGAAGAGGAGAGACTGATGGTGCCTTATATAAGGTCTGTGTTGTAACGCAAAATGGAGATGAGCTTCACTGTGAAGCACTTCTCCTATGATCGATGTCTCCCTCTCCTCTACAAAAAGAGAGACGTTCTCTAACGGAAAGCGCGTCTCCGATTTCGCACATCACCTTTAGCTTCGTGATTTTCTCCATTTTGCTTTGGTTCACTGTTGATATCACACATCTCACTTGATAACTAAATCATTCTCTTGTCCTAAATATAATCAAATCCTTCGTTATGATACCTGAGGAACACGGTGAACACACTACACATTCATTCGTTAACACGGTTGAAGAACACACAAGATAATATTCAATCACATAGATGAACAAAGATAAATTTCATTCATTAACAATATTTACAAAACAGAAGCAACTAAAAACAACAAAGAAAAATTAAATCCTACTCCTACTCCTACTCCTCCTCCTCCTCCTCTTCCACCTCCTCCTCCTCGTCCTCCAGCGATGACTCCGACGCGGGTGTAACAGGAGCCTGGGCCGGCTGCGCTGGCTGCACTGGCGGTGCAACCTTGAGAACGAGGTTGCTCTCTGTCACCTCTACTAGGTTTATGTGGCCCTCGGGGCCAAGCACCTGGCCATCGTCGCAAACAGAATGTCGAGACGATCGGCCACCCCCGTGAGGCCGAAGAGGTAGTGGCCGATAGTACCCATTCCAGTAAACTGGGAAAGGGTACCCAACCCTAAGGAACTCATGGCGCGTGACATATTGTTGTACGCCTCTTGCACCATAAGGAGGCACTGCTTGGTGTTGAACCTCTCGAGGGAGCTGCAACACAGTTTCTTGCACGGTGGCTCCCTCGGAGGGCTTGGCGGCATAAGGTCGGCCATGGTGGTGGTGGGTCGTCGGGGCACAGAAGACGAAGAAAAGAAGAGGATTCAAAGTGAGCGATGCGCTTGTGAAGAACATACTAGTGATGGCGCGTCTTAAATAAGGTATGTGCAGAGTCATCGAGGGAGCAGTTGGTTTCCCGAGCATTGATGGAACAATGGGACGCATCGATACCGCCTCGAGGAAACGAAAGGTCACGCATGAACGTCGCACGCGTCTCTGCACCACGCCGCTGAAATTAAGTTCTCCGTAGACCTCGTGCCGTGCATTTCTCTTTCAACAATGGAAGACGCGCTTTAGATTAACGCGCGTCTCTCTTTGTTATAGCGCATCTCGCATTTATCTCCCTAGTCTCTTTGACAATGGAAGATGATCTTTAACTTAACGCGCATCTCTCTTTGTTCTAGCGCATCTCCTATTTATATCCCTCGTCTCTTTGCCTCCGGTGCTCCTTTACTAATGGACCAATGGTCCTTTACTAATCAACCAACTCTAGTGCGACCGCCTACTCTGTTCGCCATCGCCGTTGCCGTCGTCGTCGCCGTCCTCATCGTCATCATTGTCGCCTTCCTCCTCCTCGTCGTCACTGTTCATGGCTGGTATGGCCTTGGCGTGTAGCCAACTGGAGGAGGAGAGCTTCGCGTGGCGCAAGAACCATCCCCATGTATGTAGATATGGCACACTGGTCGCATGGTTGTATATATGTAGATCTGCAATGGACAGATGAACTTAACTGTAGTTTTGTTTTTCCGTCTTGTTTGTTTTTTGTATTTTCAATTTCTCTGCGTATGGTTTCTCTACGAAGCCTGAATTGGGAGATTTATTGAAGTGGCAGTGCATTGTCCCCAGTAAAGAATGTGTATGTCATGAAGAACAACCACAATATGAGTTTAACCATCATCCTCCTATTAATGATTTTCCTTTGTAGACTGACTTGGAAGGTGGTTACTATCCCCTGGCAATCTTCTTCTCGGAGGACTATCCATTGGTGCCTCCAAGATGCGCCTTTCCAAGTGGTTTCTTCCACCCAAATGTCCATCGCTTAGGAGAACTCTGCATTGGGATTCTTGATCAAGAGACTGTAAGATAGACCTATTTTTCTCATTTAATTAGTAATTGTTGCCGAACTTATTTGAGCTGGTTTCTTCTATTTCTTAAATTGATATTTCGTAGGGGTGGTGCACTAGTTTTACAATCAAAACTGTACTACTTGAAGTCCAGCGTTTGCGACATCAGCCAAATGCGCCCGATGTTTAAAATGATTGCTATAATCTACTTATCAAGGTTAAATACTTTGTGTTAGTGACCAACGTAGGTTATTCATTCCTCTTTCGACATTTGTTAATTTAAAGAATGTCAATATTTTTAGTATCCAGGGCAATATAAGAGACATGTTCGGGAGCAAGCTGGACGGTACAATTTAGATTGATCGATGGGAGCTTTAGGAAAAAGTTAAGATTCAAAATTAGTTTAGAGGGCATGGAATGTATGAACTAAGAAATTCATTGAGTTGCAAATTATCTCTGAATTGCAATGTCATTGCGTTTGTTTATCCCTACAATGGTTGATGATGCCGTGCGAGTGGCAATGTGAAGAGTGCATGAGAGACGAACTATAGAAGGGAGCGTCTCAGATACTTGAGATCTGGCAAAAGGGAGACGAGCCTTACATGGGCCTATCTCCCATTTGTTCTGAAAAATATTTTGTCCCACCTCGTAAAGATGAGCACGTTGCAATGGTTGTATAAGGCATTAAGCACAGTTGGCAGTTGGACATGCCTGGATGCCAAAGATGTTCCTGGCTCAAGCACACCTTGGTGCATATTTGACATACAACATGCCCGTTCAACCACAAATTAAAGCAAGACACGCCTTCCATTGGCGCGTCTCTGATTTACGGCGAAGATCTTTTGTTCCACCTCAGAAAGCTAAGCGCAATGCAACGATCATATAAGGCATTGCGCACAGTTGCTAGTTGGACACGCTGGAATGTCCTGGATGTTGTTCCTAGCTTCTGCACACCGTGGCGCATCTAGGACACTGCGGCATGTTCCGGGCCACAAAATAATGAGAGACGTGCCTTTCCTTGGATCGTCTCTGATTTACACCGAAGATCTTTTGTCCCACCTCAGAAAGCTGAGCGCAATGCAATGATCATATAAGGCATTGCGCACAGTTGCAAGTTGGACACTCTGGAATGTCGTGGATGTGGTTCCTAGCTTCAGCACACCGTGGCGCATCTAGGACACTCTGGGGTGTTTGGGGCATCAAAATAATATAAGACGCGCCTTTCGTTGGCCCGTCTCTTATTTACGCCGAAGATCTTTTGTCCCACCACAAAAAGCTAAGTGCATTGCAAAGATCATATAACGCATTGCGCACAGTTGCAGTTGGCCAGCATCCAGTATGCGAAAGATGATCCTTGCTTCAGCACACCGTTGCGCATCTTTCGCATATTGGATGCCCGTTCTACCAAAAAATAGTGTGAGACGGGCGTTATATCCGCCTGTCTTCGATTGTTGACGAAGAGCCAATGCGAGACGTGCGTTATATACGTCCATCTCCAATTTAAACCGAAACTTTTTGTCCATCGCGCGCTCTCTCCCATCATTTGGCGAAAATTTTTAGCTGTCGCACGCTCTCTCGACCTATAAACCGCAGATCCTGAGCACGCCGCTGCCGTCGACCATGACCTTCACGTCATCAGAGAGTTGAGCACGCTGTAGCACACCGCCTCGTCCCCTGTCCCCAGAGCACGCCGCCACCGTCCCTATTTCTCAAATCGCTCTTCGTCATTGTCGCGCTGTCGGCGTTGACCCCTCGCCCGCCGTCAACCTCGACCTTCGTCATCAGAGAGAGTTGAGCACGCTGGAGCGTGCCGCCTCGTCCTGTCTCCCTAGAGCACACCACCGCCTCGACCCTGACCTCGGTAATCGGTATGAGTACGCCGCCACCTTCACATAAGTGGAAATGTTCTCCCTATCCCCAGAGCACGCCGACCTGCTTTCATCAGAGAGTTGAGGAATCGCCACTCTGACACCTCCGCCAGCTCGTCTCTGAGCATGCCGCCGCATTCCCTGTCCCCGGAGCATGCCACCGCCTCAACCCTATGCTCAGAGCGTGCATTCCAGTGATTTTATTGAATTTGTGGATGTCCAATAAAGGCTCATCATTAATGAATTCATTGATCCAAAGGGAGAATTATCATTACAGTATACATTCATCATCCTTGTTTATGTCCAATGCAGAAAAATGTATTTGTTTTGACTATCAATGTATAAAATGAATTCTGATTCGCAAACCCTTGAAACTGTAGGAACTGTGGTTGACACTAGCATTTGCCATCCAAGTGAGTTTGATTTCTACATGGAATAAAGGTACCTATGCTAGAATCAGGCTATAAATGCATCAGTGGAATGTAAATTGTTTGTTTTCATGGGACAAGCACACCAGCGCACTACCATGTCCTTTACCATAAGAACAATTTCCCTGCTGATGCTTTACAGATGCTCACCAACTTCCTGTGCTACACGTAAGCTCGGTTCTCCATTCATTAATAGATATTTGCTACCTTATGTGACTGGTTAAGCAAATGTGATTGCAATTTGATCATGTTTTATATGATTTCCGGGATTTTATTGAATTTGAGGACGATGTCTCAAACAGAGCATTAGAGGCTATGAAGGCTCATCATTAATGAAGGCATTGATCGGGAGATTTTTCATTATGGTATACAGGATTAGATGATGACAGTTATGATGTGTGTATTAGTTACATTGTAATCAAGATGAACAATCTTTATTTTGTAATTAGTATACTTGATAACAACGATTGACACTTTGGTAATATTTAATTGGTCAATATAATTTAATGTGTGATCATTTTGGCATATGTTCATGAACAATATGTTGGTAACACTAGTATTACAGCTGCAAAATCCTGGATAGCTCCTAATAGTACACCCTGCCTGTAAACAATCTGCGACAAGCTATTGCAGAGAGCGTCTCAGATAAACAACATAAAGGATACAAGCTTCCATAAAGCCCATACCATATAAGTTAATTAATTTGCGACACGCAACAATATAGGACGTCTTGAATCAATCATTATATCTGTGACGGGCTTTGTAAGGGCCTGTCACGCATGTACGCTGATGGAAGACACGTGCCAATGGCTTCTCCAATGACCCTGTAAAGGTTATCTGTTACGACACAAAGAAAAGGGACGCTCTTCTTTTGGGCGTGTCTTGCACCTAGTTAAATCGGCGACGCGCCTTGAAGCCCATCTCTGATGCCACCGTAATGCGAGACGCGACGAGGGAGACGCACAGTTTGTTCGTCTCCCTTCTTCCTTCGGGCCCGTCTCGTATGAGCCTTTCTTATGTAGTGTGTGCTGTGTTTTGTGGCTTGTGTGAGTTGAGCTTCGTGTCCTCCTCATTGTATTGAATTGTGAGAGCCTCAACTTGTGAGGAGCCCCAATCAAACTTGGTGATTACCAATTGATATATTGGAAACCAAACCGGCCATTGTGGTGGCATGGTGAGAGAAGGGTCAAGTGAGACCCGGTCCTTGTGTGGAATTCTCAACATGGATGTAGGCTTCTTCGTGGAGATAAACCATGGGATAAATTGTGTCTCTCTTGTCACTTTACATTTGATAATCACTAGAATTGCTTTTAGGGTTCATATTGCTCTTCACTTTGATCTTGTTGGAATCTTGTAACCTATTTGCTACAATTGTCAATCTAAGTTGCATTAGGTTACTACACATTACCTACATCTTTGGTGAACTTAAATTCCACAAATAACTTGTAGAAATAAAGTTTTTAGGTTTTCACCATGTGCTGAGCGGACTAGTCCGGCCCTGTCCAGAAAAGTCCAGCCTCAATAATTTAATCATGTTTGATTAAGCCATTTCAGGTCTTATTGCCAATTCACCCCCCTCTAGGAGACTTTCAATTGGTATCACAGCGGGCTTCTCCATCAAGAGTCTAACAAATTGGAGCAGAAATGGCCGGAAGGGGTGACAATGAGGTTCTGGTGATCGTTGATGACACCAAGACGAAGAACGTCGATGTTCTTCAAGATGATACAAATGACGATGAAGAAGTTTGTATGCTCAAGGCACGACTTCGTGAGAAGCTCAATGTGCCCAAGAAGGAGATCAAGCCAATTGCTCCGATCAACGTCGACAATGGGAGTAGTTCACAAGACTACTCCCGATATCCTTACAACTACAAGAACTAACTACAAGCAATTACTATTTATCTATCCCCATTAGCAAACCTCCTCAATTTGATGGAAATGATTACTCTATGTGGAAGCATAATATGAAGATGCATCTCATTTCCTTAAACCCCAGTTTGTGGCAAATTGTTATGATGGTTGTAGATCTTCCCAAGAATGAGGAAGACATCACTCCGGAGCAAGCCGTCCTCCTCCACCGCAATGCTCAAGTCGTTGGAGTGATTACCTCCTCATTGACTCGAGAAGAGTTCAACCGCATTGAAGGGTTTGAGGATGCCAAGGAGATATGGGACACCCTCAAGGTGGCACATGACTGCAACCATGTCATTACGGAGTCCAAGATCGCGATGATCGAAGGAGAACTTGGGAGGTTCACTATCATGGATGGTGAATCACCCCAAGACATGTACGACCGCCGCAAGACTCTCATCAAGAATAGTCGGTATTACAGAAGCACCCGGTGGACCGACCATGATGTTGTGAAGAGGATGATTCGAGCATTCATGCCTTAAAACGTCGCTCTTTGCTCACTAGTTCGTGAGAGTCTGGGTTTTCACAAGATGACTCTCGAAGAAGTGCTTGGGAGGATCATCAACAATGACATAATGGAGCAAGAATCTATGTTCTACAATGATCTACAAAAGCTCTCCTCCTCCAAGAAAAGGGATGTCACATTCAAGTCAACATCCTCAAGATCACGAGTAAAGGAAGAGAGTGATGAAGAGAGGCCCGACACCGATGAGGAAGAGGCACTCTTCATCAACAACTTCAAGAGGATGTTTAGAAGAAGGAGGGGTACCATAATGAAAGCAAGAGCAAAGAAAAGCCCAATACAATATCAAAGAGGGCTTGCTACAACTGTGGGGAGTATAGCCACTTCATTGTGGATTGCCCACATTAGGAAAACAAGAAGAAGAAGGAGGGCAAGTTCAAGGAGAAGAAGTACTTCAAGAAGAAGAAGCAATCGGGGCATGCCCACCATGGAAAGGAGTGAGATTAAAATGAGGAGTCCTCCTCCAATGAAGAGGAGAAGATAGCAGCCATTGCTATTAAGAAGACAATCACGGATAACAAGCTCTTCCCCAACTTGGAGAAATCATGGCAAACTTGCCTCATGGCCAAGGAGGGAAGAAAGAAGGTTAAATATCAATCCTCCTCTTCAATTTCTTCGCATGATGATTTTTATAGTAGTAGTGAAAATGAACATATGCTTAAGGATATGAGTAAAAGTACCTTAAAAAGATTGAGGTTGTTGACGGATGAGATATTTGACAAGGAAGAGCTCATCAACCATCAAGAGGACATGCTCATCCAACAAAAGGAGAGATGTCAAGAGGTTGAGGAGCTCTTGGAGCTTGAAAGAGAAAGAAGCAAGGCACTTGAACGTGAACTCGCCTTGAGCAAGGTAACTTGCTCAAACCTTGAGAACACTACAATTGTGCTCAAAGATGAACTTGTTAGTTTGACACAAGCTAACAAGATCCTTGAAACACAAGTGAAGTCTCTTAATGTCAATGCCCCTTCTTCCTCTACAATCTCACCTTCCACAAATGTCAAATCCAAAGCAACTCAACCTTGCAAATGCTCAAACCTGATTATGAAACTTAAAGATGAGCTTAATTTGGCACAAACCAATCAAGCACCGAAGGGTGGCATCTTTGACAAGGAAAAGATGGCATATGCACGTAGTGCATACTTCAACACAAGACATCCCCTTGTCAAGGATGGTCTAGGTTATTCTAGGGAGATGAGGCAAAATGCCGAAACTACCAAGAATGGCAAAGACTTGATTGTTTTTGTCAAATGAGGATCATACAACAATAAGGGAAAGAACAACACTACATCACCCAAAATGCCTAAGAAAGAACCTCATCCATTTTTCCATGACTTTGTTGCTTCATATGTGTTATTAAGGAACAAATTTGGTAAAGCTTATGCTATGTATTTTGGGCCACACCGCAACAGTCCTAAACCTTGTGTTTGGGTGCCCATGTGCCTCTTGACTAACATCAAAGGACCCAACACCGCTTGGGTACCTAAAGCCAACGCTGAAATATTTCTTGTAGGCATACTCCTCCGGTGGAACCAAATCGGTTCTTGATAGCGGGTGCACTAATCATATGATCGTAGAGAGGAAGATGTTTGTGGAGTATGAGCTAAATTAAGATCCAAGTGAAGGAATATATTTTGGGGACAATAGCCAAGGAAAAAAATCCTTGGCACCAGTAAAATTTCTACATCCCCTAATCACACTCTTTCAAATGTTTTACATGTTGATTCACTCAATTATAACCTCTTGTCCATATCACAACTATGTGACAAAGGCTATAATTGTTTATTCACTAATGAGAGTGTGACCGTCACAAGGAGAAGCAATGACTCAATTGCTTTTAAGGGTGTACTCAAAGAAAAGCTTTATCTCATGGATTTTTCCGCGGATAAAGCCCAACCTAATACATGCTTAATTGCAAAAACTAACATGGGATGGCATTGGCATAGAAGGCTAGCCCATGTTGGGATGAGGAAGTTGCAAAAACTCCTTAAGGGCGAGCACATCCGTGGTTTAAAGAATGTTGTGTTTGAAAAGGATAGGCCATGTAGCGCATGCCAAGCCAGAAAGCAAGTTGGGGCTCCACATCCATAAAAGAACATTATGACGACAACAAGACCATTGGAACTTCTACGAATGGATCCCTTCGGTCCAATCGCGTACATAAGTATTGGTGGTAACAAATACGGTCTTGTTATTGTTGATGATTTTTCATGTTTCACTTGGGTATTATTTTTGCATGATAAGAGTGAGACTCAAGGTGTCTTCAAGAAATACTTTAAGAGAGATCAAAATGAGTTCTCCTTAAGTATCAAGACCATAAGGAGTGACAACGGCAATGAATTCAAGAATACTCAAGTTGAAGAATTTTTGGATGAAGAAGGCATCAAGCATGAGTTCTCGGCTCCCTACTCCCCTCTACAAAGTGGGGTGGCCGAAAGGAAGAATAAAACTCTAATAGACATGTCAAGAACCATGCTTGATGAGTACAAGACGTCAGACCGGTTTTGGGCGGAAGCGGTGAACACCGCTTGCCATGCCATAAATCGGTTGTATCTTCACCGCATACTCAAGAAGACATCATATGAGCACCTAACCGGTAACAAGTCCAACATTTCTTACTTTCGTGTTTTTGGTAGCAAATGCTACATTCTCAACAAGAAGCCTAGGACTTCGAAGTTCACTTCCAAGTCCGATGAGGGTTTCTTGCTTGGTTATGACTCAAACACTTACGCCTATCGTGTCTTCAACAAATCCTCCACAATTGTTGAAGTAGCACAGGACGTAGTGTTTGATGAGACAAATGGCTCCCAAGTAGAGCAAGTTGATCGTCATGTGCTAGATGAAGAAGAAGATCCACAAGTGGTGATAGGAAGGATGGCGCTTGGAGATATACGACCACAAGAACAACCTCAAGATTCAAGTGACCATCATACACATCAAGCAAGCTCTCCCTCAAATGATCAAGATCAAGTCCCCCAAGATGCATTCTAAGAAGATGAAAATGGAGGCATCAATCAAGGAGGAGACAATGAAAATGAGGATGATTAAGATGAAGATTCAAGACCCCAGGCACCTCACCCAAGAGTGCACCAAAGCATTCAACGGGACCATCCGAATATACTTGGAGACATCTCCAAGGGGGTAACTACTCAATCTCGTGTTGCAAATTTTTGTTAACATTACTGTTTTGTTTCTTCCATGGAGCCTCACAAGGTTGAAGAAGCACTACAAGATCCGGATTGAGTGATGGCCATGCAAGAAGAGATCAACAACTTTGAAAGAAATCAAGCGTGGGAGCTCGTGAAGAGGCCTAATGCAAATGTTGTGGGTACAAAGTGGGTGTTCCGCAACAAACAAGATGAGCACGGGGTGGTTACAAGGAACGAAGCACGACTTGTGGCCAAAGGGTATTCACAAGTTGAAGGTTTGGATTTTTATGAAACCTTTGCTCTCGTAGCTAGGCTTGAATTAATTCATATATTACTTGCCTTTGCTACTCATCATGATTATATGCTATATCAAATGGACGTCAAGAGTGCATTTCTCAATGGTCCAATCATAGAAGAGGTGTATGTGGAGCAACCCCCTGGTTTTGAAGATGAAGAATTCCCAAACCATGTGTACAAATTGCGTAAGGCTCTCTATGGCCTCAAACAAGATACTATAGCTTGGTATGAGTGCCTTAGAGATTTTCTAACTCAAAATGGTTTCAAAACTCGAAAGGCGGATTACACTCCATTCACTAAGCACTTTGATGATGATTTGTTTGTTTGCCAAATATATGTCGATGACATTATATTTGGTTCTACTAACAAAGCTATTTGTGATGAGTTTTCTAAGATAATGAAGGAAAGATTTGAGATGTCTATGATGGGGGACTGAAGTTCTTCGTAGGTTTTCAAGTAAAGCAACTCAAGGAGAGC
Organism: Tuctoria greenei; assembly: GCA_036927565.1. Taxonomy (NCBI): domain Eukaryota; kingdom Viridiplantae; phylum Streptophyta; class Magnoliopsida; order Poales; family Poaceae; genus Tuctoria; species Tuctoria greenei. Next base: position 55,624,450 of record JAYESD010000010.1, on the reverse strand, counting down.
ACGTTCATTAGTCAAACCAAATACACACAAGATATACTCAAGAAGTTTGACATGGAGAAGGCCAAAGCAATCAAGACTCCTATGGCAACTAATGGACATCTTGATCTTATTGAAGATGGTCCAAGTGTGGACCAAAACGTATATCGTTCCATGATAGGTTCATTGCTTTACTTTTGTGCATCTAGGCCTGATATCATGCTTATTGTGTGTATGTGTCATAGATTTCAAGCTGCTCCTAAGGTGTGTTATTTGACCGCAGTTAAGAGAATTCTTAGATATTTGGTTCACACACCAAGCCTAGGACTTTGGTACCCCAAAGGCTCTAAATTTAACCTCATTGGATATTCCAATGCGGACTATGCGGGATGCAAAGTTGATAGGAAGAGCATCTACGGAATTGCCAGTTCCTTGGTAGATCTCTAGTTTCTTGGTCCTCAAAGAAACAAAACTCCATTGCTCTTTCCACAGTTGAAGTGGAGTATGTCGCTGCCGGAAGTTGTTGTGCACAACTTCTTTGGATGCGACAAACTCTTAGGGACTATGGCATATACTTGTGCCATATTCCCCTCCTATGTGACAATGAGAGTGCCATCAAAATAGCCCACAATCCAGTTGAACACTCAAGGACCAAACACATCAATATTCGCCACCATTTCTAGAGAGATCACTCCATCAAAGGAGACATTGCAATTTCTCATGTGAGAACCAAAAAACAATTGGCCGATATTTTTACCAAACCACTAGATGAGAGAATATTTTTTGAACTTAGGAGTGAGCTCAATATCTTAGATTCTCAAAATGTGGCTTTAATCTTGCACATCTGATTATTATATTCAAAATTCACACATGTTTGCGAAAAACTCATCCACCTCAATTTTCTACAAATTATTTTGAAATTATTGAATCTTTGTGAATTATGGTCATACTTTAATTGTTGATTGCTTACTGACCATGTTTATAAAGATCTTTTGTGAAAATATAGTCCAAAAGGATCAACTCTCCACTGAAAACTCAATATATAGGAGTTTTCAGCGTTATGACCGAACTAGTCCGCCCATGAGACCGGACTAGTCCGGTGGTTCAGAATAGTCCGAACCCAGTCTGCTGGCCGGACAAGTTCGGGTCTCCAACCGGACTAGTCCGACCCTTGGGGTCTTAACCTCCCCAGGAAGCCCTCAACCTGTTCACTCTTACCCACATAGTATCTCTCTTCAAAACACACAAAAACCTCCCCTAAATTAGCAATTTTTGATTCCAACCACCAAATCTTGATTCCATTCCATGGATTGAAGCCCTAAGGTGTGTGGGAACTCGTCCCCAAGCATCGGAGGCCAATTCCTCACCCACATTTTGTCGAATCGAAGATTTGAAGAGGTATTCGTGACCTAATGCCAAAACCTTTGAAATTCCACTCTTTTAGATCTATTGAAATAAAGTTCTTCACAAATGTTGTTGCCCACATCATTGTGATCATGTACCTCAAATTTGGGGGTAGGATCCATAGATTTTGCAAAATCTATCTATATTAGGGTTCTTGTTGTGTGAACCAGACTAGTCCGGCCACAGGGCGGACAAGTCCGGCTTGGTGCGGACTAGTCCGACCCCTGGGCGTACAAGTCCGGGTTACACAGTGAAAGCCCTAACCTTGATCGATTTTTTGAATTCTAATGCAACGTCTCTACTTCTTTGGACTCGTACACATTCCTTTGCATCTCTTATCAGCAACAATGTCGGATTCGGAGTATGTTTCACTTTCCAACACCAAGGCCGAGGCAGGAAGGCAAGCACTATATCGTCGAAAGCGCGAGGAGGACGAGCTTGTCATGACGTATCTAGAGTCTCGGTCAGAGGCTAGAAGGGCAAATAAGACTCAACGGGAAGCTCATAACTCAGCGGCAGCTGAGGCAGCTCTCAAGAAGAAAAGACTTCTGGCTGGGGGGGAGAAGGCAAAATCCCAGGACGCAAGGACCTCCAAGGACAAGGGCAAGGCACCAATGGATGCGGCACCTAAGAAGAAGGTCCTTGTTTCTAAGAAGCCTGCAAGCAAGGAAGCCTCTCAGCCGATTGGTCCCTTGAGGATGACTTCACCTACACGGAACCCCAACCGTACAGCTGCCTTCGATGCCAATATCTTCAAAGGCAAAGGGGTTGAGAAGGCAAGCAAGCTCAGGAAGGTAAATGTCTATCAAAGAAAGAGGAGCACAGTGGATCCCCGCTTTTGGTGTGACTTCCACTATGACTTCTACAGGACAGTCTACATGTCCAAGCAGACTCTAGTCACAGATGATCAGTGGATCGATTGGGGCTACATGGCCCAGAAGGATCACGTGGCTTTCAATGCTGTGATTAAGGCCATAGAGCGCCATGGCTTGAATAAGTTCATGGCATTTCAATATGATTGGAATGTGTATGTCATTGCTTAATTCTACTCCACTATCTACTTCCAAACTGACGGGGACAGGAGGATCACTTGGATGACACATGGAAAGCAATACTCCATCACCTACTAGAAGTTTTCTTAGCTACTAGACCTAGAGGATCAACTAGAGAATGAGATCATTTCCATCCTAAGACCAGTTGGTCAAGACACTTTGGAGTACGTGTATCCAAGTCATGTACCTTTTGAGGCGGGGCACATAAGGAACATCAAGCCCTTCTAAAGTGTCCTCAACCGGGTGCTCCGGAAGACTATTGCCGCCAAGGATGGAGATGCAGGGATAATTCAAGGAAATTCGAGGCACTTGATGGTGCTAATTGATGGAGATGTCTGTTTCAATGTGGTGGACTACATCTTTGATGACATCTTTGAATGTGGCCTAGAGGGGGGGGGGGCAATAGGCCTTTTTGAAATTTAGTCAGAACCTGCAACACTTAACAGACTGATCAAATCCCGTGATATCAGACTAGTCCGGTAGTGTGCGGACTAGTCCGGTGCGTGCGGACTAGATCGATCAAGTTTGATCTATTATCTCGATCCTAGACTCTATGTAGCAGAAATATACATGCAAATAGAGATAATACTTCTATGAAACTGAGTGTTGCACAATTTAATCTTATACTCATTGTTTTAACGTAATATGAACGAGATCAAGTGAAACCCTAGATATCAATGAAAAGTAAGAACAAAATGCACAAAGTGAGACACACGATTTTTATCCCATGGTTCGGTTCCCACAGAGGCAACATATGTACGTTGAGGAGCCCACGAAAGGACCGGGTCTTCACTGACCCTAACCTCATCGAATTACCACGAAGGCCAATTCTCTTTCACTATCACAAGGGTAAGTCACCAAGTTCAAGGGGCCTTCTCACAAGTTGAGGGCTCCCAAGTTTACAAGTCAAACACCGCCAAGAACACAATCTTAAGATCAACAATGAAACACCAGGAGTGTGTTAGAGATCAAACCCAAGAGCTCAAACGTGTGAATCGTTTCTCTCCTTTGATCCAAGATGAATCCTCAAGGACTTGATCTTTCTTGCATTGGATTGTGTGGAGAGATGTGTTTCCTAGGCTCTTGGAGGGTGTGACGATGCAGGGGGTCAAGTGAGTTAAAAGTAGGGCCGTGCACATCTATTTATATGGTGTTTCCAAAAGTTACCTTTAAGGTTTTGAGGGTCCGGACTAGTCCTGGTGGAGTGCGGACTAGTCCGGTGTGCGGCGTGCAGAAAACCCTAAGTTCTCAGGAAGATCGGGCTTGTCTGGTTTAGGGCAGACTAGTCCGATTTAGGCTCTGAAAAACTTTGGACTAGTCCGGTTATATTCGGACAAGTCCGACTGTGGTGATATCCTTAGTGAATTGGGGACAAGTCCCATTTGGAGGACTTGTCCGATTTTAGTCAGAGAGGTTATCGGACTAGTCCGTGGTAAATTCAGACTTGTCCGATTTCGTGCAAATCTGTGAAGTGTAGAGGACTAGTCCGAATTGGGGAGGACTAGTCCGATTTTAGTCAGAAAGATATGGGACTAGTGCGTGGTGATATCGGACTAGTCCGGTCTGTGTAAACCAGGACTGTGCAGACAAGTCTGCACTCGGAGGACTTGTTTGATTTTAACAGAGGGGTTATCGGACTAGTCCAGATATTATCGAACTAGTCTGGACATGTATAAATTAGTGCAGTGAGTGAGTTTTCTTGTGATTGAGCTCTTGGGGTGTGTTTCTCCAACACACTCCATACACAATGATCTAATCTATTCAGCTCTCGAGCTCTTTTCCATATAGATCCTCATTCTCCTTTCTTTTTGTGCTTACTCCATTTTTTCCTTAAAACCTGCGCTCATCTCAACAATTTCGTTAGGATCTCATTTGTTTGTCATAAATAAACCAAAACCCACAAGGGATGCCTAGATGCACTTTCAATCTTCAACATCTCGCATACTCCAAACCGATCATGTGGATACGCTCCTTACATCATGTACATGATCAAGAAGGTGTCTAGACTCACCTTCAAGAAGGACATCACTCACCAAAGGCTTCGTCCTCAAATCCCTCCTCCAGAGCATGCTGCCTCTAGAAGGAAGAATGCGGATCCTCCCGCTTCTTCTTCTCACTTCGTGCCATTACCTCCTCCACCTCCTGCTTCATCATAGTGCCCCAGTGGTTTCCTCAAGTGCTTTAAAGCTATCTTCTCCTCTTGCCGGAAAGTGGAAGTTCGGAAACGTCGCATGGAGCATCGCCAAGAGAAGTATCTCAAGGCAATGTGCGACAAGCTGGACATCCCCATGTCTCCTGCTGCGGAGAGTGATTGGGAGATAACTCCATTCCCAGAGATCACCGCCAAGGAGCTTGTTCAATTCAGTGAAGTTGGTACCTCTACGGCGGCTCCATCCGAAGATGATGATAATGATGACCCAAAAGCCACAGATAGCGACAACGGGCATCAAGGTGGAGGAGACGACGATGATGATGACGCCGATGATGATGAAGAGTAAATCTTAGGACATTTCTTTCTCTCTTTTCCTTTTTGGTGTCTTGATGCCAAAGGGGGAGAGATTGGAAGGGGGGGTACTTTGGGGGTACTTAGATAATTTACGGGGGAGAGATTGATCCACTATGGACATATGTTTTAAAACTCTCATTTCAAGTTGTTGTAAGACTTAATCTATGTTCTCATGTATTTTGTTTAAATTGTGATGTGTTGCCTCAATTACATGTTTATCTTGCATATTTGTTGCCTTATCACAATTTATGAGCACATCACTTAGGCACCCCACCATAACATGTATATGTATGAGAACTCTCTCAATTTCTCTTACTCATGATGCATACATTGAGGGGGAGTCACTCATACAAATACATGTTATGAAAACAAATTATTATCCTTTTTGTTGAAGTCTTAATATGTCGTCATCAATCACCAAAAAGGGGGAGATTAAAAGTGCATCTAGGTATCCCTGTGGGTTTTGGATGATTGATGATGAAAATTAAGAGACTAATGAGCTGAGTTGATCTTAAGCACAGGTTTGATGATTGAAATGAGACAAAATTGCTCAAAAGGAAAAGGTCAAAATGGACGTCAAAGACTCAAGCGTAGAAATTAGGGTTTCTATGGTGTTGAGCTTATATGTGCCGTATCTTGTGTGAGTGTGGCTGTATCATGTGCATTGAGATCATTCTAGAGAGCTCAATGTGGTGACTGAGAGAAAAACCTAAGTGAGAAGCCAAAATGAGGAACACCATAGGAGGCCGGACTAGTCTTGCCAGGCAGTGTAGTCCGTTCTTATTTGGACTAAAGGTCTCTGGAGGAGATCGGACTTGTCCGTATGAGTACGGACTAGTCCGTTCATCCCTTGGTGGAGATGGAGCTAAGTCACCAAAAACCAGACTTGTCTGTTTTGGAACGGATCAAAGCTCTCTGGAAAAGTTTGGACTTGTCCGTGGTGGTACGGACTAGTCCATTTGAGACTTAGTGTGAAAGGAACCGAGCGAACCCTAGAGGGACGGACTAGTCCGCCCCTTGCGTCCAGACTAGTCCGGGCCTTCCCAATTGAGTCAATTTTGGGACGGACTAAACCTTTCTATCCTACTTCGGACTAGTCCGTTGTGAACTGGACTAGTCGGTGTTGCCAGTGGCCGTTTGAAATTCAAACATTGGCGCACACATCATCTATTTTGTCGATCGATGACGTGAAATTGTCGGTAGTCCCAGAGTGCCAGACTAGTCCGTGGCACAGGGCCGGACTAGTACCGGGGTTGTCCTGTTGGCAACGGTTAGTTGTCGGGACCCTTATAGAAAGGCGACCCCGGTCCCTATTTGACAACTCTTGAACCCTAGCGCCGCCACAAGTGACCTAGAGCCTTCCAAAGCCTTCCACTCATCCTACTAGCCCTCTAAGACCAAATCTTGAAGAGATTAGGGTTTGGGAGGAGAGTGAAGGAAGATCATGGCGCTTTGGCTCTCGATTTGATCTCATGCCCATATGTTGTGTTTTGTGGCTGGTGTGAGTTGAGCTTCGTGTGCTCCTCATTGTATTGATTTGTGGGAGCCTCAACTTGTGAGTAGCCCCAATCAAACTTGGTGATTACCCATTGATATAGTAGAGACCAAGCCGGCCATTGTGATGGTTTGGTGAGAGAAGCGTCAAGTGAGAGCCGGTCCTTCTGTGGACTTCTCAACGTGGATGTAGGCTTACTCGTGGAGCTGAACCACGGGATAAATTGTGTCTCTCTTGTCACTTTACATTTTATAATCACTAGAATTGCTTTTAGGGTTCATATTGCTCTTCTATTTGATCTTGTTGGAATCTTGTAACCTATTTGCCTACAATTGTCAATCTAAGTTGTACTAGGTTACTACACATTACCTAAATCTTTGGTGAACTTAAATTTTGCAAATAACTTGTAGAAATCAAGTTTTTAGGTTATCACCCTGTGTAGAGCGGACTAGTCCGGCCTTGTCTAGACAAGTCCGACCTCAGTAATTAAGCTATTTCAGTTCTTATTACCTATTCACCCCCCTCTAGGAGACTTTCAACATTGTTAGATCTTTGCTAAAATTCCAGTTTACGTGTGACAATACCCCACCGCCTTATAGGTGCGGGTTGAGAGCAGCAGGGTGTAAACCTGCCAGCGGGTACGTCGTACTCCATGTGGGGGTCTCCTGCTCGTAGCGGTGGGACCGGTTCGGTGTGTAGGTAGCGGGTGAAAGGTTACCGCATACAACATCAGTGGAGTGTTCCTTCGCAGCCCCGAGTGTGGGTGTATGTGTCGTGCTATTCGGGTATCCCTGCAAGTGTATATGGATTCGAGTCACCGTTCCTCACGGTTATTGAGTATCGCTTGTTCACTGAGTCGTGACGTAGTTAATTATTTGGAGCTGAATATTATTGAATCATGCTTTATGGCATAATTATGTATTAATACTTGTATGTTTAGAACATGTTGCTCACTAAATTTCAGATTCATGAAGCCTTAATTTGCTGCTAAAAGCTGAAAGTAAGGAGAAACATTTAGGCAAGTCTTTTATTGCAAACTGCTGTCCTATATTACGTATATCCTGCATATAGAGTGCCATGCTTAGTGGAGAAGGTAAGTCTTGCCAAGCCTTCATGCTCCCAGTTGCTATTTCATGTTTTTGCTGCAGATGATGGCGTATATGATGACGGGTTCACCGGTGAGGCGTTGCCCCCGTCGGGGTACACGGCCGAGTGGGAACCCTGCACGCCGTAGTGATGTAATTTGTGTACTGCTAGTGTGATTCCATTCGCGGGCTTAACAGAATGACTTTTGCATTGCTTAGGTTTGAGCGTCGGGAGCTATGAACTTATCTTCCACTGTGGTGTATTTTAATGTATATTATTTGTGAAAGACAAAGCTAGTATAACACTATGTTGTTTTCTGTAATATGATGTACCATCTTCTGTGTGTTGTTGGGTGCCGCATCGCACGACACCACCCCATTGCGATTCCTAGAATGTTGGGACTCCGGTCCTCACAGCCTGGTATCTGAGCCACATTGGGAATAGCACACTTAAAAAGGATCGTATTACGAGAAAAATTTAGGTTTACGGTGAGGAATCGATAGTAGCCCACATAAGGACTATTAATAGCATAGTTACTTATGGTGGCAAAGCTAACATATGTGTTATTATATTCTGTAACAATGCTCTGACGTTAGGTAAGAGGTAAGGTACGACACTGTAAGTGGATCAATTGCGGTAAGCTCTCCGTACGAGAGGTAGTACGATGATTGTTTCCATGGCTTGGCACAAAAGTTAATATGAGTCTTTGAACCTTCTCATAGTTCTGGGAACATATGAAAACCTTGTTCCTCGGCGTGCTTCAGGCAAAAGCGAGGATACCCCATCGTGTGGCCAAAAACACGAAGTATGCAACTCTTGAACATTAAATGTTCAAAGGGCTATACGCAGCACTGATCCCTAGTGCAAGAGCTAAATAACGTGGGCACCTATCGTGCAGTTGAAAAGCACGTAGTGTGTTTTTTTAATAAACACGCAAAAGCGCCTCCTACTGGTGCAGCATTAAGCAAAGACGTGGGGACCCGTCGGGTGCTACATAACCCGATGCGCCTCCTACTGGTGCAGCATTAGGCAAAGACGTGGGACTCTGTCGGGTTGTAGAATACCCAGTCATGTACCTCGAGACGTGGCTCAGCTCGGGGCGGCTCGTATGGAATGATACGGGACGGGTGTCTTACTTTCACATATATTATTGTGACTGTCTGAAATGTCGCCCGTTTGGGCTGTGCCGTACGGCACCAAAATGAGTGTTTTGTAAATTGTGTGTCTTGTGCAGCTACGCTGACCACGTGATCGTATTGCGCTTAGAAATCGTTTGCGAGTGAACATCATTAAGGCTACCGTTTAGATGTATGCCGATATACTGGCTTAGAATTTTCACTTTTCTGAGGCACGTAGTCCCGACATGTATCCCATTAATGCATTAACCACCTTGCTGAAAAATGGAACTGAGTATATGTAAAAATACTTATATTAGCTATCAAGCTCTGATTTTGAAATAAGTTTTCAAAATTGGAGTACGTTTTAAAGTAACCAATTCAAAAAACAGAGTGTTGTGTTTTCTACGAGAAAAAGACCTGATTTTGAGAAACCATATCTCCCAGTAGAAAACTCCAATGAATGAGTATATTACATGGATGGAAAGTTTAGGAAGTCCTTTAAAACTGTTATGTTCAACTCCAGAACAGAATTACTCTCTAACCTGTTCAAAATTTCAATGTTCCAAATTCCGCCAAACTGGACAGAAACTGGAACCCTCTCTGAACTCCTTATTGTGTTCATCATATCTCACTCTAGAAAATTCGAAGAGGGCCATGCAAGACATTTCTGTAATTCTTGTAATATGTAATTTGTAAATTGTGGCTTTTGTTGATTCTGATGTTTTATATCTGGAAATTGTGGCCCAAAATCAGAATAAACAAAGGAGATGCTGTCAAAATTTCCAGAAACACTTTCAGGTTTACAATGCCATATCTTTGCAACCAGAAATGATCTAGAGGAAAACCAAGACTTTTTGGAAAGGCCTTGAAGTACACTTCAACTTTGTAGTTCAACTAAAGATGTTATTCTGCCATTTAGTTGGTTAAATTTGTGTTTGAGTACAAGCTGTTCAGGTTTCAACAGAAACTTCATCAGTTTGGCATAATTTGGTCTTGTTATGAATGCGGCCCTCGATTTCACTTCGAGAAGTGTCGTAACAGACCAGGTGTCGATACTCAACATTTTACCAGTGGAATTGACGGTTTTACCCACTCAAACCTCTCTTCTTTTTATGACCATGATTGTATTATATTGAAGATAAGAGAGCATATTCGCACGATAACGCGCATAACGTCCCCTCGTGACCAACAATAGTAAAAATGAACTTCAATCCATGGAGTTCATTATTTTGGAGTTCGATATTATAACATTTGTCCAGAGATGATGTATTTTGTATAAAGTCTATACTTTATCAATATATGTTGCCGTTATGCAAGTTTGGTTATTAATACACACACTATTATTTTTATCCTTGAGTGATCTTACAATATCACGTCTCATGTTGGATTCATGGTTGTGACTGCAGAATGGTGCGCACCCGTAACACGGTAGAGATTGGTAGCTCAAGACTGGGAGGTGATGACTCCCGGCAACAGAGAACTCAAGATCAGTGACAGCCAACACAACCACCGTCACCTTCTCCTCTGCTTACGTTGACGGATGTGATTGCAGCAATGTTGGGTTCGTGCAACCAGAAGACCGAGCTGCTGCGAACCCTCATGCAGAATATGTCCCGTCAGCAGGGGCGTCCAGACGGAGGCAGTCATCAGCCTCAACAGAGCACTTACTCGGATTTCTTGGCGACTCATCCACCGGTCTTCACGGAGGCCGGTGAACCTCTTGAGGCGGACAACTGGCTCCGCACAACCGAAGCAGAGTTCGGGTTGCTCCAATGCACCAAACAGCAGAAGGCACTCTTCGCAGCGCAGCAGCTTCATGGCTCCACCGGTGCATGGTGGGTGAATTACTTCACCTTTCTATCGGCTGGTCACGCCGTGACTTGGACTGAATTCCAAGAGGCGTTCCACACCTATCACATAACACCCGGGATTATGAAATGCAAGCTTCAAGAATTTCTTGAACTCAAGCAAGGCGGGAGGAGTGCTCACGAGTACTTCAAGGAAAATATGCGCCGGATCATGTGAACGCGGAGGAGAAGAAACGGGACTGCTTCTATAGAGGCTTAAATGCTAAAATGAAAGACAAACTTGCTTTGTTTGCGGCACATTCAATGAATTTTCAATGCAGTGATTTTACAAGAGGATGCAACACGTGAGCTGGTGACTGAGAAGAAGAGGAGAGCTCTGCAGGATAGCAGTGGAGGAGCTCCACAAAAGTACCGAATGGTGTACCGATCACTATTCGGTCAAAGGTGGCAGCCACCGGCACGACCGCCGATGTTCCGTGGCTGACCGTTAAACGCACCAAGCTTTTGACCACCCCTGACACAGCAGAAACTGCATAAGCAATAGAGGATGATACCTCATGCACCCCCACAGCAGCAGCGTGCACCGGGTTTCCGTCCTCCGGTCTATGGTGCTCCGACCCAATACACGTGCTACAATTGTGGATGTGTCGGACATCTTTCCTAAGCAAACCAGCGGACAAGCATCATATCAGGGTGCCAATCAACCCCGCAACCATCCCAAGAAACCAAATTCCAAACCCAGCAATGTCACCCACATCGCTATTGAGGACGCACCAAAAGGTGAACCGTACTCGCGGTTACGTTCACTCTCATTGATCACCCCATTATCATACTTTTTGATTCTAGATGCACCCACAATTTCATTAGTAGTTCATATGTTGTCAAGAACCAACTACAAATATTTCCTACTAAATATCTATACATGGTTTGTTCACCGGGTGGGAAAATATCAGCTCATAGTATGATTCCTAAAGTACCACTGTGCATGGCTGGAAAAATATATCCAACCACTCTCATTATCTTAGATGGCCAAAGGATTGATGTCATATTAGGTATGTCGTGGTTACATCACCATGGTTCTTTTTTGGACATTGTTCCTCGAATCGTTCATTTGGATTCTCCACTACACAGTCCAAATACACTCATTCTTGATCGACCCGTTCAAGAAATTGCAGCAGCGTACCACTCTGAATCCATTAAGTTGGAAGACATTCCAGTGGTCTGTGAATACCCTGATGTGTTTCCCGATGATCTACCGGGCATGCCGTCCGAACGTGATGTGGAGTTCAATATTTAACTTGTGCCGGGAACCACACCGATTTCCCTAAGACCTTATCGAATGGCGCCCAATGACAAAGCTGAATTGAAGAAACATCTAAAGGACCTGTTGGACAAAGGATGTATTCGCCCAAGGTCCTCAAGTTGGCGCTGCTCCGCGCTGTTTGTTAAGAAAAAGGATGAAACGTAGCGGTTGTGTGTGGACTATAGTCCGCTAAATGCCGTGACTATCAAGAAGAAGTATCCACTACCTCGCATCGACATTCTCTTCGATCAATTAGTGGGTGCTAAGGTATGATCCGAGATGGATCTTCGGTCTGGATATCATTAAATTAAAATTCGGAAGGAAGATATACCGAAGATGGCATTCTCGACGCGATATGGACTATATAATTATCTCGTCATGTCTTTTAGTCTTACCAATGCTCCGGCCAACTTTATGTATCTTACAAACTCAGTGTTCATGCTGGAGTTTGATAAGTTTGTCGAGGTCTTCATCGACGACATCTTGATTTATTCCAAACCAGATGAAGAACACGTCGGACACTAGCATATCGTGCACCAACGATTGCGAGATCATAAGCTCTATGCAAAATTCAGCAAGTGTGAATTTTGGATCAGTCAAGTGCCATTCTTGGGACACATTATTTCAGCTGAGGGCATCGCTGTTGACCCAAGTAAGATTGTTCAAGTGCTGAAATGGCTATCTCCAAAGTACGTACATGAAGTCTGAAGCTTCCTTGGTTTAGCCGGATATTATCGGAGGTTCATTCCGAGCTTCTCGAAAATTGCTAAACCTATGACAGAGCTGTTGAAGAAAAGCACCAAATATATGTTGAGTGAAGCTTGTGAGAAGGCATTTCAAACATTGGTGAAACATCTCACAACAGCTCCGGTGTTAGCTCAGCCAGATAAAACGAAACCATTTGATGTTTTTTGATGCATGCGGCATCGGTCTTGGCTGCATTCTTATACAAGAAGGATGTGTGGTCGCTTATGGCTCATGGAAGCTCCGCAATCATGAACAACACTATCCTACTCACGACTTGGAGCTCGCTGCCGTGGTGCTTGCTCTAAAAATGTGAAGGCATTATTTGCTTGGAAATCGGATTCACCTCTACATCGACTATAAAAATTTGAAATATATCTTCATTCAGAATGAGCTGAACATGAGACAATGAAGGTGGTTAGAATTGATCAAGTATTACGAGATTGAGATTCAATATCATCCCGACAAAGCTAATGTGGTTGCTGATGCGCTTAGCTGCAAGTCTCATGTCAATAATTTGACCATCACACCTATAGAAGAGGATGTACTGAGTCTGTATCTGGTTCCATATGGAGCTTTATACAAACTTGCTCTCATTCCCACAAACCAAGATGAGATTACTGAAGCTCAAAAGAAGGACAAGGGTATGTCTCACATACTCAAGAGAATGGACAGCAGTGAGATGAAGTGCTTTCGAAGAGATAACATGTTGCTCTATGGTTCAACAATCGGATTGTAGTTACCCGTGATATGGAACTTCGAAAGAAAATTTTCGACGAGGCTCACTTTTCCAAATATTCTATTCATCCGGGCAGCAATAAAATGTATCAGAAGACTAAACTTTGGTGTACACGGATGAAGCGTGACATTGCTAAGTACGTATCCAAGTGTGATACGTGTCGGCGAGTAAAGGCCGACCATATGAAGAAAGCGGGACAGCTGCAACCGCCGAGTATTCTGGCATGGAAATGGGAGGATGTGAGTATGGATTTCATCGTCGGATTGCCACTCACATTTCAAAAGCATGATTCAATTTGGGTGAATGTCGACTGACTAACCAAATCAGCACACTTCATTCCGTTAAATGTCGCATTCAATGCCAATAAATTTGCGGAGTTGTCCAAATCAAGAATCGTATGCCTACACCACTACGTCAGAAAGGCCGATAGTCCGGAATGAAGAAGAGAGACGAACAAACTGTGCATCTCCGTCGCCGCGTCTCACATTACGGTGGCATCAGAGATGGGCTTCAAGGCACATCACCGATCAAACTAGGTGTGAGAAACGCTCAAAAGAAGAGTGTCTCCTTTCTTTGTGTCATAACAGACGACTTTTATGGGGTCATTGGAAACACCGCTGGCGCGCGTCGCCCATCAGTGTACATGCGTGACAGGCCCTTCCAAAGCCTGTCGCAGATATAATGACTGATCCGAGACGTCCTATGTTGTAGCGCGTTGGAAATTTATTATCTTATGTGAGATGGGCTTTATGGAAGCTTGTCTCCTTTAAGTAGGTTATCTGAGACGCTCTCTTCTATAGCTCGTCGTGGATTGTTTACGGGCAGGGTCTACTATTAGGAGGTAGCCAGGATTTGGCAGCCGTATTACCAGTGTCAGCAACATACTGTTCATGAACATATGCCAAAATGATCACACATTAAATTATATTGACCAATCGAATATTACCAAAGTGTCAATCATGGTTATCATGTATACTCATTACACAACAAAGATTTTTCATCCTAATTACAATGTAACTAATTACACACATCATAACTTCATCATCTAATCCTATATACCATAATGAAAATTCTCCAGATCAATGACTTCATTAATGATTAGCCTTCATAGCCTCTGATGCTCCGACTGAGACATCATCCTCAAATTCAATAAAATCACTGAAATCATATAAAACATTATCAAATTGCAGTCACATTCTCTTAACCAGTCACATACGGTAGCAAATATTAGTTAGTGAATGGAGGACCGATCTTACTTGTAGCACAGGCAGTTGGTGAGCATCTGCAAACTATCAGCAGAGAAATTGTTCTCATGGTAAAGGACATGGTAGTGAGGTGGTGTGCTTGTTCCCTAAAAAAAATAATTTACATTCCACTGATTCATTTATAGCTTGATTCTAGCATAGGTACCTTGATTCCATGTAGAAATCAAACTCACTGGGATGGTAAATGCTAGTGTCAACCACAGTTCCTGCAGTTTCAAGGGTTCACAAATCAGAATTCATTATATACATTGATAGTCAAAACAAATAAATTACTTCTGCATTGCACATAAATAAAGAAAATGAATGTATACCGTAATGAAAATTCTCCCTTTGGATCAGTGACTTCATTAATGATGAGCCTTTGTTGGACATCCTCAAATTCAATAAAATCACTGGAATGCACGCTTGAGGGCAGGGTCGAGGCGGCGGCATGCTCCGGGGACAGGGGACGCGGCGGCGTGCTCCAGGACGAGCTGGCAGAGGCGCCAGAGTGGCAGTTCCTCAACTCTCTGATGACAACACGCTGGCGAGCTGCGGGGACAGGGAGAACATTTCCACTTACGTGAAGGTGGCGGCGTGCTCATATCGATTATCGAGGTCAGGGTCGAGGCGGCGGCATGCTCCGAGGACACAGGACGAGGCGGCGTGCTCCGGCGTGCTCAACTTTCTGATGATGAAGGTCGGGGTTGACGGCGGGGTAGGGGTCAACGCCGGCAGCGCGACAATGACGAATAGCGAGTTGAGAAAAAGGGATGGCGACGGTGTTCGCTGGGGAAAGGGGATGAGGCGGCGTGCTCCTGCGTGCTCAACTCTCTGATGTGCGAAGGTCGGGGTAGATGGTGGCGGTGTGCTCAGGATCTCCGGTTTATAGGTCAAGAGAGCACGCGACAGCTAAAATTTTTCTCCAAATGTTGGGATAGAGCATGCGATGGACAAAACATTTCGGCGTAAATTGGAGACGCACAAATTTAAGGCGCGTCTCTCATTATTTTGATGCCCCAGACACCCCGGAGTGTCCTAGATGCGCCACGGTGTGCTGAAGTCTGGAACAACATCCAAGACATTCCGGCGTGTCTAACTGGTAACTATGCGCAATGCCTTATATAATCGTTGCATTGCGCTCAACTTTCTAGGTGGGACAAAAATCTTCAGCATGAATCGAAGACGCGCTCAACATAAGGCGCGTCTCGCATTTTGTTTTGGCCATATGTCCATCTACAAACTATGTGCAATGCCTTATATGATTGTTGCATTGCGCTCAACTTTCCTAGGTGACACAAAATATATTCGGCGTAAATCGGAGATGTTCCATTGTAAGGCGCGTCTCTCATTATTTTGTGGCCCCAGACACGCCGCAGTGTCCAAGGTGCGCCATGGTGTGCTGAAGCCAGGAACAACATCCAGGACATTAAGACATGTCCAACTAGCAACTGTGCACAATGCCTTATATGATCATTGCATTGCGCTCTGCTTTCCAAGGTGGGACAAAAGATCTTCGGCATAAATTGGGGACATGCCACTGAAAGGCACATCTCGCATTATTTTGTGGCCCCGGAAACGCTGGAGTGCCCTAAATGCGCCACGGTGTGCTAAAGCAAGAACAACATCCAGGACATTCCAACGTTTCCAACTGGTAACTGTGCGCAATGCCTTATACAATCACTGCAATGTGCTTAGCCTTACGAGGTGGGACAAAAGATCTTCGGAACAAATCGGAGACGAGCCCGTGTAAGGCCCGTCTTCCTTTTACCGAATCTCAGGTATCTGATACACACCTTTCTAATGTTCATCTCTCACGCATGCTTCACATTGCCACTCGCATGACATCGTGTACAATTGTAGGGATAAACAAACACAATGACATTGCAATTCACGAATTAATGGGAATTAAGGGATAAACAAACGAAATGGCATTGCAATTCAGAGATAATTTGCAACTCAATGAATTTCATGTTCATACATTGTGTGCCCTCTAAACTAATTTTGAATCTAAACTTATTCCTAAAGCTCCCATCGATCAATCTAAACTGTACCATCCAGCTTGCTCCCAAACACGTCTCCTATATTGCCCTGGATACTAAAAATATTGACATTCTTTAAATTGACAAATGTCAAAGGAGGAATGAATAACCTATGTTGGTCACTGACACACAGTGTCTAACCTTGATATGTAGATTATAGCAATCATTTTCAACATCGGGCGCATTTGGCTGTGCAGCAAACGATAAACTTCTAGTAGTGTAGTTTTGATTGTAAAACCAGTGCCCCACCCCTACGAAATTTCAATTTATGCAACATAAGAAACCAATTCAAATAAGTTCGGCAACAATTACTAATTACATGAGAAAAATAGGTCTATCTTACAGTGTCTTGATCAAGAATCCCAATGCAGAGTGCTCCTGAGTGATGGACTTTTGGGTGGAAGAAACAACTTGGAAAGGCGCATCTTGGAGGCACCAATGGATATTATTCTAAGAAGGAGATTGTCAGGGGGTAGTAACTACCTTCCCAGTCAGTCTATAAAGGAAAATAATTAATAGGAGGATGATGGTTAAACTCATATTGTGCTTGTTCTTCATGACATACCCCTTCTTTACCGAGGATGATGCACTGTCACTTCAATAAATCTCATGATTCAGGCTTTGTAGAGAAACCCTAAGCAGATGGAAAAACAAAACTAAAGTTAAGTTCATCAGTCCATTGAAGATCTACATATATACAACTATGCATCCGGTGTGCCATATGTACATACATGGGGATGATTCTTAGGCCCCGCCAAGCGCTCCTCCTTTAGTCGGCTACGCGCCAAGTCGATACTAGCCATGAACAGTGACGACGATGAGGAGGACGGTGAAGACGACGATGACGAGGACGACGAGATGACGACAACGAGGACGACGACGATGACGACAATGGCAATGGCGAACAGAGGAGGCAGTCGCACTGGAGTTGGTCGATTAGTGAAGGACCATTGGTCGATTAGTAATAAAGGAGCAACGGAGGAGAAGAAGAGACAAGGGAAATAAATGCGAGATGTGCATTAAGTTAAAGAGCGTCTTCCATTGTCGAAGAGACTCGCTATAATAAAGAGGGACGTGCGTTAATCTAGAGCGCGTCGTCTATAGTCGAAAGAGAGACGTGCAACATGAGGTCTGCAGAGAACTTAATTTCGGCGGCGTAGTACAGATATGCGTGCGGCATCCGTGCGCAACCTTTCATTTCCCCGTGGCGGTATCGATGCGTCGCATCATTCCATCAATGTGTGGGAAACCAACCGCTCCCTCCACGACTCCGCGCGGACATTATTTAAGATGTGCCATCACTAGTGCATTCTCCACAAGTGCATCGCTCACTTTGAATCCTCTGCTTTTCTTTGTCTTCTCCGCCCCGACACCCACCACCACCATGGCCGACCTTCCGCCGCCAAGCCCTCCGAGGGAGCCACCGTGCAAGAATTTGTGCTGCAGCTTCCCCAAGAGGTTCAACGCCGAGTAGCGCCTCCTTATGGCGCAAGAGGCATACAGCTATACATCTCGCGCCATGAGTTCCTTGGGTCTGGGTACCCTTCCCCAAATTTCTGGAATGGGAACCATCGGCCACCACCTCATCGCCATCATGGGGGTGGTCGATCGTCTCGACATTCTGTTCGAGACAATGGTGTAAAATCCCACTTTTTCCTTCATATGAAGTTCAGTTGTAAGTTGGTCATCAACCCTAACGGAGATCAATTATAGCTATGCTTTTGAACTTGATCTCATCAAATCTTTTCTTCCACTCATGCTTAAATTTGCAATTTCAAATAGACTTCCTACCAAATTTCAAGATTTTTGAAGTCCATTTGCAATTTTAATTGAGACGCTTAGCAAATTCAAGCCAAATTTAGAGTTCAAATATTGGATTCTGTTCAACTTATTTGAACATCAAGATTTGAACCGGCCATCATGTTCGCCACGTCTTGCTTGACTTATTCCTAAAGTTTCACAATTTTTGAAACTCTTCTGCTATTTAATTCAGTGACCCCATTGAATTTCATTCAATTTCAAATTCAAATTTGAAATTAAAATGAAACTTGTTCCAATTCAAAATACACTTTCAGAATCAAGTTCCAGATATTTAATTGAGCCTCTCCACAAAAATCTGGAATTTTTGGATCATGTTTGGTAGGACAATTGATGTTGCAGAGAAGGGAAGAGGATAAAAGGAGGCGGGGCCCACTATCAACATGACATACTCGAGTGAACCGACGGGGTGCTCTGTATCTGGCTGTCCCCGCCGATCGACGCCGATGGCACTCGACACCGCGACGCGGCATGCAAGCCACCGAGCTGCCTGCTTGCTTGTGCCGTGGTGAGCTCCCCTCGTCCCTCTATCCCTATAAATACCACCCCTTGGCCGTCGCCGTCGAGCTCCACCTTAGTTTCGCGCCATCGCTGCTGCCTCTTTTCATCGAGTTTTGGCTGGCGATTGAGGCAGTTTCTCACCGAGCTGTAAGTAGAGAAAAGGCTTGTCACAACATCCTCTACGTGTTCTATTTGTTCATTGATCGTGACATAGCTTCTTCTTGGTGTATTTTGAAGTTTTCCCATCGCCGTCGAGGAAGCCGCCGGGAACCTTCATGACCTCACCGTCGAGCTCTGTTTCTAGGCCATCTCCAGTCTCGACCCATTAATAAAAAACCTTTCTAGTCTATGCTCATCAAATTTAAGCCCATGACATGAAGTGCAGCTCGAGTTTTTATTCGACAACCGAATCATTTTTCAATAGAACAGCAAGGCGTCGTGCTCAAATTCGTTTCATTCTTGCAATCGTCCTTTAATCTGGTTAGCAGATAGCTCCTATATATCATAGCGCAACTCCCTGCACAAGGGCCCCAAAAGTTATCAACCGAGCACCTTAGATTTCGAGATTTCGGGACCACCAGTTGAAAGAACGTGCTTCATCGTCAAGCTCATATCTCGCGGGCGTTTCCACTCTTCCCTAGTCCAGATTATTGATCCTTGAGATCCCAGGAAGCTTTTGGAGAAGTTCCTGAGTTATTTGAGCTTGACTTGAGTGAGTTCAAGCATGCCCGAGCCCTCACTGCCGCTGCCGCCGTTGCGCAGTTGTTTCCGGTCCGTTTCAGCCGATGCCGACCTCACCGACGTGCTCAACGCCCCCGAAAACCCCCAGGCGGCGAGTCTTGCCGAGTTTGGCGCAGCATTTTGGCCGGCGGCGAGATTGCTGGCGAGCTACCGCCACGGGCGCCGCCGCACGCGAGCGCCAGCTCGAGGTTGAAGAAAGCCCTGGAGCCCACATGTCAGTCACTGCGGGATCCGGTTGTGGGCGAGGATCCAGCGCGGCTGCGTCGCTTAACCCCGTAGGCCCCGGTGCAGACATGCTGCGATTGGTTGGTTTTAAACCAGTGGGCCCGGCTAAATTATTTAAGTGTTTCACTTTTGAAAATAATTCCAGATATTAACCAAACTTGGAAAATCCATAACTTCCAGTAGAATTTTTCCAAAAATTTCCAAATAAATTTTGTTAGAACCAGCATGAAGGATACCTTCCAGTGGTGCACATGGACTTGTATGAAAATCCATACAAATTTCTCCATAATTCAGACAAAGAAAATGCTTATAGAATTCATTCCTACAGTTCCGTTAAATGGAAAATTCCCAATTTTGGTCAGAATACTATTACTACTACACTTGATCTTCAGTAAAAATTTCAAGTTCATTGGAATTTAATTACTGGGTTGATCAGTATTCCAGATCTCTATGTAGTTATAAATTGAGAGAAATGGAAAAATCAATTTCAGAAATTTCCCCAAACTTGAAAAATCAGTTTCTCCCTGTAGGAAGCGTAGAAAATAGTGAATCAAATTTTCCTAGAACCATTGAGACCTCCTCTACATGATACAACCACTGGTAGCCATGATAGATCTCCAAAATTTCAACCAAAAATTTAGAGAAGATTATTGCTTACCATAATTTTTAAGAACAACAAACTTCCTTGATCATCTCCTGTTCTTTGCAAGAGTCTTCTCTATAGTCACTAGTATCTACCATAAAAGTCTCAAAGCCAATTAAGATCATTATCTTATTTTGATCCTAAGATATTAAGTTATAACCTTAAGCATATTAATTATTTTCAAAGTCATTCATATATAGTATGTGCATATCGTGTAGTAGCTAAAATCAAGGAGCATCCGGAAGCTTTGGAAGTCCTGCCGCCAGAAACTAACGTAGACTCAGACTCGCATTCAGGCAAGCCCCGGTTTGCATTTAAGTTCCTTACATTGTTTGTGCAGTTTTCATTCACCTTAAGTTTTCAGATGTTTGTGCATTACATTTAAGGTGTTTGACATCCACTTGCATGGCCCACAAATCCCAGGGAGTTTTGGGTAGGTCTACAACCCGTTGAGTAGAAACTGCTATGCTTATGCTCTTAGGAATTCGGTAGCAGTCGAGTAGTTGGAATCTACTCGCGAGATAGGAATTCTATCACAAAGGATGAAAAGGATCAAGAAATGGTTTATGAATATGAAATTGAGACCGAGCAGCGGGTAGGACGCAGCGAGATGTGGGCTCACGTGCGTAGCCCTGCTTGTGTTGATTGAGGACCGTTTCGTGTGCGGCCCTACTGGACAAGTTTGAATTGTACCGGTGATATACTGGAGAAATGGGCTCCAGTAAACTGATGTAGCTTGATACCAGTTTGTCAAGGCATTCCAATCCATTTTATAGGCGTGGGTTGAGGGCAGCAAGGTGTAAATCAGCTGGTGGGCACGTCAGTGTACGCCCCACATTGTGACCTCCTGCTCGTGACGGATCGACCAGTTCGACATTCGAGTGTTTAGTGAAAGGTGGCCATATACAACTAGTACTGAAGTGTTACATAGGTACTGCTGTAAGTACTCGCTGACATTTCCGAAAGTGCATATGTGTCATGTTGTTCTGGGTGTGCCCTGATTGCAATCACCATACCTTGCAAAAATAGAGTACCACTTGTTCACTGTTCTGTGACGTAGTAAATACTAATGAAGTCAGGAGAATACGATGTATTGAATTACAATTTCTTGCAACCTTGTATGGCTTAGAGATAGTACAATTAAAAATTTACAGTTTCCCCATACTTTACCTGTAATAGCATTATGTGCTTTGGGAATGTCATATCATCGGCAAAGCGTTTCTGGTTTGATTGTGGAGTCTATGATGTGCCGTGCCTAAGAATGACATGTGCTACTTAAAACATGACTATTAGGATCCATTTGTAGGCAAGTCCTTTATGCTATTCCTTACCTATGCTTAGTATTCACCCCTACATATGTCTAGTGAGACGGATTAGTCTTGCTGATCCTTAAGATCACATTTGCAGTTAACAAGTTTGTGCAGATTATATGACTGATGACGGGTTTGGTGACAAGGCTGCACCCCCTCCCGGGTTTACAGCCGAGTGGGAACCCTGCACGCCGTCGTAAATTGGGTGTTGCTAGTGCGAAGTATCCAGGGCATGGATGACTTTGCTTTTGCATAGCTAGTGCCGAGAGCGTAGCTATGATGTATAGTACTCTTTCCTTTCGTTAGTATTGTAAAACTTCCGCTGTGCTTTTAAATAAAGACTTGGTATTGTAATTTGTTCTTGTTCTCTCCTTGAATAGTGTTGGGTGTCGCATCGCACGACACCACCTAATGAGATCCTTGGAGGTAGGGATTTCGGTCCCCACTAACATGGTATCAGAGCATCATTGGGAACAGTGTATTTGAAAAGAGCACATTTTCAAAAATTAGGATTTGAGTGAGGAATTAGTTATATGCCTTTATAAGGAGTATTATTAGTATAAGATATAGGTGGTAAACTAACTTATGTGTTATAAATTCTGTAACGATGCTCCGACATCAGGTAAGAGGTAAGGTACGCCACCGTAAGCGGATCAATTGCGGTAATCTCACCATGCGAGAGGTAGCATGGAAATCTTTCCATGGCATGGCACAGAAATGTTAATAGGAGTCTCTGAAGCTTTCTATGTTTCTGAGAACCTATGACATGTGGTACCCCAGCGTGCTTCCACTACAGGAATTCAAAGTTAGTGGGAGACCCCATCGGTTGGTGTATAACCCGATAGTATGCATCTCTAGAGCTATTCATGTTCTATGGGAGCATGCAAAACACGTATGCCCGAGCGTGTATAAGCCAATCCGTGCAGGAGTCTTTGCTGTACAGACATAGTACAGCCATGTACCTCGAGACATGACATCGCTCGAGGGCAACTCACACCAGAGTTGTATGCATTTACTTTCATATATATTGTTGTGACTGCCTGTCGTGTTTCCCCGTGCCGCTCTTGAGGTGTGAAGGTATGAAAGGGGATTGTTTGTCTTCTGCAGCATTGACTATGGTAGCAACCAGTGTAGAACAAGTTTGCGAGTGAACAATACTAGGGCCACCTATAAACGTATCCAAAAATATCCGCGCCTGTGCCATTCAACATGGTAAGAATTGGAATGATCATCTACCATTGGCGGAGTTTTCATACAACAATGGTTATCAGACTAGGATCCAAATGGCACCATATGAAGCTCTTTATGGCCGGAAGTGTGGCACACCCTTAAACTGGTGTGAATCCGGTGAACGAGTAATATATGGTATATACTTGGTGAATGAAGCCGAAGAACGAGTACGAGTTAGTCAAGCCAACCTCAAGGCTGCTCAGTCTTGTCAGAAAAGCTATGCGGACAACCAACGTCGACCCCTTCACTTTGATATCGGGGATCACGTTTACCTTCGTGTATCCCCAATGAAAGGGATTCATCGCGTTGGAGTAAAAGGGAAGCTAGATCCACGTTTCATTGGGCCATTTGCAATACTTGAGCAATCCGGACTCGTAGCCTATTGGCTAGAGCTACCAGCGTCGCTTTCAGGGGTCCACAATGTGTTTCACATTTCACAGTTGAGAAAATGTTTCAAGGCCCCAGCGGAAGTCTGTATGGAGGATTTGGAAGCTCTCCAACCAGATCTCACTTACTCTGAGCATCCAACCCAGATAGTCGATGAGAAGACTCGTACCACAAGAAACCGCACCATGCATTTATACAAGGTCTTGTGGGGAAACCACACCGCTGATGAAGCAACGTGGGAAAGCGAGGAATATCTTGAAACAAACTATCCGGACTTGTTAGCAGCATATGTTCATTAGATCTTTTCCTTTTATCCTTCCTTTTTTATCTCGGGACGAGATTCTTTTAAGGAGGGAGGAATGTAAAATCCCACTTTTTCCTTCATATGAAGTTCAGTTGTAAGTTGGTTATCAACCCTAATGGAGATCAATTATAGCTATGCTTATGAACTTGATCTAGTCAAATCTTTTCTTCCACTCATGCTTAAATTTTATTAACATGGGGAATGGACTCCCCAATAATCTTTGATTTATTCTATTGACCTCTCTGCAAATTTTGGAATTATTGAATAAAAATTTCTAGGGCAAATTTCTATACAGTATTAAATATATTCAAATTCATTTGAATATAGCACTGTCCATTTAGGCCGTGTCAAAATATCCATATATAAGGCCATAAATTTACCCATGGCCTCATAATATTCCAAATATACTTCCTGCCAAATTTCAAGATTTTTGAAGTCCATTTGCTATTTTAATTGAGACGCTTAGCAAATTCGAGCCATATTTAGAGTTCAAATTTTGAATTCTGTTCAACTTATTTGAACATCAAGATTTGAACCAACCATCATGGTCATCATGACTTGCTTGACTTATTCCTAAAGTTTCACAATTTTTGAAACTCTTCCGCTATTTAATTCAGTGACCCCATTGAATTTCATTCAATTTCAAATTCAAATTTGAAATTCAAATGAAACTTGTTCCAATTCGAAATCCAATTTCAGAATAAAGTTCCAGATATTTAATTGAGCCTCTCCACAAAAATCTGGAATTTTTTGATCAAGTTTGGTAGGAGAATTGATGTTGCAGAGAAGGGAAGAGGATAACAGGAGGTGGGACCCACTGTTAGCCTGACATACTCGAGTGAACCGACGGGGTCCTCTGTATCTAGCTGTCCCCGCCGATCGACGACAGCAGCGCTCGACACCGCGATGCGGCATGCAAGCCACCGAGCTGTCTGCTTGCTTGCGTCGTAGCGAGCTCCCCTCGTCCCTCTATCCCTATAAATACCACCCTTTGGCCGTCGCCGTCGAGCTCCACCTCAGTTTCACGCCATCGCTGCCGCCTCTGTTCATCGAGTTTTGGCCGGCGATTGAAGCAGTTTCTCACCGAGCTGTAACTAGAGAAAAGGCTTGTCACAACATCCTCTACGTGTTCTATTTGGTCATTGATCGTGACATAGCTTCTGCTTGGGGTATTTTGATGTTTTCCGGTCGCTGTCGAGGAAGCCGTCGGGAACCTTCATGACCTCACTGTCGAGCTCTGTTTCTAGGCCATTCTCCAGTCTCGAACCTTTAAGCAAAAAGGTTCACAATCCTCTCTAGTATATGCTCACCATATTTAAGCCCATGACATGAAGTGTAGCTCGAGTTTTTATTCGACAATCGAATCATATTTCAATAGAACAGCAAGGCTTCGCGCTTAAATTCTTTCCATTCTTGCAATCATCCTTTAATTTGGTTAGCAGATAGCTCCTATATATCCTAGTGCAACTCCCTGCCCAAGGGCCCCAAAAGTTATCAATCGGGCACCTTAGATTTTGAGATTTCACGGCCGCCGGTTGAAAAACCGTGCCTCACCATCGAGCTCATATCTCACGGGTGTTTCCACTCTTCCCTAGTCCAAATTATTGATCCTTGAGATCCCAGGAAGCTTTTGGAGAAGTTCTCGAGTTTTTTGAGCTTGAATTGAGTGAGTTCAAGCAGGCCCGAGCCGCCACCGCCGCCACCGCCGTCGCACAGTTGTTTCCGAACTGTTTCAGCCGATGCCAACCTCACCGACGTGCTCAGCGCCCCCGAAAACCCCCAAACGGCGAGTCTTGGCAAGTTTGGCACAGCAGTGTGGCCGGCGGCGAGATCGCCAGCGAGCTACCGCCGCGAGCGCCGCCGCGCGCGAGCGCCAGCCCGAGGTTGAAGAGAGCCATGGAGCCCACATGTCAGTCACTGCGGGATCCAGTTGTGGCCGAGGATCCAGTGCGGCTGCGTCGGTTAACCCCGTAGCCCCCGGTGCGGCCCTGCTGCGATTGGTTGGTTTTAAACCAGTGGGCCAGGCTAAATTATTTAAGTGTTTCCCTTTTGAAAATAATTCCAGAAATTAACCAAACTTGGAAAATCCATAACTTCCAGTAGAATTGTTCAAAATTTCCAAATAAAATTTTTTAGAACCAGCATGAAGAATACTTTCCAGTGGTGCACTTGGACTTGTATTAATTCAGATAATCAAAGTGCTTATAGAATTCAGTCCTACAATTCTGTTAATTGGAAAATTCCCAATTTTTGTCAGAACACTAATACTACTACACTTGATCTCCAGTAAAAATTTCAAATTCATTGGACTTCAATTACTTGGTTCATCAGTATTCCAAATCTCTATGTAGTTATAAATTTAGGAAAATGGAAAAATCAATTTCAGAATTTTCCCCAAACTTGAAAAATCAGTTTCTACCTGTAGGAAGATTAGAAAATAGTGAAACAAATTTTCCTCGAACGGTGAGAACCCCTCTACATGATACAACCACTGGTAGCCATGATAAGTCTCCAAAATTTCAACCAAAAATTTAGTGAAGGTTATTGCTTACCATAGTTTTTAAGAACAACAAACTTCTTTGATCATCTCCAGTTCTTTGCTAGAGTCTTCTCTATAGTCACAAGTATCTACCATAAAAGTCTCAAAGCCAATTAAGATCATTATTTTATTTTGATCCTAAGATATTAAGTTACAAACTTAAGCATATTAATTATTTTCAAAGTCATTCATATATAGTATATGCATATCATAGTAGCTGAAATCGAGGAGCAGCCAGAAGCTTTGGAAGTCCAGCTGCCAGAAACTAACGTAGACTCAGACTCGCATTCAGGCAAGCCCCGGTTTGCATTTAAGTTCCTTATAATTTTTTTGCACTTTTCATTCACCTTACGTCTTCAGATGTTTGTGCATTATGTTTAAGGTGTTTGACATCCACTTGCATGGCCCACAAATCCCATGGAGTTTTGGGTAGGTCTACAACCCATTGAGTAGAAACTACTATGTTTATGCTCATAGGAATTCAGTAAAAGTCGAGTAGTTGGAATCTACTAGCGAGATAAGAATTTTACCACACGTGATGAATAGGATCAAGAAATGGTTTATGAATATGAAATTGAGGCCGAGCAGCGGGTAGGATGCAGCGAGACGTGGTCTCACGTGCGTAGCCATGCTTGTGTCGATTGAGGACCGTTTCGTGTGCGGCCCTACTGGACAAGCTTGAATTGTACCGGCGACATACTGGAGAATGGGCTCCAGTAAACTGATGTAGCTTGATACTAGTTTGTCGAGGCATTCCGTTCCGTTTTATAGGCGTGGGTTGAGGGCCGCAAGATTTAAATCAGCTAGTGGGCACGTCAGAGTACGCCCCATGCAGTGACCTCCTGCTCGTGACGGATCGACCGGTTCGACATTGGGTGTTTAGTGAAAGGTGGCCATATACGAACTAGTACTAAAGTGTTACGTGGTACTGCTGTAGGTACTCGCTGACATTTCTGAAAGTGCGTATGCCTCATGTTGTTCCGGCTGTGACCGGATTGCAATCACCGTCCCTCACGGTAATAGAGTACCACTTGTTCACTGCGTTGTGACGTAGTAAATACTGAAGAAGTCAGGAGAATATGATGTATTGAATTACAATTGCTTGCAACCTTGTATGCCTTAGAGATAGTACAATTAAAAGTTTACAGTTTCCCCACACCTTACCTGTAATAGCATTATGTGCTTTGGGCATATCATATCATCGTCAAAGCGTTTCTTGTTTGATTGTGGAGTCTATGATGTGTCGTGCCTGAAGAGTGTCATGTGCTACTTAAAACATGACTATAAGGATCCACTTGTAGGCGAGTCTTTTATGCTATTCATTACCTATGCTTAGTATTCACCCCTACATATGTCTAGTGAGACGGGTTAGTCTTCCTGATCCTTAAGCTCACGTTTGCAGTTAACAAGTTTTTTGCAGATTATACGACTGATGATGGGTTTGATGACGAGGCTGCACCCCCTCCCGGGTTTACAGTCGAGTGGGAACCATGCATGCCAACGTAAATTGGGTGTTGCTAGTGCGAAGTATCCAGGGCATTGATGACTTTGCTTTTGCATAGCTAGTACCGAGAGCATAGCTATGATGTATAGTTCTCTTTCCTTTCGTTATTATTGTAAAACTTCCGCTGTTCTTTTAGATAAATACTTGGTATTGTTATTTGTTCTCGTTGTCTTCTTGAATACTGTTGGGTGTCGCATCGCACGACACCACCCAATGAGATCATTGGAGGTCAGGATTTCGGTCCCCACAAATGGCCCAGGTGCTTGGCCCCGGGGGCCGTAGAAACCTGGTGGAGGCAATGGAGAGCAACCTCGTTCACGGGGTTGCACCACCGATGCAGCCGGCGCAGCCAGCCCAGGCTCTTGTTGCACCGGCGCCGGAGTCGCCGCCGGAGGATCAGGAGGAGGAGGAGGAGGAGGAGGAGGAGTAGGAGTAGTATTTAGTTTTTCTTTGTTGTTTTTAGTAGCTTCTATTTTGTAAATATTGTTAATCAATGAATTATATCTTTGTTTATCTATGTGATTGAATATTATCTTGTGTGTCCTTCAACTGTGAAAATGAATGAATGCGTGGTGTGTTCATCGTGTTCCTCAGGTATCATAAGGAAGGATTTGATTATATTAAGGTATCAGGTGAGAATGTGCTTTGAGTTCAGTGATGTGTGATATCAACAGTGAACCAAAGCAAAATGGAGAAATCACGAAGCTAAAGGTGGCGTGAGGAATCGAGGATGCGCTTTCCATTAGAGCACGTCTCTCTTTTAGCAGAGGAGAGGGAGACATTAGTCATAGGAGACGTGTTGTGTTTTATGTGAGTCTCCCGCTTTTCAGAGAGGATAGCGTGTCTCGGACACAAATTTAACTGAGACGGACTTTGTTTTTACACATCTCCTTGTACTTTCAGCCGAGCCATGTCAGGTCCTCGTTGAAGCGGGCTCTTCTCATTTAACATTATCAGAGACACCGCCTTTGAGCGCGTTGCCCATCTTTATCTCTTATTTGGGTTTCTTACGTTGTGCACAACATTCCTCGCAGGATTATTTCAGATGGAGATTCGCTGCTTGTTGCTCGTTTCTGGGAGCATCTGCATGCCTTGTTGGGTACTAAGCTGATTAGAAGCTCCGCCTATCACCCGCAGACCGATGGACAAACTGAGTGGGTGAACCAAGTACTTGAAGACATGTTACGCGCGTGTGCCATCCATCTCAGTAAAAATTGGGGTGATTATTTTCCGTTGGCGGAATTCTCGTACAACAATGGTTATCAAGCGAGTATCAAGATGACATCATATGAAGCTCTCTACGGACGAAAATGTCGCACCCCGCTGAATTGGTGCAAGTCTGGCGAAAGAGTGATTTTTAGGATTGATCTAGTCAATGCAGCCGAGGAACAAGTTCGGATCATTCAAGCAAACTTGAGAGCTGCTCAATCTTGACAGAAAAATTATGCGGACAAGTGGCGTCGCCCGCTGCAGTTCAATATCAGGATCATGTAAACCTCCGTGTGTCTCTCATGAAAGGAATTCACTGGTTCGGGGTAAATGGAAAGCTAGCTCCGCGGTTTATTGGTCCGCTTGCTATCAGGGAGAAGTGCGGACATGTAGCTTATAGATTGGAATTGCCGGCATCTCTCGCTGCTATTTACGACATTTTCCACATATCTCAGCTCCGAATATGTCTCAAGTTCACAGCTGAAGTCAATACCGACTAAATCAGCGAGTCGCAACCGGATATCATAGACTCCGAACATCCGATTCAGATTCTGGATGAGAAGACTCGAACAACACGGAACTGCACACTGTAGTTCTATAAAGTGTTATGGATCAACCATACCGCTGAGGAAGCGACATGGGAAACTGAAGAATATCTCCGCTCCAACTATCCAGATTTCTTATCATCTCATATCCAGTAATTTCTCTCTTAGTTTCATCTCTTCTTGGTAATCTCAGGACGAGATTCGTTTAAGGGCGGAGGAATATAAAAGCCCTAAATTTTAGAGGGTCATCTCATCTAGGAGAACCAAGTTTAGAAAAGAAATCATAATAGCAAGTGCCAAAAATAAAATCAATTTCAAACCTATTGGAGGGAATTAAAAAATTTAAACTTAGATACTGTATATACTTAAACAAAATACAAATCGGAGTTGACCATTGGATTCCTAATATTTCAAAT
Source organism: Tuctoria greenei (assembly GCA_036927565.1). Lineage (NCBI taxonomy): Eukaryota > Viridiplantae > Streptophyta > Magnoliopsida > Poales > Poaceae > Tuctoria > Tuctoria greenei. The sequence goes on along the minus strand of JAYESD010000010.1, from coordinate 55,594,561 downwards.
AGTCTTCCTGCAAATTTTCATAATTTTTGAAGCATGTTCGCTATTTAATTCAATGGGTACATTGAATTCCACTCAAATTTGAAATAAACTTGGAAATGAAATGAAACTTGGTCAAATCAGTGATTTAAGTTCAGAATCAAATTTTCCATATTCAATTTGCCCCCCACCCCCCCCCCCCCCCCCCACAAATATCTAGCAATTTTGGAACAAATTAGGTGAGGGAATTTACTGTCGAGTGAAGATGAGGATGAAAGACCATGGGACCCACCTGTCAGCCCTATCCCTTGGACACAAGGTTCCAGCACCTGGTGTAGAGAACCTGCTGCTATCTCTCCAGGCTACCCACGTCAAGCACCAGCTCACTGTGAAAGCATGCTAGTAGCTTGCCACGGAGGTGCTTAAATATTTTTATCTATTCCACCCTTGTTCCTGCGCCCCTATCCTCAGCAAAGTGAAGGAATTATATTTGCTCTCTGCTCTCACCTCAAGAACAGAGGACTCTCACCTCAAGAACAGAGGACTGCCGCCACTCTTGCTCTCTTCTTTCCCAGACATGTTCGCCATCTTTTGATGGAGCTGCAACCAACAAAAAGCACCGTTTGCTTCTCCTCTCCATTATATTGGTAAATCTTGGGAGGTGCTTTGCGCATATGACTGTATTGGCCAAGTTTTCAGTTGAACAGTGGTGGAGTTGCCTGGTGCCATCGTCGCTGCTCCACCGTTGCACCGACGTTACATCTATCTTCTTTCTCACATACCTTAAGCTAAAAGGTGCGCAAGGTCATCTAGTATATGCCTGCAAAGTTGCTCCCAATATCCTGCCTCCTAACTTCAGTATTCCATGTTTTCCTGACGAGTTCGGCATATGAACATTGTTAGATCTTCGCTGAAATTCCAGTTTACGTGTGACAATTCGTTGTGGCCACATACATTATTTCTATGGTCCCATGTAGCATAAATCTGAGTGGAGGATTTTAAGCCTCGTAGGCCCATGCTATAAATTAAACTTTTCAATTGAAAGTTAATTCCTATTCCTTTTCAACATTAGAAAATGGATATCTCCTAGAATAATTGTCCAAAAATTACCTAACAAATTTTGTTGGAACCAGGATGATCTATACATTCAAGTAGTGCAATTGTATCTGTATGAAAATCTTTATTTTGTCCTCAATAATTCCATGAAGAAAAATGATATTGAAATTAATTACTGGTGCTTTATTCATTAAAAAATTCTCAAATTTGTCCATATCATTCCACATAATTCCCTTTAGTTCCAGTAAGAGTTTCCTGTCCATTTGATTTGATTTGAATAGCCAACTTGTGTTGCCAATCTGTATGTACTATAAAACTCCAAAATGTCCAGAAACTTTTTCAGCAAATTGTACAAACTTGTAAATTCAATATCTCACAGATAATGCTTAGAAAATTATGAAACCAATCTTGTTGAGTCACTCCTGACCTCCTATAAACAGAACATCAACTCTCGGCCATGTTAAAGCCCTGGATTTCCCATGAAAATTCTTGGAAGTGTTTATGTACATTGAATTTTAGACAACAGAGACTTCCATGAACCTAGCCCAACTTTTGCCAGTGCCTCACCCATAGTACCTAGTGTCCTCTGTAACATTTCTAGAACCAGTGACCATTATTTAATATAATTAACTGTGTTTCCATTCACATATGTAATAATATCAATATTGATTTACTTGCATTATTCTGTGCATATCGAATAGTTGTCGAGCTCGAGGAGACCCCGGAGCCACTGGAATTCATCAACCCGGAGACTAACTTTAATCTTGACTCGCAGCCAGGCAAGCCCCGGTTTGCACTTAACAGCGTTTTGAAATTTTATTTGTATCACACTATATGGGTTAGAATGTATTGTGTATTTGGTCTAGGTTTTCTTGGAGTTTTCCACTTGCATGACCAAAGAACCCATGAGAGCAGGGTTGTTGGTTAAGTCCTCGATGTGTCCATGCTATGCTTAATGTTATATTTGCTTTGTTAGAAGTCGAGTAGTTGGAATCTAACCGCGAGAGATTCACCATTTGGTTAAATATGAGACCGGGCATGTAGTAGGAGCAGCAGGACATAGGGGCCTGTGAGCTGTTGCTGTGCCTGTGTCGGTCAAGGACCGATCCGTTTGCGGCCCTGCTGAGCAAGTTTGAATGTGTCGAAGGCATCTGGATATATGGGACCTAGTAAATCGATGTAACTTGTCCACCTTAGCGTTGAGGCATACCCCACCGACTTATAGGTGCACGTTGAGAGCAACAAAGTGTAAATCTGCCAGGGGTACATCCTACTCCGTGTGGGGGCCTCCTGCTTGTAGCGGTGGGACCGGTTCGGCGTGTAGGTAGCGGGTGAAAGGTTGCCGCATAAAACATCAGTGGAGTGTGCCTTCGCACCTTCGAGTGTGGGTGTATGTGTCATGCTATTAGGTATCCCTGCAGGTGTATATCGATTCGAGACGCTGTCCCTCGCGGTTATTGAGTACCGCTTGTTCAATGAGTCATGACGTAGTTAATTATTTGGAGCTGAATATTATTGAATCATACTTTATGGAATAAGTATGTATTGATACTTGTATGTGTTGAACAGGTTGCTCACTAAATTTCAGATTCATGAAGCCTTAATTTGCTGCTAAAAGCTGAAAGTAAGGACTAACATTTAGGCGAGTCTTTTATTGCAAACTGCTGTCCTATATTATGTATATCCTGCATATAGAGTTCAATGCTTAGTGGGGACGGTTAAGTCTTGCTGAGCTTTCCTGCTCACAGTTGCTATTTTAAGTTTTTGCTGCAGATGATGACGTATATGATGAAGAGTTCACCGCTGATGCGTTGCCCTCGTTTGGGTATACGGCCGAGTGGGAACCCCGCACGCCGCCGTGATGTAATTTGTGTGCTGCTAGTGTGATTCCGTTCGCCGCCTCACGGGATGACTTTTGCATAGCTTAGGCTTGAGTGTCGAGAGCTATGAACTTATCTTCCACTGTAGTGTATTTTAATGTATATTATTTGTAAAAGACAAAGCTTGTGTAACACTATGTTGTTTTATGTAATATTGTACCTTTTTCTGTGTATTTTTGGGTGCCGCATCGCTCGACACCATCCAATTGCGATTCCTGGAATGTCAGGACTCCGGTCCTCACATATTTGCTGTCCAATCTCGGAGTTGAAGATGTGGAAAACTTATCTTAATTGACATTCCAAGTCTCCTTTGACATGTTAGTTGGACATGTGGGCTACATGGTGGCCCTAGCCTCTCCGTCATCTTGATGAAGACTTGTTGATGTACTGACAGCTTCTCCCTCTTGAAGATATTCTTTCTTGATCACGGTGATGTTTGTGCGACTATAGGGGTGCCACTTCGACCTTCTTGATATTCCTTAAAGTCAACCCATACTTTGATCATGGATCAAAATCTTCCTTGGGCATGATGACATGGGGACTCCACACTCAAACAAGAAACGCTTCATCCACAAGGTCACTTGCCCTAGGTTGCATGGGATTGGTAGAAGGGTAGGAATCCCAACAAGTGGTTGTGGGATATCTTGGATCTTGAATGCTCTTTAAGTTTCTTGTCCTTGGCCAAGAGCTTCATGTAAATGTTGTTTTGATTTCTTGCTTGGCCATGGACAAGATATTTCAAGGTTGGCTAGTTGAACTTAAATCCCTTGAAATCTCCATATCCTCCTTTATTATAAGGGTGATGTTGATTCACCCTTGACCTCCTTGTGAATGGTAGCCATTGGAGTTGTTGTTTGAAAGGAAGAATCCCCATGGGTCTTAGGGAAATGATTCCCCAAGTGGCCCATGTTGACATGGATTTTCACAAATCATGTGAGTATCCATGGCTTGGATCATCAAAACATTTCTCCTTTAGATTGATCTTCATGAGACTTCAATGGGAGGTGTAGTTCCTTAGCTAGGATGTCCATCTTGTTAAGTGGTCTGCATGCCAAGCTAAGGGAACTAGAGCATTCTTCAATCCACCCTTGAGTATAGACCATATTCTCATCCATGATGAGTGAGAATAAGATTCCTTCAACTCAAGCACAAATATAGTCATGGATTGGGGGAGCCAACCCATGACATGAGTGTTGGGTGAAGAGCCAACTATCCATCCCCTGGTGGAGGAAAACCAAGAAGAACACTTGAAGCCTCCCCAAGCTTGGGGATGGATGACTTTGGCTCCTACTGAAGCTGAAATTCTTCTGCGAAAGGCAATTGTATTGCCTAGTGGACATTTTTTGAGGTACGCCTTCAATCTTCTTACGGTTGAGCATTAGCATCCTCGTTGGCCATCCCATGAAATGGGTTAGCCAACACTACCCTGTTTCCACCACAAAAGGAGAAAACAAACAAGGGTAATCCTATATAATAAGTATTAGAACATATAGCTTAATCAAAAGTGATAGCTATCTTTCACTTCCTTTTCCTTCCCGGCAATAGCGCAAGAAATGCTTGTTGGCAGCTACTAAGAAAAATTAACAAATCATCCTTGGCAACGGTGCCAGAAATGCTTGTTGACATTTCTTACGTCAGAGATCATCTCTTGAAAGAGATGAGGTCCGCAAGTGCACGAAAACTGTCGTGCAACATTTCACCCAAGAGTATTCCCAATGGTATCGTATTAATCCCAAAGTAGGGTAATGGAGTAAAGTAAGCACCACTCTTATGATCAAGCTATGGGATACTAATCAATTATCAAGGCAGGGGTAAGTTGATAATATATGGGTAGTGTGACACACACCTAAGCAATCTATTCTAAAGGGTAAATGGGTCCTAATGGAGATTAGACTAAGAGTTGGGGAATTACTCTTACAATGCTTCTAATATACATATACATAGCCTAGATTAGGTACTAACGATCATGTCAATGGCGAATACTTATGCTAAGTTGTTCAACATATCGGGCACGGGTTTACCCCTAGAAATACTATGATGACTCCCGCCAAGAGCCTGTGGCATAGCCGAACGTATTGGATTAAAATGGATAGATAGGGTTGTCACCACCTACTACCTACCTCTCAATCTGTGGGTCTTCGAGACATCCAGCATTACTTAACTACCCTAGCACCATGGTAGCTTATTAAGTAAATACCTTAAGAGTCATGACATCTTAAGGCAATGACTAACCAAAACATCGTTGAACCAATGTTGAGACATAGCATAAGTTACTCATATTAACATGATCATATCATAACTAATTAAACTATAGTGGGGGTTGCTAGTGTTTGTGATGATAGATTAAGAGTGATGTGGCATAATCATAAAGACTACTCCTACCACATACAAGGAATCCACAATAAAAGAAGAAACGCTTCATCCAAGTATAGGAATAAAAGAAGACTAAAGATAATATTTTTATTATGTATAAAGTCACAAATATAAGAAAAGATACATGAGCCAAAACTTTCCCAATTTTGATTTGGGACTAGAGGCTCTCCTCCCTATGGCCTAACTCCACTAAGGACTAACACAACTAGTGTATACAGTAGAATGATGCTCAAGTGCTGTTGTTGAAGTGAGGGATGAGGGGTCCTATTTATAGCTTGGAGAAGGGTTGGTTCCTGCAACCAAAAGTGCACGAATCAGTCACCACTGACTTCCTCAAGTCGGGAGGAGCCAACACATGTCATTTGACCATGTTTGGTGCTAGGAAGGGGTCGATCGACCTGGTCCTGGCTCCAAACGACCAGTTCTTCCTCCAGGTGACTGACAGGTGGGTCCCATTCCATGATATGGGTGATGCACTGTTGGATGGCCCTGGATACTTTTGCTTGTGGGCCCTTTGATCTATGTGGTGCCACATGTCGATGCCTGATTGGCTAGGATGGTATTTTATAGGATCCATCCCCTTATTTCAATTCAATTCTGTATAAAATGCCTGCATGCACCAATTTGTCCAAGTACAAGTGGAAATAGATTAAATAGAAAGGTGATGTGTGCAAAAAATGATATTTCCTTCACATAATTGAGTTATATTGACGGGTGAATTTGGTATATAACAGCCGTCAACACCCACATGACCTGGAAAGCCGTGGATTCCCTTAACATTGATAGGAGGTGGAGTTTTTCAATGACCTCAATTTTTTCTTTGTCCACCCCTATCCCTCTATCAGACACTAAGTGTCCAAGAACGATGCCTTCACGGACAATGAAATGGCACTTTTCCCAATTAAGTACAAGGTCCATCTCTTGGCATCTTTGTAAGACCTTGTCTAAATTTTCCAGCCAATGATCAAAAGTTTCCCTTAGACGGAGAAATCGTCTATGAAAACTTCCATGATCTCATCAATCATGTCAGAAAAGTTAGAGATCATGCATCTTTGAAAAGAGGTCGGAGCATTACACAATCCAAAGGACATACGCCGGTAGGCATAAAATCCATAGGGACATGTAAATGTGGTCTTACTTTGATTGTTGGGATTGATTGGGATTTGACGATAACCCGAATACCCATAAAGGAAACAAAAGTAGTAGTGTTTCACCAACCGGTCTAACATCTCATCAATGAAGGGCAGTGGAAAAAGATCCTTCATTGTAGCCTTGTTACATTTTTGGTAATCAATGCACATCCTCCAACCTGTGATGGTTTGTTGATGAATTAATTCATTCTTCTCATTTTGAACGACTGTGATACCTCCCTTCTTGGGCACTACTTGAACTGGGTTGACCCATTCACTATGAGGAATAGGATAGATAATCCCGGCATGCAGAACTTTCAAGACTTCCTTTTTGACAACTTCTTGCATTGCAATATTCAGTCGCCTTTGAGTTTCCCTTGAGGGGAGACGCTCAGATTCAATAGGAATGCGATAGGTATAATGTTGGACTAAACCTGTTGAGATCCTCCAGTGAATAGCCAGAAATAGCTCTACGCTTTTCTAACATGGCAATCAGTTTGAGTGTCTCATCATCTGAGAGCTTGTCACTTATGACGACATGAGCTTCCAAATTGCCATTTAGAAAGGCATAACGTAGGCCTGAAGGTATAATTTTTAACTTAACAGGAGGTTTTGGGAAGAACTCTTCTCTTGGTAATTCAATTGCCTCCTGAAATTCATCCTCCTCTGGATGAAATCTTCTTCTCCTTCAATTTTAGGGGGGTGCTAAGAATTGAAGAGTTCTAACCTCCTCTAAAGGCTAATCTTGGATGGGAGATTCTACGGATGTGTTCAAGGAACGCATGATAGGAATAGAAAATTTTCTCCCTCCAATCTTGACATTGAGGTTTCCTTCCAAGGGAATTTCCATGAGATATTTCTAAATGGGAATCCCAATCATAATGTTGAAATCTTGAATTTTGAACACATGGAAATCTAGGATTGCCTCAATGTCTTTGTGTATTACAGACACCTGTTGCAAAACCTCGCATCCTTCAAGGATGTTTCCGAAGGAATATCGGAAGGAATTACATGTTGGTGCCAATGGCACTTCACCCAGAAAAACCAAGAGCACAACAATTGGAAATGAGATTTGCTCCAATAGTGGGGTTGTATAGGACCTTCATTGGTGTCCCACTAATAAAGCATAGAATAGTTGCCAAAGGTAAGGTCATCCGAAGAATTTCGGGTGATTGCTCAACTTCCGCAGTCCATTCCTTGCTTAGAATAGAGGTTAACTCCTTGACCGTCTGTTGGATGAACACTCCATCAGGTGGGTTAGGAGGAGTTAATGGAATTCATGGTTCCTATGACAACAGTACTTCGAGGTAATTCCAAAGTTTTCAAATATCTCCTTCTCGAAGTAGAAGGGAAACGTTGAAGGTTGAATTTCTTCTATCTTCATAGTTTCGGGTTCGGGAGAGGATTCCTCCAACAAGGTTTGAGATAAGCGAGAGATAGGTTCTTCCTTGTCGATAAATTTATCATTGGGTCTTGACACTACTTCCTCTTGAGGGGGCTCATTAAGACGCGTAATGAAGGAGGAGTTTTCTAGAATTCGGTCTAGAAGATCTTTGCCTTATTCCGACATCTTATGGAGGAAAGATCTTCCACCCGTAATGTCAAAATTTAGGGTAGACTCTTTGTTTAATCCCATATAGAAGTGTTGCAAAAGCAACGAATATGGGATAGACAAATCTGGAATGGAATTTCTCAAAAGAGAAATCTATCCCAATCTGCAGCTATGGACTCCTTCTCCATTTGCTGGAAGCATAATACTTCCTTCTATAAAGAAACAATTCGGGCAATTGGAAAGAAAGCAAGACATCTGTCTCGTAATTTTCTCCAATTTCCGTTTGTCTTCTCAACATTGTAGTCGTACCATTATTTTTCTTTTTCCTTAAGGGAAAAAGAAAATAACTTCCATTCGAGAGTTTCTTGTGTCATACCCTTGATTAGAAGGCATGAACACATTTGTTTGAACTCTCTTAGATGGTGGTAAGGGTTTTCACAATCTGTTCCTAAGAGGGATTGCTCCTGATGGCTATAAAGCCAAGGCAAAGTTCATAGCTGGTAGAACAGATGGGTTCCGCTCATGGCGGTGGCTCACAGATTTGCCCTTTGGGGCAGAATATGAAATAATGGTGGGCTGCTCCATATATGTGGTGGTGGTAAGAAAATAAAAAATAAGAAAAGAAGATAGATATGAGGGTGAACATGGTTCGAAGATTAACAGCAACCGTTCCCTGAAAATGGCGCTAGAAATGCTTGTTGACGTTTCTTACGTCACGGATAAATATCCGCAAGCGCACAAAAAGTGTCGTGTAGCACTACCCCTTAAGAGAGTATTCCAAGGGTATTGAATCCAATGAACGTGTGTGTAATCTTACGAACTAATTCACCCAAAGACACAATGTTGTTTTGTAGTCAAGGAAGAGAGAGAGGAATTCGAAGTATTGATTCTAATTCAGAAGAATTTGCAGTAGCTGCTTGCTTCGGGCAGGGTTTACCCCTAGCAATACTAGGATGACTCCCACCAAGAGCCTATGGCATAGCGGAACGTGGAGGATTACTAAGGACAAATAGGGCTGTCACCACCTACTGCCTACCTCTTCAATCTGTGGGTCTACGAGATACTCACTGGTGATTTCTAACCTAAGCACCACGCTTACGTTCTAAATAACAACTCTAGTTGTTTCGAACACAAAGCTACAACTAGAGCCTCTAATGAATTAAAGCAATGAACCCACAAGTAAATACTTGTGCAAACTACTATGAATTAAGAATCAAACTTGAATTGAATTCACAAAAGGCTTACTTTATTTGAGTACACCTTTGTAGGGATACAAGTGTAGAAGAGGGACTTGACAAGCCCAAGCCTTCTTCTCCTAAAATCTCACCACACTCTCCTTCTACTTGGTAGCCTCTAGGACTACTCTAAACCTTTGGAGTGGTATTCTATTCTCAACTTTTGGTGTGTGTGTGTGTGTGAACTGAGTTGTGGGGTTCTATTTATAGGGGGGAGAAGGGTCGGTTCCCTCCACCAATTGCACATGAATCATTCACCCATGACTTCTTCAGGCCGGGAGGAGCCAACACATGGCATTTGAGCGTGTTTGGCGCCAATACCTAGTCGGCCAACTAGGGCGGTCGACCGACCTGGTCTTGGCTCCTTTTGCGGTGTGCTTCCTCTAGGTCTCTACCAAGTGGGTCCCATTGACTGATATTGGTGCTACACCGTTGGATGGCTTCGGATACTTCTGTCTGTTGGCCATTTGATCCATGTGGTGACATGTGACATCGTCTGATTTGTCGAAATCCAATTTTATTTATTACTCCGTGCATGTCTTGGTATTTTAGGTTTAAATTCTTTGCAAAAATAAACACCAACAGTTTTGCAATTTGGTTAGTTTTTACCCCTAACAGGTTTCTCTTTCATGCTCATTATGAGGTGATTTGACGGTCTAAATATTTCACTCAAGGACCGTCAACACCCGTCTATAGCAGGATATCATAACTCCAACTAGCGCGGTATAGGGAAAAGCGACCGCACATATGAAGGATTGTATGCAAAACAGGCATAGCTTCATGAACATAAAATTAAAGCATAATTTAATAAACATGATTAAGCATGGGGTAAGACGGAAAAATCTCGAGTATGGTATTTCATAGGAGGAGGCAGGCTTTACAAGAAGTCAGCCACCTACTCCATATTACAAGGGAGACAAAGTGTACAACTTAGGGTGCTAGACCAGGCTAAGCTGGCTGCACACTCTGGACCGGTCCCTCTAGAGCTTGGCTGTTCTGAGCGCTGCTTCTGGACTCTATGACACACCTTACAGTGAATGCAGTCCTACCAATATGCTAAGGGTAAAACGTACGGAGGCGTTCTATGTTCCAATGGTTGGGGAGTGGCTCCCCATCATCTGTGACCAGGCGGACGCACCTGGGTTGGTAATCTTGTGTCACTCAGATGGGGCCCTCCCAGCTTGAGGAGAGCTTGTTTAACCCTTCACGAGAAAATACGCGTCGTAGCACCAGGTCGCCCACCTCCAGTTGCCTACTGTGCACGAACTGCTTGTGGTCACGTTGGAGCACCTGACATTATCATGCGTTTCAGACCTCTACTTGCCATATTCGCTCGTAAACGAGGTTGATGTCATTGCGCTAGATTTGGTCCTCCGTAGCTTTGTCGTATGCCTGGACACGGGGAGAGCCCATGGTGATCTCTGTGGGGAGGATGACCTCAACCTCGTACACCAGGAAGAAGAGTGTTTCCGCCGTGGCTCGGTTGGGTGATTTTCGACTAGCCCACAGTGCGCACAGAAGCTCGTCAATCCACTTTGCACCATGCTTTTCCAAGGTTGCATAGGTGTGTCCCTTAGGTCCCTAGAGCATCTCAATATTAGCCTTATAGACCGGTACAATGCTTTGTGGATGCGCAATAGATGCATAGAAGACTTGGATGCCGAGGTATTGGCAATATTCTTGGAACTCAGCACTGGTGAACTGGGTTCTGTTGTCGTTGATGATCCTATTTGCGCCCCCGAACCTGCATACAATTGACTTAATGAACTTGACTACAGACTACTTGTTGATAGATACTACGGGGGGGGGGGGGGGGGGGGCTTCCGGGCACTTCGTGAACTTGTCTACGGCGATGTAAAGACACCGATACGCTACGACGGACCTGGGGAAGGGCGAGTGGCCATGAGGGTTGGACATCTACAGTGTATGTTTTGGTGTGTGGATCTGCTTGACGTGGAACAGGCACACCTTTCATCTCTTGACCGGCTCGATGGCATCCTAGAGAGCTGTAGGCCAGCTGTGCGCTCGGTGCCCCATTTCGGTCGGGATTGCTTCCTAAAGCTTCGCCTAGACATGGGGAACACGAACATGGCTCAAAAACTGGATGAAAAGGACGACAACATTAATTTCATTGGTGACCGAGCCGGTTTTCGCCGCCAGCTAGGAAATCTCAGTTTCCCAAGCACATAGTCGACGGTTTTCGATGGATTCTCTTTGAATGGATGCGCTTGGACCTAAAAATGATAAAAGCTCACAGCCACAATGATTACTCTTAGATAGAAAACGAATTTAGTTAAGACCTAACATATTTTATACCAAGAACTTGTCGAGAAACTCGAAATAATGTTGCTACAGTCCATGCAATGGGCTCAAATTCTACCAGCATCTAGTATATGTACAGACGAACCTTTTTCCTTCAAGGAGGTGGGGGAGATAAGGCTTGTAGCATTGTTTCTGTGGTAGAGCAGAGGAAGACCTCCACAGCGACCGAAATTCATCGCCGCAAAACTTCAAAATAACGAACACACAGCTAAGGAGCCAGTGAACAAACTTGAGAAAAAGAGAGAGTAGGTGAAAGTGCATATAAGCTAATCCCCGTGGGTTTTGATGTTTAAGACAAGACTTAAGGGACTAATGAGCATTACAAGTGTAAGTACAGGTGATTGAAAGACGGACCAACATTGGATACACTTAAAAAGGAAAAAGAGGGGAAAAGGCAAAAAAACTCGAAGAGTAGAATTTAGGTTGTTAAATAGTTGTGTCAATTTCAGCCACATAGATTGAGTGTGTTCAATGTGTCAAAGTGTTGAGAATCCCCTAGGAGCTCATAGTTCAAGTTAGAGTAGATTGAGAGATGAGTTGGGGCAGCCCTAAGGATAGGGCAGGACTTGTCTCGGCTGGATGGCCGGACTAGTCCGGCCACATTGGAACTATCCAATATTAGGCAGACCAAGAGTTTTTGTATGAGTTCGGACTTATCCATTTGGGGATGTTCTAGTTTGTGGTGAGTGCATCTGATGCCTTCTGGGACTAAGTCCTAAAGGACCAGACTAGTCCGCCCTGTGGGGCCGGACTAGTCCGCTTTCTTAGACTAGTCCTTTCCTAACTGGAAAAGAAGTTTCTGTGTGAGATCAGACAAGTCCGTTCTGAGTCAGACTAGTACGCTGTGGACTTGGATGTGACTGCTGGGAATAAGTCCTGGAAGGCCGGACTTGTTCACCCTCAAGGGCCCGACTGGTCTGGTGGACCACACTTGTCCGTTCTCAACTGGAACAAATGGTTCTGTGTGAGATTGGACTAGTCTGCTCTGGGACAGAGTAGTGTGTGGTTTTGTGACCGTTTGACTTCAAAAGGTGGTAGGTAACTTTGTGGTTGGTCAAAGGTGACATCACTAGTCCCCACAGGTCGGACTAGTCCGGGGTCAAAGGTCGGACTAGTCCGAACTTTTCTGGTGGCAATGGCTAGTTGTCGGGACCCCTATAAAAAGAGACCCCCCGACCCTTAAAGGGCATCTCTAGAACTCTAGAACCGCTAATGAGAAACAAGTTTGGTTATACCTATTATAAATATGTTGGGCAACACCGCAAGAGCCCAAAGACTTGTGTGTGGGTGCCCAATTGCCTTGTCACTAACCTCAAACCAGCTTGGGTACCTAAAACCAAAGCCTAAACTTGTCTTGTAGGCTTACTCCTTCGGCGGTTCAAAATGGGTGCTAGATAGTGGATGCACCAATCATATGACCGGAGCAAGAATGATGTTTGCGGAGTATGATGAAAATGAAGACCCAAGTCAAGGTATCTACTTTGGCGACAATAGTGAAGGCAAGGTACCAGATATGGGTAAATTCTCTATTTCTCCAGAACACACCATTTAACAACTCGTGCATGTTGAGTCTCTAGATTATAATCTGTTATCTATTTCTCAATTATGCGAAAAGGGGTATAATTTCTTGTTTACTAATGAGGGCGTGATTGTCACTAGAAGAGTTGATAACTCAATTGCCTTCAAGGGTGTGCTGAAGGGAAAGCTTTATCCCATGGAGTTCACCGCAGATAAAACTCAACTTTGCACATGCTTGATTACAAAGACCAACATGGGGTGGTTGTGGCACCATAGGCTAGCCCATGTTGGTATGAGGAATATTCATATTCTTCTAAAAGGTAATCACGTCCGAGGTGTTAAGAATGTTGTTTTTGAGAAAGATAGGCCTTGTAGCGCATGCCAAACCCGGAAACAAGTCAGAGCAGCTCATCCCTCCAAGAATGTGATGATGATGACAAGACCATTGGAGATGCTACACATGGACCTCTTTGTTCCCATCGCTTACATAAGCATTGGCGGTAATAAATATGGTTTAGTTATTGTTGATGACTTTTCCCGCTTCACTTGGTTGTTTTTCTTGCATGACAAAGGTGAAACACAAGGTGTCCTTCTTGAGGAGAGCTCAAAATGAGTTATCCTTAAGAATCAAGAAGATAAGAAGCGATAATGGCACCAAATTCAAGAACACTCAAGTTGAAGTGTACTTGGATGAGGAGGGCATCAAGCATGAGTTTTCGGCGGCCTACTCACTCGAACAAAATGGGGTGGCCGAAAGGAAGAACCAAACTCTGATAGATATGTCAAGGAACATGCTTGATGAGTACAAGATTTTTGATCGGTTTTCGGTAGAAGCGGTCAACACCACATGCCATGCCACAAACCGCCTCTACCTCCATCGCCTATTGAAGATAACTCAATATGAACTTCTAACAAGTAACAAACCAAACATCTCCTGCTTTCGAGTCTTTGGTAGAAAATGTTACATTCTCAACAAGAAGCCTCAAATTTTGAAGTTTGCTCCGAAATCCGTTGAAGGTTTCTTGCTTGGTTATGATTCAAACACCTATGCCTATCGTGTCATCAACAAAACCTTTGGTTGTGTTGAGATTGCACGTCACATGGTGTTTGATGAAACTAATGGCTCCCAAGTGGATCAAGTTGATAAATGTGTGCTATATGAAGAAGAGGCACCATGTGTGGCGTTGAGAAGGATGGCACTTGGTGATGTAAGACCTCAAGAGCAACAAGGCCCAAGTGATGTATCCCCATCAGAAGAGGTGCTCCAAGCACAAGATCAAGTACAAGACCCTCAAGATCAACAACATGATAAAGATCACCAATATCAAGAAAAAGATGATCAAAATGGTGGTAGTGTTCAAGTGGGAGACTACGAAGATGAGGGAGATGGAGAAGTTGACACAATACCAAGTGTACCACACCCAAGAGTGCATCAATATGTTCAACGGGAGCATCCCGTTGACAACATACTTGGAGACATCTCCAAGGGGATAATGACTCGCTTTCATATGGCTAATTTTTGTGCTCACTATTCCTCTGTGTCTTATTTGGAGCTATTTAAGGTTGAAGATGCCCTATGACATCCGGATTGGGCGATATCCATGCAAGAGGAGCTCAACAACTTCAAGAGGAACAAAGTATGGGGGCTCGTGAAAAGACCTAATGCCAATGTGATAGGAACCAAGTGGGTCTTACGCAACAAGCAAGATGAGCATGTGTGGTAAACAAGAAACAAAGCTAGACTCGTAGCCAAAGGATACTCTCAAGTCGAAGGTTTGGATTTTGATGGAACTTTTGCTCCCGTAGCTAGGCTTGAGTCTATTCACATATTACTAGCCTATGTTACTCACAACGATTTCAAGTTCTATCAAATGGACATGAAAAGCGCCTTCCTCAATGGACCAATCCAGCAGTAGGTGTATGTGGAGCAACCGCCTAGCTTCGAGGATGATAAGTATCCTAGAGCTTGCTATGAGTGCCTTAGAGACTTTCTCATTGACAATGGTTTTAAAATAGGAAAGGACGGTTATAGAATCTTTACCAAGAACATGGATGATAATATATTTGTATGCCAAATTTATGTTGACGACATAATATTTGGTTCTACTAACCAATCTTTTCGTGAAGAGTTTAGCAAAATCATGATGGAAAGATTTGAGATGTCAATGATGGGATAATTGAAGTTCTTTCTAGGTTTCCAAGTGAAACAACTCAAGTAAGGCACCATCATATGTCAAACTAAGTATACCCAAGACATCCTCAAGAAGTTTGAAGAGAAAACCAGGCCCATCAAGATGTCAATGCTGATGAATGGATATCTAGACCTCAACCAAGACAGCCCTAGCATCGATCAAAAGGTATACTGTTCCATTATCGGATCACTTCTTTACATTTGTGCATCTCGGCCCGATATTATGTTAAGTTTATGCATGTTGCAAGGTTTCAAGCCACTCCTAAGCAGTGTCACTTGACAGCCGTAAAGAGAATCTTGCGCTATTTAGTTCATACACCTAACCAAGAGTTGTGGTATCCTAAAGGGTCCAAGTTAAATCTCATCGGATACTCCGATGCAGATTCTACCGGATGCAAAGTGGATAGGAAAAGTACCATGGTCATCCAAGAAACAAATATCATGGTCATTGCCAATTCTTGGGTAGGTCCCTAGTATCATCGTCATCCGAGAAACAAATATCCATTGCGCTATCCACAACCGAAGCGGAGTACGTCGCAGCCAGACGTTATTGTTTACAACTTTTTTGGATTCGACAAACTCTATTATGGTCTCAATAAGAACCATATTCCACTCCTATTTGACAATGAAAGTGCTATTAAGATTGCACATAACCCTGTTGAACACTCTAGAACCAAACACATTGACATCTAGCACCATTTATTGAGAGACCATTCAGTAAAGGGGGATATTATCATTTCACACGTGAGAACCGAAAATAACTAGCCGATATCTTCACCAATCCACTAGATGAAAAACGCTATTGTGAACTTAGTAATGAGCTAAATATCCTTTATTCTCGAAATTTGACATGAGATTTTACACATATGATTGTTAGTTCTTTATTCTCTTCAAAATTATGCATGCTTTCGAAAACTTGCCTTCCTAAATTTTCTATCAAATTATTTTCAGTTATTGTCATTGTATTATTGTTTGTCTGCTTGACTGACCATATTCATTGAGAATATTTGTGAAAACTTAGTCCATATGGATCATTCCTTGCAAATATCTCAATATATATAAGAATTTGTTGTCTAGGACCAGACAAATCCGCCCAAGGGGCCGAACAAGTCTGGCATCCTAGACAAGTCCGAACAGGCTCAGACAAGTCCGCATTGGACTAGTTCGGCATGTCATCGGACTTGTTCAGACTTATAGATTTGTCTGAACTTAGTCCGGCGCTCGGACTTGTCCGATATACCAATCGGACTAGTCTGGACTTTTGGGGACATAAACCCCAAACGTCGGGCCCGACTTCTTACTCTCCTCAAAAACCTCAAACGCTCGCCTCTCTCCTCAAAAACACACCCATTGGCGATTTTGGAAGTTCTCCACCAAAATCTTCCAAAGACCCATCAAATCGACTCTTCGAAACCTCGAGAAGTCAATTCCTGGACTTCTCCGCTCTCTAATCCGATGTTTTGCTCGGATTTGAACCCTCGAGGTGAGTTTTTGAGCAAAACCTAATCCACTTGAATCCTTCATTTCAAAGTTGGTTCTTCCACAACATAGGATCCCTATTGGTTCATACATTCTTTGTGACACTTTTCTTGCGATATTGTGCCCTATTATCTAGATTGGTAGAAAAATCGACTAGTTAGGGTTTAACATAGGGTTGTTCGAACAAGTCCGTTCCTAACTGGAATAGTCCAGCCATGGACCGGACTAGTTCGACCTAACCTAGGGTTAGATCCTAACTTAGCAAATTTTCTACACTTCTATCACAATATCTTGTTTGCTCTCATCTCATATCCTCTTGCTATCATTGTTTCAGCATGTCTCGGCGCAACGACTCTCTTTTTTTGATTCGGAAAAAGAGAAGGCCCGTCAAGAATGCTATTGTTGAAGAGATATAGAGCAAGCGGCACTCGAAGTAGAGCTCGCTCGCACGAGATAGGCGAGGACAAGAAGAAGCATGATCGATATGCAGCCCAAGCTAAATTTGCTCAAGAGCAAGCAAGCAGATGAAAGAGGATAGTCACTGTAGGTGAAAAGGAAATGGCCCAAGCAACCAATAAGGGAAAAGGACCTATGGTAGAGAGCAGCACAGCCAAGGGCAAGGGCAAGGAGCCTGCAAAGAAGATTCCACAAAGGAGGGCTGGCCCGAGGAAGAAGGCCCTTTCCAGGAGAGTATTGACCATTCGTGACCAACACACAGAGCCTCGTGGACCTCCACAAGGCCCCATTGGTCATGATTCCTCCCTTGCATGATCCAAACCCGCAACCAGAGCTAGGAAGCAATATTTTCCAAAGGAAAGGGGCTGAGAAAGCAAAGAAGCTCAGTTTAAAGGATCCTTAAAAGTATGAGAAGGCCACAACTGATCATAAGTCCTGGTGTTATTTTCACTGCGACTAGTATCGGTTGGTCTATCTAACCACGAAGACACCAGTGGCACGCGCTCAGTGGGTAGACTAGGCCTATATGGAGAAGACCCACAAGACCGTTAATGTAGTTATCTAGGATGTTGAGTTTCATGGATTAAAAGGCTTGCTCGGTTTCATGTATAACTGGAACTCGGAGGAAATAGCACAGTTCTACACCACTTTCTATTTCTCCACCTTCAGAGACTGCAAGATCACCTAGCTGACTGACAGAGTGTGCTACTCTGTCCTCTATGATAAGTTTGCGAGAATCATTGACCTTGAAGAGTTTTTGAGCTTTAACTTGATCATTCACACTTTGAAAGTTATGGACCTGAGGGAGATGGAATTCATGTATGAGTCTGGCTTTTATAATCCCACCACAAAGATTCTTTGTCCCTTTTTTAGCACGCTCAATCAGATATTGAGAGATACCTTAGCACCTAAAGATTGGTATGTCGGGATGATCCACGGAATTCTAAGGAACTTGTTGAGGCTTATTGCTGAAGGGGGGAGATTCAACGTCTTTGACTGCATTTACAACGAGGTCTTTAACATATCCCACACTCCCAACCGCTAGTATGGATATGCTCCTCTCATCATGTTCTTGATTAAGAAAGTCAAGGATATCAAGCACAGAGAACTTCATCCTCAGATTCCTCCCCCCGTGGCGAAGGTTGGCATAGCCTCAAGAAGGTGTACCACTTTTGTGCCTTCTCCTCCTCTGGCTCTCACCTCTTCCTCCTCCGATGACCTTGCTAGTGCCACTCTCAAGTTTCTGAATTCAATCTTCACCTCCTGTCGCAAAGCTGAAGTGAAAGCTCAAAAGATGACCAAGAAGAAAGACAAGTACCTTCGAATACTTTGTGATAAGGCGGACATCCCTATGTCACCGGAGGCCTCTTAAGATGAAGATATCACACCTTTTTCGGAGCTCTCTAAGGCGAAGGATGCGCTCCTTAGTGGTGTGGGTGGTCCTTCTGGTGCCGGCCCTACTGCTAAGGAGGTTGGTGATGGTGAAGAAGTGGACATTGCTCAAGATGATGATGATGAGAAGACAGAAAGCGACCAAGGCCATGGAGAGGAGAGCGAGAGTGACGATGTGTAGACATAGGCTCTCTCTTCTCCCTTAATCTTTTCCTTTTTGGTGTCTTCGTGCCAAAGGGGGAGAGATTGAGGGGGAGTATTAAATTCATGGACTATGCCTTATTTTGAAAATATGGGTTGTAATGTTAATTATTGCCACTCTTTCTTATTTGGGTTGTAATGACATTGATGCTATGCTATCCTATTCTATGTTATGTTAATCATATTGAATATCACTCTATTCGCCATGTTGATCCTATTGAATATCATTTGAGTCCAATATGTGTGATGATGCTTAATTCAAATTGAGATGCATACTTAATTCCATTTCACACAAGTCAACACTTGCATCACATGTAGGCACCCCACCATAACATACAAATGTATAAGTCTCCCATAGACTTCATTCTCATGCATTAAACTTATTGCAAATCTACCATGCACAGATTTAGAGGGAGCTCCTTATACACTTGTGCGTTATGAAAATAAACTCAATTATATCTTTATCAAAAACCTCAATGTGTTGTCATCAAATCACCAAAAAGGGGGAGATTGAAAGTGCATCTAGGCTAACCCTCATGGGTTTTCATGATTAATGACAACACTTAAGGGACTGATGAGCATTACAAGTGTAAGTGTAAGACCTATGTGTGTTGAATACATTGGCTTGTAGTGAATACACTTGGCTTTGATGATAAAAGTTTTAAATATCACCAAAACACATTTTTATCAAGGTCCGACTCTAGCTCTGAGCTACAGCAAGGTCCGACGGTAGGTCCGGCTTAGTTTTGGTAGCTCCGGTTACTTTCGATGCTAGGTCCGACTAGCTTTGGTCAGCTCCGGTGAAGTTTTGTCTTTAGCTCCAGCATGTCTTCGATAGCTCCGACATGTTTTTGCTAAGCTCCGAAGTTGATTTTTCTAGCTCCGACTTTAGGGATTACTAGTTCCGACTAGTTCTGGTTAGCTCCGGCGCTAGGTCCTGCTAGTTTTGTAAGCTCTGGCGGGAGCTTGGATGTACTAGTTTTTTGTAAGCTCTGGCGCTAGGTTCTACTAACTTTTGTTAGCTCCGGCTCAAGGTCTGGGTTGCTCTGGCAAGGTCCAGAACTTGACCGCAGTGCTTCTGCTTTTCATTTGCAATGTTTCGTACTTGCTTTACATTGTTGGAAAGTTTGCTTAGTATTCTTTCGCTAAGTTTTTGGTGCGTTTTGGTTGATATGCATAATATCGTGTTACTGTGTTTTTGCAACATGCTTATGTGAGGTGCTCACGAAAGGTGTTGTGTTCGGAACTAACTTGAGTCAAGTCGAGGACTTGGGCTCGTATGGATTGGTTGTTTATTCATGTGCAGGTGTTGCTTGAGTTCAAGACATGGCTGTTGACGGGATCCATTGGACTAGTCTCAGAGAGGAGATGAGGTTCCAACAACCAAATTCAGGAGGAATTGTGGTTGAGCTGATCAGGAGGTTGCGCAGCATGATTGAATCAAAAACAATGCATGTGAAGGTATCGTGGACGTCATTGGAAGATGTTTGCATGTGTGAAAGGAGTGCATGGGCGTGGCTACATGGTTCCGAGACGTGATGAAGAGATGTGGACGTAAAGAGTTGGCCGAAAAGGTGCAACCGACTAGGTTATGGACTCAGGCTGCGGCTGAGTCGGGTTTGACTCAAATATGGAGAGATTTGAGTTGGTTCTGATAGGATTTCATGTGGGTCACGAATTTGAGTTGTTTAGGAATGTGGGATACGTTCCTAAGGTGTTTGGAAGTCTTAAGATTGCTTCTATCTGCGTATAGAAGAATCTTGAGCAGTTATGGAAAGTTACGATTCGTGATCTGAGTAGGTTTGGAGTCCTAGTTGATATTGGGTTGCCCTAAGGCAGGTTATATAAGCAAGGGAGCCCAGAGCTCGTGGTGCACGACTTTGGGGCTGTTCCTCTTGTGTTCTATTGAATAAAATTCATAGTTTGAAGGAACTTTTGTGCCTTGTTCGTCTGACTTGTTCCAGACAAGTTTTACTCGTCGAGTTTCTGGACAGCACTACCTTCGTCGGTGGTTTTATCATAACTCGAGTTTTACAGATCCAATTGATGTGATTCTTTTTGGGTTGTCTTCAAAACTTGATTATCTATCATATATAAAAATTTCACGGTCATTGGATTTGTCTTCTATGATCTACACGAGTTTCTTTGCAGCGTTCCAGAACTGTTTTTCCTCGGGTAGGGCAGTTTGACCTGTGTTTGATCTTTCGATCATAACTTGAGTTTTTCTCGACGGATTTGAGTGATTCCTTATGTGTTGTCTTCTTGACTTGATCCTCTCTGATATCCTTCACTTTTGTCACGGTGAAACACATTTAGATTAGTCTCACACACAATTTCTTTAAGAGATCGTTTTTCTGCCAAAGGGGTTGGGGTTTAATTGTCTCCGCTGCGTAAGATTTTTAAATATACCATTCACCCCCTCTGGTAGCTTTTCACGTGCTCTTCGATCCTACAATTGGTATCAGAGCCACGGTGCTCTAATCTTTGTGATTTGCACGTGTTTTTGACTAATCATCATGGAGAAGTACTTCGCCAAACCTTGTGTATTTGCTGGTATTGATTTTCAGGTTTGGAAGGCACGCATGGAGGCTTTCATCGAGGCACAAGGCTTTGCGATATGGGAGAAGGTATACAAGCCTTACGAAGTGCCATCAAACGATCAAGTTACAGCTACAAATATGAGAGATGTCGACAACAACAACAAGGCTCGGAACTTGATCATACAGGGATTAACACAAAGTGACTTTGACCGTGTTGCACACCTCCGATCTGCATACGATGTCTGGAAAGCACTTTGTGACTACCACGAAGGATCCAACACGATCAAAGAGGTAAGGCAAGACATGTTCAAGAAAGAATACATGCGCTTCGAGATGCAACCCGGTGAGTCTATTGATGACCTTTTTGCTCGCTTTAATAAGATTCTCAGCAACTTGCGGAATGTCAATGTTAATTTTTCAGATGCTGAAAATGCTAGGCAATTGCTAAGTGCATTAGATATGTCAATTTGGGAGATGAAAGTCACATATATTCGTGAATCTACTGTCATGAGTTCACTTACTTTAGATGTGCTATATTCTAATCTAAAAACTCATGAATTTGACATCCTAGCACATATGAACCCAAATAAGTCTATTGCATTTGTTTCACAACGTGATATGTCTAGCTCCGGCCAATCATCATCTGGCAATACTCTTGCTTTGTTGTCGTCACTAACCCTGGAGCAGATCGAAAAATTTCCATAAGAGGAGTTGGCACTCATCTCTACTAGATTCTCAAAAGCATTGCAAAATGTGAGAACTAGAAGGAGAGGAAGATCCGGACCTCAACGTTGTTTTGAATGTGGTAAAACAGGACACTTTCGTACAGAATGCCCTAACCTTTCAGGTCCGACCACCCGGGAAGAAAAACAAAGCAAGGTTCGGACCTCCTCTGGAAATTCCAACAAGAAGAAGAAAGGTACCATAGGACGCAAGATGATCAACAATTTCATCACCGCGCTTCAAGAGTTCAGTTCAAGTGACGTGGACATTGGGAGTGATGAAGATGAAGATGATTTGGCAAACTTGTGCTTTATGGCGGGCAAGTCAAGATCAAGTATGGAGGAGGCAGAACACAACAGCGACAATGAAGAGGTATGTCCTACTTTCGAAGAAATGTGTGATGCTATTTCTCGTGCCACTGTTATTGTTAAGAAAAAGGACAAAAAGCTTAGGGATAGTGCTGCTAAAATTGAATCACTAGAATCTGAAATCAACCATTTAAAAACTTTGATTCCTAGTGATGATGCATGTTCCTCATGTGATTTAATATATGAACAATTGTCCTCAATAAGAAGTGTGCACACCTCCACACTTGATAAACTTGAGTTACAAATTGAAAAGAACAAAGAGTTTGCTGCACTTAATGATAAAAACTTGAAAGATGCTAGCTGTTCTACAATTGATTTGCATTGTTGTACTTGTGATGATCTTGATAAGAAACTACAGGATGCTATGTATGAAATTTCTATATTGAACAATGCTTTACGCTCTCATGAAGTTAAATTTTGTTCCAATTGCAAACTAAAAGGAAAAACTTCATGTTAAAATTGCCTTGATCTGTCCAATAAACTTGATGACATGCATAGGACATTAGATCGGTTTTGTAATGGGAATAAGAACCTAAACTTACTGCTGAATTCTTCCAAGTCTTGCAATGATAAAACTGGTTTAGGTTTTGATTCTCATGCTCATGCTAAGGCACATCCACCTAAAATTGTGAAGTCATTAGGATGTGGTTTGATTCAAACAGTTCCTAAACAAAAAGGAGTGGTTTTCAAATCTGCAGGAGTGTTGTCTCATTCGGTTTCAAAAAAAAAAAAATATTGCTTGCTCATCTAGACATGAACACAAAGTTAAATTTCATTATACCTTATGTGGTACAGATGGTCATGTCATAGATTTTTGTTATAGACTAGCTAAACAATAGAAAAGGGAAAGAATGGTTACTAGATCTCATAACTTTCATGCAAAATTTGCTGCACATATTGAACCGAATGTACAACCTGCTATTTTGAGTCAAAAACATTCAAAGTTTACCACCGGACCTTCTGTTTTTGCCTCCGGAGCTACTGATTTTTGTGCTACACAAGTAACACCATATAGGTCAGTAGTCAGGAATAAAAAATATCAAACTTTGACTCATAAACCTGCTGTTTTGTCTCAGCTTTCGCGTGTTTTTCCTGCTGCACGTCGCGTGACTCAGTACTGGATTCCTAAATGCCTTTTGACTAACCCCAGTATTGAGTCATTGACGTATTGTGTTTCTATGTAGGTTACACGTTTGAGGAAGGAGAACATTTGGATTGTGGATTCAGGTTGCTCACGCCACATGACCGGTAACAAAGATTGGTTCTCCTCCCTCTCTTTTGTGTCACGTGTAGATAATGTTACTTTTGTCGATAATTCTTCAACTCCTATAATTTCTAAGGGTTCGGTTAGAGTAAATGATCACTACACTTTGAAGGATGTGGCACTTGTCAAAAATTTGAAATACAACTTGCTTTCTATTGCACAATTACTAGATGAAAATCTAGAAATTATTTTCAATAAAAATTGCTGCAAAGTTGTAGGTTCAAATAGTGAGCTTATTTTTAAAATGTCTCGGTTTGGAAGAGTTTTTAAAGCTGATTTTGATATTTCTTCCTCTAAGCATAGGTGTCTAGTTGCTAATGATTCAAAGGACTTATAGTTTTGGCATCGTAGACTTGGTCACGTAGGCTTTGATCACCTAACGCATGTTAGTGCTCTTGATCGCATACGTGGGATGCCTAAGCTTAAAGGGGACAAAGAAATTGTGTGCTCTTCTTGTAGACATGCTAAGATGGTTGCAGGTTCACATACTCCTCTCACAATGATCATGACAACTGAACCATGTCAACTTTTGCATCTTGACACCGTAGGACCTTCACGTATTCAATCCTTCGGAGGTAAATGGTATGTTCTTGTTATTGTTGATGATTATTCTAGATACTCTTGGGTTTACTTTATGGCGTCTAAGAATGAAGTCTTTAGTCACTTTAGAACTTTATTTCTTAGATTATCAATTGATCACCCAGGATCATTAAAAGCAATTAGAAGTGATAATGGAACTGAATTTAAAAATCAATCTTTTGATCACTTTTGTGCTGAAAATGGAATAGATCATCAACTTTCTTCCCCATATGTACCTCAACAAAACGGTGTTGTAGAAGGAAACAACAGAACCTTAGTTGAGATGGCTAGGACTATGCTTGATGAATATCAAACTCCTAGGAAATTTTGGGCTGATGCATTAGCAACCGCTTGTTATGTGTCAAATTGTGTTTTCATGCGTGCTAAGCTAGGTAAAACACCATATGAGCTTCGGTTTGGACATAGGCCTAGTGTTTCACACTTTCGGGTCTTTGGTTGCAAATGCTTTGTTAAGAAACATGGTAATCTTGATAAATTTGAACCTCGATCCATTGATGTCATGTTTCTTGGTTATCCATCTCATACTAGAGGCTACCGTGTGCTTTTACATGACACTAACAAAATTGTGGAGACTTGTGAATTATCTTTTGATGAAGCTAGCCTAGGTACTAGCTCTGGTGTTGCAGGACCAGATCCGTATCCTCAGGGGGAGGGTATTTTCGAAGATGAAGAAGAGCCGGTGATACTGCCTAGTAGTTCCGAAGGTGACACGTGTCCAGCTCCGGACATTGAACAAGCTCCGGCTATCACCTATGCTGGTCTTGATCGTCCACAAGTCACAAGCTCATCAATCTACGATGAACCTAATGAAGAAGAAGCATGTGAGACATCTGTTCTCCTACGTTGTTACAAAGATCATCCCCCACAACAGATGATTGGAAGATTGCACGAACGAGTCACACGGTCCAGGTTTTGCGATCCAAACTCTTATGCTCATTCTGCTTTTGTTGCTTCTTTTGAACCCAAAGATATATCACACACACTCACTAATGAATCTTTGATTATTGCCATGCAAGAAGAGTTAGAAAATTTTGAAAGAAATAATGTTTGGAAACTTGTACCTCCACCTCAAGGTCACACTTTAAATGGAACTAAATGGGTACTTTAAAATAAACAAAGTGAGGATGGGGTTGTGGTTAGGAATAAGGCTAGGTTGGTTGCTCAAGGTTTCACTCAAGTTGAAGGTCTAGATTTTGATGAAACTTTTGCTCCTGTCGCTAGATTAGAAGCCATCAGAATTTTGTTAGCTTTTGCAGCATCTAAAGGTTTTAAGCTATTTCAAATGGATGTTAAAAGTGCTTTTCTTAATGGCTACATATATGAGGAGGTTTATGTCAAACAACCACCGGGTTTTGAAAATCCAGTTTTACCTAATCATGTTTACAAACTGTCCAATGCCTTATACGGTGTCAAACAAGCCCCTAGAGCATGGTATGATAGGTTACAAAAATTCTTACTTGAAAAAGGGTTTACCATGGGCAAGGTTGATAAAACTCTTTTTGTGCTTAAACATGGCAATGACTCATTATTCGTTCAAGTGTATGTGGATGATATTATCTTTGGTTGTGCTTCTCATGATCTTGTGTCCAAGTTTTCAGCAATGATGAGTTCCAAATTTGAAATGAGTATGATGGGTGAACTCACTTACTTTTTGGGGCTGCAAATCAAGCAAACCAAGGAGGGTACCTTTGTGCATCAAACGAAGTATACCAAAGACCTCCTAAGGCGTTTCAACATGGACAAAAGCAAGCCTCTTCGGACACCAATGGGAACAGCAACAACACTTGAACTTGATGAAGATGGTAAACATGTGAATCAAAAAGAATATAGAAGCATGATCGGATCACTTTTGTACCTCACGGCATCAAGACCGGACATACAATTCAGCGTATGTCTTTGTGCATAGTTTCAAGCTTACCCACGTGTTTCACATCGTCAAGCCGTCAAAAGGATTCTCAGGTACTTACATGGAACTCAAGAATTTGGCATTTTTCTTCCTTCTTCCTCAACCGTTACTTTGAAAGCTTTTTCGGATGCTGATTTTGGGGGTTGTAGGATTGATAAGAAAAGTACTTCCGGTGCATGTCATTTTCTTGGTAATTCTGTTGTTGCTTGGTCCTCTAGAAAAAAAAATTCAGTTGCTCAATCCACAGCCGAATCTGAATATGTAGATGCTGCTAGTGCTTGCTCACAAATTCTTTGGATTGTTCAAACACTTAAGGACTATGGGATTGATCTAGATAGTGTTCCACTGTTCTGTGATAACACTAGTGCCATTTGCATTGCTAAAAACCCCGTGCAACATTCTAGAACTAAGCACATTGACATTAGGTATCACTTTCTCAGAGACAATGTTGAAAAAGGAAACATTGTGCTTCACCATGTAGATACCGAACAACAATTGGCTGACATTTTTACAAAATCATTGGATTTCACTCGTTTTTGTTACATTCGTAGTGAAATTTGGATTATGCATCCTCATGGCTTAAATTGAGGGGGAGTTTTGAAACTTGGGAAGTCTATGTGTGAATCTGAAATTAAAATAATATGAGCATAGTATTTCATACATATATGACTTTGTGATTCCTTTTACATGCTGAATGTTCTTACTACATTACTCGTGTTATACATTTTGTAGTTTTTGCCATGTCTAGTAATTGGAATAATTACTTACACTAAATCTGGTCATAGTCGAACTTTCTTGCTGTTTTGAACTTGTTGCATGCTCACAAATGCTTTTAATCATTAAGAATTCATCAAGTAATCAACTCACATGTTGAGTTTTTATGAACAAATATAAATTGAGAAAAGATCAAGAGAATATGCATGCATCGCACTTCTTCTTTTGAGATGGCTTATCATTGCACTAAGATATGAACTTGGAAGAAGTTGTGTATGACTAAAACCATGTCCTTAAGCTTCTGATTGTCAAATGACATAGGCTTGGCTTGGTTGGTTAGAATAAGGCAGATGCGCATATAATCTTTTGCAAATATCATATGATCTAAACTTGTTCTTTGAAAAATAATAAAATGCATCAACTAGGGTCATGCTTTCAGGTTTTGAAATAGTTAAGTTTGTGAGATCATGACCTGCTAAAATTGAAAATTACACTTGATCTCTAGCATGGCTTACACTAATTTAAGTATTTCGGTGATGTGATAGTGTAAGTTACTTGATAGTATGACTTGGATGAGCTTTGTTTATATGTATATGTTATAATATGCTCATAGCAACTAAAGAGGGAGAGATAATTTGTTTATATGCTCATGACTTGCTGAATACATTGTCAAAGAGGGAGAGATAAGCATGAAGAGAAAGAGAATATGTGCGTAAGGAGAGATAATAAAGGGGGAGAGATTTTCTTTCTCATTTTACTTTTGATTTACAAAAGGGGAGAAATTGCCTTCAAAACTTTTATGTGAATAAGCCAATGTTCGGATTTTAAATGGTGTTGCCAATGCATTCATCAAAGGGGAGATTGTAAGACCTATGTGTGCTGAATACATTGGCTTGTAGTGAATACACTTGGCTTTGATGATAAAAGTTTTAAATATCACCAAAACACCTTTTTATCAAGGTCCGACTCTAACTCTAAGCTACAACAAGGTCCGACGGTAGGTCCGGCTTGGTTTGGGTAGCTCCGGTTACGTTCGATGCTAGGTCCGACTAGCTTTGGTCAGCTCCGGTGACGTTTTGTCTTTAGCTTCGGCATGTCTTTGATAGCTCCGACATGTTTTTGCTAAGCTCCGAAGTTGATTTTTCTAGCTCTGGCTTTTGGGATTACTAGTTCTGACTAGTTCTGGTTAGCTCCGGTGCTAGGTCCTACTAGTTTTGTAAGCTCCGGCGGGAGCTTGGATGTACTAGTTTTTGGTAAGCTCCGGCGCTAGGTTCTAGTAACTTTTGTTAGCTCCGGCTCAAGGTCCGGGTTGCTCTGGCAAGGTCCGGAACTTGACCGCAGTGCTTCTGCTTTTCATTTGCAATGTTTCGTACTTGCTTTACATTGTTGGAAAGTTTGCTTAGTATTCTTTTGCTATGTTTTTGGTGCATTTTGGTTGATATGGATAATATCGTGTTACTGTGTTTTTGCAACATGCTTATGTGAGGTGCTCACGAAAGGTGTTGTGTTCGGAACTAACTTGAGTCAAGTTGAGGACTTGGGCTCGTATGGATTGGTTATCTATTCATGTGCAGGTGTTGCTTGATTTCAAGACATGGCTGGTGACGGGATCCATTGGACTAATCTCAGGGAGGAGATGAGGTTCCAACAACCAAATTCAGGAGGAATTGTGGTTGAGCTGGTCAGGAGGTTGCGCAGCATGATTGAATCAAGAACAATGCATGTGAAGGTATCGTGGACGTTATTGGAAGATGTTTGCACGTGTGCAAGGAGTGCATGGACGTGGCTACATGGTTCCGAGACGTGATGAAGAGATTTGGATGTAAAGAGTTGGTCGGAAAGGTCCAACCGACTAGGTTATGGACTCAGGCTGCGGCTGAGTCGGGTTTGACTCAAATAGGGAAAGATTTGAGTTGGTTCTGATAGGATTTCATGTGGGTCACGAATTTGAGTTGTTTAGGAATGTGGGATACGTTCCTAAGGTGTTTGGAAGTCTTAAGATTGCTTCTATCTGCATATAGAAGAATCTTGAGCAGTTATGGAAAGTTACGATTCGTGATCTGAGTAGGTTTGGAGTCCTAGTTGATATTGGGTTGGCCTAAGATCTGGTTATATAAGCAAGGGAGCCCAGATCTCGTGGTGCACGACTTTGGGGCTGTTCCTCTTGTGTTCTATTGAATAAATTTCGTAGTTTGAAGGAACTTTTGTGTCTTGTTCGTCCGACTTGTTCCAGACAAGTTTTACTCGTCGAGTTTCTGGACAGCACTACCTTTCGTCGGTGGTTTTATCATAACTCGAGTTTTACAGATCCAATTGATGTGATTATTTCTGGGTTGTCTTCAAAACTTGATTATCTATCATATATCAAAATTTCACGGTCATTGGATTTGTCGTCCATGATCTACACGAGTTTCTTTGCAGCGTTCCAGAACTGTTTTTCCTCGGGTAGGGCAGTTTGACCTGTGTCTGATCTTTCGATCATAAGTTGAGTTTTTCTCGACAGATTCGAGTCATTCCTTTTGTGTTGTCTTCGTGGCTTGATTCTCTCTGATATCCATCACTTTTTTCGTGGTGAAACACATTTAGATTAGTCTCACACACGATTTCTTTAAGAGATCGTTTTTCTACCAAAGGGGTTGGGGTTTAATTGTTTCCGCTGCGTAAGATTTTTAAATCTACCATTCACCCCCCTCTGGTAGCTTTTCACGTGCTCTTCGATCCTACACTAAGTACAGGTGATTGAAAGATGGACGATGTAGATGGAGTGTGTTCAATATGTCAAAGTGTAGTATCGAAGAGCACGTAAAAAGCTACCAGAGGGGGGTTAATGGTAGATTACAACTTTTTTTCAGTGGAAGCAACAAAAACTCCTCAGTGGAAAATTGATCTGTTAAATAAATCGTGTGTGCGACTAATATAAACGTGCTCAATTTTGACAAAACAAGTATAGATTGTGTATAATCAAGTCACGAAGATGTCATAACAAGAATCATGAAAATCCGTCGAGATAAACTCAAGTTATGATCGAAAGATCGAACAAAAGTCAATCTGTTCTACACGATAAAAATCAGATCTACAACACTGCAAAGAAACATGTGTATATCGGAAACCACAAATCCAATTGATGAGTAGGTTTAGGCCCGATCATCCGAAAGGTAAGTCGATTGGGGTGGAGAACTCGACGTTGATGATCCGCGGCACTCGAGCAGTTCAAATACCCCTACAATCACTACACCACTGCTCCATTGGTTATCAACCGTGCGGCACACACTTGACCTCGCCAGAAGGCTAATCCCTGCAAGTGAACCGAGAGCACAAGCAAGAACGTAGAAGACACGATCTGAAATTGAGAAGTTGGGGTCTCACAAACAGTAGAATGGCGAAATTGTTATTCTAAGCAAAACCCACCAAATATGACCAAAGGATGCAGTATTTAAAGGCTAGGAATCGGCCAAAACACGATTATACGCGTCCCTAAGGGACTCTTACGGGATACAAGGCCCAAAGGCCCGATTCGATGGCGCAGAACCGGACATAAATATGGACTCGAATTGTTTTGATGATTCCCAGTGACTCCAGAGGATTTTAGGGTGGGGACCACAACCATTGGAAAGTTTATCGTCTCCTCTTTTCGTGCATATGTAGAAAGTTGAAAACGGAATTCATATGCCTCCTGGGCATCTGTTTTAATGTGGACTGCTCCAGGACTCCGAGTTGAACTCGAGTTCGAGTTGTAAACTGCTTCCATCAACTTGTGGACGTCCCAGATGGTTCTCCACTCTCCCAAGGCCTCTTTCCTTCACTTTTTGATCTTCTCCATTATTCCTAATAATAATTAAATCATCACATAACAATCTATTCTAAAACTCACATGCAAAAGAAGTTAGGAGCGAATTCACCTGCTGATTTCTTAACCGTGCTTGTGCTCTTGTGATTGGTCCTTGCATTTCAATGTGTGACTCCGCTGTTGTGATGTCCTCATCATCCCTGCCCCTCTTGAATTGGAGTCGTCCTCCACTCAAGTTCATCTTCTTCTCCCAAGTACGGTCACAAATTTGAAATGTTAAATGTAGGACTAACCCCAAAATCGGGAAGCAATTCAAGCTTATATGCATTATCATTAATCTTTTCAACAATCTTAAAAGGACCAGCATCTCGTGGCATAAGTTTAGATTTTATCAAGTTGGGGAATCACTCTTTTCTCAAATGTAACCACACCCAAATCACCCGGTTCGAGTTTTACTTCTTTTCTACCTTTACTACCTGCAATCCTATACTTCTCATTCATCATTTCAATATTTTCTTTGTAGTTTCATGCATCTTAAGAATGAATTCAAATCATTGTGTAGCATCCAAATTTATAGTTTCAGAGGGAGTCAATGGTAGTAAATCAATAGGAGCACGGGGATTGAAACCATACACTACCTGTAATGGACTTACCTTTGTCGCGGAGTGAACAGATCTGTTGTAAGCAAATTCTATATGTGGTAAACACTCCTCCCACAACTTCAAATTTGTTTTCAAGACAGCCCGCAACATAGTGGATAAAGTACGATTAACTACCTCGGTTTGTCCATCCGTTTGTGGGTGACATGTAGTTGAAAACAGCAACTTGGTTCCTAATTTATACCACAATGCTCTACAAAAATGACATAAAAAATTTTGCATCACGACCAGAAACAATGGTATCTGGCACACCATGTAAATGAACAATTTCTGTCATAAATAAATCAGCAATGTGTGAGGCATTATCATTGTCATGACAAGGTATAAATTGTGCCATTTTGGAGAAACGATCAACAACTACAAAAATACTATTCGTCCCCCTCTTAGTCCTAGGAAATCCCAAAACAAAGTCAATAGAAATATTCTTCCAAGGTACGCTAGGAACAAGAAGAGGCATATAAAGACCATGTGGGTTAAGGCGAGACTTAGCTTTATTGCAAGTAGTGCATCGTGACACGTAGCGCTCGACATCACGCCTCATCTTTTGCCAAAAGAAGTGTGTGGACAGCACGTCTTTAGTTTTCTTTACTCCAAAATGTCCCATCAAACCTTCTCCATGTGCTTACTGCAAAAGTAATAGACGAACGGAGCTAGCTGGAACGTATAGATTGTTAGCACGATAGAGGAGACTCTCTCGCAGCACATATTTATTTCAAGTTCTTCCTTCTCTACAATTTTCAGAAGCATCTTTTAAGTCCAAATCAGTAGGATATAATGCTTTTATTGTTTCCAAACCAAAGATTTTATGATCAAGTTGGGACAGTATGGTATAACGCCTAGATAATTTATCGGCAATGCCATTTTCCTTCCCTTTCTTATGCTTAATGATGTATGGAAACAACTCTATGAACTCAATCCATTTAGCATGTTGTCAGAATTGTTTGACACTTAATATACTTCAATGATTCATGATCGGAATGTATGACAAACTCCTTAGACAAATGATAATGTTTCCAAGTTTGTAATACTTGCACTAAGGCATACAATTCCTTATCATAAGTGGAATAATTCAGAGAAGGACCATGAAGTTTTTCACTAAAGAAAGCAACAGGTTTATCTCCTTGTATGAGAACGCCTCCAATACCAATGCCACTTGCATCGCATTCTACCTCAAAGGTCTTGTCAAAATCAGGAAGTTGTAGCAATGGTGCTTGTGTAAGCTTCGATTTGAGAGCATCAAAAGCCTATTGACACTGTTCGCCCCATCAAAATGACACTCCCTTCTTCGTTAGCTCATGTAGAGTTGCTGCAATGGTGCTGAAATCCCGCACAAAACACCGACGAAAACCTGCAAGACCTAGAAAACTACGAACCTGCGTGACGGTTGTTGGGGCTGGCCATCTGGTGATTGCTTCAATTTTTGCCTCATCCATCTCAGTTCCCTGCGAGGAAATGACATAGCCAAGAAACGAGACTCGATTGGTGCAAAAGACGCACTTTTTGAGGTTACCAAACAAATGTGCATCTCTTAAAACAGTAAAAATAGCACGTAAATGATCAATATGTTCATCATATGACTTGCTTTAAATGAGGATATCATCGAAGTAAACCACCACAAATTGTCCAATGAAAGCTAGTAAAACCTCGTTCATTAATCGCATAAAGGTACTAGGTGCATTAGTTAACCCAAAAGGCATTACTAACCACTCATAAAGTCCAAACTTGGTTTTAAATGCAGTTTTCCATTCATCTCCTAGTGCCATTCTAATTTTGTGGTAACCACTACGCAAGTCAATTTTTGTGAAGATAATAGAACCATTCAATTCATCAAGCATGTCATCTAAACGAGGAATATGATAACGATATCGAATGGTGATGTTATTAATCGCTCGACAATCGACACACATGCCCAAACTACCATATTTCTTAGGAACCAAAAGAACAGGAACAGAACAAGGGCTAAGGCTTTCACGAATGTACCCGCGGTCCAAAAGATCTTGGACTTGTCGTTGAATTTCCTTAGTTTCCTCTGGATTCGCCCTATATGCTGCACAATTTGGCAAACTTGCTCCTAGAATCAAATCGATCTTGTGTTCAATGCTTCTCATTGGTGGTAAACCAGGGGGTATCTCAGAGGGAAACACATCCTCAAACTCCTGCAAAAGGTTAGCAACAGCAGGGGGCAATGCAATAGACAATTCATGAAGTGAAAACATGGCTTCTTTGCATACTAAAGCATATCACATCACCTTAGCATCGAATAAATCAGCAAGGTCAGATTTAGTTGTGAGCAACGATGGTGATTTTACCTTAATGACTTGTTGTTTTTCAGATTCTAGTTTTGATGCTTTGCCATCACGAATTTTACTCTTCTCAAAATGCACAATTTCAGCAGAAGTCATGGAGAGAAAAGTGATTTTCTTTCCCTTATGCATGAGAGTATATTTATTAGTTCTACCATGATGAATAGCATCTGTATCAAATTTCCAAGGACAACCCAATAAAAGAGAACAAGCATCCATAGGAACGACATCAAAATCAGTAAAATCATGGTAAGAACCAATTAAAAACTGTATTCTCGCTGTTTGTGTTACCCGAACCTTACCGTTGTTGTTGAACCATTGAGTGTGGTATGGATGAGGGCGTGCTCTTGTTGTCAAACCAAGTTTCTTGATGACGTCCGTGTTCACCTAGTTATTACAGCTACCTCCATCAATAATAGTGTGTACACGGCATTCCTTGATGACGAGAAACATGTGGAAGAGGTTGTGTCATTGTAGCTTGTCGTCGGTCTCCACTTTGGAGCTCAAGGCATGCTGCACAATGATGCTCATATAGTTCTCTGTCGCCGCTGTACCAAGTACCTCTTCTTCGGTGTGTTCGTCATCTGGATCTGTAAACTTAATAGCAAGAGAATATTCATCTTCAACATCCGAAGTACTATCATACCCGCCATCGTCGCGTGCTATGTATGCTCGTTTGCTCGGGCAATCTCTCATCGTATGACCAAGTCCCTGGCAGTGGTGACACTTAATGCAGTGGACCATGAAGGCTTGAATGATGTCGCCTTGCTGCCCTCCGGCACGCGAGAAGGTGGAGCAGCAGGTATAGTTTGTTGGCCGGCTTTGGATGGTATACTCGCTGCACGGGGGGGGGGGGGGGGGGGGGGGGTCGAAGATGGTGCTGTTTTGGATGGCGTGGGCGTCGAACGCAGCGTGAAGTTGCTACTTGTGCGTTGTTGCTGTTGTTGTTGGCCCTGCAATTCTTTTTTGGCCAACATAGCAAGCTAAAACAATCTGTTAACAATATCATATTCCTTGTAATCAACAATGTCCTGAATTTCACGCCTTAACCCCCCATAAAAATGAGTTATTTTATCATCCATGTCTTCTACTACACCACAACGCAGCATACCCTTTTGTAACTCTTGATAATACTCCTCTACGGACATGTTACCTTGGTCTAAGCGCTGTATTTTTTGAGAAGGTCCCGCTGAAAAGATGGAGGAACAAATCAAACACGCATAGCTTCCTTTAATCTATCCCATGTTGGATGATCAGTTCTAGTTTTAACATGTTCATTCCACCATATGATAGCAAAGTCCATAAACTCACTAGTGGCTTGATGAACTCTATGTTGTTCAGGAACAAGGTGGGCATTAAATTTTTGCTCTACTGTCATCTCCCAATCAAGATAAGCCTTAGCATCGTAAGCAGCAGAAAAAGAGGGTATAGTAAATTTCACTTTAGCAAAAGGATCATCAGGAGGACGATTATAACTGTTATGATTATTACCTCCCATACCTCGACGATAAAGTGGAAGTCTTGGATGATTGTTGTGATCTTCCATATCATCATAAGGATTGTCTTCATGTCTTCCAGCGAGAGGCAAACGAGCCTCAAAAGTATTCATCCATAGAGCAAGGTCACTGAGTTGGCGAGTCATGTTCGCCAATGACTCCTCCAATGATGCGTTGTATTTGGCGAAC
Source organism: Tuctoria greenei (assembly GCA_036927565.1). Taxonomy (NCBI): domain Eukaryota; kingdom Viridiplantae; phylum Streptophyta; class Magnoliopsida; order Poales; family Poaceae; genus Tuctoria; species Tuctoria greenei. Next base: position 55,559,251 of record JAYESD010000010.1, on the reverse strand, counting down.
ATATCTGTCATGGTCTTCATCATATCACAAAAATCAACATGTTGAACACATTCGTCATCATTGTCTTCTCCTGCCATTGTTAGTAGGAACAAAAGACAACAAAAATTTGTTATCCCTATCAACTACAGTGACAGTGTGAAAGGTGGAAGAAAACAATCTCTCTCGCTGAAGCGTCTTACCACGCTCTTACAAGTGTTCTTACCGACACAGCAGGTGGTGTGGACGGTGAGATAAACCAATGAAGCGTGGGGTCATTGCAAAGGTACATGTTACGCTCAAGTGAAGGGTGGAGCTTGGATGGCATAATATGGTGGCTAATAAGCAGAAAATTGTTAACATGTGAATAAAGTTGAATAAGTATTCAATGTAGGAAACTTTTGCTGGTCAACCAAATGTCCTAGGGCCTAGCACAACACAAGGAAGTATCAAGGCAAAAGAAAGACAAAATGATCTAGCTAACAAAACAACACCAAGTGGTGTAGGCCAGTTGCTTTAATATGCGTGATCTTCACTATTTTTTCCTTTTTGTAATATTTTTTTATATTTTTTCTTTACTCAGGAGCACGAAGATAGGAAGCACACAAATTTACAACTCAATTGGATGTAATATGCGGCCTATAGAAAATCAAGAAGGTTCTTTAAAATTCGTGCTGAAACTTTGCAGGCCGGATAGGCTATCTTCCGAGGGGAATTTGGGCAATCTAATTTTGCCCGATTTTGAGTTCGTATGCAAAAGTTATGGCCGTTTTAAGGTAGGCTGTCCGAGATAAGATTTTTTGGATGTTGATTCCAACTCCGTTTGAGAATAGAACTCGCAATCGGATATGAAAACGATCAGGAATTTGCACAGCAACCAATAGGGTGGTGTGTGCTGATTCAAGGATGAGTGGCACAAAGGTTTGTCACCTAATCTAGGGCTGGCGATGCGGGAGTTCACGCAAGGCGGCTAGCTAGGGCAAACCGATGAATGTGGTGGATCGGTTTGTTATTTAGAGATTATGGAATAGGCGTCGAACAACAAGAAAACAAGGACGAAACATGATAACTAGGACCCAAAACACAAAGCTATACCAACAACAAGACCCGACCACACAAATGCAAACTGAAAAACAAAACTGCAGGCACTATAGTCTAGGAAGCGGTAAAAATGATCTAATTCTTTTTGTGGCTTTTCTGTGGACTCTAGGTTTGAAACAAAATTAAACTAATTGATGGAAAACAAAGATACCTCACGGGCAACCTGGAAATCTGATACCAATCGATGAGTAGGTTTAGGCCCGATCTTCCGAACGGTAAGTCGATTAGGGTGGAAAACTCGACGTTGTGTATCCACGGCACTCGAGCAGTTCAAATACCCCTGCAATCACTACACCACTACTCCGTTTGTTATCAACCGTGCGACACATGCTTGACATCACCAAGAAGGCTAATCCCTGCAAGTGAACCGAGAACACAAGCAAGAACGTAGAAGACACGATTGAAATTGAGATGTTGTGGTCTCACAAACCGTGGAACGGTGAAATTGTTATTCTAAGAAAAACCCACCAAATATGACCGGCAGATGCAGTATTTAAAGGCTAGGGTTTGGCCAAAACATGATTATACGCGTCCCTAATGAACTCTTATGGGATACAAGGCACAAAGGCCCGATTCGGTGGCGCACCACCGGACAGAAATCTGGACTCGACTTGTTTCGACGATTACCAATGACTCCGGAGCAATTTTGGGGTGGGACCAGAACCATTGTAAAGCCTATATTCTCCTATTTCCATGCATATGTATAATGTCCAAAACGGAGTCCATATGACTCCTGGGCGTCCGTTTTAAGGTGGACTGCTCCTGGATTCCGTGTTGAACTCGAGTCCGAGTTGTAAACTGCTTCCATCAACTTGTGGACGTCCTAGCTGGTTCTCCATGCTCCCAAGTCCTCTTTCCTTCACTTGTTGATCTTCTCCATTATTCCTAATATCAATTAAATCATCACATATCAATATTTTCTCAAACTCACATGCAAAAGAAGTTAGGAGCGAATTCACCCACTGATTTATTAACCGTGCTCGTGCTCTTGGGATTGGTCCTTGCATTTCAATGTGTGTCTCCACTGTTGTGATGTCCTCATCACCAATGAACGTGATTTTTTTCACAGATGATAGATAATCAAGTTGTGAAGACAACCCCAAAAGAATCACGTCAAGTGGATCTGTAAAACTCGAGTTATGATAAAACTACCGAATCAAGGTAGTGCTGTGCAGAAACTCAACGAGAAAAACTTGTCTGAAACAAGTCGGACAAACAAGGCACAAAAGTTCCCTTAAACTACGATCTTTATTCAATAGAACACAAGAGGAACAGCCCAAAATCTGTGCACCATGAGCCCTGGCCTCCCTTGCTTATATAAGCAGCCATGAAGCCAACCCAAACAAAACTAGCACTCATATCTTACTCAGTTTCCACCGAAACTTTCCATAACATCCCAAGACTCTTTCATACGCAGGTAGAAGCAATTTTTAGACTTCCAAACACCTTAGGAACGTATCCCACATTCATAAAAAAACTCAACTTCATGCTCGCCACGAAATTCTAATGTAACCAACTCAAATCTTTCCATATTTGAGTCAAACCCGACTCAGCCGCAGCCTGAGCCTATAACCTAGTTGGTTGAACCTTACCGACCAATCCTTTACGTCAACTTCTTTTCATCACGCCTTGGAACCATGTTGTCACGTCCATGCACTCCTTGCACACATGCAGACTCCTTCCAACGATGTCCTCGATACCTTCGTATGCATGTTCTTGATTTAAATATGTTGCCCAACCTCTCGACCAACTCAACCACAATTCCTCTTGAACTTGGTTGTTGAACCTCATATTCTCTTGTCAGAGGGTTGTTCCGGCAATTCTCCTGGTACTACTGTTGGTAGCCCGCGTTGTTTGTAGTTTCGTATTGGGTGCTCAGAGATTCAGAACACGATGGCAAATAGACACAAGGATTTATGTGGTTCGGGCCGCCTGAGCATAATACCCTACTCGACGGGGTGTGTAGTTGTTGTATTAAGCCTCTAAGAGTAGAGAGCTTTCAGAGTCAAGAGAGTGAGAGTGTTAGAGGAGCCGAGAGAAGAGTCCCTTGTGTATCATCAACCAGTCCTTTTATAGTACAAAGACTGGTCGTTACACCGTTATCCTAGCCCGACATGTGGCCCTGGCGGTTACTGATGCTTAATACACAATTAATGAGGTTAATTACCCTTAATAGCATGGTAACGGGCCTTGAAAGTGTCGTTACTGGTATTAAGGGCCTTCAGATCGTGTATCATTAATATGGTATTAATGACACTTAATCGGGCCTTGAAGCCTTTGATTGCACCATGAAGGTCCGAGCCGTTAGGGGTCCACCAGTATGATTGTTGAGGTTGAAGGTCTGACGGTTGGACACGTGGTAGCATCGGAGCTTTCCGTCAGGGACGGGTAGGTCCGGTGGAGATGTACACGTGTCGGTACCGGGGTTTCCCTCTGTTGGGGGTTAGGTCCGGGGGTGCCGCATAGGTGTTTAGCCCGGAGCTATCCCAGGTGTGGGATGTAGGTCCGGTTGCTGTATACACATGGCAGCACCAGGACTAATCCATAGATGGGAGGCAGGTCCGGTCCCGTATGACACATTGGGCCTTCGCAGGTCTTCAACTCAGACTGGTGAAGTTCATTTGGTCTTTTTGAAGTCCCAAGGGGTATACGGTACGCAGGGTACCGATAGTGGCCCCCAGGGCCCACCTCTGGGAGAAACCTTTTGAATGAAGTCGTTCTGCTGGAGGTGGGTCCATCCTTCGATTTTTGAGTTGTGTCTTTAAGTGTCTTCAGATGTGCCCTTGGCGATAGTTCGCAGTTAAACCAAAGCCGCGTGGCATATCCAGAATGCGGCAAATGAGATCTAAGCGTGCGGATCTCACGCAATTGAAGGTCTCCAGTTCCCTCGGGCTTCGTGCAAGGGTCTACAAAAACCATATCGGTTCCGCACGCTCTGTCAGGCCGCCACCCTTGGGCTTCCCGCCTTTCATGATGACAATCGTTCGCCTTGGGTAAGGACCTCGACTTGATCGTCGGGGTGGCCCCGTGCCTCCTTGTCATTGGCAAGGTGAAGTTTTTGAATCGTATTGTCGACTCCTCTGCGGTTCCCATCCAAGCGTTGCGGGGGCTTACTTAAGAAGGAAAGTGCGCACCATTTGGGGATTCTTTACGCCTTCATCTGAACTTGCGTTCAAATACTCTAAACTTTTGCTCGCTTTTCCTCTCTCACCACGCTGTGTTGCGATGAAGTTCGGACTCCCCAAGAGCCACATCGAGAGCAAGAAGGAGTTGTCTAGGGTCCGGACATATATGGGATGGTCCACTGACTCCTTCGACAATGAAATTCGCTGCGGCAAGCTTCCCTTTGAGAAGGAGCAAGCCGGAGATATGGTGTACTTCCTTGGGTACACCATGGCGGGTTTGATCCCACCTTTCTCCACTTTCTTTCTAATGCTGCTTGATTTCTATGCTCTGCAGCTCCACCATCTGGGCCCCCACTCAATCTTGCTTGTGGCGACTTTCATCCACTTTTGCGAGATGTGGGTGGGCGTGCCCCCTTGCATGGAGTTGTTCTGGACTTTCTTCACTATCCACCCGACCGGGAAGAGTGACGCGTTCATCGGCTTCTACTACTTCGTGAAGCAGAAAAACTCTCCCCTCAAGTACTTGAGGTCCATCCCTTCCGGCAAGTGGGCCGACTATAAGAAAGACTGGATGGTCATGACTGCCGAGGGACACGAGAGGCTGGAGCTACCTGAAGGCCTTCCTCGCGTTGACACCAACACTTGGAGTGACGTGCTAGAGCTGTCGAGGGAGTATAGGCCCATCCTGGACAGAATCCAGGAATGTGTTGAAGGTGGGGTGACCCCGCAGATGGTCTTCGGCAACATCATGACGAACAGGTGGGCCCTGATGAGGGCTAGGAGCCGGCCTGCCTGGGCCTTCAACAGTGAGATGGACACCAACCGCATTGAGGATGGCTTGGACACCAACTTGACCGGTGAATCCTTGAAGACCCATCTCAAGAAGTTCCATCCTGGGAACATCGGCCCTTGCAACGTGTCTCAAATGGCGGCCTTCCTGCCTCTGAATATGATACCAGAGGAGTGCAGGGAGCTCCGGAGGAAGATGCCGCTGTTGGACGACATGGGCCTGGTGGAGAGGCGATCAACCTCCGGGGTGGCAATCCCCGGAGCTTCTGAAAGTGGCTCCGCTCCCGCCCCAAAGCCAAGAACCAAAGAATTAGGCAAGGGCAAGGAGTTGGCCGAGCCCTCGAGCCACAAGAGGAAGCTGAAGCATGCTGACGGAGGCCCATCAGACCTGCTCCTTCCACGATGGCTCCTTCTCCCCGACAGAGGATGTCTTCGGTGGCGGCAACCACACCAGTGTTGGCATCTCCCCGGGGTGCTAGCTCCAGCCATGTGGCTCCAATACCAGGGCCTGTTGAGGGCTCCGGTTCCGAGGTTCCTTCTCGACCGAGGGGGGCCTCAACCGAGGTGACCCCGACGGCAGCAGCAAGCTCTGGGGAACCTTTCGGAGCTCCACGCCAGTGGCGACAGGGTCCAGCCCCGAGCGTCCGAGGAAGAGGTTCTGCGCTAGATGGAGCGGAAGCCTTCAGAGGTAAATTTGGTTTTTTACCTCAGTTGGTTATTTTTTTGTGATTGTGTTTTGAGTTTCTTCGTCCTTCATCCATAGAGTGCCCAAGAAAGGGGCTGAAGCTCCGGTTCCTGCAGCAGCAGCTGAGGCTGCGCAAGCAGAGGCTCCGGCTCCAATCGCAGCGCCGCCCCAAGAGGTGGCTGAGGCTGCAACAGCTCCAACGCCGGCTGTCGTGGTCTTGGACCTCGACTCATCCCCAAAAGCTCTCGTGGTAGCGCTGGACCATGGGAATGAAGATGTACCAGTGGCACCAGCCCCGGAGGTTGAAGCTCCGGGTTTGGATGTTGAGATGACAGACGCTCCGGCCTCAGAGCCGGAGGTAGCTGCAGTCCCGGCCCTAGGGCCGGACATTGTTGAAGCCCCAGCAGTGGAGCCGGTGGTTGATGAGGCCCCGGCGATAGAGCCGGGTGTTGATGAAGCCCCGACAGTAGAGCCGGTGGCTGATGATGTTCTGGCGCTTGAGCCAGTCGTCGAAGAAGTTTTGGCGCCTGAGGTGGTTGTCGAAGAATTTTTGGCGCCTGAGCCGGTTACTGCAGAAGTGCCGGCGCCCGAGCCCATGACGGTCGAAGCGCCAGCGCTTGAGCCGGCGGCGAACGAGGCGCCAGCGTTGGAGCCGGAAGTGGCTTCAGCTCTGGCCAAACCTTCAGCGCCTGCCCAGGAGGTGGTGGTCTTGGAGGTGCCCGCGCCTGAGCCAGGGTGCCTGGATGAAGCTACCGGCCCGCCGCCTGAGGGGCCAGTTGTTGATGACCTGGCGGCGGGACCTTCGGAGCCAACTCTGGAGGTCGAAACTTCTGTTGCAGGACCTTCCTCGGCGGCGGCCGAGGCTATCCCGGAGGACGGTCCTAGTGTCATGGAAGCTCAGGGGACCGCTCTTGTAGAGTGGGACACGATTTTTGTCACGTAGAACTCGCTGGAGCCACCGGAGAGGACCCCGGCAGGTCCGGACCCGATCCCTCTGTTGTTGTCTATTGACAATGCCTGCTCCAGTCTTCGTCAGGTCCAGCTAGCTTTTTACCACGAAAGCAAGGCCCTCGAGGAGGAGCGCCAAACTCTTAGGAGGTGGTGCAACCGGCTCCAATTCGAGACCAAGCTGGCGCAGTCGAGGCTGGCTGACGACAAGGAGTGGGTGAAGAATGAGCAGGTCCGGTTGGAGTACTGGGGTAAGCTGCTAGACGAGAGGGAAATCATGGTCTCGCGGAGCGCACCAAGAAGTTGGATGAGCACTGCGAGAAAGAGGAGGAGAAGGCCTGACAGCGAGGACAGGACCTCCAAAAGAGGGAGGATGAAATTGTTGCCGGGGAGAAGAAGGTGTCGGGCTGGGAGAAGGACCTGGTCGATCGGCAGAACATGATCCACCTCCTGGAGGAGGAGCTCAGTAAACTTGAAAGGCATGTTGCTGAAAAGATTCAGCGGAACGCCAAAGAGGTTGAGCGCCTTGCCCGTGAGAATTCGGAGCTTGCGGCGACCAGAAGATCCTTGGAGGAGATGCGAGGCTCGAGGGCTGCGGAGTCCCAAAAAGTTTGGGACTTCCAGGGCAAAGCTAACGACGCGCTGACGCAAATGGGTTTTAGTTCCGTGCGTCCGGATGATCCGGAGCCGCAGCTGGACCAAGCGTTGCGGGCGTTGAGTTCGGCAGGTAACAAGCTCACCAAGATGGGCGATGTCATCGTGGACCAGCTGGAAACCGAGGGACAATCCCTAGTGAAGAACGTTGCAGAATACGTGCTGATGTGCGACACAAGCTGGGACCCTCAGTTTCCACTGGACCCGGTACTTGAAGGCCCCATCAACGGAGAGGGAGAAGCCGCCCAAGCCAGCGTGTTGGAGGTTGCCCAGAAGGTCGCCTTGTTCTTGCATAGGGTCTAGGACTATCTCTTTGTAGCTCCCGATTGTATCCTCTCTTCTTTTTTCTCCAATTTTGTAATCTCTTGTCTCCAGATGAATGAAATCCAAGTTTTTATGAATTTCATTTTTTGTCATCAACATCTTTGTCTCACTTGGCCCCCTGGTAGATGTACACAATTTGATTGTGAACATGTACCAAGAGGATATAACAGTTGTTGAAGACATGTGTGCTTTGAACCTGTAGAGCGTAGGTCCGATGTCTTCGATAGTAGAGGCCCCCTAATGTTGTCGGAGCTTATTAGCTCTGGCAGTGACCATCGTCGGAGCTTAGTAGCTCCGGCAGCAGTCTCCATCAACACGTAGAGCATCGATGGTTAGTCCTCTTGGGTGTCGGAGCTTGGTAGCTCTGGCAGTGACCTCTGTCAACACGCGGTGTGTCGACAGCAGACCCCACTATAGAGTCTTCCCAGCATCTTTTCTTCACGTTTACGGCTGGCCCCCTGGCTTTACCGGAGCTTAGTAGCTCCAGAGACGCTCGCTATCAATGTTTGGAACATCGACAACAAGCCACCTTAGGGGATGTCAGAGCTTTGGTAGCTCCGGTCATTCACCATCATCATGAAATTTTTATTTTTCCTGCACACTAAAGTCAAGAAAAACAGTAAAATCCATTCCCTATCTATAACCCAATTGCGACTTACTATTCCCGAGAATTTTTTAGGTCGTACGCAATTGTAAATACAATCATGTGCACTGGCTTGTTTCTTCCAGGTTTGACCATTTCTGGACTCACCTTACTTTGGCAGCCGGGGTGTAGGTAGAGTGGCGTACTTAGGGTGCATGACCAGGATAAGTCGATAGCACACTCCAGCCCTAGATTGGCTTGGCAGCATTCAGACGAGTAGACCATTAACAATGTTTGGAATCGGAAGAATAGACAATGCAACTCGAATAATACATGAATTGGTCGAGATAAAGTTTCTTAAGAATTGCACAACTTTGTTATAGAAAAGAAAGAGAAAAATAAAAAATATTGAGCCTGTACAGAATAAATGCACGTGGAGTCCATTTCCACACAATGATGTCTCCCATTATAGGTCCAGGGTACAGGGGAAACAAGTACACTCTTAGGGTACGGAACCAGACTAAGTGAGTTTCGTTTCTCGTTTGACCCAAGGTAGGTAGCCATACTTTTAGTTCTGAGACTGTGACAAGTGTTGCCTGAACTTTGCGGACCTTCCGGGGAAGGTCCGGCTGTTCTCCTGGAGGAGCTACCAGGCTCTGTAAAATGACTCTATAACATACATCACATGTAAATACAGACTCACCTCTGTGATATTAAGCGTAGAACTTACGGAGGTGCTCAATGTTCCAAGGATTAGGGAGCGGTGTCCCATCCTCGGTTGCCAAGCGAACGCATCCGGGACGGGATACTTTGATCACTCGGAAGGGTCCCTCCCAGCTGGGGGAAAGTTTGTTTAACCCTTCTCTGGATTGTATTCTCCGTAGCACCAGATCACCTTCCTTGAGCTGTCCGCTATGAACATGCCGTTGGTGATAGCGCCGAAGAGCTTGGCGGTATCGGGCATTCCGAACAACTGCTCGGCACCTTCCCTCTTCAAGGAGGTCAAGGTCTTCACGCCAGAGCTGATCCTGTGTGGCATCGTCGAAGGTCCGGACCCGGAGCAACCCCAAGGTGATTTCCAGAGGAAGGACTGCTTCAGCTCTGTACACCAGGAAGAAGGGTGTCTCTCAAGTTGACCGGTTTGGAGTTGTCCTGTTGGACCACAGTGTGTGCGGAAGCTCTTCGATCCAGTTGGCTCCATGTTTTTGCAGGCGCTCATATGTGCACGTCTTGAGTCCTTTTAGGATTTATGCATTTGCTCTCTCAGTTTGGCCATTGCTTGCCGCGTGAGCTACGAAAGCATAGCTGACTTGGATGCCGAGGTCTTCGCAATATCCTTGGAATGCAGAGCTTGTGAACTGCGTCCCATTATCAGTTACGATCTTGTTTGGGACTCCAAATCTCCATATGATGAACTGCAAGAAGTTGATAGCTGATTGCTTGTTTATTGTCACAACTGGAGTTGCCTCCAGCCATTTGGTGAATTTGTCAATGGCAACGTACAGGAACTTGTAACCTCCAACGGTTCTTGGGAAAGGCCCTAGGATATCCATCCCCCACACAGCGAAAGGCCATGTAGAAGGTATCATTTGTAGAGGCTGAGCTGGTGTGTGAATTTTCTTTGCATGGAACTGGCATGCTTCACATTTCTTCACTAGCTCAGTTGCATCCTGGAGCGCTGTAGGCGAGTAGAAGCCATGCCGGAAGGCTTTACCGACCAACGTGCGAGAAGACGCCTGGTTCCCACACTCGCCTCCATGGATTTTTGCGAGGAGCTCACAACCTTCTTCCCTTGTAATGCACCGCATTAGGACGCCATTGGCACCACACCGGTAGAGATCCCCTTCTACCAGTGTGTATCTTTTAGCCAATCTAACTATCCGGTCAGCGGATACATTATCTTCAGGAAGGAAATTGTCTTTCAAGTAGCTCTGGATCTCCGAGATCCATGCATTGATGCTAGCTTCAGGATTTGAGTCTTGCGTGCTGGGTTGCTCGGAGCTTCCTACAGCACCTACAACCTTTGATGGACGCCATGGTAACAAGGCCATCGGGACCGCCAGCTTCGAGGTGCTGGTCTCGCCCCCTTCGCTCAGTTTGGCAGGCTGAGCTGTAGATTTAGACAACCTCCGAACGAAGGTTCCGACGGGAGCCGGAGCCCCGGTTGAAGCTTTCGTCGAGAGTTCATCAGCTTCAGCGTTGTTGAGACGCTGGACATGGCAAAGATCCAGGACGTCGAAGTCCTTCCGAAGCTTCTGGACTTCAAGTAGGTATGCAGCTTGTTGAGGGTTGTTGCAGCAACATTCACCTTTGACTTGTTTTACAACATGTTGTGGATCCCCTTTACCAACAGCTGCTTGACACCATATGATAGTGCCACCTTGAGTCCATAAATTAGTGCTTCATACTCCGCCATGTTGTCAGTCGACTTGAAGTCAAGATGCACCATGTATTTAACCTTCTCCCCGGTCGGAGCGAGGAGAAGGACTCCAGCTCTGGCTCCCTACTTCTGCATGGAGCCGTCGAAGTAGAGAGTCTAGTGAGGCTCAATGAAGACCAGAACCTTGGGTTCCGACTTCTGCTCACTGGGGGCCCCAGGATTTGATGGAGAGGGGGTCCATTCCGCCACTAAGTCTGCCAATGCTTTACTCTTGATCGCTTGTCTTTGAACGAATTCAAGGTCGAACTCGACTAATTCTGCTGCCCACTTTGCAATGTTCCCAGTGGAATTGGGGTTATGCAATATTGCACGTAGTGGATAAGAAGTTAGCACTAAAATCTTGTGAGCTTGGAAGTAGTGTCGGAGCTTCCTAGAGGCAATAAGAACTGCGTGGAGCAGCTTATGCACCTCTAGGTACCGAGTTTGGCGTCATGGAGTACTTCACTGATGAAGTACACTGGGCGCTGAACCGTCTAGACCCTCCCGAAGGGGCCCGGAGCTTCCTCCTTATCTACCCGGACCCTCCGGAGGGGTCCGGACCTTGTTCGAGGAATCCTGGATTCCGGTTGAAGGAACCCGGAGCTTCTTGTGAAGTGACCCAGACCTTCCCAGAGTGGTCCGGATATTGTTGCTCAGTAGCAATGAATCCTTCATTTGAAGGAAGTGGATCCTTCGGCGTCTCGCCTTGAGGATCCGGGTTTGGGAGCTGGGACCCAGACTCGACTTCAGGTAGCTCCGGACCCTCCAGAAGGGGTCGGGATTCCTGAACTGGAGATGGTTCTGGTCTTTCCACAACTAGGACCATGCTGACAACTTCGTCAGTTGCCGAAATGTAAAGCAAGAGTGGCTCACCAAGGTTCGGAGCTACCGAGGTTAGTAGGGTGGTGACGAGTTGCTTCAGCTCCTGGAATGCCTTTTCTGCTTCTTCGGACCATTGGAATGGTCCGGACTTCCTCAATAGCTTGAAGAAGGGTAGCGCCCATTCCGCCAGTCTTGAGATGAACTGGCTGAGGGCAGCTAGACATCCAGTCAGCTTCTGGTGGCCGCATGTCTTCAATAGCTTTTATCTTCGCCGAATTTGCTTCTATTCCTCGGTGGTTCACCAAGAAACCAAGAAGTTTTCCGGAGCTAACCCCGAAGACACACTTGTCCCGATTCAGCTTCGTGTAAGTGACTTGCAACTTGTCGAAGACAGCTTGCAAGGTGTCAAGGAATGACTCCTTGTTCTTGATCTTGACGGCGATGTCATCGACACACTTCCACTATGCCTCTGATGAGCTCTCCAAAAGTTTTGTACATAGCTCGTACAAATGTTGAAGCAGCATTCTTGAGACCAAATGGCATGGCAGTATAACAATATAATCCATCTACTGTGATGAAGGAAGTATGCTCTTCATCTTCCCTAAACATTCTGATTTGATGATACCCAGAATATGCATCTAGGAAACAGAGTAATCCACACCCGGAGGTGGAATCCACTATCTGATCTATTCTAGGTAGTGGGAATGGATCTTTTGGACATGCCTTATTTAGTGTAGTGTAGTCGATACACATCTGAAGCTTCCCACCGGCCTTGGGTACAACGACTGGGTTTGCCATCCATTTTGGGTGGAAGACTTTTTGGATGAATCCAGCTTCGAGCAACTTCTTCACTTCTTGACGTATGAAGTTTTGTCGCTCTACAAATTGCTTCTGAGGCTTCTGGTGTACAGGCCGAGCGTCGGGATAAATCTTCAGATTGTGCTCGATTACTTCCCTAGTGATCCCAGGCATTTGTGATGTTTGCCACGCAAACACATCAACATTAGCCCGGAGGAAAGTGATGAGCATGAGTTCGTATTTGTTGTTCAGACCTCCCGATATACAGGTGATCTAAGCAGCGTCAGAACTGATTTGGACGACTTTGATGGGAATCTCGGTGTCGCCGCTTGGTTGCACGCGAGGTGCGGAGGTTGAGCCTCGATGACGAATGCTCGAGGGTTTCGGAGCTTGCTCCTTTCTGGATTCTTCCTCCTGCGCTGTAGCAAGCACGTGATGTTCTTCCAGAGCTGCCACTCTGGCGGTGCGATCTCCACGGATCCGGAAAACACCAGCTGGTGTTGGCATCTTCAACACCAAGTAGCCATAATGAGCAGCAGCCATGAACTTGTATAAAGCTGGCCCGCCCAAAATGACGTTGAAGGGTAAGTTGATCTTCGCTACGTCGAAGACCAACTTCTCAGTGCGGTAATTCTCCCGGGTCTCGAAGGTCACCGGAAGAGTAATTGCACCGTGTGGGGTTGTGGCCCCCGGACCTACTTCGGCGAAAGGTCAGTAGTAGCAAAGGTTCAAAGGTCAAAGCTGAAGCTTGACGAAAGCTTCAAAGCTTATGAGGTTCAGCCCCGAACCTCCGTCCACCATTACAAGGTGGAGTTGGATGTTGTTGATGGTCGGAGATACCATCAATGGGAGTTGGCCAGCTCCGATCATATTCCAAGGGCAGTCCAAAGCATCGAAAGTGATGGCAATGTCCATCCACTTCCGGTGCGGCTCCGCCCTGGCAGTAGGAGCTACTGAGGCCATGTCCTGCCACATGGTCTTGAGGGCACGACGGGAGGTGATGTCCCACGAACCACCAAAGATAGTGTCCATGGTTTTCCGACGTTCGTTGTCGGAGACGTCAGAGTCATCGTTGACAGAGGTGTAAACAACCTTCAAGGCCTTTTTAGGATCCTGAAAGCCTAAATACTCTTCAACCGAAGCTTCGTCGACTTTCTATTTCCCTTCCCTTTGACTGAAAGGAACTTCTTCCCGGCGCTTGTTGTAGCGCTCGACAATGTTCTGGACCTCTCGATAGCCTTCCAAGTTGTGGCTGTTCAACTTGTGTATCGGACACCACATCTTGGAGTTTCCACTGTCTTTAGATGACGACCGAGGTCGTTTTTCGGGGCATGGCCCCTGGCCGCCCGGAGCTGCAGCAGCTGCAGCAGTTGGTGTGTCGGCCGACGACTTTTTCTTGCCGTTGGACTTTTTCTTCTTTTTACCACTCCCGTAGGTAGTGGCTTCACCCTTGGAGGATTTTTTGTTGTCCTCCGGAGGTGGTTGGGAGTGCATTTCACGGCCCTTCGCAGCTTTGGCGCACTTGTCTGCCAAGCTGAAGAGTTCTGTGACGCTGGTGATCTCCTTGGTCGCCAGCTTCTCCAGCATCTTCTTGTCTCGTACGCCTTGTCTAAATGCCATAATAACAGGGGCGCTGGAGATAGAAGGAATAGTATTTCATACCTGGGAGAACCTATGGATGAAGGATCGCAAGGACTCTCCCCCCTTATGCTTGACAGCAAAAAGGTTTAGTTCAGTGCCTGGTCGGGTGTATGAACTCCCGAAATTGGCGGTGATGGCACAATTGCGACCAACTGTTGATGGAGTCGGGCGGAAGGCTCATGAACCAGGACCTGAGTCCCAGTCAAAGCCACGGGGAAGTAGTTGGCCATTACAGCCTCGTTGCCTCCGACCGCAAGGATTGCGTTGGAGTAGATTTGGAGAAACTCAGCGGGATTGACAGTCCCGTCAAATTTCTCCGGCAGGTGAGGCCGGAACTTTTGTGGACATCTAACCATGCGTAGGTGCATGGCCAGGGCACAACAGCCTCCTCCTACTCCCTCGGGAGCAGGACTATCCCGAGCCTCTCACCTTTCATGAGCGTGCTCGATATGGATGCGACCATCCTGTTGACGGTAATGGCGATCAAGCTCCGCCCGGAGGTCATGAGTTGAAAGCCTGGTTACTGAATGGGTGTGTCGCGCCTCGGAAGGCAGCGACATCGCTTGTTGAGATGCAGCACGCCTCCTATGCTGGGTAGCGTGCGGACCAAGTCTGCCCGACACAGTCTGATGTTGCGATGGGGCCTGCCCTCAGGGGGGAGGACCTTGGTTGCTGATGCGATTGGTTGCTGTTGCAACCAAATGTTCCACATAAGCTCTCCACTGCTCCATTGCACCCTGGGATGCACCTGGAGGTGGTGGGCGTTGGAGAAGAGCACACGCGGCATGGAGCGTGTGTTCAGGGTTTTTTTAGCCGATGCCGTGACCGAAGCAGACGCCCCATCCGGCTGTCCAACTTGATTTGTCGGTGCGGACGGTGGCGGCAGTGGCATGGCTCCTGGTGGAGCCACAACTCCTGCTAGCGGCTGCATGTTGGAGGGATTGCCTCCAGCAGGTTGTGCAGCAGGGTTGCCGTTTGACGATCCAGCAGCGAAGTTCACCATGTTTGAATCTCGGGCGCCCCTACCTTGCACGCCAACTGTCGGAGGGTTGTTCCAGCAATTCTCCCAGTACTACTGTTGGTAGCCCGCGGAGTTTGTAGTTCGGTATTGAGCGCGTAGAGATTCAGAACAAGATGGCAAATATACACAAGGATTTACGTGTTTCGGGCTGCCTGAGCGTAATACCCTACTCCGCGGGGTGTGTAGTTGTTGTATTAAGCCCCTAAGAGTAGAGAGCTTTCAGAGTCGAGAGAGTGAGAGTGTTAGAGGATTCGAGAGAAGAGTGCCCTATGTATCATCGACCAGTCCTTTTATAGTACAAGGACTGGTCGTTACACCGTTAGCCTGGCCCAACATGTGGCCCTGGCAGTTACTGATGCTTAATACACAATTAATGAGGTTAATTACCCTTAATAGTATGGTAACAGGCCTTGACAGTGCCGTTACTGGTATTAAGGCCCTTCCGATCATGTATCATTAATATGGTATTAATGACACTTAGTCGGGTCTTGAAGTCCTTGATTGCCCCTTGAAGGTCCAAACCGTTAGGGGTCCACCAGTCTGATTGTTGAGGTTGAAGGTCGGCGGTTGGACACGTGGCAGCATCGGATCTTTCCGTCTGGGATGGGTAGGTCCGGTGGAGATGTACATGTGTCGGTACCGGAGCTTCCCTCTGTCGGGGGTTAGGTCCGGGGTGCCGCACAGGTGTTTAGCCCGGAGCTATCCCAGGTGTGGGATGTAGGTCCAGTTGCTGTATACACGTGGCAGCACCAGGACTAATCCATAGATAGGAGGCAGGTCCGGTCCCGTATGACACGTGGGGCCTTCGCAGGTCTTCAACTCAGACAAGTGTAGTTCATTTGGTCTTTTCGTAGTCCCAAGGGGTATACAGTACGCAGGGTACCAACATCTCCCTAGGACATGTTCAATGGATCCCTTCACCAGCCATGTCATGAACTCAAGCAACACCTGTACATGAATAAACAACTGATACTTCCGAGCACAAGTCCTCGACTTGACTCATGTTAGTTCCGAAACCACAACATCTTACGTGAGCACCTCACATAAGCATGTTGCAAACCGAAGCAAAATGATATCGGCCATAACCACCAAAAACACACCAAAAACATACTAAAAGAATACTAAGCAAACTTTCCATAATTCAAAAAGCAAGCTGGAAACATTGCAAGTTAAAAGCAGAACCATTGCAATCTAGCACCGGACCTTGAGCCAGAGCTTACTAAAGCTAGCAGGACCTAGCGCCAGAGCTAACCAAAGCTAGTCGGACCTAGCATTGTAGCTTACCAGAGCTAGTTGGACCTAGCGCTAGAACATGTCGTACCTACCCACAATAAGAAGACGGACCTAGACCAAGAAGTCGAACCTAGCCAAAGCAAGTCGGACCTTACATCAGATCTTGCCGGAGCAACCCAAAAAAAGCCGTACCTATCATCGGACCTTGCAGGAGATCGGACATAGAGTCTGACCTTGATAAAATGGTGGTTTGCCAGTACTCGAAACTTCTATCATCATAGCCAGTGTATTCAGCACACATTGATGAACACATTGGCAAAACCACTTAAAATCCGAACATTGGCTTATGAAAAGCTTTGAAAACAATCAAATGAGAATGAAAGAAATTTCAAAACAAATATTTGTCCCCCTATACTTATTTCTACCCCTTTGTAAATCAAAAAGGAAATGAGAAGAAAAACAAAATTCTCCTGTGAAGAATCGTGCAATGTGTGATTGTTGACAGCTGTTATATACCAATTTCACTCGTCAATATAACTCAATTATGTGAAGGATACATCATTTCTTGTACACATCACATTTATATTTAACATATTTCCACTTGTACTTGGAGAAATTGGTGCATGCAGGCATTTTACACAGAATTGAAGTGAAACAAGGGGATGGATCCTATAAAATACCATCTCAACCAATCAAGCATCGCCACGTGGCACCACGTGGATCAAATAGACCAAGGAAAGAAGTATCCCAGGCCATCCAATGGTGTAGCACCAATATCTAGGAATGGGACCCACCTGTCAGTCACCTGGAGGAAGAACTGGCCCTATGGAGCCAGGACCAGGTCGGCCAACCCCCCTGGTCGGCCAACTAGGTGCTGGCGCCAAACGTTGTCAAACGCCATGTGTTGGCTCCTCCCGGCTTGAAGAAGTAGTGGTGACTGATTCATGCGCGTTTGGTGCTGAGAACCGACCCTTCTCCAAGCTATAAATAGGACCCCTCACCCCTCACTTCAACACACACCACTTGACAATTCACTCTCTTGTATACATTAGTTCTCCAGGTCTTTAGTGGAGGTTAGGCTGTAGAGTGGAGCCTCTAGTCCCAAGTCCAAATTGCAAAAGGTATGGCTCATGTATCTTCTATTGTATTTGTGACTTTTTTCTTTATAATAATATTAATATTAGTCTCTATTTACTTATATACTTGGGCAAAGCGTTCCTTGTTTTGTTGTGGAGTCCATGTATGTACTAGGTGTAGATGTTGTTATGATCTATACATAATGTTATTATCATGTCATCATAAACATCATACACCACAACTATAGTCTAATTAGGTAATAATATGATTATTATAATATGAATATGTTAGTTCTTGGATCCAACATTGGTTCAATGGTGTTTAGGTTAGTCAATGCCTTAGAATAAATATTAAGTTGCAACTCATAAGGTATTTACTTATCATGCAAGCGTGGTGCTTGGATAGTTAAGTTGCGTTGGATGCATCGTTGTCCACAGGTTGTAGAGGTATGCAGTATGTGGTGACAGCCCTATATGTCCAGTGTAATCCTCCACGTTCGGCTACGACGTAGGCTCTTGGCGGGAGTCGCCTAGCAGCCCAGGGTAAGCCCGTGCCTGATATACTCTACTACTAAGCCCTAGTATTCACAATTAGCATATTAATGTGTACTTTATTAGGCTATGTATATAAGTAATTAGATCATAGTAGGAGTAGCTCCATCTCGTAGTCTAACCCTTGCTAGGATAACCTTACCCTTAGAGTAAATTGCTTAGGTGTGTGTCACACTACCCTCATTATCATCTTGCCCCTACCTTGATAATTGATTAGTATCCCATAGCCTGATCATAAGAGTAGTGTTTACTTTTCTCCATTGCCTTCCTTTGGGATAAATACGATACCCTTGGGAATACTATTGGCTGAAATGCTACACGACAGTTTCCATGCGCTTGCGGACCTCATCTCTTTTGAAAGATGATCCGTGACATAAGAAAAGTCAACAAGCATTTCTGGCGCCGTAGGCAGGGAACGCAAAGGAAGTGAAGGATAGCTATCACTTGTGATTAAGCTATAGGTACTAATAGTTATTAGATAGGATTACCCTTGTTTGTTTTCACTTTTTGTGTGAAAACAAGGTAGTGTTGGCTAACCCATTTCATGGGGTGGCTAACGAGGACGCCAGTGCTCAACTGCAAAATGATTCAAGGCGTACCTCAACAAATTTCTGCTGGGCAACACCATTGCCTTTCGTAGAATAATTTCAGCTTCTAGTAGAAGCCAGAGTCATCCATCCCAAAGCTTAAGGGAAGCTCCAAAGAATTCTTCTTGGTTTCCCTCCACCATAGGGTGGATAGTTGGCTCCTCATCCAACATTCATGGCATGGGTTGGTCCACCAATCCATGACCACATTTTTGCTGGAGCTGAAGGAGTCCTATTCTCATTCATCATAGATGAGAATATGGTCTCTACTCAAGACGTGGATTGAAGAGTGCTCTAGGTCCTTGAGCTTGGCATGTACACCACTTAAGAGGGTGGACATGCTAGCTAAGGAACTACACCTCCCATTGAAGTATCATGAAGATCAAGCAAATGGAGTAGTGTTTGGATGATCCAAGCCATGGATATTCACATGATTTGTGAAAATCCACCTCAACGTGGGCCACTTATGGAATTGTTTCCCGAAAAGCCATGGGGATTCTTGCTTCCAAACACAACTCCAATGGCTATCACCAACAAGGAGGTCAAGAGTGGAATCAACATCTCCCTTGCAATCAAGGAGGCTATGCAGATTTCAACGGATTTAAGTTCAACTAGCCTACCTTGAAGTATGTTGTCCATGGCCAAGCAAGAAATCAAGACAACATCCACATGAAGCCCTTGGCCAAGGACAAGAAAATTAAAGAGCATTCAAGGTCCAAGATCTCCCACAATCACTTGTTGGGAATCCCACCCTTCGACCAAGTCCATGCAACCTAGGGCAAGTGACAATGTGGATGAAGCATTTCTTGTTTGATCGTGGAGTCCACATGTCATCATGCCCAAGGAAGCTTTTGATCCACGATCAATGTATGGGTTAACTTAAAAGTACATCAAGAAATTCGAAGTGGAACCCCTAAATAAGGACAAGCCTCACCATGCTCTTATAAGATATCTTCAAGAAGAAAAAAAAGCATCATCTCATCAACAAGTCTTCATCAAGACGATAGAGATGCTAGAGCCACCATGTGGCGAAAAAAAAGCATCATCTCATCAACAAGTCTTCATCTTTGTCACTTCCGATGTCCACATCGTTCGAGCCAAGTTCTTGAAGTGCGGAGATAAAACTATTCACCAATTGGCATCCTGTAAACCCTTCTTTTTCTTGTTGTTGTTTGCAAAGGAGTGTTTCGTCCTTGTTTGCTTTTCATCACGGGAAGTAGTACCTAAAAGGTTAGGGCAATCCATGCGAAAATGTCCCGTCTTGCCACATTCGAAGCATCGTTGAGGTCCGGCACTCGCTCTCCTTGTAGTTCTCACATTTTGCAATGCTTTTGAGAATCGAGTAAAGATGAGTGCAAGTTCTTCCTCTGGAAATTCTTCAATCTATTCAAGGGTTAGAGAGGACAACAAAGCAAGTGTTCAACAAGATTAATAATGGCCGGAGCTAGGCATGTCACATTGAGAAACAAATGCAAGAGAATTGATGGGGTTCTGACGTGAGATTATGTCAATTTCATGAGTTTTCAATTTAGAATATAGAACTGCTAAAGTAAGTGTACTAATGACTGTAGATTTACGAATTGATGTGACTCTCATCTCCTAAATTGACATGTCTAATGCACTTAGTAATTGCCTAGCATTTTCAGCATCTGAA
The DNA here is from genome assembly GCA_036927565.1 of Tuctoria greenei. Taxonomy (NCBI): domain Eukaryota; kingdom Viridiplantae; phylum Streptophyta; class Magnoliopsida; order Poales; family Poaceae; genus Tuctoria; species Tuctoria greenei. The sequence continues at coordinate 55,539,263 of JAYESD010000010.1, read as the reverse complement.
AAATTAACATTGACGCTACGCAAGTTGCTGAGAATTTTATTAAAGTGGGCAAAGAGGTCGTCAAGACTCACCTGGTTGCATCTCAAAGCGCATTTACTCCTTTTTGAACATGTCTTGCCTTACCTCCTTGATTGTGTCGGATCCTTTGTGGTACTCACAAAGAGCTTTCCAAACATCGTACGCAGATAGGAGGTGAGCAACACGGTCGGAGTCATTCTGAGTGAGTCCTTGTATGATCAAGTTCTGAGCCTTGTTGTTATTGTCGACATCTCTAATATTTGTAGCCATAACGTGATCATTTGACGGCACTTCCTGTGGCTTGTACTCCTTTTCCTATACTGCAAAGTCTTGCGCCTGGATGAAAGCCTCCATGCATGCCTTCCAAACCTGAAAATCAATACCACTAAACACACAAGGTTTGGCGAAGAGTTCTCCATGATGATTATTCAAAAACATGTGCAAATCTCAAAGATTAGAGCACCGTGGATTTAATACCAATTGTAGGATCGAAGAGCACGTGAAAAGCTACCAGAGGGGGGGAGTGAATTGTTAATTTACAATTTTTTCAGTGGAAGCAACAAAACCCCTCAACAGAAAACTGATTTGTTTAAGAAATCATTTGTGCGATTAATCTAAACGTGATAAATTGTGACAAAACCAGTATAGATTATGGAGAATCATGTAACGAATACATCACAACAAGAATTACAAAAATCCGTCGAGAAAAACTCAAGTTACGATTGTAAGATCGAACAAAAGTCAATCTGTTCTACCCGAAAAATATCAGATCTACAACACTGCAAAGAAACTCGTGTAGGTAGGAAACCACAAATCCAATGACTGTGAAATTTTCAAAGATGATATATAATCAAGTTTTGAAGACAAAGAAAAAAGAATCACATCAATTGGATCTATAAAACTCGGGTTATGATAAAACCATTTAAGGAAGATAGTGCTGTGCAGAAACTTGACGAGAAAAACTTGTCTAAAACAAGTCAGATGAACAAGGCACAAAGGTTTCTTTAAACTACAATAATCATTCAATAGAACACAAGAGGAACATCCCAATATACATGCACCATGAGCTCTGACTTCTCTTTCTTATATAACTAGCCGTGAGGCCCAACCAAACCAAACTAGGACTTGTATCCTACTCAGTTTCCACCGAAACATTCCATAACTGCTCAATACTCTTCCATACGCAGATAGAAGCAATATTAAGACTTACAAACACCTTAGGAACATATCCCACATTCCTAAAAAAACTCAAATTTATGCTCACCACAAAATCCTAACGTAACCAACTCAAATCTTGCCATATTTGAGTCATACCGACTCAGCCGCAGCCTGAGTCCATGACCTAGTTGGTTGGACCTTTCCGTCCAATTCTTTATGTCCACTTATCTTCATCACGCCTTGGAACCATGTTGCCACATCCATGCAATCCTTGCGCACGCGCAGACACCTTCCAACGATGTCCATGATACCTTCATATGCATTGTTTCTTGATTCAAACATGTTGTGCAACCTTCCGATCAACTCAACAACAATTCCTCTCGAACTTGGTCATTGATCCTCAACTTCTCCCTAAAACTAGTTCAATGGACCGCATCACCAGTCATGTCTTGAACTCAAGCAACACCTGCACATGAATAAACAACCGATACTTCCGAGCACAAGTCCTTGACTTGACTCGCGTTAGTTCCGAAACAACAACACCTTATGTGAGCACCTCACATAAGCATGTTGCAAACCAAAGCAAAATGATATCAGCCATAACCACCAAGAACACACAAAAAACTTAGTAAAAGAATACTAAGCAAACTTTCAATAATCCAAAAAGCAAGTTAGAAACATTACATGTTAGAAGCAGAACCATTGCATTCTAGCACCAGACCGTGCCAAACCTAACCGGACCTTGAGCTAGAGCTTACCAAAGCTAGCAAGACCTAGCGCCGGAGCTGACCAAAGCTAGTCGGACTTAGCTCCATAGCTTACCAAAGCTAGTCGGACCTAGCGCTAGAACATGTCAGACCTAGCCACAATAAGTTGGACCTAGACAAAATATGTCGGACCTAGAAAAAGAAGTCATACCTTGCCAAAGAAAGTCGGACCTTACGTCGGACCTTGCCGGAGCTATAAAACAAGCCGTACCTATCGTAGAACCTTGCAGGAGCTCGAACCTAGAGTCGGACCTTGTTAAAAGGGTATTTTGGCAACATTCAATATTTTTATCGTAATAGCTAATGTATTCAACATGCATAGGTCTCACAAAAAGTGTGGGAATCTCCTAAGAGCTCATAATCCAAGTTTGATTAGATTGAGAGATGAGTTGAGCCAGCCCTAAGGACATGGCCGAACTTGTCTGGGCTGGAAGGTCGGACTATTCTTGTCACATCGGAGTGATTCGATATTAGGCAGACCAAGAGTTTATGTGTGAGTTCGGACTTATTGGATTGGGGACAGACTAGTCCGTGGAGTCCTCTGGGCTAAGTCTCGAAGGACCGGACTAGTCTGCCCTTGGGGGCCGAACTAGTACGCTCTGTCAGACTAGTCCGATTCTGATCGGAAAAGAAGTTTCCGTGTAAGATTGGACTAGTCGGTTCCGAGTCAGACTAGTATGTTGTTGACTTGGAGGTGGTTGCTAGGACTAAGTCCTGGAAGGCCAGACTTGCCCACCCTCGGGGGTCGGACTAGTTTGGTGGACCAGACCCATTCGTTCTCGACCGGAACAAATAGTTCTATGTGCGATCGGACTTGCCCGTGCTGGGACGAACTAGTTCGTGGTGTTGTGACCATTTGAATTTAACAGGTGGCGGGGAATTTGTGGTTGATCAAGGGTGACATCACTTGTCCCCACGAGCCGGACTAGTCCGGGGTCAAAGGCCGAACTAGTCCTCATCTTTTCTGGTGGCAACGGCTATTTGTCGAGACCCCTATAAAAAGGGATCCCCTGGCCCTCAAAGGGCATCCCTCGAACCCTAGCACCGCCAAAGCCTTTCTAGACCTCTCTCAACCATTCTTGGAGTCCTATGAGCGATTCTTGAGGATTTGTGAGTCCTGGAAGAGAAGAGAGATGGGTTTGCTTGTCTTTGAACTCTTGGTTAATTCTCTCGGTTTGATTCATTGATTTGAGTTTGTGTGAGTGTTGATCTCTGATCTTTTCAAGTTGTAATCTTGTGGGTGCCTGAGATTGTGAGTTGCCCCACGAATTTGGTGACTACCCCATGATTTAGTGGAAGAGCTAGCCGACCTCTGTGGTTACTAGGTGAGGAAAGGGTTGAGTGAAACTCGATCTTCTGTGGGCTACTCAATGTGGATATAGGCTTCTTTGTGAAGATGAACCACGAGATAAATCTTGTGTGTTGCACCCTTGATTTACCTTTATCGTTCTTTGCTATATCAAGTTAGGGTTCCACACGTTCTTCATGTAAATCTTGCAATTCACCTCGATCTTGTTGTTTTATCTTCGTGCATCTCCATTACTAGATTGTTAGGGTTGTATTCTTCACATTTCATCAAGTAGACTTCACAGCATTGCATAAAAATCTCACCTTTTGTCAAGTTCAACCTCCTGAGTGGACTAGTCCGCCCCCAGGCCAGACTAGTCCAAACTCTATCTATTAATTAGCTTTTATTGAGTTAAATTTATGGCCATATGCTTATTCACCCCCTGTAGGCAACTTTCAGTAAGGTGTTGTGCCACTTTTTGCTGTTTACAGGGAGATGCAACTTGGTCTATACCTTCTGTCGATACCCTGCGTAGCGTATACCCCTTGGGACTACGAAAAGACCAAATGAACTTCACCTGTCTGAGTTGAAGACCTGCAAAGGCCCCACATGTCATACGGAACCGGACCTGCCTCCCATCTATGGATTAGTCCTGGTGCTGCCACGTGTATACAGCAACCGGACCTACATCCCACACCTGGGATAGCTTCGGGCTAAACACCTGTGCGGCACCACCGGACCTAACCCTCGATAGAGGGAAGCTCCAGTACCGACACGTGTACATCTCCACGGGACCTACCCGTCGTAGCCGGAAAGCTCCAATGCTGCCACGTGTCCAACCGCCAGACCTTCAGCCTCAAAAATCATACTGGTGGACCCCTAACAGCTCGGACCTACAAGGGGCAATCAAAGACTTCAATACCCGATTAAATGTCATTAATACCATATTAATGATACACGATCGGAAGGCCCTTAATACCAGTAACGGCACTGTCAAGGACTGTTACCACACTATTAAGGGTAATTAACCTCATTAATTGTGTGTTAAGCATCAGTAACTGCCAGGGCCACATGTCGGGCTAGGCTAACAGTGTAAGGACCAGTCCTTGTACTATAAAAGGACTGGTCGACGATACACAGGTGACTCTTCTCTCGGCTCCTCTGACACTCTCACTCTCTCGACTCTAAAAGCTCTCTACTCTTAGAGGCTTAATATAAAAACTACACACCCCATGGAGCAGGGTATCACGCTCAGGAGGCCTGAACCCTGTAAATCCTTGTGTCTATTTGCCATCGTGTTTTGAATTTCTGTGCGCCCAATACTGAACTACAAACTCCGCGGGCTACCAATAGTAGTACCGGGAGAATTTCCGGAACAACCCTCCGACAGTTGGCGCGCGAGGAAGGGGCGCCCGAGATTCAAACATGGTGAACTCCGCTGCTGGATCGTCAAATGGCAACCCTGATGCGCAACCTGCTGGAGGCAATCCCTCCAACATGCAGCCGCCAACAGGTGTTGTGGCTCTAGCAGGAGCCATGCCACCACCGTCACCGTCCGCACCGACGAATCAAGCTAACAACAAACCTAAACACGCACTCCATGCCGCGCGTGCTCTTCTCCAACGCTCACCACCTCCAGGTGCATCCCAGGGTGCAATGGAGCAGTGGAGAGCTGATGTGGAACATTTGGTTGCAGCAGTAGCCGATCGCATCAGCAACCAAGGTCCTCCCCCCTTGGGGCGGGCCCCATCGCAGCATCGGACCGTGTCTGGCAGACTTGGTCCGCACGCTTCCCAGCATAGGAGGCGTGCTACGTCTCAACAAGCGACGTTGCTACCTTCCAGGGCGCGGTGCACCAATACGGTAACATGGCTTTCAACTCACGACCTCCGGGCGGAGCTTGATCGCCGTTACCGTCAACATGATGGCCGCGTCCATATCGAGTGCGCTCGTGAAAGGCGAGAGACTCGGGACAATCCTGCTCCCGAGGGAGTAGGAGGAGGCTGTTCTGCCCTAGCCATGCACCTACGCATAGTCAGATGGCCACAAAAGTTCCGGCCTCACCTACCGGAGAAATTTGACTGGACTGTCAATCCCGCTGAGTTTCTCCAAATCTACTCCACCACGATCCTTGCGGCTGTAGGCAACGAGGCCGTAATGGCCAGCCACTTCCTCGTGGCTTTGACTGGGATTGCCAGGTCCTGGTTCATGAGCCTTCTGCCCGACTCCATCAACAGTTGGGCGGAACTGTGCCAATAGTTCACCGCCAATTTCGGGAGTTCATACACCCGACCAGGCACTGAACTCGACCTTTTTGCTATCAGGTAGAAGGGGGGAGAGTCCTTGCGATCCTTCATCCAGAGGTTCTCCCAGGTACAAAATAATATTACTTCTATCTCCACCGCCTCTGTTATTGTGGCATTTAGACAGGGCATACGAGACAAGAAGATGCTGGAGAAGCTGGCGGCCAAGGAGATCACCAGCGTCACGAAACTCTTCAGCTTGGCAGACATGTGCGCCAAAGCTGCGGGGGGCCGTGAAATGCACTCCTAACCACCTTCGGAAGACAACAATGTCTGCCCCCGGCAGCTTTGGCGCACATGTCTGCCAAGCTGAAGAGTTTCGTGACGCTGGTGATCTCCTTGGCCGCCAGCTTCTCCAGCATCTTCTTGTCTCGTATGCCCTGTCTAAATGCCACAATAACAGAGGCGGTGGAGAAAGAAGTAATATTATTTTGTACCTGGGAGAACCTCTGGATGAAGGATCGCAAGGACTCCCCCCCCCTTCTACCTGATAGCAAAAAGGTCGAGTTCAGTGCCTGGTCGGGTGTATGAACTCCCGAAATTGGCGGTGAACTATTGGCACAGTTCCGCCCAACTGTTGATGGAGTCGGGCAGAAGGCTCATGAACCAGGACCTGGCAATCCCAGTCAAAGCCACGAGGAAGTGGCTGGCCATTACGGCCTCGTTGCCTACAGCCGCAAGGATCGTGGTGGAGTAGATTTGGAGAAACTCAGCGGGATTGACAGTCCAGTCAAATTTCGCCGGTAGGTGAGGCTGGAACTTTTGTGGCCATCTGACTATGCGTAGGTGCATGGCTAGGGCAGAACAGCCTTCTCCTACTCCCTCGGGAGCAGGATTGTCCTGAGCCTCTCACCTTTCACGAGCGCACTCGATATGGACGCGGCCATCCTGTTGACGGTAACGGCGATCAAGCTCCGCCCGGAGGTCGTGAGTTGAAAGCCAGGTTACCGTATTGGTGCATCGCGCCCTGGAAGGTAGCAACGTCGCTTGTTGAGACGTAGCACGCCTCCTATGCTGGGAAGCGTGTGGACCAAGTCTGCCAGACACGGTCCGATGCTGCGATGGGGCCCGCCCCAAGGGGGGAGGACCTTGGTTGCTGATGCGATCGGCTACTGCTGCAACCAAATGTTCCACATCAGCTCTCCACTGCTCCATTGCACCCTGGGATGCACCTGGAGGTGGTGAGCGTTGGAGAAGAGCACGCGCGGCATGGAGTGCGTGTTTAGGTTTGTTGTTAGCTTGATTCGTCGGTGCGGACGGTGACGGTGGTGGCATGGCTCCTGCTAGAGCCACAACACCTGTTGGCGGCTGCATGTTGGAGGGATTGCCTCCAGCAGGTTGCGCATCAGGGTTGCCATTTGACGATCCAGCAGCGGAGTTCACCATGTTTGAATCTCGGGCGCCCCTTCCTCGCGAGCCAACTGTCGGAGGGTTGTTCCGGAAATTCTCCCGGTACTACTATTGGTAGCCCGCGGAGTTTATAGTTCAGTATTGGGCGCACAAAAATTCAAAACACGATGGCAAATAGACACAAGGATTTACAGGGTTCAGGCCTCCTGAGCATGATACCCTACTCCATGGGGTGTGTAGTTTTTATATTAAGCCTCTAAGAGTAGAGAGCTTTTAGGGTCGAGAGAGTGAGAGTGTCAGAGGAGCCGAGAGAAGAGTCACCTGTGTATCCTCGACAGTAATGACCACCCAGACTTTCTTCCAGTCTTCCTACTTGCCGGAAAGGAAGGACCTCAAGTATTTGAGGGGAGAATTTTTCCGCTTCACGAAGTAGTAGAAGACGATGAACTCATCACTCTTCTCGGTCGGGTGGACAGTGAAGAAAGTCCGGAACAACTCCACGCAAGGGAGCACACCCACCCACATCTCGCAAAAGTGCACGAAAGTCGCCACAAGCAAGATTGAGTGGGGGCCCAAATGGTGGAGCTACAGAACATAGAAATCAAGCAGCATCAGAAAGAAAGTGGAGAAAGGAGGGATCAAACCCGCCATGGCGTACTCAAGGAAGTACACCATATCTCTGGCTCGCTCCTTCTCGAAGGGAAGCTTGCCGCAGCAAATGTCGTTGTTGAAGGAGTCACTGGACCATCCCATGTAGGTCCGGACCCTAGACAACTCCTTCTTGCTCTCGTTGCGGCTCTTTGGGAGTCCCAACTTCATCGCGGCACAGCGTGGCGAGAGAGGAAAAGCGAGCAAAAGTTTGGAGGAATTGAGCGCAAGTTGAGATGAAGGCGTAAAGAATCCCCAAACGGTGCGTGCTTTCCTTCTTAAGTAAGCCCCCGCAACGCTTGGATGGAAACTGCAGAGAAGCCGACGATACGATTCAAAAACTTCACCCTGCCAATGACAAGGGGGCCCGGGGCCATCCTAACGATCATGTCGAGGTCCTTACCCTAGGCGAACGGTTATCATTGTGAAAGGCGGGAAGCCCGAGGGCGGCGGCCTGACAGAGCGCGCGGAACCGATACGGTTTTTGTATCGGGAACCGGAGACCTTCAATTGCATGAGATCCGCATGCTCAGATCTTACCTGCCGCATTCTGGATATGCCATGCGGCGTAGGTTTAACTGCGAACTATCGCCAACGGCACATCCGAAGACCCTTGAAGACACAGCTAAAAAATCGAAGGATGGACCCACCTCCGGCAGAACGACTTCATCCAAAAGGTTTCTCCTAGAGGTGGGCCCAGGGGGCCACTATCGGTACCCTGCGTACCGTATACCCCATGGGACTATGAGAAGACCAAACGAACTTCACCTATCTGAGTTGAAGTCCTGTGAAGGCCCCATGTGTCATACGAGACTGGACCTGCCTCAATTTATGGATTAGTCCTGGTGCGGCCACGTGTATACAGCAACCGGACCTACATCCCACATCTGGGATAGCTCTGGGCTAAACACCTATGCGGCACCCCCGGACCTCACCCCCGACAGAGGGAAGCTCTGGTACCGACACGTGTACATCTCCACCAGGCCTACCCGTGCCAGACGGAAAGCTCCGATGCTGCCACGTGTCCAACCGCCGGACCTTCAGCCTCAACAATCTGACTGGTGGACCCCTAACGACTCGGACCTTCAAGGGGAAATCAAAGACATCAAGACCCGATTAAGTGTCATTAATACCATATTAATGATACTCGATCGGAAGGTCCTTAATACGAGTAATGGCACTGTCAAGGCCTGTTACCACGCTATTAAGGGTAATTAACCTTATTAAATGTGTATTAAGCATCAGTAACTGCTAGGGCCACATGTCGGGCCAGGCTAACGGTGGAACGACCAGTCCTTGTACTATAAAAGGACTGGTCGATGATACACAGGGGACTCTTCTCTCGGCTCCTCTGACACTCTCACTCTCTTGATTCTGAAAGCTCTCTACTCTTAGAGGCTTAATACAACAACTACACACCCCGTGGAGTAGGTTATTACGCTTAGGCGGCCCGAACCACGTAAATCCTTGTGTCTATTTGCCATCGTGTTCTGAATCTCTACGCGCCCAATACCGAACTACAAACTCTACGGGCTACCAATAGTAGTACCGTGAGAATTGCCGGAACAACCCTCCGACACCTTCGGTGCCAAGGGTTGCAAGTAGGGAGGTCGCAGGTGGGAGAGAAAGCAGAGGAGGAAGAACAATTTCATGTTGTTTTGTGTCGTGAAGCAGCTGAAGGATTAGCTTGGCCCTAGTTGGCAGTTGGGTTAGCTTCATGAGCAAGGGAGGAAGCAAGCACACTGGCTGTTGGTGGCACTTTGCATGTCGAAAGGTGTCACACAATGGAGAGAAAAGAGAAACAGGGGAGAAGGAAGTCACTGGCAGGTGGGGTCCACCAATGGAACAAAGTCTCCACTCTCTGTTAGAATCATTTGAAATATGAACATGCTCCAAAATCAGTTAAAGCTAGCTAGATCAAATCCAACATGAAAAGTCCAAATATGAAATCTAAATTGGGAATTGACCAAGTTCAAAATGGAATTTGAATCAATATGTGAATTGAATGCTCTCATTTGAAGGTTCCAACAATAAGTAAACATATTTCAAAAATTATCAAAGTTTGCATAGATGATGATTTGGAACATAGGAAGGACCTTGGTGAATTAAATTTTTAAGTTTTGACAGCTTTGATTTGAAGAAATTCGATTTGATTTTGAGTCTCTTCTTTCAGGTTTAATTGACATAGCCTACATGAGCACTTTGTTCCTTTGCAAGGTTTCTTTTCTAATAGAATTGTTGAGCTGAGGTTTGCACACTAATGTTTTTGGGGCCTTTACATTCCTCCCTCTTTAATGGAATCTTGTCCCGAGATTACAATGACGAGACGAAAGTAGGAGAGAAATTACGTGATATGAGATGATAAGAAATCCGGATAGTTGGAGCGGAGATATTATTCAGTTTCTCAGGTCGCTTCCTCAGCGGTGTCGTTGCTCCATAGGAATTTACAAAACCTCAGCGTGCGGTTTTGCGTGGTTCAAGTCTTCTCGTCGAGAATCTGAACTGGATGTTCAGAGTACGTAAGATCCGGTTGCAACTTGCCAACTTCATCCGTCTGGACTGCAGCTGAGTACTAGAGACATTTCTGGAGCTGAGATACGTGTTAAATGTCATGTATACCAGCAAAAGATGATGGCGATTCCAATCTATAAGCCACAGGTCCCCGCTTCTCCGTGTTTGTCAACGGACCGATAAATAAGGGAACCAAGATTGTATAAGGCATCATATGGAAACAAGTATAAACTTGGTTCCTCCTCTTTCCATAGATGTGATGCTCAAGTTATTGACATGAGACTTACGACTAAGCGCATCGACAACCATGTTAGCTTTGCCAGGATTATAATGAATCTCAATATCATAATCCTTGATCAATTCTAGCCACCTTCGTTGTCTCATGTTCAGCTCCTTCTTAGTGAAGATATATAGTTCATACTCTTGTGGTCGGTTTAGAGGTGTGCAAGATTTCCAAGCAAGTAATGCCTCCACATCTTAAATGTCAATACCGCAGAAGCGAGCTCAAGGTCATGAGTCGAAAAGTGCTGCTCGTGCTTTCGGAGTTGTCGAGATCCATACACAACCACTCGTCCTTCTTGCATAAGAACACAACCAAAGACTGATGTCGGATGCATCACAATAAACATCAAAAGGCTTTGTTGTATCCGATTAAACAAAAACCGGGGCTGTGTGAGATGTCTCACCAATGCTTGAAACGCATGCTCACAAGCTTCACTTTAACAGTTCCATCATTGGTTTAGCAATTTTGGAGAAGCTATGAACCTCCGATAATAACCCACTAAACCTAGGAAGCTTCAAACTTCATAGACAGATTTGGGATATTCCCATTTCAGCACTTTGACTATTTTACCTGGGTCCAAATCATGTGCCCCAAAAACAGAACTTGACTGATCCAAAATTCACACTTTCTGAATTTTGCATAGAGCTTATGATCCTGTAATCGTTGAACCATGATATGCAGGTGTTCGACGTGTTCTTCCTCCGATTTGGAATAAACCAAGATGTCATCGATGAAGACACAACGAACTTGTCCAACTCCAGCATGAACACAGAGTTCATAAGATACAAAAGTGAGCATTGGTGAGACCAAATGACATGATGAGATATTCATATAGTCCATCTCCGGTATATCTTCTGCCCGAATCTTAATCTGGTGATATCCAGACTGAAGATCCATCTTGTTGAATACCTTAGCACCCACTAATTGATTGAATAGAATGTCAATGCGAGGTAGTCGATACTTGTTCTTGAAAGTTATAGCATTTAGCGGATAATAGTCCAAGAAAAACATAATGTTTTATCCTTCTTCCTAACGAACAGCGCGGAGCAGCCCCAAGGTGAGGAGCTTGGGCAAATAAAACCTTTGTCCAAAAGGTCCTTTATATGTTCCTTAATTCTGCTAGCTCATTTGGCACCATTTGATACGATCTTCGAGAGATCGTTGTGGTTCCCAGTGCAATTTCAATTTTGAACTCGACGTCACGTTTGGGCGGTATGCCTGGTAGATCATCGGGAAACACATCAGGGTATTCGTGGACCACAGGGATGTCTTTCAACTTAATGGATTCAGAGTGGTACACTGCTGCGATTTCTTGAATGGGTCGATCAAGAATGAGAGTATGTGGCTGGTGTAGTGGGGAATCCAAATGAACGGTTCGAGAAATGATGTCAAAAACAGCACCGTGGTGATGTAACCAAGACATTCCTAATATGACATCGATCTTTTGGTCTCCTAGGATAATGACAGTGGTAGGATATATTTTTCCACCCATGCACAGTGGTGCTTTAGGAATCATACTATTAGCTGAAATCTTTCCACCCAGTGAACAAATAGTGTATGGATATTCAGTAGGAAATATTTGTAGCTGGAGCTTGGCAATATATGAACTACTAATGAAGTTGTGGGTGGCACGGGAAATAAAAAAGTATGATAATTGGGTGTTTGAGCAGAGTGAACGTACCCGTGAGTACGGGTTCGCCTTCAGGTACGTCCTCAATGGCGATGTGGTGGACGTTGCCGGGTTGGGCATTGGTTACTTGGGCTGGCTGCGGGGTTGAGTAACACCCTGATACGATGCTTGAGCGCTGGTTTGCTGCATCTCTGGACTGTTATGAGAGAGATGTCCAACATTACCACTGCTATAGCACATGTAGTGCGTTGGAGCACTATTGAATGGAGGACGGGAACACGGTGCACGTTGCTGCCATGGGGGTGCACGAGGAATTATTCTCAGTTTCTGCTGGTGCTGTTGTTGTGGCAGGGGTGGTCAGAATCTTGGTTTGCTGTACAGTCGGCCATGGAGCATTGGCGGTCGCGCCGGTGGCTGCTACGTTTGACCGGACGGTAATTGGTACACCATACGGTACTTTTATGGAGCTACACTGCTGCTGCCATGCGGGGCACTCCTCTTCTTCTCCTTGCAAGCTCATGTGTCACATGCTCTTGCACGATAGCCGCATTGACAAATTCATTGAATGTACCGCGATTGAACAAAGCGAGCTTGTCCTTCATTTTAGCATTCAAGCCTCGATAGAAGCAATCCCGTTTCTTTTCTTAAGTGTTCACATGAACCTGCGCGTACTGTGCCGGATGGTTGAAAGCCTTGGAGTACTCGTGAGCACTCCTCCTGCCTTGCTTGAGTTCAAGGATTCTTGATGTTTCCTTTTCATAATCTCGGGACGTATGTGCTAGGTGCGAAACGCCTCGCAGAACTCGATCTATGTCACAGCAAGACCAGCCGGCAGAGAGGCAACGTAATTCGCCCACCATGCGCCGGCGGAGTAGTGAAGCTGCTGCGCCGTGAAAAGTGCATTCTGATGTTCGGTGCATTGGAGCAAGCAGAACATCGCTTCAGTCGTGCGGAGCCTGTTGTCCGCCTCAAAAGTTTAATCGGCCAACGTGAAGGCCGGTGCATGAGTCGCTAGGAAATCTGAGTAGGTGCTTTGTTGAGGCTGATGATCACCTTCAGCTGGACGTACTTGCTGAAGGGACGTATTCTGCACGAGGGTTCGCAGCAGCTCGGTCTGCTCATCGCGCGAACCCATCATGGTTGTTGTCGGTACCCTGCCTACTGGGTACCCCATGATACCGCAAGAAGTACAAGAGAATTCCATCTGTCCGAGTTGAAGGTATACTAAGGCCCCACGTGTCACATGACTTTGGACCCGCCTCCCTCATATGGGTAGCTCTGGGACTGCCACGTGTAATATAAGACCGGTGCTGGACTCCCGACATTGGAAGCCTCGGTGTTGATACATGGATAATGACCCTGGACCTAACCCCCCGTAGAGGAAAGCTCTGGTGCCGCCACGTGTATGTTAGTTCTGGACCTATATCCCTACGAGGGGAAGCTTTGGAACTGCAACGTGTGGAGCTTCCGGACCTACAACACCAACAGCACGGACATTCAAGGTATAGTTAAAGTGGCAGTTACAAGACCTGATTACGTGTCATTAATGCTATATTAATGACACACGATCAGTGGACTGTTAATAGGGGTAACACAGCCATTAAGGCACGTTATCACCCTATTTATCACGCTTAATACTCATAGACTGTGTATTGGGTTATTGAATATGCCAGGGCAACATAGCGGATCAGGCAAATGTTGTAACGGTTAGTTCTTGGACTATAAAAGGACTGTGTCGCATGATACAGGGACACTCAATCTAATCAGAGCACACATGCATACTAGTGCTACACAATTACTCAATACAACAACACAAACCACGTGGAGTAGGACATTACGCTTTGGCAGCCCGAACCACGTAAATCACCTATGTCATCATCTTGTTCCCGATCTCTGCGCGCCCAAACCAAAACAAGAACCTCCGCGGACTACATTTAGTAGTACTGGGGGAAGTGTTGTTTAACCACTTCGACATTTGGTGCGCTAGGTAGGGGAGCGCCCGAGATCACAAGATTGTGAACTCCGCCACAAGATCCTCCAACGACAACCATGCTGAACAGTCTGCTAGAGGCAATCCCTCTAAGATGCCGTAGCCAGTGGGCGCCGTTGTCCCAGCGGGTGTCATGCCACCACCACCACCGTCTGCCCCAGCAAACAATGCTGGACAGCTGGATGGGGTACTTGTGTCGGTCACAACATCAGCAAACAACAACCCAGAGAACGCGCTAATTATTGTGTGAACTCTATTGGAGCGCCCACCGGCTCCCAGAGCACCTCAGGGTGCGATGGAGCAGTGGCGCACTGATGTACAACATCTGGTTGCAGCTGCAGCCGATGCCATCAGCAACCAAGGTCCTCCCCCTTTGGGGCAGGCAACAGCTCAATGTAGGACCTTGTCTGGAAGACTTGGTCCTCACGTGTCATAGCACTGATGGCGTGCTACATCTCAGCAGGTGACTCCGCTGCCTTCCGGGGCACGATGCACCCACACCATCACCAGGATTCCGAATCACGACATGCGGTCGGAACCTGATCGCCATTACCGGCAGTAGGACGGCCGCGTCCATATCGATCGTGCCCACGAGAGGCGAGCGGCTCGAGACAACCTTGCTCCTCAGGGAGTAGGGTCAGGTTGTTCTGCCGTGGCCATGCACCTACGCATGGTCAGATGGCCACAGAAGTTCCAGCCTCATTTGCTGGAGAAATTCGACGGGACTGTCAAACCTGCCGAGTTTCTTCAAATCTACTCCACTGTTATACTTGCAGCGGGAGGCAACGAGGCCGTGAAGGCCCACAACTTCCCAGTGGCTCTGACTGGGACTGCAAGGTCCTGGTTCATGAGTCTTCCACCCGACTCCATCAATAGTTGGGAAGAATTATGCCAATAGTTCACTGCCAACTTCGGGAGTTCATATACTTGACCCGACACTGACATAATTTGTTTGCTGTGAAGCAAACAATAGGGGAATCGCTGCAATCTTTTATTCAGCGATTTTCTCAAGTACACAATACCATCCCCTCAATCTCAAGCGCTTATGTTATCATTGCATTTAGACAGGGTGTTTGAGACAAGAAGTGATAGAGAAGTTGGCGACCAAAGAAGTCACCAGCATCACAGGACTCTTCAGCTTACCAGATAAATGTGCTAAAGCTGCGAAGGGACGTGAGATGCACTCCCAACCACCTCCGGAGGCAAACAAGAAATCCTCCAAGAATGAAGGTACTACTTCTGGAGGTAGAAAAAAGAAAAAGAAGTCCAACGGAAAAAAGAAGCTGTCGGTCGGCGCACCTACTGCTGTAGCTCTGGGTGGGCGAGGGCCACGCCTCAAAAAACAACCCTGTCCTTCATCAGAAGACGGCAACAACTCCAAAGTGTGATGTCCCATCCACAAGATGGACAAGCACAGTCTGGAAGAATGCTGAGAGGTCTAGAACCTTGTCGAGCGCTACAACAAGTGCAGAGAAGAAGCTCATTTCCGCCAGTGGGACAGAAAACAAAAAGTCGACGAAGCTCCGACTAAAGAGGAGCTAGGCTTTCAATACCCCTAGAAGGTCCTAAAGGTTGTCTACAACACCATCGATGAAGACTTTGACATATCTGGCAAAGAGCGTCGAAAGACCCTAAACACCATTTATGGTGGTTTTTGGGACATCATCTCTCGCCGCATCCTCAAGACAACGCGGCGGGATATGGCCGCTGCAGCTCCAGCTGCCAGGGCGGAGCTTCATGAGAAGTGGATGGACACTCCCATCATATTTGATGCTTCAGACTTCCCTCATAACATGATTGGAGCTGGCCAACTCCCGTTGATGGTGTCTCTGACAATTAACAATATCCAACTCCACCATGTAATGGTGGACGAAAGTTCATGGTTGAACCTCATAAGCTTTGAGGCCTCCGTCATGCTCTAGCTCCGACCTTCGGACCTTTGCCCCTCTCTACCTTTTTTTGTGGTAGGTCCGGGGGCCATTACCCCAGTAGGCTCCATCACACTCCTAGTGACCTTTGGGACTCGGGAGAATTACAAAATCGAGAAATTGGTCTTCGACGTGGCGCATATCAGTCTAACATTTAATGCCATTCCGGGAAAGCCTACTTTATACAGGTTCATGGCTGCCTCACACTATGGCTACTTGGTGTTGAAGATGCCAACACCTTAGGGCGTTCTCCGGATCCACAGGGATCGCACTGCAGGAATCACTGCATTGGAAGAACTCCATGCGCTTGCTACAGCACAGGAGGAAGCATCTGATAAGGAGTTAGCTCTGAAACCTTCGAGCTCTCAGAATCGAGGCTCAACCTCTACACCTCGTGTGCAACCAAGCGGCGACATCGACATTCCCGTCAAAGTCGTCCAAATCGGTTCTGATGATGCTCAGACCACCGGTATATCGGGAGGTCCGAACAAAAAATAGGAACTCATGCTAATCACTTTCCTCTGGCGAATGTTGACGTTTTTTGTGGCAACCGTCACAAATGTCGGGATCCCTAGGGAGGTGATTGAGCACAATCTGAAGATTTATCTTGACGCACGGCCTGTACACCAAAAGCCCCAGAAGAAATCAGTTGAGTGGCAAAACTTCATCCGACAGGAGATCAAGAAGTTGCTCGAAGCTGGATTGATCCCGGAGGTTTTTCATCCAAAATGGCCGGCAAACCCAGTCGTGGTGCCCAAGGCTGGCGGGAAGCTTCGAATGTGTATCGACTACACCACTTTAAATAAGGCATGCCCAAAAGATCCATTTCACTACCTAGATAAGATCAGATAGTGGACTCCACCTCCGGGTGTGAGCTATTGTGTTTCTTAGATGCATATTCTGGATATCATCAATTCAAATGTCTAATGAAGATGAAGAGCATATTTCCTTCATAACAGTAGATGGATTATATTGTTATACTTCCATGCCGTTTGTTCTTAAAAATGCTGCTTCAACCTTTGTGCGGGCTATGCCGTCGTAGTGAAGATCAAGAACTAGTAGTCCCTCCTTCATAATTTGCAAGGCATCTTGGACAAGCTGCGCATCACGTGCAGCAAGCTGAACCAAGACAAGTGTGTCTTCGGGGTTAGCTCCGGGAAACTCCTGGGTTTCTTGGTGATTCACCGAGGAATTAAAGCAAACACGGCGAAGATCAAGGCTATGAAAACATGCGGCCTCCAGCCCGCATCAAGGACGTCCAAAAACTAACTGGATATCTAGCTGTGCTCGGCCGGTTCATCTCAAGACTGGCAGAGTGGGTGCTACCCTTCTTCAAACTATCGAGGAAGTCTAGACCATTTCATTGGTCTGAAGGAGTAGAAAAAACATTTCAAGAGCTGAAGCAGCTCCTCACCACCCTGCCAATCTTGGTAGCTCCGAATCCTGGTGAGCCTTTACTGCTTTATATTTATGCAAAAGTTGTCACCATGGTCTTGGTCGCGGAAAGGCCAGAGCTGCATCCAGTTCAAGAGCCTAGACCCTTTTGGGAGGGTCTGGAGCTACCTGAAGGCAAGTCTGGGTCCCAGCCCCTAGACACGAATATTAGAGAAAATTGCTAGAAGATCAACCACTCTCATCTGAGAGAGTTCTAACGGCTGTTGATGAAGATCCGGACCCATCTGACAAGGTCCGAGTTGAAAACGAAGATGATCCGGACCCCTCAGGGAAGGTCCGAGAATTTCAACAAGAAGGCTCAGACCCCTCCGGGAGGGTATGGGTCGATGAAGAGGAAGCTCCGGGCCCCTTCGAGATGGTCCGGACGGTCCAGCGCCCAGTGTACTTCATCAGTGAAGTACTCCATGATGCCAAAACCAGATACATTGAGGTGCATAAACTGCTTTATGCAATTCTTATTGCCTCAAGGAAGCTTCTTCACTACTTCCAAGCCAACAGAATATCAGTGTTAAGTTCATATCCACTGTGCGCTATTTTGCATAACCCTAAATCTACTATGAACATTACAAAGTGGGTAGCAGAGTTGGCCAAATTCGATCTCGAATTTGTGCCACGACAAGCAATCAAGAGTCAAGGTTGATTTCATGGCGGAATGGACTCCCTCTCCATCAAACCCTGGGGGCCCTAGTGAGCAGAAACTGTAACCCAAGGTTCCGGCGTTCACCGAGCCTCACTGGACTCTCTACTTCGACGGCTCTGTGCAGAAGCAGGGGGCCAAAGCTGGAATCCTTCTCCTCGCTCCGACCTGGAAGAAGGTCAAGTACATGGTTCACCTTGACTTCAAGGCAACCAACACCATGACGGAGTATGAAGCTCTCATCTATGGACTCAAGGTGGCAATATCCTATGGTGTCAAACAGCTGTTGGTGAACGGTGACTCATAGCTCATCATCAAACAAGTCAAAGGTGAATGCTCCTGTAACAATCCCCAACTAGCTGCTTATCTACTTGAAGTCCAAAGGCTCCAGAAGGACTTCGAAGACCTAGATCTCCACCATGTTCAGCGTCTTCACAACGTTGAAGCCGACGAACTCTCGACGAAGGATTCAACCGGAGCTCTGGCTCCCAATGGAATCTTCGTCTGGAGGTTATCAAGACCAACAATTCAGTCTGCCGAACTAAGCGAAGCGGGCAAGACCAGCACCTCGAAGCTGGCAGTCCCAGTGGCCCTATTACTATGGCATCCACCAAGGGTCGTAGGTGCTGTAGGAAGCTTCGAGCATCCCAACACGCAAGACTCAGAAGCTCAAGTTAGCTCCAATGCATGGATCTCAGAATCTAGATCTACTTGAAAGACAATGTCCTTCCCGAAGACGGTGCATCCGCTGACCGGATTGTCAGGTTGGCTAAAAGATACACACTAGTAGAAGGGGATCTCTACCGGCGTGGTGCGAACGGTATCCTAATGCGTTGCATTACAAGGGAACAAGGCCGTGAGCTTCTCACGGAAATTCATGGAGGCGAGTGTGGGAACCACACATCTTCCCGCACAGTGGTAGGTAAAGTCTTCCGGCATGGTTTTTACTTGCCTACATCACTTCAGGATGCGGTTCAGCGAGTGAAAAAATGTGAAGCGTGCCAGTTCCACGCAAAACAAATTCACACACCGGCTCAATCACTACAAATGATACCTCCTACATGGCCATTCGTTGTGTGTGGCATGGACATCTTGGGACCATTCCCAGAAGCTGTCGGAGGTTACAGGTTCCTGTATGTCGCCATCGACAAGTTCACCAAGTGGCTGGAAGCTACTCCAGTTGTGACAATCAATAAACAATCAGCTATCAAATTCCTGAAATCCATTATATGCAGATTTGGAGTTCCAAACAAGGTCATAACTGACAACGAAACTCAATTTACAAGTGCTAGATTTCAAGAATATTACGAAGACCTTGACATTCAACTTAGCTACGCCTCAGTAGCTCACCCAACAAGTAATGGCCATGTTGAGAGAGAAAATGCAGAAATCCTAAAAGGACTCAAGACACGCACATACGAGCATCTAAAAAAGCATGGAGCCAACTGGATTGAAGAACTTTCGTCTACGTTGTGGGCAAACAGAACAACACCAAACCGATCAACTGGGGAGACACCCTCTTCCTGGTGTACGGAGCTGAAGCAGTCCTTCCTCCGGAGATCACCATGGGGTCGCTCCAGGTCCGGACCTTCGACGAAGATGCGCAGGACCAGCTCCGGCATGAAGACCTTGACCTCGTCGATGAGGGACGGTGCCAAGCAGCTGTTTGGAATGCACGCTATCGCCAAGCACTCCGGCACTATCATCAAAGGCACGTGCGCAACCGACAACTCGAGGAAGGCAACCTGGTGATGTGGAAGGAATGAATAAACTTTCCCCCAGCTGGGAAGGTCCCTTCCGAGTGATCAAAGTATCCCGGCCCGGATGCGTTCACTTGGCAACTAAGGATGGGACTCCGCTTCCTAATACTTGGAACATTGAGCACCTCCAATAGTTTTATACATACAATCACGGAGGTGAGTCTGTAATTACGCACAATGTATGTTATAGAGTCAATACACAGAGAAGGGTAGGTCCTCTTGGAGAACATCCGGACCCCTCCGGGAAGGTCCAGGAAGTTCAAGTAACACTTTATACAGTCACAACACTAAAAGTGTAACTACCTGCTGTTGACAGATGTTATATACCAATTTCATCTGTCAATTTAACTCAATTATGTGAAGGATTTGTCATTTCTTGCACACATCACCTTTCTTTCTAACCCAATTCCACTTGGACACGGAGAAATATGTGTATGCAACATTTTATGCAGGAAATGAGGAAATGTAGAGGGACCAGTCCTATAAAATATAATCCTAGCCAATCAGGCAATGACACGTGGCATCCCATGGATCAAATGGCCCACAAACAGAAGTATCCGAGGAGATCCAACAGTGTGTCACCCATATAAATCAATGGGACCCACCTAGCAGCTACCTGGAGAAAGCACACGAGAAACGGTTCAATGACCAGGTTGGCCAAACTAGGGGGTCGACCGACCTGGCCTTTGCACCAAACTCGGTCAGTCTCCACGTGTTGGCTCCTCCTGGCTCCCTAGAGTCAATGGTGACTGATTCGCGCGCTTTTGGTGGCGGGAACCGACCTCAACACTAGTATAAATAGGTCCCCCTACCCCTCACTTCAACACACACCACTTAAGCTTCATCTCTATTGTATACACTATCATCTATAGTCTTAGAGGAGTTAGGATGTAGAGAGGAGAGTCTCTAGTCCCAAGTCCAAATTGGGAAAGGAGTAAGGAGTCTCTCTCTTCCCAATCCTACATTGGGAAAGGTATGGCTCATGTATTCCTTTTTTGTAACTGTGACTTTATGCATAATAATAATAGTATCTTTAGTCTCTACTTAGACATATACTTGGGCAAAGCGTTTCTTGTTTGATTGTGGAGTCCATGTATGTGGAAGGTATAGCTTCTATGACTATTTTATCATGAACATATCTCATTATCATAGAACTTATAGACCACCACTATAGTCTAGTTAATTATAACATAACTAGGTTAGTATGGATAATTATGTTGTGTATCAATATTGGTTCAATGATGACTCAATTCATTTCCTTAGGATGGATTGTGCCTGGGCTCTTAAGGTAATTACTTAATATGCTAGCATGGTGCTAGGATATCTAAGTAGCATTGGATGTCTCGTAGACCCACGGATTGAAGAGGTAGGCAGTAGGTGGTGACAGCCCAATCTGTCCTTTGTAATCCTCCATGTTCGGCTATGCCACAGGCTCTTGGCGGGAGTCGCCCTAGTATTGCTAGGGGTAAACCCGTGCCCGAAATGTTGAACCACATAGCATAAGTATTCACTATTGATCTAGCTTATGGATAATTAGTTTAGACTATGTATATGTACAATGGAGCATAGTAGGAGTACCTCCATAACTCTCAACCTTAACTAACCTCTAGGATCCTCTTACCCCCTTGGACTTGAAAGCTTTTGTGTGTGTCGCACTACCTCCATTATTATTTTATCCATCCTTACTAGATTCTTACCTAGAAATTTCTACCCTTTCCACTTGATGATTGTTATATCTCTACCCCGCCTTCCTTTGGGATCAAATAAATGACACCCTTGGGAATACTCTTAAGGGGAAATGCTACAATGATATCTCCGAGCGCTTACGAAATTCACTCTGTGATCCAATAGAACCATTAACAAGCATTTCTGACACATCAGCTGGAGATGTTTAGTTAATGGTGCGTAAGTAATACCAACAAGCATTCTGGCACCTTTGCCAAGGATGATTTGTTAGTATACCTTACGAGCCGTCAACTAGCATTTCTAGCGCCGTTGACGGGGAAGGCAAACGGATATATAACATGACTGAGCAAATAGGATAGAACCCTGGGTAGGATTTTAGTAGGATAACCATTCTTTGTTTTTGCAGTTTAAATGTGAAAATAGGGTAGTGTATGTCTGGTTTCCGCTTGCCAGAAAACTTTGTTTAAGATCCCGAAACTCTTCTGAGAGATTGACCCTGTGTCGTTATTCCTCAGAAGATTCAAGCGGCAAGGCAAGCCAACATTTCTGCACCAACAATCCAAACGCCAATGGCTCAGAAGACCCTTCGTGAGTTCTCAGCTCCCTCTGCTAACCATGTGCCTATTAGGCCCACTATTAACACGAGGGATGTGAACTCCGAGATCAAAACTGGCCTTATCACTATGGTGCAAGCCAACCCATTCTATGGGAAGGCTAACGAGGAAGCAAGTGCTCACCTGCAATAATTCCTCGAGATCTGCAGCACTTTTAAGCTCAAGGACGTGTCTTCGGATGTGGTCCGTCTGAGACTGTTCTCGTTCTCTCTCCTTGGGGGAGCAAAATAGTGGTTCTACGTGAACCGAAGTGCTATAGACACTTGGGAGAAGTGTTCTACAACATTCCTCGCCAAATTCTCCACGTTGGGCAAAACCAATGCCTTACGTGGAAGGATTTCCAGCTTTCAGCCAGATCCCAAGTAATCTATTCCTGAGGTATGGGAAAGGCTTCAGGAGTACATCCTAGCCTGTCCCCACCATGGGATGGATGACTGGCTCCTTATTCAAAATTTCTATAACGGGCTGATCCCATCAGCTCATGACCATTTGGATGCTGTTGCTGGAGGAGCCTTCTTCTCATTGACGGTGCCAAAAGCTAAAGATCTTATTGAGAATATGGTGTCCAACATGGGATGGATCGATGAGCGTCTCCATACCCGACAGTGAGGCATGCACACCTTGAAGGAGCTGGACATGATCGCTGCAATATTGGACCTCCTAATGAAGAAAATTGATGGACAAGCCAGTGGTGAAGTGTATGGCAATGCCTATGCCCTAGACTCTCACATCACGTGTGAAGTCTGTGGCGACACGGGTCATATGGGCAATGATTGCCCAAAAACTCGTGAGGATGCCTTATACCTCGCCAACAACGGAAATTTCAACAACAACAATGGCTATTGTCCAGGGGGTCAAGGGTGGAGTCAACAACGCCCATTCTTTCAAGGAGGGTACAACAACAATGGCAACTCTGGAAATCAGCCCAACTTGAGATAACTTTCCATTAGCCAGCTCAAGATCAATGAGGCCCTATCCAAGAAGCTGTTAGCTAATGACAAGACCCAAGAGAATATCAACGCAAAGATTGAAGGACTATCCTCAGCATTCGAGAATCAACTAAGCTTCAACAAGATGTTGGAGACTCAGTTGGCTCAGCTGACAGCTGCTATTCTTCCGATGGAGAATGGCAAGATGCCAGGCCAACCAGAACCTTCGACGGAAAATGTCAAGATGATTTTCGTACGAGAGAGAAACTGGCAGAAGGACCCCAGATGTCCTACCATTTCATGCTCAATTGGGGCTCACCACTTTGACAAGGCACTTTGTGATCTGGGAGCAAGTGTCAGTGTGATGCCCAATGTTGTGTTCAACCAGCTGAACTTCACAGAGCTGTTTCCAACACCAATGCAGCTACAACTGGCTGACTCTTTAGTCTGTTATCCAGCGGGTATTGCTGAAGACGTCCCGGTGAAGATCCGGAACTGCTTCATACCCGTGGATTTTGTGGTGCTAGACATGGACACTCAGAAAGATACACCACTCATTCTTGGGCGTCCATTCCTGAGCACTAAAAAAGCTCTCCTAGATGTGGGAGCTGGAGAAATCCACTTCCATATCAATGGCAAGGAATGGTTTAACTTTCGGCCAAAATCAGAACAATGATCCATGATTCGAATCAAGTATGGGCCGAATGATAGACACATTAGAGAGGTCAAAGTCACACCTCCAAAGGTGGACTCACCCATTGCATTCATGAGAAGATTAATCTACAAGGAGAATTCGTCGTTTCGACCACGCCGATATCCAAAGGCGACGGAATCATCTGGACCTTCTCGAAGGCCCAAGTCCACCAAGCCGCCAAAGAAGGAATGGCGGAAGAAGCAAGACAAGCCGTCCGAGCCAATCCCTCGGAGGCCCAAATGTGAAATGAAGACGGAGGAGTGTCCATCTCATCACACAGTTGTGAGACCTACGCCAATAGGTCAAATTGGTAGTTATCCCACTTTATTTTTCTTTCTTTTTCCACCCCATTTGGATTTTTCCCATTGCATATTTGATTTTTCCTAGCAAGTTGAGAATCTTATATTATCAACTATCATTTTTCTTTCTTTCTTTTCAAAATAAATTTTTTTGGATTTGAAAAAAGGTTTTTATTGGAAAAACAATTTTTCTGAGATGCACATGTGGCATTTCACCAACGTGCTAACTTTATAGCCGTTGGGGAGCCACATGCCAAAACGGGCACCATGGGTGCGGCTACCTGTCAGGTCGGCCGAACCCCCTGGTCGGCCGAATAGGGAGTGGAGCCAAATTGGCCCCCCTTCTTCCAACGGCTACATTTTGAACCCCAAGTGACCTTAGGACGGTGCACCTTATAAATTGTGGCCGTGAGCACCTCTCGTCGCACACCACATCATTTTACACCTCCCCAAGTCACTCTCTAGCTTACCTTGTTTTTATTGCTCTTCATTGCAACACTCTTGCTCAAATCCATCCCCAAAAAAGATTTTCTTTTGTTTGCATTTGCAATTTACACTCAAGCTTTCAAGAGGAGAATATTCATTGAGAGTTTTTTTTTTCAAACATCGCCTCTTTTCGGATATTTCTCGCCTTGTTTTGTTCTTGCTTGTTGAACTCAAAAAGACATGAAGAGGTTGTTCGGAAAGAGGAAGGAGGTTGCAAGCTCAAGCCATGGTGAAGGTTCTAGTGCACGCCTCTCTTCCATGGGTACAAGCCCAAGGAGGAGAAGTGTGTGTGAGGAAACTCCCATGGAAGAGAGAAGCAACCCACACCAACTCTTTCATGACAACGACCTAGACATACGAAGCGAAGTTGAAGATTAAGCACGCAGGCTTGTCCAAGATCGTGAGTTCCGCCACACCAAGGCTTACGATCCACATTTGATCTCCAAAATAGGTATGGACTCTGAATTTCTTCCCATTTGGCATGCAATTGGATTTGATGACTTTGCTCACATAGAGGAGAATGGTTCACGCCTTCTCACTATCCAATTCCTTTGCACGCTAATAATAGGATTTGATGGTATTGCTTTTAGATTATTTCAAAAAGAATACAACATCCTATGGAAATAATTAGGTAGCATCCTAGGCTTCCATAAACGGTGTTTTCTAGATTTAGACAAGTTGCCTAAGTTTAACAAACAAAGTTTTTGGCCTGAGTTAAATAGTGAGGTCACATGTAGGGCTCCTAGGAATAGCCACATCCAAAACCCTACCTTACGCTCAATGCATAGATGGGTGGCTATGATTATGTTCCCTAGGGGAGATGTTAGGGTTGTGCGAGATGATGAATTGAAAATTTCGTTTGCCATGACTAAAAAGATAAAAGTTGCTCAAGTCAAAGCCATGATGACATAGTGGTTAGATTAGATTTCAAAATCAGGACCAATTGAATGCACTTCATTGATTACTCATATTGCTGATAGGGTAGGAGCACTTAAATACTCTTCATTTGAATATATTGAAACCGAAAGAGAATTAATTGATGAAGACTATTTAGTGCAAGGACATACCTTAAGCATGATCAAGATGGCTCCTTGATATTTTTCTGTCCCGGCTTTGTCAATGAAATTCGGTTACCTAACCCAGATTTTCATTTGTACAAATGCCGGAGGCTAACCATTAATCTTCTTCCCCTTGAGGAAGCAAGAAGAAGTAATGTCACTGGCAGGGTAACAAGGAATTGTGCGAGGGCAATAGCCACAGGCATGCCACCGAAAATCTCTCTGGTCCATGAATACCAAGAGGAAGAGAATGCAATGGGTTATGCGCCCGGATTGACTCAACCTCCGACGTATGAGACTGGGGGATCATCTTGGCATGAATGGCAAAGGGATCCACCCTTATCCACATCAAGCTCTAGCAGCTTGCCCCCAACGTCCATGAGAGGACGTCGTTCCGTTCCGGCTAGAAGTCATCATGACTATAGCCAAGGAATGACAAACCTCACTAGACGTATGGGAGAACATGATGTGAGAACGGGTGACATCTACAACACACGCCAAGAGCATGTTCAAGGTACCCAGGATTGGCAACAACACATGGATGCTCAATTCACCAACTTCAACACGGCGCTATAACAACAACAAGCCGATATTGCAGCGTACTTCCGTCATCAAGGGTTCAACCCTTATCACGGAGGTAGTTGAAGAACAAGCTTGGGGGAGGACCCCCACTTGAGGTAACATGTATCACATTCCTTGCATATTTATTTCCCATCCATCCATCATCCACCTTGCATTTAAAAAATATTAAAAAAAAAGAGAATAGGTTATATTTGCTTTCATCAAATAAAGATGTTAGGTAAGAATGATTTAGAATTCACATAGATGAAATGATGAATAGATGCTCTGTTTTATTTTCCTATGTCTCTAGTTTACAACTTGCTACTCTCCGAATATTGCTTCATTGGATTGAAATACTTTTACCTTAATTTGGAAGTTGTGGGTAGCAAAAGCTTGATCTAATTCTAGGTTGTTGCAAGACTAGAATTGGTAATAGGGCTGCTAGTCCTAGTTTGAAAGTAAAACATAGATTTCCGGAGAAATTCTAAAAAGATTTAAGTTTCCCTCAATTGATTGGAAATACCTACCAAAGCCATATGATATTCATACATAGACAAAACCTTATGCATATGCTATTTGCTTTCACATTGAGCCTAGTAAAGCTAGTATAGACCTATGTGAGAAATCATTCAACTCTTTTTGAATTCAAGACTTCACTTGCACATGTTATACTTCTACACTAGAAGTAAGCAAAACGTCCATCATATCTACCATACCACAATAAAAAGAGAAACTTCATGTTATTCATGTTTAGCACTCTCTTCAAAATTCGTTGCAAAGAAAGGGAGTAGAAGACATGGCTACAAAAAGAAAATGAAAAAAAGGCATGCTTACATCATAAGCATGAGAAAAAAAAGAAAAAAAAAGTAGCCATGTTTCATCCCTTCAAAAGAAAGAGAGATTATACCAAAAAGGAGTTATCTCAAGTATCCACATCCACTTCCACTCCATCACGCATGCACTAGTCTTGAATTAAAAAAGTTTTGATTTGAATTCTCCTAAGGCTTACTCTTTTGACTTAGCAATATATGTGATGCAAATATGCCTACTTACTTTCCTTACCAAGCTCCACATACAAGCCATATTCAATGAGTATGAATAGTAGAGGCACAATGCTTTGGTGAGGAAATATTTCCACTATCCACAAAGGAGTGATTGAGAGAATCAAATTGAGGTACTTATTATCTAAATTGAATTCTCCGGGATTTATGTGGAACTTGATTTCTAGGCTATGTTTGTTTCATTTGCTATTCTAACTTTCAACTACTCATGAATATGAGAAAGCATAAGCCCCATGATAACTTAAGAAAGGTAGGGTATCATAGCCAATTTCTGCAATACTATGTAGAGTATCTTGTTGTGCATTAGATACTTTTGAAAATAAGACATTGTAGTAACTCCTGATCATCAACCTAAAGTCTTGACTTTGCTCGGGGCGAGCAAAGGATAAGCTTGGGGGAGTTTGTTGACGGCTGTTATAAATCAAATTCATCCGTCAATTTAACTCAATTATGTGAAGGATTTGTCATTTCTTGCACAAATTACCGTTCTATCTAACCCAATTCCACTTGGACTTGGATAAATATGTGTATGGAGCATTTTATGCGGGAAATGAGGAAATGTAGAGGGACCAATCCTATAAAATATCATCCCAGCCAATCAGGCAACGACACGTGGCATCCCATGGATCAAATGGCCCACAAGCAGAAGTATCCGAGGAGATACAACAGTGTATCACCCATACACATCAATGGGACCCACCTGGTAGACACCTGGAGAAAGCACACGAGAAACGGTGCAATGACAAAGTCGGTCGAATCAGGGCGTCAGCCGACCTCGTCTTTGCACCAAACTCGGTCAACCTCCACATGTTGGCTCCTCCCAGCTTCCTGGAGTCAATGGTGACTGATTCGCGTGCTTTTGGTGGCGGGAACCGACCTCAACACTAGTATAAATAGGACCCCCCTACCCCTCACTTCAACACACACCACTTGAGCTTCATCTCTATTGTATACACTATCATCCATAGTCTTAAAGGAGTTAGGCTGTAGAGAGGAGAGTCTCTAGTCCCAAGTCCAAATTGGGAAAGGAGTAAGGAGTCTCTCTCTTCCCAATCCTACATTGGGAAAGGTATGGCTCATGTAATATTTCTTGTAATTGTGACTTTATGCATAATAAAGATAGTATCTTTAGTCTCTACTTATACATATACTTGGGCAAAGCGTTTCTTGTTTGATTGTGGAGTCCATGTATGTGGAAGGTATAGCTTCTATGACTATTTTATCATGAACATACCTCATATCATAGAACCTATAGACCCCCACTATAGTCTAGTTAATTATAACATAACTAGGTTAGTATGGATAATTATGTTGTGTATCAACATTGGTTCAATGATGATTCAATTCATTGCCTTAGGATGGATTGTGCCTAGGCTCTTAAGGTAATTACTTAATATGCTAGCATGGTGCTAGGATAGCTAAGTAGCATTGGATGTCTCGTAGACCCACGGATTGAAGAGGTAGGCAGTAGGTAGTGACAGCCCTATCTGTCCTTTGTAAACCTCCACGTTCGGCTATGCCACAGGCTCTTGGCGGGAGTCGCCCTAGTATTGCTAGGGGTAAGCATGTGCCCGATGTGTTGAACCACATAGCATAAGTATTCACTATTGATCGCTTATGGATAATTAGTTTAGACTTTGTATATGTACAATTGAGCATAGTAGGAGTACCTCCATAACTCTCAACCTTAACTAACCTCTAGGATCCTGTTACCCCCTTGGACTTGAAAGCTTTTGTGTGTGTCGCACTACCTCCATTATTATTTTGTCCATCCTTACTTGATTCTTACCTAGACCTTTCTACCATTTCCACTTGATGATTTTTATATCTCTACCCCGCCTTCCTTTGGGATCAAATAAATGACACCCTTGGGAATACTCTTAAGGGGAAATGCTACAATGATATCTCTGTGCGCTTGCGGAATTCACTTTGTGATCCAATAGAACCATTAACAAGCATTTCTGACACATCAGTTGGAGATGTTTAGTTAATAGTGCGTAAGTAATACCAACAAGCATTTTTGGCACCTTTGCCAGGGATGATTTGTTAGTATACCTTAGGAGCCGTCAACACCTGCCCAGGGCTAGTACATGGTGTATAGCGCACTTAGTCTGGTCCTGCACCCTAAGTGTGTCCTTGTCTCCCTTGTAATCCGGACCTATAGTGAAAGACATTGTTGTGTGAAAATAGACTCCACATGCATTTATTTATGTACCAGGCTCAGTATATCAAATTATTATTTTTAGCCTTCTTGTCTATAATGAAGTTGTGCAATTCTTTTTCAGTTTTGTCCAAGTTATTCATATGTGTTACATGTTATATTGTTGATCTCTCTGGATCTTAACATGTTGTATAGTCTACTTGCTTGAACGCCAAGCCAACATAGGTATGGAGTGTGCTATTGACTTAGCCTTGTCCTGCACCCTAAGTACGCCACTCTAGCTATATCCTGGCAGGCCTAAGTAGGGTGAGTACTAAAAAATCATACAGATCTGGGAAGATTACATAAATATGCTTATTACCATATCGAGTTTCTTCAGATTTAAAACTCAAATAAGAACGATAAGTCAGAAACGATTTATAGACAAGAGGATGAATTTTACCCTTTTCTTGTCTCTAATATATAGGAAAAACAAAAACCCATAGTGATGGTGGACGACACCAGAGCTACTAAGCTCCGACATCCTCCAAGGGGGCCATCCATTGACGTTTTATATGTTGACAGTGGGTGTCGTCGGAGCTACAAAGCTCCAACAACCCCAGGAGGTCTGCCCTCGACGTCTCGTGCGTTGACATCAGGAGCTACTTGATCTATCAAGCTCCAATAAATCCCAAGGGGCCCATCGTCGATGTGTTATATGTTGATGATGGGTACCATCAGAGCTATCATGCTCCGACAGCCCAAGGGAGCCAGCCGTCAACGTATCGAAGATAAATATTTCAGACCTAAAATCTACAAATTCAAAGAATTCATGTCATCAACATACTATCAAATCCTTTTGGTACATGTACACACTCAAACTGTCCACATATACTAGGAGGCCAACAAGTAGAGCATAATATATTGAAGACAAAGTGAAATTCATGGCGAAAAGAGTGGATTTCACTAATTCAAAGTATTGGATTACATAATTGGTATTACAGCGAGGGGAAAAAGGAAAAGGTCCTAGCTACTGGAGGATCTAAGTCTAGTGGAAAAATGAAGCAACCTTCTCAGCAGCCTCTTGGACACTAGCTCTGGCGACATCCTCTTCTTCGGCAATGAGCCCTTCAAAGAATGGACCAAGAGAGAACTGGGAGTCTGGGCTTCTGTAACACGCCAAGATATACTCGACGACGTCTTTAGGCAGAGATTTCCCCCCTGTCTCCAGCTGATCGGCGATGACATTGCCCATTCGTCGAGTTTACTGTCGGCATAGCCAAGAGCCACCAGCGTCTTGTCTAGCTCCTACGCTGGGTCCTCTGGGCGTACTGGGTTGAAACCAAGAGGCACAAGGTCTCTATCCGCACGTCCCAGAAAATCCCATACCATCAAGGATTCAATTGCCTTTGATCTCTGCAGCTCCTCCAATGACCTCCGGGCGGCCGCTAGCTTCGAACTCACATAAGCGAGGTGTTCCACCACTTTAGCATGTTGCTGCATATTCTCAGCAGCCTGCTTTTCGCGGTTGGTTAGCTCCGTCTCTCGGAGATGGATGCAGTTCGGTCATTCGGCCAGGTCTTTCTCCCTGCCCCTCACTTTCCCTTCTTTGGTGGCAATATCAGCCTCTCTTTTCGGGAGCTCCTGCCCCAGCTTCCAGTACTTCTCATTTTCTTCCGCACTCCACAGATCCAACTTATTAGTGCCCTCTGCAAAAATTTTCTCAGCATGAGTCCATTTCTGGGTGAGCTCCTCCTCTCTCTTCAAAACATCCTCCTGCTGTTCCAGGAGCTTATCTTCTCTCGCATCAAGGTCCGCTTGATGCTTCAGGAGGACCTCATTTGATTCATTGAGGCTTTCGTGACGCTCATCAGCAGCATCACGCCTTTCCTTAGATTGCTCGAGGATCTCACGGGAATTGGCATCGAGCGCCATGATCGCAACTTCCTTCTCTTCAGCGGTTTGCCCCATTACTCCATCCGAGCCATTTCCCTCTTGACCCACTCCTTCTGATCAGCAAGCCTCATCTGAGCAAGTCTAGTTTCAATGTGGAGCCCATTGCGCCAACGCCTCAAGGTGTGGCGCTCCTCGTCAAGGACCTTGCTCTCATGATTGAAGGCGAGCTAAACTTGTTGGAGGCTCGAGCTGGCATTCTCTATGGACAACGCCAAGGTAATGGGCTCCGAACCTACTGGGGACATCTCCGCTGGTTCCAGAGGATTCTCCATAAAAAAAATAGGGTCCCACTCTATAAGTGAGGTACTCTCAGCTCTTGCAGCACTGGGGACACCCTCTGAAAGCTCTTCGGCTGCAATAGAGGAAGAACCCGCTGGGGGAACTCCTACCTTCGGTGCTGACGCCGAAGGTCCTGCTACATGAACTACAATTATTGGCTCCGTGGGAGAAGAACCTACCTCCGCCTCTTCATGGTTTTCTGCCTCAGGTGTGGGAACCTCCGAAATTTTTACTTCCGGGGTGGTCGTCAAGGCTTCACCCGAAGCCATTTCCATCGCCAGCTCAGGTGTCGGTACATCAGCTACTTTCAGCTCAACTGCCGGAGCTTCAACAACTTCTGGCCCGAGGGTTGGAGCTTCAACTACCTCCGGCTCAGTGACCGGAACTTCAACCATCTTAGGCTTAGTGGTCGAGTCTTCGATCATTTACAGTTCAACGGCCAGAGCTTCAACGACCTCTGACTCAGGCGCCGGAGATTCTAGCACCACCGGCCCCGCAACAACTTCTTGTGCAGGAACCGGAGCCTCGGTAACCTCTGGCTCAAATGCCAGAGCTTCCGACATCTCCACCTACCACACTGGAGCCTCAACCTTTGATGATGTGGCCAACGGTGCATCTTCAAATTCTCCCCCGTGGTCCGGCACTACCACGGGAGCTTCTGGCGATGACTCTGAATCCATATCCACGACAGTTGGCTCCGGAGTTGTCGTGACCTTAGCCAACACTGGAGGAGACACAGGGGTGGAAGCTGGAGTTTCCGTCTGCACTGTTTCGGCCGGTGCAACGGAGGCCGGAGCTTTAGCCCCCCGACTTTAATGCCCGACAGATAAAAAATCGGAAGATTCAAGACATGATAAAAATAAGAGTGGCAAATCAAGGTGAAAGAGCAAAGCTTACCTTGGAAAGCTACCACTCCAATCTGCGCCAAACCTCTTCGCTGGAGGCACTGAACAGGAGCTTGCTATCGCTGGCGCGGGAGGAGCTCTGGAACGCTGCCTGGAGCATGCCGTCGTTGTTGGTGTTGCCCCAGCCGAGGTCTCTCTTGGCCGGGAAGAACCTCCGGACCTGGAGCCCCTCACTGGCACCAGGACCAGAGTCGACTGTCCAGAGCTGGCAACTCTAGAAGACGCTTGCCCCGAGGGTGGTGAAGCCACAGAAGACCTCCCTCGCCAAGGAGAAGGTGCTACTATAGATGGAGCAGGCCTAACTGACCTCCCATCAGCATGCTTCAGTTTCCTCTCTTGACTGGAAGACTCAGCTGGCTCCTTGCCCTTGCCCTTGCCAAAGTCCTCAACTCTCTGGCTTGGAGCAGGGGTGGCCAACTCCTCGGAAGCTCCGGGGATTACAACCCTAGAGGTCCAGCAATTTTCTAACTCGCTAATGTCGTCTAGAACCGGCATCTTCCTTCGAAGCTCCCTGCTGATCTCTGGAATCATATTTAAGTGCAGGAAATGTGGGGACTGGGGTCCACACCATGGAGGAATCGCATTGGGTGGTGCCGTGCAATGCAGCACCCAACAGCACACAAGAAAAATCTTACAAAATAACCAACACAAATATTTTATTTCACAAGATGATACTCTTTTACAACATAATATACAACGCACCGGAATATACATACTCATACTCTCAACTAGCTATGCACAAGAGAAGCAGTCCATGCCTGCAGACGCTTCTCACTAGCAACACGAAACAGAAAGCAGCGGCAAGGTTTCCGTGAGAGATACATCTTGACATGCTCGAGATCTCACGGATAACCACAACATAAGCGTAAGCTAACAATACCTGCAAAAACCACAATATAGCAACCGTGAGCACAAGGCTCAGCAAGACTTAGCCGTCTCACCTAAAACATGGAACTCTACATGCTTGAAACTTTAAAGAGTGGAATGCTGAATTTGCATGAATGGACTCGCCGAAAGTATATCCTTAGTGGTCAGTTTTAATGTAGCATAGGCTATCCATGGGCATAGCATCATTGTGAATTACACAATCAAACAAGAAACGCTTCGTCCACGATGATACTTGCTCAAGGTTACATAAGCTTTATTCAAGTTAAATGTTTTGGAAATTTGTAAATTTAATTATGCTATCTCCATAGCAGCCAAGGTTTCAATACAAAGATTTATTTATAGCAACATATTCATAATCTTTCCATTTCTCTTTCTTACTACATCAAGACTCAGTGTCCATGTATGCTCAAATAACCGTGAGCGGCGGTGATTGCAACTAGTAGACACCCGGACTGCACGACATGTACGCCCATACTCGGAGTTGCAACGGCACACTCCCCTGATGTCGTACGCAGCCACCTTTCCCAAGACTAACCCATATCAAAACAGTTCGATCGACTCCAACAACGAGCTCCCTCAAGGTACACCTCCGCTGTGAGATGTTCATGAGCGAGTTACCTCCCACTGTACTAACAACTGACAACTTAAGCCGATTGAAAAGGTTCCAACATAGGATCCTCAAGGTACATCGGTTTCCTGGGTTCCATATAGCCACTATGCACCAGGTACAGTTCAAACTTGTCCAACAGAGCCAAGCACGAGACGGGCCTTAACCGACACAGACGGGGCTACCAATCCATCTCCCCAACACCTGCCTCGCCATTACCGACCCAGGCACGATGTGGGCAAACCAACCTACACAAATCCCCATCCACGTCTCATATTAAAGAGTTAATGTTATGGTAACAACTCGCGAGTAGGTTTCCCTCACTCGACTTCTCTCGCAATTAGAATTCAACTACTTGACTTGTGATCAATAAAATGTGACTAATCCCACGAGTAGTATCCAACATACTCGACTTCTACCAATCTTCTAACTAAACATTAATCATAACAATATAGCTCGAGGGAGTCTTATACTACCCATCCACTCCAAGGACTATTTGGTTGTGCATGTGGAGTATTCAATCAACATAGACCTAATGCACATATCAAGTCTATTCAATATAGTGTGTATAAAAGTAAAACTTTAAAAGGCACTGAAATGCAAACCGGGGCTTGACATTCGGTTGAAACAAAAGTCAGCGATGATCAGTTAGTAGCCTTCGTCGAGAACCCACGCCACAGCAGATCCAATAGAGAATTCCACTCCTCCAGGTTGTGCTTCTCGTTGGACACCTTCATCGCGAATGCTATAGAAATGATATGCAATTAAGAGATTGCAATTTATTAATATAACAATCGAAGTTGATTATAACTCAAGAAGGATTAATATTAGTTAGGACATGAAGTTCTGTTGCTAGACTGGACAACAACAGAAATGAAACAAGATGAACTTAGGCAATGGACATATGAAGTGAAATAGATATTGTTCTGTACATAGGGACGTGATCTTAATTTTTTTTACAGGTTCAACAGATTCCCTGAGACTTATAAAATTACAGGGAGTTCATTTGGTCATTTAGGAATAACCATGTGAGTTTCAGATACAACAATTGAATATATTGGTCTACAAAATTTCTTAAGTGTTTAGCCTTCTCTAATTTTTCATTGTAGTTCTGGAGGTCTATCATGACTACCAGTGGTTGTACCATACATAGGGGTTCTCACTGGTTCTATGAATTTTTTTTTTCATAATTTTCTAAGTACTACATTGTGAGATATTGAATTTACAAGTGGGGATATTTTACTGAATTGTTTCTGTTGTTTTGGGCATTCTGTGACCAGTTAGGAATATCTTCAGATTGAACAAGGTTAATAAAGTCCAATGAAGCTGAAATTTCTGCAGGAATTCATAAACTTAGTAGAGAACTTTTTGGAAAATTTTCAGATGTTTCTATGATGTTAAGCATCAGATAAAAATCAAACATGATTTTTCTTCAAAGGGCTCTACGGGACAATCTAGGGATTTTCATGGAGATTGGGTTGTAGTTATGGTTAGTGTAGAAAAATATAAAACCAATAGAGGTTGTTTGATAAATTTTTAAGCTTTATACTGAGAGATATTCAATTTAGAAGTTTGCACAATTTTCTGTACAAATTCTAAATGAATTTGACTTTTTTTGTGTGCATAGAGAATACACAGGTG
The DNA here is from genome assembly GCA_036927565.1 of Tuctoria greenei. Taxonomy (NCBI): domain Eukaryota; kingdom Viridiplantae; phylum Streptophyta; class Magnoliopsida; order Poales; family Poaceae; genus Tuctoria; species Tuctoria greenei. The sequence continues at coordinate 55,503,733 of JAYESD010000010.1, read as the reverse complement.
ATCAGACAATGTAAATGAAGTCTAATGACCATGAAATATTTACTGGAGTTCAAGGATATTCAAATGAAGGATCTGGAAAAATTTGGTATTTTTCCAAAGAGCCAAACTATAGGAATTAATTCTATAAGCATTTTTTTAGTTGAACTATGGAGAAATTCACATTGACTTTCATACAAATCCAAGTGCGCCACTGGAAAGTATTCTTCATGCAGATTCTAACAAAATTTATTTTGGAATTTTTGGACAAATCTACTAGGAGATATGGATTTTCGAAGTGGGAACTAAATCTGGAATTTAAATTTCAATTGGAAAAGGTTTGAATATTGGCTGGGCCCACAGGATTTAAAATGGGCAAATCAGGTTGAAGCAACACCGGGCCACAGGTTTCACGGATGTAGCCACACCGGATCCTTGTCCACACCAGATCCGGTTGTGCCGTATTAGGCTGATCGCTGGGCCCCTTGGTGTCATCTTCCACCTCGAGCCAACGGCGCCATCGCTGGACCCGCGGTGGTGGCCGACGGCGATGGCTCGCCGGCGACCGTTCTAGGGCACGCTGGCCATCTAAACTCGCCGCCCCTACCTAGATTTGGCCGTAGAACACGATGGCGATCCTCACGTCGCCGATGGATGGCCAGAAAAGCTTGCGCGACGATGGCAGCGACGATTAGGGTTTCGGCCAACTCGAATTCGCCTCGGCAAGGGCCTAAATCACTCGGTAAAAGATCGGAGAGCACTCTGGGATCATGAGGATGACCAAAGTGAACTTCTATTGAGGTGGAAATGGCCGCAAATACAAGTTCGACGGCGACCCGCGACTTTTCATTCGGCGGCCGCAAGAACTTCGGTTCCTATGCGTATGATCGATAACTTTTGGGCATTTTTTGGATAGGGTGTGCGCAAGAATGTTTAGAAGCTACATGCTAAGCAATTCGAAGAATTATTGCACGTGTTAACCGAATTTGGGTGAAGAACCGAGTCGTGCAAAAGAGCTAAGCGTCGGTTCTTCGAGGAAAACCCGAGCTACAAGCTATGACAGAAGCTGAATGTTTGTGAGCATGAACTAGACGTGATTGCAAATGTTTTTCCTTAAAGGATCAAAGCTTGATAAGGCCCGTAGCTGGGGTTCCACAAAGCAGCAGAGGACTCTCTCGGTGGCCTCCCCGTCGGCAGCAAGAAAACCTCGAAATACAACCAACACAAGGCATGAAACAAGGAACCAATTGATGGAGAAGATAGAGAGGAATGTTGTGCCACTACTCTATGTTTGTACCTTGGCGCCGCACGGGCTCAATCGCCAGCAAAACAGAAGAACACAGAAGGCGGGGAAGAACTCGCCGAAAGTGAAGCTGTGGCGCCAGGGAATGGAACAAGGAGGAAAGACTCAACTTGGGTCCTGAGGAGGTGATAAGGAGGAGGTCAGGGAGAGCTGGGGTCAGCTGGAGGTGACCACAACAGTGCAAGCAGCTCTGTGGCAGTTGCATGCCGGGAGGTGGCGCCCTGGGAAGAACAGGGGCGAATTTGGGCCTATGACCAGTGGTCCCACCCCTCTATTCATCTCTATCTTCTCTAGACACTAAAATATCCCACCAACTTGTGTCCAAAAATTCTAAAAATTTTATGGTAGACTGAATTGAAGGTGTATAAATTGATTCTGGAATCACAATGTTGATTTTACAAAGTTTCAATTGAATTTATATTTGAATTTGAGTTGAATTCAATGTAGCTATTGAATTAAATAGCAAACTTGCTTCAAAAATTATGAAAGTTTGAAGAGATACTATTTGGAATATTTGGAATCCATTGGTCAACTCAAATCTCCATGTTAACCTCATTTGAAGATTAGATAAGTTTATTTTTTTGAATTTCCTCATTTGGAGATTGAATTGATTTGTTATTTTTATCGTTCAAAATTTTTGTCCTAACTTAACTTTGAACTATGGAAATTAGGGTTTTCACAGTAAAGCAGCCAGCAGAGCCAAGTCGTCGCCATCAACAAGCCCATGCTGAAACTTTTTGAGATGGAGCTTCAAAGCTTCGTCATCCAAGTTGGATTTCAAACCGGTTTCAATCTGGTCATCATCCATCACACTATTGAGATCCCAGGCGAGCTTCTCCCTCTTCCTCAGCGGAGCCCACCTGTTCACCAAGAAATTTTAGAAAACAATCTAGGGGGTTGCTCCACCTTCCACGCATTCTCACATCCTGGTCAGGACAGGGTTAAACGCATCTGACAACTTCGGAACTATGTTCCAGGCCCCGGTGTCGACGTTGGGGAGTCCTTGGTGCATCTCCAACCTGTCGTGCTCCTGCACTGCAATGACGATCCAATCCTTCTCCCAATCGTCCCATTTGCTAGAGGGGAACGACTTCAAGTACTTGAAGGGGCAGGTCTTGCACTTCACGAAGTAATAGAAGCCAACCAACTTTGTCCCCTTGCCGGTGGTATGAGTTGTGAAGAAGGTTCGGAACAATTCGACGCAGGGAGGCACGCCCACCCACGTCTCGCAGAAGTGGACGAAAGTGGCCACGAGCCGAAGGGAGTGCGGGCCAAGGTGATGCAATTGGAGGCCGTAGAAGTCCAGCAGCATCGGAATGAAGTTCGAGAATGGTGGGATCAGTCCCACCATGGCATACGCCAAAAAGTAATCCATCTCCCCACGGCACTCCATCTTAAAGGAGATCTTGCCAGCATGAACCAAGTGGGTGAAGGAGTCGTTGGACCATCCCAAGAAGTTTCGGACCTTCATCAGATTGTCTTTGCTCTGGATGCGGCTCTTGGGAAGTCCTAACTCCATCGCGGCAAAGTGGAGCAATGGAAAGGAAAGCTGGCGAAGTTTGGGAGGCTCCGAGCGCAAGTTTGATCGAAAGCGTAAAGAGTCCTCAAACCGTGCATGCTTTCCTTCTTAAGTAAGCCTCTGCCATGCTTGGATGGAAACCACAACGAGAGCAGGGTCACATTTCAAAAATCTACCCCTCCAATGACGAATGGGACCGGGGCCACCGCAACGAAGAGGTCGAGGTTAATACCCCAGGCGAACCATTTTCATGATGGACGGCCGAAAACCCAAAGGCGGCAGCCTGACAAGGCGCTCAAAACCTATACGGTTTTCCTATTGGTAACTGGCGACCTTCAATTGTGTGAGATCCGCACTCAAAGATCTCATCTACTGCATTCAAAGCAAGCCACGCGGCGGTGGTTTAACCCCGAACCATCACCGCAATAGCATATCAGAAGATGTTTGATGTTACAAGGCGAGAATCGAGGATGGCCCCACTTCTGGTAGAATAATGACCCAGAGGGTTTCTCCTAGAGGTGGGCCTGGGGACACTGTAGGTACCCTGCGTACCGGGTACTCCATGATACCGCAAGAAGTACAAGAGAAGTCCACCTGTCTAAGTTGAAGGTTTCCTCAGGCCCCACGTGTCATGTGGCATTGGACCCGCCTCCCTCATATGGGTAGCTCTGGGACTGCCACGTGTAGTATAAGACCGGAGCTGGACTCCCGACATAGGGAAGCCCCAGCGTTGACACGTGGATAATGACCCCGAACCTAACCCCCTGTAGAGGAAAGCTTTGGTGCCTCCACGTGTATGTCAGTTTCGGACCTATCTCCCCACGAGGGGAGACTTTATATAAAGTATAGACTTTATACAAAATACATCCTCTCAGGACTTACAATAGCGAGTTCCAAAATAATGAACTCCATGGATTGAAGTTTATTTTGACTATCGTTGGTCGCGACGGAACATTATACGAGTTATCATGCGAATTCACTCTCTAATGTTCAATGTCACACAAACATGGCCATCAAAAGAAAAGAGGGTCGAGTGGGTCAAACCCTCAATTCCACTGGTAAATGGTTGAGTAACAACACCTGGTCTGTTGCGAAGCTTGTCGAATCAAAATTGAGACTCGGATTCAAAACAGAACCAAAATGATTCAAACCGATCAAGTTTCTTGTGGAACCTGACCAGTATGTACTCAAACTCGAATTTGACCCAGTAAATTGCAGATCAGACCTTGAGGTGAACTAAAAAGTTAAATTAAACTTCAAGACCTTCCAAAAAGTATTGGTTGGCCTCCATATCATTTCTGGTGGAGACATGGCACTGCAAAGGTAACAGTTTTTTTGGAAATTTTGACAGCACCTCTTTTGTTTATGCTGATTTTGGGCCATAATTTCAAGATATAAAACAACATAATTCTCAAATACACCATATTACAAAGTTGTAATACAATATACAAGGATTCAAGAAATTTCTCGCACGACCCTATTGGATTTTTCTAGAGTAAGATATGGTCAAAAAAGTAAGGAGTCCAAAGAGGGTTCCAGTTTCTTTCCAGTTTGGCAGATTTTGGAACTTTGAGATTTTGAACAGGTTAGATGGGAATTCTGCTTTTGAGTTGAACATATCGGTTTTAGAGGACTTCCTAAACTTTCTATACATTTATTATACACCTTCATTGGAGTTTTATACTGGGAGCTATGTCTTTTCAAATTAGGTCTTTTTCTGGCTGAAAACAGGAGACTCTGTTTTTGAAACTTGTAAATTCAAAACCTACTCCAATTTTGAAAACATAGTTCAAAATAAAAGCTCGATAGCTAATATGTGTACTCTTACAGCTTCTCGATTCCATTTGATAGCAAAGTTGTTAAGGCATCGATGGGATACATAATGGTACTACGTGCCTCACAAAAGTGAAATTCCTAACCAATTACACCAGCATATACTATCAATCGGTGGCGCTATTAACGGTCACTCGGAAACATTTTCTAAGAACAATACGATCTTGCGGTCAGTGTACCTGCATAAGACACGGTCAATTTACAAAATGCTCATTATGGTGCCGTACAGCACGGCCCGCACGGCAATCATTTCATAAAGTCACAATAATATATATGAAAGTAAGACATCTGTCCCGTATAATTCCATACGGGATGCTCCGAGCTGAGCCATGTCTTGAGGTACATGACCGAGTCTTCTACCACCCGACAGGGTCCCATGTCTTTGCCTAATGCTGCACCAGTAGGAGGCACGCACATTCACGTTTTCATAAGAAACACACTACATGCTTTCCAACCGCATGATAGGTGGTCACATAATTTATCTCTTGCGCTAGGGATCAGCGCTGTTGTGGCCCTTTGAACATTGGATGTTCAAGAGTTGCTAGGTATCCTCTCTTTTTTCTGAAGCACACCGGGGAGCATCGTTTCATATGTTCCTAGAACCATGAGATGGTTCAGAGACTCATATTAACTCTCGTGCCAAGCCACGGGGGGCAATCATCGTACTACCTCTCGTATGCAGAGCTTACCACAATGGATCTGCTTGCGGTGGCATACTTTACCTCTTACCTGATGTCGGAGCATCGTTACAGAATATAATAACACATATGTTACCTTTGCCACCTTAAGTAACAATGCTAATAATAGTATTAATGTGGCTACTATCGATTCCTCACTGTAAACCTATGTTTTCTCGTAATACGATCCTTTTTAAGCATGCTATTGCTAATGCGGTTCTGATACAAGGCTGTGAGGACCGGAGTCCTGACATTCTAGGAATCGCAATTGGGTGGTGTCATGCGATGCAGCACCCAACAACACAAGAAAAAAGGTACACCGTATTACATAGAACAACATAGTATTATACAAGCTTGGTCTTTTACAAATAATATATATCAAAATACACTACAGCGAAAGATAAGTTCACAGCTCTCGACACTCAAGCCTAAGATATGCAAAAGTGATCCGTTCAGCCCGCGAACGGAATCACACTAGCAGCACACAAGAGATCTCATGGCAGCGTTGAGGGTTCCCACTCGGCCGTGTACCCCGATGGGGGCAACGCTTCACCGGTGAACCCTTCATCATAGTCGTCATCTGCAGCAAAAACTTTAAATAGCAATCGTTAGCATGAAGGCTCAGCAAATCTCAACTGTTTCTACTAAACATAAAACTCTATATGCAGGATATACTTAACGTAGGACAACAATTTGCAATAAAAGACTCGCAAAATTCTTCATCTATATTTTCAGTTTTAGCAGCATATTAAGGCTTCATGAAAAAATAACTTTTAGTAAGCAACCTGTTCTAAAGCGTACAAGTATCAAATACATAATTATTCCATAAAGCATGACTCAATATATTCAGCTACAAGTAGTTAACTATGTCACGACTCAATAAACAAGCAGTATTAAATAACTGGAGGGACGGCGACTCGAATCGATATACACCTGCAGGGATACATGAATAGCATGACAAATACACCCACAATCAAAGCTGTGAAGGCATGCTCCGCTGATGTTGTATGCGGCAACCTTTCACCCGCTACCTACACGCCGAACAGGTCCCACCGTTACGAGCAGGGGGCTCCCACGCGAAGTATGAACTACCCGCTGGCAGGTTTACACTTTGCTGCTCTCAACCTTCACCTATAATAAGGTGGGTTATGCCACAATACTATGGTGGACAAGTTACATCGGTTTACTGGGTACCATATATCTGGTATTCCTTCAGTACATTCCAACTTGCTCAACCGGGCCGCACATGGATCTGTCCTTGACTGACACAGGCACATCCACAACTCACGGGATCGTAATGTCCTGCTACACCTACTCCATGCCCGGTCTCATATTCCAAATGGTGAATGTCTCACTTGACCAAACCAGTGTGAACCCAATTATTGAACTCGCGAGTAGATTCCAACTACTCAACTTCTACTGAAACATCTACAACATTTAGCATGGCATGGACACAATAAGGACTTAACCATCTAACCTTCTCTCATGGGTTTTCTGGTCATGCAAGTGGAAAAGTCCAAGAAACTTAGACTTAATGCACAATACATGCTAACCTATATAGTGTGATATAAATAAAAGTACAAAACGATGTTAAATGCAAACCATGGCTTGCCTGACTGTGATATGGGGTCACTGTTAGTCTTTGGAGGAATAGCTTGGCAACTATTCGATATGCAAAGAAGATGAAAGTGATTCAGTCGTGATCATATAACATAGTTGAATGGAAACAAAATTATGTATGTGAAATCATGGCCACTGGTTCTGAAAATTTTACAGGGGACATTAGGTAGTATGAGTGAGGTACCGGCAAAATTTGGGCAATGTTCATGGAATTCAATGTTTTATAAAATTCAATAAACCTAAACAATTCCCAGAATTTTCAGGAAAAACCTGTAGCTTTAACATGGCCAAGAGTTGGATTTCTGTTTAGAGAAGGTCAATATTCCAACAAATTTGGTTTCACAATTTTCTAAGCATTCTTCTCTGAGGTATTGATTTTAGAAGTTCGAGCAATTTTCTAAAAAAGTTTCTGGACATTTTAGAATTTTCAGGTTCATATAGCTTGGGAAAACATTTGGCAATTCAAATAAACTCAAATGGATCTAAAATATTTACTGGGGCGCAAGGGAATTATGAGGAAGGATCTGGCTAAATTTTGGGAATTTTTCCATGAGTAAAGCATCAGGAATTAATTTCAAAGCCATTTTGCTTCATGGAATTAGTGGGGACAATTTATGGATTTTCATACAGATCCAAATGCACCACTTGAAGTACAGATCACCCTGGTTCTATCAAAATTTATTTGAGAATTTTTGGCAAAACAATTTAGGAGATATTGAATTTCTAAGTTGGCATCAAATACGGAATAAAATTTTAATTGGAAATGTTTAAATAATCTTTGGGCCCATTGGTTTAAAACGCACCAATAGGCTTCAAGCCACACGGAGGCCACAAGGGCTGGCTGTGGCCAAATCGGATTGCCATGCCACAGAAGATTCGGGGCCTTGCGCTACAGACTGAAAGTCGGGCCCCACCTGGGCCCGTCTTCTACCTCGCGCTTTCGGCACAAAGGCGACCCCTGGCAGCGGTCAACAGCGGCAGCATGCCAGACCGCGCACCAGGGCGCGGTGGCTTATGGTACTTGCTGCCCCCACCTAATTTTCCGTGGGGAAATCAATGGTGTAGTTCACACTGGCGATAGGTTGCCGGATATGGAGGCTTTATGGCGGCGGACGGAACCTAGGGTTCCGGCCATTTCGGCTGTGCGCTCTGGTGCCCCATTTTGTTTAGGATTGCTTCTTAAAGCTTCACGTAGACATGAGGAACACGAACATGGCTCAAATAACGGATGAAAAGGGCGGCAACATTGATTTTGCCGCTGACCGAGCCAGTTTTCACCGCCGGCTAGGAAATCTCGTTTTCCCGGGAATATAGTCAATGGTTTTCGATGGATTCTCTTCAAATGGAGGCACCTGGACCTAAGGATGATAAAATATCAAGGCTACGATGATTACTCTTACGTAGAAAGCAAATTGAGTTCATGATCTAACATATTTTATACCAAGAACTCGTCAGGAAAACACGAAATAAGATCGTTGCAGTCCATGGCATGGGCTCAAATTCTGCCAGCATCTGGTATACGTATAGGCAAACCTTTTTGCTTCAAGGGGGTGGGGGAGATAAGGCTTTTACTGTTGGTTCCGCGGTGGAGCAGAGGAAGACCTCCACAGTAGCCAGAATTCATCGCCACAAAACTTCAAAATAACGAACACACAGCTGAGGAACCAGTGAACAAACTTGAGGGAAAGAGAGAGTAGGGTGTTGTGCCACTTTTTGCTGTTTACCGGGAGATGCAACTCGGTCTGTAGCTTCGGTGGCAAGGGTTGCAAGTGGGGTGGCCGCCGGTGGGAGAGAAAGCAGAGGAAGAACAATTTCTTGTTGTGTTGTGTCGCGAAGCAGCTGAAGGATTAGCTTGGCCCTGGTTGGCAGCTGAGTTAGCTTCATGAGGAAGGGAGGAAGCAAGCACACAGGCTGCTGGTGGCACTTTGCATGCGGAGAGGTGTCAAACGGTGGAGAGAACAGAGAAACAGGGGAGAAGGAAGTCACAGGCAGGTGGGGTCCACCAGTGCAACAAAGTCTCCACTCTATGTTAGAATCATTTGAAATATGAACATAGTACAACATCAGTAAAATATGGCAGCTAGCTCAAATCCAACATGAAAAGTCCAAATATGAAATCTAAATTTGCAATTGAGCAAGTTCAAAATGGAATTTGAATACAAATGTGAAATTGAATGCTCTCATTTGAAGTGGTTCCAATAAATAGTTAACGTATTTCAAAAATTATCAAAGTTGACATAGATGATGTTTGGAACATGGGGAGGACCTTGGTGAATTAAATTAAGTTTTGACAGCTTTGATTTGAAGAAAATCGATTTGATTTTGAGTCTCTTCTTTAGGGTTTAAATGACATAGACTACATGAGCACTTTGTTCCTTTGCAAGGTTTCTTTCTCTAATAGAATTCCGAAGCTCAGGTTTGCATACTAATTTTTTCAGGGCCTTTACAGAACCGCCGATGCCACCACCCGATGCAGGATCCACTACGTAAGAAACGCAGATAGGAGACAAAGATCAGAGATGAGCGCAAAGGCGGTCGTCATTGATATGGGCAAACGAGACGAGCCCGCCTCAACGAGGATGCTGGTTCACAAAAGAAAGGCACAACTAAGCATAAAAGTAGACAAAGTACTATAAGGCTCATCTCATTTAATGAAATATCCGAGATGCGCCCGATCCTCTGACAAACGGGAGACGAGTGACTAAAAAAGCATGTCCTCTATTTGCGTATGAAATGAGATGAACTTTACAGAAAGCGCGCCTCCTTTAGCTTCGGTTATAGACATACATGAACACATCGCTGAGGAGACACGCTTTCTGCATTGTAGAACACATTCACTTGATAACTAAATAATCATTCCAGTGTAGAGTACCTTCACTGTAGTATTTTAAATCAAAAAAAAAATAATCAAATCCTTCCTTATGAATAATCATTCATGAGGAACAAGATGATTACATTATTCATTTATTCACAATTGAACACACAAGATAATATATATTCACACAGATGAAGAAAGATAACACATTCTTTCATTAACAATATATTTCAAAACACAAGTAAAAAGTACAAGACACAAGAAAAGAAAAATAACATCAACTAAAAGCAACAAAAGAAAACCTAAATCCTCCTCCTCCTCCTCCTCCGGTGGCGACTCCGGCACCTGTGCAACAGGAGCCTTGGTCGGCTGCTCCGTTGGATGCTCCAGCTGATCCAGTGGTTCAACCTCGTGACTGAGGTTCCTCGCCATCGCTGCCACTAGGTTACTGCGGCCCTCGGTGCCGAGCACCTAAGCCATCGTCTCGAACAGCCTCTTGAACACCTGGGCCATCGTCTCAAGCAGCTCGTTGTCGAGTCTCTCAGAGGAGCCGTAACATTGTTTCTTGTAGTGTGGTTGCCTTGGCGGGTTTGGCACCAGAACGTTGACCATGGTCGGTTGTCTGCACGGAGAAGACAAACGAAGAAGAGGAGAGAATGATACAAAAGGAGAGATGCACTTGTGGAGAACTGATGGCGCGCCTTGTACAAGGTCTGTGCGGAGTACGCGATGCAAAAGGAAGACGAGCTTAATAACGAACGCGTCTCGTAATTTTTATGTCCCCCTCTCCTCAACGAGAAGGGAGACGAGCTTAACGGCAAAGCACGTCTCCTATTCCCCACGTCTCCTTTAGCTTCGTGATTTTCTCCATTTTGCTTTGATTCATTCTAGATATCACACAGACAAGACATCACTGAAGTTAGAGCACATTCACTTGATAACTAAATCATTCATTTGTCCAAAAAATAATCAATTCCTTCCTTGTGATTCATGAGGAATACGGTGAACACACCACATACTCATTCATTCACACAATTGAACACACAAAATAATATGCATTCACACGGATGAACATAGATAAATTTCATTCACTAACAAAACATATTACAAACTTAAGAAAAAAGTACAAGAAGATACAAGAAGAGAAAAAAATCAACTAAAAAAACAAAGCAAACTAGTTCCTACTCCTCCTCCTCCTGTTGTGGTCACTCTGGCGTCTGTACAACAGGAGCATTGGCCAACTTATATGGCTGCGCCGGTTGCTCTGGCTGCACCGACGGTGCAACCCCGCGGCCGAGGATCCTCTCCATCACTGCCACCAGGTTACTGCGGCCCTCGGAGCCGAGCACCTGGGCCTTCGTCTCGAACGTAATTTCGAGACTATCGGCCACTCCCATGAGGGCTTAGAGGTAGTGGCCGGTGGTACCCATTCCAGTAAACTCTGGAAGGGTACCCAGACCCAAGGAACTGATGGCACGAGACATACTGTTGTATGCCTCGCGTGCCATAATGAGGCGAAACTCGTTGTTGAGCATCTAGGTGGAGTCGCAACATTGTTTCTTGCAGGGTGGCTCCCTCGGCGGGCTTGGCGGCATAATGTTGGCTATTGTGGTGGTGGGTCGTCGATGCAGAGAAGACGAACAAGAAGAAATGGATGCAAAAGGAGAGAGACGCTTGTGGAGGTTTCGCGCGTATTGTCGGGACTATGGGATGCATCCAAATCGCCTCGGGAAAAAAAAATATCACGCACGCCAGTTGCACGTGTCTCTACACAACCGCCATCGAAATTAAGTTGTCTGCAGTCCTCGTGCCACGTGTCTCTCTTTGTCAACAATGGAAGACGCTTTTTCATATCTTGCTCGTCTCGCTTCACTCTTGCGCGTCTCGCTTTTATCTCCCACGTCTCTTCGCCATCGGCCATTAAATTATTCGCACCTCCTCCTCCTCGGTCCACACTACTCTATTATTGATCGACCAACTCTAGTGTGATTGCCGCCTCTATTCGCCACCCCTGTCATCGTCGCCGTCTTTGTCGTCATCACTATTCATGACTGGATTGATATCGACTTGGTGTGTAACCGACTGAAGGATGAGGGCTTGGTGTGGCGCAAGAACCATCCCCATGTATGTACATATAGCACACCAGTCGCATGGTTGTATGTAGCTCTGCAATGGACTGATGAACTTAACTGTAGTTTTGTTTTTCCGTCTTGTTTGTTTTTGGTATTTGCAATTTCATGGCTCACCACCATTTGCATCACTTGTTTGTCCAATTTTTCTACATAGGGTTTCTCTGCAAAGGCTGAGTCGAAAAATTTATTGAAGTGATAGTGCATCGTCCCCCGTAAAAAAGGGGTAAGTCATTGTGAACCAAGTGAACGCATATATGTGCCCAGGACATTCAACACACGTACACGAGTGCAATCACAAAAGGATATACAAAAAATTACCATAAGACAAGATTAATTAACCACTTTTATTATAAAATTCAGAATATCCTCAATTACAGGCTCTAATGAATATTAATGACAAGTTTGAACTAATGCAGCGGAAATAAATTAAACTGAACAAACTAAGCAACTAAGCAACATAAGCAAATAGGGTATAGCGCAGCTCCAATCAACACCACAGGCAAGCTAATGGCAGACATGACCTAGAACTCCGCATTATCATCGTTAAACTCCAAATCCTGACCTGCAACTGTTCGTGGGGGAATTGCAAGGGTGAGTACGTGTTGTACTCAGGAAGTATGGAAAGTATGACATGTAGCTGATTCAAATGATGAATATAATAATGGATAGGTGCTGAAAAGTACGTTAAAACATTTGAAAAGCAATATATTGCATGTATGTGAAGTAAACCCATCATAAACCATGTAGTTATCATAATACAAGTCTGTATTTTATTACCATCATCCATATATCAGATTTCTCATTACCATTAACCATATCCATTGCCATAAACCATAGTACCATCCATAACCATCCCATAAAACATCACAATACCAAGTTTTCCCCTAATCATGTGAGGGTCCAGGTTGCTCAAAACCGGTAGCACGGCTATCATGATAGTTTTTAAGACACTTTGCAGAGGTTGTACCACTTTACCCACGTGTTCGTGATTTCATCACCTTTCGTTGACTATAGAATCTAAATTATGCCATCTCACACTTCCTTGGTGTGTGGCCAAGATATCACATACAACTTTTACAAATAGATTACTAGCCTATTTAGACCCCACTGAGGATTCACCGATGGCGATGGCTCTAACTGAGCACTTCTTCAATCCTAGGGCCCCCTCTTGAGCCATTCGGATCCGAGGGTAGTCCAACCAATCATCAACAAACCCAATCCCACTACACCATCCCCGAGCATCCTTAATGGTCCAAATAGCAATGGCAAAACCCTATTTAATCAGCTACACCGCACCCATACTTGGCCTCGTGGTGGCACTATAAATCCTAGATGGTCGCTCCACGAACTGGTCCTTAGATCTAAAGCAAGCAACCCACCATAACATCCAACTAATCCACATACCAGGCCTGCATAGATCACCCATTACCATATCACATTAACCAGTTCATGTTAATCATAATCTCATAAATGCATAATTGAGTTAAGTGGTATAGTTGTGTTCCCATCCCAATTAATTAAGCAAAGCAAAAAGGTAAAGATCACATCCCGACTCAATACCATGTATTCCATGTGACAAGGGTGGTCAACAAATCTAGTAAACTTCCTACATAGGGTTCCCATCAAATTGACACAAGCATGCAGTTTTGTAAACAAAACATTCATTTCAAAACAGGATCAATATGTTCAAGGACACTTGCCTTGCTCTTGAGCTTTGTTAGGATCAAAGACTTCAAATTCTTGGTGCTGGAGATCCTCCATGACACTCTCTAGCGCAAATCCATCTAATCCGCACAACGATCATACAAGACAAGAATTACAATCAATTGATGTTCATATATTAGTCAATATGACATGACATGCATGATTAATCCAAATGCGAAGCAAAACTAGTTAATAAGTTGCTAATAATGTTTATTAATCAATTACAATGGTTATTAAGAAGTCTACACAGGTTTGGAGTTGATTCGAGTCAATTTAGAATTAATTCAACAGAAATTAACCAGGAAAATTGGACTAGTCCGCTAGGGACTGCACAAGTCCGCACTTCGCAGAACTGGCAAACTAGGGTTTTCTAGATCGACATGAATTTTGAGAGATGGGGTCAAATTAACATGAGAAAAAGAGAATAGAAGGTATACCAGGTGTCTAAGACTCCAAAGAATCAAGAGTTTTTGAGCCGACGCTTGGATCTTGAAGACATAGGGTTGACGAGGAACATGATGGTGAATTGTTGATGAAGAATGCGAAGTTGATGGAGATCTCAATCCTCTTTCGTTTCCTCCTCTTCTTCTTCTTGCTCTAGATCTCCTTCTTCCTCCTTGGTGGCAGCTATCCACGAGCTAGGGTTTGGGTGAGGTGAAAAAGAGGCAAATAGATGTCAAGCCATGGGGTGGGGTTGTTTATATAGAGGTGGTGAGCTAGGTTTGGATGGATTTCGAGTTTGAGATGAGTAGGGGTTGGTTTAGAGTGTGGCTCTAAAAGAGTTAGGCATGACGTCCCTAGTACCACTTAATGTAAAACCCAGGAAACAAGTCGTGAAATAAAAGATCAACTCAGAGTCGCGATTTATCAGACAAGTCCGCAACAGGTCGCACTAGTCCGAAGTTAGGCAGAGAGAAAACGGACAAGTCCAGATTAGACATCAGACAAGTCCGAACTTATCTAGAGGGGAAAAAACAAACAAGTCTGGCCAAAACCGGATAAGTCCGATTTTAGTCAAAGGGAAAACGGACAATTCCGCTGGAACACCGAACAAGTCTGGACAAGTCCGGGAACTTAGCAAAATTTCCAAGGAATTGCAACACCGCACTAGTCCATACTGGACCAGACAAGTCCGAAAGTGTCCAGAGAGAAAAACAGACTAGTCCGCACTTCCCAGAATTCTTAAGTGCGGTTTTGCTATTAATTCATTTTTAACTTATTCCTTTTGATGTGGATTAATATTAAACATGTATAATGATGGATGTAGGGCATGATGCATGAAAATGAGAGTGCTACAAACCTACCCTCCTTAAAATGAATCTCGCCCTCGAGATTCGACGCGGAAGAGAAGAGATAGGGAAATTCCTTCTTGAGATCATCCTCCAACTCTCATGTTGCTTCCGATTCTGTGTGATGCTTCAATTGAACTTTGCACCATCGAATCACCTTGTTCCTCGTGACTCTCTCCTTAGTTTCCAAGATTCTGACCGATTGTTCGGCATAAGTCAAATCTGCCTCTAGTTCCAATTCTTCCATTGGCACTTGTTCTTCCGGTACCCTTAAACACTTCTTGATCTAGGAAACAGGAAACACATCATGGACATTTGAAAGATGGGCTGGCATCTCCAACTTATATGCTACTTCTCCCCTTTTGTCCAAATCTTGAATGGCTTAATATAACGAGGTGCTATCTTGCCTATTATGTTAAACCTCTTATGACCTCTCCTTGATGACACCTTGAGGTAAACAAAATCTCCCACTTTGAAGGCTAGTTTCCTTCTCCAATTTTCCGCATAGCCTTTTTGCCTCGATTGAGCAGCCCTTAAGTTTTCAAGGATAATCTGAACTTGCTTTTCAGCTTCTAGGAACACATCCGGACCAAATACTTGGGTTTCTCCTGTTTCATTCCAAAACAAGGGTGTCCTACACTTCCTTCCATAAAGTGCTTCATATGGTGACATTTTCAAACTTGCATGGTAACTATTGTTGTACGGAAATTTTGCATATGGCAAGCTCTTGTCCAAACTTTTCCCATGCTTCAAAGCACAAGCTCTTAACATATCCGCTAAAATCTGGTTGGTCCTCTCAGTTTGTCCATCCATTTGAGGGTGATATGTTGAACTGAAATTTAACCTTGTTCCCAATGCTTCATGCATTTTTGCCAAAACCTCAAGGTAAATTGAGAACCTCTATCCGACACTATCTTCTTTGGAACTCCATGCAAACATACTATTCCTCCCATATCCAGTTCTGCTAACTTCTCTCCATTAAAAATGGTCTTGATGGGAATAAAATGAGCTGACTTGGTCAATCGATCCACGATTACCCAAATTGAGTCATAACCAGACTGTGTACGTGGCAAACCAACTATAAAGTCCATGCCGATTTCTTCCCACTTCCATTCCGGGATCTTTAATGGCTGTAATAATCCAGCGGGTCTTTGATGTTCCACCTTAACTCATTGGCACACATCACACAAGGCTACGTATTCAGCTATGTCCTTTTTCATGCTAACCCACCAATAACAAGTCTTCAAGTCCTTGTACATCTTCGTACAGCCGGGATAAATCGAGTATGGTGAGTCATGTGCCTCTTTTAATATTGTCTCCCGAATATGCCTCACATTAGGCCCGGAAATCCTTTTCCAATCCAAAAGGTACCATGTTCATCCTTATCAATTTTGAATTCTCTCCCCTCTTGGGTCCTTTCCTTGATTTCTCGGATTTCCTCGTCCTTTTTTTGACCCTCTCGAATTTCTTGCTCCAAGTTCGGATTTAACTCCATTATCCCCATCTCATTTAGAAATCCAAGTTTCAACTGTTCAAACTCCTTATATAACTCGAGTGGCAGCTCTCGAACTGTGAGTTGGTGACTTACTCCTTTTCTACACAAGGCATCGACCACTACGTTGGCTTTACCCGGATGATAATTGATTCCCAACTCATAATCCTTGATGAGCTCCAACCATCTTCGTTGCCTCAAATTCAGATATTTTTGTGTGAATATGTACTTGAGACTCTTATGATCCGTGTAAATTTCACACCTATGTCCAAGGATGTAGTGTCTCCAAATTTTCAATGTGTGTACCACAGCTACAAGTTCCAAATCATGCGTTAGAAAATTCTGCTCATGTTTCTTTAATTGTCTTGATGCATAGGCGACCACTTGACCTTCTTGCATCAATACACATCCAAATCTTTATCTTGATGCATCACAATATATTTTGGTACTTTTACTCACATCCGACAAAACGAAGACTAGGGCTGTTGTAAACCTTTTCTTCAACTCCTCAGAACTTTCTTGACAAGTTTGAGTCCATTGAATTGCTTTCCCCTTCATTAGCAACTCTATAATAGGCTTGGCTATTATGGAAAAGTCCTTGATGAATCGACGGTAATATCCAGCCATCCCAAGGAAACTCCTTATTTCCTTTACGTTTTGCGGTGTCTCCCACTTTAGCACATCCCTCAATTTTCCAGCGTCGGCAGATACTCCTCATCCTGAGATGATATGACCCAAAAATGACACTTCTTTCAAAAAAAACTGGCACTTTCTGAATTTAGCGTACAATTGATGCTCTCTCAACTTCTGCAATGTGAGCCTCAAGTATTCCTCGTGTTCCTTCTCATCCTTTGAGTATATCATAATATCATCAATGAACACCACAACAAACTTATCCAAGTACTCCATGAAGACCTTATTCATGACGTACATAAAGCATACAAGCACATTTGTCAATCCAAAAGACATCACGGTGTACTCATAGGATCCATATCGTGTGCTGAAAGCGGTCTTGGGTATGTTCGATGGTCTGATCTTCATTTGGAAGTATATCAACCTCAAATCAATTTTGGAGAAAACACAAGCACCCTTCATTTGATCAAAACAAATCCTTTATGCTGGGCAAAGTATATTTTTTCTTGATGGTCACCTCATTAAGAGCTCGGTAATCCACACACATTCTTTGTGATCCATCCTTCTTATCCATAAAAAGAACGGGCGCTCCCCAAGGTGATGAACTGGGGCGAATAAAAGCCTTCTCTAGTTTTTCTTGAACCTGCTTCTTGGGCTCCGCTAATTCCTTAGGAGGCATCCTATATGGCCTATTATCTATAGTTGCAGTTCCAGGTATTAAATAAATAACAAATTCAATGTCTCAATCAGGTGGCATAACTGGCAACTCATCCGGAAACACATCAAAAAATTCACACATCAGCGGAATCTCCTCAATTGCGGCACTGTCCATGTGATTCAGTTCCAATTGCCTTGGTGCATGTTGAGATGCTTAAAACTCCATGGTGATCCCTTCCTCATTGGTCAACTCCGTCTTCATTGCAGACTCAATAACTCCATTGTGCTTCCTGAACCAGTCCATACCAAGTATAATGTCCAATCCTTGAGAATCCAAAACTATGAGGTTAGCGAGGAAATATACCCCCCTTATTCTAAGGCTTACTTTTGGACATACTATATTTGTCCTCATCTCTCATCCAGGAGACTTAACCAATACAGTAAACTTCATATCAAAGATAGGCAAACTATACTTGGCAACATATTTCGATGCAATTAATGAATGTGATACTCCAGAATAGAATAACATAGTTGTTGGGTTGGAGTTTGCGAGAAACATACCAATCACCATGTTATCCGCTTGTTGAGCATCCTCTGTAGATACATGGTTCATGTTGCCACGAGCAAAATTCTGCTGTCCAAGATTCCCTTGCGGTTGTCCTCCATTGGGTCTTGGGTTCTGTCTTTCAGCAATGCTTCCTTGACCAAGGCCTGACTTAGGACATGGATGTGCAAAGTGTCCTGCTTCTCCACAAGTATAACACTTCTTTGCTGCACCATAATTTGGACGGGCTTGATTCTGAACATTTGCACCAGGAAAGTTGGCATGAGGTGCATAAGGCATTGGAGGCCTAGGTGCTTGCATAACAGGGCGTTGCTGCACAAACTGAGTTAGGCGCGGTGCATAACCAGGGCGCTGTACTGGAGCAGTGGAGCTATAATACAGCGCATTTGATGGCGCGAAGCGAGGGCGAACATTTCTTTCTTGTTGCTGTCCTTGATATGGCACTTTCCTCTTGTTGTCTTGCTCCATCTCACGGACCTTGTTCTCCACAACAATTGCTTTGTCCACAAGCTTCTGGATGTTGGCATAATCACAGTTGAGCAGTTGCACTTGGATCGCATTGTTCAAGCCTCTCATGAACAAGTATTGCTTCCGGCTGTCCCGGCTCACATCCTCAGGCGCATATCTTGAGAGTTGAGTGAAGTTGTTGAGAGATTCACCCATGTTCGATCCTCCTTGCCTCAAGTTCTCAAATTCTTGGCTCTTGAAAATCATAACTCCTTCCGGCACATAATGAGAACGGAAACTCTCCTTGAACTAAGCCCAAGTAATTCTCTCTTGATTCTCATGAGCGTTTCATAGCGAATCCCACCAATCGGCAGCTACTCCAACAAGTTGATGAGATGCGAATAGCACCTTTTCCTGATCACTGCATTAGACAATAGCTAGCTTCTTCTCCACAGACTTGAGCCAATCATCAGCATCCATAGGGTCAGCAGCTTGGGCAAAGGTTGGCTGCCTAGTCCTCATAAACTCTCCCAACCGGTTATAAGGAGGTGGGGGTGGCGGTGGAGGCATGTGGGGCTGATTGTTGGAGGCATGTAGTCTACATCATGGTCTGCATGAGCTAGTTTTGCATAGCCAAAAGCTGTTCAATATTGATAGCTCCCTGAGCAGGTCCTTGTCCATTGTTGTTCTGAAGTGCTCCATTCATCTCCTCCGCATCATTGCCATCCCTCTGGTTGCGAGTCCTCACCATCTGAAGAAAAGCAAGAGATAAGAACTTAGAAGGCGTCCCCAACTATATGCATCAAGGGATATGAAACTAAAAAACTACCTACACTAGCCTATATGGACATGGCAATGCTAAAACATTCCAAAATCCTCTATTAAGCACACAAGCAAACAATATATAGCAACAACACATCAAGCAAAAACACACACGTTTCCTGAGTGGTCCTAAGTGCTCTACAGTGTCCATTCTATCTAGGCTGCGTCCCACGGTCAACCTGTGGCTCTGATACCATTTTGTGACAACCGGTTCCAAAATTGAACCAAGTGAACACATATGTGTGGCCAGGATGTTCAACACACATACACGAGTGCAATCACAAAAGGATATACAGAAAATTACCACAAGACAGGATTAATTAACCACTTTTATTAGAGAATTCAAAATATCCTCAATTACAAACTCTAATGACTATAAACAACAAGTTTGAACTAATGCAGCAGAAAAAACTAAACTGAGCAAACAAAGCAACTAAGCAACATAAGCAAATAGCGTATAGCGCAGCTCCAATCAACACCTCAGGCAAGCTAACAGCAGACACGGCCTACAACTCCGCATTATCATCGTTAAACTCCCACTACTGACCTGCAACTGTTTGTGGTGGAATTGCAAAGGTGAGTACATGTCGTACTCAGCAAGTGTGGAAAGTATGACATGTAGCTGATTCAAATGATGAATATAATAATGGCTAAGTGTTAAAAAGTACATTAAAACATTTGAAAAGCAATATATTACATGTATGTGATGTAAACCCATCGTAAACCATGTAGTTATCATAATACAAGTACATATTTCATTACAATCGTCCATATACCAGATTTCTCATTACCATTAACCATATCCATTTCCATAAACCATAACACCATCCATAACCATCCCAAAAAACCATCCCAATACCAAGTTTTCCCCGAATCATGTGATGGTCCAGGTTGCTCATAACCGGGAGCATGACTATCATGATAGTTTTTAAGACACTCTGCAGAGGTTGTACCACTTTAATCACGTGTTTGTGATTTCATCACCTTTCGATGACTATAGAATCTCAATTATGCCGTATCACACTTCCTATAGGTGTGTGGCCAAGAGATCACATACAGCTTTTACAAATGGATTACTAGCCTATTTAGACCCCACTGAGGATTCACCGATGGCGATGACTCCAACTGAGCACATCTTAAACCAAGGGCCCCCTCTTGAGCCATTCGGATCCCAGGGTAGTCCAACCAATCATCAACAAAACCAATCCGACTACACCTTCCCCGAGCATCCTTAATGGTCCAGATAGCAATGGCAAAACCATAATTAATCAGCTACGCCGCACCCATACCTGGCCTCATGGTGGCACTGTAAATCTTGGATGGTCGCTCCACGAACCGGTCCTTAGATGTAAAGCAAGCAACCCACCATAACATCGAACCCATCCACATACCAGGCTTGCTTAGATCACCCATTACCATATCATATTAACCAGTTCATGTTAATCATAATCTCATAAATGCATAATTAATTTAAGTTGTATAGTTGTGTTCCCATCCCAATTAATTAAGCGAAGCAAAAAGGTAAAGATCCCATCCTGACTCTCGACCATGTATTCCAGGTGACAAGGGTGGTCAACAAATCTAGTAAACTTCCTATCATAGGTTTCCCATCAAATTGACACGAGCATGTTGTTTTGTAAACGAAACATTTATTTCAAAATAGGATCAATACATTCAAGGACACTTGCCTTGCTCTTGAGCTTGGTTAGGATCAAAGACTTCAAATTCTTGGTGCTGGAGATCCTCCATGGCACTCTAGTGCAAATCTGTCTAATCTGCACAACGATCATATAAGACAAGAATTACAGTCAATAGATGTTCATATATTACTCGATATGACATGACATGCATGATTAATGCAAATGCGAAGCAAAACTAGTTAATAAGTTGTTAATAATGTTTATTAATCAATTACAATGGTTATTAAGAAGTCTACACAGGTTTGGAGTTGATTCGAGTCAATTTAGAATTAATTCAACAGAAATTAACCAGGAAAATTGGACTAGTCCGCTAGGGACTGGACAAGTCTTCACTTCGTAGAACTGGTGAACTAGAGTTTTCTAGATCGATGTGAATTTTTATATACGGGGTTGAATTCACATGAGAAAAAGAGAATAGAGGGTATACTAGGTGTCTAAGACTCCAAAGAATCAAGGGTTTTGGTGACAACACTTGGATCTTGAAGATCTAGGGTTGACGAAGAACTTGATGGTCAATAGTTGATGAATAATGTGAAGTTGATGGAGATCTCAATCCTCTTTCGTTTCCTCCTCTTCTTATTCTTTCTCTAGATCTCATTTTCCCTCCTTGGTGGCGGCTATTCACAAGCTAGGGTTTGGGTGAGGTGAAAAGTGGCAAATAGATGTCAAGCCAAGGGGTGGGGTTGTTTATATAGAGGTGGAGGGCTAGGGTTGGATGGATTTTGAGTTTGAGATGAGTATGGGTCAGTTTCGAGTCCCACATGGGCTCTAAAAGAGTTAGGCACGACGTCCCTAGGCCCACTTAATGTAAAACCCAAGAAAAAAGTTGTGAAACAAAAGATCAACCCGTAGTCGCGATTTATCAGACAAGTCCGCAAAAGGTTGGACTAGTCCGAAGTTAGACAGAGAGAAAACAGACAAGTCCGAACTAGACATCGGACAAGTCCAAACATATCCAGAGGGAAAAAATAGACAAGTATGGCCAAAACCAGACAAGTCCGATTTTAGTCAGAGGGAAAACGGACAAGTCCGGACATGTCTGTGGACTTAGCAAAATTTCTAAGGAATTGCAACACCAGACTAGTCCGTACCGGACCGGACAAGTTCAAAAGTGTCCAAAGGGAAAAACAAACTAGTTCGTAGCAAAACGGACAAGTCCGATAGAAGTCAGATAGAAATCGGACTAGTTCGCACCAAAATCGGACTAGTCCGCACTTCCTAGAATTCTTAAGTGCGGTTTTGCTATCAATTCATTCTTAACTTATTTCTTTTTATGTGGATTAATGTTAAACATGTATAATGATGGATGCAGGCCATGATGCATGAAAATGAGAATGTTACAGTCATGAAGAACAAGCACAATCATATCTAGTATAACATCGTCCCCTTATTAATGAATTTCCTTTCTAGACTGACAGGGAAGGTATTTACTACCCCTGACAATCTCCTTCTCGGAGGACTATCTATTGGTGCCTCCAAGATGTTACTTTCCATGTGGTTTCTTCCACCCGAATGTCCATCGCTCAGGAGCGCTCTGCTATGGGGTTCTTGATCAAGAGACTGTAAGATAGACTTATTTTGCTCAAATAATTAGTAATTGTTGCCAAACTTTTTTCAACTTGTTTCTTATGTTTCTTAAAATGTTATTTCATAGGGGTGGTGGTTTGGTTTTATAGTCAAGACTATACTACTTGAAGTTCAGCATTTGGTTCATCAGCCAAATGCGCCTGATGTTGAAAATGACTGCTATAACATACTTATCAAGGTTAGTAACTCTGTGTGAGTGACCAACGTAGGTTATATATCATTCCTCATTCAACATTGGTTAATTTAAGGAATGACAATATTTTCAGGATCCAGGGAAATATAAGAGACGTGTTCGGGACCAAGTTGGATGGTACTGTTTAGATTGATTGATGGGAGCTTCATAGGAATAAGTTTAGAAATGTATAGTTTAGAGGGAATGCAATGTGTATGAACTATGAAATTCATTGAGTTGCAAATTATCTCTAAATTGCAATGTCAATGCGTTTGTTTATCCCTGAATTCTAATTATATCTCTGAATTGCAATGTTAGTGTGTTGTTTATCCATAAATTCCAATTATATCCTTGAATTGCAATGAAATTGCGCTTGTTTATCCCTACAATGGACACTCAAGATGTTAACTCTACGCGCGAGTGGCAACGGATGCTCACGATCTCGTGCGAGTGGCAAAAGGGAGATGAGCGTATATGAGACGAACATTAAACTCCAATTTTTGACCTCCGGCAAAATGGAGACGAACCAGTGAGAGACACACTTTATTAGGTCCGGCTCTGATTTTGACCTCTAGCTAAAGGTAGATTGGCAAATGAGAGATGGACATTATACAGGCTCGACTCTAATTTTTGACCTATTCTTAGCTCTTGCGTGCTCTCTTGCGAAAATTTTCATGCAAAACTTACTCGCGCTCTCTCGACCTAAGGGAGACGCTCAAATGAGAGACAGGTGTTATATAGGCTTGTCTCCGAGTTTGCTATTTTTATCTCTCGAGTGCACTCTCCCAACACATGGCAAAAAAATTTAGCTCTCGCGTGCTGTCCCGATCTAGAAACAGCAGCTACTGAGCATGACACTACCATCCCTCTTCCTAAACTTGCTATTCGTCATTTTCAAACTGCTGCCATCGATGGAGACCCCGCTATCGACCCTGACCTCCGTCATCAGAGAGTTGTGCATGTCGATGAAGGTACCTATGCGATAATTAGTGTTGCTCTCATGAGTTTTTGATATCAGACTATTAATGCATCAGTGGAATGTAAATTGTTTGTTTTTAAGGGGACAAAGCACATTAGCTGACTACCATGTCCTTTATGATGTGAACAATTTCTCTACTGATGCCTAGCAGATGCTCACCAACTGCCTGTGCGAGAAGTAAGGTCGGTTATCCATTCACTAACAATTTATGTGTTTATTACAATTGTATACATATTTGTTCCTAATCCTTTAGATATTTGCTCCCTTATCTGACTGCTTAAGAGAATGTGACTACAATTTGATAATGTTTTTATTGGTTTCAGTGATTTTATTGAATTTGAGTATGTCTCAGTCGGAGAATTAGAGGCTATGAAGGCTCATCGTTAATGAAGTCATTGATCGAAGAATTTTCATTACGGTATATAGGATTAGATGATGACAATTATGATGTGCGTAATTAGTTACTTTATAATCAGGATGATTAGGAGGGGCATTTTTAGTGTAATCAGTATGCTTGATAACCACGATTGACAGTTTGTTAATATTCTATTGGTCAATATAATTTAAGGTGTAATGTTCTTGGCTATACATATGTTCAAGTATGTGTATGTTAATGACACTGGCAATGCGGCTGCCAAATCCTGTCTAGTTCCAGGATGCAGCCGGCAACTAGGATAATCAGGGGTGGGGGAACCTAATCGGAGATCCTGCTTGTAAACAATCCATGATGATCTGTAACAAAGGTCATCTCGGATTACCTAAATAAAGGAGACCACCTTCCTTAAAGCCCAGCTCAGATCTATCAATAAATATGCGACGCGCTGTCATAAAGGCCATCTCGGATCAAGCGATAAATCTGCAACGCGCTATATTAGAGATTGTCTCGCATGTATGCTGATGGGCGATGAGCTAGTGGCTCGTCTTCGATGACTCTGTAAAGCACGTCTGGTATGACTCGAAGAAAGGAGATGCGCTATCTTTGAGCTTGACTGGCACATATGCTGATTAGCAACGCACCCACCGCTCGTCTCTAATGACTACGTAATGCGAGACACGATGATGGAGATACACTTTTTGTTTGTCTCTGTTTTTCCTTCAGTCTCGTCTCGGATGAGCCTATCTCACGTAGTGGTCTTGACAGCATTCTGGGACGTGATGTCTCAAGAACCCCCATAGATGACATGTAGCATCTTGCAATGCTCATTGTTGCTGCTGGAGTTGGAGTCCCGGGGTATGTAGACTGCCTTCACAACACACTTGGCATCCTGATACTCCATCTCCTCCTCGTCAACCTGATGATTGACCTTCTTCTTGCCCTCCTGCTAATGGAAAGGTATGCTGTCTGGACGCTGCTGCTGCTCGCAGAAGCGCTTCGTGACCTTCTTGATCTCCCGACACTCACTATCACAGTGGTACTTGGTGTTTTGTACCGGGCATCGCTCACCGCCGTCATCACCATCAGTTGACTTTCGAGGTCGCATGTCGGGGCATGGCCCTCGACCTCCACCGGCCGCTGCAGCTGCAGCGACGGGAGCCCCGATGAATGTGGCCTAGAGAGGGGTGAATAGGCTCTGATAATTTCCTGCACACTTAATCAAATTGTCAAATACAAGAGGACCGGACTTGTCCGGTCGGTGATATGGACCAGTCCAGTTGTTCAGATCAGATGGAACTATTCAGCAATTATGCAGGAGTTTCAAATGAAATTTGCAGAAGAATGTAATTACTATTCTTTCAATTTGAACAAGATATAAGATTTCTTAATGTTCACGTGGATCACAAAATATTTGATTGATCAATTATAATGCCCAAAATGATAAAACATGCAAAACAATAGATCACACGAGACACAGATTTTTACCGAGGTTTGATCTCACCAAAGAGCTCTACTCCTCGTTGAGGAAGCCCACACAGAGTCGGGTCTCTTCAAACACTTTCCCTCGTCAAGTCACCACATAAGGCCGACTTGATTCCACTATCATGGGTAATCACCATGTTGGTGGGGCAACCTGACACTTTGAGGGCTCCCACAAGAATTTCAACAAAAAGAAGATCAAATACACTCGAAAACATTACAAGTAATTGCACAAGTGTAAAGAGATCAAACCCCAATGGCCCAATGACGTGTAGACAATGATCTCTCAATCTCAAATCTGAATACTCAAATGATTTTCACTTTTGAGGACTTTAGATGCGTGGGGAGATGTGTTTTTGTGCTCTTGGGACAGGTGGCGGCGCTAGGGTTTCAGTGCTTGACAGTACGATTCGAAAGTCGTGTTTGTGGTGTCGTGGATCTCCTATTTATAGTGTTTCCAAAAATATTACCGTTAGGGATCTCGATGGCCGGACAAGTCCGTACTGGGTACCAGACTTGTCCGGTGTGTTGTGTAAAGTCGGCGTGAAATGTGCAGCACACTAGAAAACCTAAATCGTGTGAGGCATAGCGGACTAGTTCGGTAGGACTCCGGACTTGTCCGATGCCTTGTGAATTGGAACATCAGAAACTTTCTCAAACTAGTATGGTCCATAAACGAACTTGTCCGATGTGAGGTGTTATAAAACATCAAAGAGTTCAATGTACTAGTCTGGTCCTTGAATGGACTTGTCCGGTGTATAGTGTATTGAGTTTACAGAGAGTTGAACGAACTACTCCGATGCACTGGAAGTAAGGTTCCAGAAGTTTGATCGGACTAGTCCTATCCATGAACGCACTAGTACGGTGCACTATGAAGTGAGACAACAAGGAGTTGAATGGACAAGTCCGGTCCATGAACGGACTACTCCGGTGCACTGTGAGTTTTAAGATTGATTTTAAGACCCTTACCCCTACGCAAAGTCTTGAGCTCTTGGGATGTGTCTCTCACACACATCCTATATAATTAAGTCTACTTTGCACTTCATTCACCAATGGGGCCTTTCTTTTTCTTCATCACTTCATTTTTTAACCTTTTTGAGTGCACCAAACTATCTAATATGAGTTGACCTGCATTCATCTCAACGAGTTTAATGTACTAGTCTTGTTTCTGCCTGCCAGAAAACTTTGTTTAAGATCCCGAATCTCTTCTGAGAGATTGACCCTATGTCGTTATTCCTCAGAAGATTTAAGCGGAAAGGCAAGCCAACATTTTTGCACCAACAATCCAAACGCCAATGGCTCAGAAGACCCTTCGTGAGTTCTCAGCCCCCTCTGCTAACCATGTGCCTATTAGGCCCACTATTAACACGGGGGATGTGAACTTCGAGATCAAGCCAACCCATTCTATGGGAAGGCTAATGAGGATGCAAGTGCTCACCTGCAACAATTCCTCGAGATCTACAGCACTTTTAAGCTCAAGGACGTGTCTCCAGATGCGGTCCGTCTGAGACTGTTCTCGTTCTCTCTCCTTGGGAGAGCAAAACAGTGGTTCTACGCGAACCGAAGTGCTATAGACACTTGGGAGAAGTGTTCTACAACATTCCTCGCCAAATTCTCCCTGTTGGGCAAAACCAATGCCCTACATGGAAGGATTTCCAGCTTTCAGCAAGATCCCAAGGAATCTATTCCTGAGGTATGGGAAAGGCTTCAGGAGTACATCCTAGCCTGTCCCCACCATGGGATGGATGACTGGCTCCTTATTCAAAATTTCTATAACGGGCTGATCCCATCAGCTCATGACCATTTGGATGTTGCTGCTGGAGGAGCCTTCTTCTCATTGACGGTGCCAAAAGCTAAAGATCTTATTGAGAAGATGGTTTCCAACATGGGATGGATCGATGAGCGTCTCCATACCCGACAGTGAGGCATGCACACCTTCAAGGAGGTGGACATGATCGCTGCAATATTGGACCTCCTAATGAAGAAAATTGATGGACAAGCCAGTGGTGAAGTGTATGGCAATGCCTATGCCCTAGACTCTCACATCACGTGTGAAGTCTGTGGCGACATGGGTCATATGGGCAATGATTGCCCAAAAACTCGTGAGGATGCCTTATACCTCGCCAACAACGGAAATTTCAACAACAACAATGGCTATCGTCTAGGGGGTCAAGGGTGGAGTCAACAACACCCATTCTTTCAAGGAGGGTACAACAACAATGGCAACTGTGGAAATCAGCCCAACTTGAGATATCATTCCATTAGCCAGCTCAAGATCAATGAGGCCCTATCCAAGAAGCTATCAGCTAATGACAAGACCCTAGAGAATATAAATGCAAAGATTGAAGGACTATCCTCAGCATTCGAGAATCAACTAAGCTTTAACAAGATGTTGGAGACTCAGTTGGCTCAGCTGACAGCTGCTATTGCTCCGATGGAGAATGGCAAGATGCCAGGCCAACCAGAACCTCCGACGGAAAATGTCAAGATGATTTTCGTACGAGAGAGAAACTGGCAGAAGGACCCCAGATGTCCTACCATTTCATGCTCAATTGGGGCTCACCACTTTGACAAGGCACTTTGTGATTTGGGAGCAAGTGTCAGTGTGATGCCCAAGGTTGTGTTCGACCAGCTGAACTTCACAGAGCTGTTTCCAACACCAATGCAGCTACAACTGGCTGACTCTTTAGTCCGTTATCCAGCGGGTATTGCTGAAGACGTCCCGGTGAAGATCCGGAACTGCTTCATACCCGTGGATTTTGTGGTGCTAGACATGGACACTCAGAAAGATACACCACTCATTCTTGGGCGTGCATTCCTGAGCACTAAAAAAGCTCGAATAGATGTGGGAGCTGGAGAAATCCACTTCCATATCAATGGCAAGGAGGAATGGTTTAACTTTTGGCCAAAATCAGAACAATGATCCATGATTCAAATCAAGTATGGGCCGAATGATAAACACATTAGAGAGGTTGAAGTCACACCTCCAAAGGTGGACTCACCCATTGCATTCATGAGAAGATTAATCTACAAGGAGAATTCGTCGTTTCGACCACGCCGATATCCAAAGGTGACAAAATCATCTGGACCTTCTCGAAGGCCCAAGTCCACCAAGCCGCCAAAGAAGGAATGGCGGAAGAAGCAAGACAAGCCGTCCGAGCCAATCCCTCGGAGGCCCAGATGTGAAACGAAGACGGAGGAATGTCCAAATCATCACACAGTTGTGAGACCTACGCCAATAGGTCAAATTGGTAGTTATCCCACTTTATTTTTCTTTCTTTTTCCACCCCATTTGGATTTTTCCCATTGCATATTTGATTTTTCCTAGCAAGTTGAGAATCTTATATTCTTAACTATCATTTTTCTTTTTTCTTTTCAAAAGAAAATTTTTTGTATTTGAAAAAAGGTTTTTATTGGAAAAACAATTTTTCTGAGCTGCACATGTGGCATTTCACCAACGTGCTAACTTTATAGCCGTTGGGGAGCCACTTGCCAAAACGGGCACCATGGGTGGGGCTACCTGTCAGGTCGACCGAACCCCCTGGTCGGCCGAATAGGGAGTGGAGCCAAATTGGCCCCCTTCCTCCAACGGCTACATTTTGAACCCCAAGTGACCTTTGGAGGGTGCACCTTATAAATTGTGGCCGTGAGGAGCACCTCTCGTCGCACACCACATCATTTTACACCTCCCCAAGTCACTCTCTAGCTCACCTTGTTTTTATTGCTCTTCATTGCAACACTCTTGCTCAAATCCTTCCCCAAAAAAGATTTTCTTTTGTTTGCATTTGCAATTTACACTCAAGCTTTCAAGAGGAGAATATTCGTTGAGAGTTTCTTTTTTCAAACATCGCCT
Organism: Tuctoria greenei; assembly: GCA_036927565.1. Taxonomy (NCBI): domain Eukaryota; kingdom Viridiplantae; phylum Streptophyta; class Magnoliopsida; order Poales; family Poaceae; genus Tuctoria; species Tuctoria greenei. Next base: position 55,474,103 of record JAYESD010000010.1, on the reverse strand, counting down.
CTTTTCGGATTTTTCTCGCCTTGTTTTGTTCTTGCTTGTTGAACTCAAAAAGACATGAAGAGGTTGTTCGAAAAGAGGAAGGAGGTTGCAAGCTCAAGCCATGGTGAAGGTTCTGGTGCACGCCTCTCTTCCATGGGTACAAGCCCAAGGAGGAGAAGTGTGCGTGAGGAAACTCCCATGGAAGAGAGAAGCAACCCACACCAACTCTTTCATGACAACGACCTAGACATACGAAGCGAAGTTGAAGATCAAGCACGCAGGCTTGTCCAAGATCGTGAGTTCCGCCACACCATGGCTTACGATCCACATTTGATCTCCAAAATAGGTATGGACTCTGAATTTCTTCCCATTTGGCATGCAATTGGATTTGATGACTTTGCTCACATAGAGGAGAAAGGTTCACACCTTCTCACTATCCAATTCCTTTGCACACTAATAATAGGATTTGATGGTATTGCTTTTAGATTATTTCAAAAAGAATACAACATCCTATGGAAATAATTAGGTAGCATCCTAGGCTTCCATAAACGGTGTTTTCTAGATTTTGACAAGTTGCCTAAGTTTAACAAACAAAGTTTTTGGCCTGAGCTAACTAGTGAGGTCACATGTAGGGCTCCTAGGAATAGCCACATCCAAAACCCTACCTTACGCTTAATGCATAGATGGGTGGCTATGACTATGTTCCCTAGGGGAGATGTTAGGGTTGTGCGAGATGATGAATTGTAAATTTCAATTGCCATGACTAAAAAGATAAAAGTTGCTCAAGTCAAAGCCATGATGACATAGTGGTTAGATTAGATTTCAAAATCAGGACCAATTGAATGCACTTCATTGATTACTCATATTGCTGATAGGGTAGGAGCACTTAAATACTCTTCATTTGAATATATTGAAACCGAAAGAGAATTAATTGATGAAGACTATTTAGTGCAAGGACATACCCTTAAGCATTATCAAGATGGCTCCTTGATATTTTTCTGTCGCGGCTTTGTCAATGAAATTCGGTTACCTAACCCAGATTTTCATTTGTACAAATGCCGGAGGCTAACCATTAATCTTCTTCCCCTTGAGGAAGCAAGAAGAAGTAATGTCACTGGCAGGGTAACAAGGAATCGTGCGAGGGCGACAGCCACAGGCATGCCACCGATAATCTCTCCTGTCCATGAATACCAAGAGGAAGAGAACCCAACGGGTTATGCGCCCGGATGGACTCAACCTCCGACGTATGAGACTGGGGGATCATCTTGGCATGAATGGCAAAGGGATCCACCCTTATCCACATCAAGCTCTAGAAGCTTGCCCCCAACGTCCATGAGAGGACGTCGTTCCTTTCCAGCTAGAAGTCATCATGACTATAGCCAAAGAATGACAAACCTCACTAGACGTACGGGAGAACTTGAAGTGAGAACGGGTGACATCTACAGCACACGCCAAGAGCATGTTCAAGGTACCCAGGATTGGCAACAACACATGGATGCTCAATTCACCAACTTCAACACGGCGCTACAACAACAACAAGCCGATCTAGCAGCGTACTTCCGTCATCAAGGGTTCAACCCTTATCACGGAGGTAGTTGAAGAACAAGCTTGGGGGAGGACCCCCACTTGAGGTAACATGTATCACATTCCTTGCATATTTATTTTCCATCCATCCATCATCCACCTTGCATTTAAAAATATTAAAAAAAGAGAATAGGTTATATTTGCTATCATCAATTAAAGATGTTAGGTAAGAATGATTTAGAATTCACATAGATGAAATGATGAATAGATGCTCTGTTTTATTTTCCTAAGTCTCTAGTTTACAACTTGCTACTCTTCGAATATTGCTTTCATTGGTTTGAAATACTTTTACCTTAATTTGGAAGTTGTGGGTAGCAAAAGCTTGATCTAATTCTAGGTTGTTGCAAGACTAGAATTGGTAATAGGGCTGCTAGTCCTAGTTTGAAAGTAAAACATAGATTTCCGGAGAAATTCTAAAAAGATTTAAGTTTCCCTCAATTGATTGGAAATACCCACCAAAGCCATATGATATTCATACATAGACAAAACCTTATGCATATGCTATTTGCTTTCACATTGAGCCTAGTCAAACTAGTATAGACCTATGTGAGAAATCATTCAACTCTTTTTGAATTCAAGACTTCACTTGCACATGTTATACTTCTACACTAGAAGTAAGCAAAACGTCCATCATATCCACCATAGCACAATAAAAAGAGAAACTCCATGTTATTCATGTTTAGCACTCTCTTCAAAATTCATTGCAAAGAAAGGGAGTAGAAGACGTGGCTACAAAAAGAAAATGAAAAAAAGGCATGCTTACATCATAAGCATGAGAAAAAAAAGAAAAAAAAAGTAGCCATGTTTCATCCCTACAAAAGAAAGAGAGATTATACCAAAAAGGAGTTATCTCAAGTATCCACATCCACTTCCACTCCATCACACATTCACTAGTCTTGAATCAAAAAGTTTTGATTTGAATTCTCCTAAGGCTTACTCTTTTGACTTAGCAATATATGTGATGCAAATATGCCTACTTACTTTCCTTACCAAGCTCCACACACAAGCCATATTCAATGAGTAGGAATAGTAGAGGCACAATGCTTTGGTGAGGAAATATTTCACTATCCACAAAGGAGTGATTGAGAGAATCAAATTGAGGTACTTATTATCTAAATTGAATTCTCCGGGATTTATGTGGAACTTGATTTCTAGGCTATGTTTGCTTCATTTGCTATTCTACCTTTCAACTACTCATGAATATGAGAAAGCATAAGCCCCATGATAACTTAAGAAAGGTAGGGTATCATAGCCAATTTCTGCAATGCTACGTAGAGTATCTTGTTGTGCATTAGATACTTTTGAAAATAAGACATTGTAGTAACTCCTGATCATCAACCTAAAGTCTTGACTTTGCTCGGGGCGAGCAAAGGATAAGCTTGGGGGAGTTTGTTGACGGCTGTTATAAATCGATTTCATCTGTCAATTTAACTCAATTATGTGAAGGATTTGTCATTTCTTGCACACATTACCTTTCTATCTAACCCAATTCCACTTGGGCTTGGAGAAATATGTTTATGGAGCATTTTATGCGGGAAATGAGGAAATGTAGAGGGACCAATCCTATAAAATATCATCCCAGCCAATCAGGCGACGACACGTGGCATCCCATGGATCAAATGGCCCACAAGCAGAAGTATCCGAGGAGATCCAACGGTGTATCACCCATATACATCAATGGGACCCACCTGGCAGCCACCTGGAGAAAGCACACGAGAAACGGTGCAATGACAAAGTCGGTCGAATCAGGGGGTCAGCTGACCTGGTCTTTGCACCAAACTCGGTCAACCTCCACATGTTGGCTCCTCCCAGCTTCCTGGAGTCAATGGTGACTAATTTGCGTGCTTTTGGTGGTGGGAACCGACCTCAACACTAGTATAAATAGGACCCCCTACCCCTCACTTCAACACACACCACTTGAGCTTCATCTCTATTGTATACACTATCATCCATAGTCTTAAAGGAGTTAGGCTGTAGAGAGGAGAGTCTCTAGTCCCAAGTCCAAATTGGGAAAGGAGTAAGGAGTCTCTCTCTTCCCAATCCTACATTGGAAAAGGTATGCCTCATGTATTCTTTCTTGTAATTGTGACTTTATGCATAATAAAGATAGTATCTTTAGTCTCTACTTATACATATACTTGGGCAAAGCGTTTCTTGTTTGATTGTGGAGTCCATGTATGTGGAAGGTATAGCTTCTATGACTATTTTATCATGAACATACCTCATATCATAGAACCTATAGACCCCCACTATAGTCTAGTTAATTATAACATAACTAGGTTAGTATGGATAATTATGTTGTGTATCAACATTGGTTCAATGATGATTCAATTCATTGCCTTAGGATGGATTGTGCCTAGGTTCTTAAGGTAATTACTTAATATGCTAGCATGGTGCTAGGATAGCTAAGTAGCATTGGATGTCTGGTAGACCCACGGATTGAAGAGGTAGGCATTAGGTGTGGGGACCAGAGTCCACACATCCGAGGATCTCATTGGGTGGTGCCGTGCGATGCGGCACCTAACAGCACACACAAAAAGGATACCAAAACATATAAAGTTTTCATTTCACAATAAGAAGAGTTTACAAAAGAGTGTACAACAAGGGTACACACGCAGCGGAAAATACATACTCAAATTCTCACCTAACTAAGCAAGAGAGAAGACGTCCATGCCCTAGGACGATTCTCACTAGCAACACGAAGAACATACAGCAGCGGCGTGGCTCACATGAGATTTATCTCGACACCTCGAGTCTCATGTACAACCTGAACAGCAGAAATAAAACTAATACCTGCAAAAAATCGTTAAAGCGCAAACGTGAGCATAAGGCTCAGCAAGACTTAACCGTCTCACTAGACATATGCAAGGGGACACTAAACATAGGTAAGGAATAGCATAAATGGACTCGCCTACAAGTGGATCCTTATAATCAAGTTTTAAGTAGCAAATGACATTCTCCGAGCACGGCACATCATGGGCTCCACAATCAAACAAGAAACGCTTTACCGATGATATGACATGCCCAAAGCACATAATGCTATTACAGCTAAAGTATGGGGAAACTGTAAACTTTTAATTGTACTATCTCTAAATCATACAAGGTTGCAAAGTAATTATAATTCAATACAATATGATTTTCTGGCTTCTTTAGTATTTACTATGTCACGACTGCGACAGACAAGTGGTACTCTATTACTGCGAGGGACAGTGATTGCAATCAGGACACACCCGGACAACACGACACATACGCACTTTCGGAAATGCCAGCGAGCACTTCGCGCAGTACCTACGTAGCACTTCAGTACTAGTCGTATATGGCAACCTTTCGCGAGACACTCAAATGCCGAACCGGTCGATCCGTCATGGGCAGGAGGTCCCTGCGTGGGGCGTACTCTGACGTGCCCACCAGCGGATTTACACCTTGCTACCCTCAACCCACACCTATAAAACGGAACAGTATGCCTCGACACCCAAGTGACCAAGCTACGTCAGTTTATTAGATTCCATATGTCCATTATGTTGCCGGTACAATTCAAGCTTGTCCGAAGGGGCCGCACACGAAGCGGGCCTTAATCGACACAGGCAGGGCTATGCGACCGAGACTCACTTCTCGCCGCTTCCTAGCCATTCCCTGCCCGGTCTCAATTTCATTATATTAAGCCATTTTCTATCTAACCAATCCTGTGAGATATGTCCTACATCTCTCGCGAGTAGATTCCAACTACTCGACTTCTACCGGATTTCCTATGCATTAGCAAAGCAGTTACTACAGGTCAAACTGTAACTCGCTCCAATCAATCCATGGGATTTTTGGTCATGCAAGTGGAGTATCAATCACCCTATACGTAATGCACATATCAAACTTATGACGTAAGGTGATAAAGACTGTAAAAACTCTGTAAAGCTTTTAAATGTAAACCGGGGCTTGCCTTAGTTTGCGACTGAACAAATGTCAATTGTTAGGGCTTGATCTTCCTCCGGAGAACCTGCCATGGAACCTCAGTGGAAACACATCGGCCTTCTCCTCCAAGGGGAGCTCCTCGTCGATCACCTACCATCACATTTCCTATCGACATGATATGCATATAAGTAATTAAGTAATTAAGTAATTTAAGAAAAGACTCCACGGGGTTGTGTAAACTCTAAGAATGAGGAGTTCGACTAGGAAGGACAGATATGCCTCTGTTGTGTGGATAAACAAAGGATGGAGTCAAGTGGTCATAGTAGTAGCGAGATGTGAATTGAAAGGTGCAATGTAAGCACACATTGCAACTTGGCACTCAACACTCGACGCTATGCCACTCAAGGACGATACAGCTGAATGGTGCGAGAGTGTTGGACTGGTAGTGTAAGGATGACCTAAGAGTCAAGGTGGCATAGTAGTGTCGAGATAAGCACTGAAAGGTGCAATGTAATGACACATCGCAATTTAGCACTCGACACTTGGAGCTATGCCGCCCAAAGAGTGATAAGGTAGAATGGTGAAGAAGTATTACTGGACTGTGTGATGTAAGGAAGACTAAGCGATCAAGATGGAGCATTGAAATCTTAAGGCATGAGTGAACTGTGCAACAAGAGGTTGTGACTTAGAAGTCGACCAATGAAGTTACACAAACTCATTAAGGAGTAAACCTAATTACGTGACAAGTGGGGTCGTAGGGTTCTGATAAGGATGAACCAGGGTGAAACCCTAGCGACACTTGGGAGTGAAGTGAGGTCAACATTCTTTGGACTTAAGACGTCATAACGAGACTTGTTAACCTGACGTGAGTATCGAGACAACTTCCAAAGGACCTTTAGGTAAATTAGTTGCTACGACTATCTTTATAAGCATCGTCCAAGTTCTTACATGACACTATTGCAGTGTCCTTTGCAAGATTGTCCAGATGAGCTCGGTGAACTCCTAGAACTCGAACATGATGCGAGACCTTGTCATGACGATCATGCTTTGCCATCACGAGAAGATCGGATTAGCGAGGTCCACATCGACCCGGACTCATCAAAGGGGTGAGCGGAATTTCGAACACCACTTCATGAGTCGAAGAGTTAGGGACTCGACTTAGTTGTCGACAAAAGACTCGACGAACCTACCGTCGATGAAGAGGTACACCTAGGTAAGCAATTCTGCGAGCGGAAAGGAAACGTCCTCGACACGACTAAGAAATTCTTATCCAAGGTTCCACTTGGACTAGTTCTCCTCGTCGGTCGCAACGTTCTCGCAGTATTCTACCCTAGGTCATCGGTGGTCACCAATACACTCGGTTTGACCTAGAAGGCATTTCATCTAGCATCTAGGCTACACCTAGGACTCGACGAGTCTCACCTCGACTAAACCCTAATTTGGCTAAACGACCATTGTACGACGAGTCGTGCTGGTGTTTCAGCACCACACACATCACAAGCATCCTTCATCTCGATGCCATGACACGATAACGGCTCGGAGCGTCACGACGATGTCATATGGTCAACGACGTCGACGCGGCTCATGGTGGAGCATCACGAGCATGCACGGGCATGGCAACGTGATACAAACGACAATGGAGGTCGACTTGGGGACTTCTATAGGAATGATATCAACGCGGAACATGGGCGTACAACTTGACGACACATGATTAACCTTAGCGATCACGACGAACGGACGTCGGTGACATCAAGCAAGGTATTTCAGGGTAAGGCTCACCTTGTAGGCATTTCGCCGAACATCTTGGTGTGTACTAGAGTTCCATCGCGTCATCACCATTCAAAGGGTATCTTGGCACATGTCCTTGTCAATTGCCACCCCAGAATAGACCTGCATCCATAGAACAGCATTGAACGGCAACACACTTAGTTTCGCCTTGTAACCATTTCATCGAACACCTTGGCTGCAGCTCTGTCCCAACTAAACTTTGCACAAATCAGAGCTAACCTTGAGCCAGTTGTCGATACCATGGTGTCAAAGGTGTGTTCCTGCATCTCCTCTGTTACGCCCATCACTTGCTTTGCTTCCAGGACATAGCCACGGCGCGGAACGCGGACATGGCATCATGGTGAACGGCAGAGAGAGTCGGCGGACGGCGTTGACAAGAGGAACGCGGTTGCCGCGGCTTGGCGTGGCGAGGTGCTGCAGCGAGCTGCAAGGACCACGGCGAGCGGCGGCTTGGAGTGGCCATGGCCATGGCACATGGGCTAGAACGGCGCTCGCAAGTGCGGCTGAGGGGCTGCACAGGAGCAGGGCGGCGGCAAGGGAGGCACTGCGGTCGAAGGCAGCAGGGGCGAGCACGGCGTCGGCGTGGGGCGGTGCCGGTGAGGAGACAGAGCCCAGGGCGAGGTGCAGCCGGGGAGACGAGGAGGCGGCCGGTGGGGGAGCTGCGCTGGCCGGCGGCAAGGCGAGCGACGCGATAGGAAGGTGGACGGGCCAGCGGCATGCAGAGGCAAGCCAGTGGGTGCTATGCAGCGGGGAAGGGCAGCGCCGTCATCGGGCGTCGCGCAGGCGTAGCTGGGAGGCGACGCGCGCTGTGGGCGAGCAGGAGCACGCGTGGGGTCGAGCGGCGGGATGGCGGCGCGCTACCGCGGCGAGGTGGAGGTGCGGCGCTGGCAGGCGAGCGGGGAGGCGAAGCGCTGGCGGTGCGATGCGGGGCAGGCGGCGCGACAGGAGAGAGTAGCGCCGGCCGGGACTGCTTGTGCGGCGCGGCCGCTGGCCGGGAGAGGAGTGCCGGGCGAGCGGCGGTCAGGGCGCCATCGGGAGCAGAGGTCGAGCGGGCTTGCTTTGGCCGGATGGGGTCGGGCGCGCTAGGATAAGGACCGGGAGCGTCACGGTGGCCATCGCGGTGGCACATGCACGCGCCTGCGTGGAGGCAGGGGAGAAGGTGCCGACCTGACTGGTGGGGGCCACCTGTGGGACCCACTTCCCTCTTCTTCTTTTCAAAATTCCAATAGGGCTAGCAAGCATGCTTCAAAAATAGTCAAATTTGGCCCCGTGACTAAATAAAATGTGGAGAATTTTATGGTGCAATCAGATTTCAAAACTGAGCAAGTTGAATTTGAACTCGGATTTGAATTTGAATTCAAGTGGTGATACTTGACTCAAGGAAATAAATAGTAGATTAGGTTCAAAAATCCTGAAACTTTGAAGTTAACCTTTTTGAACCATAAGGGACCTCAGGAGAAATTTGGAGTTGATTTGGACAAGGTTGAGCACAAAGTTTAGATTTGAAGTCGACGTTGATTAAACTCTCAGTACGTGTCCAATAAATGGGAAACGTGCTTCAAAAATTTTTGAAACTTTTCCGAGAGTCTATTTGGAATATTAGAAGGTTATAGAAAAATTTACGGCCTGAGATTTGAATATTTTTGGATGTCCCATTTTTGGGTTGGAATAATTCCTTTTTCTTTCTCTCTATTTTGTTTTCTTTTCTCCTTTAATTTTTCATTGAAAATGTGAATACTTGGAAATTAAGGATTCTTCACCTTAAGTTCCATTCCATATCAGCAACCATGTTCTATATGTAAAGTTTTAACAAGCCTCTATTTTTAGTGAACATAGTTTAACTCATATGGTTCATGTGAGTTTGGATTTCCAAGTCCACTTTCGAAAAATTTTAAGTTTGCATTTTTTTTTTGCGTTTTTGTTCTTCCGAAAAATGGGCTTTTACAATCCTTCCCCCTTAAAAGAATCTCGTCCCGAGATTCTAAGGAAGAGAGAAAGTTAGGCCGAGTTGTTGATGAGACAACCATCTCCTGGCATGTGATTGGAGAAAGAGACTCTTCGTATTCTTATTGCATCTATGGTTTGGATGCTCGGCGTGACTGGGATCACACCGTAAAGTTTGTAGCTTAGAAAGCTATATTGATATATTGGGGTCTTCTTCTTTTCGTCAAAAGGAAGTAAGCTTCTGCATTGGAGGACTTTAGAACTCTAAGATAGTTAGGTGTTCTTAACTCTGGGTGTTTCTCTTACGAAGACTTTGCTGCCCTGGTCTTGTGGCTAAAGCAATGTCACCATCCATTACGAGTCAAGGAGTTCCAAGACCTGATAATTAACTGATAACCTCGCGAAAAGAAAGATGCAGGGTTTTAGCGAGGTCGAGAAGTCCATAGGAAGCTCCTCGCAACTAGAAACAATCAGTTTCCAGGACTCAAGTTGATTTGAGTTTCAACGGGTCAAGGACAAAGGCTCAACTTTGTTTTGGTCACAAGGTGTTAAGTGGTTTCCCTTGTGCCACTCAAGATAATGAAACAAGTCGAAGGCGTTGCGAATGAAAAAGTTGATCACAACTCAAAATTGTGAGACACAACGTAGGTATTTGAATGGGGTCATATATTCTTGCTCAAAACTCATTAGTAATTACGTTTCATGATGCATCACAAGTGGAATAATGTTATGCATTAATGATGCAACGCTGGCCAGCTAGAAATGTAGACGGTATGATGCATTCATTATTATGCTTTGAGCAAAAATAGGTAGGACAATCCAAACACAGTCAGAAGTATCCCAAATACAGGAGGATTGAATAAACTTGGTCATGAAAGGCGCTAGACAAGACTTGCTACTTTCATATCTCGACCAAGTTCGATGGTTTCAAGGTAAAAGTATTAGCAAGGAATGGTGAGGTTCATCTCAAGGCAACAGAGTGTACAAAATGGAACAAGGTGATTGAACTTCTTGTTGATCGGAAGTTCCCTAAAGCTTGTTAATCATAACTTACAGGTAGTTGTGGTTCCATAACAAAGGGTCAGTTTTTTTTTCATCTCGTAATTTTCTTAAAGTACTATGTCTACCCCTTAAAAGGTGTGGTAGGGTTGCCTTCAGAAGTGGCAAAGAGAGTAACCTTTGAAGAGTAAGGTTCCCCTCACTTCCGTAGGTTGCACTAAGTGGTTGACAAGGTACTGTGCTAGGCACGACCTTGGTTAGTAATCCACGTTCTTGCTAAAGAATCTCCAGCTCATACTACTCACTTATGGCTTCTCGTCTCAAAGACTGAAGCAAAGGAGTGGTTTAGCGTGAAGAATCAACTGACTCCTTTAACTCGTTGATCGAATTCCACAAGAAACGGGGTTCAAGGTGATCCGTTACTTAAGCTTCACATTGACTTAATGAGTCAATGTTGTACTCGGTCCTACTTACTTGAGCATTGCTCCCAGCACGTTGGTTCGGTGTTGATGTACCTTGGTATGACACCTAGGTGAACGTAACACTTCAATTACTAGATGAACTCCTTCCCCCTTAAGATTCAAGCTAGGTGAGCAAGAAACTTACTCCAAGCAATATTTATGGGGAGGGTCGTCCAACTAAGGGAAGTGTCATACATGCTCAATGCACAATTAAAGTGTGAGATGCAAGGTTGCATAGTCAAAACACTAGCATGTGCATCCGAGCAAAAAGGGATTTGCCTTAGTGTAATACTCAACTCTAAAGGCAAATATTGTTGGGTCGCAACACCTGGGATGTTATGAAACTCCTCGATTTGAACTCGAGAACCAAATCCATAAACACCCTGAAGGGTCATCACCCGGGTAAATCCTGGTGGAGGATGAACAGCTTGGACGCAACTTCGATTTTGGCCAAGTAAATGGCAAAATCAGGTCTTGAGGTGAACAACAAAGTTAAAGTACACTTCAATAACTTTCCAAAAAGTATTGGTTTGCCTCTAGATCATCTCTGGTTTGCAAGTTATGAAATTTTGAAGTTAGCAGATTTCTCTGCACTTTCAGCAGAATCTGCTTAAACAGTAGCAGTTTTGATCTAAAGTTTTCATGCTGTTCTGATGGAAATCTGGAAATATTATGATTTACAAAGTTGTATCCAATGTAATAAGATTTCCAGAATGTACTTACTTGTCTTCATATCAGTTCTTGTTCAAAAGATATGAATTTTTGAAGTTGGGTAAAATTTCAGCATTCAGAATTGAATTCAGTTCAGATTGACCACTCTGTATTCAAACTCGATTTGGAATAGGTAGATGACCGATTCAGGTCTGGATCCAATTGCAAAAATTGTAGCTGACTCTCTAGCCTCTCCAACGGTTACTCGCGCGACACCATTGGATCAAGGGTCTGCGAGTTATGGATTAAATTCAGAGGTGTACAGATTGCTGTCCAGTTTGGGTATGCCTGGACAGTCTCTGCAATTATCCAAATTTCACCCATTTAGAAAAGGATTCTAGTCTGGTGTTGAACAGAAAACATGTAGAGGACTTCCAAATCTTTCTAAAGATTATTTACTTGCCCTCGTAGCATTTCTGGTTGAGAAGATACGGCATTTGCAAGTTGACAGTTTTTCTGAAAATTTGGACAGCACCTCCTTTGTTTAAGGCTGATTTTGTCCACAAATTTCAGATATACAAACATCAATATTTGCAAAAGTAATACATAGAAAACATGTTGCATACATTCTCAAGATTCCAGAAATGTAAAATACGAATCCATTCGACAATTCTACTAGGAATTATAATCGAAACAGTAACTGAATAGGTAACGGTCCATATTCTGAACTGTTTCGACACCTTAAACGATACTTCAATTTAGACTTGGTTATTGCGAGTTTTAGCCTTTGTGTTGAATATAAAGTTGATAGAGGACTATTTAAGCTTTCCAGGCATGTATAAACATGCATAGTTTGCATTTCTAGTTTAAGAGTTATGTCCGTTCAAAGTTCAGAATTTTCCTGACTGTTTCAGATAGCACCTATATACATGTATTATCTTCAACTCTGTTTTCTAATTAGTTATAAGCTGAATTTGAGGTATCACTGAATAACAAAGTTGTAGAATAGCTTTTCCATTTTCCAGAAATGTATCATAATGGAATAGAAGATCTTTCTTCAAGGAAATATGACAAAAGTTCAGATGCTGGTCCGTGTAGTTTCAGAACAGCAGCTGCTGTGATAATGGTGCATTTTCATCACCATAAAAGCATCTTTTGGCTTGGAGGTCAATAGGAAAATGTTAGAAGACTCCAAAAGCTTTTCAAAAAGTATTCACTTGCCTCCAAAGCCCTCCAGGTTGAAGAGATATGGAATTTCAAAGTCAGGTCCATTCTGTTCGAAAACAGAACTCACCGGCTTCGAAACACAAGAATTTGAAAACAAACTCAAATTTTGAAACTTAGCTCATAACTCAAGTCCGATGGCTAGAACTTGATTCACAACTAATCATTTTCTTTAGAACCAAATGGAATCTTAAAAGAGACTTGACGACCTTCTTATCCATAGCATATCACTATGGATCTTCAAACTTAACCAAAGTCTTACTCCGGCGAAGTCGAGCTAAACTCTCGCCAGGAGCAAAGAACTTTGGTTCACCTACTCTTGAAAAGAAACATTTTAATTTGTCCACAAGATATCAGCAACTGATACTTGGACTCAATATGAATATGAAGTCATTTCTTTCGTGGGGGATGGTCAAAGTATCAAGTGTGATACTGACGGTACTACGTGCCTTACTAAAAGAAAAGTCTAATCCGGTATATCCGGATACGTCTAGAGGTGGTCCTACTATCGATCACTCGCAAACGTATTCTACACGGGTCGCTACCGGAGTTAGTGTACCTGCAGAAGACAAACAATCCCCTTTCACACCTTCACACCTCAAGGGCGGCACGGGGAAACACGACAGGCAATCACAATAAGATATAATTAAAAGTAAATGCATACGACTCGGGTGTGAGTCGCCCTCGAGCGAAGTCATGTCTCGAGGTACATGGCTGTAAATACGTCTGTACAGCAAAGACTCCCGTACGAACCGGTTTATACACGCTCGGGCATACGTGTTTCGCATGATCCCATAGAACATGAAAAGTTCTAGAGATGCACACTATCGGGTTATACACCACCCGACGGGGGCTCCCACTAATTTTGTGTCACGCTGGGGTACCGCGTGTCATATGTTCTCAGAAACATGGAAAGTTTCAGAGACTCATATTGACTTTCCGTGCTAAGCCACGGAAATTTCACATACCATATCTCGTATGCAGAGTTTACCGAGATTGATCCGCTCTCGGCGGCGTACCTTACCTCTTACCTTGAAGACAGAGCGTCGTTACAGAATAATATAACAAGTTAGTTCACCACCTTTATAACTTATACTAGTAATAGTCCTTAATGGGCATATAGCTAATCCTCACTCGACTACTTCGGAGTTTTTGAAAATAGGCTCTTTTTCGAGCGTGCTATTCCCAATGAAGCTCTGATACCATGACTGTGGGGACCAGAGTCCACACATCCGAGGATCTCATTGGGTGGTGCCGTGCGATGCGGCACCTAACAGCACACACAAAAAGGATACCAAAACATATAAAGTTTTCATTTCATAATAAGAAGAGTTTACAAAAGAGTGTACAACAAGGGTACACACGCAGCGGAAAATACATACTCAAATTCTCACCTAACTAAGCAGGAGAGAAGACGTCCATGCCCTAGGACGATTCTCACTAGCAACACGAAGAACATACAGCGGCGGCGTGGCTCACATGAGATTTATCTCGACACCTCGAGTCTCATGTACAACCTGAACAGCAGAAATAAAACTAATACCTGCAAAAAATCGTTAAAGCGCAAATGTGAGCATAAGGCTCAGCAAGACTTAACCGTCTCACTAGACATATGCAAGGGGACACTAAACATAGGTAAGGAATAGCATAAATGGACTCGCCTACAAGTGGATCCTTATAATCAAGTTTTAAGTAGCAAATGACATTCTCCGAGCACGGCACATCATGGGCTCCACAATCAAACAAGAAACGCTTTACCGATGATATGACATGCCCAAAGCATATAATGCTATTACAGCTAAAGTATGGGGAAACTGTAAACTTTTAATTGTACTATCTCTAAATCATACAAGGTTGCAAAGTAATTATAATTCAATACAATATGATTTTCTGGCTTCTTTAGTATTTACTACGTCACGACTGCGACAGACAAGTGGTACTCTATTACTGCGAGGGACGGTGATTGCAATCAGGACACACCAGGACAACACGACACATACGCACTTTCGGAAATGCCAGCGAGCACTTCGCGCAGTACCTACGTAGCACTTCAGTACTAGTCGTATATGGCAACCTTTCGCGAGAGACTCAAATGCCGAACCGGTCGATCCGTCACGGACAGGAGGTCCCTGCGTGGGGCGTACTCTGACGTGCCCACCAGCGGATTTACACCTTGCTACCCTCAACCCACACCTATAAAACGGAACGGTATGCCTCGACACCCAAGTGACCAAGCTACGTCAGTTTATTGGATTCCATATGTCCATTATGTTGCCGGTACAATTCAAGCTTGTCCGAAGGGGCCGCACACGAAGCGGGCCTTAATCGACACAGGCAGGGCTATGCGACCGAGACTCACTTCTCGCCGCTTCCTAGCCATTCCTTGCCCGGTCTCAATTTCATTATATTAAGCCATTTTCTATCTAACCAATCCTGTGAGATATGTCCTACATCTCTCGCGAGTAGATTCCAACTACTCGACTTCTACCGGATTTCCTAAGCATTAGCAAAGCAGTTACTACAGGTCAAACTGTAACTCGTTCCAACCAATCCATGGGATTTTTGGTCATGCAAGTGGAGTATCAATCACCCTATACGTAATGCACATATCAAACTTATGACGTAAGGTGATAAAGACTGTAAAAACTCTGTAAAGCTTTTAAATGTAAACCGGGGCTTGCCTTAGTTTGCGACTGAACAAATGTCAATTGTTAGGGCTTGATCTTCCTCCGGAGAACCTGCCATGGAACCTCAGTGGAAACACATCGGCCTTCTCCTCCAAGGGGAGCTCCTCATCGATCACCTACCATCACATTTCCTATCGACATGATATGCATATAAGTAATTAAGTAATTAAGTAATTTAAGAAAAGACTCCACGGGGTTGTGTAAACTCTAAGAATGAGGAGTTCGACTAGGAAGGACAGATATGCCTCTGTTGTGTGGATAAACAAAGGATGGAGTCAAGTGGTAATAGTAGTAGCGAGATGTGAATTGAAAGGTGCAATGTAAGCACACATTGCAACTTGGCACTCAACACTCGACGCTATGCCACTCAAGGACGATACAGCTGAATGGTGCGAGAGTGTTGGACTGGTAGTGTAAGGATGACCTAAGAGTCAAGGTGGCATAGTAGTGTCGAGATAAGCACTGAAGGGTGCAATGTAATGACACATCGCAATTTAGCACTCGACACTTGGAGCTATGCCGCCCAAAGAGCGATAAGGTAGAATGGTGAAGAAGTATTACTGGACTGTGTGATGTAAGGAAGACTAAGCGATCAAGATGGAGCATTGAAATCTTAAGGCATGAGTGAACTGTGCAACAAGAGGTTGTGACTTAGAAGTCGACCAATGAAGTTACACAAACTCATTAAGGAGTAAACCTAATTACGTGACAAGTGGGGTCGCAGGGTTCTGATAAGGATGAACCAGGGTGAAACCCTAGCGACACTTGGGAGTGAAGTGAGGTCAACATTCTTTGGACTTAAGACGTCATAACGAGACTTGTTAACCTGACGTGAGTATCGAGACAACTTCCAAAGGACCTTTAGGTAAATTAGTTGCTACGACTATCTTTATAAGCATCGTCCAAGTTCTTACATGACACTATTGCAGTGTCCTTTGCAAGATTGTCCAGATGAGCTCGGTGAACTCCTAGAACTCGAACATGATGCGAGACCTTGTCATGACGATCATGCTTTGCCATCACGAGAAGATCGGATTAGCGAGGTCCACATCGACCCGGACTCGTCAAAGGGGTGAGCGGAATCTCGAACACCACTTCATGAGTCGAAGAGTTAGGGACTCGACTTAGTTGTCGACAAAAGACTCGACGAACCTACCGTCGATGAAGAGGTACACCTAGGTAAGCAATTCTGCGAGCGGAAAGGAAACGTCCTCGACACGACTAAGAAATTCTTATCCAAGGTTCCACTTGGACTAGTTCTCCTCGTCGGTCGCAACGTTCTCGCAGTATTCTACCCTAGGTCATCGGTGGTCACCAATACACTCGGTTTGACCTAGAAGGCATTTCATCTAGCATCTAGGCTACACCTAGGACTCGACGAGTCTCACCTCGACTAAACCCTAATTTGGCTAAACGACCATTGTACGACGAGTCGTGCTGGTGTTTCAGCACCACACACATCACAAGCATCCTTCATCTCGATGCCAGGACACGATAACGGCTCGGAGCGTCACGACGATGTCATATGGTCAACGACGTCGACGCGGCTCATGGTGGAGCATCACGAGCATGCACGGACATGGCAACGTGATACAAACGACAATGGAGGTCGACTTGGGGACTTCTATAGGAATGATATCAACGCGGAACATGGGCGTACAACTTGACGACACATGATTAACCTTAGCGATCACGACGAACGGACGTCGGTGACATCAAGCAAGGTATTTTAGGGTAAGGCTCACCTTGTAGGCATTTCGCCGAACATCTTGGTGTGTACTAGAGTTCCATCGCGTCATCACCATTCAAAGGGTATCTTGGCACATGTACTTGTCAATTGCCACCCCAGAATAGACCTGCATCCATAGACCAGCATTGAACGGCAACACACTTAGTTTCGCCTTGTAACCATTTCATCGAACACCTTGGCTGCAGCTCTGTCCCAACTAAACTTTGCACAAATCAGAGCTAACCTTGAGCCAGTTGTCGATACCATGGTGTCAAAGGTGTGTTCCTGCATCTCCTCTGTTACGCCCATCACTTGCTTTGCTTCCAGGACATAGCCACGGCGCGGAACGCAGACATGGCGTCATGGTGAACGACAGAGAGAGTCGGCGAACGGCGTTGACAAGAGGAACGCGGTTGCCGCGGCTTGGCGTGGCGAGGTGCTGCAGCGAGCTGCAAGGAC
The DNA here is from genome assembly GCA_036927565.1 of Tuctoria greenei. Classification (NCBI taxonomy): domain Eukaryota; kingdom Viridiplantae; phylum Streptophyta; class Magnoliopsida; order Poales; family Poaceae; genus Tuctoria; species Tuctoria greenei. Next base: position 55,456,695 of record JAYESD010000010.1, on the reverse strand, counting down.
CACAGCGAGCGGCGGCTTGGAGTGGCCATGGCCATGGCACATGGGCTGGAACGGCGCTCGCAAGTGCGGCTGAGGGGCTGCACAGGAGCAGGGCGGCGGCAAGGGAGGCGCTGCGGTCGAAGGCAGCAGGGGCGAGCACGGCGTCGGCGTGGGGCGGTGCCGGTGAGGAGACAGAGCCCAGGGCGAGGTGCAGCCGGGGAGACGAGGAGGTGGCCGGTGGGGGAGCTGCGCTGGCCGGCGGCAAGGCGAGCGACGCGATAGGAAGGTGGACGGGCCAGCGGCATGCAGAGGCGAGCCAGTGGGTGCTATGCAGCTGGGAAGGGCAGTGCCGTCGTCGGGCGTCGCGCAGGCGTAGCTGGGAGGCGACGCGCGCTGTGGGCGAGCAGGAGCACGCGCGGGGTCGAGCGGCGGGATGGCGGCGCGCTACCGCGGCGTGGTGGAGGTGCGGCGCTGGCAGGCGAGCGGGGAGGCGAAGCGCTGGCGGTGCGATGCGGGGCAGGCGGCGCGACAGGAGAGAGTAGCGCCGGCCGGGACTGCTTGTGCGGCGCGGCTGCTGGCCGGGAGAGGAGTGCCGGGCGAGCGGCGGTCAGGGCGCCATCGGGAGCAGAGGTCGAGCGGGCTTGCTTTGGCCGGATGGGGTCGGGCGCGCTAGGATAAGGACCGGGAGCGTCGCGGTGGCCATCGCGGTGGCACATGCACGCGCCTGCGTGGAGGCAGGGGAGAAGGTGCCGACCTGACTGGTGGGGGCCACCTGTGGGACCCACTTCCCTCTTCTTCTTTTCAAAATTCCAATAGGGCTAGCAAGCATGCTTCAAAAATAGTCAAATTTGGTCCCGTGACTAAATAAAATGTGGAGAATTTTATGGTGCAATCAGATTTCAAAACTGAGCAAGTTGAATTTGAACTCAGATTTGAATTTGAATTCAAGTGGTGATACTTGACTCAAGGAAATAAATAGTAGATTAGGTTCAAAAATCCTGAAACTTTGAAGTTAACCTTTTTGAACCATAAGGGACCTCAGGAAAAATTTGGAGTTGATTTGGACAAGGTTGAGCACAAAGTTTAGATTTGAAGTCGACGTTGATTAAACTCTCAGTACGTGTCCAATAAATGGGAAACGTGCTTCAAAAATTTTTGAAACTTTTCCGAGAGTCTATTTGGAATATTAGAAGGTTATAGAAAAATTTACGGCCTGAGATTTGAATATTTTTGGATGTCCCATTTTTGGGTTGGAATAATTCCTTTTTCTTTCTCTCTATTTTGTTTTCTTTTCTCCTTTAATTTTTCATTGAAAATGTGAATACTTGGAAATTAAGGATTCTTCACCTTAAGTTCCATTCCATATCAGCAACCATGTTCTATATGTAAAGTTTTAACAAGCCTCTATTTTTAGTGAACATAGTTTAACTCATATGGTTCATGTGAGTTTGGATTTCCAAGTCCACTTTCGAAAAATTTTAAGTTCGCATTTTTTTTTTGCGTTTTTGTTCTTCCGAAAAACGGGCTTTTACAGTAGGTAGTGACAGCCCTATCTGTCCTTTGTAATCCTCCATGTTCGGCTATGCCACAGGCTCTTGGCGGGAGTCGCCCTAGTATTGCTAGGGGTAAGCCTGTGCCCGATGTGTTGAACCACATAGCATAAGTATTCACTATTGATCTAGCTTATGGATAATTAGTTTAGACTATGTATATGTACAATTGAGCATAGTAGGAGTACCTCCATAACTCTCAACCTTAACTAACCTCTAGGATCCTGTTACCCCCTTGGACTTGAAAGCTTTTGTGTGTGTCGCACTACCTCCATTATTATTTTATCCATCCTTACTTGATTCTTACCTAGACCTTTCTACCCTTTCCACATGATGGTTTTTATATCTCTACCCCGCCTTCCTTTGGGATCAAATAAATGACACCCTTGGGAATACTCTTAAGAATAAATGCTACAATGATATCTCCGTGCGCTTGCGAAATTCACTCTGTGATCTAATAGAACCATTAACAAGCATTTCTGACACATCAGTTGGAGATGTTTAGTTAATAGTGTGTAAGTAATACCAACAAGCATTTTTGGCACCTTTGCTAGGGATGATTTGTTAGTATACCTTAGGAGCCGTCAACACCTGCCCAGGGCTAGTACAAGGTGTATAGCGCACTTAGTCTAGTCCTGCACCCTAAGTGTGTCCTTGTCTCCCTTGTAATCCGGACCTATAGTGAAAGACATTGTTGTGTGAAAACAGACTCCACATGCATTTATTTATGTACCAGGCTCAGTATATCAAATTATTATTTTTAGCCTTCTCGTCTATAATGAAGTTGTGCAATTCTTTTTCAGTTTTGTCCATGTTATTCATATGTGTTACATGTTATATTGTTGATCTCTCTGGATCTTAACATGTTGTATAGTCTACTTGCTTGAAGGCCAAGCCAACATAGGTATGGAGTGTGCTATCGACTTAGCCTGGTCCTGCACCCTAAGTACGCCACTCTAGCTATATCCTGGCAGGCCTAAGTAGGGTGAGTACTAAAAAATCATACAGATCTGGGAAGATTACATAAATATGCTTGTTACCATATCGAGTTTCTTCAGATTTAAAACTCAAATAAGAACGATAAGTCACAAACGATTTATAGACAAGAGGATGAATTTTACCCTTTTCTTGTCTCTAATATATAGGAAAAACAAAAACCCATAGTGATGGTGGACGACACTAGAGCTACAAAGCTCTGACATCCTCCAAGGGGGCCCTCCATTGACGTTTTATATGTTGATAGTGGGTGTCGTCGGAGCTACAAAGCTCCAACAACCCCAAGAGACCTGCCCTCGATGTCTCGTGCATTGACATCAGGAGCTACTGGATCTATCAAGCTACAATAAATCCCAAGGGGCCCATCGTCGATGTGTTATATGTTGATGATGGGTACCATCAGAGCTATCATGCTCCGACAGCCCAAGGGAGCCAGCCGTCAACGTATCGAAGATAAATATTTCAGACCTAAAATCTACAAATTCGAAGAATTCATGTCATCAACATACTATCAAATCCTTTTGGTACATGTACACACTCAAACTGTCCACATATACTTGAGGCCAACAGGTAGAGCACAATATATTGAAGACAAAGTGAAATTCATGGCGATAAGAGTGGATTTCACTAATTCAAAGTATTGGATTACATAATTGGTATTACAGCGAGGGGAAAAAGGAAAAGGTCCTAGCTACTGGAGGATCTAAGTCTAGTGGAAAAATGAAGCAACCTTCTCAGCAGCCTCTTGGACACTAGCTCTGGCGACATCCTCTTCTTCGGCAATGAGCCATTCAAAGAATGGACCAAGAGAGAACTAGGAGTCTCGGCTTCTGTAACATGCCAAGATATACTCGGCGACGTCTTTAGGCAGAGATTTCCCCCCTGTCTCCAGTTGATCAGCGATGACATTGCCCATTGCGTCGAGTTTACTGCCAGCATAGCCAAGAGCCACCAGCGTCTGGTCTAGCTCCTGCGCTGGGTCCTCTGGGCGTACTGGGTTGAAACCAAGAGGCACAAGGGCTCTATCCGCACATCCCAGAAAATCCCATAACATCAAGGATTCAATTTCCTTTGAGCTCTGCAGCTCCTCCAGTGACCTCCGGGCGGCCGCTATCTTCGAACTCACATGAGCGAGGCGTTCCACCACTTTAGCATGTTGCTGCATATTCTCAGCAGCCTGCTTTTCGCGGTTGGTTAGCTCCGTCTCTCGGAGATGGATGCGGTTTGGTCGTTCGGCCAGGTCTTTCTCCCTGCCCCTCACTTTGCCTTCTTTGGCGGCAATATCAGCCTCTCTTTTCGAGAGCTCCTGCCCCAGCTTCCAGTACTTCTCATTTTCTTCCGCACTCCACATATCCAACTTATTAGTGCCCTCTACAAAATTTTTCTCACAAGAGTCCATTTCTGGGTGAGCTCCTCCTCTCTCTTCAAAACATCCTCCTGCGGTTCCAGGAGCTTATCTTCTCTCGCATCAAGGTCCGCTTGATGCTTCAGGAGGACCTCATTTGATTCATTGAGGCTTTCGTGGCGCTCATCAGCATCATCACGCCTTTCCTTAGATTGCTCGAGGATCTCCCGGGAATTAGCATTGAGTGCCATGATCGCAGCTTCCTTCTCTTCAGCTGTTTGCCCCAGTACTCCATCCGAGCCATTTCCCTCTTGACCCACTCCTTCTGATCAGCAAGCCTCATCTGAGCAAGTCTAGTTTCAATGTGGAGCCCATTGCGCCAACGCCTCAAGGTGTGGCGCTCCTCGTCAAGGACCTTGCTCTCATGATTGAAGGCGAGCTAAACTTGTTGGAGGCTCAAGCTGGCATTCTCTATGGACAACGCCAAGGGAATGGGCTCCGAACCTACTGGGGACATCTCCGCCGGTTCCAGAGGATTCTCCATAAAAAAATAGGGTCTCACTCTACAAGTGATGTACTCTCAGCTCCTGCAGCACTAGGGCCACCCTCCGAAAGCTCTTCGGCTGCAATAGAGGAAGAACCCGCTGGGGGAACTCCTACCTTCGGTGCTGATGCCGAAGGTCCTGCTACATGAACTACAATTGATGGCTCCATGGGAGAAGAACCTACCTCCGCCTCTTCATGTCTTTCTGCCTTAGGCGTGGGAACCTCCGAAATTTTTACTTCCGGGGTGGTCGCCGAGGCTTCACCCGAAGCCATTTCCATCGCCAGCTCAGGTGTCGGTACCTCAGCTACTTTCAACTCAACTGCCGGAGCTTCAACAACTTCTGGCCCGAGGGTCGGAGCTTCAACTACCTCCGGCTCAATGACCGGAACTTCGACCATCTCAGGCTTAGTGGTCAGGGCTTTGATCATTTGCAGTTCAACAGCCAGAGCTTCAACGACCTCTGACTCAGGCGTCGGAGATTCTAGCACCACCGGCCCCGCAACAACTTCTTGTGCAGGAACCGAAGCCTCGGTAACGTCTAGCTCAAATGCCAGAGCTTCCGACATCTCCACCTACCACACTAGAGCCTCAACCTTCGATGATGTGGCCGACGGTGCATCTTCAAATTCTCCCCCGTGGTCCGGCACTACCACGGGAGCTTCTGGCGATGACTTTGAATCCATATCCACGACAGTTGGCTCCGGAGTTGTCGTGACCTTAGCCAACACTGGAGGAGACACAGGGGTGGAAGCTGGAGTTTCCGTCTGCACTGTTTCGGCCGGTGCGACGGAGGTCGGAGCTTTAGCCCCCCGACTTTAATGCCCGACAGATAAAAAATCAGAAGATTCAAGACATGATAAAAATAAGAGTGGCAAATCAAGGTGAAAGAGCAAAGCTTACCTTGGAAAGCTACCACTCCAATTTGCGCGGAACCTCTTCGTTGGAGGCTCTAAACCGGAGCTTGCTATCGCTAGCGCGGGAGGAGCTCTGGAACGCTGCCTGGAGCCTGCTGTCGTTGTTGTTGTTGCCCCAGCTGAGGTCTCTCTTGGCCGGGAAGAACCTCCGGACCTGGAGCCCCTCACTGGCACCAGGACCGGATTCGACTGTCCAGAGCTGGCAACTCTAGAAGACGCTTGCCCCGAAGGTGCTGAAGCGACAGAAGACCTCCCTCGCCAAGGAGAAGGTGCTACTATAGATGGAGCAGGCCTAACTGACCTCCCATCTGCATGCTTCAGTTTCCTCTCTTGACTGGAAGACTCAGCTGGCTCCTTGCCCTTGCCCTTGCCAAAGTCCTCAACTCTCTGGCATGGAGCACGGGTGGCCAACTCCTCGGAAGCTTCGGGGATTACAACCCTAGAGGTCCAGCAATTTTCTACCTCGCTAAGGTCGTCTAGAACCGGCATCTTCCTTCGAAGCTCCCTGCTGATCTCTAGAATCATATTTAAGTGCAGGAAATGTGGGGACTGGGGTCCACACCGTCCAGGAATCGCATTGGGTGGTGCCGTGCGATGCAGCACCCAACAGCACACAAGAAAAATCTTACAAAATAACCAACACAAATATTTTATTTCAGAAGATGATCCTCTTTTACAACATAATATACAATGCACCGGAATATACATACTCATACTCTCAACTAGCTATGCACAAGAGAAGCAGTCCATGCCCGCGGACGCTTCTCACTAGCAACACGAAATAGAAAGCAGCGGCAAGGTTTCCGTGAGAGATACATCTTGACATGCTCGAGATCTCACGGACAACCACAACATAAGCGTAAGCTAACAATACCTGCAAAAACCACAATATAGCAACCGTGAGCACAAGGCTCAGCAAGACTTAGCCGTCTCACCTAAAACATGGAACTCTACATGCTTGAAACTTTAAAGAGTGGAATGCTGAAATTGTAGGAATGGACTCGCCAAAAGTATATCCTTAGTGGTCAGTTTTAATGTAGCATAGGCGATCCATGGGCATAGCATCATTGTGAATTCCATAATCAAACAAGAAATGCTTCGTCCACGATGATACTTGCACAAGGTTACATAAGCTTTATTCAAGTTAAATGTTTTGGAAATTTGTAAATTTAATTATGCTATCTCTATAACAGCCAAGGTTTCAAAACAAAGAATTATTTATAGCAACATATTCATAGTCTTTCCATTTCTCTTTCTTACTACATCAAGACTCAGTGTCCATGTATGCTCAAATAACCGTGAGCGGCGGTGATTGCAACCAGTAGACACCCGGACTGCACGACATGTACGCCCATACTCGGAGTTGCAACGGCACACTCCCCTGATGTCGTATGCAGCCACCTTTCCCAAGACTAACCCATATCAAAACAGTTCGATCCACCCTAACAGCGAGCTCCCTCAAGGTACACCTCCGCTGTGAGATGTTCATGAGCGAGTTACCTCCCACTGTACTAACAACTGACAACTTAAGCCGATTGAAAAGGTTCCAACATAGGATCCTCAAGGTACATCGGTTTCTTGGGTTCCATATAGCCACTATGCACCAGGTACAGTTCAAACATTTCCAACAGAGCCAAGCACGAGACGGGCCTTAACCGACACAGACGGGGCTACCAATCCATCTCCCCAACACCTGCCTCGCCATTACCGACCCAGACACGATGTGGGCAAACCAACCTACACAAATCCCCATCCACGTCTCATATTAAAGAGTTAATGTTATGGTAACAACTCGTGAGTAGGTTTCCCTCACTCGACTTCTCTCGCAATTAGAATTCAACTACTTGACTTGTGATCAATAAAATGTGACTAATCCCACGAGTAGTATCCAACATACTCGACTTCTACCAATCTTTTAACTAAACATTAATCATAACAATATAGCTCGAGGGTGTCTTATACTACCCATCCACTCCAAGGACTATTTGGTTGTGCATGTGGAGTATTCAATCAACATAGACCTAATGCACATATGAAGTCTATTCAATATAGTGTGTATAAAAGCAAAACTTTAAAAGGCACTAAAATGCAAACCGGGGCTTGCCTTTCGGTTGAAATAAAAGTCAGCAATGATCAGTTAGTAGCCTTCGTCGAGAACCCACGCCACAGCAGATCCAATAGAGAATTCCACTCCTCGAGGTTGTGCTTCTCGTTGGACACCTTCATCGCGAACGCTATCGAAATGATATGCAATTAAGAGATTACAATTTATTAATATAACAATCGAAGTTGATTATAACTCAAGAAGTATTAATATTAGTTAGGACATGAAGTTCTGTTGCTAGACTGGACAACAACAGAAAGGAAACAAGATGAACTTAGGCAATGGACATATGAAGTGAAATAGATATTGTTCTGTACATAGGGACGTGATCTTAATTTTTTTTACAGGTTCAACAGATTCCCTGAGACTGATAAAATTAAAGGGAGTTCATTTGGTCATTTAGGAATAACCATGTAAGTTTCAGATACAACAATTGAATATATTGGTCTACAAAATTTCTTAAGTGTTTAGCCTTCTCTGATTTTTCGTTGTAGTTCTGGAGGTCTATCATGACTACAAGTGGTTGTACCATACATAGGGGTTCTCACTGGTTCTATGAATTTTTTTTCATAATTTTCTAAGTATTACATTGTGAGATATTGAATTTACAAGTGGGGATATTTTACTGAATTGTTTCTGTTGTTTTGGGCATTCTGTGACCAGTTAGGAAAATCTTCAGATTGAACAAGGTTAATAAAGTCCAATGAAGCTGAAATTTCTGCAGGAATTCATAAGATTAGTAGAGAACATTTTGGAAAATTTTCAGATGTTTCTATGAAGTTAAGCATCAGATAAAAATCAAACATGATTTTTCTTTAAAGGGCTCTACGGGACAATCTAGGGATTTTCATGGAGATTGGGTTGTAGTTATGGTTAGTGTAGAAAAATATAAAACCAATAGAGGTTTTTTGATAATTTTTTAAGCTTTATACTGAGAGATATTCAATTTAGAAGTTTGCACAAGTTTCTGTACAAATTCTAAATGAATTTGACTTTTTTTATGTGCATAGAGAATACACAGGTGATCAGACAATGTAAATGAAGTCTAATGACCATGAAATATTTACTGGAGTTCAAGGATATTCAAATGAAGGATCTGGAAAAATTTGGTATTTTTCCAAAGAGCCGAACTATAGGAATTAATTCTATAAGCATTTTTTTTAGTTGAACTATGGAGAAATTCACATGGACTTTCATACAAATCCAAGTGCGCCACTGGAAATTATTCCTCATGCTGATTCTAATAAAATTTATTTAGGAATTTTTGGACAAATCTACTAGGAGATATGGATTTTCGAAGTGGGAACTAAATCTGGAATTTAAATTTCAATTGGAAAAGGTTTGAATATTGGCTGGGCCCAAAGGATTTAAAATGGGCAAATCAGGTTGAAGCAACACCGGGCCACAGGGTTCACGGATGTAGCCATACCGGATCCTTGTCCACACCAGATCCGGTTGTGTCGTATTAGGCTGATCGCTGGGCCCCTTGGTGTCATCTTCCACCTCGAGCCAACGGCGCCATCGCTGGACCCACGGCGGTGGCCGACGGCGATGGCTCGCCGGCGACCGTTCTAGGGCACGCTGGCCCTCTAAACTCACCGCCCCTACCTAGATTTGGCCGTAGAACACGATGGCGATCCTCACGTCGCCGATGGATGGCCAGAAAAGCTCGTGCGACGATGGCAGCGGCGATTAGGGTTTCGGCCAACTCGAATTCGCCTCGGCAAGGGCCTAAATCACTCGGTAAAAGATTGGAGAGCACTCTGGGATCATGAGGATGACCAAAGTGAACTTCTATTGAGGTGGAAATGGCCGCAAATACAAGTTCGATGGCGACCCGCGACTTTTCAATCGACGGCCGCAAGAACTTCGGTTCCTATGCGTATGATCGATAACTTTTGGGCATTTTATGGATAGGGTGTGCGCGAGAATGTTTAGAAGCTACATGCTAAGCAATTCGAAGAATTATTGCACGTGTAAACCGAATTTGGGTGAAGAACCGAGTCGTGCAAAAGAGCTAAGCGTCGGTTCTTCGAGGAAAACCCGAGCTACAAGCTATGACAGAAGCTGAATGTTTGTGAGCATGAACTAGACGTGATTGCGAATGTTTTTCCTTAAAGGATCGAAGCATGATAAGGCCCGTAGTTGGGGTTCCACAAAGCAGCAGAGGACTCTCTAGGTGGCCTCCCCGTCGGCAGCGAGAAAACCTCGAAATACAACAAACACAAGGCATGAAACAAGGAACTAATTGATGGAGAAGATAGAGAGGAATGTTGTGCCACTACTCTATGTTTGTACCTTGGCGCCGCACGGGCTCAATCGCCAGCAAAACAGAAGAACACAGAAGGTGGGGAAGAACTCGCCGAAAGTGAAGCTGTGGCGCCAGGGAATGGAACAAGGAGGATAGACTCAACTTGGGTGCTGAGGAGGTGATAAGGAGGAGGTCAGGGAGAGCTGGGGTCAGCTGGAGGTGACCTCAACAGTGCAAGCAGCTCTGTGGCAGTTGCATGCCGGGAGGTGGCGCCCTGGAAAGAATAGGGCCGAATTTGAGCCTATGACCAGTGGTCCCATCCCTCTATTCATCTCTATCTTCTCTAGACACTAAAATATCCCAACAACTTGTGTCCAAAAAATCTAAAAATTTTATGGTAGACTAAATTGAAGGTGTAGAAATTGATTCTGGAATCACAATGTTGATTTTACAAAGTTTCAATTGAATTCATATTTGAATTTGAGTTGAATTCAATGTAGCTATTGAATTAAATAGCAAACTTGCTTCAAAAATTATGAAAGATTGAAGAGATACTATTTGGAATATTTGGAATCCATTGGTCAACTCAAATCTCCATGTTAACCTCATTTGAACATTAGCTAAGTTTATTTTTTTGAATTTCCTCATTTGGAGATTGAATTAATTTGTTTTTCTCATTCCCTTTTTAATTATTTTTATCCTTCAAAATTTTTGTCCTAACTTAACTTTGAACTATGGAAATTAGGGTTTTCACAGTAAAGCAGCCAGCGGAGCCAAGTCGTCGCCATCAACAAGCCCATGCTAAAACTTTTTGAGCTGGAGCTTCAAAGCTTCGTCATCCAAGTTGGATTTCAAACCGGTTTCAATCCGGTCATCATCCATCACACTGTTGAGATCCCAAGCGAGCTTCTCCCCCTTCCTCAGCGGAGCCAACCTGTTCACCAAGAAATTTCCGAAGACAATCTAGGGGGTCGCTCCACCTTCCACGCATTCTCACATCCTGGTCAGGATCGGGTTAAACGCATCTGACAACATCGGAACTACGTTCCAGGCCCCGGTGTCAACGTTGGGGAGTCCTTGGGGCAGCTCCAACCTGTCGTGCTCCTGCACTGCAATGACGATCCAATCCTTCTCCCAATCGTCCCATTTGCTAGAGGGGAACGACTTCAAGTACTTGAAGGGGCAGGTCCTGCGCTTCACGAAGTAATAGAAGCCAACCAACTTTGTCCCCTTGCCGGTGGTTTGAGCTGTGAAGAAGGTTCGGAACAATTCGACGCAGGGAGGCACGCCCACCCACGTCTCACAGAAGTGGGCGAAAGTGGCCACGAGCCGAAGGGAGTGCGGGCCAAGGTGATGCAATTGGAGGCCGTAGAAGTCCAGCAGCATCAGGATGAAGTTCGAGAATGGTGGGATCAGTCCCACCATGGCGTACGCCAAAAAGTACACCATCTCCCCAAGGCACTCCTTCTTGAAGGAGATCTTGCCGGCATGAACCAAGTGGTTGAAGGAGTCGTTGGACCATCCCATGAAGTTTCAGACCTTCATCAGATTGTCCTTGCTCTGGATGCGGCTCTTGGGAAGTCCTAACTCCATCGCAGCAAAGTGGAGCAATGGAAAGGAAAGCTGGCGAAGTTTGGGAGGCTCCGAGCGCAAGTTTGATCGAAAGTGTAAAGAGTCCTCAAACTGTGCATGCTTTCCTTCTTAAGTAAGCCTCCGCCATGCTTGGATGGAAACCACAACAAGAGCAGGGTCACATTTCAAAAATCTACCCCGCCAATGACGAATGACCGGGGCAACCCCGATGAAGAGGTCGAGGTTATTACCCCAGGCGAACCGTTTTCATGATGGACGGCCGGAAACCCAAAGGAGGCAGCCTCACAAGGCGCTCAAAACCTATACGGTTTTCCTATTGGGAACTGGCGACCTTCAATTGTGTGAGATCCACACTCAAAGATCTCATCTACTGCATTCAAAGCAAGCCACACGGCGGTGGTTTAACCCCGAACCATCACCCCAATAGCATATCCGAAGATGTTTGATGTTACAAGGCGAGAATCGAGGATGGCCCCACTTCCGATAGAATAATGACCCAGAGGGTTTCTCCTAGAGGTGGGCCTGGGGACACTATCGATACCCTACGTACCGGGTACCCCATGATCCCGCAAGAAGTACAAGAGAATTCCACCTGTCTGAGTTGAAGGTTTCCTTAGGCCCCACGTGTCATGTGGCATTGGACCCGCCTCCCTCATATGGGTAGCTCCAGGACTGCCACGTGTAGTATAAGACCGGAGCTGGACTCCCGACATAGGGAAGCCCCAACGTTGACACATGGATAATGACCCCGAACCTAACCCCCTGTGGAGGAAAGCTTTGGTGCCTCCACGTGTATGTCAGTTTCAGACCTATCTCCCCACGAGGGGAAGCTCCGGAACTGCCACGTGTGGAGCTTCCGGACCTACAATACCAACAGCATGGACATTCAAGGTACATGTAAAGTGGCAGTTACAAGACCTTATTACGGGTCATTAATGCTATATTAATGACACACGATCACTGGACTATTAATAGGGGTAATGCAGCTATTAAGACACGTTATCACCCTATTAATCACGCTTAATACTCATGGATTGTGTATTAGGTTATTGAATATGCCAAGGCCACATGTCGGCTTAGGCAAATGTTGTAAGGTCAGTCCTTGTAATATAAAAGGATTGCGCCGCACGATACAGGGGCACTCAATCTAATCCAAGCACACACGCATACTAGTGCTATGCACTAACTCAATACAACAACATAAACCCCGTGGAGAAGGGCATTACGCTCAGGCGGCCAGAACCACGTAAATCACCTATGTCATCATCTTGTTCCCGATCTCTGCGCGCCCAAACCAATATAAGAAACTCCGCGGACCACATTTAGTAGTACCAGGGGAAGTGTCGTTTAACCACTTCAACAGCTGCGATCACATCCGCCATCATAAGCGGAGGTGGAGGTGTCGGCTGCTGAGGAGCCTGAGTTTCCAGTTGCTGGGAGTCATCATCTCCCTGGCTCAAGCCACCGTCATCGTAGGTTGCACGGGTGCGCACCATTCTGCAGTCACAGCAATGAATCCAACAAGAGACGTGATATTGCAACATCACTCAAAGAAAAAAACAATAGTGTGCGTATTAATAACCAAACTTACATAATGGTAACATATATTGATAAAGTATAGACTTTATACAAAATACATCCTCTCAGGACTTACAATAGCGAGTTCCAAAATAATGAACTCCATGGATTTAAGTTTATTTTGACTATCGTTGGTCGCGACGGAACATTATGCGAGTTATCATGCGAATTCACTCTCTAATGTTCAATGTCACACAAACATGGCCATCAAAAGAAAGGAGGGTCGAGTGGGTCAAACCCTCAATTCCACTGGTAAATGGTTGAGTAACAACACCTGGTCTGTTGCGAAGCTTGTCGAATCAAAATTGAGACTCGGATTCAAAACAGAACCAAAATGATTCAAACCGATCAAGTTTCTTGTGGAAGCTGACCAGTATGTACTCAAACTCGAATTTGACCCAGTAAATTGCAGATCAGATCTTGAGGTGAACTACAAAGTTGAATTAAACTTCAAGACCTTCCAAAAAGTATTGGTTGGCCTCCATATCATTTCTGGTGGAGACATGGCATTGCAAAGGTAACAGTTTTTTTTGGAAATTTTGACAGCACCTCTTTTGTTTATGCTGATTTTGTGCCATAATTTCAAGATATAAAACAACATAATTCTCAAATACACCATATTACAAAGTTGTAATAAAATATACAAGGATTCAAGAAATATCTCGCACGACCCTATTGGATTTTTCAAGAGTAAGATATGGTCAAAAAAGTAAGGAGTCCAAAGAGGGTTCCAGTTTCTTTCCAGTTTGGCAGATTTTGGAACTTTGAGATTTTGAACAGGTTAGATGGGAATTCTGCTTTTGAGTTGAACATATCGGTTTTAGAGGACTTCCTAAACTTTCTATACATTTATTATACACCTTCATTGGAGTTTTATACTGGGAGATATGTCTTTTCAAATTAGGTCTTTTTCTGGCTGAAAACAGGAGACTCTGTTTTTGAAACATGTAAATTCAAAACCTACTCCAATTTTGAAAACATAGTTCAAAATCAAAGCTCGATAGCTAATATGTGTACTCTTGCAGCTTCTCGGTTCCATTTGACAGCAAAGTTGTTAAGGCATCGATGGGATACATAATGGTATTACATGCCTCACAAAAGTGAAATTCCTAACCAATTACACCGGCATATACTATCAATCGGTGGCGCTATTAACGGTCACTCGGAAACATTTTCTAAGCACAATACGATCTTGCGTTCAGTGTACCTGCATAAGACACGGTCAATTTACAAAACGCTCATTATGGTGCCGTACAGCACGGCCCGCACGGCAATCATTTCAGAAAGTCACAATAATATATATGAAAGTAAGACATCCGTCCCGTATAATTCCATACGGGATGCTCCGAGCTGATCCACGTCTTGAGGTACATGACCGAGTCTTCTACCATCCGACAGGGTCCCATGTCTTTACCTAATGCTGCACCAGTAGGAGGCGCGCACATTCACGTTTTCTTAAGAAACACACTACGTGCTTTCCAACCGCATGATAGGTGGTCACATAATTTATCTCTTGCGCTAGGGATCAGCGCTGTTGTGGCCCTTTGAACATTGAATGTTCAAGAGTTGCTAGGTATCCTCTCTTTTGTCTGAAGCACACCGGGGAGCATCGTTTCATATGTTCCTAGAACCATGAGATGGTTCAGAGACTCATATTAACTCTCGTGCCAAGCCACGGGGGGCAATCATCGTACTACCTCTCGTATGCAGAGCTTACCGCAATTGATCTGCTTGCGGTGGCATACTTTACCTCTTACCTGATGTCAGAGCATCGTTACAGAATATAATAACACATATGTTACCTTTGCCACCTTAAGTAACTATGCTAATAATAGTCTTAATGTGGCTACTATCGATTCCTCACTGTAAACCTATGTTTTCTCGTAATACGATCCTTTTTAAGCATGCCATTGCTAATGCGGTTCTGATACAAGGCTGTGAGGACCGGAGTCCTGACATTCTAGGAATCGCAATTGGGTGGTGTCATGCGATGCAGCACCCAACAACACAAGAAAAAAGGTACACCGTATTACATAGAACAACATAGTATTATACAAGCTTTGTCTTTTACAAATAATATACATCAAAATACACTACAGCGAAAGATAAGTTCACAGCTCTCGACACTCAAGCCTAAGATATGCAAAAGTGATCCGTTCAGCCCGCGAACGGAATCACTATAGCAGCAAACAAGAGATCTCATGGCAGCGTCGAGGGTTCCCACTCGGCCGTGTACCCCGATGGGGGCAACGCTTCACCGGTGAACCCTTCATCATAGTCGTCATCTGCAGCAAAAACTTTAAATAGCAATCGTTAGCATGAAGGCTCAGCAAACCTCAACTGTTTCTACTAAACATAAAACTCTATATGCAGGATATACTTAACGTAGGACAACAATTTGCAATAAAAGACTCGCAAAATTCTTCATCTATATTTTCAGTTTTAGCAGCAGATTACGGCTTCATGAAAAGATAACTTTTAGTAAGCAAACTGTTCTAAAGCGTACAAGTATCAAAAACATAATTATTCCATAAAGCATGACTCAATATATTCAGCTACAAGTAGTTAACTATGTCACGACTCAATAAACAAGCGGTATTAAATAACTGGAGGGACGGCGACTCGAATCGATATACACCTGCAGGGATACATGAATAGCATGACAAATACACCCACAATCAAAGCTGCGAAGGCATGCTCCACTGATGTTGTATGCGGCAACCTTTCACCCGCTACCTACATGCCGAACAGGTCCCACCGTTACGAGCAGGGGGCTCCCACACGAAGTATGAACTACCCGCTGGCAGGTTTACACTTTGCTGCTCTCAACCTTCACCTATAATAAGGTGGGTTACGCCACAATACTAAGGTGGACAAGCTATTCCTTCAGTACATCCCAACTTGCTCAACCGGGCCGCACACGGATCTATCCTTGACTGACACAGGCACATCCACAACTCACGGGATCGTAATGTCCTGCTACTCCTACTCCATGCCCGGTCTCATATTCCAAATGGTGAATCTCTCGCTTGACCAAACCAGTGTGAACCCAATTATTGAACTCGCGAGTAGATTCTAACTACTCAACTTCTACCGAAAAGTCTACAACATTTAGCATGGCATGGACACAATAAGGACTTAACCATCTAACCTTCTCTCATGGGTTTTCTGGTCATGCAAGTGGAAAAGTCCAAGAAACTTACAATACATGCTAACCTATATAGTGTGATATAAATAAAAGTACAAAACGATGTTAAATGCAAACCATGGCTTGCCTGACTGTGATATGGGGTCACTGTTAGTCTTTAGAGGAATAGCTTGGCAACTATTCGATATGCAAAGAAGATGAAAGTGATTCAATCGTGATCATATAACATAGTTGAATGGAAACACAATTATGTATGTGAAATCATGGCCACTGGTTCTGAAAATTTTACAGGGGACACTAGGTAGTATGAGTGAGGTACCGGCAAAATTTGGGCAATGTTCATGGAAGTCAATGTTTTATAAAATTCAATAAACCTAAACAATTCCCAGAATTTTCAGGAAAAACCTGTAGCTTTAACATGGCCAAGAGTTGGATTTCTGTTTAGAGAAGGTCAATATTCCAACAAATTTGGTTTCACAATTTTCTAAGCATTCTTCTCTGAGGTATTGATTTTAGAAGTTCGAGCAATTTTCTAAAAAAGTTTCTGGACATTTTAGAATATTCAGGTTCATGCAGCTTGGGAAAACATTTGGCAACTCAAATAAACTCAAATGGATCAAAAATATTTACTGGGGCGCAAGGGAATTATGAGGAAGGATCTGGCTAAATTTTGGGAATTTTTCCATGAGTAAAGCATCAGGAATTAATTTCAAAGCCATTTTGCTTCATGGAATTAGTGGGAACAATTTATGGATTTCCATACAGATCCAAATGCACCACTTGAAGTACAGATCACCCTGGTTCTATCAAAATTTATTTGAGAATTTTTGGCAAAACATTTTAGGAGATATTGAATTTCTAAGTTGGCATCAAATACGGAATAAAATTTTAATTGGAAATGTCTAAATAATCTTTGGGCCCATTGGTTTAAAATGCACCAATAGGCTTCAAGCCACACGGAGGCCACAAGGGCTGGCTGTGGCGAAATCGGATTGCCATGCCACAGAAGATTCGGGGCCTTGCGCTACAGACTGAAAGTCGGGCCCCACCTGGGCCCGTCTTCTACCTCGCGCTTTCGGCACAAAGGCGACCCCTGGCAGCGGTCAACAGCGGCAGCATGCCAGACCGCGCACCAGGGCGCGGTGGCTTATGGTACTTGCTGCCCCCACCTAATTTTCCGTGGGGAAATCAATGGTGTAGTTCACACTGGCGATAGGTTGCCGGATATGGAGGCTTTACGGCGGCGGACGGAACCTAGGGTTCCGGCCATTTCGGCTGTGCGCTCTGGTGCCCCATTTTGTTTAGGATTGCTTCTTAAAGCTTCGCGTAGACATGAGGAACACGAACATGGCTCAAAGAACGGATGAAAAGGGCGGCAACATTGATTTTGCCGCTGACCGAGCCAGTTTTCACCGCCGGCTAGGAAATCTCGTTTTCCCGGGAATATAGTCAATGGTTTTCGATGGATTCTCTTCAAATGGAGGCACCTGGACCTAAGGATGATAATAGATCAAGGCTACGATGATTACTCTTACGTAGAAAGCGAATTGAGTTCATGATCTAACATATTTTATACCAAGAACTCGTCAGGAAAACACGAAATAAGATCGTTGCAGTCCATGGCATGGGCTCAAATTCTGCCAGCATCTGGTATACGTATAGGCAAACCTTTTTGCTTCAAGGGGGTGGGGAGATAAGGCTTTTACTGTTGGTTCCGCGGTGGAGCAGAGGAAGACCTCCACAGTAGCCAGAATTCATCGCCACAAAACTTCAAAATAACGAACACACAGCTGAGGAACCAGTGAACAAACTTGAGGGAAAGAGAGAGTAGGGTGTTGTGCCACTTTTTGCTGTTTACCGGGAGATGCAACTCGGTCTGTAGCTTCGGTGGCAAGGGTTGCAAGTGGGGTGGCCGCCGGTGCGAGAGAAAGCAGAGGAAGAAAAATTTCTTGTTATGTTGTGTCGCGAAGCAGCTGAAGGATTAGCTTGGCCCTGGTTGGCAGCTGAGTTAGCTTCATGAGGAAGGGAGGAAGCAAGCACACAGGCTGCTGGTGGCACTTTGCATGCGGAGAGGTGTCAAACGGTGGAGAGAACAGAGAAACAGGGGAGAAGGAAGTCACAGGCAGGTGGGGTCCACCAGTGCAACAAAGTCTCCACTCTATGTTAGAATCATTTGAAATATGAACATAGTACAACATCAGTAAAATATGGCAGCTAGCTCAAATCCAACATGAAAAGTCCAAATATGAAATCTAAATTTGCAATTGAGCAAGTTCAAAATGGAATTTGAATACAAATGTGAAATTGAATGCTCTCATTTGAAGTGGTTCCAATAAATAGTTAACGTATTTCAAAAATTATCAAAGTTGACATAGATGATGTTTGGAACATGGGGAGGACCTTGGTGAATTAAATTAAGTTTTGACAGCTTTGATTTGAAGAAATTTGATTTGATTTTGAGTCTCTTCTTTAGGGTTTAAATGACATAGACTACATGAGCACTTTGTTCCTTTGCAAGGTTTCTTTCTCTAATAGAATTCCGAAGCTCAGGTTTGCATACTAATTTTTTCAGGGCCTTTACAGAACCGCCGATGCCACCGCCCGATGCAGGATCCACTAAGTAAGAAACGCAGATAGGAGACAAAGATCAGAGATGAGCGCAAAGGCGGTCGTCATTGATATGGGCAAACGAGATGAGCCCACCTCAACGAGGATGCTGGTTCACAAAAGAAAGGCACAACTAAGCGTAAAAGTAGACAAAGTACTATAAGGCTCATCTCATTTAATGAAATATCCGAGATGCACCCGATCCTCTGACAAACGGGAGACGAGTGACTAAAAAAGCACGTCTTCTATTTGCGAATGAAATGAGATGAACTTTACAGAAAGCGCGCCTCCTTTGGCTTCGGTTATAGACAGACATGAACACATCGCTGAGGAGACACGCTTTTCTGGATTGTAGAACACATTCACTTGATAACTAAATAATCATTCCAGTGTAGAGTACCTTCACTGTAGTATTTTAAATCAAAAAAATAATCAAATCCTTCCTTATGAATAATCATTCATGAGGAACAAGATGATTACATTATTCATTTATTCACAATTGAACACACAAGATAATATATATTCACACAGATGAAGAAAGATAACACATTCTTTCATTAACAATATATTTCAAAACACAAGTAAAAAGTACAAGACACCAGAAAAGAAAAATAACATCCACTAAAAGCAACAAAAGAAAACCTAAATCCTTCTCCTCCTCCTCCTCCTCCTCCTCTTCCGGTGGCGACTCCGGCACCTGTGCAACAGGAGCCTTGGTCGGCTGCTCCGTTGGATGCTCCAGCTGATCCAGTGGTTCAACCTCGTGACCGAGGTTCCTCGCCATCGCTGCCACTAGGTTACTGCAGCCCTCGGTGCCGAGCACCTCGGCCATCATCTCGAACAGCCTCTGGAACACCTGGGCCACGGTCTCAAGCAGCTCGTTGTTGAGTCTCTCAGAGGAGCCGTAACATTGTTTCTTGTAGGGTGGCTGCCTTGGCGGGTTTGGCGCCAGAACGTTGACCATGGTGGGTTGTCTGCACGGAGAAGACAAACGAAGAAGAGGAGAGAATGATACAAAAGGAGAGATGCGCTTGTGGAGAACTGATGGCGCACCTTGTACAAGGTCTATGCGGAGTACGCGATGCAAAAGGAAGACGAGCTTAATAATGAACGCGTCTCATATTTTTGATGTCTCCATCTTCTCAACCAAAAGGGAGACGAGCTTAACGGCAAAGCACGTCTCCTTTAGCTTCGTGATTTTCTCCATTTTGCTTCGATTCATTCTGGATATCACACAGACAAGACATCACTAAAGTTAGAGCACATTCACTTGATAACTAAATCATTCATTTGTTCAAAAAATAATCAATTCCTTCCTTGTGATTCATGAGGAATACGGTGAACACACCACATCACACAATTGAACACACAAGATAATATGCATTCACACGGATGAACACAGATAAATTTCATTCACTAACAAAACATATTACAAAACTTAAGAAAAAAGTACAAGAAGACACAAGAAGAGAAAAACATCAATAAAAACAATAAAGCAAAACTAGTTCCTACTCCTCCTCATCTTGCTGTGGCGACTCTGGCGTCTGTACAACAGGAGCCTTGGCCGACTTATATGGCTGCGGCGGTTGATCTGGCTGCACCGACGGTGCAACCCCGCGGCCGAGGTTCCTCTCCGTCACTGCCACCAGGTTACTGCGGCCCTCGGAGCCGAGCACCTGGCCCTTCGTCTCGAACGGAATTTTTAGACGATCGGTCACTCCCATGAGGGCTTAGAGGTAGTGGCCGGTGGTACCCATTCCAGTAAACTCTGGAAGGGTACCCAGACCCAAGGAACTCATGGCACGAGACATACTGTTGTATGCCTCGCGTGCCATAATGAGGCGCAACTCGTTGTTGAGCATCTAGGTGGAGTCGCAACATTGTTTCTTGCAGGGTGGCTCCCTCGGCGGGCTTGGCGGCATAATGTTGGCTATTGTGATGGTGGGTCATCGATGCAGAGAAGACGAACAAGAAGAAATGGATGCAAAAGGAGAGAGACTCTTGTGGAGGTTTCGCGCGTATTGACGGGACTATGGGATGCATCCAAATCGCCTCGGGGAAACAAAATATCACGCACGCCAGTTGCACGTGTCTCTACACCACCGCCACCGAAATTAAGTTCTCTGCAGTCCTCGTGCCACGTGTGTCTCTTTGTCAACAATGGAAGACGCTTTTTCATATCTTGCTCGTCTCGCTTCACTCTTGCGCGTCTCGCTTTTATCTCCCACGTCTCTTCGCCATCGGCCATTAAATTATTCGCACCTCCTCCTCCTCGGTCCGCACTAATCTATTATTGATCGACCAACTCTAGTGTGATTGCCGCCTCTATTCGCCACCCCTATCATCGTCGCCGTCCTTGTCGTCATCACTATTCATGACTGGATTTGATATCGACTTGGTGTGTAACCGACTGAAGGATGAGGGCTTGGCGTGGCACAAGAACCATCCCCATGTATGTACATATAGCACACCGGTCGCATGGTTGTATGTAGCTCTGCAATGGACTGATGAACTTAACTGTAGTTTTGTTTTTCTGTCTTGTTTGTTTTTGGTATTTGCAATTTCATGGCTCACATTCATTTGCGTCACTTGTTTGTCCAATTTTTCTACATAGGGTTTCTCTGCAAAGGATGAGTCGAAAGATTTATTGAAGTGATAGTGCATCGTCCCCCGTAAAAAAGGGGTAAGTCATTGTGACACCCGGTTCCAAAAATGAACCAAGTGAACGCATATATGTGCCCAGGACGTTCAACACACGTACACGAGTGCAATCACAAAAGGATATACAAAAATTACCATAAGACAAGATTAATTAACCACTTTTATTATAAAATTCAGAATATCCTCAATTACAGGCTCTAATGAATATTAATGACAAGTTTGAACTAATGCAGCGGAAATAAATTAAACTGAACAAACTAAGCAACTAAGCAACATAAGCAAATAGGGTATAGCGCAGCTCCAATCAACACCACAGGCAAGCTAATGGCAGAAACGACCTTAGGTGTGTGGCCAAGAGATCACATACAACTTTTACAAATAGATTACTAGCCTATTTAGACCCCACTGAGGATTCACCGATGGCGATGGCTCTAACTGAGCACTTCTTCAATCCTAGGGCCCCCTCTTGAGCCATTCGGATCCCAGGGTAGTCCAACCAATCATCAACAAACCCAATCCGACTACACCATCCCCGAGCATCCTTAATGGTCCAAATAGCAATGGCAAAACCCTATTTAATCAGCTACACCACACCCATACTTGGCCTCGTGGTGGCACTATAAATCCTAGATGGTCGCTCCACGAACTGGTCCTTAGATCTAAAGCAAGCAACCCACCATAACATCCAACTCATCCACATACCAGGCCTGCATAGATCACCCATTACCATATCATATTAACCAGTTCATGTTAATCATAATCTCATAAATGCATAATTGAGTTAAGTGGTATAGTTGTGTTCCCATCCCAATTAATTAAGCGAAGCAAAAAGGTAAAGATCACATCCCGACTCAATACCATGTATTCCATGTGACAGGGGTGGTCAACAAATCTAGTAAACTTCCTATCATAGGGTTCCCATCAAATTGACACAAGCATGCAGTTTTGTAAACAAAACATTTATTTCAAAACAGGATCAATATGTTCAAGGACACTTGCCTTGCTCTTGAGCTTTGTTAGGATCAAATACTTCAAATTCTTGGTGCTGGAGATCCTCCATGACACTCCCTAGCGCAAATCCGTCTAATCTGCACAACGATCATACAAGACAAGAATTACAATCAATTGATGTTCATATATTACTCAATATGACATGACATGCATGGTTAATCCAAATGCGAAGCAAAACTAGTTAATAAGTTGCTAATAATGTTTATTAATCAATTACAATGGTTATTAAGAAGTCTACACAGGTTTGGAGTTGATTCGAGTCAATTTAGAATTAATTCGACAGAAATTAACCAGGAAAATTGGACTAGTCCGCTAGGGACTGCACAAGTCCGCACTTCGCAGAACTGGCAAACTAGGGTTTTCTAGATCGACATAAATTTTTAGAGATGGGGTCAAATTAACATGAGAAAAAGAGAATAGAAGGTATACCAGGTGTCTAAGACTCCAAAGAATCAAGAGTTTTTGAGCCGACGCTTGGATCTTGAAGACATAGGGTTGACGAAGAACATGATGGTGAATTGTTGACGAAGAATGCGTAGTTGATGGAGATCTCAATCCTCTTTCGTTTCCTCCTCTTCTTCTTCTTGCTCTAGATCTCCTTCTCCCTCCTTGGTGGCAGCTATCCACGAGCTAGGGTTTGGGTGAGGTGAAAAAGAGGCAAATAGATGTCAAGCCAAGGGGTGGGGTTGTTTATATAGAGGTGGTGAGCTAGGTTTGGATGGATTTCGAGTTTGAGATGAGTAGGGGTTGGTTTAGAGTGTGGCTCTAAAAGAGTTAGGCATGACGTCCCCAGGACCACTTAATGTAAAACCCAGGAAACAAGTCTTGAAATAAAAGATCAACTCGGAGTCGCGATTTATCGGACAAGTCCGCAACAGGTCGGACTAGTCCGAAGTTAGGCAGAGAGAAAACGGACAAGTCCAGATTAGACATCAGACAAGTCCGAACTTATCTAGAGG
The DNA here is from genome assembly GCA_036927565.1 of Tuctoria greenei. Taxonomy (NCBI): domain Eukaryota; kingdom Viridiplantae; phylum Streptophyta; class Magnoliopsida; order Poales; family Poaceae; genus Tuctoria; species Tuctoria greenei. The sequence goes on along the minus strand of JAYESD010000010.1, from coordinate 55,433,452 downwards.
GGAAAAAACAGACAAGTCTGGCCAAAACCGGACAAGTCCGATTTTAGTCAAAGGGAAAACGGACAAGTCCGCCGGAACACCGGAAAAGTCTGGACAAGTCCGGGAACTTAGCAAAATTTCCAAGGAATTGCAACACCGCACTAGTCATACTGGACCAGACAAGTCCGAAAGTGTCTAGAGAGAAAAACAGACTAGTCCGCACTTCCCAGAATTCTTAAGTGCGGTTTTGCTATTAATTCATTTTTAACTTATTCCTTTTGATGTGGATTAATATTAAATATGTATAATGATGGATGCAGGGCATGATGCATGAAAATGAGAGTGCTACAAACCTACCCTCCATAAAATGAATCTAGCCCTCGAGATTCGACGCGGAAGAGAAGAGATAGGGAAATTCCTTCTTGAGATCATCCTCCAACTCTCATGTTGCTTCCGATTCTGTGTGATGCTTCAATTGAACTTTGCACCATCGAATCACCTTGTTCCTTGAGACTCTCTCCTTAGTTTCCAAGATTCTGACCGGTTGTTCGCATAAGTCAAATCTGCCTCTAGTTCCAATTCTTCCATTGACACTTGTTCTTCCGGTACCCTTAAACACTTCTTGAACTAGGAAACATGAAACACATCATGGCCATTTGAAAGATGGGTTGGCATCTCCAACTTATATGCTACTTCTCCCCTTTTATCCAAATCTTGAATGGCTTAATATAACGAGGTGCTAGCTTGCCTCTTATGTTAAACCTCTTATGACCTCTCCTTGATGACACCTTGAGGTAAAAAAAATCTCCCACTTTGAAGGCTAGTTTCCTTCACCAATTGTCTGCATAGCCTTTTTGCCTCGATTGAGCAGCCCTTAAGTTTTCACGGATAATCTGAACTTGCTTTTCAGCTTCTAGCAACACATCCGGACCAAATACTTGGGTTTCTCCTGTTTCATTCCAAAACAAGGGTGTCCTACCCTTCCTTCCATAAAGTGCTTCATATGGTGACATTTTCAAACTTGCATGGTAACTATTGTTGTACGGAAATTTTGCATATGGCAAGCTCTTGTCCAAACTTTTCCCATGCTTCAAAGCACAAGCTCTTAACATATTCGCTAAAATCTGGTTGGTCCTCTCAGTTTGTCCATCCATTTGAGGGTGATATGTTGAACTGAAATTCAACCTTGTTCCCAATGCTTCATGCATTTTAGAACCTCTATCCGACACTATCTTCTTTGGAACTCCATGCAAACATACTATTCCTCCCATATCCAGTTCTGCTAACTTCTCTCCATTAAAAATGGTCTTGATGGGAATAAAGTGAGCTGACTTGGTCGATCCACGATTACCCAAATTGAGTCATAACCAGATTGTGTACGTGGCAAACCAACTATAAAGTCCATGCCGATTTCTTCCCACTTCCATTCCTGGATCTTTAATGGCTGTAATAATTCAGCGGGTCTTTGATGTTCTGCCTTAACTCGTTGGCACACATCACACAAGGCTACGTATTCAGCTATGTCCTTTTCCATGCTAACCCACCAATAAAAAGTCTTCAAGTCCTTGTACATCTTCGTACAGTCGGGATAAATCGAGTATGGTGAGTCATGTAACTCAATTTTTACCTATTCAATTGACGTGATTCTTTTTGGGTTGTCTTCAAAACATGATTATATATTATTTGTGAAAATTTCAAGGTCACTGGATTTGTGTTTTTTTATCTACACGAGTTTCTTTGTAGTGTTACTGATCTATTTTAAAATTAGGTAGAACATAATTACCTTCGTCTACTCTTTCGATCATATTTGAAGTTATACTTAGTGTTTTCATTTGATTCTTGTTGCATTAGTCTTGTGACTTGATTCTCTACAATCTACACTTGTTTTGTCACAATTCAACACGTTGAAAACATATTACACAAACGGTTTCTTAACAGATTGATTTTATCCCGAGGGGTTTTTGTTGCTTTCGCTGAAAAAAGTTAAAATCTACCATTCGCCCCACCTCTAGTAGGTCTCCACATGCTCTTCGATATAAAATTGGTATCAAAGCCTGGTTGCTCTAGTCTCATTGATTTGCACATGTTTTGACTAATCAACATGGAGAAATAATCTGTGAAACCTTGTGTGTTCAACGGCATTGATTTTTAGGTTTGGAAGGCACGGATGGAGGCATACATACATGTGCAAGGATTCACCATATGGGAAAAGGTCTTTAAGCGCTTTGTCATTCCTTCAAACAATGAAGTTACGGCTGCGAACATGAGCGACATCGACCTTAACAATAAGGCAAGAAACTTGATAATGCAAGAATTGACTCAAAGCAACTTCGATCATGTTGCACATCTCCAATCAGTATACGACTTGTGGAAAGCTTTATGTGACTACCATGAACGATCCAACACAATCAAAGAGGTACGTCAAGATATGTTCAAGAAGGAGTACATGCATTTTGAGATGCACCCTGGTGAGTCAATTGATGATCTCTTTGCTAGCTTTAATAAAATTATCAACAACTTGCGTAGCATGGATGTTAGTTTTTTAGATGTTGAAAATGCTAAGCAATTATTAAGTGCATTATACATGTAAGTTTGGGAGATGAAGTCACATCTATTCGTGAATCTACTATCATGAGTACGCTTACATTAGATGCGTTACATTCCAAGTTGAAAAATCATGATCTTGACATAATATCATGTAAATCCCAACAAGTATCTTGCATTTGTTTTACATCGTGACATGCCTAGCTCTAGCCAACCTTGTGGTACACTTTCTTTGCTTTCATCTCTATCACTTGAAAAGATTGAAGAGTTTCCAGAGGAGGAACTTGCACTTAGTTCTACTCGATTCGTAAAAGCATTGCAAAATGTGAGAACTAGAAGAAGAGGAAGTGTCGGTTTTGAACGATGTTTCGAATGTGGTAAGATAGGACATTTTTATACGAATTGCCCTAATCTTTCAGGTCCTACTACCCACGATGCATAGCAAACAAGGACGAAGCACTCCTTTGCAAAAAATAAGAAGAAGAAGGGTTTTATAGGTTGCCAACTAGTAAACAGTTTTGTCTCCGCGCTTCAAGAACTTGGCTCGAGGGATGTGGACATCAGAAGTGATGAAGATGAAGAGAATTTGGCAAATATATGCTTCATAGCGGGAAACTTAAGATCAAGTATAGAGGAGGCAGAACACAAGAGCGATGATGAGGAGGTATGTCCCACTTGTGAAGAAATGTGTGATGCTATTTCTCGTGCCACTGTCATACTTAAGAAAACGGACAAAAAACTTAGGGACAATAGTATTAAAATTGAATCACTAGAATTCAAAATTAATCATTTAAATCTTTGATTTCTAGTGATGATTCTTATTCCTCATGTGAATTAATATATGAACAATTAACCTCCTTAAGAAGTGCGCACACCTTCACACTTGATAAACTTGAACTTGAAATTGAAAAGAACAAAAATATTGTTGCACTTAATGATAAAAACATGAAAGATGCTAGTTGTTCTACAATTGATTTGCATTGTTCTACTTTTGATGATCTTGATAAGAAACTGCATGACACTATGAATGAGATTTCTGTTTTGAACAATGCTTTATGTTCTCATAAAGTTAAATATTGTTCTAATCGTAAATTAAAACGAAAAACGTCATGTGAGAATTGCCTTGATTTGTCCAATAAACTTAATGACATGCATAGGACACTAGATCAGTTTTGTAGTACAAATAAGAACCTAAACTTGCTGCTGAATTATTCCAAGTTTTGCAATGATAAAACTGGTTTAGGTTATGATTCTCATGTTATGCTGAAGCAGATCAACCTAAGATTGTGAATTCATTAGGAAATGGTTTGATTCAAACAGTTCCTAAATAAAAAGAAGTTGTTTTCAAATCTCCAGGAGTGTTGTCTCATTCGGTTTCTAAGAACCATGTTGCTTGCTCATCAAGACATGAACACAAAGTTAATTATCATTGTACTACTTTAATAGAGATGGTCATGTCATATGTTGGTACCCTGCAGACCGGGTACGCCCGCATACAAGGAGTACAAGATGTTGGATCCCACCTCCCAAGAGGTGAGGTACCCAGAGGCTATGACGTGTCCCGCAGCTCTAGAACTGCCTCTCTTCTAAGGGTGGCTCTGGTGTTGCCTCCCGTAGCTCTTGACATGCCTCCCTGTTAAGGGTAGCTGTGATGCTGCCACATGTCCTGTAGCTCCGGACCTGCCTCCCTACCAAGGATGGCTCTGGTGGTGCAACGTGCTCTACAGCTCCGGACCTGCCTCCCTGCTATGGGCGGCTTCGGTGCTGCCACGTGTCCCTTAGCTCTGTACCTGCCTTCCTGCCAAGGGTGGCTCCGATGCTGCCACATGCTCCACAGCTTCGGATCCGACCTTCGCGCTGGATGGCTCCGGTGTTGCCATGTACCCCTTGGTTCATGAAGGCGACGGGTGCACTCAAGACCACATTAATGCGCCTTCAAGACATTAATGCGTCATCAAGACCATGCCATCAAGACACATTACGGTGCTATCAGGATCCATTAACGTGTCATCAAGACCATGTTAATACGTTATCAAGACCCATTAACGTGCCTTCAAGACCCTGTTGATGCGTTTTAAGAACCAACTAACCCAGGGCCACCTGTTGGGCCCCTGGTTATAATGTAAGTTGTCGGCCCTTCGCATACAAAAGGAACGAGCAGACACCGGAAAAGGAGGACTCACAACCTATACTCACTCATGAGAGACCAGACTGTCACATACTCATATATATGCAATACAACACACAAACTCCGGTGGATGTAGGGTATTACGCTCCGGCGAACCAAACCACGTAAATCCCTCGTGTTCACCCGTGATCATCTAGCTTGTAGATCCAGAGAATTTGCCCCTCCTAAAAAAGAACTTCAGTGGACAACTTCTTAGTAGTACAGGGGGAAATGTTTGGCACACCAGGAAGGGGGCACTTCGACATTTGGCGTGTGTTGACGGCTGTTATATACCAATTTCACCCGTCAATATAACTCAATTATGTGAATGAAATATCATTTATTGCACACATCACCTTTCTATTTAACCTATTTCCACTTGTCTTTGGAGAAAGTAGTGCTTGCAGGGATTCTATGCAGAATTGAAGTGAAACAAGGGGATGGATCCTATAAAATATCAATCCAACCATTCAAGCGACAACATGTGGCACCACATGGACCATATGGCCCACAAACAGAAGTATCTAAGGCCATCCAATGGTGTAGCACCAATATTAGTCAATGGTACCCACCTGGCAGATACCTGGAGGAAGCACACCACAAAAGGAGCCAAGACCAGGATGGTCGACCCCCCCTAGTCGGCCGACTAGGTCCTGGTGCCAAACACGGTCAAACGCCACGTGTTGGCTCCTCCCGGCTTGAAGAGGTCATAGGTGACTGATTCACGCACTTTTTGTGGCATGAACCGACCCTTCTCCAAGCTTTAAATAGGACCCCTCACCCCTCACTTCAACACACACCACTTGAGTATTCATCCATTGTATCCACTACTCTCCATAGGTTTAGAGGAGTATAGGCTGTAGAGAGGAGAGTTTTTAGTCCATAGTCCAAGTAGGAGAGGAGTAGAAGGAGTCTCTTCCCAATTCCTAATTCGGAAGGTATGGATCCTATATTCCTATTTGTATTTGTGACTTTACTCTTAATCATAATGTTATCTTTAGTCTTCTATTGTTCATATGATTAGATGAAGCGTTTATTGTTTGATTGTGGATTCCATGTATGTGGTAGGAGTAGTATTTATGATCATGTTGTATCATTGTCATTATATCTTCATAAACACTACAAACCCCAACAATAGTCTAATTACCTATGATATGATTATGTTAACATGAATCACGATGATTTAGTTCATTGCCTTAGGATGGTTTGTGCCTAGGCTACTACGGTAATTACTTAATATGCTAGCATGGTGCTAGGATAGAGAGTAGCGTTGAATGTCTTGTAGACCCACAAATTGAAGAGGTTGGCAGTAGGTGGTGACAACCCTATCTGCCCTTTGTAATCCTCCACATTCGGTTATGCCATAGGCTCTTGGCAGGAGTTGTCCTAGTATTGCTATGGTTGAACCCGTGCCCGATGTGTTAATCCACTTAGCATGAGAATTCATAATTGACATGATCATTAATAACTAACTTAGGCTATATATATGTACATTAGAAGCATAGTAGGAGTCTCTACCTAACTCATAGCTTAGCCCCCCTTAACCTCATTTATCCCCTTAGGATAGAATGCTCTTGTGTGTGTCACACTATTCCAATTTATCATGTATCCATCCTTGCTAGAACCCTACCTAGGCCAATCTAGCCTCTCCTCTTGATGATTGTTTTACTTCCATCTAGCCTTCCTTTTGGAGAATATTAATGACACCCCTTAGGAATACTCTTAGAAGGAAAATGCTACACCGATAGTTTTCGTGCACTTGCGGATTTATATGTATAATCTAAAATCTATTAACAAGCATTTCTGGCACAACTGCTAGAGATGAATTGTTAGTAGTGTGTAGTAACAGTCAACAGCGTGCCAGGAAGGGGGCACTACGACATTTGGCGTGCCAGGTAGGGGAGCAATTTTTTGGATCTACAAGTCTCACCACGATGGTGAATCCTCAGTCCATCGCTGGCTCCTTTTGAGCCTCCTGCCATGAATAGAGCAGGGAGAATGGCGTCACTTCCCGCACCATAGCGGGCTGACCCGACGGACACACGGTCATGGTTCCGATGGCTACAGCTGTCACCATGTGACAGCTTTCTACTGCCATTGCAACAATGACGCCACCAGCCGGAGGTCCAAAGTGTGCAGCCTGCTTTGCCTTGTCTTGCACCTTGAGCATGTGTCCTATGACCCTAAGTCTGTACACTTTGCCTCATGGCTACTTCCACCACCATACGACAACTACCTGCGACCACGGCAACAATGACGCCACTAGGTACCTGTGATGTCATTGGTCATTTACTTGCTTGGATTCTCATGGCACTGAACAATCACTCCCAGGAAAAGCTAATGCCAACAGAGGGTCCGGAGTGTGCTGTCTGCTTAGCCTGATCCTGCATCCTAAGTATGTGCACTCTAACTTTCTTGCGACTAACTACTGGGGGTTCGTAGTGTGCTGCCTGCTTAGCCTGATCCTAAAACCTAAGTATGGACACTCTACCTTTCCAATATTGCGGCTGCGGCTGAGTACTAGGGGTTGAGCGTCTCCCAAAATACTAATGTCCGTGGGAGGTAAAGAGTGTGCAGTCTGCTTAGCCTTGCCATGCACTCTATGCCTGTGCCCTGTGACCCTAAGCCAGCGCATTCTTTCTCCATAGCACTGCAGTTAGGTACCAGAGACTGAGGCACATGCTTTTGGACGAAGCAAGAACTATAATCCAGATACTGTCACCATGTTCATATAATTATGCTTCAATATTATGCATATTGTCCCCTTTTTCGCTCATTTACATCTTTCTATTCGCATATAGTTGGATTTGTATTCTCTTGCTACAAATGGGCAGCCTGCAGTACCTGTGATGAGTCTCGGTATTCTTGGTACTTTTCACATTTGGGATCCCATGCTTGCTGAATGGCCTACTCGCCTAAAAACCAATGCCAATGACAGGTCCAGAGTGTGCTGAAGACTTAGCCTGGTCCAGCACTCTAAGTACGCCACTCTACCTTTTCTGGTGTTGTGTCGAAGTAAGGCGGGTCCGGACAGCATAGTTCCTGGGTCAGACAGCAACCAGTAAGCCCCAACAAAACTAAGGGTAGGAAGATTGTAACCAATGAGCAATATTACTCTTTCTGTTGTCACTCTTGCGCAGGTCCTAGTTCACCCTTCTTCGAGCTCTGCCGTCAGACCTCAAACTTCGACACCGACACCACCTAGGGGGACCGCCATTGACGTTCTTACCATTGATGATGGTGGCCCCGCATACTGGATCGTCGCTCTCTCGAGGTGGTCTTGGGGCCACTGTCGGTACCCTACAGATCGGGTACCCTCGCATACAAGGGCGACAAGACGATGGGTCCCACCTCCCAAGAGAGGAGGTACCTAGAGGGTACCACATGTCCCGCAGCTCCAGACCTGCCTCCCTGCTAAGGGTAGCTCCAATGCTGCCACATGTCCTGTAGCTCTGGACCTGCCTCCCTGCTAAGGGTGGCTCCGGTGCTGCCACGTGTGTTACAGCTCCGGACATGTCTCTCTGCCAAGGGTGGCTCCGGTGCTGCCATGTGCTCCGTAGCTCCGGACCTTCAGGGGTCGCATGTCCTGCAGCTCCGAACCTTCCTCCCTATTAATGGTGGCTCCGGTGCTGCCACGTACCCCATGGTTCATGAAGGCGACGTGTGCACTCAAGACCACATTAACGCGCCTTCAAGACATCATTAATGCATCATCAAGACAAAGCCATCAAGACACATTACGTCGCTATCAAGATCTATTAATGTGTCGTCAAGACCACACTAATATGTTATTAAGACCCATTAATGTGCTTTCAAGACCACGTTAACGCATTTTCAAAACCAGCTAACCTGGGGCCACCTGTCGGGCCCCGGTCATAATGCAAGTAGCCGCCCTTGGCATATAAAAGGACCGAGCAGCCACCGGCAGAGGAGGACTCACAACCTACACTCACTCATGAGAGACCAGACTCTCGCATACTCATACATATGCAATACAACATACAAACTGCCGTGGATGTAGGATATTACGCTTCGGCGGCCCGAACCACGTAAATACCTTGTGTTCACCCGTGTTCATCTAGCTCGTAGATCCAAAGAATTTGCCCCTCCTAAAAAAGAACCTCCACGTACTACTTCTTAGTAGTACCCGGGGAAGTGTCCTTCGCACACTTTGACATCATAGATTTTTGTTATGGACTAGCTAAACTACAAAAAAAGGAAAGAATGCAAGCTAGATCTCATAACTCTCATGCAAAATTTTCTGCACATGCTAAATCAAATGTTAGGAACATGCAACCTTCTGTAATAAGTCAATAACTTGCAAAGTTTGCTCCCAAATCTACCGTTTTTGGTGCTACACATGTAACACCACGTAAGTCAGTAGTTCGGTACAAGAATTCTCAAACTTTGGCTCATAAACCTATTGTTTTATCTCAGCTTTCATGTTTTATTCCTGCTGGACATCATGTGACTCAGTACTGGATTCCAAAATGCCTTTTGACTAACCCCAGTATTGATTCATCGACGTATTGTGCTTCTATGTAGGTTACACACTTGAGGAAGGAAAACATTTGGATTGTGGATTCAGGTTGCTCACGCCACATGACCGGTAACAAAGAATGATTCTCATCCCTCTCTTTTGCCAACATTGTACACATGTAGAGAATGTTACTTTTGCCAATAATTCTTCAACTCCTATAATTGCTAAGGTTTTGGTTAGAGTAAATAATCACTACACTTTAAAAGATGTGGCACTTGTAAAAATTTTGAAATACAACTTGCTTTTCATTTTACAATTACTAGATGAAAATCTAAAGTTAACTTCACTAAACATTGTTGCAAGGTTGTAGATTCAAATATTGAGGTTATTTTTAACAATTCTCGGTTTGGAAGTGTTTTTAAAGCTGAGTTTGATATGTCATCCTGCAAGCATAGCTTTCTAGTTGCTAATGATTTGAAAGACTTGTATTTTTGGCATCATAGACTTGGTCACGTAGGCTATGATCATCTCACGCGTGTTAGTGCTCTTGATCGCATACGTGGGCTGCTTAAGCTTAAAGAGGACATAGAAATTGTGTGCTCTTCTTGTAGATATGCTAAGATGGTTGCAAGTTCACATGCTCCTCTCACAATGACCACAACAACTGAACTAGGAGAACTTTTGCACCTTGACGCCATAGGTCCTTCACATGTTCAATCTCTTGGAGGTAAAAGGTATGTTCTTGTGATTATTCTAGATACTCTTGGGTTTACTTTATGGCATCTAAGAATAAAGCTTTTAGTCACTTTAGAACTTTATTTCTTATATTATCAATTTATCACACAGGATCTTTAAAAGCAATTAGAAGTGATAACGGAACCGAATTTAAAAATCAATCATTTGATCACTTTTGTGTTGAAAACGGAATAGATTATCAATTTTCTTCACCCTATGTACCTCAACAAAATGGTGTCGTAGAGACAAAGAATAGAAACTTAGTTGAGATGGCTAGGACTATGCTTGATGAATATCAAACTCTTGGAAATTTGGGGATGATGCAATTGCAACCACTTGTTATGTCTCAAAATCGTGTTTTCTTGCGTGCTAAGCAAGGAAAAACACCATATGAGCTTAAGTTTTGTTATAGGCCTAGTGTCACACACTTTAAGGTCTTTGGTTGCAAATGCTTTGCTAAGAAACATGGTAACCTTGATAAATTTTCACCTAGATCTGTTGATGGCATGTTTCTTAGTTATCCATATCATACTAGAGGCCAGTGTGCTTTTACTTGACACTAACAAAAATTGTGGAGACCTGTGAGGTTTCTTTTGATGAAGCTAGTCCAGGTACTAGCTCCAATATTGGAGGTCCATATTCATATCCGCGGGGCGGGGGGAGGGGAGTATTTTTATTGAAGAAGACAAAGAAGTGGCACTGTTTTCCTAAAATTTAGAAGCAAATGACATTGACCACGCTGCTGATTTTGCACTGCAACCGGCACCAACAACTACGACAGCTAGTACAGATCATCTTCAAGCCACAACTTCTTTGATCTATGATGAACATGAGGAAGAAGGAGCTTGTGAAGTGTCTAGTCCCCTTCATGTTTTCAAAAGTCATCCTCCACAACAAATCATTGGAAGGTTGTACAAACAAGTCACACGATCCAGGTTTTGCTACCCAAAATCTTTTGCTCATTCTACTTTTGTTGCTTCTTTTGAATCCTAACATATATCACACGCACTCAAAATGAATCTTTGATTATTGCCATGCAAGAATAGTTAGAAAATTTTGAAAGAAATAATGTTTGGAAACTTGTACCTCCACCTCAATGTCACACTTTAAATGAAACTAAATGGGTGTTTAAAAATAAACAAAGTGAGGCTGGGGTTGTGGTTAGGAATAAGGATAGGTTGGTTGCTCAAGGTTTCACACAAGTTGAAGGTCTAGATTTTGATGAAACTTTTGCTCCTATTGCTAGATTAGATGCCATAAGGATTTTATTAGCATTTTCTGCATCTAAAGGTTTCAAGTTATATGAAAGGGATGTTAAGAGTGCTTTCCTTAATGGCTACATAGATGATGAGGTTTATATCGAGCAACCACTAGGTTTTCAAACTGTCTAAAGCCTTGTACGGTCTCAAACAATCCCATAGAGCATGGTATGATTGGATAAAAACATTCTTACTCGAAAAGGGGCTTACCATGGGCAAGATTGATAAAACTCTTTTTGTACCTAAGCATGACAATGACTCACTATTTGTTCAAGTGTATGTGGCTGATATTATCTTTGGTTGTGCTTCTCATGATCTTGTCTCCAAGTTTTCAACAATAAGGAGTCCATAATTTGAGATGAGTATGATGGAAGAACTTATACTTTTTGGGGCTGCCAATCAAGCAAACCAAGGAAGGAACTTTTGTGCATCAAACAAAGTATACAAATGACCTCTTTAGTGCTTCAGCATGGACAAAAGCAAGCCTCTTCGAACACCAATGGGAACTGAAAAGACACTTGAACTTGATGAAGATGGTGATCAGTGGATCAAAAAGAATATAGGAGCATGATCGGGTCACTTTTGTACCTCACGTCGTCAAGAACGGACATACAAATCAGTGTATGTCTTTGTGCACCATTTCAAGCTTCCTCACGTGCTCCATATTGTCAAGCCGTCAAAAGAATACTCAGGTACTTACATGGAACTCAAGAATTTCTCATTGTTCATCCTTCTTCCTCAACCGTTACTTTGAAAGCTTTTTCGGATGCCGATTTTGGGGGTTGTAGGATTGATAGGAAAAGTACTTCGGGTGCTTGTCATTTTCTTGGTAATTCACTTATTGCTTGGTCCTCTAGAAAAAAAATTATGTTGCACAGTCCATTGCCAAATCTGAATATGTAGCTGCTGCTATCACTTGCTCACAAATTCTTTGGATTGTTCAAACACTTAAGGACTATGGGGTGATCTAGATAGTGTTCCACTGTTTTGTGATAACACTAGTGCCATTTGCATTGCTAAAAACCACGTGCAACATTCGAGAACAGAGCTCATTGACATTAGGTATCACTTTCTCCGTGATAATGTAGAAAAAGGAAACATTGTGCTTTACCATGTAGATACCAAGCAACAATTGGCTGACATTTTTACAAAACCTTTGTCTTTCATTCGTTTTTGTTTCATTCGTTGTGAAATAGACGTTATGCATTCTCATGGCTTTAGTTAAGGGGGAGTTTTTGAAACTTGGGAAGTCTATGTGTGAATCTAAATTTAAAATAATATGAGTATAGTATTTCATACATATATGACTTCATGATTCCTTTTACATGCTGAAAGTTCTTACTACATTACTCGTGTTATACAATTTGTATTTTTTGCCTTAACTAGCAGTTGGAATAATTACTTACACTAAATCTGGTCATAATCGAATTTTCTTGCCGTTTTATACTTATTGCATGCTCACGAGTGCTTTTAATAATGAAAAATTTATCAATCAACTATCCACATGTTGAGCTTTTATGATCAAATAAAAAATGAGAAAAGATCAAGAGAATATGCATGCATCAAAATTCTTCTTTTGAGATGGCTTATCATTGCACTTATATATGAATTTGGAAGAAGTCGTGTATGACTAAAACCATATTTTTAAGCTTCTGATTGTCAAATGACATAGGCTTGGCTTGGTTGGTTAGAATAAGGCAGATGCGGCATATAATCTCTTGCAAAAGTCACATGATCTGAATTTGTGCTTTAAAAGTAATAAAAATGCATGAACATGTATCATGCTTTCAAGTTTTGAAATAGTTAAGTTTGTGAGATTATAACTCACTTAAAACTGAAAAATTACACTTTATCTCTAGCATGGCTTACATTACTTTATACTCATTGTTGTGATAATGTAAGTTACTTGATAGTATGACTTGGATGAGCTTTGTTTTATATGTATATATTATAATTTGCTCATAATAATTAAAATTTCTCTTTTGAACTTTGCTGAATACATTGTCAAAGGGGGAGAAATATGTCACACATTGCACATTCGCGAGTTTTTACACGTTCTTCTCACGGGGAGAATTGGTTTTTGAAATTTCATTCTCGTTTGATTATCTAATTTTCAAAAAGGGTGACAAATTTGCTTTCAAAAACTTTTCATGTGAATAAGCCAATGTTCGGATTCTAAATGGTGTTGCCAATGCATTCATCAAGTGAGAGATTGTGGGACCAATGTGTGCTGAATATATTGGAAATTAGAAAGCGAGGGTTCACACGCAATGTTTTGAATATTGCTGAAAGGCCCACTTCGGATTGTCCGAACTTGCAGGAATCTATTTTTGCACTGTCAGAACTTTTCCTCATGTGAGTTGCACGTGTTTTCTTACTTCGGATTGTTTGAACTTTTAATCACGTGAGTTGACACAGTTGGTCTTTACAAATGTGTTTTCGGGAGTAACATTTACTCTTTCCTTGGTTAGGACTGTCCAAACTTTCAGACACGTGATTTGCATGTGTGTTTGGGATTGGATTGTCCGATCCTTTGCATTTACATTGTAGCGCCACTTTTGGTCGATTCGATAATTTTATTTGCTGAAATACTTGTGCGGTGGATATGTTGTTAACTTGCAATGTTTCAATCTTGCTTTATGGATTATGGAATGTTTCCTTAGTATTATTTTACTAAGTTTTTGATGTGTTATTGCTGATTATGGTGGGTAAACTTTGTTGTGGTTTGCAAGATGCTTATGTGACATGCTCATGTAAGGTGTTGTGTTTTTCAGACTAATAAGAGCCAAGTCAAGGACTTGGGCGTGCAAAGATTGGTTGTTTGTTCATGTGCAGGTGGTACTTGAGGTCAAGACAAGGCTGGTGGTGGGATCCATTGAACGAGTCTTAGGGAGAAGATGAGGTTCAACAACCATGTTTGGGAAGAATTGCGGTTGAGTTGATCGGGAGGTCACGCAGAATGTTTGGGTCAAGAACAATGCATATGAAGGTATGGTGGACATCGTTGGAAAGTTTTTGCACGTGTAAAAGGAGTGCATGGACGTGGAAACATGGTTCCAAGGCGTGTGAAGAGAAGTGGACGTAAAGATGGTCGGAAAGGTCCAACCGGGTGGTTAATGCCTCCGGCTGCAGCTGAGGTGGTTATAGTTTGTTTATAGAATGTTTTGAGTTTATTTTGGTTAGATTTCATGTGGGTCACGAAATTGAGTTTTTTTAGTAATGTTTAAGACGTTCCTAAGATGTTTGGAAGTCTTAAGATTGCTTCTATCTACGTATGGAAGAGTCTTGAGCAGCTATGGAAAATTTTGGTTGAAACGGAGTAGGATTAGAGTCCTAGTTAGGATTGGGTTGGCTTTAGGGCTGGTTATATAAGCAAGGGGGGCCAGAGCTCGTGTAGAGACGACTTTGGGCTGTTCCTCTTGTGTTTTATTGAATAAAGATCATAGTTTTAGAGGAAATTTTGTGCTTTGTTCGTCCGACTTGATTTCGTCAAATCTTTCTCGTCGAGTTTCTAAACAACACGATGTTAGCTTGGTGTTTTGACCATAACTCAATTTTTACCTATCCAAATGATGTGATTCTTTTTGGGTTGTCTTTAAAACTTGATTATTTATCATCTGTGAAAATTTGACGGTCATTAGAATTGTGGTTTTGGATATACAAGAGTTTCTTTGCAGCATTGCTGATCTGTTTTAAAATCGGGTAGAACAGATTGACTTTCATCTAGTCTTTTGATCATATTTCAAATTCTACTTAGTGTTTTCACATGATTCTTGTTGCATTAGTTCCATGAATTGATTTTCTACAATATAAACTCGTTTTTTTCATGGTTAGACACGTTGAAAATATTACACACACGGCTTATTAACAGATTGATTAAGAAAATGTTATTTACCTCTTGGGACTGCTGTAAGGCGACAGGTCTACCAGCCAGCTCCAGCAGCTGACTCAACAACTGAGCTTGTCTACCCTCGCTAGACTGAGTAACGAAGCTGCTTATGTGGGACTTCAGTTGTTACATTTATACCTTCATCATTAACAACTTCAACAAACTTTGATATACCACATTTTAAGCACTCGTTGGCATGCTCTTTTCAAAAAAAAAAACATGCAGTTGTCTGGGCACACATCAATCTTCTCATATTTCATACCACTACCACAAATCAATTTCTTCGACTGATACATATATTTAGGCACTTTATGGGGCTGTAGAAGGATATCGCTAATCAATTTGATGAGATCGTTGTAGCAGTTATTGGAGAAGAAATACTTAGAGTTAATTGACATAAGTCATGTCATGAAACTAAGAAGAGTCACTTCTATGTGTTCATGCAACAGCTCTTATGAAGCTTTAGGAAGCTTGAAGAACGTTTTAACCTGCGTTGTAGGAGCATCCTCTGTCAACTCATGATCTATAGCTTCAAGCATGTCATCTGTCCCATTAGGCACGACTCGATCTTCTATGACTTGAGAAGGTGTCTCGCCATGAACGGTTCACACCTCATAATGTTGCATGAAACTGTTTTGACATAAGTGTATTGTCACCGTAATATAGTCAAAACCTTTATAATTCTGTCATCTGGGGTATGGGCACCGCACCTTACAGTTGTTTGATGAAGAAAAAGCTTGTTGTAAAAAAGTATCTGTCGTGGTGAAGCACTCCTCTGTGTGACCCCTTTCCAACCAGTATACATCCAAGTACGATCTTCAACCATGTTTGAGGCTACACCTTCAAAGCAGACAAATCAATATTAGTTTATATTTTATGTTATGTCTTGACCCTACAACTAGGCAGATAGGTCCTAAACTCACCCAAGAGTGATCGAGGGGACCGTGCTTATGACGATACACAAGGTCTGAATTCGGACGAAATTTTGGCAGCATAACCCTACTGTTCCAACTGCACACTCAAAAATGGTGTAGAGTAGAACATTAGGGTTACGCCGTTAAAATATCATCCAGATCCAGACCCCACATCGCATCATAAGCATGCCCTCTCGATCACTCCTAGGCTATCCAAAAAGCGATGATTCCGAACCTAAACGTCTCACATGCGTAACTCATGTGAGACGGGTTGCTTCGAAACGAGTGATGCATATTGTATATGTAACATTACTCTTTCGTATTTGAGTCATTTACGAGAAAGAAGAAAGAACGAGAGAGGGGGAGAGAGAAGAATAGGGGGTCACCATGTTCATACGCCAACCAGAGAGAGAGGGAAGTGGGTCAGAGATGAAATTGCCCTGTCGAGGCCCACCATCAACACGTAGGTGCTTGGCATCCTCACCGTCACCATTCTCCTCCATGCCCATCTCAATGCATAGTTACGACTAAAATCGCCTCGATGGAACGAACGCATTTCATGCGTGTCATGCCGTGCAAGTTTGTAAATGGCTCATGCCGGCCCGATGGTCGAACGAGCTGGCAGCTAGTGATGGGGCGGCGGTGGAGGGGGGGCGAGGGGCGACAATAGTGTGTGTGTGTGGGGGGGGGGGGTGACACCTGGTTCTGAAAATGAACTAAGTGAATGCATATGTGTGCCCAGGACGTTGAACACACATACACGAGTGCAATCACAAATGAGTATACAAAAAATTACCATAGAACAAGACTAATTAAACTCTTTTATTACACAATTCATAATATCATCAAATACAAGGTCTAATGATTATACAAGTTTGAACTAATGCAGCGGAAATAAACTAAATAAGGAAACTAAGCAAAAAGGCATGAGGGTAGCGCAGCTCCAATCAACACCACAGGCAAAGCTGATGGCAGACACGGCCCTGAACTCAACATTATCATCGTTATACTCCCAAATCTGACCTGCAACTGTTTGTGGGGGAATTGCAAGGTGAGTACATGTCGTACTCAGCAAGTGTGGAAAGTATGACATGTAAGTGATTCAAATGACAAATGTAATAAAGACTAAGTGTTGAAAAGTACATGAAAACATTTGAAAAGCAATATATTATATGTAAGTGATGTAAACCCATCATAATCCATACAAGTATCATAGTATGAGTCCATATTCCACATTCGTCACCATTATACTAGATTTCTCATTATCAATAACCATATCCATTGCCATAAACCATAATGCCATAACCAGTACCAAACCATCCCATAACCAAACCATAACCACTACCAAACCATAACCATCCCAAATTCCAATTTCCCTCTAATCATGTAGGTCATCCAAGTGCTCTTAACCGGTAGCACGACTATCATCATAGTTTTATTAGACACTGCAAAGTTTGTACCATTTTACCCATGTGTTTGTGATTTCATCACCTTTCGATGACTAAGAACCTCCCTTATGCCCATGACCCGTCGGCCACATTACACACTTCCGTTGGTTTGAGGCCAAGAGATCACAAAATAACCTTTACAAAAGGATTACTGGCCTATTTAGACCCCCACTGAGGTTTCACCGGTGGCGATTCCTCCAGCTGAGCACATCATCAACCAAGGGCCCCCTCTTGAGCCATTTGGATCCCAGGGTAGTCCAACCAATCATCAACAAACCCAATCTGACTACCCCTTCCCCGAGTATCCTTAATGGTCCAAATAGCACTAGCAAAGCCCTAATTAATCAGCTACACTGCACCCATACTTGGCCTCGTGGTGGCACTGTAGTCCTGGCTTTTTCTCGCATGAACTCATCCTAAGATCTAAAGCAAGCAAACCACTGTAACATCCAACCCATCCACATACCATGCTTGCTTAGATCACCCATTACCACATCATATTAACCAGTTCATGTTAATCATAATATTATAAATGCATAATTAAGTTAAATGGTATAGTTGTGTTCCCATCCCAATTAATTAAGCGGAGCAAAAAAAGGTAAAAATCCCTTCCTAACTCTCTACCATGTATTCCATGTGACAAGGGTGGTTAAACAATGCTAGTAAACTTCCTATCATAGGATTCCCATCAAATTGACACAAGCATGCAGTTTTGCAAACAAAACATTTATTTAAAAAACAGGATCAATATGCTTAAAGGACACTTGCCTTTCTCTTGGGCTTGGTTCGGGTCAAAGCCTTCAAACTCTTGGTGATGGAGATCCTCCGCGGCACATTCTAGCACAAATCCATCTAAACTGCGGAACGAACATACAAGAAAAGAATTACAATCAAAAAGTACACAAACATTACACAATATGACATTATATGCATGATCAATGCAAATGCGAGGTGGAACTTGTTAATGAGTTGTTTTTTAATGATCACTAACTTGTTCTAATAGCTTTTAACAAGTTTATACAGGTTTGGATTTGATTCGGTCTAATCTTCGAATTAATTCAACACAATTTAACTAGAAAAATTGGACTAGTCCGCAAGGGACGGACAAGTCCGCACTTCGTAGAACTGGGGAACTAGGGTTTTCTATATCGACATGAATTTAGAGATTTCAGGTTGAATTCATGTAAGGAAAAGGAAGTAGAAGGTATACCAGGTGTCCATGACTCCCAAGAATTAAGAATATTGGAGGCAACACTTGGATCTTGATGATCTAGGGTTGATGAAGGACTTGATGGTGAATTGTTGATGAAGAATGCAAGGTTGATGGAGATCTTGATCCTCTTTCATTTCCTCCTCTTCTTCTTCTTGCTCTAAATCTCCTTCTCCCTCCTTGGTGGTGGCTATCCATGAGCTAGGGTTTGGGTGTGGTGGAAAAGTGGCAAATAGATGTCAAGTCAAGGGGTGGGGTTGTTTATATAGAGGTGGAGGCTAGGGTTACATGGATTTCGAGTTTGAGATGAGTAGGGGCTGGTTTGGAGTCCCACAAAGGCTCTAAAAGAGTTAGGCACGACGTCCCTAGGCCCACATAACATAAAACCCAAGAAACAAGTCGTGAAACAAAAGATCAACTCGGAGTTGCAATTTATCGGACAAGTCCGCAAAGGGGCCAGAGTAGTCCAAAGTTAGACAGAGAGAAATCAGACAAGTACGGACTGGACATCAGACAAGTCTGAACTTATCCAGAGGGGAAAACAGACAAGTCTGACCAAAATCAGACAAGTCCGCCGGAACACCAGACAAGTCCGGACAAGTCCAGGGACTTAGCAAATTTTCTTGGAATTGGAACACCGGACTAGTCCGCACAGGACCTGACAACTCCGAAAGTGTCCAGAGGCAAAACTGACTAGTCCGTGGAAAAACAAACAAGTCCGAGAGAGGTCATAGAGAAATCAAACTAGTCCACACCAAAAATGGACTAGTCCGCACTCTCCAGAATTCTTAAGTGTGGTTTTGTTTCTAATTCATTTTAAACTTGTTCCTCTTTATCTTAGTTAATGTTAAACATATTTAATGATGTATGCAGGGCATGATGCATGAAAATAAGGGTGTTACAGGGTGAGGGGCCATGGCGGCGTGTAGGCAAGAGGCGACGGAAGCGGAGGAGGTAGAGAGAGGGAGGCGGCATTAAGGAGGGAGAGAGGGAGGAAGCTTGCCATCGACGGCGAGGAGCGCCGACGTGTGGTGATGGCGCTATGGCACGACGAGTGGCGGCGCGAGCTTTTGACTAAGCGGTTGTGCACGGGCGTGTCTCTTGCCAGACGTTAGGCCTTTATTTACGATGTCCAAATAAAAATGATGGTTAATCATCGTAAATAAGGCCTAGTTATGATGATCCATTCAACCATCGTAAATAAAAGTCTTATTTAAACAGCTAGGTCATTCTTCGTAAATAAGACCCTTATTACGAGGCTGGCTTCTGCCATCGTATATTAACTTAAAAATGATAGCACCTTTGCAAATTAACTTGGTTATCGTTAAGCGACATTTTCCTGTAGTGTTATCTGTATTTGTTAGACTAAGGCTTGCGAAGCATCACCATTGTCGGCTCTAGGCGCGCAGCCGAACCTTTAATTTACGACTGTCGGACTGGTGACCGAAGATGACACCTTTAATATTTTGGTGGGAGAGCCGTTTTCCGAGCTCTAGGAGTTTCTGCTCTTCATCTTCGAGCCGTTTCTCCCTCTCTTCAAGTGCCTCCCAGCGCTTGATGAGTGTAGTGTTAATGGCCTCAAGCCTTTCTTGGCGTTCATCGGCCGCACTGTTAGCTGCTTTGGTCTGCTCGTAAATCTCGTGGGATTGAGCGTCGAGTGCACGAGTCATACTCTCCCTGTCATCCAATAACTTGCCCCAGTATTCCAGGCGGACCTTCTCCCGCTTGATCCACTCTTTGTCATCTGCTAGCCTCGACTGCGCCAGCTTGGTCTCAAAGTAGAGCCGGTTATGCCACCGCCTAAGAGTTTGGTGCTCCTCTTCAAGAGCCTTGCTGTCGTGGAAGAAGGCCAGTTGAACTTGATGCAGACTGGAACAAGCGTTGCCAATAGACAATGACAACAGGATAGGTTCCGGACCTCCTGGGGTCTCCTCCGCTGGTTCCAGCGGGTTTTCAGATACAAAAATTGGGTCCCACTCCACAGGAGTGGTCCCCTGGGTCTCCATGGCACTAGGGCCGTCCTCCGGGATGGCCTCAGTCGCCATCGAGGAAGGCCCTGCCGCCAGGTCTTTATTTGCCCCCTCAGGCAGGGGGCCAGCAACTTCACCAGGGCACTCTGGCTCAGCCGCGAGTACCTCCGACGTCGTCACTTCCGAAGCAGGGGCCGCTCCTGGCTCCGTCCTAGGCACCTCCTCTATTGGGGGCTCGAGCTCCGACGCCTCTCCAACAACCGGCTCGGGAGCCGGAAGATCTTCATCATCAACCGGCCCTGCGGCCGGAGCTCCAACGACTACCGGCTCTGTGGCCGGTGCTTCTGAGGTAGCCGGCCCAACCGCCGGGACTTCCTCAACATCCGGCGCGCACGCCGGTACTTCAATCACCTCCGGCTCAACTGCCGGAGCATCGACAATTTCCGGCTCTGGGGCCGAAATTACTGCTTCCTTCGGCTCAACGGCCGGATCTTCCATCATCTCAACAACAGGACCCGGAGCTTCAATCTCCAGGATAGGTGCTGCTGGCGCATCTTCTCTCCCGCGGTCCGGCGCTACCACGGGAGTCTCTGTGGATGATTCGAGGTCCATGACCATGACAGCTGGCACCGGAGCTGTCGCAGCTTCAGCCACCACTTGGGGCAGCACCAGGACAGGAGCAGAAGCTTCCGCCCTCACAGCTTCAGTTGCTGTGGCTGAGGGCGGAGCCTCACTCCTCTTCTTGGGAACGCTGCAGATGATGGACGAAGAAACTTAAAAAAATAGTTACTACAACAAAACAACTGTCCAAGGTAAAGATTAAAAATTACCTTGGGAGGCTTCCGCACCAGCTTGCGCGGAACCTCTTTCCCGGGCGTTCTGGGATCGTCATAGCCGGCGTGGAAGCTCCGGAAGGCCCCCCGGAACTCGTTGCAGCCGTGGGCGTTTCCCTAGTCGAGGCCCCCCTCGATCGGGAAGAACCTCCGGACCTAGAGGCCTCAACCGGCCCTGGTGCTGGAGTCGCATGCCCGGAGCTAGCACCCCGGGAGGACCCCGCTGCGGGTACAGTCGCCGCGGTTGCAGAAGACCTTCCCCTCCGAGGAGAAGGAGCCGATGAACAGGTGGCAGGCCGCACGGACCTTCCGTCGACGTGCTGCAGCTTCCTCTTTCGGCTCAAGGGTTCATCCGCCGGCTCCTTGCCCTTGCCGACGACCTCAACCCTTGGCTGCGGGGCAGGGTCCGAACCACCTTCGGAAACCCCAGGGATCGCCACCCTAGAGATTGATCTTTTCTCAACGACACCGAGGTCGTCAAGCACGGGCATCTTCCGCCGAAGCTCCCTACTGAACTCTACTTCCACGTTCAGAGGAAGAAAAGCTGATGGCGGAGTCAAGTCGTGACCCTTGACGTCGATGTCGTGCTGGAACTTCTTGAGGTGGAACTCCAAGGTTGTCCCCACCATGTTGGACTTCAGCCCGATCTCGACCCGGTCGTCGTCCATCACGCAGTTGAGGGCCCAAGCGAGTTTTTCTCTCCTCTTCAGTGTGGCCCACCTGTTGACCAGGAAGTTACAAAACACTGCCTGAGGAGTTAATCCTCCCTCCACGCACTGGCGGATCCTGGTCAGAGCAGGGTTAAAGGCGTCCGCCAACACCAGAGCTTCACTCCAGATCGTTGTGTCAATGTTGGGGAGGCCTTCGGGCAGCTCCAGCCTCTCGTGCTCCTCCACCCGGATGACTATCCAGTCCTTCTTCCAGTCATCCCACTTCCCAGAGGGAAACGACCCGAGGTACTTGAATGGGCACTTCTTGCGCTTCACGAAGTAGTAGATGCCAAGGTACTCATTGCTCCTACCGGTGGTATGGACGGTGAAGAAGGTCCGGAAGAGTTCAATGCAGGGGGGATGCCCACCCACATCTCACAGAAGTGGACGAAGATAGACACAATGAGAATGGAGTGAGGGCCAAGGTGGTATAGCTGCAGACCATAAAAGTCTAGCAGCATCAAGAAAAAGGAGGAAAAAGGCGGGATCAACCCCACCATGGCGTACGAGGAGAAGTACACCATTTCGCCGTCGTGCTCCTTCTCAAATAGGAGTTCTCCCCCGGCGCGGACCGAGCGGTTGATGAAGTCCGAAGACCATCCCATGAGTGTCCGGACCTTCTTCAGGTCGCCGTCGGTCTTCAAACGGCTCTCGCGGACACCCAACTCCATTGCAGCACAGCAAGGCAAGAAAGGAAAAGCAAAGCACAAGTTGGGAGTTTGAGCGCAAGATCAGATGAGAGGCGTAAAGAACTCCAGACGGTGCGCGCTTTACTTCTTAAGTAAGCCCTCGCAACGCTTGGATGAAAACCGCAAGGAAGTCGAAGGTACCACTCAAAAATTCCACCCGGCCGATGACAAGAGGGCCCAGGACCACCCCGATGATCAAGTCGAGGTTCTTACCCAGGCGAACGGTTGTCATCATGAGGCGGGAAGCCCGAAGGCGGCGGCCTGACAAGGCGCGTAGAACCGATACGGTTCTCGTATCGGGAACCGGCGACCTTCAATTGCGTGAGATCCGCACGCCAAAGATCTCATCTGCCGCACGCGGGATACGCCACACGGCGAGGATTTAACTCCAAACCATCGCCAACAGCACATCCGAAGACCTTTGAAGACTCAGTTCAAAAAGTCACGGGATGGACCCACCTCCGGCGGAATGACTTCACCCACAGGGTCTTCCCCAGAGGTGGGCCCAGGGGGCCACTGTCGGTACCCTGGGAACCATACACCCCTTGAGATTACAAAGATCTCAAGGGAAAGTCATCTACTTGATTTGAAGACCTTCGGAGGCCCACATGTCAGACATAACCGGACCTGCTTCTCCAACATGGTTAATCCTAGGGTCGCCACATGTACTATCAAACCGAAGCTACCGCCCACAAGGGGGAACCTCCGGGCTATGTACCGATATGGCACCCCCGGACCTAACCCCAGACCAAGGGAAGCTCCGAAACTGACACGTGTTAGGTAGCTCCGGAGCTACCTGTTTCCCACAGTACGCTCTGAAGCTGCCACGTGTCCAACCGTCGGATCTTCAGCCTCTAACCTCCGGAAGACTCTACAACGGCTCCGGATCTTCGAAGGGGAATCAAGGACTTCAAGACCCGATTAAGTGTCATTAATACCATATTAATGACACACGATTGGACGACCTTAATTACCAATAACGGTGCTGTCAAAGCCTATAACTCAGTCATTAAGGGCAATTAAATGTGTTGAATGAGTATCAATATCAGTAACCGCCGGGGCCACATGTCGGGCCAAGCTAACTTGTAACGGCCTGCCCTTGTACTATAAAAGGACAGGCCGACGATACATAGAGGGGGCCATACGTTCCATAGACGCTCGATACAAGCTCATACAGCTAATACAAGACCAACACACTCATGGAGTAGGGTATTACTCTCAGGCGTCCCTGTCGGTACCCTAAAAACCATACACCCCCTGAGGTTACAAAGATCTCAAGGGAAGGACGTCTACTCAAATTGAAGACCCTCGGAGGCCCACTTGTCAGACATAACCGGACCTGCTTCTCCAACATGGTTAACCCCTAGGTTGCCACGTGTACTGCCAGACCGGAGCTACTACCCACAAGGGTGAAGCTCCGGGCTAGGTACCGAAACGGCACCTCCGGACTTAACCCCTGACCGAGAGAAGCTCCGGACCTGACACGTGCCAGGCCACCCCAGAGCTTCCCGCTTCCCACAAGCAAGCTCTGGAGCTGCCACGTGTCCAAACGTCGGAGCTGGCCGCCTCAAACCTCCGAAAGACATTGTAACGACTCCGGATCTTCAAAGGATAGCCGCGGACTTCAAGACCCGGTTAATTGTCATTAATTCCATGTTAATGACACTTAATCGGACAATCTTAACACCTGTAACGGCACTGTCGGAGCCCGTTACAGGGTTATTAACAACAATTAATCGTGTATCAATACTAGTAACCGCCGGGGCCACATGTCGGGCCAGGCTAACTTGTAACGGTTTGTCCTTGTACTATAAAAGGACAGACCGACGATACACGGAAGAAGAGGGCTCCCGAACACTCTCAGGCACACACGCATTGACGTGAGCTTTCATACATAAACTAATACAACACCACACACCCGTGGAGTAGGGTATTACGCTCAGGCGGCCCGAACCACGTAAACCACTGAGTCTCTCGTGTCCAATCGTGATTCACCTTCTTGAGTCTCCGCGCACCCACACCGAACTACAAACTCCTTCAACACTTTAGTAGTGTCAGGAGATCTGCCGACTCCAACAGTCGACAGTCCCGAACCACGTAAATCTCCGTGTCTCCTGTGTCATTTACAATTCACCCTCTTTAATCTCCGCGCGCCCACACCGAACATCAAACTCCTCTAACACTTTAGTAGTGTCAGGAGATCTGCCGCATCCAAACCACCGACACGTGCCATCAGTTCTCCACAAGCGCATCGCTCCTTTTGTATGAGTCTCTCCTCTTCTCTTCTTCGTTCGTATTCTCTGCACAAACAACCCACCATGGCCAACATTCCGCTGTCAAGCCCGCCGAGGGAGCCACCCTGCAAGAAACGTTGTTGTGGCTCCCCCGAGAGGCTCAACAACGAGATCCTCAAGACGATGGCCCAGGTGCTCAAAAGGCTATTTGACAGGCTATTCGAGAGGCTATTCGAGATGATGGCCGAGGTGCTCGATGTTGACAGTCACAGTAACCTGGTAGCGGCAACGGCAAGGAACCTCGGTCGCGAGGTTGCACCGCCGGACCAGCAGGAGCAACCGGCAGGGCAGCCGGAGCAGCCGGCCAGGGCTCCTGTTGCACCAGCGTCGGAGACGTCGCCGGAGGAGGAAGAGGAGGAGGAGGAGGTGGTGGATTTAGGTTTTCTTTTGTTGTTTTTAGTTGATGTTGTTTTTCTTTTCTTGTGTCCTATACTTTTTTCTTGTATTTTGTAATATATTGTTATTAAATAAATGTGTTATTTGTGTTCATCTGTGTGAATAAATATTATCTTGTGTGTTCAACTTTTAATGAATGAATGGTATGTTCATCGTGTTCCTCAGGAATGACAATTCATAAGGAAGGATTTGATTATTTTCTGGATTTAAAATACTACAGGGAAGGTACTATACATTAGAATGATTATTTAATTATCAAGTGAATGTGCTCTACATTCGTTCAGCGATGTGTTCATGTCTGTCTGTCACCGAACAAAAAGAGATGTGCTTCCTGTAAAGTTCGTCTCATTTCTTTCGCAAATAGGAGACACACTCTATTAGTAGCTCGTCTCCCGTTTGTTAGAGGATTGGGCTCGTCACGGAAATTTCATTAAATAAGATGCGCCTTATAGTACCTCATCTTTTTTTATGCTTAGCCGCGTATTTCTTTCGTGAACCAGCATCCTCGCTGAGGCGGGCTCGTCTCGTTTACCAATATCAGTGACGATAGACTTTGTGCTCATCTCTGATCTTTGTCTCCAATTTGCTATTCTTACGTAGTGGATTATAAATTTATTGCCGTCAGTTCCTTAAAACCGATGATTTTAGGCGACTTAAAGGCAACAGCCCGGACAATTTTATTCGAGCCGACACTTGTTTGCATGATTTATGTAGTGTTGTGCCTTTGATAAAAGGTAACTAACATAAATATCAAGTAACCCGCATTGATATCATGTAATTGACATCAATATAAAATATGATATTGACAACATCAAGCTACCGTTATCAAGATCAAGTATTTGACATCAATATCATGTTTTGTTACCATTAGCAAGTAACTAACATCAAACTACCGACATAAATACTACTACCATCGTCATTCAATCCTGTTGCATATATTCCAATCGTTGAAATAGTCCATCAGTTATGTGGTGTACTTAAAACACGCTATGTAAGAAACCCAAATAGGAGACAAAGATGGGCGACGCGCTCAAAGGCGACAAACTCTAATAAGGCTAAGCGAGACGTGCCCGCTTCAGCGAGGATCTGATATGGCTCGACTGAAAGTATAAGGAGGCGCATTAAAATAAAGCCCGTCTCAGTTAAATAGGTATCTGAGACACGCCATCCTCTCTGACAAATGGGAGACGCGCATCAAACAAAGCGCGTCTCAAATATACGCAAGAAATGAGACGTACACTACAAAAATCTTGTCTCTTTTGTCTTCGCTTACACACTCTCGTCGCTGAATTTTTAATTCATTCATTCATTGACAATTGAACACATATAACACAGATGAACACACAAAGTATTCATCACACAGATGAACACAAATAACATTTATTAACAAATATATGACGGAGAAGCAGAATGGAGACGCGCTTTTTGAAAGAGCGCGTCTCCGATTCAACATGTCACCTTTAGCTTCGTAATTTTCTCCATTTTGCTTCGGTTCACCATTGATATCACACATCACTGAACTTAGAGCACATTCTCTTGATAACTAAATCATTCACTTGTCCAAAAAATAATCAAATCCTTCCTTATGATACCTGACGAACACGATGAACACACCACACATTCATTCACTCACACAGTAAATTAGTGAAGGGTACCAAGACCCAAGGAACTCATGGCGTGAAACATATTATTATATGCCTCTAGCACCATAAGGAGGCGCTTCTTGGTGTTGATCCTCTCAGGGGGGAGCTGCAGCACAATTTCTTGCACGATGGCTCCCTAGGAGGGATTGGTGACGAAAGGTCGGCCATGATGGTGGTGGGTTGTCGGCGCGGAGATGACGAAGAAAAAAAGAGGATTCAAAGTGAGCGATGCACTCGTGGAGAACTCATGTGAGATAGCGCGTCTTAAATAAGGTCCATGCAGAGTGGATGATGGAGCGGTTGGTTTCCTACGCTTTGATGGAACGATGGGACGCATCGATATTGCCTCTGGGAAACAAAAGGTCGCGCACGGACGTCGCACGCGTCTCTGCACCACGCCACAGAAATTAAGTTCTCTGCAGACCTTGTGTCCCGCATCTCTCTTTCGACAATGGAAGACGCACTTTAGCGTAAGGCGCGCCTCTCTTTGTTTTAATGCGTCTCGCATTTATCTCCCTCGTCTCTTCGTCTCTTACACAATGGAAGATGCCCATTAACCTATCGCACGTCTCTCTTTGTTCTAGCTCGTCTCGCATTTATCTGCCTCATCTCTTTGCCACCGGTGCTCGTTTACTAATCGACCAACAGTCCTTTACTAATCCACCAACTCCAGGGCGACTGCTGCCTCTTTTCGCCATCGCCGTTGTCGTCATCGTTGTTGTCCTCCTCCTCATCATAACTGTTCATGGCTGGTATCGGCTTAGCGTGTAGCCGACTCAAGGAGGAGCGCTTGGTGTGGTGCAAGAACTATCCCCATGTATGTACATATGACACAACGGTCGCATGTTGTATATATGTAGATCTACAATTGACTGATGAACATAACTGTAATTTTGTTTTTCCGTCTTGTTTGTTTTTGGTATTTTCAATTTCTCTGCCTAGGGTTTCTCTGCGAAGCCTGAATCGTGAGATTTATTGACATGGCAGTGCATCGTCCCTGGTAAAGAAGGGGTAAGACATGAAGAACAAGCACGATATGAGTTTAACCATCGTACACCTATTAATGAATTTCCTTCCTAGACTCACTGGGAAGGTTGTTACTACCCCTGAAAATCTCCTTCTCAGAGGACTATCCATTGGGGTCTCCAAGATGCGTCTTTCCAAGTGGTTTCTTCCACACAAATGTCCATAGCTCAGGAGCACTCTACATTGGGATTCATGATCAAGAGACTGTAAGATAGACCTATTTTGCTTATGCAATTAGTAATTGTTTCTGAAATTAATTGAATTGGTTTCTTATGTTGCTTAAATTGATATTTCGTAGGGGTGGTCGACTGGTTTTACAATCAAAACTATACTACTTGAAGTTCAGTGTTTGCTGCATCAGCCAAATGTGCCCGAAGTTGAAAATGATTGCTATAATCTACTTATCAAGGTTATACACTTTGTGTTAGTGACCAATGTAGGTTATCCATTCCTCCTTCAACATTTGTAAATTTAAAAAATGTCAATATTTTGAGGATCGAGGGGAATATAAGAGACGTGTTCAGGAGCAAGCTAGACGGTACAACATAGATTGATCGATGGGAGCTTTAGGAATATGTTTAGATTTGAAATTAGTTGAGAGGACGCGCAATGTATGAACTATGAAATTCCTTGAGTTGCAAATTATCTCTGAATTGCAATGTCATTGTGTTTGTTTATCCCTGAATTCCAATTAATCCATTTATTGCAATGTCATTGCATTTTTTATCTCTGCAACGGACGCTCAAGATGTCGTGCGAGTGGCAATAGGGTGAAGAGTGCATGATAGACGCACTTTAGAAAGGCACGTCTCAAATATCTGAGATCCGGCAAAAGGGAGACACTCCTTACTCGGGCACGTTTCCGATTTGTGACAAAGAAATTTTTTCCCACCTCAGAATTCTAAGCACGTTGCAACAATTGTATAAAGCATTATGCATAGTTCCCAGTTGGATACGCCGAAATGTCCTAGATGTTGTTCCTGGATTCAGCACACCATGGTGCATCTAGGGCACTCCATCGTGTCCGGGACCACAAAATAATGTGAGATGCGCCTTACCTGGGCTCATCTTCGATTTACGCCAAAGATCTTTTGTCCCACCTCAGAAAGCTGAGCGCAATGCAACGATCATATAAGGCATTGCGCATAGACGGCAGTGGTACATCCACGCATGGGAAAGATGTTCCCCGCTTCAACACACTGTGGCTCGTCTTTTGCATGCGGAAAAATGCCTTGATTTGAATGATGATAATGCGAGACGCGTGTTATATATGTGTGTCTCTGAGTTTTATTTTAAACTCTCGCGCGCTCTATGGCGAAAATTTTCTCGCACTCTATCGACCAAAGGACGGTGAAATGAGAGACATGTGTTATACAGGCACATCTCCGAGCTTTGCTATTTTATCGCGCGCTCTCTCCCATCATTTGGTAAAAAATTTTAGCTCGCGCCGGCGCCTATCCCCGGAGCACGCCGGCGCCTCGACCCTGCCCTCAGAGCGTGCATTCCAGTGATTTTCTTGAATTTGGCGATTTCCAATGAAGGCTCATCGTTAATGAAGTCATTGATCCAAAGGGAGAATTTTCGTTACGGTATATATTCATCTTCCTTGTTTATGTCCAATGCAGAAGTAATGTATTTGTTTTGACTATAAATGTATATAATGAATTCTGATTTGCAAACCCTTGAAACTGCAGGAACTGTGGTTGACACTAGCATTTGCCATATAAGTGAGTTTGATTTCTACCTCTGCAGCCATGTTGGAATCAAGGTACCTATGCGATAATTGGTGTTTCTCTCACGAGTTTTTTATATCAAGCTATAAATGCATCAATGGAATCTAAATTATTTTTTTCTTTAGGGGACAAGCACACCAGCCCACTACCATGTTCTTTACCATGAGAACAATTTTTTTGCTAATGCTTTGCAAATGCTCACCAACAGCTTGTGCTACAAGTAAGCTTGGTTCTCTATTCACTAACAAATATTTGCTACCTTATATGACTGGTTAAGTGAATGTGGCTGAAATTTGATAATGTTTTATATGATTTTATTGAATTTAAGGATGTCTCAGTCGGAGCATTAGAGGCTATGAAAGCTCATCGTTAATAAAGTCATTGATAAGGAAAATTTTCATTACGGTATACAAGATTACATGATGACAATAATGATGTGTGTAATTAGTTACATTTTAATTAGGATGAATAGTATTTGTTATGTAATTAGTATACTTGATAACCACGATTGACACTTTGTTAATATTTTATTGGTCAATATAATTTAACGTGTGATCTTTTTGACTATACATATATTCATGAACAGTATGAATAGTATGTTGCTAACACTAGTAATACGGCTGTCAAATCCTGGCTAGCTCCAGGATGCAGCCGGTAATCAGTATAATCAAGGGTGGGGGCACCTAATAGGAGACCCTAGCTGTAAACAATCCGCGATGAGCTGTAGCAAAGAGCGTCTCAGATAACATACATAAAAGAGACAATCTTACATAAAACCCGTCTCAGATCAGTAAACAAATCTGTGCCGCGCTACAATATAGACTGTCTCGAATCAGTCAATGTATCTGTGATGTGTTTTGTTATGGCTTGTCACGCATGTATGCTGATGGACGACGAACGCCATCCGCGTCTCCAATGACTCTGTAAAGACTGTCTATTATGATAAAAAGAAAGGAGACACGCTTCTTTTAAGTATGTCTCGCACTTAGGTTGAACGGCGGCGCGCCATAAGAACGTCTCTGATGATAACGTAATGCGAGACGTAATAACGGATACACACAGTTTGTTCATCTCCCTTCTTCGTTAGGGCGCGTCTCGGATGAGCCTTTGTTACGTAGTGACAGGCTAAGTAGGTACCACTGCAAAATATACATACGATATGATCAAATGAGTTAGAGCTTACCTTTTCTGCGTTGACTTCTTCTTTGTAATATGGATCCTCAAGTTCTTCTTTAAACTCTTCGGGTGCTACAGTACACAACTACAACTAATAAATAATAAATTCTAAATCAAACTCCATAAAACAAAATAGAACTCCAAGAACAAGAAACTAACTACAATAAAACATATTATTTTTGTGAGCTTGATTTATTTTTGTGAGCTCCCACAAAAATAACTTTATTTTTGTGAGCCGGGTACTCGCTCAAGAGAATAAGATGTATTTTTGCCGGCTTGTTTCGCAGCTCACAAATAAGTAGGTGTTATTTTTGAGAGATTATTTTCGTGAGCCCGTTACCCAAAAAATATTGTCCAGGCACACAAAAATATCTTTAAGTCACTTACTTGTTCAGTCCTTTTGTGGCTTTGGCAATTTTCGTTTTTCTGATGGGTCCATATGCCTGTGGTCCACCGGCTAGCTGTAGGCATTGTCTGGTGAGCATGGACTCCTGTTTTCCCCGGAGAAGATCCATCGAAATGGGATTCCAGCTAGGGCTTTTTTAATCTGCCTTTCAGACGCCGACCACAAATTGCATGTCGCAGTCCAATAAAAACATCTAGCCTCTACGACCTAAGTTTTTGCTGAGAGCCATACAATAATTTACTGAAAATTATATTCTCCAAAGATAATGTGATAACCCATACCGTTAGCTTTAGCTGTTCGATCACGCACTCGGGAACGTCTCCGAAACTGAGTGACGACTATGATGCATTGCTCCATGGATGGTGGTAGCAAGAGGCTAAGAAGGAAAGGGGAAGATCAGAAGAACAGAGTTGGGTGGAAGGCAAATGGTATCTTCATTTCATCATAACTCACAATATTCTGTTACATCACTTTTTATTGCAGAGTTCATCCGACATCACTTTCTGTTACAGCTACGCGCTCATCCATTCGGGCCCGGCGTAACGTGCGTTCACCTTCCTGGGCCTGGCGCTCACCTCGGCCCATCCTCCTTTGATCCTTCATCTAGTGGCGGGACTCGTCTCGAGCTGCGGTTGGCGGGAACGAGGCTGATGCCGCAGGATCGACGGGAGCAGAGGCCACCTTGTTAACATCGCCTACTTCTGAAGAAGCTGCTTGTTCTAAGCAGGGGCATGTGGAAGGGCTTGCCGTAGAGAGTCACGATCTTCACAAGTGGCAAGGTGCTCAAACATTCCAGTCCACTGAATCAGGACTTGAGGAACTAGTGCTCCGGCACAAATGATGGAATGCTCCTGCAAAACTCATTGAGGTACCTGAAATGGAGCCGATATGTCAGGCATTTTCGGAGCGACCAAATGTGGTTTGTTGTTAACACTCTTAAGCTGTGAAACGTGGAAGACCGCGGGTGGATATTTGCAGTTGGTGGCCGATTGAGCTTATAAGTAACAGATCCAACCTGAGCCCATATCTCATAGGGTCCGAAATACTTGAAAGCTAACTTTTGACATGATCTGTTTGATAGGGATGTCTGAACATACAATTGTATTTTCACATAGACCCAATCACCAATGTTGAAGGTCCAGTCTAAGCGTTTCTTATCTGCAGAGATCTTCATTTTCTGTTGGGAACGAAGCAAATGCTGATGGACCAGAGATGTCATGAGAGTACGCTCCTTCAACCAGGTGTCCAGCTCAGGAACAGAGGAACAAGTTTCAGGAGATATCCCAAAGTGTCGAGGAGAATGTCCATACAAGACCTCAAATGGAGAACGTCCCAAAGCAGAATGGAGGCTGGTATTATACCAGAACTCCGCCAGTGATAACCAGAGAATCCATCGAGAAGGGCAAGCATTAAGAAAACACCTCAAATAAGTTTCCAAACATTGGTTGGTTCTCTCGGTTTGCCTATCCGATTGGGGGTGGTAGGCCAAGCTTAACTTCAACTGAACACCAGCAATAGAGAAAAGCTCCCTCCAAAGCTTACTTGTGAATATGGGATCTCGCTCAGAAATGATAGAGGATGGCATTCCATGGAGTTTATAAATATTATCAATAAAAACTCGAGCTACTGAGGCAGCAGTAAATGGGTGGTGCAATAGAAGAAAATGCCCATATTTAGAGAATTTGTCAACCACTACCAAAATGCAATTAGCTTGCTTCACTTTAGGTAAGCCTTTGATAAAATCCATCCAAATAACTTGCCTTGCAGATGTGGGCACTTCCAAGGGTTGTAATAAGCCAGGGTATCTTGCTCGGTCAGGTTTAGCTTGTTTACATATTGCACAAGAAGCAACATATTCAGAGATGTTGGTGTTCATGCCTGGCCAGTAAAAGAGTTGCTTAATCCTCCTTGACGTGACAGGGACCCCAAAATGACCACCCACAGCTGAAGAATGAAGTGCAGAAATAATTGATGTGTGAAGTTTGTTGTCAGCAACCACCCAAACACGCCCTTTGTATCTCAGAATACCTTGGTTCAGAGAAGTGTTAGGAATTGCAGTGGCATTGACAGAGAGGGTCGATATTAATTCGTGTGCCTTAGGATCTGCAGAATAACTGAGAATGACATCTGAGAGCCAAGATGGGGTGATAGATGATATAGCAGCCACTTGAGGTTCATCAGGAGGTCTCTTGGAGAGAGCATCTGCCACAAGGTTTTCAGTGCCGCTCTTATAATAGATTTTATATTACAGACCTAAAAGTTTAGAGAAAACATTTTGTTGCCATGGGGTGTGTAATATCTGGTAATTAAGATGAGAAAGGCTCCTCTGATCAGTGAAAATAGTGACCTCCCCATATTGCAAAAATTGCCTCCACTGCTGCACAGCTAGGAGAATTGCCTGATAGAAATATTGGGGAGAAAATAATTATTGTATTTTTATTGATTAAAAACCCTTAGGGGTGGTACATATATATAAGGGGGTCAGAGGACCTCTCTTGGTTACATAGGCAATATGGTATTATTTTAACACTCCTCCGCAATCTGAACGTCTATTAGCTAGAACATTCAGACTCGATCGAAACTCCACAAACACCAAAGACGGCAGCCCCTTGGTGAATATGTCTGCATACTGTGAGCTGGTGGGAACGTGAAGAACACGAACTGCACCAGTGGACACCTTGTCGCAAACAAAGTGCAAATCAATCTCTATATGCTTGGTGTGTTGTTGTTGCACCGGATTGGTCGAGAGATACATAGCACTGACATTGTCACAATAGACCAAAGTGGCCTTCTGAAGTGGACAGTGAAGTTCCTCCAGCAACTGACGCAACCAAGAAGCTTTGGCGATGGCGTTGGCTACAACACGATATTCTGCTTCGGTGCTGGAGCGGGATACCGTATGTTGGCACTTCAAAGACCAGGAGACCAGATTATCACCGAGGAACATACCGTATCCGGAGGTGGAACGACGTGAGTCAGGGCAACTGGCCCAATCAGCATCAGAATATGCCACAAGCTCGCTAACCGAAGAGCAATGAAGCTAAAGACCATAATCCAAGGTGCCTTGAATGTATCGAAAAATGTGTTTCACCAATGCAATATGAGGCTCACGAGGATCATGCATATAGAGACACACCTACTGCACGGCATATGCAATGTCGGGTCGAGCGAAGGCGAGATATTGTAGGGCTCCAGCAAACCACGATAGTCAGTAGCATCCGAAACCGAAATACCGTCGGATGATAACTTGACACACATATCGTTTGGAGTAGAACATGATTTACAATCAGTCATGTCTACTCTCTCAAGTATCTCAACCATGTACTGTCGCTGTGAGAGGAAGAAGTCTGCGCTGCTCCGAGTAAGAGTTATGCCCAGAAAATGATGTAGGTTGCCCAAATCCTTCATTAAAAATTCTTTAGCAAGAGCATCAATAATGCAACAGAACATGGTGCTGATGAGGCAGTCAGAACAATATCATCCACATATAGAAATAGATAAGCCATGTCTGCGCCGTGTCGGTAGACGAAAAGCGAAGTATCGGAACGAGCACCAGTAAATCGAAATGATATAATATGAGAAGCAAAGCGGTTGTACCAGGCGCGAGGAGCTTGCTTCAAACCATATAGAGACTTGTTCAGTCGATAGACAAAATCCGGATGAGTTGTAGTAAGAAATCGAGAAGGTTGCTCACAATAGACTGTCTCGGATAAAGTACCATGCAAAAAATCATTCTTCACATCAAGCTGGTGAACGGGCCAATCACGAGAGAGTGCAACTGAAAGAACATTATGAACTATAGCAGGCTTCACCACAGGGCTGAAAGTCTCAAAAAAATCAACACCGGGCTGTTGCGTAAAGCCTCAAAGAACCCAACGAGCCTTGTAGCGATCAAGAGAGCCATTTGGATGAAACTTGTGACGAAAAACACACTTCCCGGTGATGACATTCGTACTTGGAGGACGTGGCACGAGATCCCAAGTGTTGTTTGCCTGTAGAGCGGCGAATTCCTCGATCATGGCCGCTCGCCAATTGGGATCGGTGAGAGCACCATGATATGTTTTTGGAATCTGTGACAACGTTGAGGCTTGAAGGTTCAGAAGCAGCACAGGAAGACGCAGACCGGCCTTTCCACGTGTTCGCATGTTATGCTCGTTGTCGATGGGTGGCACCTCGAGCACAGACCGTGGACCACAAACAAAACCTGGTTGCTGGTGAAGGGTAGTCAGTGGAGCTGCATAGAGCCGTAGCCTAGAGGAGCGTCGCGTGACGAGGACGAGCTCGGGGTTGTCTGACTGCACAGGGTAGCGGTTGGACCACCCGGTGAACAAAGGCCCGCCTGGTCTTCGGGACGAGTACTATTGGTTGGACTGCGAGGATCCGCGGTCAGACCATCGTGAGTCACGTTGAGACGGTGAGGCAAACAGAGGCCCGCCTGGCCTCTGTTGGAATGTCGCCGGGTGGACAGCGGCCAAGAAGGCCCCTGTGCATAGGTGCGGTCTGACCAGATGGAGTCGAGGTCTGACCGCTAGGCTTGTAGAAGCCTGGTGGAGGCCCATGTTGACGAGTACCTGCAAAACAGTCAGTGCTAGGGAGCACCGATGAATCGTTAGTATCAAAAAGAAAATCAATGTAGATGAAGGAGGGTTGGAGATTTCCACAAACGGAAAGGAGGACTCGTCAAAAGTGACATGACAAGAAATAATGATGCAGTTTGTGGCTAGGTCTAGGCATTGGTATCCTTTGTGATCGGATGGATAGCCAAGGGAGACACAAACTGTAGAGCGAGGAGCAAGCTTGTGTTCAGCTGTGGCAGAGATATTTTGGTAGCACTTGCAAACCGAAAACGCATAGGTGGGAAATATCAGGTGGGGTGCCAAAGAGGGCGAAATGTGGTGTGGCAAAGGAGAGCGTTTTGGATGGTCGCAAGTTTATGAGGTGTGTAGCGGTGTGGGGCAATTCTACCCAATAACTGGATGGAACACTAGCCTGGAACATAATCGAGCGCATAGTATCATTGGTGGTGCGAATAATACGCTCAGCACGTCCATTTTGAGTAGACGTGTGAGGACAAGAGAGACGCAAAAGAACACCAAGACGGAGAAAGAATGCACGTGATGTGGAATTATCGAATTCATGACCATTGTCACATTGGACTGCCTTTATGGTGCGACCAAATTGAGTAGTTCATAGGCAAAAAACTGTGACGAGGTCGGAAAAGTGTCAGATTTGAGATGTAGAGGAAAAGTCCACGAATAATGAGAGCAGTCATCAAAAACAACAAGATAATACTTGTGACCGGAAACACTTTGCACAGGAGATGTCCATAGATCACAATGTATTAAATCAAAGTTGTTCGAAGCACGAGAATTTGATAGAGAAAATGGAAGACGTGTGTGACGACCAAATTGACAGGCATGACAAAGATTGTCAAGTTCCTATTTATTACACTGTGGAAATAACCTAGACAAAGCCTCGAAACCTAAGTGACCAAGACGACGATGCCAAAGTGTGGACGGTGTGGTTGCTGCAACTAAGGCATCTGGTGCAGAAAGCATCGGCAAGGAGATGGAGTAGAGCTGCTCAGAACTATTACATTTGGCGATCACGTTCTTGGTATCCAGATCCTTCACAGAAAGACCAAAAGGATCGAATTCAATGGAAACATTATTATCAGTAGTGAACTGACGAACAGAAACCAAATTTTTAATTATGTGAGGAGACACAAGAACTCGATGCAAATGTAAAGGATGAGCGGATGTAGAGAAATAAGTGTGACCCGTGGAGGTGACGGGTAGCAATGACCCATTACCGACAATGATAGAGAAAGGAGTCGAATAAGAAGGAGGGTGGGAGGAGGAGAGGTTACCGGGGGAGGAGCACATGTGGCTATCGGTGCCGGAGTTCATGTACCATTCAGCGGACGGTGGTGGCGTTAGTGACATGGCGCCAGAAGCGGGAGCACGTGGAGGAGCACCACCAGATGATGCAGAAGACGGGGTGCGTCCCGCACCTACGGAGGTTGCTGCCAATGCATTGGCGTTTCCCAACTTGGACTTCATCTCGATCTCCTCAAGTTGGAGGTCGTTGCGGACCTCGGCAAATGTGGGAAAGGGGCGCTGTCCCTTGAGAAGGGATTCCATGTGAGAGAACCGCTCGTTCAGCCCACGAAGCGTTGTGAGAACGAGAGTGCGGTCGGGGACGACCTCGCCCAAGTCACCGATTGCATCAGCCATCGACTTGATATGACAACAATAGTCAGTGATGGAGAGGTCACCATGGACGAACATGCGAAACTCGGCATCCAAAATCATAGCACGGGTCTCCCGATTGCCGATGAACTGCTCTTGAAGCCAAAGCCAAATGGAACGAGTTGTGGGTATGCTCGCCGAGGCGATCTCAATAAGATCAAGAGAGACGGCGCCGTGAAGCCAGAGATGACGGTTCAGTCCATGTGTCGCCAATGAGAGTCAGCAACAGTGGGATCAATGTCGGTGAGGACATGATCGGAGATCTCATACTTCTCGAGGGTGTTGAGGAAGAGACTCTTCCACTGATTATAGTGCGGCGAAAGGTTGTCGAGGACGACGGGGATCATTGACTTGATGTTGAGGACGGCAATTGCTTGAGCATGCAGAGAAGCAACGTCGTCAACCGCCGGAGGAGAGAGGTCGTGGTTGATCAAGTCACCACGAATCTTGTGAGCTGCGAAAAGCAACTTGCGATGCGCCTCATCAGCCGCTGCACGTGCACGTGCTGCCTCGATAGCCAGTCGATCTGCCTCCTCGATCAATCGAGTTAGCTTGGCCGCCAAGGCAATGTCCTGTGAGGCTGCTTGTGCGTCCGGGGAGCCATCGCCAATAGAAGCCATCAAGAAGCAAGAAACACGACGCGCGAGCGTCAATCTGTTGTAGCGGAGACCGCGAACGCGCGGCGCATGGCGACTAAGACTTCAGACCAGGCGCGAGTAGCGCGGAAGGCCGCACGTGGGCTTGCGGCGGTATTCGAAAGACCCCGCTCTAGAGCGTGGTGTGCGCGGAATTTTTCCGGCAGCACAGGCACGCCGAAAAAAAATCGTGCGCGGAGGGCGGCGATTCGCCGCGAGCCAAACTCGACGCAAGAGGCGGAGTTGGGCGTAGCTAGCGGAAGTTAGGAACGAACCTAATTTGATACCATGTTAGAAATATTGGAGAGAAAATAATTATTGTATTTTTATTGA
Source organism: Tuctoria greenei (assembly GCA_036927565.1). Classification (NCBI taxonomy): domain Eukaryota; kingdom Viridiplantae; phylum Streptophyta; class Magnoliopsida; order Poales; family Poaceae; genus Tuctoria; species Tuctoria greenei. The sequence continues at coordinate 55,394,733 of JAYESD010000010.1, read as the reverse complement.
TTAAAAACTCTTAGGGGGTGGTACATATATATAAGGGGGTCAGGAGACCTCCCTTAGTTACATAGGCAATGTGGTATTATTTTAACATTGCCAAATATTCATTTTCATAAGCAGATAAACCTAGAGTTTTGGGTCCAAGAGCTTTGCTTACAAATGCAATGGGATGACCTTTTTGCATTAAAACAGCCCCAATTCCACCACCACTAGCATCACTTTCCACTGAGAAGGGAATATCAAAATTGGGTAAGGTTAGGACAGGAGCAGTACATAATGTTGTTATCAGGGTGTTAAAAGCAGTGGCCTGATCACTTGTCCAAACAAAAGGTGAATCTTTCTTCTGCAGGTTTGTAAGAGGTTTACAAGTGGAGCGAAAATGCCTTACAAATTTTCTATAATACCTGACCATGCCCAAAAAAGCTTCTTAACTCTTTAATGTTAATAGGAGTGCGCCAGTTTGCAATTGATGCTATCTTACCTGGGTCAGTAGCCACCCCAGCAGAGCTGATTTTATGGCCCATATAACACAATGATTTTTGAGCAACGGAACATTTTAAAGTTTTACTTTCCAATCATCCTGCAGTAGCAAGGTGAAAACTCTGCGAAGATCAATGAGGTGAGTCTCCCAAGATGGGCTGTAAATTAAAATATTATAAAAAAGCTAAGGCACACTTCCTCAACAGAGGCTTCGAGGTGGCATTCATAGCCCCTTGGAAGGTTGCAGGAGCACCTGTCAAGCCAAAAAGAAGCACTCTAAATTCAAAATGACCCTCATATTTGAAGACAGCTGTCTTGTGTTCTTCATCCGGTTGGAGCAAAATTTGGTAGAAACCTGACCACAAATCAAGCTTGGTGAAGAGTTTAGCATTGGACACTTCATAGAAGATTTCTTCGTTTACAGGGATGGGAAATTGACGTTTGATGGTGAGTGCATTTAAATGAAGAAAATCCACAAAGAAACGCCATGAGTGATTGTCGGTATCTTGCATACCGGGTGATGAGGACATCACTTCTATAGATATAAACAACACTCCATTGAACATACAAGATGCAATCAATAGAGTTCATATACAACAATTAATTTTAGAGGTGAGCTCGTTCTTATATATTTCCTTATATGTTTTTGAGCATAGATTGCTACCTAATTATTTAATTGTGATTAGGATCCATGGAGAGGTTCAAGGAGTATTTGAAGGAAGTATTAGGGACGTGGAGGACCAGAAAATTCGTTCTAAGAAGATGGAAACCGAGCCAAACTCAAAATCGTGTCCAACTCGGAGTCCAGGAGCAATATGCACTAAAATGGATGCCCAGGACGCATACGAACTCCGTTTTGGACGTTCTACATATGAACGGAAAGGGGAGAGGATAAAATATCCAATGGCGCTGGTCTCATGTGACAGGAATCGTCGAAACAAAATCGAGTTCAGAATCTGTCAGGGTGTTGCGCCACCGTATTGGGCCATTGGGCCTTGTATCAAGTCTAAGTCCATTATTTTCGTGTCTTAGGGTTAGGTCACGACCCCAACACCCCCTTGGACGTCCTTCCACCTATATATACTCCATAGTAGTCATCATAAAGAATTGGGTTTTGCTTAGATTAACCTGTTATACACAATTTCAACGTTCATCGGTTTGTAAGACTCCAACTTAGCAATTCAGATTGCTTCTACCTTGTTCTTGCTTGTGTTCTCGGTTGCACTTGCAGGGATTAACCTTCTTGGCGAGGTCAAGCGGTGGTGTAGTGATTGCAGAGGTTTTTCGTTTTCTACTCGAGAGCCTCAGATTGTCAACGTCGAGATCTCCATCAATCGACTTATCATTACCTTTCGGAAGATCGGGCCTAAACTTACTCGTCAATTGGTATCAGATTTCCAGGTTGCCCATTAGGTAATTCATCTATCCATTACATTAGTTTTGTTATTCATACCTAGAGTCCACAAAAAAGCTACAAAAAAATGTGCAGTTTAGTAAATCTCTTCATCACTTTGTCCAAACCACCATTGAGCCATTTGCAACTTTGTTATTCAGTTTGGTTTTGGTGAGTTTTTGTCCATTGTTGATTCATATTGCTGGTTTAGAAAGTGTTTTTGTCTTAGTTTGAGTTTTGCATTGTGTGATTCATCCTTTTGAATCACTTCATCACGTCCAGATTAGATTCATCTCTGTCCAGTTGGGTATTTTCATCATATCTCCCTCATACGAACTCTGATTTTGGTGTTCTTATACTTTATGGAAATCATAAGAAGTTCTCTATAACTTTCTTATTCATAAGTTTCCCAGAAAATAGAGTTATCAAGGTCAAAATTGCATTAGATCGGAAACTATTATTGATCTAGAAATTCTGAACAGTCTGTATTTCGGGGGCAATATCTCCTATTGTTCTTATCCAAAATATATCTTCCATATATTGATATTAAAGAGGAGTGATAGATCTATAATATTTCTGTTCAAAGTTTTTAGATTTGGGGCCTATAAAGGTGCTTAATTGTCCTTAGAACATTGAGCAGAAAATTTGTAACAGACCTATGAGATATTTTGAGTGTTTGCATTGTGTTCTTCTTTTGCAGCACCGTCCGAAAAAAAAGGAAGAAAAAAGAAAAAGTCAAGTGCAAAATAAGATTCAAAAGCCGCACAAAAAAGGAGAAAAAAAAACAACAATAAAATAGAAGTGCTTGCATTTTTTGTGTCATCCAGTTTTGTCTCAGGTCTTGCTAGCTTGAACTACTAGGAACACATTTAGGCCAGCAACTTTGACAAATACTTTGGACACTTATTCAACTTTACTATCTGATTGCATTGTTGCTAATCCTTGCTACATATAATTGGCATCCAAGTTACACCTTACTCTTGAGCAGAATCGATACACCTTTGTAATCATCCCACGCTTCATTGGTTTCTTCATACCGTCCACTGTTTGCCACCTGCAGTGTCGGTAAGAACATTTGTAAGGGCGTGGTAAGACGCTTGAGAGTGTGTGATTCCACTTCTACTTTTCCATTATCCTTTGTAGTTGATAGGGATAATATATTTTTTTGTTGTCTTTTGTTTGCTACTAACAATGTTAGGTAAAAGCAAGAATCATGCTTTATATGCTGAGATGATTGACATGATGAAGATGACGATGGAGTTGCTCACTAAAAATCAAACATCAACCAAGGATTCACATGACATTCAGACCACCTTTTCAACACCTTCCGCAAGAAGTAATTACATTCTCCCATCTCATTCTTCTTCTGATGGTTTTGATTACGATGAATATATTGCTTGGGAAATAGAGTTGGATAAAATTTTTGGACAATGGCATATGTGTGAGAAGAGAAAGATTAGAAATATTGCTAGTGCGTTAGTTGATTGTGCATTAACTTGGTGGGACAACTTATGCGATAAAGAAAAACCTCGAACATGGAAAGATATGAAAATTCTTATGCGAGAAACTTTTGCTGATGTATCTAATTGCAAAGATGAAATACATGAACGTGAGAAGAATTTTCTTGTTGTATCTCCTCCTTTGCCTAACCTTTTGCAGGAACATGACCAAATAAATGTAGATGCAAATGAGAATGAGGTATTGAACAACTCTTCTGAATTTTTCGATGAATCAATTCATAATGCATTTGAATTTCTTGCTGAAAATGAGAGTAGTGTTAATGGACAATACTCTACAGTTAACCAAGGTATGATATTTTCAGATGTGCTGAATTTTGCTACCAATCATGCTATCGATGAGCAGCAACAAGATGAACCTTTTCATAATACACCTTTACCACTAGTTGATTTTCCTACTGATTTTTACAACAAAAAAGAGTTGTGTGCTGATAATTATATTGTACCTATGCTAGAACAACCAAATGAATTTGATACTTTATCACTCACTTGTGCTGAAAGTAAGCATTTGATTCCATCTACATGTGAAAGGGATGAGCTAAAATTGTTATCTTCTCTAAATACTTTGGGCTATATTGAATTTGACACTCTTTGTGATCTAGATATCGTAGAGAAGATAATATTTTCTCAATCTGAATTGCCTTTGTTAAGTAGAAATATTTTTCATGCTATAGGCAAATATGAACATAGTGGTATGTTTATGGTGCATAAAGTTTACATATGTTCAAATGAGGAAGCTCCTTTTGTGCTGCAACAACATGGTAAAGTAAATGAATGTACTAACGCTAATAATGTCTTGTAAGTTTTTCTAGTATTTTTTTCTTGCAACAGGGACAACAAAAGCATTATTCACTGTGGTTGTGCATTATGGACAGCACTCATTCTACCTTCAAATCAAGCCTCTTTGCTGGACATACGAGCAAGCCGAGGACGGCTTGTCATAAAGAAGAGGAGAACGATGAGATCATGCACATTATTATTGAACCTACAAACATGACACAATGTTTATTTGTTTGGAATCCTGGCTCAAGTGAATGTGCACTCTTATTTGATGGACAAGATCAAGATGGCGCACTATGTCGTCCATCATCTTGGCCTCCTCCATTCATGCATACAAGAAGATTTGATGGCGTTGCACATTTAGACCAACACATGAGAGGAGATGAACTTGAGTTGAGGACGACTCTAATTCTAGAAGGGGAGGATGATGAGGACATCACTTCCATAGATACAAACTACACTCCATTGAACATACAAGATGCAATCAATAGAGTTCATACACAATAATTAATTTTAGAGGTGAGCTCGTTCTTATATGTTTCCTTATATGTTTTTGAGCATAGATTGTTACCTAATTATTTAATTGTGATTAGGATCCATGGAGAGGTTCAAGGAGTATTTGAAGGAAGTATTAGGGACGTGGAGGACCAGAAAATTGGTTCAAAGAAGATAGAAACCGAGCCAAACTCAAAATCGTGTCCAACTCGGAGTCCAGGAGCAGTACGCACTAAAACGGACGCTCAGGACGCAGACGAACTCCGTTTTCGACGTTCAACATATGCACAGAAGGGGAAGAGGATAAAATTTCCAATGGGGCTGGTCTCATATCAAAATTCCTTCGGAGTCGACGGGAATCGTCAAAACAAAATCGAGTTCAGAATCTGTCAGGGTGCTGCGCCACCGTATTGGCCCATTGGACCTTGTATCAAGTCTAAGTCCATTATTTTCGTGTCTTAGGGTTAGGTCACGACCCCAACACCCCCTTGGACGTCATCCCACCTATATATAGTCCATATTAGCCGTCATAAACAATTGGGTTTTGCTTAGATTAATCTGTTATACATAGTTTCGCCGTTCATCGGTTTGTGAGACCCCAACTTATTAATTCAGATTGCTTCTACCTTGTTCTTACTTGTGTTCTCGGTTTCACATGCAGGGATTAGCCTTCTTGGCGAGGTCAAGCGTGTGCAGCATGGTTGATAACCAACGGAGCGGTGGTGTAGTGATTGCAGGGGTTTTTCGTTTTCTACTCGAGAGCCTCGGATCATCAACGTCGAGATCTCCATCAATCAACTTATCATTACCTTTTGGAAGATCGGGTCTAAACTTTTCGTATCACCAGGTATCCCATAATACCGCAAGAAGTGCAAGAGAATTCCACCTCTCCGAGTTGAAGGCTTCCTTAGGCCCCACGTGTCACACGGCGTTGGACCCACCTCCCTCATAGGGGTAGCTCTGGGACTGTCACATGTAATATAAGACCGGAGCTGAACTCCCAACATAGGAAAGCTCCGGTGTTGACATGTGGATAATGACCGCGGACATAACCCTCTGAAGAGGGAAGCTCCGGTGCAGCCATGTGTATATCAGTTTCGGACCTATCTCCCCACATGGGGAAGCTCCAGAACTGCCACGTGTGGGCCTTCTGGACTTAAAAGACCAACCGCACTGACATTAAAGGGACAATTAAAGTGGTACGTAGTTACAAGACCTGGTTACATGTCATTAATGTCACAATAATGACACACGATCAATAGACTGTTAATAGGGGTAACGTAGCCATTATGGCACGTTATCACCCTATTATCACGCTTAATACTCATAGACAGTGTAACGGTCGGTCCTTGGACTATAAAAGGACAGACCCGCACAATACTGAGACAGACAATCTGATCGAAGCTCACACGCTTACTAGTGATACAGATTTACTCAATACAACAGCGCACACCCCGCGGAGTAGGGTATTACGCTTAGGCGGTCCGAACCACGTAAATCACATGTGCCACCATCTTGTTCATGATTTCCGCACACCCAAACTAATTTAAGAACCTCCGTGGGGTACATTTATTAGTACCGGGGGAAGTGTTGTTCTCACACTTCGACATTTGACGCGCCAGGAAGGGGCGCCCGAGATCAAAAGATGGTGAACTCCGCCGCAGGATCCTCCAACGACAACCATGCTGATCAACCTGCTAGAGGCAACCCCTCTAACATGCAGCAGCCAAAAGGCGTTGTGGTTCCGGTGGATGTCATGCCACCACCACCACCATCTGGCACAACAAACAATGCTGGACAGCAAGATGGGGTACTAGTGTCAATCACAGCATCGGCAAACAACAACCCCGAGAACACGCTAATTGTTGCGCAAACTCTGTTGGAGCACCCACCAGCGCCCGGAGCACCTCAGGGTGCGATGGAGCAGTGGCGCACTGATGTACAGCATCTAGTTGCAGCTGCAGCTGATGCCATCAGCAACCAAGGTCATCCCCCTTCGGGGCAAGCAACAGCTCAACGTGGGACCATGTCTGGAAGACTTGGTCCTCACGTGTCACTACACCGACGGCATGTTGCATCCCAGCAGGTGACTTCGCTGCCTCATGGGGCACGACGCACCCACACCATCACCAGGATTCCGATTCACGACCTGCGGTCGAAACTAGATTGCCGTTACCGGCAGCAGGACGGCCGCGTCCATATCGAGCATGCTCGCGAGAGGCCAGGGGCTCGGGACGACCCTGCTACTCAGGGAGTAGGGGGAGCCTGTTCTGCCCTTTCTATGCACTTACGCTTTGTCAGATAGCCACAGAAGTTCTGGCCTCACTTGCTGTAGAAATTTGATGGGACTATCAACCCCGCCGAGTTCCTTCAAATCTACTCCACTGCTATACTGGCGGCGGGGGGGGGGGGCAATAAGGCCGTGATGGCCAACTACTTCCCAGTGGCTCTGACTGGGACTGCAAGGTATTGGTTCATGAGTCTTTCAGCTGACTCCATTAATAGTTGGGAGGAATTATGCCAATAGTTCAGTGCAAACTTCGGAAGTTCTTACACCCGGCCTGGCACTGACCTGGACTTGTTTGCTGTGAAGCAAACAGCGGGGGAATCATTGTGATCCTTTATCCAGCAGTTTTCTCAGGTACGCAATACCATCCCCTCAATCTCGAGTGCTTCTGTTATTGTTGCATTCAGAAAGGGCATTCGAGACAAAATGATGCTCGAGAAGCTGGCGACTAAAGAAGTCATCAGCGTCACGGAACTCTTCAGCTTAGCAGATAAATGTGCTAAAGCTGCGGAGGGACATGAGATGCACTCCAAACTACCTCCGGAGGCCAACAAGAAATCCTCCAAAACAGAAGCCACTACATCTAGAGGTGGCAAAAAGAAAAAAAAGTCCAATGGCAAGAAGAAGCTGTCGGCTGGCGCACCTACTACTGCGGCTGCTGTAGCTCCGGGTGGTCGAGGGCCACGCCCCGAGAAATGACCTCGACCATCGTCAAAAGATGGAGGCAGCTCCAAAGTGTGGTTTTCGATCCACAAGACAGATAAACACAGTCTGGAAGAATGCCGAGAGGTCTAAAACCTTGTCGAGCGCTATAACAAGCGCCGAGAAGGAGTTTCTTTCTGCCAACGGGAAGGAAAACAAAAAGTCGACTGTCGACTGTTGGAGTCGGTAGATCCCCTGACACTACAAAAGTGTTGATGGAGTTTGTGGTTCGGTTTGGGCGCGCGGAGACTCAAGAAGGTGAAACGCGATTGGACACGAGTGACACAGTAGTTTACCTGGTTCGGGCCGCCTGAGCGTAATACCCTACTCCACGGGTGTGTGTGTGTTGTATTGACTTGTGTGCTTCAGAGTGTTCGAGAGTTCTCCTCTAGTGTATCGTCGGTTTGTCCTTTTATAGCATAAGGACAAACCGTTACATGTTAGCCTGGCCCGACATGTGGCCCTGGCGGTTACTAGTATTGATACACGAGATTAATTGTTGTTAATAACCCTGTAACGGTTCCGACAGTGCCGTTACAGGTGTTAAGATCGTCCTGATTAATTATCATTAATGTGGAATTAATGATAATTAATCGGGTCTTGAAGTCCGCGGTCGTCCTTTGAAGATCCGGTGCCGTTACAACGTCTTTCGGAGGTTTGAAGTGGTCAGCTCCGACGTATGGACACGTGGCAGCTCCGGAGCTTGCTTGGGGGAAGCGGGAAGCTCCGGGGTGGCCTGGCACGTGTCAGGTCCGGAGCTTCTCTCGGTCAGGGGTTACCTCCGGAGGTGCCGTTTCAGTACCTAGCCCGGAGCTTCACCCTTGCGGGTAATAACTCTGGTCTGACAGTACACGTGGCAACCTAGGGGCTAACCATGTTGGAGAAGCGGGTCCGGTTACGTCTGGCAAGTGGGCCCCCGAGGGTCTTCAATTTGAGTAGATGTCCTTCCCTTGAGATCTTTGTAACCTCAGGGGGTGTATGGTTTTTAGGGTACCGACAGTGGCCCCCTGGACCTACCTCCGGGGAAGGCCAACGGGGTGAGGTCATTCCGCCGGAGGTGGGTCCACATTTGCGACTCTTGAACTGGGTCTTCAAGGGTCTTCGGAGGTGCCTTTGGCGGGGCTTTACGGTTAAGTCCCGACGCGTGGCGCACCTTAGGCGGCAGATAAGATCTTTGACGTGCGGATCTCTCGCAATTGAAGGTCGCCGGTTCCCGATACGAAAACCGTATCGGTTCCGCGCGCCTTGTCAGTCCGCTGCCTTTGGGTTTCCCGCCTCGTGATGACAACTGTTCGCCTGGGTAAGAACCTCGACTTGATCGTCAGGGTGGTCCCGGGCCCTCTTGTCATCGGCAGGGTTGAATTCTTGAGTAGTATCTTTGACTCCCCTGCAGTTTCCATCCAAGCGTTGCGAGGGCTTACTTAAGAAGGAAAGCGCACCATCGGGAGTTCTTTACGCTTTCCATCTGTTCTTGCGCTCAAACTCCCAACTCGTACTTTGCTCCTCTTCTCTTGCCTAGCTGTGCTGCGATGGAGTTGGGTCTGCGTGAGAGGTGTTTGAAGACGGAGAGCGATCTGAAGAAGGTCCGAGCCCTCATGGGGTGGTCGTCGGACTTCTTCAATCGTTCGGTCCGCGCCGGCGGAGAGCTTCCCTTTAAAAAGGAGCGCTCCGGCGAGATGGTGTACTTTTCATCGTACGCCATGGTGGGGCTGATCCCACCGTTTTCTTCCTTTTTCTTGATGCTGCTGGACTTCTATGGTCTGCAGCTATACCACCTTGGCCCTCACTCCATCCTCCTTGTGTCCATCTTTGTCCACTTCTGCGAGATGTGGGTGGGCATCCCTCCCTGCATCGAGCTCTTCTGAACCTTCTTCACCGTCCAAACCACCGGCCGAAGCGACGAGTACCTTGGCTTCTACTACTTTGTGAAGCGCAAGAAGTGCCCGTTCAAGTACCTCCGGTCATTCCCTTCCGGGAAGTGGGATGACTGGAAGAAAGATTGGGTAGTCGTCCGGGTGGAGGAGCATGAGCGGTTGGAGTTGCCAGACGGTCTGCCCGGCATTGACACGTCGGTGTGGAGCGAAGTTCCGGTGCTGGCGGCAGCTTTCGATCCCGTCCTGTCCAGGATCCGCCAATGTGTGGAGGGAGGGTTGACTCCCCAGGCGGTGTTCTGCAACTTCTTGTCCAACAGGTGGGCACCGCTGAAGAGGAGGGAGAAGCTCGCCTGGGCCCTCAACAGCGTGATGGACGAGGACCGGGTTGAGACCGGGTTGAAGTCCAGCATGGTGGGGAAGTCCTTGGAGTTTCACCTCAAGAAATTCCAGCATGGCATCGATGTTGACGGAGAGTACTTGACTCCGCCGCCGGCTTTCCTCCCCCTGAACGTGGAAGTTGAGTTCGGCAGGGAGCTTCGGCGGAAGATGCCCGCGCTTGACGACCTTGGCGTCGTTGAGAGAAGATCGACTGCCCGGTTGGCGATCCCCGGGTTGTCCGAAGGCGGCTCCGCCCCTGTTCCTCAGCCAAGAGCTGAGGTCATTGGCAAGGGCAAGGAGCTGACGGAGGAGCCAGAGAGCCGGAAGAGGAAGCTGCGACATGCTGACAGAAGGTCCGTCGGGCTTGCTACCTCCCCCCCAGTTCCCCGTCCTCTGGAAGGAAGATCCTCCGCCGCTGTAGCGGCTGTCCCCGTGGTGGGGTCCTTTCGGAGTGCTACTGTTCCGGCAGTGGGATCCTCCCGGAGTGCGACTGTCCCCGTGGTGGATCCCTCCGGAGGTGCCAGTTCCGGGCAGGCGACTCTGGCACGTGAAGCGGTGAGGGCCTCCAGGTCCAGGAGTTCCTCCCGATCAAGGAGAGCTCCGACCCGGGAAACGCCCGCGGCCACGGCAAGTCTTGGGAGTCCTCCCGGAGCTCCTACACCGACCGTGGCCAGCCCGGAACGTCCGGGAAAGAGGTTCCGCGCAAACTGGTGCGTGAGCCTCCCAAGGTAATTTTTCTTTCTTACCTCGATTAACTTTTAATTGTAGCATCTATTTGCTCAATTTCTTCGTTCTTTATCTGCAGCGTTCCCAAAAAGGGGAGTGAAGCTCCGCCCTCGGCCACAGTGTCTGAGGCTGCGGGGGCTTCTGCTCCAGCTCCGGTGCCGCCCCAAGCGGAGGCTGCGACAGCTCCGGCGCCGGCTGTCGTGGTCATGGACCTCGACTCGTCTCCAGAAGTTCCCGTGGTAGCGCCGGACCACGGGATTGAAGATGCGCCAGCGGCACCCGTTCCGGAGGTTGGAGCTCCGGGTCCTGGTGCTGCAGAAGTAGAAGCTCCGGCTGTTGAGTCGGAGGAAGTAGCGGTCCCGGCTTCAGAGCCGGAAAGTGCTGAAGCCCCGGCGGTTGAGCCGGAGGTAGCTGAAGCCCCGGCATGCGAGCCGGAAGTTGAGGTGGTTCTGGCAGTTGAGCCGGTTACTTCCGAAGCTCCGGTCGCAGAGCCGGTAATTATTGGAGCGCCGGCTGCAGAGCCGGTGATTGTGGAGGCGCCGGCCGCAGAGCCGGTGATTGCTGGAGTGCCGGTCGCAGAGCCGGTGGTCAAAGAGGCGAGGGAGCTTGAGCCTCCCTCAGAAGAAGTGTCCCGGCCGGAGCCAGTGGAGGCGACGACGTCGATGGTACCCGTGGCGGAACCAGAGTGCCTGAACGAAGTCGCCGGCCCCCAGCCTGAGGGGGCAAATGAAGACTTGGTGGCGGGACCTTTTTCGGTGGCGACTGAGGCCATCCCGGAGGAGTGCCCTAGTGCCTTGGAAGCTCGGGGTTCCACTCTCGTAGAGTGGGACCCAATTTTTGTAAATGAAGACCCGCTGGAACCAGTGGAGGAGATCCCGGCAGGTCCGGAGCCCATCTCTCTGTCGATGTCCATCGACAATGCCTGCTCTAGTCTACGTCAGGTTCAACTGGCCTTCTTCCACGACAGCAAAGCTCTTGAAGAGGAGCGCCAAACCCTTAGGAGGTGGCGTAATCGGCTCCACTTTGAGACTAAGCTGGCGCAGTCGAGGATTGCGGATGACAAGGAATGGATCAGGCGGGAGAAGGTCCGCCTGGAGCTCTGGGGTGAGCTACTGGACGAGAGGGAGAGCATGACTCATGCCCTCGACGCTCAATCCCGGGAGTTCCATGACCAAGCTAAGGCCGCTAACGACGCGGCCAACGCTCGGTTCGATCAACTCGAGTCCATCAGCACCGCACTCATCAAGCGCCGAGAGGCACTTGAGGGAAGGGAAAAGCGGCTCGAGGATGAGGAGCAAAAACTCCTGGAGCTACGGGATGACGTCTTGCGACGGGAGGAAGAGCTCGCCGAGAAAACAGCTCTGGCGGACAAGGGCCTCGAGGAGCGCACTAAAAAACTGGAAGAGCGCTGCCTCGAGGAGGAGGAGAAGACCTGGGTGCGGGGGCAGGAACTCTACGAGTACGAGTGTGCCCTTGTTGCCCGGGAGAAGAAAATAGAGGCTAGGGAGAAAGACCTGGTCGACCGCCGGAACAAGATCCACCTCCGGGAGGAGGAGCTCGGGAGACTTGAGAAGCGGGTTGCTGCGAAGATTCAGCAAAACGCCAAAGAAGTTGAGCGTCTCTCCCGTGAGAATTCGGAGCTGGCGGCGGCCCGGAGATCCCTGGAAGAGATGAAGGGCCTGAGGAAGACGGACTCCCTGCAAATTTGGGAGTTCCTGAGCAAGGCCAACGATGCGCTGGTGCCGATGGGTTTCAGCCCCGTGCTCCCGGATGATCCGGAGCCGGAGCCAGACCTTGCGTTGCAAGCGTTGAGCGCTGCGGGCAGCAAGCTCTCCAAGGTGGGCGACGTCATCGCGGACCAGCTGGAAGTCGAGGGGCAATCCCTGGCTAGGAACGTCACAGAGTATGTGTTGACGTGCTACACTAGCCGGAACCCTCGATTCCCTCTGGACCCGGTGCTTGAAGGCCCCGTCGAAGGAGAAGGCGAAGCTACCCGAGCCAGTGTGTCGGAGGTCGCTCAGAAGGTCGCCGAATTCTTCCATAGGGTCTAGGACTGTCTCTCTTAGCCTTTACTTGTATCTTCTCTTCTTCCTCAATTTTGTAATCCCTTGTCTTCAGATGTAATCTCCGGTCTTCTGATGAAATGAAATCCCCAATTTTTCGTGAATTTCATTTTTTTGTCTTCAACATCTTTATCTTCACTTGGCCCCCTGGTAGATGTGCACAATTTGATTGTGGACATGTACCAAAAGGATGTTGAGTTTTGTTGAAGACAAATTTGCTTCGAACTCGTATAATTTAGGTCCGAAGTTTTCGATAGTGAAGGTCCCTTGAAGTCGTCGGAGCTTAGAAGCTCCGGCACTGTCCATCGTCGGAGCTTAGTAGCTCCGGCAATAGCCTCTACCAATACATTGAGCGTCGATAGTTAATACTTCAAGGTGTCGGAGCTTAGTAGCTCCGGCAATGACCTTTGCCACGCCTGATTTGTTGGCAACAGACTCTAGTGATAGGGTCTTCTCACCATCTTTAAGTCAACGCCTACGGTTGACGCCCTGGTGGGAGTCGGAGCTTGGTTAGCTCCGGTTTTTCTCCCTCAACTTTGGGTTCATTTTTCCTGCACACTTAAGCCAAGAAAAACAGTAAAATTCGTTCCTTATCTATAACTTCGTTGCGGCTTACGGTTCTCAAGAGAATTTCAAGTTGAACACGATTTTTAGTACAATTGGATGAATTGTCTTTTCTTTTAGATCCAATTGTCCATGGACCCACCTTACTTTGGCCTGCCGGGATGTAGGTAGAGTGGCGTACTTAGGGTGCTTGACCAGGCTAAGTCGATAGCGCACTCCGGCCCTAGAATGGCTTGGCGGCTTTCAGGCGAGTTGGCCACAGACGACATTTAAATCTAAAAAATCCGACAATTCAACTCAAATCGTACATAAACCGGTTAAACTAGAACTTCTTAAGAATTGCACGTTTCTGTTATAGACAAGAAAGAGAAAAATAAAAATGTCAAGCCTTATGCAAAAATGAATGCACGTGGAGTCTATTTCACATGAAGATGTCTTTCATTATAGGTCCGGGGTACAGGGGAAACAAGTACACTCTTAGGGTACGGAACCAGGCTAAGTGTGTTTGGTTTCTCGTTTGACCCAGGGTAGTTAGCCACACTTCTAGTCCGGAGACTGTATCAAGTGTTGCATGAGCTTTTCAAACCTTTCGGGAAAGGTCCGGTTGCTCTCCCAGAGGAACTACCCGACTCTGTACAATGACTCTATAACATACATTTCAAGTTACTTAAGACTCACCTCCGTGGAATTAAGTGTAGAACTTACGGAGGTGCTCGATGTTCCAAGGATTTGGGAGAGGTGTCCCATCCTCAGTAGCCAAGCGAACGCTTCTGGGACGGGATACTTTGATCACTCGGAAGGGCCCTTCCCATCCGGGGGAGAGTTTGTTTTGCCCTTCTCTGGATAGTATTCTCTGTAGCACCAGATCGCCTTCCTCGAGCTGTCGGTTGTGTACATGCCGCTGATGATAGCGCCGTAGAGCTTGGCGGTATCGGGCGTTCCGAACAGCTGCTTGGCACCTTCCCTCCTCGAGGAGGTCTAGGTCTTCACGCCGGAGCTGGTCCTGCGCGGCTTCGTCGAAGGTCCGGACTCGGAGGGAACCCAAGGTGATTTCCGGAGGAAGGATCGCTTCAGCTCCGTACACCAGGAAGAAGGGTGTTTCTCCGGTTGCCCGACTTGGAGAAGTCCTGTTGGCCCATAGAGTGGGCGGAAGCTCTTCGATCCAATTGGCTCCGTGCTTTTTCAAACGCTCATAAGTGCGCGTTTTGAGTCCTTTAAGGATCTCTGCGTTTGCTCTCTCGGCTTGTCCATTGCTGGCAGGATGAGCTACAGAAGCGTAGCAAACTTGTATGCTGAGGTCTTCGCAATATCCTTGAAATGCGGAGCTTGTGAACTGAGTCCCATTATCAGTGATGATCTTATTTGGGACTCCGAATCTGCTCACGATAGATTGTAGGAAATTGATTGCAGATTGTTTGTTGATTGTCACAACAGGAGTAGCTTCCGGCCACTTGGTGAACTTGTCGATGGCGACGTACAGGAACTTGTAACCTCCGACGGCTCTTGGGAAGGGTCCCAAGATGTCCATCCCCCACACAGCGAAAGGCCATGTAGGAGGTATCATTTGTAAGGACTGAGCAGGTGTATGAATTTGCTTTGCATGAAATTGGCATGCTTTGCATTTCTTCACTAGCTCAGTAGCATCCTGGAGCGCTGTAGGCCAGTAGAAGCCGTGCCGAAAGGCTTTTCCGACCAGCGTGCGGGAAGATGCGTGGTTCCCACACTCACCTCCATGGATTTCTGCGAGGAGCTCGCAGCCTTCTTCCCTTGTGATGCACCGCATTAGGATGCTGTTGGCACCGCGCCGGTAGAGATCCCCTTCTACCAACGTGTATCTTTTAGCCAATCTGACTACCCGGTCAGCGGATACATCATCGTCAGGAAGGATGTTGTCTTTCAAGTAGTTCCGGATCTCCGAGATCCATGCATCGGAACTGACTTGAGCATTTGAGTCTTGCGTGCTGGGTTGCTCGGAGCTTCCGGCAGCACCTACGACCCTTGATGGCTGCCATGGTAACAGGGCCATCGGGACCGTTAGCTTCGGGATGCTGATCTCGCCCCCTTCGTTCAGTTCGGCAGGCTGAACTGTGGGTTTTGACAACCTCCGGACAAAGGTTCCGTCAGGAGCCGGAGCTCCGGTTGACGCCTTGGTCGAGAGTTCGTCAGCTTCAGCGTTGTGAGCACGCTGAACATGGTGAAGGTCTAGGACTTCGAAGTCCTTCTGAAGCCTCTGGACTTCAAGGAGGTAAGCAACCAGCTGGAGATTATTGCAGGAGCATTCACCCTTCACTTGTTTGATGACAAGTTGTGAATCTCCTTTGACCAGCAACTGCTTGACACCATATGATAGTGCCACCTTTAATCCATAGATGAGTGCTTCATACTCCGCCATGTTGTTGGTTGCCTTGAAGTCAAGGTGCACCATGTATTTCACCTTCTCCCCGGTTGGTGCGGGGAGAAGGATTCCAGCTCCGGCTCCCTGCTTCTGCATGGAGCCGTCGAAGTAAAGGGTCCAGTGAGGCTTAGTGAAGGCTGGAACTTGAGGTTCCGTCTTCTGCTCGCTGGGGCCCCCAGGGTTTAATGGAGAGGGAGTCCATTCTGCCACGAAATCTGCCAATGCTTGACTCTTGATTGCTTGTCTTGGAATGAATTCAAGGTCAAATTCAGCCAGTTCCGCTGCCCACTTTGCAATATTCCCAGTTGAATTGGGATTATGCAGGATCGCTCGAAGTGGATATGAAGTTACCACCGAGACTTTGTGAGCTTGGAAATAGTGTCGAAGCTTCCTTGAGGCAATAAGAACTGCATAAAGCAGCTTATGCACCTCTAGGTATCGAGTCTTGGCATTATGTAACACTTCACTGATGATGTATACCGGGCGTTGAATGGTCCGGACCCTCTCGGAGGGGTCCGGAGCTTCCTCTTCATTGATCCGGACCTTCTCGGAGGGGTCCAGACTATCTTCGGGGACCTCCGGGTTCTGGGTGGAGGAACCCGGAGCTTCTTCAGGAATGACCTGGATCCTCTCGGAGGAATCAGGGTCCTCTGAAGTGGCTTCTTGTGGGTTCAAGTCTGGGAGCTGGGACCCAGACCCGCTTTCAGGAACCTCCGGACCCTCCCGAGGGGGTCTGGATTCCTGAGTATTGTGTAGTTCCGGTCTCTCCGCAACCAGAACCATACTGACGACTTCGTCAGCAGCTGAAATGTAAAGCAATAAAGGCTCACCGGGGTTCGGAGCTACCAAGACTGGTAGGGTGGTGAGGAACTGTTTCAGCTCCTGGAATGCCTTCTCTGCTTCTTCGGACCATTGGAATGGTCCGGACTTCCTCGGTATCTTGAAGAAGGGAACTGCCCTTTCCGCCAGTCTTGAAATGAACCGGCTGAGGGCTGCTAGACATCCAGTTAATTTTTGGACGTCTTTGATGCGGGTTGGTGGCCGCATGTCTTCAATGGCTTTTATCTTCGCCGGATTAGCCTCTATGCCCCGGTAACTTACCAGGAAACCAAGAAGCTTTCCGGAACTAACTCCGAAGACGCACTTGTCTGGGTTTAGCTTCGTGCGGGTGGCCCGCAGCTTGTCGAAGACAGCCTGCAAGGTGTCCAAGAGGGACTCCTTGTTCTTGACTTTAACCACGATGTCATCGACGTACACTTCCACTATGTCTCTGATGAGTTCTTCGAAAGTTTTGTACATAGCTCGTACAAAAGTTGAAGCTGCATTCTTGAGACCAAAAGGCATGGCTGTGTAACAATACAATCCATCCACTGTGATGAATGAAGTATGTTCTTCATCTTCCCTAGACATCCTGATTTGATGATATCCAGAATATGCGTCTAGAAAACACAGTAACTCACACCCGGAGGTGGAATCCACTATCTGATCTATTCTAGGTAGTGGGAATGGATCTTTCGGACATGCCTTATTCAGTGTGGTGTAGTCAATGCACATCCGAAGTTTCCCGCCGGCCTTGGGCACAACGACTGGGTTTGCCAGCCATTTTGGATGGTAGACTTCTCGGATGAATCCGGCTTCGAGCAACTTCTTCACTTCTTGTCGAATGAAGTTCTGTCGCTCTACAGATTGCTTCCGAGGTTTCTGATGCACAGGCCGAGCGTCGGGGTAAATCTTCAGATTGTGCTCAATCACTTCCCTGGGGATCCCAGGCATTTGTGACGGTTGCCAAGCAAACACGTCAAAGTTAGCCCGGAGGAAAGTGATGAGCGCGAGTTCCTATTTGTCGTTCAAGCCACCCGATATGCGGGTAGTTTGAGTGACATCGGAACCAATTTGGACGACTTTGACGGGAATGTCGGTGTCGCCGCTTGGCTGCACACGAGGTGCAGAGGTCGAGCCTCGTTGACGAATGCTCGGAGGTTGTGGAGCTTGCTTCTGTCTGGAGTCCTCCTCTTGCGCTGTGGTGAGTGCGTGGAGTTCCTCCAGAGCAGTTACTCCGGCAGTGCGATCTCCGCGGATCCGGAGAACGCCTACTGGTGTTGGCATCTTCAACACCAGGTATCCATAATGAGCAGTTGCCATGAATTTGTACAAGGCAGGTCTACCCAAGATGGCGTTGAATGGTAAGTTGATCTGAGCGACGTCGAAGATCAACTTCTCGGTGCGATACTTCTCCCGGGTCCCGAAGGTAACGGGGAGAGTAATAGCTCCGAGTGGAGTGATGGCCCCCGGACCTACTCCGGAGAAAGGTCGAGAGGGCTGGAGGTCCGAAGGTCGGAGCTGGAGCTTAGTGAAAGCTTCAAAGATGATGAGGTTAAGCCCCGAACCTCCGTCTACCAGGACATGATGGAGCTGGATGTTGTTGATGGTGGGAGATACCATCAGGGGTAACTGGCCAGCTCTGACCATGCTTGGAGGACAGTCCGAAGCATCAAAAGTGATGGGTGTGTCCATCCACTTTCGATGTGGCTCCGGTCTAGCTGTAGGAGCTACAGCAGCCATATCCCATCGCATAGTCTTGATGACACGACGAGAAGTGATGTCCCATGATCCACCAAAGATGGTGTTCATGGTTTTTCGACGCTCGTTGTCGGAGACGTTGGAGTCATCGTCGACGGAGGTGTAGACGGCTTTCAGGACCTTTTTGGGGTCCTGAAACCCTAACTCCTCTTCAGCCGGAGCTTCATCGACCTTTTGTTTTCCCTCCCTCTGTCGGAAGGGAGACCCTTCCCAGTGCTTGTGGTAGCGCTCGGCAAGGTTTTGGACCTCCCGGCAGTCCTCCAGTCTGTGGTTGCTCGTTTTGTGAATGGGGCACCACATCTTGGATTTGCCACCGTCTTCAGAAGACAGTCGAGGTCGCTTCTCGGGGCGTGGCCCCCGGCCACCAGGAGTTGCAGTGGCTGCAACGTTGGATGTGCCGGCCGACGGCTTCTTCTTGCCGTTGGTCTTCTTTTTCTTCTTGCCACTCCCGGAGGTAGCGGCTTCTTCTTTGGAGGATTTTTTATGATCCTCCAAGGCTGGTTTGGAGTGCATTTCACGGCCCTCCGCAGCTCTGGCACATTTGTCAGCCAGGCTGAAGAGCTCCGTGACGCTGGTGATCTCTTTGATCGCCAGCTTCTCCAACATCTTCTTGTCTCGTACACCCTGTCTGAATGCCACAATGACAGAAGCGCTTGAGATAGAAGGGATTGTGTTACGTACCTGAGAGAATCTCTGGATGAATGACCGCAAAGATTCTCCTCCTTTTTGCACGACTGCAAAATGGTCCAGTTCAGTGCCCGGACGGGTGTATGAACTCCCGAAATTGGCGGTGAACTGACGGCACAGCTCCTCCCAACTGTCGATAGAGTTGGGTGGAAGGCTCATAAACCAGGACCTGGCGGTCCCAGTTAAAGCCACTGGATAGTAATTGGCCATTACGGCCTCGTTTCCTCCAGCTGCTAAGATCGCAGTGGAGTATATCTGTAGAAATTCTACGGGATTGACAGTCCTGTCGAATTTTTCCGGCAAGTGTGGCCGGAACTTCTGTGGCCATCTAACCATGCGCAGGTGCATGGCTAGGGCGGAACAGCCTCCTCCTACTCCTTCCAGAGTAGAAAGGTCTTGAGCATCTCGTCTTTCTCGAGCTCGCTCGATGTGGACACGGCCATCCTGTTGGCGGTATCGGCGATCAAGCTCCGCCCGGAGGTCATGTGTCGAAAGTCGAGATGCGGTATGAGCGCGTCGTGCCCCAGAGGGCAACGACGTCACTTGCTGTGACGCAGCTCTTCTCCGGTTGTTGGAGACATGTGGACCAAGTCTTCCAGACAACGTTCGTCGCTGCGACGGGGCCCGCCCTGAAGGAGGTGGACCCTAGTTGTTGAGGCGTTCGGCCGCTGCTGCGACCAAATGCTCAACATCAGCTCTCCATTGCTCCATGGCACCTTGAGATGCATCCGGAGGTGGTGGTCGCTGGAGGAGAGCACGCGCTGCATGGAGCGCGTGTTCTGGGTTGTCACGACTTGCCGGCGCAGAATGTGACGCCGGTGCACCACCATGTTGTCCGGCATGTCTTGCCGGAGAAGATGGTGGTGGTGGGAGTGTGACTCCTACTGGCGCTGAGGCTCCTGCCGGTGGCTGCATGTTGGAGGGATTGCCTCTGACAGCCTGAGCAGCAGGTTGCCCGTTGGATGATCCAGCCGCAGAATTCACCATTCTTGAAGATCTCAGGCCCCCCTACCTGGCGCGCCAACTGTCGACTGTTGGAGTCGGCAGATCCCCTGACACTACGAAAGTGTTGATGGAGTTTGTGGTTCGGTTTGGGCGCGCGGAGACTCAAGAAGGTGAAACGCGATTGGACACGAGTGACACAGTAGTTTACGTGGTTCGGGCCGCCTGAGCGTAATACCCTACTCCACGGGTGTGTGTGTGTTGTATTGACTTGTGTGCTTCAGAGTGTTCGAGAGTTCTCCTCTAGTGTATCGTCGGTTTGTCCTTTTATAGCATAAGGACAAACCGTTACAAGTCAGCCTGGCCCGACATGTGGCCCTGGCGGTTACTAGTATTGATACACGAGATTAATTGTTGTTAATAACCCTGTAACGGTTCCGACAGTGCCGTTACAGGTGTTAAGATCGTCCTGATTAATTAGCATTAATGTGGAATTAATGATAATTAATCGGGTCTTGAAGTCCGCGGTCGTCCTTTGAAGATCCGGTGCCGTTACAACGTCTTTCGGAGGTTTGAAGTGGTCAGCTCCGACGTATGGACACGTGGCAGCTTCGGAGCTTGCTTGGGGGAAGCGGGAAGCTCCGGGGTGGCCTGGCACGTGTCAGGTCCGGAGCTTCTCTCGGTCAGGGGTTACCTCCGGAGGTGCCGTTTCAGTACCTAGCCTGGAGCTTCACCCTTGCGGGTAATAACTCTGGTCTGACAGTACACGTGGCAACCTAGGGGCTAACCATGTTGGAGAAGCGGGTCCGGTTACGTCTGGCAAGTGGGCCCCCGAGGGTCTTCAATTTGAGTAGATGTCCTTCCCTTGAGATCTTTGTAACCTCAGGGGGTGTATGGTTTTTAGGGTACCGACATCGACGAAGCTCCGGCTGAAGAGGAGCTAGGTTTTCAGGACCCCAAGAAGATCTTGAAGGCTGTCTACAACACCGTCGATGACGATTCAGACGTCTCCGACAATGAGCTTCGGAAAACCTTGAACACCATTTATGGTGGTTCTTGGGACATCACTTCTCGCCGCATCCTCAAGACAATGCAGTGGGACATGGCCGCTGCAATTCCTGCCACCAGGGCGGAACCTCATCGGAAGTGGGTGGACACTCCCATCATTTTCGATGCTTCGGACTGCCCCCGCAACATGATCGGAGCTGGCCAACTCCCGTTGATGGTGTCTCCGACCATTAACAATATTTAACTCCACCATGTAATGGTGGACGGAGGTGCAGGGCTGAACCTCATAAGCTTTGAAGCCTTCGTCAAGCTCCATCTCCGACCTTTGGACCTTCGCCCCTCTCGACCTTTTTTTGGGGTGGTTCGGGGGCCATTACCCCACTCGGCCCCATCAAACTCCTTGTGACCTTCGAGACTCGATAGAATTACAGAACCGAGCAATTGGTTTTCGACGTGGCGCAGATCAGTTTACCGTTTAATGCCATTCTAGGCAGGCCTACTTTATATAGGTTCATGGCCATCGCCCACTATGGCTACTTGGTGTTGAAGATGTGCCAACACCTTCGGGCGTTCTCCAGATCCGCGGGGACCGCACTACAGGAATAACTGCATTGGAAGAACTCCATGTGCTTGCTATAGTGCAGGAGGAAGCATCCAGTAAGGAGCTAGCTCTGAAACCTTCGAGCTCTCATCATCGAGGCTCAACCTCCGCACCCCGTGTGCAACCAAGCGGCGACACCGATGTTCCCGTCAAAGTCATACAAATTGGTTTTGATGCTGCTAATACCACCCGTATATCGGGAGGTCTAAACAACAAATAGAAACACGTGCTCATCACTTTCCTCCGGGTGAATGTTGATGTGTTTGCCTGACAACCATCAAAAATGCTTGGGATCCCTAGGGAGATGATTGAGCACAATCTGAAGATTTATCCAGACGCACGTCCTACACACCAGAAGCCCCAGAAGCAATTAGTCGAGCCACAAAACTTCATCCGATAGGAAATCAAGAAGTTGCTTGAAGCTGGTTTCACCCGGGTGGTGTTTCACCCAAAATGGCTGGCAAACCCAGTCGTGGTGCCCAAGGTTGGCAGAAAGCTTCGGATGTGTATCGACTACACTACCTTAAATAAGGCATTTCCAAAGGATCCATTTCCACTACCTAGAATAGTTTAGATAGTGGACTCCACCTCCGGGTGTGAGCTATTGTGATTCTGAGATGCATATTCGCGATATCATCAAATCCAAATGTCTAAGGAAGATGAAGAGCATACTACCTTCATAATAGTAGATGGATTATATTGTTATATTGCCATGCCTGTCTCAAAAATGTTGCTTCAACCTTTGTGCGATCTATGTACAAAACATTTGGAGAGCTAATTAGAGACTTGGTGGAGGTGTACGTCGATGACATCGTCGTGAAGATCAAGAATAAGGAGTCACTTCTTGATATTTTACAAGCCATCTTTGACAAGTTGCGCATCACGCGCACCAAGCTAAACCCGGACAAATGCGTCTTTGGCCTTAGTTCCGGGAAACTCCTGGGTTTCTTGGTGACTCACCGAGGAATTGAAGCAAACCCAGCGAAGATCAAGGCTATAGAATACATGCGGACTCTATCACGTATAAAAGACGCCCAGAAGTTAACTGGGTGTCTATCTGTGCTCAGTCGGTTCATCTCAAGACTGGCAGAGCGGGCACTATCCTTCTTTAAACTTTCGAGGATGTCCGGGCTATTTTATTGGTCAAAAAAGGTAGGAAAGGCATTTCAAGAGCTGAAGCAGCTCCTCACCACACTACCAATCTTGGTAGCTCCGAATCCTGGTGAGCCTTTACTGCTTTATAGTTCTGCAACTACAGAAGTTGTCACTATGGTTCTGGTCGCGGAAAGGCCAGAGCCACATCCAGTTCAGGAGCCTAGACCCCTCCGGGAGGGTCCGGAGCTACCTGAAGGTGAGTGTGGATCCCAGCCCCTAGACACGGATCTTCAAGACAAAGTGCTAGAAGATCAACCTCTCTCATCTGAGGGAGTTTTGACGGCTGTTCATGAAGATTTGAACCCATCCGATAAGGTCTGGGTTGAACATGAAGAAGATCCGGACCCCTCCGGGGGGGGGGGGGGGTCCGAGTCGATGGAGGGAAAGCTCTGGGTCCCCCCGAGAGGATCCGGACCGTCCAGCGTCCAGTGTACTTCATCAGTGAAGTACTCCATGACGCCATGACAAGATACATTGAGGTGCATAAGCTGCTTTATGCAGTACTTATTGCCTCAAGGAAGCTTCGTCACTACTTCCAAGCCCACAAAATATCAGTGGTAACTTCTTATCCACTGTGTGCTATTTTGCATAATCCTAATTCTACTGGGAACATTGCAAAGTGGGCAGCGGAGCTGGCTGAATTCCATCTCGAATTTGTGTCGCGACAAGCAATCAAGAGTCATGCTTTGGTTGATTTTGTTGCGGAATGGACTCCCTCTCCATCAAACCCTGGGGGCCCTAGTGAGCAGAATCTGGAACTCAAGGTTCCGGTATTCACCGAGCCTCACTGGACTCTCTACTTCGATGGCTCCATGCAGAAGCAGGGGGCCGGAGCTGGAATCTTTCTCCTCGCTCCGACCGGGGAGAAGGTCAAGTATATGGTTCATCTTGACTTCAAAGCAACCAACAACATGGCGGAATATAAAGCTCTCATCTATGGACTCAAGGTGGCACTATCTTATGGTCTCAAACAGCTGCTCGTGAAGGGTTATTCATAGCTCATCATTAAACAAGTCAAAGGTGAATGCTGTTGTCACAATCCCCAACTAGCTGCTTATCTCCTTGATGTCCATAGGCTCCTTAAAGACATTGAAGTCGTGGATCTCCAACATGTTCAATGTCTTCATAATGCTGAGGCCGACGAACTCTCGACGAAAGCTTCAACCGGAGCTCTGACTCCCAACAGAATCTTCATCCAGAGGTTGTCAAGACAAACAACTCAGTTTGCCGAACTGAGCGAAGGGGGCGAGACTAGCACCTCGAAGCTGGCGGTCCCGGTGGCCCTGTTACCATGGCGTCCACCAAGGGTCGTAGGTGCTGTCGGAAGCTCCAAGCAACCCAACACTCAAGACTCAGAAGCTCAAGTTAGCTACGATGCATGGATCTCGGAGATCCGAAGCTACTTGAAAGACAACGTCCTTCTTGAAGATGGTGTATCCGCTGACCTGATCGTAAGGTTGGCTAGAAGATACACACTGGTAGAAGGGGATCTCTACCGGCGTGGTGCTAACGGCTTCCTAATGCGGTGTATTATAAGGGAAGAAGGTCATGAACTTCTCGCGGAAATCTATGGAGGTGAGTGTGGGAACCAAGCATCTTCCCACAAATTGGTTGGTAAAGCCTTCCGGCATGGATTTTACTAGCCTACAGCACTCCAGGATGCAGTTGAGCTAGAGAAAAAAATGTGAAGCGTCCTAGTTCCACGCAAAACAGATTCACACACCGGCTCAATCACTACAAATGATACCTCCTACATGGTCATTCGCTGTGTGGGGCATGGACATCTTGGGACCATTCCCAAAAGCCATAAGAGGTTATATGTTCCTTTACGTCGCCATTGACAAGTTTACCAAGTGGCCAGAAGCAACTCCAGTTGTGGCAATTAATAAACAATCAGCTATCAAATTCTTGAAGTCCCACATATGCAGATTTGGAGTTCCGAACAAAGTCATAACTGACAACGGCACTCAATTTACAAATGCTGCATTTTAAGAATATTGCGACGACCTCGGCATTCAACTTAGCTACGCTCCAGTAGCTCACCCAGCAAGGAATGGTCAAGCTGAGAGAGCAAATGCAGAAATCCTAAAAGGACTCAAGACGCGCACATACGAGCGCCTAAAAAAGTATGGAGCCAACTTGATTCAAGAGCTTTCGTCCACATTGTGGGCAAACAGGACAACACCTAACCGATCAACAAGGGAGACATTCTTCTTCTTGGTGTACGGAGCTGAAGCAGTTCTTCCTCCGGAGATCACCATGGGGTCCCTCCGGGTTCGGACCTTCGACGAAGCCGTGCAGGACCAGCTCTGGTGTGAAGACCTTGACCTCGTCGATGAGGCAAGGTGCCAAGCAGCTGTTCGGAATGCACGCTATCACCAAGTGCTCCAGCACTATCATCAAAGACATGTTCGCAACCGCCAGCTCGAGGAAGGTGATCTGGTGCTGCGGAAGATACTAACTCGCGAAGGGATGAATAAACTTTCCCTAAGTTGGGAAGGTCCCTTCCGAGTGATCAAAGTATCCCGTCCCGAATGCGTTCACTTGTCAATTGAGGATGGGACTCCGCTTCCTAATCCTTGGAACATCGAGCACCTCCGTAAGTTTTATACTTAGAATCATGAAAGTGAGTCTGTAATTACGCGCAATGTTTGTTATAGAGTCGCTATACAGAGATGGGTAGGTCCTTCGGGAGAACATCCGGACCCCTCCGTGAAGGTCTGGGAAGTTCAAGTAACACTATATACAGTCACAGCACTAAAAATGTAACTACCTGCCCAGGGCTAGTACAAGATGTAAAGTGCACTAAGCTTGGTCCTGCCCTTTAAGTGTGTCCTTGTCTCCCCTGTAATCTGGACCTATAATAAAAGACATTGTTTTGTGAAAACAGACTCCACATGCATTTATTTTTATACAAGGCTCGATATATCAAATTATTATTTTTATCCTTCATCTCTATAATGAAGTTGTGCAATTCTTTTTCAGTTTTTGTCCAAGTTATTTATATGTGTTACAAGTTCTATTGTTGGTCCCTCTGGATCTTAACATGTTGTATAGTCTACTTGCCTGAATGCCAAGCCAACATAGGTTCAGAGTGTGCTATCGACATAACCTGGTCCTGCACCCTAAGTACGCCACTCTACCTACACCCTGGTAGGCCAAAGTAGGGTGAGTACTAAAAAAAGCATACAGATCTGAGAAGATTACACCAATATGCTTGTTACCGTATCGAGTTCCTTTGGATTTAAAACTCAAATAAAAACGATAAGTCACAAACAATTTATAGATAAGAGGACAAATTTTACTCTTTTCTTGTCCCTAATATGCAGGAAAAACAGAAACTCATAGCGATAGTGGATGACGCCAGAGCTACTAAGCTCCGACATCCTCCAACGGGGCCCGCTGTCGATGTTTTATATGTTGACAGTGGGTACCATCAGAGTTATAAAGCTCTGACAACCCCAAGGGGCCTACCGTCGATGATTCTTGCATTGGCATCGGGAGCTACCAGACCTATCAAGCTCTGATAAATACAAGGGGGCCCGCTGTCGATGTTTTATATGTTGACAGTGGGTGTCGTCGGAGCTACCAAGCTCCGGTAGCCCTAGAGGGCTAGCCATCGACGTATCGAAGATAAAGACTTCGGAACTAAAATGTACAAGTTTGAAGCGTTCAAGTCATCAACATACTATCAAATCCTTTTGGTACATGTACACACCCGAATGATGCACATATACTAGGGGGCCAACAACACAGAGCACAATATATTGGAGACAATGTGAAATTCATGGCAAAAAGGGTGAATTTCATTAATTCAAAGTACTAGATTACAAAATGGGGATTATAGCAAAGGGCAAAAGGAAAAACTCCTAGCTACTGGAAGATCTAAGTCCTACGGAAGAATGAGGCGACTTCCTTGGCAACTTCATTGACGCTGGCCTTGGCGGCGTCCTCCTCTTCAGCAATGGGACCTTTGAGCATCGGGTCCCGGGAGAATTGGGGATCTCAGCTCACATAACACGTCAGCACATACTCTGCAGCATTCGTGGCCAGAGATTTCCCCTCTGTCTCCAGCTGGTCCACAATGATGTCACCCATCGTGTCAAGTTTGCCACCAGCGACATTGAGGGCCACCAGTGCTCGGTGCAAGTCCAGATCCGGATTGTCTGGACGTACAGGACTAAAGCCTAGTGGTGTCAACACGTTGTTGGATCGCCCCAAGAAGTCCCACATTTGAATGGACTCAGTCTCCCTCAAGCCCCACATCTCCTCTAGTGACCTCCTGGCGGCCGCAAGCTCCGAACCTTCCCGAGCGAGGCGCTCGACCACTTTAGCATGTTGCTACATATTCTCAGCAAGTTGTTTTTCGCGATCGGCTAGCTCCGTCTCTCGGAGGTGGATGCAATTTCGCCGTTCCGCCAAGTATTTTTCCCTACCTCTTACTTTCCCTTCTCTGGTGGCAACGTTAGCTTCTCTTTTTGAGAGCTCCTGCCCCAGTTTCCAGTACTTTTCGTCTTCCTCCTTACTCCACAGCTCAAACTTCTTTGGGCGATCCGCCAAATTTAGCTCTCCCAAAGTCAGCTTCTGGGCGAGATCCTTCTCTCTCTTCAAAAGATCCTCCTGGTGTTCCAGGAGCTTTGATTCCCTCGCCTCAAGGTCTGCTTGACGCTCCAAGAGGACCTCATTTAATTCATTGAGGTTTTCATGATGCTCATCAGCGACATCACTCCTTTCATTGGCTTGCTCGAGGATCTCCCGAGATTTAGCATCGAGTGCCCGGATGGCGGCTTCCTTCTCTTCCAGCAGCTTGCCCCAATACTCCATCCGGGCCGTTTCCCTCTTGACCCACTCCTTTTGGTCAGCAAGCCTTGTTTGAGCAAGACTGGTCTCAAAATGAAGCATGTTGCACCAATTCCTTAAGGTGTGGCACTCCTCCTCCAGGACCTTGCTCTCATGATCAAAGACGAGCTGAACTTGTCGGAGGCTCGAGCAGGCATTGTCTATGGACAATGCCAAGGGGATAAGCTCCATAACTGCTGGGGTCATCTGTGCCGGTTCCAGTGGATTCTCCATAACAAAATTAGGATCCCACTCTACAAGTGAGGTCCTCTGAGCTACTGCGGCACTGAGGCAGCTCTCCCGGAACTCTTCAGCAGCAGTAGAGGAAGAACAAAATGGGGGAACTTCCACCTCCAGAGTAGAAGTCGAAGGTGCTGCTTTCGAGTGTTCAGTTGTCGGCTCCGAGGGTGGAGAACCTGCAGCTACTTCTTCATGGTGCTCCAGCTCTGGCCCGGACACCTCCGAAGTAGCTACCAATAGGGTGATAGTTGGGGCTTCATCCGGTGCCTCTACTACCGCTGGCTTAGACTCCGGCACGTTAGCCACTTCCGGTTTAGCTTCAAGCATTTCTGGCTCAACAGCCGGACCTTCAACAACTTCTATCTCAAGGGTCGGAGCTTCAACCACCTCCAGCTCAATGGACGGGGCTTCAATCGCCTCTGGCTCAGCGGCCAGGGCTTCAATGATTTCCAGCTCAAGAGCAGGAGCTACCGACATCTCAAGCTTCTGCACTGGAACCTCAGCTTCCGACGCTGTTGTCAGTGATGCGTCTTCAACTTCTCCCCCGTGGTTCGGCGCTACCACGGGAGCTTCCGGCGAAGACTCTGAATCCAAATCCATGATAGCTGGCGCCGGAGCTGCCATGACTTCTGCCACCACTTGAGGAGGAGGCTCAATGGTTGAAGCCGGAGCTTCAGCATCCGCAGCCACAGTCGCTGCAACAGATGCCGGAGTCTCTGACTCCTTTCTTGACACCTTGTAAATAAAGGGACAAAAAGATTAAAAACATAACAAAACAAGATAAGCATTTCAAGGAAAACCCACGATGCTTACCTAGGGATACTACCGCCCCAGTCGCCGCGGAACCTCTTCTTCTGAGGCCTGGAGTCAGAGCCCACCAAGTCTGGTGAGACAACAACTTCGGACTTCAGTTGGGGACCACTTGCAGCAGCTAGAGTCCTCTCGGCCGGAACTTCCCTCCATCGGGAAGAACTTCCAGACCTGGAGCTCTTAGTCGACACACGGGGCTGGAGTTGACTGTCCGGAGCTGGTGCCTCTCAAATACGCCTGCACCAGAGAAGGTGTGACCGCAGAAGATCTCCCTCTCTTGGGAGAAGGGGCCGTTGTAGAGGGAGCAAGCCTGAAGGACCTCCCATCAGTGTGCTTCAGTTTTCTCTTCTAGCTGGAAGGTTCGGCTGGCTCCTTTCCCTTGACCTTGCCGATGTCTTCAATCCCCAGGCTCGGTGCAGGGGCGACCACCTCCTCGAAAGCTTCGGGGATTACAACCTTGGAGGTTTGGTGTTTCTCTACCTCGCCAAGGTCGTATAGGGTCGACATCTTCATCCGGAGCTCCCTGCTGATCTCTGGAATAATATTTAAGGGCGGGAAAGCAGCTAGCAGAGCCAAGACGTCGTCGGTCGATAACCCATGCTGAAATTTCTTGAGATGAAGCTTCAAAGCTTCATCATCCAAGTTGGACTTCAGACCGGTTTCAATCCGGTTGTCATCCATCACACTATTGAGAGCCCAGACGAGGTTCTCCCTTTTCCTCAGCGGAGCCCACCTGTTTACCAAGAAATTTCCAAAGACAATCTGGGGGGTCACCCCACCCTCCACACATTCTCGGATCCTGGTCAGGACAGGGTTAAACGCATCCAACAACTTCTCAACTACGTTCCAGGCCTCGGTGTCGACGTTGGGGAGTCCTTGGGGCAGCTCCAACTTGTCGTGCTCCTCCACTGCAATGACGATCCAATCCTTCTTTTAGCCGTCCCATTTGCCGGAGGGGAATAAATTCAAGTACTTGAAGGCGCAGTTCTTGCGCTTCACGAAGTAATAGAAGCCAACCAACTTTGTCCCCTTGTCGGTGGTATGACCTGTGAAGAAGGTCCGAAACAATTTGACATAGGGAGGCACGCCCACCCACATCTCGCAGAAGTGGACAAAAGTGGCCACGAGCAGAATGGAGTGCGGGTCGAGGTGATGCAGTTCGAGGCCATAGATGTCCAGTAGCATTAAGATGAAGCTCAAGAATGGTGGGATCGGTTCCACCATGGCATACGGCGAAAAGTACACCATCTCCCCGAGGCGCTCCTTCTCGAAGGGGAGCTTGCCGGCACGGACTAGGTGGTTGAAGGAGTCACTGGACCATCCCATGAAGCTCCGGACCTTCGTCAGATTGTCCTTGCTCTGGATGTGGCTCTTGGGAAGACCTAACTCCATCACGGCAAAGTGGAGAAATGGAAAAGAAAGCTAGGCAAAGTTTGGGAGGATCTGAGCACAAGTTTGATCGAAAGCGTAAAGAGTCCTCAAACCGTGCATACTTTCCTTCTTAAGTAAGCCTCCGCGACGCTTGGATGAAAACCGCAAACGAGAGCAGGGTCACATTTCAAAAATCTACCCCGTCAATGACGAATGGGCCCGGGGCCACCTTGACGAAGAGGTCGAGGTTATTACCCCAAGTGAACCGTTGTCATGATGGGTGGCGGGCCCAAAGGCGGCAGTCTGACAAGGTGCTCGGAACCAATACGGTTTTCGTATTGGGAACTAGCGACCTTCTATTGCGTGAGATCCCCACTCAAAGATCTCATCTGCCGCATTCAAAGCAAGCCACATAGCGACAGTTTAACCCCGAACCATCACCCCAACTGCATATCAGAAGACCTTTGAAGTTATAGTGCGAGATTCGAGGATGGCCCCACCTCCGGTAGAATAATAACCCAAAGGGTTTCTCCCAGAGGTGGGCCCGGGGGCAACTGTTGGTATCCTGCGTACCGGGTACCCCATAATACCGCAAGAAGTGCAAGAGAATCCCACCTGTCTGAGTTGAAGGCTTGCTCAGGCCCCACGTGTCACACGGCATTGGACCCGCCTCCCTCATATGGGTAGCTCCGGGACTGCCACGTGTAATATCAGACCAGAGCTGAACTCCCGACATAGGGAAGCTCCGGCGTTGACATGTGGATAATGACCCTGGACCTAACCCCCCGAAGAGGGAAGCTCCAGTGCCGACACGTGTATATCAGTTCCGAACATATCTTCCCACAAGGGAAAGCTCCGGAACTGCCACATGTGGGGCTTCCCGAACTACAACACCAACCGCACGGACATTCAAGGGACAGTTAAAGTGGTAGTTACAAGACCTGATTACGTGTCATTAATGCCATATTAATGACACACGATGAGTGGACTGTTAATAAGGGTAACGCAGACATTAAGACACGCTATCACCCTATTAATCACGCTTAATACTCATAGACTGTGTATTAGGTAATTGAACACGTCAATGCCACATATCGGGCCAGACAAATGTTGTAACGGTCAGTCCTTGAAATATAAAAAAACGGACCCGCATGATACAGAGACAGACAATCTGATCGAAGCTCACATGCTTACTAGTGATACAGATTTACTCAATACAACAACACACACCCCGTGGAGTAGGTATTACGCTCAGACGGCCCGAACCACGTAAATCGCATGTGCCACCATCTTGTTCCTGATTTCCGCGCGTCTAAACTAATACAAGAACCTCTGCGGGCTACATTTAGTAGTACCGGGAGAAGTGTCGTTCTCACACTTCGACAGTGATCTTTCTTCTTTACCAGCAAAACTTGGGAGCTGAAGGCACTATTGCTCGGTCTGATCAGACCTTTATGAAGCATATCTCGAACCTGAACTTCAATCTCTTTCTTGAGTTTTGGTGGATAACGATTCTGACAAATGTAAAAAGGTCGAGCCCCAGATATTAGAGGGATGCTATGATAACAAGCTCGACTTGGGGGTAAACCTGCATGAGGGACAAATAGAGCAGAAAATTCATTCGGTAGTGACTGAATATCAGGGTGCACTTCAGTTTGGATAGAAGGTGTTTCAGAGTGTTGCAGTGACAAAATTTGAACTACTGTCTCTGAAGGCAATTCAGGGAGAATGCCCTGCAGCAAAATATTAGAAGACTCATGAGGAATATACATCCATTTTTGTTTCCAATCCACCTGCATAGGGCTATGAGCCTCGAGCCAATCCATTCCAATTATGAGATCATAACAATTCAGAGGAAGAATCTTCAGAGTGGATATAAAGGTAAAGCCCTGAGTAGCCCATGCTGCATCCACAAGTTAAGAGAGACAAGCAAGAGAGTGTCCATTAGCTACTGAAACTTGCATTGGTTTGTACAATGGGAAAACACCAGACGACTTTTTAGCCACAGAAGAACTCAGAAAAGAGTGGGAACTGCCACTGTCTACAAGATGATGATCTGCATGCTCAGAATACTCCCCAACATTTTCATGGCTTTTGGGCCTTCCACCCCAGTCTGTGGAGATTGAGATAAGGCCATGAACAAGTGGTTTTCAGCAGGTGCAGGTTCTTGTCCTTCTGGATTACTTTCAGATGAGGATAACACTTCCCATAGTTCTTGCACCGCGTGAGGGTGAACAGCAGGGGAGCACTTATGCCCTTATGCCATTTTTCAGCACAAACTCAACAAAAACCTCTAGCCATACGGTATGCTTTGAGTGCTTCCAGCTTGTCAGAGTTCTGTTTTGAAGGGTCCAACGTGACTTAAGAATCAGGGTGTATGGTGGAAGGTTTATCAGTGCAGGGTGGGGGCATCAGAGGGTATGCTCCTCTGGAGAAAGACTTAGAAGCACTCGAGAATTCAGGGACTGCATTTGATGATGAGGAGGACCATCTCTTTCTTCTGACAGAGTCTGAAACTTCCTCTTGCAGTTGTGTTAAAATGCAAGCTGTGTCATGATCAGTTGGGCGCTAAATTAAAACAGAGGCACGAACGTCATCACGAAGACCATCAAGAAATCTTGTAGTATAGTAAAGAGTGTCCACTCATGGCTTATATGCATGGAGCTCATCAACCAGTTCAGAGAATTTTTCAATATACTCAGAAACAGGTCCTGACTGACGAATATGGAATAATTGCTGAATCAAAAGCTCGTGATGATTCCTACCAAATCGATCCAGTACTGGTGAACAGAAAATTTCCCAATTACAGTGCATGAACTTCCTTTCAATAGATTGCAGCCAACGAACTGCCGGCCCCTCAAAGTGCATAGCAGCAATTTTCAACCAAAGGCCAATATGAACAGAATACATGTCGAAATAATTTTCACGACGTGATTTCCATAGTTTTGGGTTAGCACCATCAAACTTGGGGAAATTCATCTTAGGCAAGTTGCCATGAACATTCAGAGAGTTAGAGATGGAACGATCAGGTGCAGCACTTGAGAAACGATTAGGACGGGAAAACTCCTGGCCACCAGAATCATGCAGGGGAAGGGTAAGTGTGAGTAAATACCGAGTGCAACCCAGAATCAAGAGAGATGTTGTCGGTGCGCAGACTCGGATTCACGTCGGTGAAGACTCGTCCCTGAGATGGACCAGAGGTTGTGTCGGCACCGAAAATACTGTGATGAAGACCTTGAGACTCCTTGGCGTCTTGATGGAAGAACGTGTTGAGTTTGCTAATCTCCAGCTTCACTGAAGAGATCGACGAGTCCACTTGAGGCTTCCACTCGCCGAAACTCTTGGAGAAGTCGGCTGATGAAGACTCAAGTACTGCGACTGAGCGTCGCGATGCTGATCAGAGAGCGACAACTCACCGAGGCGCTTGTCGATGGAAGCGGTCTGATCGGCGAATCCTTGCAGCATCTCCTCACGAAATTGCTTGAACTCGGAGCGGAACTGCTTCATGATCTCGTCCACCACCAACTTTGCGTTGGGTTCCATGGTGCCAAGCAGTTTTTGCCGGCGCGTGAAATGGTCGTGGTCACCCAGCTCGCCGGATCGAAGTCTCTGATACCACTTGTTAGCAAGAGGCTAAGAACTAGACTTGGGAAAGAAGAAGATCAGAAGAACAGAGTTCGGAGGAAGGTGAATGGCATCTTCATATCATCATTACTCACAATATTCGGTTACATCACTTTTAATAGCAGAGTTTGTACGACATCACTTTTTGTTACAGCTACGCGCTCATCCATTCGGGTCCGGCGTGCGCATTCACCTTCGTGAGGTTGGCGTCTGGTGGGGGGAACTCGTCTCGAGCAGCGGTAGGCGGGAACGAGGCTGATACCGCAGGGCCGACGGGAGCCGAGCCGCCTTGCTCACAGCGTGGTGGGCTCCTTTTTTAAAAAAAAAAATAAGCTACCCAGTACGTGTGCTAGAAACTTAAAACGAGAAATTAGGCGATAGGCACCGGTTTGATGGTAAGTGGGCGCCGCATGTACGTATGAATTTTGGCTTCGATTTGCCACGTGATTAGTGTGAGGGGAAAAAAAACTAACCTGGGATGACTTCAAGTTGAAAGAAGAGATACACTGAGGACGTAGTAGAGGCAGGGCCGTAGCAGGGTCCGGGAAGGAATGATTGCATAGAAAGCATGCGCGGCTAAGGCAGAGCCTCAGGGTCAAGGGCAGATGAGAGGGTGCGTAGAGGATCGCATGGTGAGACGTGTATCGCAGAGGTAACCTTGATTGTGGTGGAGCGTTAGATTTGAAGCCATATACGGTCCACACACTATGTTCACGCATCGTAAAAGATCATCTCAACTAGTGTTTAAAATAAGTTTCCACGATAGAGCTGACTGACTGGTAGTATTGACCATACGTGAAATGTTGAAAGTCCACGCAAGTACTGTCCCTTCAGCGTAAGTAACGTAGACAAATCAACACGCCAGATCCCTGGAATTATTCCACACTGATTCACCTGTATATATAAGAAGATGCATGCATGTCATTGTTAGGAACCTAACCAAATACTCCACAATGGCATCCGCTCTTCCCACCACCGTCATCCATATGCCTTCGGGAGATCCGACGATCGTCACCTATCCACAGACGCCTAAGACTAAGAGCGCCGCCAACCAACAACCCACCGTCGTGCCCACGGCCTCCAGCTCGGCCGGCTCGGTGACGGACAAGGTGATATCGAGCGCGGCGAACCTGGCGCAGCTCCTGCCGACCGGGACCGTGCTGGCGTACCAAGCGCTGTCCCCGTCCTTCACCAACCACGGGACATGCCTTCCTGCGAACAAATTGCTGACGGCCACGTTGGTCACGGTCCTGTCCGCCCTCTGCGTCTTCTTCTCCTTCACCGACAGCATACTCGGCCGCGACCGCAAGCTCTACTACGGCGTGGCCACGGCGCACGGGTTCAACGTTTTCAACTTCTCCGGTGAGGAGGAGGAGAGGCAGTGGAGGCTCGGCGTGCTCCAGAAACTGCGCCTCCGACCCTTGGACTACGTCCACGCCTTCTTCACCGCGGTGGTGTTCCTCACCGTGGCCTTCGGCGACGCCGGCCTGCAGAAGTGCTTCTTCCCCGACGCAGGCCCCAATACCAACGAGCTTCTAAAGAACCTCCCGCTGGGGATGGCGTTCCTTTCCAGCTTCGTTTTCATGATCTTCCCGACGAAAAGGAAGGGCATTGGATACGCCGATACCACTCCCAATCCGAAGCCTCATGAGCTCACCCGATCATAGTTTAGATCCTAATCGAGCTTTACAAAGATTGACTCCATCTTAATATAGTGCTTATGTTGTGGCTATATATGTTTTTTTTTAAATGATGGATGTATATGTTGGTTAGTACAAAAGTACCAGCAATACGTTTGTACTTGTATATAAATTCATGTGTGGCACAGGTGATACGACTCGTTTGTAAAATCAAGATGGAATAGAGATATAAACTTCGGAAATACCCTTATTCAGGTGCCTGAAAATAAGGCAAGTCTCGCCCAACAATTTTTTTGACTCGGATTCACCACCTCCATTCCAAGATGAAACAGAGATCCAGATTACAAAATGCATATTATCCAGTACCCCTAATCCTATTTAACCTGTAATTGAACTACTGGATAACTAGATAACCAAAGAGTTTAATCCCCATTGGGGTTTAAGTACATGAACCGAATGTCAAAGTCACAGACCGTGACATGCTCGCAGGCAGCAAAAACCATTAAGAACTCAGAATGTTCGCATCATCTAACTGTGCTCATTTTGAAGCTCTCAGAACGGGCCATCATCTCCCTGTCCATCTCCGCTAGGGACATAAGGCATCAGCGAAAATGTGTTATCCTGAGTCCTCATCACCTTAGGTTTCTCTCATAATCTTCTCAGTGCCATCTTTGATGATTTTCTGAATCTCCTGTCAATAGAGACCTGTCCAATAAGAAAGCAATGAGCATGCATAAAGTAGATATCACAAGGATGCCGAATGAACTTATCCTCAAAACATTCTCTATTTCTCAGTTTCCAAGTTGCCCAACAGATCACAGCCAAACCTAAAGTGTGAAACCTGTCACCTCCAGGTAAAACAGACTCAATCTACACCCAAAATTGATCAAGGGAACAAGGTATGTTAGTAGTACCAAAACAATTCGCTAAAAACCCCCCATACCACTTGAAGAGTGTGACACGAGAAAAACAAATGTTCAATAGATTCCAATACATCACAAAAACGGCATGAAGTATCAGCTGACCAGTTGCGCTTAAGCATCAAGTTTTTAGTACGAATAGCCTGATTTTCCACTTGCCACTACAGGAATCCCGATCAATTACGTCGGTTGCCGGCCGACGAAACACTTTGGACGTAATTAAGGTAATTTAATTACGTCGGTATCCCATGTCCGACGTAAGTTATTTTCTGGGATGGGCCGCGGGCTGGGCTGGAGTACTTACGTCGGCGGCTGCCCGACCGATGTAAGTGAAGTGGTATGACTTATGTCGGTACGTCATAACCGACGTAAGTTACGTGGTATAACATACGTCGGTATGGTCTGACCGACGTAAGTTAAACTGGGCTAACTTATGTTGGCTTGACCATAGCTGACGTAAGTTAAGTTTTCATTAAAAAAAAACAGAAACTGACTACCTCGCAGGATTGCGAGCTCCAAACAGATATAGAGAAGCAGTTCATACATTTTAAACAGTACACAAATCACAAAATAGTCCAGAAAACATTCAAAACATCCACAACAACACAAAACAGTTTCAAAACCATTCACCGGGCTACACGCTAGTTCCTCCACTACCTCAAGAGCCGAGATCTTCTCGGCGCGCCCCTCCTGGTTCCTGTAGTTGTGGCGAAGGAGTTTGAGCCATCGTTCCCGAACCCTACAAAAGAACCATTTATTTCCTGTATTAGCCTTGCAAAATGTACAGGAGATAGGAAGATGTTTGTAACAGGAATTGAATTACTACAGGAATTACTATAGGAATTTGTTATTACTTTGGATCAAAATGTACAGGAGATAGGAAGATGTCTGTAACTAGCTAACATATCATGCAATTGTTTAAATTTCCCTGTACTAGCTAACATATCATGCAAGTTTGAATATGTTTTGTTGGGTATGTGGTTCACTGGAAAACTGATGATTCCATTTTCTGTGTTCATAGCTACATATAGTAAATATTTGACCATAGCAGTGCATCATGTTCTTTGATACATTTAATCAGTTCCAATCAGGAAACATGGCTCTTTGAAATGGGAATGTTAGAGTTTTCCTTTAACAGCCTGTGTTTTTCTTCTGCTCGGGCAAACTGATATATCCTGGCTTCTTCTAATAAGGCTGTATGTGGATTTCTTCAATGCTAAAGCTTCTTGACTACTACAGAAACTATTTCAATGGAGCTAAAGGAATACTAAAATGAATACGACAATATGACCTGCTCTGTTGTCTACTCTGGCGGAAGCGTAGGAATCTCGATATCCTGACCAGTGTTTTGAGCAAGAGTGTGCCATTGCAAAATATTAGAAGATATATATTATTGAAATGCTATAAAATTTAGCTACGGTAGTTTAAATTACTTACCACCATCGTTGCTTGCATCTGGACCATCATTAAGGTCGTCCTCTGCTACTCCTCCCTTGCCTCCACCCTTGACTGCTCCAGCTCCGTCTGGGTTTGCGCCAGCATCTCCTTCAAGGTAAAGAGCTCCAGCTGGGTCTGCGAGAGACGACCACTGGTGGTCCCAACGGACGAGGCCTGCGACGATGAAGTGCCTCTCAAAGGTCGCGCAAACCTCGATTCGACAACTCCATCAAAAATGGCAAACCTGTAAAAGAATGAAAACACTAAGTAGAAGAAGATAAATTGAATAAGAAATGGAACACATGAACAACTCGCCATCCATGGGCCTTCCCGCCTCCACTCGCGTACGCGGCTTGGGGGTCGATTGGCGCGCTTTCCCAATCGTAATCCGCATCGTGTATCTTCACGACCTCCTGCGCGTACTTTGCCTACAAAACAAAGAAATCATGTAAGCATGTCAATCATAGTATTAGTTATAATGAAATTGATGAATTTTGAAAACTTACCAATCGGTCGGTTGCGACCTGATTACACTGCCCTGGCTAAGAAGGGTCACTTCCCTTATGACCTTTCTTCCAAACCTGGGTTGGGGTCGGCTCCTGACCCATCTCTTGCTCCTGTATAGCCATATTAGTGAGATATAAATATATTAGGAACAGATTGGTAAACTGGAAAATTACTTACCATGCATTTAGCCAAATGCAAGTAGCCGTCGCCACCAAAGTTGTGTTTGCCCTCATACCCCACGCGACACTGTCTAGCCTTTGTGGACTTACCGACGAAAGCTTCACTAGCCCTTTGCTGACAAAGAGCTATGTACGCCTTGGTGTAATCCTGTAACCAAGAAATACTAACCTGCACATACTTCAATTTTCGTTAATGCAGTTAACATACATAGATATTGTAAATATCAAACAATATTAAAAACTTACCTCCGCGTACTGCTCCTCTGTCAAGTATACATCAAAGTCCTTCCTAAATGGACCCCGTTGCTGCTCCTACTCCTGCTCTCGGGAGTGCCGCTTGTAGTATGCATTGACGGCCTGAATCCGGGCGTTCGACAACGCCGCCGTCGTGAGCTTTCGAGTGTTGTAATGGAACACGCGTCTCACATATGCCCGGTTCCTCTACCTGGTACCTCGGCTTTAAGAAAAAATACATTTAAGTGATATGAATTAACAATTCAAACGAGTTGCAAAAATGAAATAGTGAAACTTACCATAAAATTGTGCCACACAGCTCCCTGAATCGTGTCATGGACCGGGTGAGAGACACGAGCGTAGTCATCCCACGAAAGGGTAGGGAAACCGTCAATGACACCAGGGTAGTCCAACTTCACGATAGCACCTAGGACAATGTTAACCTACCTGTGGTATTTCTCAGCCCCCGTGAACGAAAAATCGAACCAACATCTGCGAAATATATTAAATCATTAAGTAGAGTAAACCAACATCTAATATTTAATATACTATATACAGTTTTTACCTGTCTCTGACAGGACAGATCGTGGTCCGCTAAGAAGTAACCAAAGGAGGAGCCACCAAGTGGGTCCTCCTCGTCCGTCACCTCTGCTGCGACACCGCCGCGTCCTATGACCCTGAAGGCTTTGCGGAACCACCTGAGTTCAAAGGAATGCTAGCGGTAACCGGCTACAAAGGGAGGCTAGCGCTAGCCAGCTCCGAAGGGAGGCTATCGCTAGAGGGCTCCTGTAGCGGCCCTGCCTCTCACTCGGGCTCCTGTAGTGGCCCCCTAGCCTCTGACTCGGACTCAGAAGAATCTGAGTCAGACTGCACAAAAGAAAAAAATTAACAATAAATAATTATTAACAATTGCAATTTATAAAATAACTTTATTGTAAACTAAAATATACCATCGTCTGCTGAAAGCACACGTGAGCTGAGGGTGGAGCGTGCACCAGAAAGAGGGAATGTCGACTCGAAGGTAACGAGGTCCCTGAGCAAGAGTCTCGTGGCGGATCAAACCCTCTCACTGGCTTCCCCTTCCCCTTTTATAAAGAATAAATGATTAATATGCAAAGATAATATACAAAATTAATGTTAGGTTAGTGAATAAAATGTTACTTCATAAATTTCAAAATTCATCAAAAATACAGTCATGCACCATACTCCTTAAACTAGCCCATCGATCTTCTTCTTTTGAATATCGTTTTTGTTTGCGCAAATCAGCAGGTTCGACTAAGTCATCGATATATTCAGTTTCTGATTCTGATTCTGTTCCGCTTCCATGTCAGTCTCGATATCTTGAGCGTCTCCAACTAAGTAATCGAGTCCTACACCAGGCTCGATTGAGAAGGAGTCTGGCAACTCTTCCTCTTGGTAGACAACATTAGCCTCAACTTCCTCATGGTAATCATCATCTCCTAGAGCGTATAACCCCTCACAAGGATTCACCTTATGTACCACCCACCAAGCTTTGAATTTTTTGCATGGATAAGGTAGATAATAAACTTGCTCTACTTGGTGTGCAAGAACTAATGAATCGAACCCTTTCAACCATTCCTTGTGTTATACTTTGACCATGCCAAATTCGTTCACTCGAATTACACGAATGTAATCAAACCATCCGCAGTCAAAGAATACTGCTCGAATTGTCTTGTTTACGACAAAAGTGATTCAAGGATTTTTTTTAATAATCCTGTAGTACTGAGTTTCATGTTCTTGCGGATCGATTGCCCTCGTGACAACTCCAGTATTACATGTTACCGCAAGAGCACGAAGAGATTCAAATTGAGTTGTACGGAATCGAAAGTCGTTGACGTCATATCGACCATAGCTTCTAACATTAACCACTCTACATGATAGTTGTCGCAAATCTTCATGAACTTTGGCATCTTTTTACACTGTCCAAGATATGAACTTAATAGAAAATGTAAGCATTCTTAAGTTATAAGAAAATGTTGTTAATATTGATAAGTTAACGAGAAAACGTTACATGATCTCAAAACCAGAA
This sequence comes from Tuctoria greenei, assembly GCA_036927565.1. Classification (NCBI taxonomy): domain Eukaryota; kingdom Viridiplantae; phylum Streptophyta; class Magnoliopsida; order Poales; family Poaceae; genus Tuctoria; species Tuctoria greenei. The sequence goes on along the minus strand of JAYESD010000010.1, from coordinate 55,354,261 downwards.
AATAAAATTAGATCCCTCGTTTATTCCTTCCCGTCGAATTTGTTCTATTTGCTTGCTCGTGGGTTGATGTCTATGTCTCCAATTTTGCTTGTCGAACATACTACACAAAAAGAGAACCTTTTAGAATACATGTGTTGCAAAAGATGGTGAAAAGCATAAGTGTACGAGAAGCACTTACTTGAAATATTCATCCATTTCTTCCATATTAGCATATATGTAGAAGAAAGCAGCACACCTTTCTTTTTCGCTAGCGTCGTAGGAAGTGTAACTACCAACAATAGTGCCTCTTGTTGCAAAAATGGAGAGATCGCTACAAGGAGGTTGCTCATCCATATTGTACCACATTTTCGAAGTATTAACATTGTGTTTCTCTGCAAAGTAAACACTTGAGAAGTATCCTCTCAAGACTAAATGCTTTGGCGATGCAACCTTCAACCCTTGCCCTGTTACCAACCATTGGTTTCAGATATCTGAGTGATCTTTCAATATGATACATCCACCTATATTGCACGGGACCGCCCACTTTCGCTTCAAATAGAAGATGAATTAAGAGATGTTGCATTGGATTGAAAAAACGTGGAGGAATTTTTCTTCCATCTTACACAAAAGTACCAAAATCTCCTTCTCCAACTTAGTCAGCATCTTTGGCGTGATTTCTTTAGAATAGAGTTGCCTATAGAAGTAGCTAAGCTCGGCTAACACCTTCCACACCGCATCGTCAAAGTAGCCTCGAAACATAACAGGCAGAAGTCTTTCCATGATTATGTGATAATCATGACTCTTCAACCCAATGAGCTTTACCATTTTCACATTCATAGCTCGTCTCAGACTAGCTGCATAACCATCTGGGAATTTCAACCTTTGCAACTATTCGAGAACTTCTTTCTTTTCTTTAGGTCGAAGACAGAAAGGAACGCGTGGTTTACCACCATTTTCAGATAGCTCATGAGTTTGACGGTTACAAAGCTTAGCGAGATCGTTTGAGCCCTTAAATTGTCTTTTGTTTTGCCCATCATGTCCATGCATGTGCTCATGATACATTCGGCCATGTTACGTTCTTGATGCATGACATCAATGTTGTGCCTTAGAATCAACGACTTCACATACGGTAGCTCCCAAATTCCACATATGTGAGTCCAATTGTTTTTGTCTTCGTAACCTTCGAAATATCTAGGATGACCTTCCTCTGGCACCAATTTGTCCAACATATCAGATATTTCTGACACGTTAAGACGTTTCGGTGGTCCTTTAGTGACAATGGTGTTCTTTCTTAAGACATTCCTCTGTTGTCTAAACAAGTGATTCGGAGGCAGCCAATGTCTATGACAATCAAAGTAAGATATCTTTCCTCCATGGGTAAGTTGAAAGCAATCGGTATGCGAAGCACATATCAGACACGTCAACCGACCATGAGTGCTCCATCCAGAAAACATGTAGTATGCCGGAAAAATCATGGACGAACCACAAATAAGCAGCTCGGAGGTTTAATTTCTGCTTCTTGTAACAGTCGTACGCTTCGACTCCTGTCCACAACATTTTCAACTCTTCGATCAACGGTTCAACATCACGTTGAGACGTGACCTAGGATGATCCCGCCCAGGTACAATGAGGCTAAGAAACATGAACTCATTCTTTGTGCAAAAAGCCGGTGGAAGATTGTACGGAATGACAAAGACGGGCCAACAGGAGTATGGTGTGGTGTTTGTGCTAAACGGCGTGAACCCATCTCTCGCCAACCCGATGCGAACATTTCTCGCTTCACGACCGAATACTGGATCAAACCGATCCAACACCTTCCATGCCTCACCATCGGACGGGTGCATCATGACTCAATTGTTCTGATGCTCACCTTCTTTGTGCCATCTTATGTGTCTGGCCATTTTTTCTGAAAGGAACAACTGCTTCAACCTCGGTATCACGGGTAAGTAACGAAGATGCTTACGTGCGCTTTCTGACGTCACAGTATCACCATCGTTATTAACAACTTCGACAAACCTCCGTTGACCACATTTCAAACATTTGTTCTCATTGGCATGCTCTCTCCAGAAAAGCCTGCAGTTGTCTGGACACACATCAATCTTCTCGTACTCCATACCAAGACCAGAAAGAATTTTCATTGACTTATACATATATTTAGGCACTTTATTGGGATGTGGAAGGGCATCGTTGAACCAATTGATGAGCTTATTGTAACAATTATTAGAAAAGAAGAACTTAGACTTAATTGCCATAAGTCTAGTCAAAAAATTAAGGATTGTCATTTTAGTGTGTCCATGCAACGGTTCTTCTAAATCTTTGAGAAGTTTGAAGAACTCTTTAACCCCTGCTCTTTGAGGATCCTTTGTAAGCTCTATCAACCTCCGTGGCATCATCATTGTCCGCTTCCACTTCTTGTACAGCACGAGAAGCTGTCTCACCGTGGAAGTTCCACAACTCATAACATGACACGTAATCGTTTCAACACAATAGCATCATAAGTTCCACTTTGTCTAGCAACGTTCTGTTTCGGCATTTCGTACATGGGCACCGTGCCTTATCGCTATTTGAAAACGAAAAAGCTCGTTCCACAAAATCTTCTGTCTTGGCGTACCACTCATCTGAGTGACCACCAGTTCTTCTCTTCCAACCAGTATACATCCAACTACGGTCTTTGCCCATGTTCGACTCTTCAATTTAAGGTCGGACAAACTACCGTTAGTTTCTCATTAATTTATGCACGATAGAGGAAATAATGAGAGAGTCAGTAAACTGGGTCCGTCGGGGTCCGCTATATACACGCGCGGGTGATTTAGTCGCATACTTTAACTTCACACTAAATGGGCCACGACAGAAGCTAAGTTCCAGTCAGGGTTGGGCGGCGACTTCCTCGCGCCTCTCCTCCTTCTCCATGGCAATGGCACAACAGCCATCAGTGGTGAGAAAAACAAAGGGGATGCAGTCGTTCACACCCTCCCGTTTCACTTTCATCACTGAGCGACCTCATGGATTATTATAGTCTTCACCATGCATCTCCTTCCTTGTTCCTTGCCCCCGCCCTTTGGGAGGTTGGAGACTGGGACTGGGAGCGGAGAACGGTGGAGGTGGGCAGGATTAGGCCCAAGGCCCTTGGCTTCTTAACTTGGTCGCCACCTGTCGCGGTTGATCTAACTAGGACGCCCCCGCCGAGGACATCTAACCAGCCAATCCACATCTCATACTAACCAATCTCCGCCCCACACGACCCACCTCTCTTATCTTCCTCGAACAACGCTGCCCGCACCTCTCGCTCTCCTGGAGCCACCGGCCACCCCCGACGTTGCGGCAGCCGACAGCCGGCTGCCCCCGACACCACCCTCCTCATGGCGCCCGAGCTCGGTGCCCCAATCGCACCTCCCTCACACCGGCCACCCCCGGCGCCGCAGCACCCCGACGGCCGGCGGCCCCCGTCTTCGCCCTCCCCACGACAGACGAGCTCGACGCATAATGAAACCAAATAAGCATAATCTACACTAAACTCATTAAGAATAATCTAAACTAAGCAAATTAAGCAAATTAACCACTAAAATGTAATTAAATAAACATAATTTACACTAAGCAAATTAAGTATAATTAAGCAAATTAACAACTTAAGCATAATTAAATAAACATAATCTACACTAAGCAAATTAAGCATAATTAAGCAAATTAACTTCTTAAGCATAATTAAATAAACATAATCTACACTAAGCAAATTAACTTCTTAAGCATAATTAAATAAACAATTAAGCAATTTAAGCATAATTTAAACAACTAAATTTAATTTAAAATTTGAATTGAAATTTCAATTTGAAATTCAAATTTCAATTTCAATTTGGGAGGGGGAGGGGGAAAGTGGGGGCTCTGCAGGGAGGGTGAGGGTGGGGGGAGGGGGGCGCTCGGGGAGGGGGTGGCGTGAAAGGGCTCGGGGGGGGGGGGGGGGGGGGCTCGATCGCATAGGGGGAGTGGGGGGAGCTCGGGGGGGGGGGGGCAGGTGGAGATGAGTCCATACCTGCCGAGGAGGCGGCGGCGCTGCCAAGGCGGCACGGTGGGGCGCGACGGCGGCGTCGGGGGCGGCCGGGGCGGCGTCGAGTGCGGCGGCATTGTCGGGCGGCGGCTGTGGCGGCGTCGGGCGCGGCTGCGGAAAAGACAAATGAAGTGGTGGGGAAGAGGAAAAGGAAGAGGTGCACAGGTATAGGTTAAATTCATCTATTTATGTCAGCTAGGTTTACTTACGTCGGTCACTCGTATGGCCGATGTAAGTTAATAGTAACTTCCGACGAACCACTTATTTACGTCGGCTGCGGGTCTCGGCTGACGTTATTTTGTGTTTTTTGCTATCGGCTGCCGACGTAAGTTAGGTAACTTACATCGGTTAAAATCATTCGACGTAAATTAACTTAATTACATCGGCTGGCCGACGAATGTTAATCTGGGCGACGTAAGTGTTAGGGTTTCCTGTAATGTGCCACAAGAAAGTCTTAATCTTGGGAGAATCTTACTATTCCAAATTTTTTTTATAACTGTTGCCATTAGAATCATAAACTTGTCTACTATACATAGACTTGACAGTGAAACAACCAGATTTGGATGAAGCCCATCTTACCTTATCGACTTCATCCCTTATCACCTGCAAGTTAAGCTTCTCTGACAATTCATACCATAGATCATGCTTTGATATTCATGCGACTAAACTTATCTTCTCCCCATCCTTCTTGGAAGCCTGACTCCATTCGGAAGGTGGCCGCGCGGCCAGGCGCGGATCCCGGTGCAGCGGCGGCCCGACATTGATCGTAAGTATTTTTTTATTTTGTTGCTATGTCCATCCCAAAATACTTATCATCCTCTAACTAAAGAGTGACATATATTTTGAAATAGAGAGAGTATTTGATAATTCATTATTTTTTGAATTATGTCAATTGTAAGATAATCAAATAATTTTTTGATTGATTAACCTATAAAATTAAGGGTTAATGATTAATTAAAATATTAGTAGTTAATGAGAGTAATTAACTACTAACGATCCTGTGCTTTCATGCACCTGACAGACCCTTTCATCTCTGGAGAAAATTTTATGCACCTGGCAGACCCTTTCATCTCTGGAAAAGTTTCACTTTGAAACTAAGACTACCAATTGTCATGTATGTCATATTGATTTCGAAGCACCGTGGTTTAGAAGGATTTGCTCCCATTTGCTACAGATGTAACAGAAGTAATCGCTCTCATATTCGCATGTGCAAGACGAGGCTGGTCTGGGTGTGCTCCAAACGTTCCCCAATGCTTCGACTGGATGCTGGTCCAGTGGTCCTGTACAGTATATTTAGTTTTAAATTTCGAAATTAAGCTATATTTGGATTTTGATTTTTTTTTGTGTATGACGAAATGCCTGCAGTTTGTATCCTTGCCATCATATGCTCAATATGGCACCTGCGGGCTGCGGCCACTCTGCCGTAAACGTGAGCTTATTCTAGGAGGAACAGTACAAGCAGTTGCTAATATAACTGAACGGTCGATGCGTACATGTCACGAGTTTTCAAGCCGACGAGACGAAGCACGTACCGTTCGACGGAATCATCCAACTGGGGAAATGCAAGAAACTGAATTCACATCAGCATGCAGAGCACGCAAATGCAGGCATCTATTGCAGTCGACGCAAGATACGGACTTATCAGTCCTTGCATTTACTCGCGGCCGTTCCGTTCCGTGGACTAAAGAAAAGTCGATGCACGACCACGTCCTTGGATCTCGTGGCCTCCGATGGTCTGTGGTTAGTCAAGGACGGCGACCGTGGCGGCCGCCAAAAGTGAAAACTTAGGCAGGAGAGCTGCCATTCTTTCATCAAGATAGAAGAATTACATCCTAAGTGATACAATGCTTAAGTAATCAAAGAGAAAAAGACACAACTGGAAGTGCCCAAAAAACAGCTAATGGGCAAAGCAAAGCAACAGGGCTCCTAAAAGAGGAGTCTTAGACCGAACGCACTGGGCGACGGTAAAGCGACCTGTATGCCATTTTTAGAGGTCGGACTGATAATAGGAATAAGATGAAATAGAGAAAAGTGAAAAAAGATAGTTGTATGATATAATATAAAATAGAGGCTAGTTGATATAGAGATGAGATATAGAGGTGAAATGAGTGCGGAGAACGAAACGAAACCGTAAAGAACTCTAAAAGAAGGGAATATTCTGTTTAGAGGTGGATTTTAGAGTTAGATGAGTGCGAACGGTCTTAATCGCAACCACTGTTGAAAGTCAAATTCAGAAGCTTAGGGCATGTTTTGCATGTGAAAGCATCTAGGTCCCCATGAGGTATGGTTTCGGTGATTAATGACAACCGTTGGATTTTACTAATGAATTTGTGGATGCAAGATCTCCCATATCACTCATTACAATGAAATCTATATGAATATGAATATCATCTACTGATCACTGGATACAATTGGAGACCCCTAAACAATCATTTTATGAGATCAATCAATGTTATGAAGATTAGAAGTAAAAGCTCATATGTCAAAATTATTCAACCATAATTGACAGCACTCAATGCTTAATAATCATCAGAAGAATATTTCCATCCAATGTCTAAGAGGTCAATCACAAAAGAATCACTCGAAGTAAACAAAATCAACTCACCGGATCCACCGATGTTTCCAGAAAACAACACATCGGTCGAGTTGCTTCAGCAGAATAAGAAGACCTCAGAACTAAGTACTCACCAGATCATCCGATGATAAAAGACATGTTACATCGGTCCATCAGTACAGTAAGCAATATCCCTGGACCAAGTGTAACACCGGATCATCCGATGTACAACTATAAACACATCGGTCAATCACTCCAGTAAGCATCAAGTCTGAACCAATTCTGGAGGAAGTGCCACCGGATCATCTGATGAGAAGACAAGTGTAACATCGGTCTAACAACGGTCATATCTAACACAGTGACATCAGCTAATTTGGATTCGACCGATGACAACTGAAGGGGGGGACATCGGATCATCCGGTGTTCGCAGAACAGTGATGTCAGCCTACTTTTCTAACGGCTATTTCGTGGAGGCTGGCTATTTATACCCCTTCAACCAGTCTATTTGACAAGACTTGACTACCAGACCTACTCTACACATTCTCAAGCATTCAAGACATTGAGTTACCACTTCTACATCATCTACACCACTTACACACCAAGATATAGGATAGAACTAGCTAGAGATAGTGCTTGTGTGCTTCCATTCTTGGTGATTGGAATCTCTAGTGTAGTGAGAGCTATAAGGGAGTGTCCCTTGGTGATTGTAAATGAGAGAGACTTCCGGAGCTTGCCAAGACGGTTGTGGAAGCCCGGAGGATCCAAGTTGTACAAGGCTTGAGCTCCACCTTGCCGAGGTTGGCAAATGGAGAAGAATAGTGAAGATCCCTAGTCTCGGTGACTTGAGTGTGGCTATACCCTTCGATGGGTGCCACAACGTGGATGTAGGAAGATCTTGACGATCTTGCCGAACCACGGGATAAATCTTCGTGTCTCCTCGGGAGTTTGCGTTCTCTTACTCTCACTTTACACTTATGCATTTCATATACTGCAAAGTTACTACTCACTTGAATGCATAGGCTGTTTGCGTAGGGAATTGGGCTTTTAGTAATTAAGTGGTATTGCTTTAATTTTTGAAAAGAAGCCCAATTCACCCTCCCTCTTAGGCATTCGATCCTTACAATTGGTATCAGAGCAAGGTTGATCATTGGATCATTCTAGCTTAACCGCTAGAGAGCTAAAATGGTCAAGATTGGGGGTTCGGTTCCTATATTCGAGGGCAAGAACTTTGCCTATTGGAAAGCACGCATGCGCGCTTATCTAGAGGATATTGCTCCCGAAGTATGGGAAGCGACCCACGCGGGGTTTGGTGAGCACAATTATGTTGGTGATCAAATCAAGTGGGATGCTAAAGCTAGGAATGCAATTTATGAATGCATTAGTCAAAATGTGTTTGCTAGGATTGCTAGCAAAGAAAAGGCTTGTGAAATTTGGGCTTGCTTGATAGAAATTGATGAGGGTTCTTCTCGTGTCAAAGAACTAAAATATCATATGCTTAAAGATAAATATGATGAGTTTAAAATGCTACCTCATGAAAATGTCAATGAAATGTTCTCTCGCTTGAATGTGCTTATTGAAGAAATTAATGCTCTTGACATTGCTTCTCTTGGCAAAGGACTCATCAACCGCAAGATTCTTATGCTTCTTCCCAAGCCAAAGTACAACATCATAAACTCCATGCTTCAAAAAGAATCTCTTGACCACATTGAAGTTTCGGAACTTATTGGAGAGATTCACGCTCATGAGATGAGTGTACTTGGGATGATGGAGTAATCATCTTCAAAGACAATTGCTCTAAAGGCCTCCACCAAGAAAACAAGTCTCAAGAAAAAGAAGGTGGTTGAGCCTAGCTCAAGTGAAGAAGAGCAAGCATCAAGTGAAGATGACGATGATGAGCTTGCATTGATGATGAGAAAGTTCTCTCGCTTGAACTCCAAGGTTGCCAAGAAGGGATACACCTTTGATCCCAAGAAGAAAGCGTTCCTACCAAGGAGAGATGACCACAAGACTTGCTATAATTGTGGTGATCAAGACCACATCTCCTATGATTGTCCAAAACCGGACAAAAGAAGAGATAACCACAAGAGCAAGCATCGCAAGGTTGAAGATAGTGAATATGATGAAGAAGAGGTTAAACCCAAACCAAGATCCTTTGTGAAGAAGAAACATGACAAGAGCAAGAAGGCAAAACTCTTCCCAAAGAAGAGAAATGGTCCACAAAAGGTGTTTATGTTTGAGGCAAATGAATGGATCACCGATGAAGAATCAAGTGATGAGGAGAGTGAAGCGGAAGAAAAAAGTTTGGCCAGCCTTGCCATTGCCAACAATGATGACTCATCTCCTCATCCACCACCCATGTGCCTCATGGCTAAAGGTAACACCAAGGTGAACTACAAAGCCGGAGGAAAGCATTGGGTACTCGATAGCGGGAGCACTCAACATATGACCGACAATGATGGTATGTTCACCACCATAGAAAATCTCGGCAATCATGAACAAGTCACCTTTGATGATAACTCTAAGGGCAAGGTAATTGGGTTAGGTAAGATTGTTATTTCAAATGACTTATCTTTTTCTAATGTATTGTACGTTAAGTCACTTAGTTTTAATTTACTTTCTATTGCACAATTATGTGATCTTGGACTAACGTGCAGCTTTAGCAAAAATGATGTTGTTGTGAGTAGTGAAACAAGCCAAGAACTAATCTTCAAAGGATTTCGGCATGGACATCTCTACCTAGTAGACTTCTCCAACAAGGATGCTAGCTTGACCACTTGTCTTTTCACTAAGAAATGTTTGGGTTGGCTATGGCATCGACGCATAGCGCACATAGGGATGAGCAAGCTCAAGAAGTCATTCAAGCTATGGATGGTGACCGGTGTGAAGGATGTCACATTTGAGAAGAACAAGCTTTGTAGCGCTTGTCAAGGCGGGAAGCAAGTTGCTTCACACCACCCAATGAAGACAATGGTGTAAACCTCCAAGCCACTTGAGCTACTTCACATGGACCTCTTCGGACCGTCCACATATCAAAGTCTTGGCGGTAACCTCTATTGTCTTGTTATAGTTGATGACTACTCTCGCTATGCTTGGACTTTGTTTCTAGGTGACAAGAGTGAAACTCCGGAAGTGTTCAAGACCTTCGCCAACCGTGCTCAAAGGGAATTTCAACTTCCCATCATCAAGGTCTGAAGTGACAACGGCACCGAATTCAAGAACTACAACATTGGGGAGTGGTGTGACCGTGAATGCGTGAAGCATGAGTTTTCGGCTACATACACTCCTCAACAAAATGGTGTTGTTGAAAGAAAGAACAAGACTCTCATCACTCTTGCGCGAGCAATGCTTGATGACTATGGCACGTCTGAGAAGTTTTGGGCCGAAGCAATCAACACGGCGTGCCATGCCGCAAATAGGGTCTACCTTCATCGACTACTTCAAAAGACCCCATACGAACTTCTCATTGGGAGAAAGCCCAACATCTCCTATTTCCGAGTCTTCGGGTGCAAGTGCTACATCTACCGCAAGAAAAGGCTCGGTAACTTTGAAAGAAGATGTGATGTTGGTATATTTCTTGGTTATGCATCAAACTCAAAAGCATATCGAGTATTCAACCAAACCTACGGTTTAGTTGAGGAAAGTTGTGATGCTGAGTTTGATGAAACTAATGACTCCCAAGAGGAGAGTTTTGGTCATGATGAAATAGATGATGAGCCTCTACGAGAAGCTATGAAGAACATGACCATTGGAGACATTAAGCCTAAAGTTGAGGAGAGCCATGATCAAGGGGGAGCTTCAAGTTCCAACATCAACACATCTATGGCGCCTCAAGTTGATGTAGAAGAGAAGGATGAGCCATTGCTGACTCAAGATTCACAAGCCACACAACATCAAGAAGAAGAAGAAGAAGTCCATGATCAAGTCCAACCACAAGAAGAGCAACACGCATCACCATCGCCAAGTGCTTCACAACCACTTATGAGGCATGGACGCATCTCCAAGGCGCATCCGATGGACCAAATTATCGGAAGTCCGTCAAGGGGAGTAAGTACACGCTCTCGCTATTTCGCTTTGTTTTGTGAGCACTACTCGTTTGTTTCATGTGTAGAACCCACTCACATTGAGGAAGCACTCCAAGATCCAAATTGGGTGATGGCCATGCAAGAAGAACTTAACAACTTCATCCACAATGAAGTTTGGGTGTTGGAGGAGCAACCCAAGGACAAGAACGTCATCGGAACAAAGTGGGTGTACCGCAACAAACAAGACGAGAACGGTGTGGTGGTCCGCAACAAGGCAAGACTTGTGGCCAAGGGGTTCTCGCAAGTCTAAGGACTAGACTTTGGGGAGACATTTGCTCCCTTCGCCCAGTTAGAAGCCATCCGTATACTCCTTGCTTTTGCATCACATCATAACATAAAGCTTTATAAAATGGATGTGAAAAGTGCCTTTCTTAATGGTTATATTAACGAGCTAGTCTATGTTCAACAACCTCCCGGGTTTGAAGATCCGAGGAATCCTAATCATGTGTTTAGGTTGCACAAGGCGCTCTACGAGCTCAAGCAAGCACCTAGGGCGTGGTATGAATGACTACGGGATTTCTTGATCATGCAAGGATTCAAGATCGGGAGGGTGGACACTACACTCTTCACCAAAGACGTCAACGGAGAATTATTTATTTGTCAAATTTATGTTGATGACATTATTTTTGGTTCAACTAACGAAGCTCTTAGCCATGAGTTTGGCAAAATGATGTCTAGGATATTCGAGATGTCGATGATTGGAGAGCTCAACTTCTTCCTTGCATTTCAAATCAAGCAACTTCAAGAGGGGGCCTTCTTCTATCAAGAAAAGTATACCAAGGACCTCTTGAAGAAATTTGAGATGGGAGATTGTAGCTCAAGAAGCACTCCAATGGCAACAAATTGTCATCTCGACGCGGATAAAGACGGTAAACCTATTGATCAATCTAACTACCTTTCTATGATTTGTTCATTGCTTTATCTTACCGCTTCTAGGCCCGATATCATGTTTAGTGTATGCTTGTGTGCTCGCTTTCAAGCAGCACCTAAAGAGTCGCATCAGAAGGCGGTCTTTAGGATACTTCGGTATATTAAGCATACCCCTAGTGTGAGCTTGTGGTACCCTAAAGGTGCGAAATTCCATCTCTTGGGTTACCCGGATTCGGACTTTGCCGGATGTCGTGTGGATCGCAAGAGTACCTACAGTGGGTGCCACTTGCTTGGGCATTCCCTAGTATCTTGGTCTAGCAAAAAGCAAAATTCTGTCGCTTTGTCCACGGCTAAAGCGGAATATATTGCGGCCGGTGCATGTTGTGCCCAAATTCTTTATATGAAGCAAACCCTTTTGGACTTTGGTATTAAACTTGGTTGTGTGCCTCTCCTTTGTGACAATGAAAGTGCGGTTAAGATAGCTAAAAACCCCGTTCAACACTCCCGCACTAAGCACATTGATATTCGCCATCATTTCTTAAGGGACCATGAAGCTAAGGGAGACATCTCATTGCGAGGTGTTAGGTCCGAAGAACAATTGTCGGATATCTTCACTAAACCACTTGATGAGAAAACTTTTTCTAGGTTGAGGAGTGAATTAAATGTGCTAGACGCATCGAACGTCATGTAATTTGCCATAATCATGTAAGAATGCATCTCATATAGGTCTTGTCTAACTTTCAAAGGATAGGGGTGAGCAAGGGTTAGCTTGGGATGGAGGTTCTTTTGGGTTTCCCCGAGGCTTGGAGAGTGGCTCTCCCTGAAGAAGCCTTTGAAAGGTTCAAATTTGGCAAGATAGATTTACTTTATGTCTTGCATGATGCCTGCCATATAGACTTGCACTCATATTTAAATTTCTTCCATTATAAATTGTTTGGCATTGCATACGGTAGATTGTCACAAAGGGGAACCCATCTCATGAGAAAGAGACTTGTTTGAAATGCAATATCCCAACTCATATGATGTGGAAAGAACAAAATGTTAGGTGCGTTAATGCCTAAAGGAACATGCTTTAAAGAGACAGAAGTCTTCATCCTCTAGCTCACAAAGCGTGGGCCCTACATTTTATTTGGATAATTTCCTCCCTATTATCTTCGGTGTTCTATTTGCCTTAAGGCTTAGCCAAGTTATTGGCAATAAGTATTTTTGAGGGGTAAGGGGTTGCCCAAAAGGTCCTAAGACATGTGTTTCTCCGTGATTGTTTGTTTGAGTCAAAGGACATATATGGGTTGTTGTTGTTTTGTAGTCATCGGATTATCCGATGCTTAGGCCAGACCATCATCGAATCAGTTTGTGTTCAAATGCCAAGAGTCAGTTCAGTCAGTAAGACAAATCAACCGACGAGTTCATTCTGAGAAACATCGGTCCATCCGATGTTCACATTTCAGGAACTGTGCTAAATTCCACCGATGCAAATCCTTTCAACGTCGGACCATCCAGTGTCCACGGTACCTTTTGGAATACCCTTACTGTGCCATTCGACCGATGCTCGTATCATTTGATGTCGTTTCATCCGGTGTTAAATTTTAAGCTAGGGTTTGGGCCCCACCTTTTAAGCGCGCCTCTTCCCCTTCTTTTCTCTCTCCCCGACCCTGACGCCGTTGCTCCGCGCCTGCCATACTTCACGCTGCCGCTCGCTCCCCCTGCCGCCTCCGCCGCCCTCCGGCTGCTGCCACCCTCCAGCCGCCGCCGCCCTCCAGCCGCCGCTGCACCGCCGCAGCAGCGCCGCCGCCGCCGCTGCCCTCCAGCGCCGCCACCCCCTGGCCGCCGCCTCTGTCCAGACGCCCTAGCGCTGCCGCCACCACTCTCCAAGCAGCGCCGCCGCATCTCTTCTGCCATCCACACCACACCACTGCCGCATCTCTGCTGCCGTGGTGCTTCCCCTCTACGGCCGCCGTCGTTTCGCCGCTAGGTTTCTCGGCCGCGACAACCTTTGCGTCGCCGTTCCGTGCGCTCGACATCGTCGTTCCACGACCTCATCCTCGCTGTCGTCACTTGTCTCATCACAATGGGTCGTGACAAGAAGGGAAAGGGCAAGGCCATTGCAGAGCCGGCCTCAAAGAAGCAAAAGCTATCGAAGGAAGAGAAGAAGGCACTAAGGTCCGCTCGTGCCGCCGAGGAGCGAGAGCATGGCCGAGGAGGATCGTTGAGGATCCGCGAGGCCCGTTAGAGGCAGCCTCCCGTGCCAGAGGAGTCCGAGGAAGAGGAGGAGCCCGAAGTGTCGCTTGTTCGCCGACGCTCAGCCAAGACCCGCGGGGGTCACCCAGCTGCAGTACCACGACTGAGACCGTCAACTGCTGATCTTCGAGAGGACAGGGCGGCCTAGAGAGCTGTCTATGAGATGGACACCAACGTCCGTGTCGCTGAGGGTGTCCGCCTGACCGATTACCGGAAGTTGAAGGCCAAGCAGCTCAGAAAACTCAGATGGAGCATCTTGCTTGAGGAGTGGTTCCCGCAGCCCAGAGAGGCACTTGTGGATAGACGCTTTTGGACCTTGACACAGGCGTCGCTGTATGAGACTTACAGACGTCGGGGCCATAAGCTCTTCCTGAATAATTTCCTGGATTGGGATCAGCTTGCACTAGCAGCCGAGATGGAGATACGCCCTTACTTTGAGAGGTATAGAGGGCTTGTGGAGCTGATGTCCTACCAGAGGAGTGCCTACGTGGAGGATTGGGTCCGAGTATTCTATGCCACACTCTACGTCTCTGAGGGCCGCAGATCCATAGATTTCATGTTCATGGGCCAGCATCATCACTTGACCAGGCAGACTTTGGGACAGCTGCTAGGAGTGGATCTCCATGACACTTGCCTGCACGAGAGAGTGTATGGACAGGCTGACCCACCGAGGAGGCCGCTCACTGGAGGAGTGGCACCACCACTTGAGGAGATATGTTCACTGTTTGCTCAGCCTTTCTCTCAAGACCAGCCGAGGGTACCGGAACTAGTCACTCCTGCTGCGCGCGTTGTGCACCTTGCCTTGCACCGCACACTACTGCCGAGGTCCAGATACCTTGAGGGGTTTACTAGCTTGCAGCAGACTCTCCTGTTCTACATCATGAACGGGATGGAGTTCGACATTGTGGACATCCTCATATGTGAGATGGAAGACATAATCACTGATGGAGTTGGGATGATGAGACAGCTTGTATTTGGTCACTGGATCAGCTACTTGTTCTACATGGTTGCTCCTGAGGGGTCCGCCGTGCGTGACAGTCTCACCGACGAGAATGTCACACGGTTCAGCCACTACCGTGCTCCAGCTCCTAGAGACCGCCGCCTTGGCCATCCAGATCCATGCTCGTCTATCCGAAGAAGACTGGTCAGACCTGAAGAAGGAAGACGAGAGACTAGCACAGTCAGAGGCTCAGGGTGAGGACCTTCAGCATATTTGGTCCGAGAGTGACACGGATGACAACGTTGAGGAGTACTTCCCACCTCCTCCCTCACCCAGGCAGCACGACGCGGAGGCTGGAATCTCGACTGTGCCACCTCCTACTCCACCTCTGGTGTGAGAGGCACAAGTCTCTCAGCCATCTGAGCTTACCTCCCTACTTCATCAGATGGTTGAGCAGCAGCGCCTGGACCGGCTTGTAGCTGAGCAGGCTCGAGCTGAGCAGGCTGCACGTCTCTTAGAGCTCTAGCAGCAGCAGGAGATGCAGTAATAGATCACCCGCGAGAGGCGAGAGGACACTGACAGGCTGACTAGGCTGATTGATCAGATGCACTAGCGCTCTCTTGACCAGCAGCAGCAGATGCAACAGGCGATGATGGGCATCCTGGGGTTGATCACCAACCTCTACACACAGACCGGGATTGCCCTGCCGTCGCAGCTTTCAGGTTTTGCTCCAGTCCTGCCTGTCCTGGCTCCAGCTTCAGCGCTAGTGCCGACCACGTCGATCCCGACAATCAGCATGTCCCCACTGCTTGCTCCAGGTGCCCCTATCCACTCTCCTCTGCCTGCTACGACGCTTTTCCAGCAGACGCTGGCGTCCGTTGTCAGTGCCCCGTTGTCAGCAGCTCCGACTCAGCAGGCACCGACAGCGGCTCCTACAACTCTCGCCACCTCTACTCCAGCCTCAGCTGCAGCAGCAGGCAGCAGCTCCAACAACAGCACCCCCGACGGTGACCAGTTCGTCATCGCTCCGAGCACTCAGGATTCTTAGGCACTCAACTTCCTTTTTGGTGCCTTGATGCCAAAGGGGGAGAAGAGTTAGAGAGGTGTTAGGGGGAGGGATAGCTTAGTCCCAGGGGGCGTCCTCGCTGCAGGGGGAGTTTATCTTCTTGGGAGTTCTTTTGTCTTTGAAGATTTGCTACTCCTTTGCTATTAATTGAGTGTTCTTGTGACTCTTAATTCTCTCATATGTTATTGATCGTTAAGCTTTCAAGTTATTAATCACTTTTGAGTCTTCATGTTTAATGTGCCATATCTTGTACTCATTGCATATCTTCTTGAGTATCGCATTGCCAAATTCATTACTATTATGCTTCACTTGTTGTGTTGTCATCAATCACCAAAAAGGGCGAGATTGAAAGCATCTAGGCCCCCATGAGGTATGGTTTCGGTGATTAATGACAACCGTTGGATTTTACTAATGAATTTGTGGATGCAAGGTCTCCCATATCACTCATTACAATGAAATCTATATGAATATGAATATCATCTACTGATCACTGGATACAATTGGAGACCCCTAAACAATCATTTTACGAGATCAATCAATGTTATGAAGATTAGAAGTAAAAGCTCATATGTCAAAATTATTGAACCATAATTGATAGCACTCAATTCTTAATAATCATTAGAAGAATATTTCCATCCAATGTCTAAGAGGTCAATAACAAAAGAATCACTCGAAGCAAACAAAATCAACTCACCGGATCCACCGTGTTTCCAGAAAACAACACATCAGTCGAGTTGCTTCAGCGGAAGAAGAAGACCTCAAAACTAAGTACTCACCGAATCATCCGATGATAAAAGACATGTTACATCGGTCCATCAGTACAGTTTGCAATACCCCTAGACCAAGTGTAACACCGGATTATCCGATGTACAACTATAAACACATCGGTCAATCACTCCAGTAAGCATCAAGTCTGAACCAATTCTGGAGGAAGTGCCACCGGATAATCTGATGAGAAGACAAGTGTAACATCGGTCTAACAACGGTCATATCTGACACAGTGACATCAGCTAATTTGGATTCGACCAATGACAAATGAAGGGGGGACATCGGATCATCCGGTGTTCGCAGAACAGTGACGTCAGCCTACTTTTCTAACGGCTATTTCGTGGAGGCTGGCTATTTATACCCCTTCAACCAGTCTATTTGACAAGACTTGACTACCAGACCTACTCTACACATTCTCAAGCATTCACACATTGAGCTACCACTTCTACATCATCTACATCACTTACACACCAAGAGATAGGATAGAACTAGCTAGAGATAGTGCTTGTGTGCTTCCATTCTTGGTGATTGGAATCTCTAGTGTAGTGAGAGCTGTAAGGGAGTGCCACCATCACCCTCTCGATGCCCGAGCCCGGGCTCCGCCGTCGCCCTCCCGTCGCACGAGCCAGGGCACCGCCGCCATCGCCCTCCCGACGCACGAGCAGGCGCGCCACCATCACTATCCCGACGAGCGAGCCAGGCCACCGCCATCGTCCTCTTGAGGCGCGGGCCAGGGTGTGCCGTCGTGCCTCTCCCCCCTCACGTGTGAGCTAGGGTGCGCTATCGTCGCCCTCCCCCATAGATCTCATCGATCTTAGACTATGTTTGATGCATTTTGTCACAATTGATGCAGGTTTAGTCACAATTGAATGTTTTTTTGTCACAATTGATCTGTGGTCTTTCCCCATTTCCCATGATTGATGCGTCTTTAGTTAAAGTTGAATGTCACAATGCTGTGATTGATGTTCATTTCTGTACAGGACATGGATAAATTTTATTGATTTATCTTTGTTCTTAAGATGATGTGTATTTTTTAGAACTTGCTGGTGTATTTTTGGTGTTTCAATGGATCAATTATTTATTACACTAATTTTTAATAATGTTCTGCATGTCTCCTAAGAGGAACATGACAATTTCAGAACTCAAACATCAAACACGGTGATTTTATAGAACTCATTTATTCAAAAATAAAATAAAAATACAATCAAATTTCAGCTGTACTACTTCAAAAAACAGTTTGATGGGCTATTGCATTTCGGTCCAGAATAAATTAACAGGTCCAATAACGGTTTAGGTAAAATTGACAAAGCATCATAAAACTTCTCTTTTTTGGACCAATGAACACTTTGTCATCCAAACACATTGAGTAATAGCTCTATGTTCACAGAAGAGTTGCTCTTCCGCAGCATTTTGGAGCAGAGTTGCTCTACTGCAGAGTAGAGCCATGCCAAACACGCCCTTAATGTCTTCCCACACTACAGGAAATCAAGCAACTAATGAGGGTAAAACCGTCGTAAATAAGCATATAACGACGTAAATAAGCTATTTACGACGGTTCCCAGCTGTCGTTAAAAAACCTCGTAAATAAATTTATTTATGACGGTATTTACGAGGGCTGCTTCGAGCCCTCGTAAATAAGTTCCCCCTGCCACGTGGCAGGGCGGGAAACTTATTTACGATGGTTTCGATCGACCGTCGTAAATATGGTTGAGTTATCTACGACGGTTTCGGTTGATCGTTGTAAATACTTTATGTTTATTTACGACGGTCGTGTTCCAGAAACCGTTGTAAATAAGTTTTGCAATTTAAAAAAAAAACAGAAAGCTTTGTCCTGGCTTCGAGGGCAGCCCTGGCTCGATGGCCAGCTTACACAGGCATTCAAATATATCACGAGCACTCAAATACGCTCACAGTGAACAGAAGTATATCACAAGTCGATAACAAGCATTCACATGCACCAAACTACACACTACCCCGTCCGCTAGTTCCGGAACCCGGGAACTCGTTATGGAGCTGTCCTTGCGCTTCCAGTACGTTCGGTGATAGAGTTCGAGCCTCTGTCCCTGATCCCTATCATGAACAAGTATAGTTAGCTCATATATTTGTTGAATTAAGCAAGTTGAACTAGTTTTGACATATTTGAGCAAGCTTAGATAGAATTTGAGCAAGTTTAGCTAGAATTGAGAAACTTTAGCTAATTTTAGTTGGATTTGAACAAGTTTAACTATGTTTAGTTAGATTTCAACAAGTTTCGCTCAACATGAGCAAGTTTAACTAAGGTTACGTAGAATTGAGGGCAGTTAACTATGTTTAGCTATAATTGAACTAATTAAGGTTGGTTAATTTGTACCTGAGCTCCTGTAGTAGCCTGCTATGGCTGCTCTTGCTCAACCACCAATCGCTCCCACCGTGGAAGGACAGCCTGCTGTCCAGCCGTTATAGCCTGTGAACACGAAGCATTAGCAAATATTTCTTTCATAACTTTTAAAAACGAAGTTGAATGACCATCACTTACCGCCATTGCTTTATGGAACTTGTGACATTCTGGCTCAAGGCTTAATAGGACTGATAGAATACTCATACCACTACGGTATACCTTCTATTTCGGAAGCCCACCTTCAAAGAACTCAAAAGTTAAGCGTGCTTGGCCTGGAGCAATTTACAGATGGGTGACCGAATGGGGAGTATTTCTGGGTGCACACGAGTGAGGACAAAATGCGCCAAAAAGACTAGTGTTGGTATGTGGGGCTAGTCCATTATCCTAGAGAGCTACCAGACATAACAACTGACAAGCCCGTAGTGGTTGCAGCGTTACAAAATAGTATCAGAGCCGACCCACACGGTTTCATCGTATCATATGGGTCAGTGACATGGGTACGTACACATGACACGTGTGTCCTCTAGGAAGGACATGGTATGGTACGTATGCCAGTACTGAATGATGAAAGTGGCTAAGAGGGGACATTCCTGGCTTGGGAGTTGATCAACGAGGATGTCAGTCTTCTAAGGGGGGTGGATTGTGACATTCTAGCTCAAGGCTTAATAGGAATGTTAGAATACTTATACCACCAATGTATACCTTCTTCTTCGGAAGCCCACCTGCAATGAACTCCAAAGTTAAGTGTGCTTGGCCCGGAGCAATTTACGGATGGGTGACCGACCGGGAATTCTTCCCGGGTGCGCACTACTGAGGACAAAATGGGAAGAAAAGACTAGTGTTGGTCTGTAGGGCTAGTCTGTGATCCTAGAGAGCTGTTGTGAGACCTATGTGTGCTGAATACATTGGATTTGACAATAAAAGTTTTGAATGCTGGCATAACATCTTTTTAGCAAGGTCCGACTCTAGTTTCGAGCTTCTGCAAGGTCCGACAATAGGTCCGACTTTCTTTGTCTAGGTCCGACATGCTTTTGGGTAGCTGCGGTGAGCTTTTTCTTTAGCTCCGACATGTCTTTGATAGCTCTGGCATGTCTTTGTTAAGCTCCGATATGTTCTGCTAGGTCCAACTTATGTTGGTTAGCTTCGACATGTTTTTCTAGATCCGACTTTTGGGGTGACTAGTTACGACTAGTTTTGGTTAGCTCCGGCGCTAGGTCCGACTAGCTTTGGTAAGCTCCAGCGCTAAGTTGTAATAGCTTTGGTAAGCTCCGGCTCAAGCTCCGGTTAACCTTGGTAAGGTCTGGTGCTTGATCGCAATGTTCCGACTTTTAATGTGAAATGTTTCGAACTTGCTTTACATTGTTGGAAAGTTTGCTTAGTATTCTTTTACTAAGTTTTTGGTGCATTTTGGTTGATATGGCTGATATCGTTTTGCTATGCTTTGCAGCATGCTTATGTGAGGTGCTCATGTAAGGTGTTGTGTTTGGAACTGACTTGAGTCAAGTCGCGGACTTGGGCTCGTACGGATTGGTTTTTTGTTCATGTGCAGGTGTTGCTTGAGTTCAAGTCATGGCTGGTGACAGGATCCTATGGACTAGTCTCAGGGAGGAGATGAGGTTCCAACAACCAAATTCAGGAGGAATTGTGGTTGAGCGGGTTAGGAGGTCCCGCAGGATGATTGAATCAAGGGCAGTGCATATGAAAGTTACTGGACATCGAAGGAAGGTGTTTGCACATATGCATGCGGTGCATGACGTGGCAACATGGTTCCGAAGATGGTTTATGGATGGGAAGATCTGGTTGGAAGGATCGGATCGTATCGGTTGATGACTTTGGCTGCAGCGGAGTCGGTTATGGCTCGGTATGGAAAGTATCAAGTTGGTTATGATAGGATTTCATGTGGGTCACGAATTTGAGTTGTTTTAGGAATGTGGGATATGTTCCTAAGGTGTTTGGAAGTCTTAAGATTGCTTCTATCTGCGTATAGAAGAGTCCTAAGCAGTTATGGAAAGTTTCGATTTGTGAACGGAGTAAGATTAGAGTCCTAGTTGAGATTGGGTTGGCCTAAGGGCTGGTTATATAAGCAAGGGAGGCCAGAGATCGTGGTACACGACTTTGGGGCTGTTACTCTTGTGTTCTATTAAATAAAATTCGTAGTTTGAAGGAACTTTTGTGCCTTGTTCGTCCGACTTGTTCTAGACAAGTTTTACTCATCGAGTTTCTAGACAGCACTACCTTTTGTTGGTGGTTTTATCATAACTCGAGTTTTACAGATTCAATTGACGTGATTCTTTTTGGGTTGTCTTCAAAACTTGGTTATATATCATCTATCAAAATTTCACAGTCATTGGATTTGTGGTTTCTGATCTACACGAGTTTCTTTGCATCTTTCCAAAACTGTTTTTCTCGGGTAGGACATATTGACCTTTGTTCGATCTTTCAATCATAACTTGAGTTTCTCTCGACGGATTTGAGTGATTCTTCTTGTGTTTTCTTCGTGACTTGATTCTCTCTGATATATATCACTTTTGTCATGGTGAAACACATTTAGATTAGTTTCACAAATGATTTCTCTAACAGATCGTTTTCTACCGAAGGGGTTAGGATTTAATTGTTTCCGCTGCGTAAGATTTTAAATCTACCATTCACCCCCGCTCTGGTAGCTTTTCACGTGCTCTTCGATCCTACAATTGGTATCAGAGCCACCATGTTCTAATCATTGTGATTTACACGTGTTTTTGACTAATCATCATATGGAAATACTCCGCCAAACCTTGTATGTTTGCCGGTATTGATTTTCAGGTTTGGAAGGCACGCATGGAGGCTTTCATCCAGGCCCAAGGCTTTGCCATATGGGAAAAGGTGTACAAGCCTTATGATGTGCCGTCAAACGATCAAGTTACAACTACGAACCTATGGGATGTTGACAACAACAACAAAGCCCGGAACTTGATCATCCAAGGACTCACTCAAAGCGACTTCGACCGCGTTGCACATCTCCGATCGCCATACGATGTATGGAGAGCACTTTGCGACTATCATGAAGGATCCAACACGATCAAGGAGGTAAGGCAAGATATGTTCAAGAAAGAATACATGCACTTCGAGATGCAACCCAGTGAGTCCATCGATGATCTCTTTGCTCACTTTAACAAAATTCTCAGTAACTTGCGTAGTGTCAATGTTAATTTTTCTAATGCTGAAAATGCTAGGAAACTTCTTAGTGCATTAGACACGTCAATCTGGGAGATGAAAGTTACATCTATTTGTGAATCTACTGTCATGAGTACACTTACTTTAGATGTGCTTTAATCTAAACTCAAAACTCATGAAATTGACATCTTATCACATAAGAACGAAAATAAGTCTATTGCATTTGTCTCACAATGTGATATGCCTAGCTCCGGCCAATCATCATCTTGCAATACTCTTGCTTTGTTGTCCTCACTAACCCTGGAGCAGATCGAGTAATTTTCAGAGGAGGAGCTAGCACTTCTCTCTACTAGGTTCTCAAAAGCATTGCAAAATGTGAGAACTAGAAGGAGAGGAAGCTCCGGACCTCAATGATGCTTCGAATGTGGTAAGACATGACACTTTCATACAGAATGCCCTAACCTTTCAAGTTCTACTTCCAGAGAAGAAAAAAAATCAAGGACGTAGCACTCCTCAACAAATGATAAGAAAAAGAAGAAGGGCTTTTCAGGTCATCAACTGGTGAACAATTTTATCTCCGCACTCCAGGAACTTGGATCAAGCGACGTGGACATTGGAAATGACGAAGATGAAGATGATTTGGTAAACTTGTGCTTTATGGCGGGCAAGTCAAGATCAAGAATGGAGGAGGCAGAACACAACAACGACAATGAAGAGGTATGTCCTACTTGCGAAGAAATGTGTGATGCTATTTCTCGTGCCACTATTATTGTTAAGAAAAAGGAAAAAAAGCTTAGGGATAGTGCTGCTAAAATTGAATCACTAGAATCTGAAATCAACCATTTAAAAACCTTGATTCCTAGTTATGATGCATGTCCCTCATGTGATTTAATATATGAACAATTGTCCTCATTAAGAAGTGTGCACACCTCGACACTTGATAAACTTGAGTTAAAAATTGAAAAGAACCAAAAGCTTGCTGTACTTAATGATAAAAACTTGAAAGATGCTAGCTGTTCTACAATTGATTTGCATTGTTCTACTTGTGATGATCTTGATAAGAAACTACAAGATGCTATGAATGAAATTTCTATATTGAACAATGCTTTACGTTCTCATGAAGTTAAATTTTGTTCCAATTGCAAATTAAAAGGAAAAACTTCATGTGAAAATTGCCTTGATCTGTCCAATAAACTTGATGACATGCATAGGACATTAGATCGGTTTTGTAATAGGAATAAGAACCTAAACTTGCTGCTGAATTCTTCCAAGTCTTGCAATGATAAAACTGGTTTAGGTTTTGATTCTCATGCTCATGCTAAGACACATCAACCTAAAATTGTAAAGTCATTAGGAAGTGGTTTGATTCAAACAGTTCCTAAACAAAAAGAAGTGGTTTTCAAATCTGCAAGAGTGTTGTCTCATTCGGTTTCAAATAAAAATATTGCTTGCTCATCTAGACATGAACACAAAGTTAAATTTCATTGTACCTACTGTGGTAGATATGGTCATTGTAAAAGCCCGTTTTTTGGAAGAACAAAAACGCAAAAAAGCGAACGTAAAAATTTTGAAAATGAACTTGGAATTCCAAACTCACATGAACCATATGAGTTAACCAATGTTCACTTAAAATAGGGACTTGTTAAAATTTTACATACAGAACATGTTTGCTAATGTATATTGGAACTTAAGGTGTAAAATACTTAATTTCCAAGTATTCCCATTTTCAATGAAAAATTAGAGGACAAAAGAAAACAAAATAGAGAGAAAGAAAAAGGAATAATTCCAACCCTAAAATGGGACATCCAAAAATATTCAAATCTCAGGCAGTAAATTTTTTGCATGACCTTCTAATATTCCAAATAGACTCTCGGTAAAGTTTCAAAATTTTTGAAGCACGTTTCCCATTTATTGGACAGGTACTGAGAGTTTAATCAACGTCGACTTCAAATTTAAACTTTGCACTCAACCTTGTCCGAATCAACTCCAAATTTTTCCTGAGGTCCCTTATGGTTCAAAAAGGTTAACTTCAAAGTTTCAAGTTTTTTGAACCTAATCTACTATTTATTTCCTTGAGTCAAGTATCACCACTTGAATTCAAATTCAAACCTGAGTTCAAATTCAACTTCCTCAGTTTTGAAATCTGATTGCACCATAAAATTCTTCACATTTTATTTGGTCATTGGGCCAAAGTTGACTATTTTTGAAGCATCTTTGCTAGCTCTATTTGAATTTTGAAAAGAGAAGGGAGAAGAGAATGGGTCCCACGAGTGGTCCCCACAGGTCTGGTCGGCACTGCCTCAGCGTGACACCGAGATGCATGCAGAGCCACAGCGATGCAAATCCGTCCTTAGACTGCCCGCAGCGGCAGCGGTATGGACGCCGCTATAGGCGTTTGGCGGGGCTGGCCGGCCGCAGCGGCACCGCTATAGCGGCCGCTAAAGTGGCGATCGGTACGGCGCCCCGCCACAGATACCGTGAGCGCTATGAGGAGAGAGAGGAATGGAGGAGGAATAAAAGAAGGAAAAAAATAAAGAAAAGGGGAAGAAAGGAATAAAATAGATAAAAGTTGGTATAGAGGTGTGATATAGAGGTGAACGAGCGTGGGGAACGAAACTGTAAAGAAAGGAATCTTTTAGAGTTGAGATATAGAGGTGAAATATAGAGGTCCACGATTGTGTACAGTCTTATCACCGCGCCCGACCCCGTTTCTTCTTCCTCGCGCCTTCATTCTCCCTCCCGACCCCGTCCGGCCACCGGCTCCCGCCGCAAGCAGCCGCGCCGTTCGCCTTGCCTCCGGCCGCAGTGCCCCCGTACCATGCGCCTCCCTCACCGTGCCCGACCACCGCGCATGCCCGTGCGCCGCGCCATCTCCTCTCCCGGCTCTGCACGCCGCCGGCCATCCACGGCGCTGCATCCGACAGGCCCGCGCGCCTCCTCCTCGCCGGCCCTGCGTCCCGCCGCCGCTCGCCCCCGGCGCTTCATTCCCAGCCGGCCCCTGCCTCGCCAGGCTCCTCCCCGCTGCCTGCAGCGTGCGCCCCTGGCCAACCTGCCGCTCGCCGGGCAGCGCCGAGCCGCCAAGCGCCTCGCCGCCTCCTCCGATGCGCAGCCACGACCGCCTCTCCAGCTTCCTCCACCACGCTGCTCTGCCTCCGGGTTACCAGCGCCACGCCACCGCTCGCCGCCATGCCGTGCCTCTGCTCACTCACGCCCAGCCACGGCGATGGCCGCCAACTCCTCCCTGCCGCGCGCTTTTCCTGCAAGCCGCGTCGCCGCATCCCCAGCCTCTGCACCCCGCAGCGCTCCTCGCTGCAATGCCTTCCGGCTGTGCGCCATGGCCGCACCGCCATCCATGCCGCGTTCCTCACTGCTGTGCCTCCCACGGCGTGGTGACCGCAATCTACCGACCATTCGCGCCGTTCCCAGCGTGTCTCTACTGTGCTTCTCGCTAAAGCGCATATCCAGGCCGCCTTCCTCCCACCTTGGCGTCACGGGAAAGTTCAAACGAGTGCTGTGATACTTAGCCTTGTGCTGCCCCGATTTCGACGCCTACTTTCCGTCGTTGCGACGTTCTGCTCATAGGCCATGTCCGAGCAGAGAAGTAAGTGATGTGTGTGACAGAGGATATGCAGGAACACGCCTTTGACACAATGGTATCGACCATTGATCCAAGGTTAGCTCTTATTTTGCAAGAGTGGTTGGATCGGTGGCTGCAGCCAAGGTGTTCGATGAAATGTTCACGAGGAAAGAACCAACTTTGTTGATGTTTAGAACTGGTCTGTGATGCAGGGGTAGGATGATGTCGCAACCGACAAGCCCAAGTGTGGTGATGAAGCAACAGAAATCAAATACACACCCAAGATGTTCGGCGAAATGCCTACAAGGTGATCCTTGCCCTAAAATGTCTTGCTTGACGTCATCGAGGTCCGTTCGTGGTGATCGCTAAGGTTACTCATGTGTCGTCAAGTCGTACGTCCAGTTTCCGCATTGATATCATTCCTATAGGAGTCCCTAAGTTGACCTCCTTTGTAGTTTGTATCACGTTGGCATATCCGTGCGTGCTCATGATGCTCCACCATGAGCCGCGTAGACGTCGTTGACCATATGACGTCGTCATGACGCTCCGAGGCGTATCATGTCCTGGCATCGAGATGAAGGATGCTTGTGATGTGTGTGGTGCTGAAACACCAGCACGACTCATCGTACAATGGTCGTTTAGCCAAATTAGGGTTTAGTCGAGGCTAGACTCGTCAAGTCCTGGGTGTAGCTAGGGTGCTCGATGAAATGCCTTTTAGGTCAAACCAGGTGTGTCGGTGATCGCCGATGACCTGGGGTACAGGATGCAAGAACGTTGCGACCAACAATGAGAACTAGACCAAGGGGAACCTTGGATAAGAGTTCCTTGGTTGTGTCGAGGATGCTCCCTAACAAATCACAGGATTGGTTAACTTGGTGTACCACTTCATCGACAACAGGTTCGTCGAGTCGCTTATCAACAATCGAGTCGACATCACTAGCCTTAAGACTCACAAGATGGTGTTCGAGATTTTCTACTCACCCCATTGATGAGTCCGGTTCGATGTGAACGTCGAGGAGACGATCTTCCCGATATGGCAAAACACATCGTCACGGCAGAGCCTCGCATCATGGTGAAGTCCTGGGAGCTTACTAAGCTCACATAGACAAGCTTGCGGGAGACACTACATTAGTGTTGTCGTGTGAGCACTTGAACGATGCTCGAGGAGCTTGCCGTAGAAACTACTTTACCTAAAGGTCATTTGAACGTTGTCTCGGTACTCACATCAGGTTAACAAGGCTCGTTATGACGTCTTAAGTCCAAAGAATGTTGACCTCATTTCACTCCCAAGTGTCGCTAGGGTTTCACCCTGGTTCATCCTTACCAGAACCCTGCGACCACACTTGTCACATAATTAGGTTTACTCCTTAATGAGTTTGTGTAACTTCACTGGTCGACTTCTAAGTCACAACCTCTTGTTGCACAGTTTACTCATGCCTTAAGCTTTCAATGCTCCATCTTGATCGCTTAGTCTTCCTTACATCACACAGTCCATTAATGTTTCTTCACCATTCTACCTTATCACTCTTTGAGCGGCATAGCTCCAAGTGTCGAGTGCTAAATTGCGATGTGTCATTACATTGCACCTTTCAGTGCTTATCTCGACACTACTATGCCACCTTGACTCTTAGGTCATCCTTACACTACCAGTCCAACACTTCCACACCATTCAGCTGTATCGTCCTTGAGTGGCATAGCATTGAGTGTTGAGTACTAAGTTGCAATGTTTGCTTACATTGCACCTTTCAATTCACATCTCGATACTACTATAACCACTTGACTCCATCCTTTGTCCATTCACACAACAGAGGCATATATGTCCTTCCTAGTCAAACTCCTCATTCTTAGAGTTTACACAACGTGTGGAGTCTATTCTTAAATTACTTAATTATTTAATTACTTATATGCATATCATGTCGATAGGAACGTGCTGATAGGTGATCGACAAGAAACATCGCTTGGAGGAGAAGGCCAAGGTGTTTCCACTGAAGTTCCATGGCAGGTTCTCCGGAGGAAGAGCCCTAACAATTGACATTTATTCAAGTCGCAAACTAAGGCAAGCCCCAGTTTGCATTTAAGAGCTTTTCAAAGTTTTCCAGTTTTATTCACTTACGTCTTCAGTTGATATTGTGCATTAAGTATAAGGTGTTTGATATTCCACTTGCATGACCAAAAATCCTAGGGATTGGTTGGAACGCGTTACAATTTGACCTGTAGTAACTGCTTTGCTAATGCATAGGAAAATCTGGTAGAAGTCGAGTAGTCGGAATCTACTCGCGAGAAATGTAGCACATATCTCACAGAATTGATTAGATAGCAAATGGATCGATATAATGAAATTGAGACCGGGCAGGGAATGGATAGGAAGCGGCAAGAATTGAGTCTCGGTCGCATAGCCCTGCCTGTGGCGATTAAGGCCCGTCTGTGTGCGGCCCCGCTGAACAAGCTTGACTTGTACTGGCAACATAATGGACATATGGAATCCAATAAGCTGATGTAACTCGATAACTGGGATGTCGAGGCCCACTAACTCACCGTCGAGGACAGTAAGGTGTAAATCGGTCGGCGGACACATGAGGTGTTCCGTGCGGAGACCTTCTGTTTGCGGAGGTGAGATGGGTTCGGCGTTCGAGTTTCTTGTGAAAGGTGGCCATATACGCCTAGTACTGAAGTGTTATGTAGGTACAGGTGTACTTGCTGACACTTCCGAACGACGTATGTGTCGTGTTGTCCGGGTGTGTCTTGATTGCAATCATTGCCCCTCACAGTAATAGAGTACCACTTGTTCACTGTGTCGTGACTAGTAAATACTAAAGAAGCTAGAAAATCACATTGTATTGAATTATAATTACTTTGCAACCTTGTATGATTTAGAGATAGTACAATTAAAAGTTTACAGTTTCCCCATACTTTAGCCGTAATAGCATTACGTGCTTTGGGCATGTCATATCATCGGCAAAGCATTTCTTGTTTGATTGTGGAGTCTATGATGTGTTGTGCCCGAAGAATGTCGTTTGCTACTGAAAACATGATTATAAAGATCGACTTGTAGGTGAGTCTATTTTTGCCATTCCATACCTATGCTTAGTATTCACCCTGCATATGTCTAGTGAGACGGGTTAGTCTTGCTGAGCCTTATGCTCACGTTTGCGCTTTAACGATTTTTGCAGGTATTAGTTTTATTTCTGCTGTTCAGGTTGTACATGAGACTCGAGGTGTCGAGATAAATCTCATGTGAACCACGCTGCTGCTGAATGTTCTTCATGTTGCTAGTGAGAAAGTCCTAGGGCATGGACGTCTTCTCTCCTGCTTAGTTAGGTGAGATTATGAGCATGTATTTTTCCACTGCGTGTGTACCCCGGTGGTACACTCTTTTGTAAACTCTTCTTATTATGAAATGAAAACTTTATATGTTTTGGTATCCTTTTCGTGTGTGCTGTTAGGTGCCGCATCGCACGGTACCACCCAATGAGATCCTCAGATGTGTGGACCCCGGTCCCCACAGACATGGTATCAGAGCTTCATTGGGAACAGCACCCTCAAAAAGAGCCTATTTTCGAAAACTCCGAAGCAGTCAAGTGAGGATTAGATATATGCCCATCAAGGACTATTACTAGTTTAAGTTATAAAGGTGGTGAACTAACTTGTTATATTATTCTGTAACGACGCTCCGTCTTCAAGGTAAGAGGTAAGGTACGCTGCCGAGAGCGGATCAATCTCGATAAACTCTGCATACGAGATATAGTATGTGATATTTCCGTGGCTTGGCACGGAAAGTTAATATGAGTCTCTGAAACTTTTCATGTTTCTGAGAACATATGACACGCGGTACCCCAACGTGACACAAAATTAGTGGGAGCCCCCGTCGGGTGGTGTATAACCCGATAGTATGCATCTCTAGAACCATTCATGTTCTATGGGAGCATGCGAAACACGTATGCCCGAGCGAGTATAAGCCGATTCGTATGGGAGTCTTTGCTGTACAGACGTATTTACAGCCATGTACCTCGAGACATAACTTCGCTCGAGGGCGACTCACACCAGAGTCATATGCATTTACTTTCATATATATTATTGTGACTGCCTGTCGTGTTTCCCCGTGCCGCCCTTGAGGTGTGAAGGTGTGAAAGGGGATTGTTTGTCTTCTGCAGGTAAACTAACTCCAGTAGCGACCCGTGTAGCAAACGTTTGTGAGTGATCGATATTAGGACCACCTATAGACGTATTCGGATATACCGGGTTAGACTTTTCTTTTGGTAAGGCACGTAGTACCGTTAGTATCACATTTGATACTTTGACCATCCCGCACGAAAGAAATGGCTTCATATTCATATTAAGTCCATGTATCAGTTGCTGATATCTTGTGGACAAGGTAAAATGTTTCTTTTCAAGAGTATGGGAATCAGAGTTCTTTGTTCCTGGCGAGAGTTTAGCTCGACTTCGCTAGGTTGAGACTTTGGTTAAGCATGAAGATCTATAGTGATATGCTCTGGATAAGAAGGTCGTCAAGACTCTTTTAAGATTCCATTTAGTTCCAAAGCAAATTATTAGTTTTGAATTAAGTTCTAGCTATCGGACTTGAGTTTTGAGCTAAGATTCAAAATTTGAGTTTGTTCCCAAATTCTTGTGTTTCGAAGCCGGTGAGTTCTGTTTTCGAACAGAATTTACCTGACTTTGAAATTCCATATCTCTTCAACCTAGAGGGCTTTGGAGGCAAGTGAATACGTTTTGGAAAGCTATTGAAGTCTTCTATAAGTTTCCTATTGACCTCCAAGCCAAAAGATGCTTTTACGGTGATGAAAATGCACCATTATCACAGCAGCTGCTGTTCTGAAACTTCACGGACCAGCATCTGAATTTTTGCCGTATTTCCTTGTATAAAGCTCTTCTATTCCATTATGATACATTTCTGGAAATGGGAAGAGCTATTCTACAACTTTGTTATCCAATGTTACCTCAAATTCAGTTTAGAACTAATAAGAAAACAGAGTTGAAGATAGTACATGTATATAGCTGCTATCTGAAACAGTCAGAAAAATTCTGAACTTTGAACGGCCATAACTCATAATCTAGAAATGCAACCTATGCATGTTTATACATGTATGGAAATATTAAAGAGTCCTCTATCAACTTCCTATTCAACACAAAGGCTAAAACTCACATTAACAAGGTCTAAATTGAAGTGTCGTTTAAGAGTTTCTGGCAGCCCGGAAGAGAAGACAGAATCTGAACTCTTCACCAATTAAATCATAACTTTTTGCAGACTTCACCTCCGCAGGCCCACTTTATGTTGTTGGAAAGTGTAGAGAATCCTCTACAACATTTCTATATAACTCCAGAGCAGAATCCATATCTAACATACTCAAAATTTCAAATTTCTAAACTTGATCAAATCTGAACAGCGAGTGGACAGTCCTGTATACAGTTACTGTTTCTCGCATAACTCGCTGCAGAATTGTCGAAAGACTTCATAAGTTTCATTTCTGGAATATTGAGAATGTATGCAACAAGTTTTCTATGTATTATTTTTGCAAATGTTGATGTTTGTATATCTGAAAATTCTGGACAAAATCAGCCTTAAACAAAGGAGGTGCTGTCCAAATTTTCAGAAAAACTGTCAAATTGCAAATGCCATATCTTCTCAACCAGAAGTGCTACGAGGGCAAGTAAGTACTCCTTAGAAATTTTTGGAAGTCCTCTACAAGTTCTATATTCAGCTCAAGACCAAAATCTTTCCTTAAGTGGGTGAAATTATGGAAATCGCAGAAACTGTCCGGGACTACAGAAACTGGACAGCAATCTGTACACCTCTGAAGATGACCCATAACTAGCAGATTTTGCATCCAATGGTGTCGTGCAAGTAACCTTTGGACAGGTTAGAGAGTCAGCTACAATTTTTGTAATTGGCTACAGACCTAAATCTGTCGTCTACTTTTTCCAAATCGAGTTTGAATGCAGAGTGGTCAATCTGAACTGAATTCAAATTCTGAATACTGAAATTTTGACCAACTTTAAAAACTCATATCTTTTGAACCAGAACTGATATGAAGACAAGTAAGTACATTATGGAAATATTATTACATTGGCTACAACTTTGTAAATAATAATATTTCCAGATTTCCATCAGAACAGTCTGAAAACTGTGGATCGAAACTGGTACTTTTTAAGCAGATTCTGCTGAAAGTGCAGAGAAATCTGCTAACTTTAAAATTGCATAACATGCAAACCAGAGATGATCTAGAGGCAAACCAATACTTTCTGGAAAGTTCTTGAAGTGTAATTTAACTTTGTTTTTCACCTCAAGATCTGATTTTGCCATTTACTTGGCCAAAATCAAAGTTGCGTCCAAGCTGTTCATCCTCCACCAGGATTTAATCGGGTGATGACCCTTTAGGGTGATTATGGATTTGGTTCTCGAGTTCAACTCGAGGAGTTTCATAACATACGAGGTGTTGCGACCCAATAATATTTGCCATTAGAGTTGAGTATTACACTAAGGCAAACCCCTTTTGCTCGGATGCACGTGCTAGTGTTTTGACTATGCAACCTTGCACTTCACACTTTATTTATGCATTGAGCATGTATGACACTTCGCTTAGTTGGACGACCCTCCCCATAAAGATTGCTTGGAGTAAGTTTCTTGCTCACCTAGCTTGAATCTTAAGGGGGAAGGAGTTCATCTAGTAATCGAAGTGTTATGTTCACCTAGGTGTCATACCAAGGTACATCGACACCGAACCAACGTGCTGGAAGCAATGCTCAAGTAAGTAGGACCGAGTACAACATTGACTCATTGGGTCAATGAGAAGCTTAATTAACGGACCTTCTCGAACCCCGTTTCTTGTGGAACTCAATCATTGAGTTAAAGAAGTCAGTTGATTCTTCACGCTAAACCACTCCCTTACTTCCGTCTCTGAGACGAGAAGCCATATGTGAGTAGTATGAGCTGGAGATTCTTTAGCAAGAACGTAGATCACTAACCAAGGTCGTGCCTAGCACAGTTCTTTGTCCACCAATTCATGCAACCTACGGAAGTGATGAGAACCTTACTCTTCAAAGGTTACTATCCTTGCAACTTCTGAAGGTAACCCTGCCGCACCTTTTAAGGGGTAGACATAGTACTTTAAGAAAACTACGAGATGAAAAACCTGACCCTTTGTTAAGGAACCACAACTACCTGTAAGTTGTGATTAACAAGCTTTAGGGAACATCCGATCAACAAGAAGTTCAATCGCTTTGTTCCGTTATGTACACTCTGTTGCCTTGAGATGAACCTCATCATCCCTTGCTAATGTTCTTACCTTGAAATTCTTGAATTTGGGTAAGACGTGAAAGTGACATTCGTCGTTCGACACTTTTAATGACCAAGTCACTTAATCCTTCTGTATCTAGGGTACTTCTGTTAGTGTCTGAGTTGTCTTACCTATTTTTGCTCAAAGCATAATACTGAATGCACCATACCTTGCATAGTAATCCGCGGAGTTGCACTGTGTCTGCATAACACCATCCGGTTTGTGATGCATCATGAAACGTAATTACTAATGAGTTTTGAGCAAGAATATGTGACCCCGTTCAGATACTTAAGTAGTGCCTAACATTTTTGAGATGTGATCAATTTTATCGTTCGCAACGCCTTCAACTGGTTTCATTATCTTGAGTAGCACAAGGGACACCTTGTGACTAAAACACAGTTGAGTCCTTGTCCCTGACTTGTTGAAACTCAAATTGCCTTGAGTACTTGCAACTAAATAAACACTTGCACTTCCATCCTTGACTTGTTAGGTTCAAGTACCTTGATTGTTGCAACTATACCGTTCGTCATCGAGTGGTCATCAATTCGATGACCAACCTTGTAAAATCCATGAAATCTCCTTCCTCGCGAGGTACCGTTCGATTGTCAACCTTGTGAAACTTTTTGGGTCCATCTAAGATCTTGCGTTGGTATATGGTAACCTTGATACTCCAAGAACCATGTAGTTACCATATGATTGAGTTCTTTGCTGTGTTGGAACATATGAGGATGTTGAATCTTTAAATCCTCATGTGCCACCGCAAAGGGTCCTCATTTTCTATTTCTATTGTTTAATTATGTTGATATACCTAAAAATCTTGTAGTCACCATATCTTCAAATATTCCTGCTGTTTTGCCCACATAAGAATGTTGAGTGCTTTGCTACTCTTATGCTACAGCTAAGGAATCCTAGGGTTGACTAAACAACAAACGAGGTTAATGATTGTTGTTTAACCTCGTAAACCATCTTAACTCATGTCAAGGGAAATACCACATTAAGTATAAGGACCTATGCAAAACCAAGCAAGCAACCAAGAATCCATGCAAGGATAGTTTCAAACTATTATGATGACCTAGAGAAGCAAAGAAAAAGTGCAAATTCTTCAAGTCAAGACTAGGACAGAACAGGAAGTTACGCCAGTGTAAGAGTACAGCAATAAAGGTTCAGTAATGAAAGTTTTACGATGTGATATTGTCATGTCAAGCTTCCTGTCAAGATTTTCAACCTAAAGACTGGAATCACTTGAAGCATACTTTAGAATTTCTTAAGATGCCTGAAGATAATCACTATTTCATAGAACCCAAGTCTTTAATGGCATTGTCATTTTCCATAGTCAATGACCCTCTTTTACGAATCATTCCCTCATCGTTTCTATTATTCTACTTGTTAGAATCTCGGGACGAGATTCCTTTAAGGGGGAAGGATTGTAAAAGCCCATTTTTCGGAAGAACAAAAACGCAAAAATGCGAACGTAAAAATTTTGAAAATGAACTTGAAATTCCAAATTCACATGAACCATATGAGTTAACCAATGTTCACTTAAAATAGGGACTTGTTAAAATTTTACATACAGAACATGTTTGCTAATGTATATTGGAACTTAAGGTGTAAAATCCTTAATTTCCAAGTATTCACATTTTCAATGAAAAATTAGAGGAGAAAAGAAAACAAAATAGAGAGAAAGAAAAAGGAATAATTCCAACCCTAAAATGGGACATCCAAACATATTCAAATCTCAGGCCGTAAATTTTTCCATGACCTTCTAATATTCCAAATAGACTCTCGGTAAAGTTTCAAAATTTTTGAAGCACGTTTCCCATTTATTGGACAGGTACTGAGAGTTTAATCAACGTCAACTTCAAATTTAAACTTTGTGCTCAACCTTGTCCGAATCAACTCCAAATTTTTCCTGAGGTCCCTTATGGTTCAATAAGATTAACTTCAAAGTTTCAAGATTTTTGAACCTAATCTACTATTTATTTCCTTGATTCAAGTATCACCACTTGAATTCAAATTCAAACCTGAGTTCAAATTCAACCTGCTCAGTTTTGAAATCTGATTGCACCATAAAATTCTTCACATTTTATTTGGTCATTGGGCCAAAGATGACTATTTTTGAAGCATCTTTGCTAGCTCTAATTGAATTTTGAAAAGAGAAGGGAGAAGAGAGTGGGTCCCACGAGTGGTCCCCACAGGTCAGGTCGGCACTGCTTCAACGTGACACCGGGATGCATGCAGTGCCACCGCGATGCAAATCCGTCCTTAGACTGCCCGCAGCGGCAGCGGTATGGACGCCGCTATCGGCGTTTGGCGGGGCTGGCCGGCTGCAGGGGCACCGCTATAGCGGCCGCTAAAGTGGCGATCGGTATGGCGCCCCGCCACAGATACCGTGAGTGCTATGAGGAGAGAGAGGAAAGGAGGAGGAATAAAAGAAGGAAAAAAAATAAAGAAAAGGGGAAGAAAGGAATAAAATAGATAAAAGTTGGTATAGAGGTGTGATATAGAGGTGAACGAGCGTGGGGAACGAAACTGTAAAGAAAGGAATCTTTTAGAGATGAGATATAGAGGTGAAATATAGAGGTCCACGAGTGTGGACAGTCTTATCACTGCGCCCGACCCCGTTTCTTCTTCCTCGCGCCTTCATTCTCCCTCCCGACCCCGTCCGGCCACCGGCTCCCGCCGCAAGCAGCCGCGCCGCTCGCCTTGCCTCCGGCCGCAGTGCCCCCGTACCGCGCGCCTCCCTCGCCGTGCCCTACCGCCGCACGCGCCCGTGCGCCGCGCCTTCTCCTCTCCCGGCTCTGCAAGCCGCCGGCCGTCCACGGCGCCGCATCCGCCAGGCCCGCGCGCCTCCTCCTCGCCGTCCCTGCGTCCCGCCGCCGCTCGCCCCTGTCGCTTCACTCCCAGCCGGCCCCTGCCTCGCCAGGCTCCTCCCCGCCGCCTGCAGCGCGCACCCCTGGCCAACCTGCCGCTCGCCGGGCAGCGCCGAGCCGCCAAGCGCCTCGCCGCCTCCCCCGACGTGCAGCCACGTCTGCCTCTGCAGCTTCCTCCACTGCGCTGCTCCGCCTCCGGGTTGCCAGCGCCACGCCACCGCTCGCCGCCACGCCGTGCCTCTGCTCACTCACGCCCAGCCACGGCAACGGTCGCCAGCTCCTCCCTGCCGCACGCTTTTCCTGCCAGCCGCGTCGCCGCGTCCCCAGCCTCTGCACGCCGCAGCGCTCCTCGCTGCAATGCCTTCCAGCTGTGCGCCATGGCCGCACCGCCATCCACGCCGTGTTCCTCACTGTTGTGCCTCCCACAGCGTGGTGACCGCAATCCGCCGACCATTCGCGCCGTTCCGAGCGTGTCTCTGTTGTGCTGCTCGCTACAGCGCATCTCCAGGCCGCCTTCCTCCCACCTCGGCGTCACAGGAAAGTTCAAACGAGTGCTGTGATACTTAGCCTTGTGCTGCCCCGATTTTGACGCCTACTTTCCGTCGTCGCGACGTTCTGCTCATAGGCCATGTCCTAGCAGAGAAGTATGTGATGTGTGTGACAGAGGATATGCAGGAACACACCTTTGACACAATGGTATCGACCATTGATCCAAGGTTAGCTCTTATTTTGCAAGAGTGGTTGGATCGGTGGCTGCAGCCAAGGTGTTCGATGAAATGTTCACGTGGAAAGAACCAACTTTGTTGATGTTTAGAACTTGTTTGTGATGTAGGGGTAGGATGATGTCGCAACCGACAAGCCCAAGTGCCAAGATACCCTTTGAATGGTGATGAAGCGACGGAAATCAAATACACACCCAAGATGTTCGTCAAAATGCCTACAAGGTGATCCTTGCCCTAAAATGTCTTGCTTGACGTCATCGAGGTCCGTTCATGGTGATCGCTAAGGTTACTCATGTGTCGTCAAGTCGTACGTCCAGTTTCCGCATTGATATCATTCCTAAAGGAGTCCCTAAGTTGACCTCCTTTGTCGTTTGTATCACGTTGGCATATCCGTGCGTGCTCATGATGCTCCACCATGAGCCGGGTCGACGTCGTTGACCATATGACGTCGTCGTGACGCTCCGAGCCGTATCATGTCCTGGCATCGAGATGAAGGATGCTTGTGATGTGTGTGGTGCTGAAACACCAGCACAACTCGTTGTACAATGGTCGTTTAGCCAAATTAGGGTTTAGTCGAGGCGAGACTCGTCGAGTCCTGGGTGTAGCCAAGGTGCTCGATGAAATGCCTTTTAGGTCAAACCAGGTGTGTCGATGATCACCGATGACCTGGGGTAGAGGATGCAAGAACGTTGAAACTAGCAAGGAGAACTAGACCAAGGGGAACCTTGGATAAGAGTTCCTTGGTTGTGTCGAGGATGCTCCCTAACCGATCACAGGATTGGTTAACTTGGTGTACCACTTCATCAATGACAGGTTCGTCGATTCGCTTATCAACAACCGAGTCGACATCACTAGCCTTAAGACTCACAAGGTGTTGTTCGAGATTTTCTGCTCACCCCATTGACGAGTCCGGATCGATGCGAACGTCGAGGAGACGATCTTCCCGATATGGCAAAACACATCGTCACGGCAGAGCCTCGCATCATGGTGAAGTCCTGGGAGCTTACTAAGCTCACCTAGACAAGCTTGCGGGAGACTCTACATTAGTGTCATCGTGTGAGCACTTGAACGATGCTCGAGGAGCTTGCCGTAGAAACTACATTACCTAAAGGTCATTTGAACGTTGCCTTGGTACTCACGTTAGGTTAACAAGGCTCGTTATGACGTCTTATGTCCAAAGAATGTTGACCTCATTTCACTCCCAAGTGTCGCTAGGGTTTCACCCTGGTTCATCCTTATCAGAACCCTGCGACCACACTTGTCACGTAATTAGGTTTACTCCTTAATGAGTTTGTGTAGCTTCACTGGTCGACTTCTAAGTCACAACCTCTTGTTGCACAGTTCACTCATGCCTTAAGCTTTCAATGCTCCATCTCGATCGCTTTGTCTTCCTTACATCACACAGTCCAGTAATGTTTCTTCACCATTCTACCTTATCACTCTTTGAGCGGCATAGCTCCAAGTGTCGAGTGCTAAATTGCGATGTGTCATTACATTGCACCTTTCAGTGCTTATCTCGACACTACTATGTCACCTTGACTCTTAGGTCATCCTTGCACTACCAATCCAACACTTCCACACCATTCAACTGTATCGTCCTTGAGTGGAATAGCGTCGAGTGTTGAGTACCAAGTTGCAATGTGTGCTTACATTGCACCTTTCAATTCACATCTCGATACTACTATAACCACTTGACTGCATCCTTTGTTCATTCACAAAACAGAGGCATATATGTCCTTCCTAGTCAAACTCCTCATTCTTAGAGTTTACACAACCCTGTGGAGTCTATTCTTAAATTACTTAATTATTTAATTACTTATATGCATATCATGTCGATAGGAACGTGCTGATAGGTGATCGACAAGAAACTTCGCTTGGAGGAGAAGGCCAAGGTGTTTCCACTGAAGTTCCATGGCAGGTTCTCCGGAGGAAGACCAAGCCCTAACAATTGACATTTATTCAAGTCGCAAACTAAGACAAGCCCCGGTTTGCATTTAAGAGCTTTTCAAAGTTTTCCAGTTTTATTCACTTACGTCTTCAGTTGATATTGTGCATTATGTATAAGGTGTTTGATATTCCACTTGCATGACCAAAAATCCCAGGGATTGGTTGGAACGCGTTACAATTTGACCTGTAGTAACTGCTTTGCTAATGCATAGGAAAATCCGGTAGAAGTCGAGTAGTCGGAATCTACTCGCGAGAATTGTAGCACATATCTCACAAAATTGATTAGATAGAAAATGGATCGATATAATGAAATTGAGACCGGGCAGGGAATGGATAGGAAGCGGCGAGAATTGAGTCTCGGTCGCATAGCCCTGCCTGTGTCGATTAAGACCCATCTGTGTGCGGCCCCACTGAACAAGCTTGACTTGTACCAGCAACATAATGGACATATGGAATCCAATAAACTGATGTAACTTGATAACTGGAATGTCGACGCCCACTAACTCACCATCGATAGGGGTCGGTTGAGGACAGTAAGGTGTAAATCGGTCGGCGGACACATGAGGTGTTCCGTGCGGAGACCTTCTGTTTGCGGAGGTGAGATGGGTTCGGCGTTCAAGTTTCTTGTGAAAGGTGGCCATATACGTCTAGTACTGAAGTGTTATGTAGGTACAGGTGTACTCGCTGACACTTCCGGACGACGTATGTGTCGTGTTGTCCGGGTGTGTCCTGATTGCAATCATTGCCCCTCGCAGTAATAGAGTACCACTTGTTCACTGGGTCGTGATGTAGTAAATACTAAAGAAGCCAAAAAATCACATTGTATTGAATTATAATTACTTTGCAACCTTGTATCATTTAGAGATAGTACAATTAAAAGTTTACTGTTTCCCCATACTTTAGCTGTAATAGAATTACGTGCTTTGGGCATGTCATATCATCGGCAAAGCGTTTCTTGTTTGATTGTGGAGTCTATGATGTGCCGTGCCTAAAGAATGTCGTTTGCTACTTAAAACATGATTATAAGGATCCACTTGTAGCGAGTCTATTTCTGCCATTCCTTACCTATGCTTAGTATTCACCCTGCATATGTCTAGTGACACGGGTTAGTCTTGCTGAGCCTTATGCTCACGTTTGCTTTAACGATTTTTACAGGTATTAGTTTTATTTCTGCTGTTCAGGTTGTACATGAGACTCGAGGTGTCGAGATAAATCTCATGTGAACCACGCCGCTACTGAATGTTCTTCATGTTGCTAGTGAGAAGCATCCTAGGGCATGGACGTCTTCTCTCCTGCTTAGTTAGGTGAGATTATGAGCATGTATTTTTCCGCTGCGTGTGTACCCTGGTGTTACACTCTTTTGTAAACTATTCTTATTATGAAATGAAAACTTTATATGTTTTGGTATCCTTTTCGTGTGTGCTGTTAGGTGCCGCATCGCACGGTACCACCCAATGAGATCCTCGGATGTGTGGACCCCGGTCCCCACAGTCATGCCATAGATTTTTGTTATAGACTAGCTAAGCAATAGAAAAGGGAAAGAATGATTGCTAGATCTCATAACTTTCATGCAAAATTTGCTGCACATATTAAACCGAATGCCAGGATCATGCAACCTGCTTTTATGACTCAAAAACATTCAAAGTTTACCTCCAGACCTTCTGCTTTTGCCTCCGGAGCTACTAATTTTTGTTCTACACAAGTAACACCTTATAAGTCAGTAGTTAAGAGTAAAAAACCTCAAACATTGACTCAGAAACATGCTGTTTTATCTCAACTTTCGCGTGTTTTTCCTGCTGCACGTCGTGTGACTCAGTACTGGATACCTAAATGCCTTTTGACTAACCCCAGTATTGAGTCATCGACGTATGGTGCTTCTATGTATGTTACAAGCTTGAGGAAGGAGAACATTTGAATTGTGGATTCATGTTGCTCACGCCACATGACCGGTAACAAAGAATGGTTCTCCTCCCTCTCTTTTGTGTCACATGTAGAAAATGTTACTTTTGCCGATAATTCTTCAACTCCTATAATTGCTAAGGGTTTTGTTAGAGTAAATAATCACTACACTTTGAAGGATGTGGCACTTGTTAAAAATTTGAAATACAACTTTCTTTCTATTTCACAATTGCTAGATGAAAATCTGGAAATTATTTTCAATAAAAACTGCTGCAAAGTTGTAGGTTCAAATAGTGAGCTTATTTTTAACATGCCTCGGTTTGGAAGAGTTTTCAAAGCTGATTTTGATATGACTTCCTCGAAACATAAGTGTCTAGTTGCGAATGATTCAAAGGGCTTATATTTTTTGGCATCGTATACTTGGTCACGTAGTCTTTGATCACCTAACGCGTGTGTCGGTGGTTTTGATCCTGCAGATCTCCCGACACTACTAAAGTGTTTGCAGAGTTTGAAGTTCGGTATGGGCGCGCGGAGATTCAAGAAGGTGAAATGTAAAATGACACAGGAGACACAAAGATTTATGTGGTTCGGGCCGCCTGAGCGTAATACCCTACTCCACGGGGTGTGTTGGTGTTGTATTGGATGTATGAACTCACCTCAGGTGATGTGAGTTGAGAGCGCGTGTGAGCGGATCAGACCAGATCAGATCCGAGAGCCTAGAGAGATCAGAGCTCGGAGAGCCTCAGATCCCCTCAGAGCCGAGAGAGCCTCCTATGTATCGTCGGCCTGTCCTTTTATAGTCCAAGGACAGGCCGTTACAAGTTGGCCTGGCCCGACATGTGGCCCCAGCGGCTACTAATATTGATACACATTTGATGCGCTTAATTACCCTTAATGACCGAGTTATGGGCTTTGACAGCGCCGTTACTGGTAGTAAGGGTCGTCCGATCGTGCGTCATTAACAGAGTATTAATGACACTTAATCGGGTCTTGAAGTCCTTGATTCCCCTTTGAAGATCCAGAGCCGTTGTGGATTCTACCGGAGGTTTGAGGCTGAAGATCTAACTGTTGGATACGTGGCAGCTCCGGAGCATACTGTGGGGAACAGATAGGTCCGGTGCCACCAGACACGTGTTAGTTCTAGAGCTTCCATCTATCTGGGGTTAGGTCTGGGGGTGCCGTTATGGTACATAGCCCGGAGCTTCCCCCTTGTGGGCGGTAGCTCCGGTTTGATGGTACACGTGGCGACCCTGGGACTAACCATGTTGGGGAAGCGGGTCCAGTTATGTCTGACATGTGGGCCTCTGAAGGTCTTCAAATCAAGTAGATGACATTTCCTTGAGATCTTTGCAATCTCAAGGGGTATACGGTACCCAGGGTACCGACAGTGGCCCCCTGGGCCCACCTCGGGGGAAGACCCCTTGGGTGAAGTCATTCCGCCGGAGGTGGGTCCATCCTTCGACTTTTGAGCCAAGTCTTCAAAGGTCCTCAGATGTGCCGCTGGCGATAGTTTTGGAGTTAAATCCTCGCCGTGTGGCACATCCCGGGTGCGACAAATGAGATCTTTGGCGTGCGGATCTCACGCAATTGAAGGTCGCCGGTTCCTGATACAAAAATCATATTAGTTCCGCGCGCCTTGCCAGGCCACCGCCTTCGGGCTTCCCGCCTTACATGATGACAACCGTTCGCCTGGGTAAGAACCTCAACTTCATCGTCAAGGTGGTCCCGGGCCCTCTTGTCATCGGTAGGGTGAAATTTTTGAATAGTATCTTTGGCTTCCTTGCGGTTTCCATCCAAGCGTTGCAGGAGCTTATCTAAGAAGGAAAGCGCACACCGTCTGGGGTTCTTTACGCCTCTCATTTGTACTTGCGCTCGAACTCCCAAACTTGTGCTTGCTTTTCCTCCCTTGCCTCACTGTGCTGCGATGGAGTTGGGTCTCCGCGAGAGCCACTTGAAGACCGAAGGTGACCTGAAGAAGGTCCGGGCCCTCATGGCGTGGTCCCCGTACTTCTTCAATCACCTGGTCCGCACCGGGGGAGAGCTCCCATTCGAGAAGGAGCACGCCGACGAGATGGTGTACTTTTCTGCGTACGCCATGGTGGGGTTGATCCCACCTTTTTCGTCCTTTTTCTTGATGTTGCTAGACTTCTATGGTATGCAGCTATACCACCTTGGCCCCCACTCCATTCTTCTAGTGTCTGTCATCGTCCACTTCTGTGAAATGTGGGTGGGCATCCCCCTTGCATTGAGCTTTTTCGGACCTTCTTCACCGTCCATACCACCGGAAGGAGTAATGAGTACCTTGGCTTCTACTACTTTGTGAAGCGCAAGAAGTGCCCATTCAAGTACCTCTGGTCGTTTTCCTCTGGAAAGTGGGACGATTGGATGATGGACTAGATAGTCATCTGGGTGGAGGAGCACGAGAAGCTGGAGCTGCCCGAAGGCCTCCCCAACATCGACACTACAGTCTGGAGTGAAGCTCCAGTGCTGTCGGATGCCTTCAACCCTGCTCTGATCAGGATCCGCCATTGTGTGGAGGGAGGATTAACTCCTGAGGCGGTATTTTGCAATTTCCTGGTCAACAGGTGGGCACCGCTGAAGAGGAGAGAAAAACTCTCTTGGTCCCTCAACAGCGTGATGGACGACGATCGGGTCGAGACCAGGCTGAAGTCCAACATGGAGGGGGTGACCTTGGAGTTTCATCTCAAGAAGTACCGGCACAGCATCGACATCGCGGGTGATGACTTGACCCCGCCACCACCTTTCCCCCCCTCTGAACTTGGAAGTACAGTTCAATAGGGAGCTTCGGCGGACGATGCCCGTGCTTGACGACCTCGGTGTCGTCGAGAGACGATCGACCTCCAAGGTGGTGATCCCTGGGGCTTCTGAAGGTGGCTCCGACCCTGCCCCAAAGCCAAGGACCGAAGTCGTCGGCAAGGGCAAGGAGCCGGTGGCCGAGCCCTCGAGCCGGAAGAGGAAGCTAAAGCATGCCGATGGAAGGTCCGTCAGGCCTGCACCCTCTGCAGCAGCTCCTTCTCCTCGGAGGGGGAGGTCTTCTACAACTGCGATGACTGTACCTGCAGCAGTGTCTTCCCGGGGTGCTAGCCCCGGGCATGTGACTCCAGTACCAGGGCCAGCTGAGGCCTCTGGGTCCGGAGGTCGTTCATGGTCGAGGGGGGCCTCGACTAAAGAAATGCTCGCGGCTGCAACAAGTTCCAGGGGGCCTTCCGGAGCTACCACGCCGGTGGCGGCCATGGTTAGTCCAGAACGTCCAGGAAAGAGATTTCGTGCAAGCTGGTGCAGAAGCCTTCTGAGGTAATTTTTAATCTTTACCTCAGACAGTTGTTTTGTTGTAGTAACTGTTTTTTAAGTTTCTTCATCCATCATCTGCAACATCCCCAAGAAGAGGAGTGAGGCT
This sequence comes from Tuctoria greenei, assembly GCA_036927565.1. Lineage (NCBI taxonomy): Eukaryota > Viridiplantae > Streptophyta > Magnoliopsida > Poales > Poaceae > Tuctoria > Tuctoria greenei. The sequence goes on along the minus strand of JAYESD010000010.1, from coordinate 55,310,467 downwards.
CCACCGTCAGCCACAGCGGCTGAAGCTATGAGGGCAGAGGCTTCTGCTCCTGTCCCGGTGCCGCCTCGAGTGGTGGCTGAAGCTGCGGCAGCTCCGGCGCCAGCTGTCGTGGTCATGGACCTCGACTCATCCCCTGAGACTCCCGTGGTAGCGCCCGACTACAGGAGAGAAGATGCGCCAGCGGCACCTGCCCCGGAGGTTGAAGCCCCGGGTCTTGATGCTGAGACATTGGAAGCTTCGGCCACTGAGACGGAGGTTATTGAAGTCCCAGCGAGCGAGCCGGATGTTGAGGAAGTCCCGACGGTTGAGCCAGCTACCTCCGAAGCTCCAGCCTCAGAGCCGGTTGCCACTGAAGCTCCGACTGCAGATCCGGTTGCAGTTGAAGACCTTCTGGCGCCTAAGCCGGTTGAGGTTGAAGCTCCGGCCTCAGGGCCGGTTGTTGTTGACCTTCCGGCGCCCGAGCTGGTCGTTGCGGAGGCATCAGCACTCGAACCTATGATGGTCGAGGCGCCAACACTTGAGCCACCAGCGGGGAAGGAGCCCAGGCCGCAGCCGGAAGTATCCCCTGCTCCGGAAGTGATGACGGCAGAGGTGCCTGCTGCTGAACCACGGTGCCGTGATGAAGTCGCTGGCCCCCTTCCTGAGGGGACAAATGAAGACCTGGCGGCAGGGCCTTCAGAACCACTTCCGGAGGTCAGAACTTCTTTTGCGGGACCCTCCTCGGTGGCGACTGAGGCTATCCCAGAGGATGGCCCTAGTGCTGTGGAGGATCAGGGGACCACTCTTGTGGAGTGGGACCCAATTTTTGTAAGAGAGAACCCGCTGGAACCAGCGGATGAGACCCCAGCAGGTCCGGACCCTATTCCCCTGTCGTTGTCCATTGACAACGCTTGCTCCAGTCTGCGTCATGTCCAGCTGGTGTTCTACCACGACAGCAAGGCTCTTGAAGAGGAGCGCCAAACCCTTAGGCGGTGGCGTAATCGGCTCTACTTCGAGACCATGCTGGCGCAGTCGAGGCTGGCAGACGACAAGGAGTGGATCAAGCAGGAGAAGGTCCGCCTGGAATGCTGGGGCAAATTATTGGATGATAGGGAGAGCTTGACTCGTGCCCTCGACACTCAATCCCGGGCCATTTATGAGCAGATCAAGGCAACTAATAGTGCGGCTGATGATCGCCAAGAAAGGCTTGAAGCCGTTAACATTACTCTCATCAAGCGTCGGGAGGCACTTGAGGAGAGGGAGGAGAAGCTCGAAGACGAAGAGCAAAAACTCCTAGAGCTGCAGGATGATGTCTTGAAGAGGGAGGAGGAGCTCGCCGAAAAGGTGGCTCTGGCTGACAAGGGCCTCGAGGAACTCACCAAGAAGTTGGAGGAGCATTGCGTTGAGGCGGAGGAGAAGGCCTGGGTGCGAGGGCAGGAACTCTACAAGCAAGAGTGTGCCATCGCTGCCAGGGAGAAGAAAGTTAGGGGCTGGGAGAAGGACCTAGTCGACCGCCGGAACAAGATCCACCTCCGGGAGGAGGAGCTCGGAAAACTCGAGAAGCAGGTTGCTGAAAAGATTCAGCAAAATGCCAAAGAGGTTGAGCGCCTTGCTCATGAGAATTCTGAACTGGCGGCGGCCAAAAGATCCCTAGAGGAACTAAACGGCTTGAGGACTGCGGACTCCCTACAGGTTTCGGAGTTCCTGAGCAAAGCCAACGACGCGCTGACACCAAAGGGCTTCAGTCCCGTGCGTCCGGATGATACGGAGCCGAAGCCGGATCTGGTGTTGCAAGCGTTGAGCTCGGCGGGTGGCAAACTCTCCAAGGTGGGTGACATCATCGCGGATCAGTTGGAGGTTGAGGGGCAGTCCCTGGCGAAGAACGTCACAGAAGATGTGCTGACGTGCTACACCAGCCGGGACCCCCAATTTCCTCTGGACCCGGTGCTTAAAGGTCCCGTCCAAGGAGAAGGTGAAGCCACCCGAGCCAACGTGTCGAAGGTTGCTCAGAAGGTCGCCCAGTTCTTCCATAGGGTCTAGGACCATCTCTGTAGCTCCCACTTGTATTCTCTCATTTTCTTCCCCAATTTTTTAATCCTTTGTCTCTAGATGAATGAAATCAACAATTTGTTAATGAATTTCATTTTTTGTCCTTAACACATCTGTCTACACTTGGCCCCCTGGTAGATGTACACAATTTGATTGTGAACATGTACCAAGAGGATACCGTGCTTTGTTGAAGACTCGTTTGCTTTGAACTTGTAGAGTGTAGGTCCGAAGTCTTCGATAGTGAAGGCCCCCTGAGGTTGTCGGAGCTCAGAAGCTCTGGCATTGACTACCGTTGAAGCTTAGTAGCTCCGGCAATAGTCCCTATCAACGCGTAGAGCCTTGATAGTTAGCCCTCCGGGGTGTCGGATCTTAGTAGCTCCGGCAGTGACCTTTGCCAACGCGTAGCTTGTCGACAGTAGACTCCTCTTGTGGGGTCTTCTCACCATCTTTTATTCTGGGTCGACGGCTGGTCCCCCTTTCTTTGTCGGAGCTTGGTTGCTTCGGTAATGCTCGTTTTCAATGTTTAACATCGATCACAAGCCACCTAGTGGGAGTCGGAGCTTTGTTAGGTCCGGCTTTTCTGCATCAACGTGGATTCTTTATTTTTCCTGCACACTGAAGCCAAGAAAAATAGTAAAATTTGCTCCTTGCCTATAACTTCGTCACGACTTACGATTCCCAAGAAACTTTTAGGCCAAACACAATTCCGAATACAACTGAATGTGTTGCCTTCTTTCTTCCAGATCCAATTGTACTTGGACCCGCCTTACTTCGGCCTGCCGGGGTGTAGGTACAGTGGTGTACTTAGGGTTCTTGACCAGGCTAAGTCGATAGCACAGTCCAGCCCTAGATTGACTTGGCGGCATTCAGGCGAGTGGGCCATGGACAATATTTGAATCCAAAAGAATTGACAATACAGCTCGAATTGTACATGAACTGGTCGAACTAAAATTTCTTAAGAATTGCACAACTTTGTTATAGACAAGAAAGAGAAAAATAAAAATTGTTGAGCCTGTACAAAATAAATGCACGTGGATTATGTTTCACATGAAGATGTCTTTCATTATAGGTCCGGGGTACAGGGGAAACAAGTACACTCTTAGGGTACGGAACCAGGCTAAGCGTGTTTCATTTCTCATTTGGCCCAGAGTAGCTAGACACACTTTTAGTTCTGAGACTGTGACAAGTGTTGCATGAACATTGCGGACCTTCCGGGAAAGGTCCGGCTGTTCTCCCAGAGGAACTACCCGACTCTTTACAATGACTCTATAACATACACCTCAAGTTAGTATAGACTCACCTCCGTGATATTAAGTGTAGAACTTACGGAGGTGCTAAATATTCCAAGGATTTGGGAGAGGTGTCCCATCCTCGGTAGCCAAGCAAATGCTTCCGGGACAGGATACTTTAATCACTCGGAAGGGTCCCTCCCAGCTGGGGGAGAGTTTATTTAACCCTTCTCTGGATGTATTCTCCATAGCATCAGATCGCCTTCCTCGAGTTGTCGGTTGTGTACATGCCGCTGATGATAGCGTCGAAGGGCTTGGCTGTATCGGGCATTCCGAACAGCTGCTTGGCACCTTCCCTCCTAAAGGAGGTCTAGGTCTTCACGCCGGAGGTGGTCCTGCGTGGCTTCGTCGAAGGTCCGGACCCGGAGTGACCCCAAGGTGATTTTCGGAGGAAGGATTGCTTCAACTCCGTACACCAGGAAGAAGGGTGTCTCTCCAGTTGACTGGTTTGGAGTTGTCTTGTTGGCCCATAGAGTGGGCGGAAGCTCTTCAATCCAGTTGGCTCCATGTTTTTTCAAGCGCTCATAAGTGCGCGTTTTGAGTCCTTTCAGGATTTTAGCATTTGCTCTCTCGGCCTGGCCATTGCTTGCCGGGTGAGCTACGGAGGCATAGCAAACTTGAATGCTGAGGTCTTCGCAATATCCTTGAAACGTAGAGCTTGTGAATTGGGTCCCATTATCAGTAATGATTTTGTTTGGGACTCCAAATCTGCATACAATGGACTGCAAAAAGTTGATAGCAGATTGCTTGTTTATTGTCATAACTGGAGTTGCTTCTGGCCAGTTGGTGAACTTGTCAATGGCGACATACAGGAACTTGTAACCTCCGACGGCTCTTGGGAAAGGTCCCAAGATGTCCATCCTCCACACAGTGAAGGGCCATGTAGGAGGTATCATTTGTAGAGGCTGAGCCGGTGTGTGAATTTGCTTTGCATGAAATTGGCATGCTTCGCATTTCTTCACCAGCTCAGTTGCATCCTGGAGTGCTGTAGGCCAGTAGAAGCCATGCCGGAAGGCTTTACTGACCAGCGTGCGGGAAGATGCGTGGTTCCCACACTCGCCTCCATGGATTTCTGCGAGGAGCTCACAACCTTCTTCCCTTGTGATGCACCGCATTAGGACGCCGTTGGCACCGCGCCGGTAGAGATCCCCTTCTACCAACGTGTATCTTTTAGCCAATCTGACTATCCGGTCAGCGGATACATCATCGTCAGGAAGGATGTTGTCTTTCAAGTAGCTTCGGATCTCCGAGATCCATGCATCGGAGCTAACTTGAGCATTTGAGTCTTGCGTGCTGGGTTGCTCGGAGCTTCCGACAGCACCTACGACCCTTGATGGCTGCCATGGTAACAGGGCCATCAGTACCGTCAGTTTCGGCATGTTGATCTCGCCCCCTTCGCTCATTCGGCAGGCTGAGCTGTGGATTTTGACAACCTCCGGACAAAATTTCCGTCAGGAGCTGGAGCTCCGGTTGACGCTTTCGTCGATAGTACGTTGACTTCAGCGTTGTGGACACGCTGGACGTGGTGGAGGTCTAGGACTTCGAAGTCCTTCTGAAGCCTCTGGACTTCAAGGAGGTAAGCAGCTAGCTGGAGATTGTTGCAGGAGCATTCACCCTTCACTTGTTTAATGATGAGCTGTGAATCTCCCTTGACCAGCAGCTGTTTGACACCGTATGACAGTGCCACCTTTAGTCCGTAGATGAGTGCTTCGTACTCTGCCATGTTGTTGGTCGCCTTGAAGTCAAGGTGTACCATGTATTTTACCTTCTCCCCGGTTGGTGCGAGGAGAAGGATTCCAGCTCCGGCCCCCTGCTTTTGCATGGAGCCGTCAAAGTAGAGGGTCCAGTGAGGCTCGATGAAGACCGGAGCCTTGTGTTCTGGCTTCTGCTCACTAGGGCCCCCAGGGTTTGATGGAGAGGGAGTCCATTCCGCCACAAAATCTGCCAATGCTTGACTCTTGATTGCTTGTCTTGGAATGAATTCGAGATCGAATTTGGCCAATTCCGCTGCCCACTTTGCAATATTCCCAGTTGAATTGGGATTATGCAAGATTGCTCGAAGTGGGTAAGAAGTCACCACTGAAATCTTTTGAGCTTGGAAGTAATGGCGAAGCTTCCTGGAGGCGATAAGAAATGCATAGAGCAGCTTATGCACCTCTAGGTATCGAGTCTTGGCGTCATGAAGTACTTCACAGATGAAGTACACTGGGCGCTGGATGGTCCGGACCCTCCCGGAGGGGCCCGGAGCTTCCTCTTCATTGACCCAGATCCTCCCGGAGGGATCCGGACCTTCTTCGGGGACCTCCGGGTCCATGCTGCAGGGACCCGGAGCTTCTTCAGAAGCGATCTAGACCATCCTGGAGGTGTCTGGGTCTTCTGAAGTAACTTCTTGTGGACTTAAGTCTGGGAACTGGGACCCAGACTCGCTTTCAGGAACCTCCGGACCCTCCCGTAGGGGTGTGGATTCCTGAGCATGGGATAGTTCTGGTCTCTCCGCAACCAAGACCATACTGACGACTTCGTCAGTTGCTGAAATGTAAAGCAGCAAAGGCTCACCAGGGTTCGGAGCTACCAGAGTTGGTAGGGTGGTGAGGAACTGTTTTAGCTCCTGGAATGCCTATTCTGCTTCATCAGACCATTGGAATGGTCCGGACTTCCTCAATAACTTGAAGAAGGGAAGTGCCTGTTCTGCTAGTATTGAAATGAACTGGCTGAGGGCTGGTGGCCGCATGTCTTCAATGGCTTTGATCTTCGCCGGATTAGCCTCTATGCCCCGGTGATTTACCAGGAAATCAAGAAGTTTTCCGGAGCTAACCCCAAAGACACACTTGTCTGGGTTTAGCTTTGTGCGGGTGACCCGCAGCTTGTCGAAGACAGCCTATAAGGTGTCAAGGAGTGACTCCTTGTTCTTGACCTTGACCACGATGTCATCAACGTACACTTCCACTATGTCTCTAATGAGTTCTTCAAAAGTTTTGTACATAGCTCGTACAAAGGTTGAAGCTGCATTCTTGAGACCAAATGGCATGGCTGTATAATAGTACAATCCATCTACTGTGATGAAAGAGGTATGCTCTTCATCTTCCCTAGACATTGTGATTTGATGATACCCAGAATATGCGTCTAGGAAACACAGTAATTCACACCTGGAGGTGGAATCCACTATATGATCTATTCTAGGTAGTGGGAATGGATACTTTGGACACGCCTTATTCAGTGTTGTGTAGTCAATACACATCCGAAGCTTCCCGCCAGCCTTGGGCACAACGACTGGGTTTGCCAGCCATTTTGGATGGAAGACTTCTCGGATGAATCCAGCTTCGAGCAACTTCTTCACTTCTTGTCGAATCAAGTTCTATCGCTCCATGGATTGCTTCTGAGGCTTCTGATGCACGGGCCGGGCGTCACGGTAGATCTTCATATTGTGCTCAATCACTTCCCTGGGGATCCCAGGCATTTGTGACGGTTGCCAGGCAAACACGTCGACATTAGCCCGGAGGAAAGCGATGAGCCCGAGTTCCTATTTGTCATTCAGTCCCCCCGATATACGGGTGGTCTGAGCGGCATTGGAACCGATTTGGACGACTTTGACGGGAATGTCGGTGTCGCCGCTTGGCTGCACACGAGGTGCAGAAGTCGAGCCTCGTTGACGAATGCTCGGGGGTTTTGGAGCTTGCTCCTGCCTAGAGTCCTCCTCTTGCGCCGTAGTAAGCGCATGAAGTTCTTCCAGAGCAGTTACTCCGACAGTGCGATCTCCGCGGATCCGGAGAACGCCTACTGATGTTGGCATCTTTAACACCAGGTAGCCATAATGAGCAGCTTCCATGAATTTGTACAAAGCAGGCCTACCCAAGATGGCGTTGAAAGGTAAGTTCATCTGAGCAACGTCAAAGACCAACTTCTCAGTGCAATACTTCTCCCGGGTCCCGAAGGTAACGGGGAGAGTAATAGCACCGAGTGGGATAATGGCTCCCGGACCTACTCCGGAGAAAGGTCGGGAGGGGTGAAGATCCGAAGGTCGGAGCTGAAGCTTGGTAAAAGCTTTGAAGCTTATGAGGTTCAGCCCCGAACCTCCGTCTACCATAACATGGTGGAGCTGAATGTTATTGATGGTAGGAGGTACCATCAAAGGTAACTGGCTTGCTCCAACCATGCTTCGAGGGCAGTCCGAAGCATCAAAAGTGATGGCTGTGTCCATCCACTTGCGATGAGGCTCCGCCCTGGATGTAGGAGCTACAACGGCCATGTCCCGACGCATTGTCTTGAGGACGCAGCGGGAGGTAATGTCCCATGATCCACCAAAAATGGTGTTCATGGTCTTCTGATGCTCGTTGTCAGAGACGTCAGAATCGTCGTCGACAGAGGTGTACACGACCTTCAGGACCTTTTTAGGATCCTGAAAACCTAACTCCTCTTCAGCCGGTGCTTCGTCAACCTTTTGTTTTCCTTCCCTCTGTCGGAAAGGAACTTCTTCCCGGCGCTTGTTATAGCGCTCGACAAGGTTTTGGACCTCCCGGCAGTCTTCCAAACTTTGGCTGTCTGTCTTATGAATTGGACACCACACCTTGGGTTTGCCACTGTCTTCAGAAGACGGTCGAGGTCGCTTCTCGGGGCGCGGCCCCCGGCCACCCAGAGCTGCAGCAGCTGCAGCATTAGATGCACCGACCGACGGCTTCTTCTTGCCGTTGGTCTTTTTCTTCTTCTTACCACTCCCGGAGGTAGTGGCTTCACCTTTGGAGGATTTCTTGCGATCCTCTGGAGGTGGTTTGGAGTGCATTTCATGGCCCTCCGCAGCCCTGGCACATTTGTTGGCCAAGCTTAAGAGTTCCATGGCACTGGTGATCTCCTTGATCGCAAGTTTCTCCAACATCTTCTTATCCTGTACGCCCTGTCTAAATGCCACAATGACAGAAGCGCTAGAGATAGAAGGGATAGTGTTTCGCACCTGAGAGAATCTCTGGATGAATGATCGCAGGGATTCTCCCCCTTTTTGCACGACTGCAAAAAGGTCCAGTTCGGTGCCTGGTCGGGTGTATGAACTCCCGAAGTTGGCGGTGAACTTTCGGCACAACTCCTCCCAACTGTTGATGTAGTTGGGTGGAAGGCTCATAAACTAGGACCGGGCGGTCCCAGTTAAAGCCAATGGAAAATAGTTGGCCATTACGACCTTATTTCCTCCAGCTCCCAGGATAGCAGTGGAGTAAATCTGAAGAAATTCGACAGGATTAACGGTCCCGTTAAACTTCTCCGGCAGGTGAAGCCAGAATTTCTGTGGCCACCTGACCATACGAAGATGCATGGCCAGGGCTGAACAGCCTCCTCCTACTCCTTCAGGAGCGGGAATTTCCTGAGCTTCTCGTCTTTCACGAGCACGTTCGATATGAACTCTGTCGTCTTGTTGACGGTATCGGCGATCAAGCTCTGCCCGAAGATCATGAGTTGAAATCCTTGATACCGTGTGAGTGTGTCGTGCCCCGGTGGGCAACAACGTCACTTGTTGTGACGCAGCACGTCTCCTGTTGTTGGAAATATGTGGACCAAGTCTGCCAGACAAGGTCCGTCGCTGCAACAGGGCCCGCCCTGAAGGAGGAGGACCCTGGTTACTGATGCGGTCGGCTGCTGCTGCAACCAAGTGTTCCACATCGGCCCTCCACTGCTCCATTGCATCTCGAGATGCATTCGGAGGTGGTGGGCGCTGAAGGAGAGCACGTGCTGCATGGAGCGCGTGTTCCGGGTTGTCATGATTCGCTGATGCAGTGATTGACGCCGGTGCACCATTGCGCTGCCAGCTTGATTTGCTGGTGGAGGCGGCGGTGGTGGAAGTGTGACTCCTGCTGGAACTGAGGTTCCTGCTGGTGGCTGCATATTGGAGGGATTGCCCCCGGCAGCTTGAACAGCGGGATGACCATTGGATGATTCAGCAGCTGAGTTCGCCATTCTTGAAATCTCAAGCACCCCTACCTGGCGCGCCAACTGTCGCTGGTTTTGATCCGGCAGATCTCCCGACACTACTAAAGTGTTTGCGGAGTTTGAAGTTCGGTGTGGGCACGAGGAGATTCAAAAAGGTGAAATGTAAAATGACACAGGAGACACAAAGATTTGCGTGGTTCGGGCCGCCTAAGCGTAATACCCTACTCCAAGTGGTGTGTTGGTGTTGTATTGGATGTATGAACTCAACTCAGGTGATGTGAGTTGAGAGCGTGTGTGAGCCGATCAGACCAGATCAGATCCGAGAGCCCAGAGAGATCAGAGCGCAGAGAGCCTCAGATCCCCTCAGAGCCGAGAGAGCCTCCTATGTATCGTCGGCCTGCCCTTTTATAGTACAAGGACAGGCCGATACAAGTTGGCCTGGCCCGACATGTGGCCCCGGCGGCTACTAATATTGATACACATTTGATGCGCTTAATTACCCTTAATGACCGAGTTATGGGCTTTGACAGTGCCGTTACTGGTCGTAAGGGTCGTCCGATCGTGTCTCATTAATAGAGTATTAATGACACTTAATCGGGTCTTGAAGTTCTTGATTCCCCTTTGAAGATCCGGAGCCGTTGTGGATTCTACCGGAGGTTTGAGGCTGAAGATCCGACGGTTGGATACGTGGCAGCTCCGGAGCATACTGTGGGGAACAGATAGGTCCGGTGCCACCAGACACATGTCAGTTCTGGAGCTTCCCTCGGTCTGGGGTTAGGTCCGGGGGTGACGTTATGGTACATAGCCCGGAGCTTCCCCCTTGTGGGCGGTAGCTCTGGTTTGATGGTACACGTGGCGACCCTGGGACTAACTATGTTGGGGAAGCGGGTCCGGTTATGTCTGACATGTGGACCTCCGAAGGTCTTCAAATCAACTAGATGTCATTTCCTTGAGATCTTTGCAATCTCAAGGGGTATACGGTACCCAGGGTACCGACAGCGTGTTAGTGCTCTTGATCGCATACGTGGGCTGCCTAAGCTTAAAGGGGACAAAGAAATTGTGTGCTCTTCTGGTAGACATACTAAGATGGTTGCAGGTTCACATACTCCTCTCACAATGATCATGACAACTGAACCGGGTCAACTTTTGCACCTTGACACCGTAGGACCTTCACGTGTTCAATCCTTCAGAGGTAAATGGTATGTTCTTGTTATTGTTGATGATTATTCTAGATACTCTTGGGTTTACTTTATGGCGTCTAAGAATGAATCTTTTAGTCACTTTAGAATTTATTTCTTAGATTATCAATTGATCACCCAGGATCTTTAAAAGCAATTAGAAGTTATAATGGAACTGAATTTAAAAATCAATCTTTTGATCACTTTTGTGCTGAAAATGGAATAGATCATCAATTTTCTTCACCATATGTACCTCAACAAAATGGTGTTGTAGAAAGAAAGAACAGAACCTTAGTTGAGATGGCTAGGACTATGCTTGATGAATATAAAACTCCTAGGAAATTTTGGGCTGATGCGATTGCAACTGCTTGTTATGTCTCAAATCATGTTTTCTTGCGTGCTAAGCTAGGTAAAACCCCATATGAGCTCCGGTTTTGACATAGGCCTAGTGTTACGCACTTTCGGGCCTTTGATTGCAAATGCTTTGTTAAGAAACATGGTAATCTTGATAAATTTGAACCTAGATCCATTGATGGCATGTTTCTTGGTTATCCATCTCATATAGAGGCTACCGTGTGCTTTTACTTGACACTAACAAAATTGTGGAGACTTGTGAAGTGTCTTTTGATGAAGCTATCCCAAGTACTAGCTCAAATATTGCAGGTCCAAATCCATATCCGCAGGGGGAGAGAATTTTCATTGAGGATGAGAAAGAGGTGGAGCTGCTGCCCGAAAATTCAGTAGCTAATGACATTGTTTGAGCTCCTGATTTTGATTCACAGCCAGCACCGATGACCACCATTGCTGGTCCAGATCCTCCTGAAGTCACAAGCTCATCGATTTGTGATGAACATGAAGAAGAAGAAGCTTGTGAAGGGTCCACTCCCCTCTGGGTTGTCAAAATTCATCCTCCACAACAGATTATTGGGAGCTTGCACGAATGAGTTACACGCCAGGTTTTGCGATCCAAACTCTCATGCTCATTTTGCTTTTGTTGCTTCTTTTGAACTCAAAGATATATCACACGCACTCACTAATGAATCTTGGATTGTTGCCATGCAAGAAGAGTTAGAAAATTTTGAACGAAATAATGATTGGAAACTTGTACCTCCACCTCAAGGTCACACTTTAATTGGAACTAAATGGGTGTTTAAAAATAAACAAAGTGAGGATGGGGTTGTGGTTAGGAATAAGGCTAAGTTGGTTGCTCAAGGTTTCACTCAAGTTGAAGGTCTAGATTTTGATGAAACTTTTGCTCCTGTTGCTAGATTAGAAGCTATGAGAATTTTGTTAGCTTTTGCTGCATCTAAAGGTTCTAAGCTATATCAAATGGATGCTAAAAGTGCTTTTCTTAATGGCTACATAGATGAGGAGGTTTATGTCAAACAACCACCGGGTTTTGTAAATTCAGATTTTCCTAATCATGTTTACAAACGGTCCAAAGCCTTGTACGGTCTCAAACAAGCGCTAGAGCATGGTATGATAGGTTAAAAACATTCTTACTTGAAAAGGGGTTTACCATGGGCAAGGTTGATAAAACTCTTTTTGTGCTTAAGCATGACAATGACTCATTATTCGTTCAAGTGTATGTGGATGATATTATCTTTGGTTGTGCTTCTCATGATCTTGTGTCCAAGTTTTCAGCTATGATGAGTTCAGAATTTGAGATGAGTATGATGGGAGAACTCACGTTCTTTTTGGGGCTGCAAATCAAGCAAACCAAGGAGGGTACCTTTGTGCATCAAACGAAGTATACAAAAGACCTCCTAAGGTGCTTCAACATGGACAAAAGGAAGCCTCTTTGGGCACCAATGGGAAAAACAACAACACTTGAACTTCATGAAGATGGTGAAACGGTGGATCAAAAAGAATATATAAGCATGATCGTATCACTTTTGTACCTCACGGCATCAAGACCGGACATACAATTCAGCATATGTTTTTGTGCACGGTTTCAAGCCTCCCCACGTGCTTCACATCGTCAAGCCGTCAAAGGATTATGGAACTCAAGAATTTGGCATTTTTCTTCCTTCTTCTTCAACCGTTACTTTGAAAGCTTTTCCCGATGCTTATTTTGGGGGTTGTAGGATTGATAGGAAAAGTACTTCTGGTGCTTGTCATTTTCTTGGTAATTCTCTTGTTTCTTGGTCCTCTAGAAAACAAAGTTCAGTTGCACAATCCACAGCCGAATCTGAATATGTAGTTGCTTCTAGTGCTTGTTCACAAATTTTTTTGATTTTTCAGACACTTAAGGACTATGGGGTTGATCTAGATAGTGTTCCACTGTTTTGTGACAACACTAGGGCTATTTGCATTGCTAAAAACCCTATGCAAAATTCTAGAACTAAGCACATTGACATTAGGTATCACTGTCTCCGTGATAATGTTGAAAAAGGAAACATTGTGCTTCACCATGTAGATACCGAACAACAATTGGCTGACATTTTTACAAAACCTTTGGATTTCACTTGTTTTTGTTACATTCATAGTGAAATAGGGGTTATGCATCCTCATGGCTTAAATTGAGGGGGAGTTTTGAAACTTGGAAAGTCTATGTGTGAATATGAACTAAAATAATATGAGCATAGTATTTCATACATATATGACTTGTGATTCCATTTACATGTTGAAAGTTCTTACTACATTACTCATGTTATACATTTTCTAGTTTTTGCCATGACTAGTAATTGGAATAATTACTTACACTGAATCGGGTCACGATCAAACTTTCTTGCTATTTTGAACTTGTTGCATGCTCACAAGTGCTTTTAATCATAAATAATTAATCAAGTAATCAATTCACTTGTTGAGTTTTTGTGAACAAATTGAAGTTGAGAAAAGATCAAGAGAATATGCATGCATCACACTTCTTATTTTGAGACCGCTTATCATTGCACTTAGATATGAACTTGGAAGAAGTTGTGTATGACTAAAACCATGTCCTTAAGCTTTTGATTGTCAAATGACATAGGCTTGGCTTGGTTGGTTATAATAAGGCAGATGCGCATATAATCTCTTTCAAATATTGCATGATCTAAAGTTGTTCCTTGAAAAATAATAAAATGCAGCAACAAGTGTCATGCTTTCAGGTATTGAAATAGTTAAGTTTGTGAGATCATGACTAGCTTAAATTGAAAATTACATTTGATCTCTAGCATGGCTTACACTACTTTATGTATCTCATTGTTGTGATAGTGTAAGTTACTTGATAGTATGATTTGGATGAGCTTTGTTTTATATGTATATGTTATAATATGCTTATAACAATTAAAATTTCTCTTTTGAACCTTGCTGAATACATTGTCAAAGGGGGAGAGATAATATGGTGAATTATGCAACGGGGAGAAATATGTATAGGGGGAGAAATTTATTTCTATCTCATTTGATTTTCAAAAAGGGGGAAAATTGTTCTCAAAACTTTTCATGCCAATGTTCGGATTTTAAATGGTGTTGCCAATGCATTCATCAAGGGGGAGATTGTGAGACCTATGTGTGCTGAATACATTGGCTTTTACAATAAAAGTTTTGAATGCTGCTATAACATCTTTTTAGCAAGGTCCGACTCTAGCTCCGAGCTTCTACAAGGTCTGACAATAGGTCCGACTTTCTTTGTCTAGGTCCGACTTGCTTTTGGGTAGCTCCGGTGAGCTTTGTCTTTAGCTCCGGCATGTCTTTGATAGCTCCGACATGTCTTTGTTAAGCTCCGATATGTTCTGCTAGGTCCGACTTATGTTTGTTAGCTCCGACATATTTTTCTAGCTCCGACTTTTGAGGTGACTAGTTCCGACTTGTTTTGGTTAGCTCCGGCGCTAGGTTTGACTAGCTTTGGTAAGCACTGGCGCTAGGTTGTACTAGCTTTGGGAAGCTCCAGCTCAAGCTCCGGTTAGCTTTGGCAAGGTCCGGTGCTTGATCGCAATGTTCCGGCTTTTAATGTGAAATGTTTCAAACTTGCTTTACATTGTTGGAAAGTTTGCTTAGTATTCTTTTACTATGTTTTTGGTGCATTTTGGTTGATATGGCTGATATTGTTTTGCAATGCTTTGCAACATGCTTATGTGAGGTGCTCACGTAAGGTGTTGTGTTTGGAACTGACTTGAGTCAAGTCGCGGACTTGGGCTCGTACGGATTGGTTGTTTGTTCATGTGCAGGTGTTCCTTGAGTTCAAGTCATGGCTGGTGACAGGATCCTTTGGACTAGTCTCAGCGAGAAGATGAGGTTCCAACAACCAAATTCAGGAGGAATTGTGGTTGAGCGGGTCAGGAGGTCGTGCAGGATGATTGAATCAAGGGCAGTGCATATGAAGGTTACTGGACGTCGAAGGAAGGTGTTTGCACGTATGCATGCGGTGCATGTCGTGGCAACATGGTTCCAAAGATGGTTTATGGATAGGAAGATCTGGTTGGAAGGATCGAATCGTATCGGTTGATGACTTTGGCTGCGGCGGAGTCGGTTATGGCCCGGTATGGAAAGTATCGAGTTGGTTATGATAGGATTTCGTGTGAGTCATGAATTTGAGTTGTTTTAGGAATGTGGGATACATTCCTAAGGTGTTTGGAAGTCTTAAGATTGCTTCTATCTGTGTATAGAAGAGTCCTAAGCAGTTATGGAATGTTTCGATTCGTGAACGGAGTAGGATTGAGTCCTAGTTGAGATTGGGTTGGCCTAAGCGCTGGTTATATAAGCAATGGAGGCCAGAGCTCGTGGTGCACGACTTTGGGACTGTTCCTCTTGTGTTCTTTTGAAAAAAATTCGTAGTTTGAAGGTACTTTTGTGCCTTGTTCGTCCGACTTGTTCCAGACAAGTTTTACTCGTCGAGTTTCTGGACAGCACTACCTTTCATTGGTGGTTTTATCATAACTAGAGTTTTACAAATTCAATTGACGTGATTCTTTTTGGGTTTTCTTCAAAAGTTGGTTATCTATCATCTGTCAAAATTTCAGGCTCATTGGGTTTGTGGTTTCTAATCTACACGAGTTTCTTTGCAGCATTCTAGAACTGTTTTTCTCGGGTAGGACAGATTGACCTTTGTTCGATCTTTCGATCATAACTTGAGTTTCTCTCGACGGATTTGAGTGATTATTCTTGTGTTTTCTTCGTGACTTGATTCTCTCTGATATATATTACTTTTGTCATGGTGAAACACATTTATATTAGTTTCACACACGATTTCTCTAACAGATCATTTTTCAACCGAAGGGGTTGGGATTTAATTGTTTCCGCTGCGTAAGATTTTTAAATCTACCATTCACCTCCCCCTATGGTAGCTTTTCAGGTGCTCTTCGATCCTACAACTGCAAGTATTAATGACCACCAGGCGCGTAGTAGCTGGGGCATTACATAACTCCATAATATAAGGGGTTAGGTACTCGTCCCTGGCCCTGGCGGCTGCAGCTTGGCGCTATCGACTCTCCCTCTCTAACTGGAGCACCTCTTGGGTCCTGCCGAGCTCATCCTGGACACCCTGGAGCTCCAGGATGGTGGCTCGGGTGCTATAGTGCCTAGATGATGAGCCACTAGATGAGGAGGGTCACGCCTGCATGGAGCTCAAGAGTCGACCACTCCATGGAACATATCCAACCTACATAAACAATAAAGTTTATTATATTTGAGTTGACCACACCACCAAATTCGTAGATAGTAATTCCAAAAGAAGATTAACTCACCAGTCGTGAGGTTTTTTGCCTCTGCAACCCATGCTCCATGGGGAACAACTGGTCCGCTCTGCCAATCAAAGTCCTCGCCGTGCAGCCTCTTGGCCTATAAACAACAAAATAAAAGAACGTCAGCCAAATTGATTAAAAGAATTCAATGCGAGTGGAAAATTAACTCACCAGTGCCTCCGTCGCCGCCCGAGAACACAGTTGGTCAGGCTGTGAAGGTCACCTCCTCTGTGAACCCTCTTCTGCACCTCAATCAGTGCGGGCTTTTGACCAGTTTTGCGCTCCTATTGGTACACGTAATTGCACAATGAATATATGAAACATAAATAAACATAATACATAGTTACCCTTACAATGCTCTTATATTTGCACAAATACCCGTCCGCACCAAAAAAGTATGATGAGTCCATCCCTCTGCTGTCTCGACGGCGGCAAGAGAGGTTTTGGAAATCATCGCTTGCCCACCACAAGCAGAGGGCCTCGTACGCCTCCGGTCGGCCCTCTATCCACTGTACCCCTTCATGGATCTGCACACAATTATTATCTTGTGAAAGCACTTTTAGCATAATTAGATAATGCAACAAAATAAAATCGACAATTTACCTCCATATATTGCTCCGCAGTTAGGTACATGGAAGTTGTCTCCCTGAACTGGCCCACCTCTCGCGTCTCCTTGAACTTGCTTACCTCTCACTCGCCCGGATGTAGCTTGAAGTATTTGTTTGTAGCTTGAATATGTGCACTCGAAAGGGATTGGGTCGGGATCTTCCTGGCGTTGTTGTGGAAGACTAACCTGGCACGGTCCACCTCACCCTTGTCCTCCAAATGGTATTATGCCTTACATAACAATTTTGTAAGTAATTGTATAAACAATACCTTTGACATGTATTAAAGTAGTTTATTTGATTCGTACCATGAAGTCGGACCACACAGCCTCCTGGTGGTTGCCGTGCGCCACGTCCTGGGTGGTCGCATAATCGTCCCATGATGTCATGGCGACACAGTTCACTACACCTGGGTAATGGAAACGAATGAGACTGTCCAGGACACGGTTGACCTGTCTGTTTCCTACTTGACCCAAGAACGAGCCATCGTACCAACCCCTGATATAGAATTTTCAGATATTATATATATATATATATATATATATATATAAGACTAAAACAATCTAAATTGAAGTGTTAGAGATTTACTTACATATCGCTAACCGGACGAATAACTATCCGGCCGTGTCGGTTTGCTGGAGCAGGAGGAGGAGCCACATAGTGACCACTCCTAGTTCGACACACTCGAGGAGGCTCGACATGTAGTGACCCCGAAGAGTGGTCACCTGAGTAACTTGGCTCGCTACCTGACACCGAAGCCATCTCCATCGGCCGACAACCCGATCGCGAAGCCGGCTCTGAGGGATGGTCTGCCACTGGTGGCTGATGTGGACCCCTCGCCTCGGAGTCTAACGAAGAGTCGTCTTGAAAATTTAATATAGATGAATATAGTACTTAGGCGATATAAAACTTATTATAATTGATGAAAATGATATTTACCACAGAAGACCACATTACATTTCTTCCTTGCAGCTCTGGTAGGTGGCTCAACAATGCGGCCCGTCTGTCACCGCTGAACTGATGCCGCGAAAGACAACGCTTGTGGGTAGAAAACTCTTCGCCGGCTTCTTTCCTTCCCCTTTCCCCTAATTGATGACATCTTGTTCATAGGAACAGTTGATAATGAATTTAAATGAAAACAAAGAAGTTAATAGAAGAGATGAAAGAAATGTTACTTGAAACAACTTTTAGAATTCATTAGTATCACAACCATGTGTTCTACTTCTTAAGATGAGCCACCAATCTTCTGTCATGAGTGTTTGTCGTTTTCATTTTTTCATCTTATGAGTCTTTACGTCTTGAGCATCTCCAACTAACTCATCGAGTTCCAGAATAGGCTCGATGTCAAATTGGTCTGGTAACTCTTCTTCTTGGTAAACCTCATCCATCTCATCGTTCAACAACAATGGAGTATCATGGTACCTAGTATAATTTTGTGTACATAACTGTTCATAAGGATTCACCTTTTATACAACCCATCTTACACTTAGCTTTTCGCACAGATACTTTAGATAATACACTTGCTCAACTTGATTTGCAAGGACGAATATGTCACAACCTTGTAGCAGTTCATTGTGTTTCACTTCGACCATGCAAAATTGGTTTTGCCGAATTCCTGTGTTATTATTATACCAATCGCAATCGAAAAAGGCTACTTTGAGCACCTTATTCCCAGCAAAACTGAATTTAATGATTTTTTAATGATCCCATAATAATTAAATAACCACCCGTCCTTCAGCATCAAGAGATGTATTCACAATTCCAGTATTACATGTTGCCGAGAGAGGACAAAGATCTTCAAATTCAATGGAACGAAATCGGAAACCGTTGACATCGTATCGATCGTAGCTTCTAACTTTAGTCGATTCGTAGGGCAGTTGACGCAAGTCCTCATGGACACCTGCATATTTTTGCACTGTCCAAAATATAGAAGTTAGAATAAGTTTTTGCGCAATAATCATTATCCATAGAATGAGATAAGGACAAGAAGTCTTTACATGATCTCTAAACAAGGTTTGGAAGTTAGGTCCTCCATTTATTCCCCTACGTCGCATCTTTAGTACTTGATTGCTTGTAGGTTGATGCTTAAACTTCAAATTTTCTTGGTGAAACAAACTAAATAAGGAGAAAATGGGACGATTAGTATATATGCTAACTTGTGTGCTTATTAGTATAGATACTGAACAAAAACTTACTTAAAATATTTTTCCATCCCGTCTATATTAGTGTACATGTAAATCAAAGCAACTGTCTTTTCTAGTGTAGCATCATAGCTCATTCTACTACCAACGGTGGTTCCTCTCGTTTGAAAAATAGAGAGGTCGCTACAAGGGGGTGCTTCATCCACAGTGTACCGCGATGTTTGAGCATTAACATTGTGTTCCTCTGCAAAGTAAACATTTGAAAAATATCCTATTTCCTGAAGTGTAAATGCTTCGACGATGGATCCTTCAACCCTTGCCTATTGTGAACCATTGGTTTCAGACATCTGAGTGCTCTTTCAATGTGGTACATCCACCTGTATTGAACGGGACCACCTACTTTAGCTTCATTCGGAAGATTGTTTAGGAGGTGTTGCATTGGGTTGAAGAACCCTGGATTGAAAAATATTTCCATCTTACATAACAACATAGGTACAGCCATTCCATCTTCTCTATCATCTCCTTTGTGATCTCTTTAGAACAAAGTTGTCTATAAAAATAGCTAAGCTCAACTAACACCTTCCACACCGCATAATCATGATAGCCCAGAAACATTACCAGTAGATGTCTTTAGATAATTATGTGATAATCATGACTTTTCAGCCTAGTGCGTTTTCATGTCTGAACATTCAGAGCCCGTCTCAGGCTAGCAGCATAACCATCTAGGAATTTAAACTTTTTCAACCACTGAAAGACTTCTTTCTTGTCTTTAAGTCTAAGACAGAAAGATGCGGGGATCTACCATCGGTGTTAGTGAGCTCAAGACTTGGACGGTTACAAATTTCTGCCAAATCCTTTCAAACCTTTAGATTGTCTTTTGTTTTGCTCATCATATCCAAGCATGTGCTTACAATGCACCTGCCAAGGTTATAGTCATGGTGCATGACATCAATGTTGTGCATTAGAATTAAGACCTTCACATATAGTAGCTCCCATAACGGACATACATGAGTCCAATTGTGATCCTCTCAGTAACCAAGAAAATATCAAGGACGATTTTCATTAGGTACAAGTTTGTCTAACATTGCAGAAATTTTTGACCCATTCAAATGCTATGGTGGTCCTTTTGTGACAACGGTGCCCTTTCTAAAAGCATTTTTCTGTTGCCTAAAAATGTGATTTTTAGGTAACCAATGTCTATGACAATCGAAGTTACTTATCTTGGCACCATGACTGAGGCAAAAACATTCCATGTCTGCAGCACAGATCAGACAAGTCAAATGACCATGAGTGCTCTAGCCAAAAAAACATGCCGTTTGTAGGAAAATCAAGAACAGACCGTAGGTATGCAACTCGAAGGTTAAATTTCTGTTTTTGGTAACAGCCATATGCTATGATTCCTATCCACAACATTATCAACTCTTCAACCAACCACTTCAACATCATGAGTCGTGAACCAGGATGATCTGGTCCAGGTAGATGAGGCAAAGGCACATAAACTCATACTTCATACAGAAAATAGTGGTAAATTGTACGGAATAACATACACGGGTCAACATGAGTATGGTGTAGCGCTTGTACTGAATGGTGCGAAGCCATCTGTTGCTAACCCGATGCCAATGTTTCTTGCATCGTTGGCGGAATCTAGATCGAAGCAGTCCAATGCCTTTCATGCCTCACCATCAAACGGGTGCACCATGACTCCAATGTTCTCACGTACACCTTCTTTGTGCCATCGCATATATTTGGCAGCTCTTTTGGAGAGAAACCAGTGCTTCAACCAAGGTGTGATAGGCAAGTAACGAAGTTGCTTATGTGCCACTTCAGTCTGTACACGCTCGCCTTCGTCATTATCAACTTCGACAAACCTCGACTTACCACATTGTAAGCACTTCTTCGCGTCAACATACTTTTTCCAAAAAAGCATGCAGTTGTCTGGTTACACATCAATCTTCTCATATTTCATAACAAGAGCAGAAATCAATTTCTTGGAGTGCTACATATCTTTCGGCACTTCATGAGGTTCCGGAAGGATATCGCAGATCAATTTGATAAGATTGTTGTAACAGTTCTTGGAGAAGAAATATTTATTCTTAATTGCCATAAGTTTGATGATGGAACTAAGAAGTCACTTATGTGTATTCATGAAGTGGCTGTTCTGAATCTTTCAGAAGCTTGAAGAACGTTTCAACTTCTGCTGTGCAAGCAGCCTCTATCAACTCAGGATCTATGGCTTCAAGCATCTCGTCCATCATATCAACACATGTGTTATCTTC
Organism: Tuctoria greenei; assembly: GCA_036927565.1. Taxonomy (NCBI): domain Eukaryota; kingdom Viridiplantae; phylum Streptophyta; class Magnoliopsida; order Poales; family Poaceae; genus Tuctoria; species Tuctoria greenei. The sequence continues at coordinate 55,289,380 of JAYESD010000010.1, read as the reverse complement.
TTCAACATCTTGAGAAAGTGTCTCACCGTGAAACTACCAGACCGCATAATTTTGCATGAAACCATTCCAACACATGTGAAATGTCAAAGTCACTTTGTCAAAAAACTTTGCGTTTTGGCATTTCATAAATGGGCACCGCACCTTACTGTTGTTGGACAACGAAAAAGCTTGTTGTATAAAAGCATTTGTCTTGGTGTCATCTGAGTGCTGCCCATTCTTATTCAGACCACAATACATCCAACCGTGGTCTTCAGCTATGAGTTAGGTTATACCTTCAATGCAGAGACATCATTATTAGTTCATTTTTTAGTGTATGTCACGGCCCCTAGAACTAGATTGATAGGTCCTAAACCCACCCAAGAGTGACTGAGGGAACATGCTTATGACGAGACATGGAGTTCGAATCCAGACAAAATTTCAGCAGCATAACACCATTGTTCTCTACTGCACGCCCAAAAATAATGCAGCTAAAAACAATAGGTTTATGTTGTCGAAATGACGTCCGGATTCAGACCCCGTACCTAGCTCATCATAAGCACGTCCTCGGTCACTCTCACGCTGTCCGAAAAGGGACAATTCTGAACTTGCACGGCTCACATGCCTATCGCATGTGAAACGTGCATATTTGAAATGGATAATAAATTTCTATTGGTTACGTTAAACAGACTCATTTTCCAGTCATTTACGAGAGAGGAAAGAACAAGAAAGAGGAGGGAAGTTGGTCAGAGTTCAAAGTTCCTAGTCTGGTTGCACCGTTGATGCACGCGTGCTCATTGACATCCTCACTTTCGCTAACCGCCATCGTGCTCGTCTCGACCCATTTATGTGTTTTGTGTTGTGCAGGGTCAGGTTGTGCCAAGCCGGACCGGCTCAAGACCCATTTATGTATATATAGTATTAAACACTCACGAACATTGAACAAACATTGAACAAAAATAAAACAATTACATGCTCATTAAACAATTAAAGAACTAGTTAAACAATTTACAACTAATTGAAAAAATAAATTAAACAATTAACAAACTAATTCAACAATTAACAACCTAGTTAAGAAATTTGACAAGCTAAGCTCCCTTCTCCCAACCTTCTCCCTTGCAAAAAATCGCCGCCTAGTTCTATTTCCGGGTGCTGAGCACGTTGGAGTGGTCGGAGCATGCCGGCGGTGACCGGATCTTTATGCGCGACGGCGGCGGTGAACTTTGGGTTTCTACGATAGGCGGTGAACCTCAAACTAGGCTTGAATGCCACAGTAAAAAGTGGAGAAGCTTCCTGGGAGCATAAGGAACACAAAAATGGGGAGAAAATGGGTGGAGCAGACTGGAACTTTCAACCCGATGGTGAACAGGTTGATTTTTGTTGGCGGCGGGAAAAACTCAAATATCTCGGCAATCACTCGATGGATTCAACTGAGATTTGGTAGGCGTGTGCGCTATGAAGTATTGAACATTATCCATTAACGAATTAAAGGATGGTTGCTTGGAGGAAGTGAATTGAATGGAAAACCTAGCTAGTACATCTGCAACGATCGAAAGTAAAACTCGAATCATTTGCTCGATACCTAAGGAAATGAAGCACGAGTTTCACCATGAGGAAGAGGTTGTGATGACGATCCTTTTTGCTGTTGGAGTCGAGGCGCAACATGGCTTGTTGAGGGCTGGCGACAGTGGAGCAGAGGCGGCGATCGTCTCCAACTCCGGCGGCGACAATGAATCTTCAAAATACCCCGCAAATAAGCATGGAACCAATGATACAATAGAAGGGAATGGTAGAGAGGAAGCTTATGTTACTTTTTGATGTTTGGAGATCGTTCAACCGATGGCCAGAATGGAGGAACGAAGCAATGAACTGGGAGGCGGCAACAATGGGGACGGCGCTCTGTTTTCACCGGAGGGAGACCAAAAGCGTGGGGGGGAAGCAACAGGGGGTTAAGTGGAGTAAGGATGAGCTTGAGGCCACGCAGCTGCTTGCTTGCATGCAAGAAAATCGCAGTGGCGAGCCCTCCCGACGTTGAAGCGTGGGGACAGCAGAGAAACATAGTGCAGTCGGTTCAATCGTGTTAGGGAGGCTGACCAGTGGGTCCCACAGACGCCTCACCCGCATCTACTTTCTGGTTCTTCAATTCACCCACCAATATTTGTCCAGAAATTCTAGATATTTGTGGAGATGCCAATTCAAAGATGGTGAATATGATTCTGAACTCAATTCACTGAATTGACCAAGTTTAATAGGAATTCAAATTTGAATATGAATTCAAATATTATTCAATGAAGCCACTGAAATAAATAGCAAACGGACATCAAAATTTCTGAAATTTGGCAGAGACCTTCTTTGGAATATTTGGAAGCTAATGGTGAACTCAAACTTTTGTTTTGTCAAGGTTTGAACAGGAGCTATTTGGAATTTTTGAATTCCCTATTGTAGTTTAATTTGGTTTAATTTTTCAATTGCCATTTTGATTTGTTTTTCCCATTCAAAATTTTAAATTCTCCTTTCTGAACTTCGCACTATGAATTTTTGGGCTTTTACATCCTCCCCCTAAAATAATTTCATCCCAAGATTACAATTGAAAGAGACGGAGGTAAAAAGATTACCAGATATGAGATGATAACAACTCTGGATAATTTGACCGAAGATAGTCCTCGCTTTCCCATGTCGCTTCCTCAGGTGTATGGTTACTCCACAAGACTTTGTAGAAGTACAAAGTCCGGTTTCTTGTGGTGCTAGTCTTTTCAACGGTCATCCGGATTGGATACTCCGAATAAGTGAGATCCGGATGGAGAGCTTCACTGTCTTCAGTGTGGATTTCAGATGGGGATTTAAGGCATTTTCTCAGCTGATAGATGTGGAATACATTATGAATTTCAGAGAGCGATGCCGGTAACTCCAAACGGTAGGCCACGGGTCCACATTTTCAATGACCGCGAACGGACCGATGAATCATGGAGCAAGCTTTCCCTTCACCACGAAGCGATGAATTCCTTTCATTGGAGAGATACGAAGGTAATCGTGGTCTCCAATGTCGAAATGGAGAGGTCGATGTCTTTTATCACATAACTTTTCTGCTGAGATTGAGCAGCCTTGAGGTTGGATTGAATTACTCGCACTCGTTCTTTGGCTTCATTTACAAGATCAATGCCATATATTACTCGCTCACCGGATTCACACCAGTTGACTGGTGTACGGCATTTCTGGCCGTAAAAAGCTTCATATGGCGCCATCTTGATGCTAGCTTGATAGCTATTGTTATATGAGAACTCTGGCAATGGTAAATGATCATCTCAAATTTACCGTGGTGGATGGCACAAGTGCTTAGCATATCTTCAAGAACTTGATTCATCCACTCAGTTTGACCGTCGGTCTGCGGGTGATATGCGGAGCTTCGGATCAGTTTCGTCCCAAATGACATGTGCAGCTGCTCCCAGAAGCGAGCAACGAACAGAGCACTTTGATCTGAAATAATTGTCCGGGGAACCCTGTGCAAGCACATGACTCTTGCAATATACAACTCCGCATACTTCATGGCAATGTACTTTGTATGTACATGTACAGGGATGAAATGAGCTGATTTGGATAGTCGATCAACTATCACCCAAATCGAATCATGTTTGTGGAACGTGAGAGGTAATTCGACAATGAAATCCATACTAATGTCCTCCCATTTCCAGGCCGGTATGTTTAATGGTTGCAGCTGTCCGGCTTTCCTCATGTGGTCGGCTTTCACCCGCCAACACGTATCATACTCGGATATGTACTTTGCAATTTATCTTTTCATCCATGTCTAACAAAATCTGGTTTTCAGATCGTAATAAATTTTGTTGCTGCCCGGATGAATAGAGTACTTGGATAAGTGATCTACATCCAAGATTTTCTTCCGAAGTTCCATGTCACAGGGTACCACGATACTGTCTTTGAACCACAAGGTACCATGTTCATCACTTCGGAAGCACTTCATTTCCCCATTCTTCATTCTCCTCTGAATGTGCGACATACCCACGTCTTTCTATTGAGCTTCCATAATCTCCTCTCATATGGCGGGAATGAGAGCAAGATTATATAACGCTCCATATGGAACCAAGTATAAACTCGGCTCGTCCTTGTCCATTGGAGGGATGGACAGATTATTAACGTGAGACTTGCGGCTTAGCGCATCGGCAACCATATTCGCCTTGCCGGGATGGTAGTGAATTTCAATCTTGTAATCTTTGATCAGCTCTAACCATCTTTGCTGTCACATATTCAACTCTTTCTGAGTGAAAATATATTTTAGGCTCTTGTAATCGGTGTAGAGGTGCACTAGATTTTCGAGTAAATAGTGCCTCCACATCTTCAATGCGAGCACCACGGCAGTGAGCTCAAGGTCATGAGTTGGATAATGCTGCTCATGATTTAAGAGCTGCCATGAGCCATATGTGATCACGCGGCCTTCTTGCATTAACACGGAGCCAAGACCAATGCCAGACACATCACAATAAACATCGAAAGATTTGGTCGTGTCCGGCTGAGCTAGCACTGGGGCTGTTGTAAGATGCTTCACCAATGCTTGAAATGCATCCTCACATGCCTTGCTCCAAGTATATTTGGTCCCCTTTTTCAGCAGCTCCGTCATTGGTTTAGAAATTTTTGAGAAGCTCGGAATGAACCTCCGATAATATACCTCGAGGAAGCTGCGAACTTCATGAACAGACTTTTGAGACTCCCATTTCAGCACTTGCACTATTTTGCTTGGATCAACAGTGATACTCTCTGGTGAAATAATATGACCAAGAAAGGGTACTTGGCTGATCCAAAACTTGCACTTGCTAAATTTTGCATAAAGCTTGTGATCTCGCAATCGCTAGAGCACGATATGCAAGTGTCTGGCATGTTCTTCCTCTGATTTATAAGAAACCAGAATATCATCGATGAAGACCATGACAAACTTGTCCAACTCCGACATGAATACATAATTCATGAGGTACATAAAGTGAGTCGGCGCGTTGGTAGGTCCAAAACACATCACAAGCTATTCATGGATCCCGTATCTTTTCAAGAATGCCATTTTTGGTATATCCTCAAGTTGGATTTTTATTATATGATATCCGGACCGAATATCCATCTTCGAGAAAACCTTCGCACCCACTAGTTGATCGAATAAAATATCATGCGCGGTAGTGGATACTTATTCTTGATCGTCACAGCGTTGAGCGGACGATACTCCACACATAGAGGTAATGTCTTGTCCTTCTTCTTCACAAACAGTGTGGACCAGCCCCAAGGTGATGAACTTGGGCATATTAGACCTTTGTCCACCAGGTCCTTTAAATGCTCCTTTAATTCCACCAACTCATTTGGTCCCATCTTGTACAGCCTCCGAGAAATAGGCGTGGTTCCTGGAATAAGTTCAATCTTTAACACAATATCTCTATCCGGTGGCATATCCAGAAGGTCATAGGGAAACACGTACGGATATTCATGGACCACACGAATATCCGCAGGCTATGTGGCTTCCGCATTATATGTCGCTGGAATTTTTTGGATAAGGTGGTTTAGAATGAGAGTGTGTGGTTCATGTAGTGGAGAGTTTAAATGTACCACACGTGGAATGATGTCGAGAGCAGCACCATGGCGGTGTAGCCATGACATTCATAAGATGACATCGAGCTTCTGACTCTCTAATATAATTAGAGAAGTCAGATATAGATTCCCACCAAACTGAAGTGGTGCTCTAGACCATCCTATTAGCTGCTACTTTCCCACCTGCAGAGCAAATCAAATATGGACATTTTGTTGGAATGATAGGTAATTGGTATTTGATGACATACGATTGGCTAATGAAATTACGGGTGCCATCGGAGTCAAATAATATGACTATGGGATTTTGTAGTAGAGAAAACATATCCACAAGGACAAGTTCGCCTTCCGGCACGTCTTCGATAGCTAGATGGTGGATGTTGCCGGGTTTTGGTGCTGGTTTCTTGGGCTGGTTGCGGGGCTGAGTTGCACCCTGATATGGTGCTTACCCGCTGCCTTGTCGCTGCTCGGGGCAGTCCCTCACAAAATGCCCGACACGGCCATACGTATAGCACGTGTATTGTGTCGGGTTCCCTCCAAGCTGCAGACAAAATCCGGGTGCACGTGGTGGAGGTGGATACGCACGTAGGACCATCCTTTGCTGCAGCTGCTGCTGTGGAAATGTGGCGCGTTAAAAGAACGACCGTGGAACTGATGTGGTCGCGCCGGTGGCTGCCATCGCAGCCCGGATGGTGAGCGATACACCAAACGGTACTTCTGTGGACCACCACTGCTGCTGCTCGAAGGCGCACTGTGTTTCCTCTTATCAGAAACAAGCTCGCGCTGAGCATCTTCTTGCACTATCGTGGCATTGATGATGACGTTGAAGTTGCCGCGATTGCATCGTGCAAGTTGGACCTTCATCTTGGGATTAAGGCCCCGAAAAAATATATCTCGCTTCTTATCTTCCATCCCCACATAATCTGACGCGTACTGCACCAAATGATTGAATGCGCTGGAGTATTCATGAGCAATTCTCCCGCCTTGTTTTAGTTCCAGAAATTCCTGCAGCTTCCTCTTCATGATAACTGGAGGTATATGGTAGGCACGAAACACCTCCCAAAACTCGGTCCAGGTGACCACATGACCAGCCGGCAGTGACGCGATGTAGTTCGCCCACCAAGCATCGGTGGATCCTTGAAGCTGTTGCACTGCGAACAGCGCCTTCAGCTGTTCGGTGCATCGTAGCTGACCGAACTTCGTCTCGAGTGTGCGGACAAAGTTGTCAGCCTCCAGAGGCTCCTCGACCTCCGTGAAGACCAGTTGATGCTTCGCCAAGAAGTCCGAGTACGAACTCTGTTGGGGATGGCATTGCCTGTTGTCTTGTCACCCCCTTGACGGGATGAATTCTGCACCAACATCCCCAGCAACTTGGTTTGCTCGTCCTGCAAACTGAGCACTGCGGCAAGAATCTCCACGAGAGTCCTTGGAGGTTCAGGTGCTGGTGGAGGAGCTTGTTGCTGCAGTGTCCCGGTTTGCTGCCGTGTCGGAGATTCATCACCACGACCCTGGCTAGGGCCTCCCACCTCGGGCGTAGAACGAGTTCGCACCATTCTGCATCCACATGATTTAAACATCAGCAGCATTTTTGTTTTCTTCATCCAGTCCATATCATAGTAGTGCGAGCATTAACAATGTGATAATTGCATAAAATTCACATATATTGATAAAGTACAAACTTTATACAACATATATTATCTCATGACCAAGTTTACAATAGTGAACTTCAAAATGACGGACTCCCACTATGGAAGTGCATCTCAACTCTACTTGGTCTCCATGAGACGTCATACACACATTGTCACCCCATACACACTCACTACTATTTATAATATGATACAAACATGGCTACAAATTAAACACGGGTAACCATTAAATATACATCGCCCCATGATGGCAGTGTGCTGCCCCATCCTACTCCGATTCATCCTCATTGGCGAACACGAGTAACTCAGGATCTTCCTCCTCCTCAGGACACAGAAGCACCTGCTCGCCCATGTTCAGCGACATGTCCTCAGCCGGTGGATACACGACTGGGTGCGGCAAGTGTGCCTCAGCTCCCACAAGTCCTCCTGATGTTGGCCTGCTTCCGCTTCCCAACTTTGATCTTGTTCGATGGCTTCGTCTCGTTCCTCTGTGATCACCAACAGCTGCTCTTGCGGTTGCTGCACCACCAGTTGACTCGCCTGCAATTCACCACAAGCTTGCTGCAGTTCCTTGCTAACTTGCCGCAGTTCGGCACGATCTTTCCGCAGTTTATTGCGAGTGTGATGCAGTTGATTCTCGCGCTGATTCAGCCGGTGATTTGTCGGAGCCATGAATGAACGTAGGTTCTCATTGATGTAATCAAGAGTGTCACCCTGTTCAATCTCTTGCCTCAAGGCATTGGCCTGCTTCTGAATGATTGCACTTTGCATAATAACCACCGTGTTGGATGCAGCGGCATAAGTCCTAAGTGTCGTCGAAGTCGTGTCACTGTTCGGTTGATAGGCCTCAAACATTCTACATTGCCACTCAAGACCAGCCGCACCACGGAGCGAGAGAAGGACAAACTGTGTCCCAGCCATGGCATCTCGATGAAGCTCACAAAGCTTCATAAGAGCTTCGCCCGCTGCGATGGCCCATGCATCCTACAAACGAGCTCCCAAGGTAGTGACTGGAAAAGGAGCCCATCCACGATGGAGTGGACTAGCAGGAACGTCAACACAGACGGTGCACGACAGTACGCCTCTATCGTCCATATCTTAACCCCAATAGCCTGGCATTTCGATGAAGCTAAACTGTTGGAGCACTTCCCGCAGCATGATCGGGAAGCCCGGACGGTTGGCGCACGTGGAAAACACCCATCCGTCCGGCAACAATAGCATCACATCAGCCATGTATAAAAGAAGTATTTGAATGAGTCAAATACTCAAATTCAACAAAATTTGTTGAGAAATAGATCATACATTTGATAATTCAATTATGAAAGTGAATTCAAATTCAAATGTCAAATGAAACATCACCCTAGAATTCTGTCTCAGTTTCTGTTCATTCTAACCAGTCTGGACAAATTCACAATTTTCATCCAGTTAGAGGCACATTCAGGACATGAGTTCAACTACAAAATTTTAGTACACTCACATAGCTTTCCTGAATGTATTTATTTGACTCCAGATCATTTCTGTATGAGGATATATGACTTTTGCAAGTTGACAGTGTTTATGGAAAAAATTTGAAAGCACCTCCTTTGTTTAAGGCTGATTTTGTCCACATTTTTCCATATACAAAACATCAAAATATGCAAAAATCATTCATTACAACATTGTTGCATAGATCCTCAGGATTACAGAAATGTATTACATGAAGTTATTCATCGATTATACTAAGATATATGATAAAAACAATGACAGGATACAGAAATTGTCCAGTCTCTATCCAGATTTAACAAAGTTTGAAAATTTTAATTTTTAATTAGTTTACAGAGGGATTCTGATCTGGAGTTGAACAATACAGTTTTAGAGGACTCTTTAAACTTTCCAAACATGTGAGGAAGACCTTCAATGGTTACTCCTACAGAGAGTAATGCTATCTCAAAGTTAAACATTTTGCTGCCAAATTCTCAGTTTGAATCGGGAACCTGCCAGTTTAAGTTCAAATGAAATTTCCCAGTTTTAAATCTTGAATATGCCTTGGAGCTTAAAATGAAACTTGTGGATAACTTCCTCAAGTTTCCAAACCATATGCATGCTTACCGCAGCGACCACATGATTAATTGTCAATCTGACTAGCATGCTCCAAAACAGAGATTACAAATTCAAACTTAGTCCTAAGTTGGAAATTTTTACTTGTTGTCGAGTCACACCTGCAGCATGGAAATCGTCATCGACGTGCCTGATGAAACTCGAATGCAAGACGGTACTACGCCCTCACCAAGGAAAATCCTAAGCTGGTATTCAGCATATGTCTCAACGGTAGCACTAATGACGTTCACTCACAAGCGTTTTCAACTCGAGCTACCTAAAACGTGGTTAGTGTACCTGCAACTACAAACAAATTACTGATCAATCATATGGTGCCGTACGGCACGGCCCGCACGGGCGATCATTTTAGGCAGTCATAATAATATATATGAAAGTAAAAACTCTCGTCCCGTATCATTCCACATGGGCTGCCCCGAGCTAAGCCACGTTTCGAAGTACATGACAGAGTTTTGTACCACCCGATGGGGTCCCACGTCTTTGCATAATGCTGCAACAGTAGGAGGCGCATCGGGTTATGTCCCACCCGACGGGGGCTCCCACCAATTTTGAAGCACGCTAGGGTACTGCGTGTCATATGTTCTCCGAAACATGGAGAGTTTCAGAGACTCATACTGACTTTTCATGCTAAGCCATGGAAACAATCACATGCTACCTCTTGCATGGTGTGCTTACCGCAATTGATAGGCTTGCGGTGGCGTACCTTACCTCTTACCTGATGTCGTAGCATCGTTACAAAATATAATAACACATAAGTTAACTTTCCACCTTAAGCAACTAATACTATAATAGTCCTTATGTGGACATAGTAACTAATCCTCACTCGACTACTTCTAAGTTGTCAAAATAGGCTCTATTCGAGCGTGCTATTCCCAATGCGGCCCTGGTACTAGGCTGCGGTGACCGGGTCCAAACATTCCAGGAATCACAGAGGGTGGTGCCGTGTGATGCGGCAACAAACAGCACACACAGAAAGAATACGACAAAATAGAATGTTTATTTATAGAAACAACGAAAGTCTTTTACAATACTTAATGTACAGCGGAAGATAATACTCATAGCTCAACTTTCAGCCTAGCTATGCAAAAGTGCAGCCGTCCAACCTGGGGACGCTACACACTAGCAACACACAACAAATCACGGCAGCGTGCAGGGTTCCCACTCGGCGGTATACCCCGATGGGGGCATCGCCTCATCTTCGGGCCCTTCCTCATACGTCTCACCTGCAAACAACTTAATATAGCAACCGGTGAGCACGAAGGCTCAGCAAGACTTACCCGTCTCACCTAAACATGGAACTCTACATGCAGGGATACTTAACATAGGAATGGATATAGCAGTAAATGACTCGCCTTTAAGTGGATCCTTACTTCCAAGTTATTAGCAGCAATTTAAATGTTCAGAATGTAACTTTTGTGAGCAATATACTACAGAAGGCATGGTTGCAGAACAACTATAATTCAATACTCTGTATTCTTCTGGCTTCTTCAATATTTACTACGTCACATCACAGTGATCAAGTTGTACTCAAATAACCGCGAGGGACGGTGATTACGATCAGTAGACACCCGGAGAACGTGTCACATACACCCATCTCGAAAGTGGAGCGAATCATACTTCAATACTATGTTGTATGCAACAACCTTTCAAAGAAAACCGAAATGTCGAACCGGTCCTTCCATAACGGGCAGGAGGTCCCCAGCGGAGCGTATCTGTGCCTGCCGACAAATTTACACCTTGCTGCCCTCAACCCACTCCTATAACATAGTAGGTTAAGCCTCGACACCCAGGTTAACCAATTACATCGGTTTACTGGTTTCCATATAGGCAGTATGCATCCGGTACAGTTCAAACTTGTCAAGCAGGGCCGCACATGGATCGGTCCTCAATCACCAAAAGCAGGGCTATGAACGTGAGACCACGTCTCATTGCATCCTATCCACTGCTCCGTCTCAAATTCATATTCATAAACCATTCTTTGATCAAATCCATCCCATGTGATAAAATCTTATCTCGCAAGTAGATTCCAACTACCTGACTTCTACCGGATTCCTCAAAATACTAGCATGGCATTTTCTACTTGTCAAACTGTAGACCTACCCAATACTCCATGAGATCTATGGTTCATGCAAGTGGAGTAACAAACACCTTAGCCCTAATGCACACAACTCACCCAAGACATGAGTGACAAATCAAAACTTTGAAATATAACTTAAATGCAAAATGGGGCTTGCCTGGCTACGAGTTAGTATCAAAGTTAGCTCCTGGGAGGATGCTATCCAAGGCCTACGGCTCCTCCTCGATTCCGGTCACTATATGACATGCAATATATAAAGTATGTGAGATAGTGAAACTATATAAAAGATCTTATAAACATTGATCAGGTAAGAAAAATATTTTAATTGGCTTTGGGATTTTTACAGTGGATACTAGGTTCTATGAGGAAACTGGACCAAGAATTGGAGATGTTCAAAGAAGCTTGTTGTCTCTAAAATTCCAACAATTAAAATCCTTCTCTGAAATTTGGTATTAAATCAGCTTTGTCAAGGCTAACAGTGGTTGATCATGGTAGAAGAGGTCTCACTCATTCTAGGGAAATTTGTTTCATAATTTTCTTAGCTTCCTACGGAGAGAAATTGATTATACAAGTTTGGGATAAAATCTGAAAATGTTTCTGTACATTTCTGAATTTTCTATGGATATTTGGCATTTGTACACTGTTTGGTCATGTAAATGAAGTCCAATGAACTTGACATTTTTACTGGAGTTCAAGTGTAATAGAATGAAGGTTCTGACCAAAATTAGGAATTTTCCAATGAGCAGAACAGGAGTAATTAATTTCCCATGCAGTTAGTTCAGAGGAATTAATTATGAAAATTCCAGGACTTTCATATCCAACAAATTGCACCACTACAAAATAGGGATCAAGATGAGACTACCAGAATTTATTGGGAATTATTTCATCAAGTCTACTAGGAGTAATTGAATTTAGAAGTTTGCTCAAAATTTGGATTTATTTGGAAAGGGAAAATTTTGAAATAATCCGGTCGGGTCCCACCCATATAAAATGGGCCAACAAGATTGGGGCTACACCGAGGGCCACAGGTTCAAACCGCGCAGCCACACTAGGTCCCTAGCAGCAGCAGATCCCACCGAAAATAACACTTACTGGCGCATGGGACCCGCCCATCTTCTTCCACCTCACGACCAAGGCGGTGCCCGAGCTGAGCGCGGCGGCACTGCGCCGTCAAGCTCGTCAGCTCCCTTCTCCTGGCCTTCTCCCTTGCAAAAACTCGCTGCCTAGTCTTATTTCCGGGTGCTGAGCACGTTGGAGTGGTCGGAGCATGCCGGCGGCGGCGAAGTTAGGGTTCCGACGATGGGCAGTGAACCTCAAACTAGGCTTCAATGCCACGCGAAAATGTGAAGAAGCTTCCTGGGAGCATAAGGAACATGAAAACGAGGAGAAAAATGGGTGGAGCGGACTGCAACTTTCAACCCGAAGGTGAACAAAGCTATTTTTGTTGGCAGCGGGGAAAACTCGGATATCTCGGCAATCACTCGATGGATTCCACTGATATTTGGTAGGCATGTGCGCTATGAGGTATTGAACAATATACATTAACGAATTAAAGGATGTTAGCATGTAGAAAGTGAAATGAATAGAAAACCTAGCTAGTTCATGTGCAACGGCCGAAAGTAAAACTCGAACCATTTGCTCGATACCTAAGGAAATGAGGCACGTGTTTCACTGTCAGGAAGAGGTCATGATGACGATCCTTTTTGATGTTGGAGTTCAGGCACAACACGGCTTGCTGAGGGCTGGCGACAGTGGAGCAGAGGTGACGATCGTCTCCAACTCCGGCAGCGACAATGAATCTTCAAAATACCCCGCAAATAAGCATGGAACCAATGATACAATAGGAGGGAATGGTAGATCGGAAGCTTGTGTTACTTTTTGATGTTTGGAGCTCGTTCAATCGATGGCCATAACGGAGGAACGAAGAATGAACTGGGAGGCGGCAACAACTGTTTTCACAGGAGGGAGACCAAACGCGTGGGGGAGAAGCAACAGGGGGTTAAGTAGAGTAAGGATGAGCTTGAGGCGACGCAGCTGCTTGCTTGCATGCAAGAAAATCGCGGTGGCGAGCCCTCCCGGAGTTGAAGCGCGGGGACAGCAGAGAAACAGAGTGCAGTCGGTTCAATCGTGTTAGGGAGGCTGACCAGTGGGTCCCACAGATGCCTCACCCTCATCTACTTTCTGGTTCTTCAATTCACCCACCAATATTTGTCCAAAAATTCCAGATATTTGTGGAGATGCCAATTCAAAGATGGAGAATATGGTTCTGAACTCAATTCACTGAATTGACCAAGTTTAATTGGAATTCAAAATTTAAATTTGAATTAGAATAATATTCAATAAAGGCACTGAATTAAATAGCAGATGGACATCAAAATTTTTGAAATTTGGCAAAGACCTTCTTTGGAATATTTGGAAGCTAATGGTGAACTCAAATTTTTGTTTTGTCATGGTTTGAACAGGAGCTATTTGGAATTTTTGAATTACCTATTGCAGTTTGAATTGGTTTGACTTTTCAATTGCCATTTTGACTTATTTTTCCCATTCAAATTTTTTAATTCTCCTGTCTGAACTTTCCATTATTAAGTTTTGGGCCTTTACATCGAAATCTCCAATTGGAGAGCGGTTGCCTCTAGTTATAGAGAAGCCGCATCTGTCTCCAACTCTAGAGCTGTCGCTGAAGTCTCCACTTGAAGAGGAGCCGTGTCAGTCTCCACCTCGCACTAGGAGTGCCCTGCTCCCAACACCTGATCAGCCACCAACAAAGTTGACGAAGAATATACGTGCCAAGAACAAGAGTCAGCTGCAACGGTGATTATTGTTGAAGGAAGCTTGCATGAAACCAATGAAAGAGTCAGAAGCTAACCCGAGGGCGCCGAAAGCTATGATGCATGCTAACCCAAAGTTTGAACTGGGAAAGCAGATGTTAACTACCGGTGCGCTCAAACAAGTTGGTAAACCATGTGTTCAACTTCATCAATACTACATGAAAAATTACAATAAATTTCAAACCATAATTGGGGCATTCAAGGATAAACACTTTCGCTCGGGTGATGGCGCTTTAGTCATCGAATGGTCCAATCTCTACGACCTTTTCAACCTCTACGTGTTGGATGTCTCTCTATTATGTTGCTTTGCATTGTAAGTCCTAAAAAACTAGGTTCTTCAATACATATACTCAATATAAATGTTATATGTAACAAAATTGGCATTTTGCCCGCAGGCACCAGCAACAACATACTTGTCATAATACGGGGACGCGTCTCCTGCATATCTTGACCCGCAAGTACCAACGAGAACTTATATTCCAACGCCAAGCGGTCAAAAAGATGTTGTTCAATATTTTCTCAAGGCAATGAAACACTACAGTGATAAGGAGCTCCTAGTCGTACCTTTCAACCTGGGTAACCATTGGGTAACCATAGCAATTTGTACAAAGTACGACCAAGTCTGGTACTGTAACTCCTCAAGGCCGAGAGATGAAAAATTGGCGAGTGAATAACCAGCAAATGGAATGATATCTCTTCTGTTTTTGACGTGTAAGTTCCTTCTTCACTTTAGTTTCTAACTATTTTATCCTTGCACAATAATTTTACATTAACTGTGAATGTTTTTGTTTAGGGCTTTTGTACAAGTAAAAGGAAAACGACGACAACTTAAACATCATACTGCATTCGACGTCCCACAACAAGCTTAGGGCAATACGTGCGTCTTCCATGTCTGCTTACACATGGATTTATTTGGAGAGAAACCTAATTGCAATTTATGTATAAGTGCATTTATTTTACTTCATTACTAATCTTTTGCTAAATCTTATTTTATTGTATAGCAACACTACAGACCCGCCTTCAGGAACGCTGAAGGTCATAGCCTCGAGCAAATTAGAGACGTACTATGCAGGTTCATCATTTATGAAATCATTAATTCAAAGGGAGAATTTCATTACAAACTAGAGGATTAGATAACAGTTATTCTTTGTGTAATTAGTTACTTGTTAAGCTGGATGAACAGGGAAACTCTTTGTGTAAATAGTGACTTAGTAACCACGATTGACACTTTGTTAATATTTGATTGGTCAATGCGTGTTATATCCATTTGTCTATACATATGTTTCTATATTTGTATGTTGCTAACACTGGCAATGCGGCTGCCAAATCCTGGCTAGCTACAGGATGCAGCCGGCAACCAGAATAATCAGGAATGGGGGCACCTAATAGGAGATGTGCGTCTAGTAGGGAACGTCTCCTTGTTAGTGCCACAGTCACCTTGTATGTAAACAATCTGCGTTGAGCTGTAACAGAGACCGTCTAGGATTACCTAAATAAAAGAGATCAACTTCCTTAAAGCCCGTCTCAGATCAGTCAACAAATCTACGACGAGCTACCATAAAACCCATCTCGGATCAGTCAATAAATCTGTGATGCGCTATATTTGATCTTGTTTTGCATGTATGATGATGGGCGATGCGCGCAAGGCACGTCTCCAATGACCCCATAAAGCTTGTCTATTCTGACTCAAAGAAAAGAATCACTCTATCTTTGAGCTTGTCTCGCACTTAAGCTGATCGGCAACGCGCCAGCCGCTTCTGTCTGATGACAACGTAATGCGAGATGCGGTGACAGAGACGCACTATTTGGTCATCTCCCTTCTTCGTTCGGGCACGTCCCGGATGAGCCTTTCTTACGTAGTGTGTGAAATGACAGCCAAGATATCAGATTTGAGAATGTCCCAACATGTTGCAATGAATGAGCCCGTGAAACTGTCTGGTCCAGGCATTTTGGACTTTGGCAATGCCTTGACCACTTGGGTAACTTTGTCCTCTGAGGAAGGAGGTTCCATCTGCTGCATGTCTCTAGGTTGCCAATCGAGCTGTTCCAGGTTGAGCGCAAGGTGTCTGGGGTAATGTGTTCCAAACTAGTTTTTGAAGTCTGGAAGATGATACGGGATTTATCATCACGTGAAGTAGTGATCGCCTCCTCATCTTCGAAGAATTTTATATGATTTGTTTTCAGTCTTGAATTCGCCATGGTTTGGAAATACTTAGTGTTAGCATCCCCTTCTTGAAGTCAAGTGAGTCTGGACTGCCGGCGAGCCCAAGATTTTCCAATCGCCGCCAATCCGAGGATTCCGCACTTTAGAATTTTCTTCATCTCTTGTTCCAACAACAAGAGCTCACAGTGTTCACTTGCTTCATCCAGTCTTAGAATTACTTGTTTACATATAACTATTGCATGTTTCCTTTGGAGGACAAGTGTTTTTGACCACTGGCGCAATGCCTTGGCTACTCCAGAAAGTTTGGTGTGGAGGACAGTCATTGCGTTGAGATGGTGAGGCACTGGCATCAACTAGGTTTTTTGCACACTCGCGGAAGCCCGACCAATGGATCCAGTGCGCCTCAAATCTGAAGGGGCAATTTATAACCTCCACAGTAAACGATGTGAGAAAGATAGGGCAGTGGTCCGATGTGGAGGAGGATAAAGCTTGCAGCATGGGATTATAGTAAACATGTAGTGGTCTGATGCGGAGGAGGATAAAGGTTGCAGCATCGGACTATAGTAAACATCTTCCCATTTTGTAGTGATGAAGTCGTTGTCAATTCTGGTTTGTGTTTGTTGTGATTGCCCATATGACCATATGTATCATTTTCCAATAAGTGACACTTCCTTGACCTCCAAATGATTAAGCATTCTTCACAACCTTGCCATCGTGCGTTGATTAAGACGACCATTGTTTTTATCCTCAGCCAAATATATGAGGTTAAAATCCCCCATGATGAGACATGCCGGGTGGACAGTGGTCTTGATTTGTCTAAGTTCTGATAAAAACAACCGCTTTTTCATTTCATATTGCGGCCCATAGATTCCAGTAATCATCGAGCGCAGCGATGTCCGAGAGTCCATCTTCTGAGACAGAGTAGGATTTCACTGAAATTTTGTCAAGCTTCATGAAGGTACTATTGCATGTCAGAAGTACACCGCCACGAGTGCCATCCGCTGGAAGATATGTGTAGTTGTCTTCATTTGAGGCACAAGTATTGATCGGATTTCCCTTGGGCTAATTGAGTCAAGTTTGGTCTCAAGTAGACAAACCGCCATGGGTTGGTAATTCTGGATAAATTCTCTAAAGTCTGTTCGCTTGGCCACGCTATTTAGTCCTCTGACATTCCAGGATATGAAAGAATAATTTGTGAAGGGTTTATCCATTGCAAAAGTGTAGAAGCCACCAGTACCTCCCTATTTTGGAGCTTAAAGCAGCCCCAGCTAACAGCTAACACATTGCATGACAGAGGTTTAGCACAGAGGAAAAAAAGGATATATGGCCTACTGTAGTGAAGCTCAGAAGAGATTAAAATTTGCCAAATTGCATTGATCAGAAGCAACATATTCCACCCCCAAACTAACTTCCAGCATAACTTGTTGTTAACAAACTCATTGACGATTGGGGCTAACTGCCCCGGCCCCACGATACACAAAAGAGACTAGGTGTTAGAAAATAGGCACGCGGAAGCAACGGCAGATCTCTCGAGGTAGCGATGCCAGATCACGGACGACGCGCAAGGCACAATATTTGTTAATGAGGTTCAGCCGGAGCCTACATCCTCGGGGCATGACTACAGGCGCTCCTCTCCTGTATGTTGTCTTTGTCGTGCTTACAACAGCGGCCCTCCCCTCATATTTATAAGTTGAAGAGTCCAACACAAACTCTACACCCAACCGCTAATACAACTCAAAGTCCTAAACGTAACCAACTCGTACACAATATTTGACACATATCCAAGAAACTCCACCTTGGCAAATATTGCACCACCTTGAAGTCGTCATGTGTCACTCTTCATGTACCCGGACTTGAGTTGTTGACTTTGTAGCTCAAGGTGAGCCACCCGACGAGTCCAACGCTTTAGACTTGCCGTCCGAAGAGAACACCGCTATCTCCGTAACTCCATCTTCTATGACTCCACCTGCAACGGAACAACCTTGTAACTTGTACAAATTTGATGCATCTCTCTCTCTCTCTCTCCTATATCACAGTCTCATCTCCATTCATGACTTTCATTGTATTTCCATCTGGCTCAGCACGGAATAACACACCATCACGATGTACAGCCCCAAGCAAAATAGATTCATTTGCAGATTTGGTACATGCTTAACACCTCGAAGCACGTGCTCATCTCCGTCTTGTGTCTTGATCTTGATCTCGCCTATTCCAAAAACAGGATGTTTCCTATCATCTCCTGAATAAGCTTTGCCAAGATCACCTGACTGGTACCAAGAGAACCACTCTCTTTTGTGTGTTGCATGAAATGAGCTTGCCAAATCTAACATTCATGCTTCAGTTGACAGTATTTCGATACCCAGTAAGAACATCACCGTCACTATCCGAGTCACTCTAAGGAGTTACCACATTAGCACTTAAACCCTTCTCTTTTCCTGGACAATCCCTTTTAATATGTCCTCACTCCTTTTAGAAATAGCACTGCACCTTTTTCTTCTTCTTGCTCTTAGCCTCCACCTTCTCTTTTGCATTTTCACCCCTGACCAGCAAACCTTCAGCTTGATGTTCATTCACTGCATTGTTCTTTCGCCTTTGCTCTTGAGCTAGTAACGCTGCAATAACATCCTCAATTTTGATGGAATCCTTGCTGAATGTCAGAGTCTTGATCGTTTGCTCATAAGATGATGGCAACGAGCATAAAAGAATTATTGCCTTGTCTTCATCATCAATTTTCACATCTAGCTGACTTAGATCTTTGATCCTTTGATTGAAAACATTTATGTGCTCTGCAAGATCAGACCCTTCCTACATCTTCAACCCATATAAATTTTGCTTCAAATAAAACTTGGTCGTCAAAGTCTTCGACATAAACTGATTTTCCAGCTTGTCCCAGATTTCTTTTGGTGTAGTCAACCCGATGACATGGTACATGACATTGTCGGACTGACACAACCATATGGTTGCACCTGCTTGCATCTGTTTCTCCTCCCACTCATCACCCTCCATCTTGACCGGCTTTTTCGCCTTCAGAACAGACAAAAGACTTTGTTGTGACAACAAATCTTTGACCCTTATCTGCCACAAGCCGAAGTTGCCACTGCCATCAAACTTCACCATATCAAATCTGGTACCCGTCGGTGCCATCCGTCCTCGTCACGGATTACCGAGAGAACCTTTGAACGTGTTACCCGTCGAAGCCGCGTGCCTCCTGCATGCTCAAGCACGTCGTCACGTCCTCTTGCATTCGGCCTGAACGCGCCGCCGAGTATATGTGCACCTCCGCCGTAGACAATTGTGCACAGCCTACCGCTCTCAAGCCTCGTCTACTATCACGTCGCTCGCACACGATGAAGTCGACCTGCTTGATTGCCGCCCGCTGTTCGCCGTCAACTGCTGCTACTTTCATTAAATCCACGAACAGCTGAGCATTCCTGATTTTGGAAAACCCTCCGGTTTCTCTCCTTCCATATCTGCCACCAGAATGAAATAAATGCCCCTGTAACTTGCTTTCTCTGAGTTTTGGAGAAGGATAGAAGTCCTCCAGCCATTTTAAGGCACCATTCAGGTTGACTCGCCACAGATTAACGGGGAGGCTAAGAAGTTGGGCGACCTTGTGCCAGGCCGCCTCAGTGAAGTTGCAGTATGAAAGGAGATGGTCATCTGTTTCAGGGAGGCAGACGGATAGAGGGCAGTCAGTTTGGTGAGGCCAATTCCTCTTAGCTACATTGTCGGCTGTAAGAATTTTCATGTGCATGACTAGCCATGTGAAGAAGCGACACGTGGCTGGGTTATAGCTGAGCAGATCATGTTTGCTGACTGCTCTTCCACACTTCCAATGAATTGTGCTTCATATGCAGTGGCAGCCGAATACTCCCCATTGGAAGTCCACCTCCATGCTATACGATCCCACTCATTTGATAAGGATACTTCAGTGATGGCTATGAAGAGCATTACAAATTCGTCCATTAATTCTTCATTATGGAGTAAATGAATATTGATCCAGTTGCGGTTGGCAAGTTCTTTAGCCACTGACGTTTTGTTGAACCGAGCTTGTTGGAATAAATTAGGTGCTAGATTTTTTGGGGCTTGTCCGAATAACCATCTTGCTTCCCAGAAAGGCGTATCTTGACCATACCAACCGTAAACACAGTGGAGGCAAAGAACTATTGTCTGTCAGTCTGATTATGATACTGGAGCTGTGTCTTTCAAGGGGGTTCTCGGTGGTCCCAGTTCAGCCATAACCAACAAAGTCTTAGTGCACGACCAAATTTCTCAAGATCCTTGATACCTAAGCTATCACATTTATTTGGTCGTATGCAGATTTTCCACTTGACAAGAAGGTTCTCTCCACTCACCTTGTCTGGGTCATCACCCTTCCAAAGAAAGCTGCGCCTTAGTTTGTCAATTTGTGTGATCGCCCATGCTGGCATCTTAAATACAGACATAAAGTAGGTTGGCATGGCCGAAAGGACTGTTTTGACAAGAAGCTCCCTGCCTGAATACGAGAGGAAGTTCTTCTTCCAGCTAGGTAGTTGCTGGGCAATTTTTTGTATGACTGGACGAATGGCCGATTTCGGTAGTTTACTAAAATGCAGGGGCAGACCCAAATATATAAGTGCAGGGAAAAGTGGAGAGTCTGTTATCAGGCCCTAGCAAAGGGAGAAGCTCGTCTGGCTGACAACAGATGTGGTAGAACTCCGTCTTTTCTAAATCTGTGATCAGACCAGAAGCTTGGCCGAATATGTGCAGTAGAAGCTTTGATCAGGAGATATTGACTGGTCGGCACAATAAATATTGCAGCATCATCCAAAAATAAGGAGACTCGAAGATGATTCTCAAGACCCGGTAAAGGTGTGAGCAACCCCCTATGTTGCGCAGCCTGGAACAGTTTGATCAATGGCTCCATAGTAAGAGGAAAAAATCATCGGTGATAGGGGGTCTCCTTGCGTGAGCCCCCTAGCATTCGCCATGCTGCTTCTGGGTTCTCCATTGAGTAAGAAGGAATATGTCGAGGTGCCCCATAGCACTTCAATCCACTCACTCCATCTTGCCCCAAAACCTATGTAGGACATGATATCCAAGAGATATGGCCCACTGAACGTATCGAATGCCTTAGAAATGTCTAATTTGATGAATAGAGCTGGCGTCCTCTTTTTGTGTAACTCTTGGATTGTGTGTTCTACAAATTGGAAGTTTTCATAAATGCACCTTCATTTAATGATCGCATTTTGATGCATTGAGATAATGTCGTCAAGCTCTACTGCCAGCCCGGGAGCAAGAATTTTAGGGATCAGCTTGGCAAAAACATGAATTAGGCTGATGGGCCGATAATCTGCAACACACCACAGAGTGGGCCTTTTAGGGATAAGTACTACAAATGCCTTATTCAAATGATTCAGACCGAGCTGATTTTGTTGGATAAACTATCACCATGTAAGAAACCCAAATAGGAGACAAAGATGAGCGACGAGCTCAAAGGCGATCGTCTCTGATACGGTTAAGCGAGACAAGCCCGCTTCAGCGGATCTGACATGACTCGGTTGAACATACAAGAATATGCGTTACTATATAGCCCGTCTCAGCTAAGTAAGTATCCAAGACACACCCTCTTCTCTGGAAAATGGGAGACGAGCTTTACTTGAGCGTGACTCATATTTGTTTCGTAACTGAGACAACCTTTTCTTGGCGCCCGTCTCCTTTCATAATCAAAGCCGGTGCGTCTTTCGTATTCACCGGTCAGGCGCGTCTCCTTTTGTCATGGAAGCGGGCTCGATCCCCATTCCCTCTATAGAGAGACGTGTGTTAAATCGGTTTGTCTTGATTTTCTATTTGTTAGATTTAGTCCCACATTGGATATTGATGATGGGGGAGCCCATCATATAAGGTGGAGGGAATCTCACCTATCAGGCTAGTCTTTTGCGTTGAGGTGGCCCAGGACCTTGGTTGGGGCTCTGATTGGGCCTGTTTGCGTAGCAAGCCCATTGTGACATGGGCTAGCAGCAGGAGCCCGTCTGCGTGACGGGTTAGGCCGCGTTCTAACAAGTGGTATCAGAGACATGATTAGAAATCTAGAACATCTCTCGGATCTCACATCGATATCGGGCTGTCGGAAAGATCTCCCAGACCACATGAAATCGGGCTATCGGAGTAGTGTCCACCTGGGTGTGAAGGGGAGATGGGCAACCGGATGTGTGATGGGGGAGATTGTTAGATTTAGTCCCACATCGGATATTGATGATGGGGGAGCCCATCATATAACGTGGAAGGAACCTCACCTATCAGGCTAGTCTTTTGGGTTGAGGTGGCCCAGGACCTTGGTTGGGGCTTCATTTGGGCCTGTTTGCGTAGCAAGCCCATTGCAACCTAGGCTGGTGGCAGGAGCCCGTCTGCGTGATGGGTTAGGCCACGTTCTAACACTTTTTCCCTTCTATGACCTCCTAGCTGTAGCAAAACAAGTGGCTGCCAGATCTGCCCTGTTCTTGCCCTGTTCTTGCCCTCTTTGGAGGTGCCCTTCTAAAAGTCTTGTGGTGATTATAAGTGGATCTTAAAACAAAGGATTAGTTATCTCCCCCTCTCCTGTTCGTTACTATTTTTTACCCCTTTAGATCCTGACTATCAGTGGCTTCGGATTTCTTCGATTTACCTCTTCTTTTATGTACGTAGATGTCATCGGATCAAAGTTGGATTTATAGGGCATGCCTTTGCAACGAATACATCAAAGGGGTTGTTGGAGTCTAGTTTCGGTAATTCTCTTGGTATTACAGTTAGTAGCCCTCGGAGTTTCTTTGTTCGGTTGGGGCGCGCGGAAATTCAGAACAAGATGGTGACTTGACACGAGGATTTACGTGGTTCTGGCCGCCTGAGCGTAATACCCTACTCCACGGGTGTGTTGTTGTTGTTGTATTGTGTGTGTGAGAGCGTGAGCCAGAGAGAGGCAAAAAAAAGTCTCCCTGTGTATTGCTCGGCTAGTCCTTTTATAGTTTGAGGGCTGGCCGTTACAACATTAGCCTGGCCCGACATGTGGCCCTGGCGGTTACTGATGCCTAATACACAGTTAATGTGCTTAATTCCCCTTAATAGTGTGATAACGCCCTTTAATGGTGGCGTTACTAGTATTAAGGGTCATCCGATTGTGTGTCATTAAGATAGAATTAATGACACATAATCAGGTCTTGAAGCCTTTAATGTTCCTTGAAGGTCCGAGCCGTTGGAGGTCCACCAATCTGCCTGTTGAGATTGAAGGTCCGGCGGTTGGATGCGTGGCAGCTCCGGAGCTTACCATCTTGGACGAGTAGGTCTGGTGCCATTGTACACGTGTCAGTACCGGAACTTCCCTCTGTCATGGGTTAGGTCCAGGGGTGTCACACAAGTATCTAGTCTGGAGCTTTCCCAGATACGGATTGTAGCTCTGGTTTTAGGATACACGTGGTGTCACTGGGACTAACCATACGAGGGAGGCAGGTCCGTTTCCGAGTGACACGTGGGGCCTTCGGGGGTCTTCAACTCAGATAGGTGGAGTTCCTTTGTACTCTTTGTAGTTCCAAGGGGTATCCGATACACAAGGTACCGACAGTGGCCCCCTAGGCCCACCTCTGGGAGGGACCTTTTGGGTTAAGTCATTCTGCTAGAGGTGGGTCCATCTTTCGATTTTTGTGCCGTGTCTTCATGGGTTTTTGGATGTGCCGTTCAGGTGGTGGTTCGCAGTTAAACCACCGTCACGTGACATCTTCGGGACATTGCAGGTGAGATCTGCGCGTGCGGATCTCACACAATTGAGGGTCGCCGGTTCCCAATACGAAAACCGTATCAGTTCCACACACCCTGTCAGGTCGCCACCCTCGGGTTTCCCGCCTCTCATCATGACAACTGTTCGCCTGGGGTAAGGACCTCGACTTCATCATCTGCATGGCCCCGGGCCCCTTTGTCATTGGCAGGGTGTAATTTTTGAAATGTATCTCTGGCCTTTTTGTGGTTTTCATCCAACCATTGTAGGGGCTTACTTAAGAGAAAAAGCACACGTGGTTTGGGGATTCCTTACGGCTTCATTTGAACCTGCGCTCGAATCCTCCAAACCGTCACTTGCTTTTTCTCTCTTGCCCCACCGTGCTGCGATGGAATTGGGACTCCGCAAGAGCCGTCTCACAAGTGACGACGATCTAATGAAGGTATGAACCTACATGGGGTGGTCCAGCGACTCCTTCAATCACCTGGTCCGCGCTGGCGAGCTCCCATTCAAGAAGAAGCGTGGCGGCGACATGGTGTACTTCTCTGCGTACGCCATGGAGGGGCTGATCCCACCTTTCTCAACTTTCCTCTTGATGTTGTTAGACTTCTGTGGTCTGCAGTTGTACCACCTTGGTCCCCGCTCTATTCTTCTTGTGTCAACATTCACTACAGGAAACGGTGATACTTACGTCGGCCAGTTTAATTTACATCGGTTGGCCGACGTAATTTAATTAATTTACGTCGGCTGTAGGGGCCGACGTAATTTAATTAACCTATGTTGGCTGGCAACGTAAGAAACTAGCCCGACAACATTTAATGGTAACTTACGTCGGCCCGGACAACGGGCCGACATAAATAAGTGGGCCGATGTAACTAAGCGTTATCTTACGTCGGCTAAGAGGATGGCCGTCGTAAGTTACATCGACCGACGTAAGTTGAATATTTAGCCGACGTAAGTTACGTATTTTAACCTACCCCGCGCGCCCTTCTCTTTTCTTCCTTACCCGTCGCTTTCTCTTCTCTTCCCCGCCGCCCGCGCCCGACGCCGCCGCCGTGCCTCGGCCCCGCCGCCCCCACTCCCGCTCCCGCTCTCGCCGATCCGCCGCGCCAACGCCACCCCCGGCCTCGCCGCACCCCCGTCTCCTCTGGCCCCGCCGCGCCGCCCTGCTGTCCGCCCGCCACCCCCGGCCCTCGCCTCCCTCGGCCTCCCCCGGCCCCACCGCGCCCCCATCTCCCCCAGCCCCGCACCGGCCCCGCCGCGCCACCCTGCCTTCGGCCCACCGCCCCCGGCCCTCGCCGCCCCCGGCTGCTGCCGCCGGCCCTGACCCCTGCTGCGCACGCCCCCGACCTTAAGGTTTGATCAAAATTTTGTTATTGTGCAGTATTCCAAATTGTCTATTGTGCATAAACGGATTTTAGGCTATCTTTGTGGCTAATATGTTTTTTGTCTTGCATATAATTGTCTATGCTTTATATGTTGTCTTGAATAATTGGCTAATATGCTTTATATGTATTACACTTGTGATTTCACACTTGTCAATTGTGGCTAATATGCATAATTAGATTTTGTAGTACTGCGACCACATGATCCATTCCACCTGGCACTAGGGAAATAATCCGAAGGAATTTTATTCGTTGCTCGTATCGTACGTGTCTGTGTTTTTGTTCGACCGACGTGGTTGTCTTGTTGACTTCGATTGCGAGGGAGGGGTAGCGCCGGCAATTCACACGGGTAGTTGGGTTCCTGCAGTTTTCTTCCTTCCCCCGCTCCCGCTCGATGCCTACGAGAGAGACCATGACCAACCACGACCACGAGCGGCAGTTGCGATTTCTGTGCATTCACTGTTTCCCCAAACTGCCCTCGCCTCGTAGACCACGGTGGAGCTATCCTACGTGGGAAATCGGGACATTTCTCCCCGGTGCATTTCGTGCTGTGGTGCGAGAGGCGTTCAGCTGTGGGTTCAAACCGACGGGCGTCACGGATCAAGGACGGCGCAGCCATGCTAGCAGCAACTTGACGCCGCCACCCAATGGGCCACCTCATGGTCAGTGCGTCGTCGTTGCCTCGTTGGTGGAAGACGCAACGCTCCCGTCGCCGCTCGTTCGCGATTAAAAGTGTCGTTGGCAGTGACGTGGCACGATGCGCGCCCACGTTGATTGCTGGTAATTAAGGTGAAGGATAAACAAGTAGCGGCTCGTCCGTGCTTTTTTCATGTCCGCCGCCCCCGCTCCCGCCGCTGGCCTGTCGCGCCGCCGCCGCCCCGGCCTCGCCGCCCCTGGCCCGCCGTGCCCCCGCTGCCCCCAACCTCGCCAGCCCCGGCCCGCCGCGCCTCCGACTACACTGCCGCCGCGCCGCACCGCGCCGCCCCCACTCCCGCCGGCGGACCGCCGCGCCACCGCCGACTTCCCTTGTTCTTTTGATTGTGTGAGTGTTTAGAATTAATAATTTTTCCTATTATGTTTAGTGTATGTTTGGACT
The DNA here is from genome assembly GCA_036927565.1 of Tuctoria greenei. NCBI lineage: Eukaryota > Viridiplantae > Streptophyta > Magnoliopsida > Poales > Poaceae > Tuctoria > Tuctoria greenei. Next base: position 55,262,817 of record JAYESD010000010.1, on the reverse strand, counting down.
TTAGTGCATTCATATAATGTTTTTGAGTGACTACTTAATATATATAAATAAAGGGGTTTTGGGTCGGCTCAGACCAACTCGAAAGGGCAGGACACGTAATAAGTGTGATCGTGCCGTGTAGACCATTGTAGTGGTACCGTATGCGTCAAGTCGACAGGGAAGCAAACGGGTTGGTAAGGACGTCAATGACCCGCGATTGCGTGGACGGTGGAAATGGATGTGGAATTGTCATCAAAGACCAAATTTTCTCTAACTCTTTCTCTAGTTCTTTCCTCTCTCTTAAATGACCTCAAAATGAAAATGAGCAACGTAACCTATAGCAATGTATTGCCCGTTTCGAATCGGCACATCTCACATGGCATTGTAATTTGAGACGTGCAGGTTCGGAATTGTCTCTTTTTGGACAGCCTCGGAGTGACGTAGGGGCGTGTCTTGTGATGAGACGCGGGTCCGGATTTGGACGAGATTTCGATAACGTAACCCTGTTGTTCTCTGCTGCACCATTTTTAGGCGTGTAGTGGAGAACAATGGGGTTATGCTGCCGAAATTTCGTTTGAATCCGGATCACGCGTCTCGTCATGAGCATGCTCCGCTCGGTCACTCTTGGGTGGGTTTGGGATCTATCTGCCTATGTTGTAGGGCCATGACATAACATAACTATACATTAGCGACAATTTCTTTCTCGTTAAACTGCAGAGCCAAACATGGTTGAAGACCGCAGTTGGATGTATGGCTGGAAGAGCAGAACTGGTGGTCACTCAGATAAGTGGTACGCCAAGACAGAAGCTTTTGTGGAACGAGCTTTTTCGTTGTCAAATAGCGATAAGGCGCGGTGCCCATGTACGAAATGTCGAAACAGAATGTTTTTGGAGAAAGTGGAACTTATGATGCACTTGTGTCAAAACGGTTTACGTGTCACATTATGAGTTGTGGAACTTCCATGGCGAGACAGCTTCTCAAGCTGTACAAGAAGTGGAAGCGGACAATGATGATGCCACAGAGGTTGATATGATGGATGAGATGCTGGAAGCTATACGACCAGAGCTTATAGAAGATCCTCAAATAGCAGAGGTTAAAGAGTTCTTCAAACGTCTCAAAGATTCAGAAGAGGCACTGCATGGACACGTTAAAATGTCAATCCTCAATTTTGTGACTAGACTTATGGCAATTAAGTCTAAGTTCGTTCTTTTATAAAAATTTTTACAACATGCTCATCGATTTGTTCAAAGATGCCCTTCCACAACCCAACAAAGTGCCTAAGGATATGTACAACTCGAAGAAAATTCTTTCCGGTCTCGGTATGAAGCACAAAAAGATTGATGTGTGTCAGACAACTGCATGCTTTTCTGGAGAGAGCATGCCAATGAGAACAAATGTTTGAAGTGTGGTCAACCGAGGTTTGTCAATGTTGTTAATAAAGATGGTAATACTGTGACGACGGAAGTCGCACATAAGCAGCTTAGTTACTTACCTGTGACACCGAGGTTGAAGCGGCTGTTCCTTTCAAAAAAAAAACGGCCAGACACATGAGATGGCACAAAGAAGGTGAGTGTGAGAACAATGGAGTCATGACGCACCCGTCCGATGGTTAGGCATGGAAGGCGCTGGACCGGTTCAACCAAGAATTCACTCGTGAAGCGAGAAAGGTTCGCATCAGGTTGGTGACAGATGGGTTCACGCTGTTCAGCACAAACGTCGCACCATACTCCTGTTGGCCCATCTTTGTCATTCCGTACAATCTTCCACCGACTTTTTGCATGAGGAACGAGTTTATGTTTTTTAGCCTCATTGTACCTGGGCCAGATCATCCTGGGTCATGTCTCAACATGATGTTGAAACCGTTGATCAAAGAGTTGAAAATGTTCTGGGCAGGAGTCAAAGCGTACAACTGTTACAAGAAACAGAAATTCAACCTCCGAGCTGCTTATTTGTGGTCCGTTCATGATTTTCCGGCATACAACATGTTTTCTGGATGGAGCACTCATGGTCGGATGACGCGTCCGATATGTGCCTCGGATACCGACTGCTTTTGACTTACCCATGGAGGCAAGATATCTTACTTCGATTGTCATAGACGTTGGCTCCCTCCGAATCACTTGTTTAGACAACAGAGGAATGTCTTCAGAAAGAACACCTTTGTCACTAAAGCACCACCGAAACATCATAACAGGTCAGAAATATCTGATATGTTGGACAAATTGGTGCCAGATGAAGGTCGTCCTGGATATTTTGAAGGTTACGGAGACAAACACAATTGGACTCACATATGTGGACTTTGGGAGTTACCGTATGTGAAGTCGTTGATTCTAAGGCACAACATTGATGTTATGCATCAAGAGCGTAACATGGCCGAATGTATCATAAGCACATGCATGGATATGATAGGCAAAACAAAAGACAATTTAAAGGCTCAAAAGGATCTTGCCGAGCTTTGTAACAGTCAAACTCTTGAGCTCTCTGAAAATGGTGGTAAACCACGCGCTCCTTTCTGTCTTCGACCTTAAGAAAAAAAAAAGAAGTTCTAGAATGGTTGCAAAGGTTGAAATTCCCAGATGGTTATGCAGCTAGTCCGAGACGAGCCGTGAATGTGAAAACGGGAAAGCTCATTGGGTTGAAGAGTCATGATTATCACATAATCATGGAAGACTTCTGCCTGTTATGTTTCGAGGCTATTTTGACAATGCAGTGTGGAAGGTGTTAGCCGAGCTTAGCCACTTCTATAGGCAACTCTGTGCTAAAGAAATCACGGCAGAGATGGTGACTAAATTGGAAAAGGAGGTTCCGGTACTTTTGTGTAAGATGGAAAAAAATTTTTCTCCAGGATTTTTCAATCCAATGCAACATCTCTTAATTCATCTTCCATTTGAAGAGAATGGGCGGTCCCGTGCAATATAGGTGGATGTATCATATTGAAAGATCACTTAGATACTTAAAACTAATGGTTGGTAACAGGGCAAGGTTTGAAGGTTGCATCGCCGAAGCTTTTACTCTTAAGGAAGTAGGATACTTCTCAAGTGTTTACTTTGCAGATGTTAATACTTCGGTAATGCGGTACAATATAGATGTGACGCCTGGTTCTGAAAATAAACCAAGCTAGCGCATATGTGTGCCCAGGATGTTCAACACACATACACGAGTCATTCACAAACGATATACAGAAAATTACCACAGCTCAAATTATTAAATAAGTACTCTTATTACATAATTCATTATATCCTCGATTACAAGCTCTAATGGATATTAATGACAGGTTCAACTAATGCAGCGGAAATAAACTAATTAAGCAACTAAGCAAAAGGGATAGCGCAGCTTCATGCAACACCACAGGCAAAGCTGACGGTAGACACTTCATAGATCTCCACATTATCGCCATTAAACTCACAATTCTAACCTGCAACTGTTGGGGGGATTGCAAGAGTGAGTACTTGTTCTTAATTGTCACTTCGTTGAGAGACCTATAGTCCACACACATCCTCTGGGTTCCATCCTTCTTATCTACAAAGAGCACTGGGGCTCCCCACGGGGATGAACTTGGGCGTATAAAACCCTTCTCTAGCTGCTCTTGAATTTGCTTCTAGAGCTCTGCTAATTCCTTAGGTGGCATCCTATACGGCCTCTTAGCTATAGGTGCAGTTTCGGGTATCAACTCAATGGCGAATTCTATGTCACGATCAGGTGGCATACCTGGCAACTCATCTGGAAACACATCCGGGTACTCGCGAACGATCGGAATGCTTTCCAATGTCACTTCTTCCACGTGATTCAGCATTGCTTTCTCTCTTGCAGGTTGGGCTGCTTCAACTTCAATGCGTGTACCATGTTCACTTGTCAACTGCACAATCCTCTCGGCGCATTGAATGCCTCCATTATGCTTGCTCAACCAGTCCATTCCAAGTATTCTGTCTATTCCTTGGGAGTCCAATACTATGAGGTTTGCGAGAAAGTCTACCTCCCTTATTTTAATGCTTACTTTCGGACATACTATATTTGTCCTCATCTCTCCGCCAGGAGAACTTGCTAGCATAGTTTGCTTCATATGGGATATAGGCAAATTGTATTTGGTAACATACTTTGACGAGATGAATGAATGAGATGCTCCCGAATCAAATAAAACAGTCGCGGGGTTGGAGTTGGCGAGAAACATACCAATAAAGACGTCATCAGCTTGCTGAGCTTCCTCAGTGGAGACATGATTCACATTGCCACGAGCAAAATTCTGCTGTCCACGGTTGCCTTGTGGTGCTCCTCCACTTGGTCGCGGGTGATTTGGCCTTGGTGCATTGTTCATAGGCCCATAGTTTCTTCTGGGGCATTGACTTGCAAAGTGTCCGGGTTCTCCACACGCATAGCATGTCTTACCACCCGTAGCATTAGGGAAGTTTGGGCGCAACTGGTTTTGAGCATTCGCCGCCATGTTAGGACGCGGCGCGGGTGGCACAGGATAGCGAGGCGCTTGCATGGCGGGGCGTTGCTGCGGTGGCTGATTTGGGCGGGGCGGATAAGCAGCATGGTATGCAGGAGCAGATGGGTTGTAGTGTGGTGCAGTAGGTGGTGCATAGCGGGGGCGAACATTGCTTCCTTGTTGCGGTCCATGATGTGACATCTTCCTCTTATTGTCCTGCTCCATCTCACAAATCTTGTTCTCAACCACAATAGCCTTGTCAACAAGCTTTTGGAAGTTCGGATAATCAATTTTGAGTAACTGGACTTGAATTTCATTGTTGAGACCCCTCATAAACAGATACTGCTTCCTACTATCAGTTTTGATGTCTTCTGGAGCATATCTTGATAATTGAGTGAATTTGTTGAGATACTCACTCGCGCTCATCCTTCCTTGCATGAGATTTTCAAAATCTTGTCTTCTCAGTATCATAACTCCTTCAGGTACATTGTGGGAACGGAAACTCTGCTTAAACTCAGCCCAAGTGATTGTCTCCTGATTATCATGAGCGTTGCAAAGAGCTTCCCACCAGTCAGCAGATGCTCCAACTAGTTGATGTGATGCAAAGAGAACCTTCTCCCTATCAGTGCACTAGACAATAGCAAGTTTCTTCTCAACGGACTTAAGCCAATCATCAGCTTCCATTGGGTCTGTGGCTTGTGCAAAGGTGGGCGGTCTGGTCCTCATGAACTCTCCCAAACAGTTGTGGTGTGGCGGGGGTGGTGGCGGGGGCGGTATATGAGGCTGATTGTAACACCCTAAATTTTCGCATCCTGCATTGCATACATGATCATGCATTAAACATTAGTAGGATAAAAGAAAAATAATAAAACATAAAAGATGGAGCATATATATACAAATGTATGTAGCAAAAGAAGAAATAGAAAATAATAATTATGGCCTAAAACATGTATTAGGGAATAAAAATCAATAATAAAATAATAATATATAAAAATAAATATATAAATAAAATATATAATAAATAAATATATATATAATAACTGTATAAAAAATATAAATAAATAATATATATAATAAGAAATATATATAAAAAGTAAATGAATAAAATAAATAAGATAAATAAAAATAATAAATAAATAGTAATATGTTTTAAAAAAGAATAATTAAAAAAAAAGAAAAAAAAAGAAACGAGGGGCAGCCGGCCAGGCCGAACCAGGCCCAGCCAACCGCCGCCTGACGCCCCGCCTCGATCGCCCACCCCGCCGCCTTGGCCTCCACGCCACCCTGGCCCGGCCGCCTGACGCCCCGCCTCGATCGCCCACCCCGCCGCCTTGGCTCCCGCGCCGAGCGCCCTGCCCCGTCTGGCCTCGGCTCCCGCGCCTCCCGGGCCCCACCGCCGCCTGGCCCCCTGCCGACACGGCACCGCAGCGTGCCCGCCGCCAGCGCCCGGCCCCACCCCGCCTCCCACACGCGCTCACGCGCGCCCGCCTGCGATGCCGCTGGCCCCGCACGCCCGCTCGCCCGCTCCCGCTGGCTCCCACGCCAGCCGCCCGCCGAACCGCGTCGCGCCTCCCCGCTCCCGCCTCCCGCGTTCCCGCGTAGCGACTGGCCCCACCCGGAAGAAGAGGAAGAAAAAAAGGAGGGCGCCACCGTTTGCCGGAGATCGTCGTCGACATCGCGCCGCCGTCGTCGTGCCGCCGAGGGACTGCTGTACCATCTAATTCGTCTACGCGTCGCATTTGTTCCGCGACCGTCAAGCCGTCAGATCTACGGTAGGATTCATTCCCGATGCGAATTTTGGCGATGCATTAGATCTAATAGACATAAATTGATTTTAGTTGCACCATAAATTTATTTTCAGCAGCATTAATCCACGTTAAATTCCCCGTAAACTCATATGAACACGTATGAACTAGTTGCATCTAATTAATAAACAACCATAGTTAATTAATAATTGATCTTTGCATGCATGCATATCATCGCATGTTGATTAATGTGTGTCCATCATGTTAATTGTATATGTATTTTCTCGTATGTGTGATCACGTGTAGAGGAACGTGCTCAAGAGGTTGTGTACGAGGATTTTCAGAATCAAGAATTTGGAGCGCTTGAGCAACCCCATCCGCCGAAGCAAGGCAAGTGTCCTTGAAGCATATCGATTCTGTTTTAAAATAAATGTTTTGTTTGCAAAACTGCATGATATGTCAATTTGATGGGAATCCTATGATAGGAAGTTTACTAGATTTGTTTGACCACCCTTGTCACCTGGAATTTATGGTAGAGAGTCGGGAAGGGTTTTTACCTTTTTGCCTCGCTTGATTAATTGAGATGGGAAAGCGACACTACATATTTAATTATGCATTAATGATATTCTGGTTAATGTGAATTGGTCAATATGATGGGTGATCTAAGCAAGCATGGTTATGTGGATGGGTTGGTTGTTATGGTGGTTTGCTTGCTTTAGATCTAAGGACCGGTTCATGCGAGAATATGCCAGGTCAACAGTGCCACCACAAGGCCAAGTATGGGTGCGGCGTAGCTGAATAATTAGGAGCGCTGATAGTATTGTATGGACCGTTGGATGGCACGGGGAACGGGAGTCGAGGAGGACTGCCCTGGGATCCGCATGGCACACGAGGGGGCCCGTAGGTGGGAGAATAGAGATTCAAGCCTGCCGGTGAAACCTTAGTGGGCCCGTACATACTAGTAGTCCCTTTTGAAAGGCTATTTTGTGATCTCTTGGCCACACACCTACGGAAGTGTGAGATGGCACAATGGAGGTTTCTTAGTCATTGAAAGGTGATGAAATCACAAACATGTGGGTAAAGTGGTACAACCTCTGCAGAGTGTTTAAAAACTATCATGATAGTCGTGCTCCCGGTTATGAGCGCCTGGATGACCTACATGATTAGAGTTGGAAATTGGGATTTGGGATGGTTATGGTTGGTTAATGGTTATGATTGGTTTATGGTTATGGGTTGGTAATGGTTATGGTTTATGGATTATGGTCATGGATATGAATTTGAGTTATGGTAATTGGACATGGATAATGGTGATGTTGGCAATATTTGGATATGGGTTATATTTTGTTAATATGATGGTTACGATGGGATTGTTTCACATAGACATAGTATAATGCTTTTCAATTGTTTTACTGTACTTTTCAGCACTTAGCCATTATTATTGTCGTTATTTGAATAAGCCACATGTCATACTTTCCACACTTGCTGAGTACGACATGTACTCACTCTTGCAATCCCCCCCAACAGCTACTGGAGACAATTGGGAGTACCCTGAGGATCACTAGGTTGCGTACCGCCGTCAATTGCCTGTGGATTGGAGTCGTGCTGTTTAGTTTATTTCCTCTGCAATTATTTAGAGTTTTATCATTCGTGAACTATTGGATTATTGTAATAAAGTACTTATTTAATAGTTAAGATGTGGTTGAATTCTGTATATCGTTTGTGATGCAATCGTATATGTGTGATGAACTTCCTGGGCACACATATGCGTTACGCTTGGTTCATATTCGGAACCGGGTGTCACAAAATGGTATCAGAGCCGACCCTCGCGGTTTCACGGGTGCGTACAGGTCAGGGACGTGGGTACATACGCATGACGCGTGGGTCCTCTAGGAGGGACACGGTATGGTATGTATACCAGCAGTGAACGTATGGACGTGGCCAAGAGGGGACGTTCCTGGCTTGGGAATTGACCGACGAGGACGTCGGTCTTCTAAGGGGGGTGGATTGTGACATCCTGGCTCGAGACTTAATAAGATTGATAGAATAACTCATACCACCAAGGTATACCTTATTTTCCGGAAGCCCACTTGCAAAGAACTCTAAGGTTAAGCGTGCTTGGTCTGGAGCAATTTACGGATGGGTGACCGACCGGGAAATCTTCCCGGGTGCGCACGAGTGAGGACAAAATGCGCAGAAAAGACTAGTGTTGATCTGTGGGGCTAGTCTGTGATCCTAGAGAGCTGCCAAAAGTAACGACCGCCAGACCCATAGTGGTTGGGGTGTTACAATAGATGAGCAACCTCCTTGTGGCGATCTCTTCATTTTTGCAACAAGAGGCACTACTGTTGGTAGTTACACTTTGTACGATGTTAGCGAAAAAGAAAGCCGTGCTGCATTCTTCTACATGTACGCTAATATGGAAGAAATGAATGAATATTTCAAGTAAGTGTTTCTCCTACACTTATGCTTTTCACCATCTTTTCTGACACATGTATTCTAAAAGGTTCTCTTTGTCGCGTAGTATGTTCAACAAGCAAAATTGGAGACATAGACATCAACCCACGAGCAAGCAAATAGAACATATTCGACGGGAAGGAATAAACGGGGGATCTAATTTTCTCTCCTAGTTTTGAGATCATGTAACGTTTTCTCGATAACTAATCAATGTTAACAACGTTTTCTTATAACTTAAGAATGCTTACGTTTTCTAATAACTCCATATCTTGGATAGTACCAAAAAGATGCCAACGTCCATGAAGATTTGCAACAACTATCCCGTGGAGTGGTTAATGTTAGAAGCTATGGTCGATATGACGTCAATGGCTTTCAATTCCGTACAACTCAATTTGAATCTCTTCGTCCTCTCGCAGCAACATGTAATACCGGAGTTGTGATGAGGGCAATCGATTCGCAAGATCATGAAACGTAGTACTACAGGTGTCGGTGTTTTGGAACCGGCAGATCTCCCTACACTACTAAAGTGATAGGGGAGTTTGATGTTCGGTGTAGGCGCGCGGAGATTCAAGAAGGTGAATAAGAATTGGCACAGGAGACACAAGAATTTATGTGGTTCGGGCCGCCTGAGCGTAATACCCTACTCCACGGGTGTGTTGGTGTTGTATTAGCAATATGAGTTTGTGATGAGCGTATGAGGCGCATGTATCGGTCTGTCCATGAACGTCCCCGCGTGTATCATCGGTCTGTCCTTTTATAGTACAAGGACAGGCCGTTACAAGTTAGCCTGGCCCGACATGTGGCCCCGGCGGTTACTAGTATTGACACACGCTTAATTGCTCTTAATGATCCTGTAATGAGCCCCGACAGCGCTGTTACTGGTGTTAAGATTGTCCAATTAAGCGTCATTAATATGGCATTAATGGCACTTAATCGGGTCTTGAAGTCCTTGGCTCTCCTTTGAAGATCCGGAGCCGTTACAAGGTCTTCCGGAGGTTAGAGGCTAAAAGGTCCGATGATTTGACACGTGGTAGCTCTGTAGCTTGCTGTGGGAAGCAGGTAGCTACGGGGCTATCAGACACGTGTCAGGTCCGGAGCTTCTCTCGGTCTGGGGTTAAATACGGAGGTGCCGTTTCGGTACGTGGCCCGGAGCTTCCCCCTTGTGGGAGGTAGCTCCGGGTTAGTTGTACACGTTGCGACCCAGGGATTAACCATGTTGGAGAAGAGGGTCTGGTCATGTCTGACAAGTGGGCCTCCGAGGGTCTTCAAACCAAGTAGATGGCTTTCCTTTGAGATCTTTGTAACCTCAAGGGGTGTACGGTTTCTAGGGTACCGATAGTGGCCCCCTGGACCTACCTCCGAGGAAGATCACTGGGGTGAAGTCGTTCCATCGGAGGTGGGTCCATCCTTGCGACTCTTGAACTGAGTCTTCAAGGGTCTTCGAAGGTGCCGTTGGCAGGGATTTACAGTTAGATCCCGCCGCGTGGTGCACCTCAGGCGGCAGATGAGATCTTTGACGTGCGGATCTCACGAAATTGAAGGTCGCCGGTTCCCGAATCGAAAACCGTATCGGTTCCGCGTGCCCTGTCAGGCCGCCGCCTTTGGGTTTCCCACTGCGTGATGACAACCGTTTGCTTGTGTAAGATACTCGACTTGATCGTCGAGGTGGTCCCGGGCCCTCTTGTCATTGGTTGGGTTAAATTTTTGAGTGGTATCTTTGACTTCCCTGCGGTTTCCATCCAAGCGTTGCAAGGGCTTACTTAAGAAGGAAAACGTGCACCGTCGGGAGTTCTTTACGCCTCTCATCTGATCTTGCGCTCAAACTCCCAACTTGTGCTTCGCTCCTCTTCTCTTGCCTAGTTGTGCCGCGATGGAGTTGGGTCTGCGCGAGAGTCGCTTGAAGACTGACGGTGATTTGAAGAAGGTCCGGGCCCTCATGGGGTGGTCCTCGGACTTCTTCAACCGTTTGGTCCGTGCCGGCAGAGAGCTCCCCTTCTAGAAGGAGCGCGTCGGCGAAATGGTGTACTTTTCTTCGTACGCCATGGTGGGGTTGATCCCACCTTTTTCTTCCTTCTTCTTGATGCTGCTAGACTTCTATGGTCTGCAGCTATACCACCTTGGCCCTCACTCCATTCTCCTCGTGTCCATCTTTGTCCACTTCTGTGAGATGTGGGTGGGCATCCCCCCTGCATCGAGCTCTTCCGGACCTTCTTCACCGTCCACACCACCGGCCGGAGCAATGAGTACCTTGGCTTCTACTACTTCGTGAAGCGCAAGAAGTGCCCATTCAAGTACCTCTGGTCGTTTCCTTCCGGGAAGTGGGATGACTGGAAGAAAGATTGGATAGTCGTCAGGGTGGAGGAGCATGAGCGGTTGGAGCTGCCCGACGGCCTGCCCGGCATCGACACGACGATCTGGAGTGAAGCTCCGGTGCTGGCGGAAGCTTTCAACCCCGCCTTGACCAGGATCCGCCAATGCGTGGAGGGAGGATTGACCCCTCAGGCGGTATTTTGCAACTTCCTGGCCAACAGGTGGGCACCGCTGAAGAGGAGGGAGAAGCTCGCTTGGGCCCTCAACAGCGTGATGGACGAGGATCGGGTTGAGACCGGGTTGAAGTACAACATGGTGGGGAAAACCTTGGAGTTCCACCTCAAGAAATTCCAGCATGGCATCGATGTCGACGGTGATGACTTGACTCCACCGTCAGTCTTTCTCCCTCTGAATGTGGAAGTGGAGTTCAGCAGGGAGCTCCGGCACCACATGCCCGTACTTGACGACCTTGGTGTCGTCGAAAGAAGATCAACCAACCGGGTGGCGATCCCGGGAATGCCCGAAGATGGCTCCGTCCCTGCCCCACAGCCGAGGGTCGAGGTCGTTAGCAAAGTCAAGGAGCTGGCGGATGAGCCGGAGAGCCGGAAGAGGAAGCTGCGACACGCCGACGGAAGGTCCGTCAGGCCCGCAACTTGTTCCTTCTCCCCAGAGGGGAAGATCTTCTGCCACCGTGAAGATGCGCCAGCGGCACCCGTCTCGGAGGTTGAAGCTCCGGCCCAGGTGCTGCAGTGATGGAAGCTCCGGCTGTTGAGCCGGAGGAAGAAGTGATCTTGGCTTTAGAGCCGGAAATTGTTGAAGCCCCGGCGGTTGAGCCGGAGGTGACTGAAGCCCCGGCGTGCGAGCCGGAAGATGAGGTAGTTCCGGCAGTTGAGCCGGTTACCTCCGAAGCACCAGCCACTGAGCCGGTTATTGTTGGAGCTCCAGCCTCAGGGCCGGTCGAAGTTGAAGATCCTCCGGCTCTTGAGCCGGTGGTCGAAGAGGCGATGGAGCTTGAGCCTCCTTTGGAAGAGGTGTCCAGACCGGAGCCAATAGCAGCTCCTGCCCCGGAAGCGACGACATCGGAGGTACCTGCGGCAGAGCTGGAGTGCCCAAGCGAAGTCGCTGTCCCCCTGCCCGAGGAGGTGAATGAAGACTTGGCGGCGGGGCCTTCTTCGATGGCGACTGAGGCCATCCCGGAGGACGGCCCTAGTGCCTTGGAAGCTCAGGGGTCCACTCTCGTAGTGTGGGACCCAATTTTTGTATGTGAAGACCCGCTGGAACCAGCGGAGGAGACCCTAGCAGGTCCGTAGCCCATCCCGCTGTCGATGTCTATCGACAACGCCTGCTCCAGTCTGCGTCAAGTCCAACTGGCCTTCTTCCACGACAGCAAAGCTCTTGAAGAGGAGCGCCAAACCCTTAGGCGGTGGCGTAATCGGCTCTACTTCGAGACCAAGCTGGCGCAGTCGAGGCTAGCGGATGACAAGGAGTGGATCAAGCGGGAGAAGATCCGCCTGGAGTACTGGGGCAAGCTGCTGGATGACAGGGAGAGCATGAATCATGCCCTCGACGCTCAATCCAGGGAGATCTACGATCAGGCCAAAGCTGCCAATAACGCGGCCGATGCTCAGAACGAACAGCTTGAGGCCATTAACACCGCACTCATCAAGCACCGAGAGGCACATGAAGAGAGGGAGAGACGGCTCGAGGATGAAGAGCAGAAACTCCTGGAGCTGCGGGATGACGTCCTGAGTAGGGAAGAGGAGCTCGCCGAGAAAGTAGCTCTGGCTGACAAGGGCCTCGAGGAGCGCGCCAAGAAATTGGAAGAGCGCTGCCAAGAGGAAGAGGAGAAGACCTGGGTGCGGGGGCAGGAACTCTACGAATACGAGTGTGCCCTTGTTGCCCGGGAGAAAAAAGTGCAGGCTAGGGAGAAGGACCTGGTCGAGCGCCAGAACAAGATCCACCTCCGGGAGGAGGAGCTCGGAAGACTTGAGAGACGGGTTGCTGAAAAGATTCAGCAAAACGCCAAAGAAGTTGAGCGCCTCGCCCGTGAGAATTCCGAACTGACGGCGGCCAGGAGATCCCTGGAAGAGATGAAGAGCTTAAGGACGGCAGACTCCGTACAGATTTGGGAGTTCCTGGGCAAGGCCAATGACGCGCTGACGCCGATGGGTTTCAGCCCCGTGCGCCCGGATGATCCGGGGCCGGAGCCGGACCTCGCGCTGCAGGCGTTGAGCGCAGCAGGTAGCAAGCTCTCCAAGGTGGGCGATGTCATCGCGGACCAACTGGAGGTTGAGGGGCAATCCCTGGCGAGGAACGTCACAGAGTATGTGCTGACGTGCTACACCAGCCGGAACTCCCAATTTCTTCTGGACCCGGTGCTTGAAGGCCCCGTCGAAGGAGAAGGCGAAGCTACCCGAGCCAGCGTATCGGAGGTCGCCCAGAAAGTCGCCGAGTTCTTCCATAGGGTCTAGGACCATCTCTTTAGCTCTCACTTGTATTTTCTCCTCTTCTTCCTCAATTTTGTAATCCCTTGTCTCCAGATGTAATCTCCTATCTCCAGATGAATGAAATCCCCAAAATTTTTGCGAATTTCACTTTTTGTCTTCAACACCTTTATCTTCACTTGGCCCCCTGGTAGATGTACACAATTTGATTGTGAACATGTACCAATAGGATATTGTGTTTTGTTGAAGACTCATTTGCTCCGAACTTGTAGCATTTAGGTCCGAAGTCTTCGATAGTGAAGGTCCCCTGAGGTTGTCGAAGCTTAGAAGCTCCGGCATTGTCCATCGCTGGAACTTGGTAGCTCCGGCAATAGCCTCTATCAACACGTAGAGCGTCGATAGTTAGTCCTTCGGGGTGTCGGAACTGAGTAGCTCCGGCAGTGACCTTTGCCAACACTTGGCTTGTTGGCAGCAGACTCCATTTACAGGGTCTTCTCACCATCTTTTATTCAGCGTCGACGGTTGGCCCCCTTTGGGGAGTCGGAGCTTAGTTAGCTCCAGCTTTTCTCCATCAACGTAGACTTTATTTTTCCTGCACACTTAAGTCAAGAAAAATAGTAAAATTCGTTCCTTGTCCATAATTTCGTCGCGGCTTACGATTCTCAAGAAAACTTTAAGTTGAACGCGATTTTAAATACAACCGGATGCGTTGCCTTTTTCTCTTAGATTCAACTGTTCATGGACCCGCCTGACTTCGGCCTGTCGGGGTGTAGGTAGAGTGGCGTACTTAGGGTGCTTGAGCAGGCTAAGTCGATAGCGCACTCCAGCCCTAGATTGGCTTGGCGGCTTTCAGGCGAGTTGGCCATGAACGATATTTGAATCCAAAAGAACTGACAATACAACTCGAATCGTATATAAACCGGTCGAACTAAAATTTCTTAAGAATTGCACATTTTTGTTATAGACAAGAAAGAGAAAAATAAAAATGTTGAGCCTGTACAAAATAAATGCACGTGGAGCCTATTTCACATGAAGATGTCTTTCATTATAGGTCCGTGTACAGGGGAAACAAGTACACTCTTAGGGTACGGAACCAGGCCAAGTGTGTTTGGTTTCTCGTTTGACCCAGGGTAGTTAGCCGCACTTTTAGTCCTGAGACTGTGACAAGTGCTGCATGGGCTTTGTGGACCTTTCGGGAAAGGTCCGACTGTTCTGCCGGAGGAACTACCCGACTCTATACAATGACTCTATAACATACACCCCAAGTTACTCAAGACTCACCTCCGTGGTATTAAGTGTAGAACTTACGGAGGTGCTCGATGTTCCAAGGATTTGGGAGAGGTGTCCCATCCTCGGTAGCCAAGCGAAAGCTTCCGGGACGGGATACTTTGATCACTCGGAAGGGCCCCTCCCAGCCGGGGGAGAGTTTGTTTAACCCTTCTCTGGATAGTATTCTCCATAGCACCAGATCGCCTTCCTCGAGCTGTCGGTTGTGTACATGCCGCTGGTGATAACGCCGTAGAGCTTGGCGATATCGGGCATTCCAAACAGCTACTTTGCACCTTCCCTCCTCGAGGAGGTCTAGGTCTTCACGCTGGAGCTGGTACTGCGCGGCTTCGTCGAAGGTCCGGACCCAGAGCGAACCCAAGGTGATTTCCGGAGGAAGGATTGCTTCAGCTCCGTACACCAGAAAGAAGGGTGTTTCTCCGGTTGACCGGTTTGGAGAAGTCCTGTTGGCCCACAGAGTGGGCGGAAGCTCTTCGATCCAGTTGGCTCCGTGTTTTTTCAAGCGTTCATAGGTGCGCGTTTTGAGTCCTTTAAGGATTTCAGCATTTGCTCTCTCGGCTTGGCCATTGCTGGCTGGATGGGCTACGGAGGCGTAGCAAACTTGTATGCCGAGGTCTTTGCAATATCCTTGGAATGCGGAGCTTGTGAATTGGGTCCCATTATCAGTGATGATTTTGTTTGGGACTCCAAATATGCATACAATAGAATGTAGAAAGTTGATAGCAGGTTGCTTGTTGATTGTCACAATTGGAATTGCTTCCGACCACTTGGCGAACTTGTCGATGGCAACGTACATGAACTTATAACCTCCGACGGCTCTTGGGAAAGGTCCCAAGATGTCCATCCCCCACACAGCGAAGGGCCATGTAGGAGGTATCATTTGTAAGGACTGAGCCGGAGTGTGAATTTTCTTTGCATGAAATTGACATGCTTTGCATTTTTTCACCAGCTCAGTTGCATCCTGGAGTGTTGTAGGCCAGTAAAAGCCATGCCGAAAGGCTTTACCAACCAGCGTGCGGGAAAACGTGTGGTTTCCACACTCGCCTCTATGGATTTCTGCGAGGATCTCGCAGCCTTCTTCCCTTGTGATGCACCGCATTAGGATGCCGTTGGCACCGCGCCGGTAGAGATCCCCTTCTACCAACGTGTATCTTTTAGCCAATCTAACTACCCGGTCAGCGGATACATCATCGTCAGGAAGGATGTTGTCTTTCAAGTAGCTCTGGACCTCTGAGATCCATGCATCAGAACTAACTTGAGCATTTGAGTCTTGCGTGCTGGGTTGCTCGGAGCTTCCGGCAGCACCTACGACCCTTGATGGCTGCCATGGTAACAGGGCCATCGGGACCGTCAGCTTCGGGATGCTGATCTCGCCCCCTTCGCTCAGTTCGGCAGGCTGAGCTGTGGGTTTCGACAATCTCCGGACAAAAGTTCCTTCAGGAGCCGGAGCTCCGGTTGACGCTTTCGTCGAGAGTTCGTCTGCTTCAGCGTTGTAGGCACGCTGAACATGGTGGAGGTCTAGGACTTCAAAGTCCTTTTGAAGCCTCTGGACTTCTAAGAGGTAAGAAGCTAGCTGGAGATTGTTGCAGGAGCATTCACCCTTCAAGTGCTTGATGATGAGCTGTGAATCTCCTTTGACCAGCAGTTGCTTGACACCGTATGACAGTGCCACCTTTAGTCCGTAGATGAGTGCTTCATACTCTGTCATGTTGTTGGTTGCCTTGAAGTCAAGGTGTACCATGTATTTCACCTTCTCCCCAGTCGGTGCAAGGAGAAGGATTCCAGCTCCGGCCCCCTGCTTCTGCATGGAGCCGTCGAAGTAGAGGGTCCAGTGAGGCTCGGTGAAGGTTGGAGCTTGATTCTCCGTCTTCTGCTCACTGGGGCCCCTAGGGTTTGATGGAGAGGGAGTCCATTCTGCCACGAAATCTACCAACGCTTGACTCTTGACTGCTTGTCTTGAAATAAATTCAAGATCAAATTCAGCCAATTCCGCTGCCCACTTTGCAATATTCCCAGTTGAATTGGGATTATGCAAGATTGCTCGTAGTGGGTAGGAGGTCACCACCGAGACTTTGTGAGCTTGGAAGTAATGTCGAAGCTTCCTGGAGGCAATAAGAACTGCATAGAGCTGCTTATGCACCTCTAGGTATCGAGTCTTGGCATCATGTAATACTTCGCTGATGAAGTATACCGGGCGTTGAATGGTCCGGACCCTCCCGGATGGGTCCGGAGCTTCCTCTTCACTGATCCGGACCCTCTCAGAGGGTCAAGATTCTCTTCAAGGACCTCCGGGTTCTGGCTAGAGGAACCCAGAGCTTCTTCAGAAATGACCTGGACCCTCCCGGAGGGGTCTAGGTCTCCTGAAGTGACTTCTTGTGGGTTCGAATCTGGGAGCTGGGACCCAGACTCGCTTTCAGGAACTTCCGGACCTTCCCAAAGGGGTGTGGATTCCTGAGTGTGGGGTAGTTCCGGTCTCTCCGCAACCAGAACCATACTGACGACTTCGTCAGTAGCTGAAATGTAAAGCAATAAAGGCTCACCAGGGTTCGGAGCTACAAGAATTGGTAGGGTGGTGAGGAACTGTTTCAGTTTCTGGAATGCCTTTTCTGCCTCTTCGGACCATTGGAATGGTCCGAACTTCCTCAATAACTTGAAGAAGGGAAGTGCCCGTTCCACCAGTCTTGAGATGAACCGGCTGAGGGCTGCTAGACATCCAGTTAATTTTTGGACGTCCTTGATGCGAGTTGGTGGTCGCATGTCTTCAATGGCTTTTATCTTCGCCGGATTAGCTTTTATGCCCCGGTGAATTACCAGGAAACCAAGAATTTTTCCGGAGCTAACCCCAAACACGCACTTGTCCGGGTTTAGCTTTGTGCGGGTGGCCCGCAGCTTGTCGAAGACAGCCTTCAAGGTGTCGAGGAGTGACTCCTTGTTTCTGACCTTGACCACGATGTCATCGATGTACACTTCCACTACGTCTCTAATGAGTTCTTCAAAAGTTTTGTACATAGCTCGTACAAAAGTTGAAGCTGCATTCTTGAGACCAAAGGGAATGGCTGTGTAGCAGTACAATCCATCTACTGTGATGAATGAAGTATGCTCTTCATCCTCCCTAGACATCCTGATTTGATGATACCCAGAATATGCGTCTAGGAAACACAGTAATTCACACCCGGAGGTGGAATCCACTATCTGATCTATTCTAGGTAGTGGGAATGGATCTTTTGGACATGCCTTATTCAGTGTGGTGTAGTCGATGCACATCCGAAGCTTCCCGCCGGCCTTAGGCACAACGACTGGGTTCGCCAGCCATTTTGGATGGAAGACTTCTCGAATGAATCCGGCTTCGAGCAACTTCTTCACTTCTTGTCGGATGAAGTTCTGTCGCTCTACGGATTGCTTCTGAGGCTTCTGATGCACAGGCCGAGCATCAGGGTAGATCTTCAGATTGTGTTCAATCACTTCCCAGGGGATCCCAGGCATTTGTGACGGTTGCCAAGCAAACACATCAACATTAGCCCAGAGGAAAGTGATGAGCGCGAGTTCCTATTTTTCGTTCAATCCTCCCGATATACGAGTGGTTTGAGCGGCATCGGAACCAATTTGGACGACTTTGACGGGAATGTCGGCATCGCCGCTTGGCTGCACATGGGGTGTAGAGGTCGAGCCTCGTTGACGAATGCTCAGGGTTTTTGGAGCTTGCTCCTGCCTGGAGTCCTCCTCTTGCGCCGTGGTGAGTGTGTGGAGTTCCTCCAGAGCAGTTACTCCGGCGGTGCGATCTCCGCGGATCCGGAGAACGCCTACTGGTGTTGGCATCTTCAACACGAGGTATCCATAATGAGCAGCTGCCATGAATTTGTACAGGGCAGGTCTACCCAAGATGGCGTTGAATGGTAAGTTGATCTGAGCGACGTCGAAGACCAACTTCTCGGTGCGATACTTCTCCCGGGTCTCGAAGGTAACGGGGAGAGTAATAGCTCTGAGTGGGGTAATGGCCCCCGGACCTACTCCGGAGAAAGGTCGAGAGGGGTGAAGATCCGAAGGTCGGAGCTGAAGCTTAGTGAAAGCTTCGAAGCTGATGAGGTTAAGCCCTGAACCTCCGTCTACCATGACGTGGTGGAGCTAGATGTTGTTGATGGTAGGAGATACCATCAAGGGTAGCTGACCTGCTCCAACCATGCTCTGCGAACAATCAGAAGCATCCAAAGTGATGGAGGTGTCCATCCACTTTCGATGAGGTTCCGGCTTGACTGTAGGAGCTACAGCGGCCATATCCCGCCGCATAGTCTTGATGACGCGACGAGAGGTGATATCCCATGACCCACCAAAAATGGTGTTCATGGTCTTCCGACGCTCGTTGTCAGAGACGTCAGAGTCATCATCGACGGAAGTGTAAACGGCCTTCAGGACCTTTTTGGGATCCTGAAACCCTAACTCCTCTTCAGCCGGAGCTTCGTTGACTTTTTGTTTTCCTTCCCTCTGTCGGAAAGGAGAATCTTCCCGGCGCTTGCTGTAGCGCTCGGCAAGGTTTTGGACGTCCCGACAGTCTTCCAAACTGTGGCTGCCCGTTTTTTGAATGGGACACCACACTTTGGGTTTGCCACCGTCTTCAGAAGACGGTCGAGGTCGCTTCTCAGGGCGTGGCCCCCGGCCACCCGGAGCTGCAGCAGCTGCAACATTGGATGTGCCCGCCGACGGCTTCTTCTTGCCGCTGGTCTTCTTTTTCTTCTTGCCACCCCCGGAGGTAGCGGCTTCTTCTTTTGAGGATTTCTTGTGATCCTCCGAGGCTGGTTTGGAGTGCATCTCACAGCGATCCGCAGCTCTGGCACATTTATCTGCCAGGCTGAAGAGTTCCGTGACGCTGGTGATCTCCTTGATCGCCAGCTTCTCCAACATCTTCTTGTCCCGTACGCCCTGTTTGAATGCCACAATGACAAAAGCGCTAGAGACAGAAGGGATAGTGTTTCGTACCTGAGAGAACCTCTGGATGAAGGACCGCAAAGATTCTCCCCCTTTTTGCACAACCGCAAAAAGGTCCAGTTCAGTGCCTGGTCCGGTGTATGAACTCCCGAAGTTGGCAGTGAACTGATGGCACAGCTCCTCCCAACTGTTGATAGAGTTGGGTGGAAGGCTCATAAACCAAGACCTGGCGGTCCCAGTTAAGGCCACTGGAAAAAAATTGGCCATCACGACCTCGTTTCCTCCAGCTGCCAAGATTGCAGTGGAGTATATCTGAAGAAATTCGGCAGGATTGACAGTCCCGTCGAATTTTTCCGGCAGGTGAGGCCGGAACTTCTGTGGCCATCTAACCATGCGCAGGTGCATGGCTAGAGCTGAACAGCCTCCTCCTACTCCTTCCAGAGTAGAAAGGTCCTGAGCTTCCCGTCTTTCACGGGCTCGCTCAATATGGACACGGCCATCCTGCTGGCGGTATCGGCGATCAAGCTCCGCCCAGAGGTCATGAGTCGAAAGCCTGGATACCGTGTGAGTGCGTCGAGCCCCGGAGGGCAATGACGTCACTTGCTGAGATGCAGCACTTCTCCTACTATTGGAGGCGTGTGGACCAAGTCTTCCAGACAAAGTCCACCGCTGCGATAGGGCTCGTCCCGAAGGAGGAGGATCCTGGTTGTTGAGGCGTTCGGCCGCTGCTGCGACCAAATGCTCCACATCGACCCTCCATTGCTCCAGTGCATCCCGAGATGCATCCGGAGGTGGTGGTCGTTGAAGAAGAGCACGCGCTGCATGAAGCGCGTGTTCCGGATTGTCATGATTTGCCGACGCAGTGATCGACGCCGGTGCACTATCACGCAGCCTAGCACGATTTGCTGGAGGAGGCGGTGGTGGTGGGAGTGTGACTCCTACTGGTGCTGAGGCTCCTGCTGGTGGCTGCCTGTTGGAGGGATTGCCCCCAAAAGCCTGAGCGGCAGGTTGACCGTTGGATGATCCAGCAGCGGAGTTCACCATTCTCGAAAATCTCAGGCCCCCTACCTGGCGCGCCAACTGTCGATGTTTTGGAACCGGCAGATCTCCCTACACTACTAAAGTGATAGGGGAGTTTGATGTTCGGTGTGGGTGCGCGGAAATTCAAGAAGGTGAATAAGAATTGGCACAGGAGACACAAGAATTTACGTGGTTCGGGCCGCCTGAGCGTAATACCCTACTCCACGGGTGTGTTGGTGTTGTATTAGCAATATGAGCTTGTGATGAGCGTATGATGCCCATGTATCGGTCTGTCCGTGAACGTCCCCGCGTGTATCGTCGGCCTGTCCTTTTATAGTACAAGGACAGGCCGTTACAAGTTAGCCTGGCCCGACATGTGGCCCCGGAGGTTACTAGTATTGACACACGCTTAATTGCTTTTAATGATCCTGTAACAGGCTCCGACAGCGCTGTTACTGGTGTTAAGATCGTCCGATTAAGCGTCATTAATATGGCATTAATGGCACTTAATCGGGTCTTGAAGTCCTTGGCTCTCCTTTGAAGATCCGGAGCAGTTACAAGGTCTTCTGGGGGTTAGAGGCTGAAAGGTCCGACGATTTGACACATGGCAGCTCTGGAGCTTGCTGTGGGAAGCAGGTAGCTCCGGGGCTATCAGACACGTGTCAGGTCCGGAGCTTCTCTTGGTCTGGGGTTAAATCCGGAGGTGCCGTTTCGGTACGTGGCCCGGAGCTTCCCCCTTGTGGGAGGTAGCTCCGGGTTAGTTGTACACGTGGCGACCCAGAGATTAACCATGTTGGAGAAGCGGGTCCGGTCATGTCTGACAAGTGGGCCTCCGAGGGTCTTCAAACCAAGTAGATGGCTTTCCTTTGAGATCTTTGTAACCTCAAGGGGCGTACGGTTTCTAGGGTATCGACAACGGGATTATTAAAAAAATCCTTGAATTCACTTTTGTCACAAACAAGCCAATTCGAGCGGTATTCTTTGACTGCGAATGGTTTGATTCCATTCATGGAATTCGAGTAAACGAATTTGGCATGGTCGAAGTAAAACACAAGGAATTGTTGAAGGATTCGATTCATTAGTTCTTGCACACCCTGTAGAGCAAGTGTACTATCTACCTTATCCATTCAATAAATTCAAAGCTTGGTGGGTGGTACATAAGGTGAATCCTCGTGAGCGGTTATACGCTCCAGGAGATGATGATTACCACGACGAAGCTAAGGTTGATTGTGTCTACCAAGAGGATGAGTTGCCAGACTCCTTCTATGTCGAGCCCGGTGTAGGACTCGATGATTTAGTTGGAGACGCTCAAGATATCGAGGATGGCACGAAAGCGGAAACAGAATCAGAATCGGAAACTGAGGATATCAATGACATAGTCGAACCCGCTGATTTGCACAAACGGAAACGATATGCGGAAGAAGAAGATCGATGGGCTGGTTTAAGAGGTAGGGTGCATGATCGTGATGTTGATGAATTTTGATGTAACGTCTTATTCACTAATTTAACATTAATTTTTTATATTATCTTTGCATATTAATCATTTATTCCTTGCAACAGGATGTCGATAAAGGGGAAGGGGATGGGGAAGCCAGTGAGAGGGTTTGAGCCACCACGAGACCCTTGCTCAGGGAGCTCGTTCCTTTCTAGCTGACGTTTCCTCTTTCTGGCACACGCTCCACCCTCAGCTGTCGTGTGCTTTCAGCAGACTGAGGTAAATTTTAGTTACAATAAAGTTATTTTTGAAATTGCAATTGTTATTAATTATTTATTGTCAATCTTTTCCTTTTGTGCAGTCTGACTCAGAGACTTCTGAGTTAGAGTCAGATTCAGAAGCTAGGGGCCGCTACAGGAGCCCGACTCAGAGGTTAGGGGGCCACTAAAGGAGCCCTCTAATGCTAGCCTCCCTTCGGAGCCAGCTAGCGCTAGCCTCATTCTGCAGTTGGCTACCACTAGCCTTCCTGGAGACTGCGGTTGTTCCGCAGAGCCTTCAGGGTCACAGGACGCGGCAGCATCACAGCAGAGGCGATGGACGAGGAGGACCCACTTTGCGGCTCCTCCTCTGGTTACTACTCAGCGGACCACGATCCGCCCTGTTGGAGACAGGTATATACTATATATAGTATATTAAATATTAGATGTTGTTTTCCTTTACTTAATGGTTTAATATATTTTGTAGATGTTGGTACGACTTTTGTTCACGGGGGCCGAGAAGCACCATAGGCAGGTTAACAGTGTCCTGGGTGCTATCGTGAAGGTGCACTACCCCGTTGTGATTGACTGTTTTCCTGCCCTATCGTGGGATGACTACGCTCGTGTCTCTCACCCGGTCCATGGCACGGTTCAGGGAGCCGTTTGGCACGATTATATGGTAAGTTTAACTGTTTCATTTTTTCAACTCGTTTGAATTGTTAATTCATATCACTTAAATATTTGTTTTCTTAAAGCTGAGGTACCAAGTAGAGGAACCGGGCATGGAGGACCACGCAAGACGCGTGTTCAATTACAACGCTCGGAAGCTCACGAAGGCGGCGTTGTCGTACTCCCGGATTCAGGTCGTCAACGCGTACTACAAGCGGCACCCCCAGGAGCAGGAGCAGGAGCAGCAAAGGGGTGTATTTAGGAAGGACTTCGACTCGTACTTGACAAAGGAGCAGTACGCGGAGGTAAGTTTTTAATATTGTTAAATATTTACAATATCTACGTATGTTAACTGCGTTGATGAAAAATGAAATATGTGCATGTTAGTATTTCCTGGTTACAGAGTAACATCGAGGCATACTTAGCTCTCTGTCGGTACTGGGCTAGAGACGCTTTCATCAATAAGTCCACAAAGGCTAGACAGTGCCGCATGGGGTCCGAGGGCAAGCACAACTATGGCGGCGACGGCTACTTGCATTTGGCTAAACGCATGGTAAATACCTTTTCATTTTATTTATATGTTCCTAATATATTATTTATCTCACTAACACGGCTGTACAGGAGAGAGAGATGGGTCATGAGCCGACCCTGACCCAGGTTTGGAAGAGAGGTCACAAGGGAAGTGACCCTTCTCAGCCAGGGCAGTGTAGTCAGGTCGCAGCCGACCGACTGGTAAGTTTTCGAAATTCATCAATTTCATTATAACTAATACTGTTATTAACATGCTTACAAGATTTATTTGTTTGTAGGCAAAAACGCGCAGGAGGTCGCGAAGATACACGGTGCGGATTACGATTGGGAATGCGCACCGATCGACCCCCAATCCGCGTACGCAAGCGGAGGCGGGAAGGCCCACGGACGGTGAGTTCTTCGTGTGTTTCATTTCTTTTTCAATTAATCTTCTTCTACTTAGTGTTTCATTCTTTTGCAGGTTTGCCATTTTTGATGGAGTTGTCGACTCGAGGTCCACGCGACCTTTGAGAGGCGCTTCATCGTCGCAGGTTTCATCTGTTGGGACCAGTGGTCATCTCTCGCAGACCCAGCTGGAGCTCCAGGCCATGAGGGAGACGCTAATGCAAACCCATGTAGAGCTGGAGAGGACGAGAGCGGAGGTAAGGGAGGAGGAGCAGAGGACGGCCTTAATGATGGCCCAGATGCAAGCAGCGGTGGTGGTAAGTAATGTAAAGTACCGTAGTTAAATTTCATAGCACTTCAATAACATATATCTTCTAATATTTTGCAATGGGAGGCTATTGCTCGACACGGCGGTCAGGATATCGAGATTCCTACGCTTCCGTAGCAGCAGACACCGAAGCAAGTAATATATGTCTATCCCCCTTTTTGTTTTCTGTACACCCTGTTATTGTGAGTTTTAGCCTTAGTGTCGAATAGAAACTTGTTAGAGGAGGACATCCATGTCGTCCCTGAAATGCAACTTCCACTGCTCCCATAACATCGATTTTCATTATGTTGAATGCATGATTCCCTTTTCATCCACCACCAACTCAGGGTCGACTCTAGGATTTTGAGGGCCCTAGGCCAACTCAGGCTGATAGGCCCTTAAAGATAAATATTATTTAATTTGTAATACTAATACATACTTATAAACTATGCAATATATATTACTAATATGAATACTTTCAGCAGGAGATGAACAATATCTATTACTTTTCATAAAAAGATTTTTCGAGCATTTCTTAAAGCAAAATCGGTTAAGAGAATCTGATAGGCAATATAGGCATTTGGATAACAGTCTGCAGTTGTAATGAATTGAAGTATCTTATGTGTTGTTATTATTTGGAAAATAAGTTACTTGCATCACATTTAATTTAGCAAATGTGTTACTCACACTATTGACTATGATTCTTTTGCAGGGTTCGGGAACGCGCCGAGAAGATCCCGGAGGCAGTGGAGGGGCTAGCGTGTAGCCCGGAGGCAAATTGTGTTGTTGTCGATGTTTTGGATATTATTTTATAATTGTTGCTGTGTATATGTTCTGAATTACTATCTGTATGTGATTTGTGTTCTCGCCATCGAGCGAGTAGTCAGTTTCTGTTTTTTAAAAAAATTCAAAAACATAACTTTCGTCGGCTATGGCCTGGCCGACGTAAGTTAGCCTAGTTTAACTTACGTCGGTCAGACCATACCGACGTAAATTAAACCACTTAACTTACGTCGGTTTGGAGCAACCGACAAAAGTTAGGGCACATAACTTACGTCGGCATGCTATGGCCAACGTAAGTACTCCAGCCCAGCCTGCGGCCCATCCCACCACTTAACATACGTCGGCTGCTGCAGACCGACGTAATTAAGGTAACTTACATTGGTGGCCGACGTAAGTCACCTTACATACGTCCAAAACGCTACGTCGGCCAATCGCCGACGTAATTATGAAAAAACCGACATAATTAACTTACTTACGTCGGTTTAGGCCTTAATCATGTCACTCTGGCCGACGTAATTGATCGATATTCCTGTAGTGATTCGTCCACTTTTGCGTGATGTGGGTGGGTATTCCCCCCTGCGTCGAGCTTTTCTGTCCCTTCTTCACCATCCACACTACCAACAAGAGTTCCGAGTATCTTGGCTTCTACTATTTTGTGAAGTGCAAGAAATGCCCCTACAAGTACTTGAGGTCGTTTCCTTCCGGCAAGTGGGACGACTAGAAGAAGGATTGGATTATCATCATGACAGAGGAGCCCGAGAAGCTGGAGCTGCCTGAAGGTCTTCCCAATGTTGACACAGATGCCTGGAGTGTGGTTCTGGTGTTGTCAGAGGCCTTCAACCCGGTCTTGACCAGGATCCGCCAATGTGTGGAAGGAGGGGTGAACCCCCAGACAGTCTTCTGCATCTTTCTGGTCAACAGATGGGCTTCGTTGAAGAAGAGGGAGAAGCTCGCCTGGGCCCTCAACAGCGTGATGGACGATGACCAGATTGAAACCGGTCTGAAGTTTAATTTGGATGGCTCTGCTTTGGAGCTTCATCTTAAGAAGTTCCAGCATGGCATCGACATCGAGGGCAACGACTTAACTCCGACGGCAGCTTTCCTTGCTTTCAACATGGAGGCGAAGTTCAATAGTTGAGCTCTAGAGGAAGATGCTGGTGCTTGACGACCTCGGTGAGGTAGAGAGGCGTACGACCACCAGATTGGTGATTCCCAGAGCTTCCGAGGGTGGCCCTGCTTCCGCCCTGAGACCAAGAGCTGAAGTCATAGGCAAGGACAAAGAGTTGGCAGAGCTCTCTAATCGAAAGAGGAAGTTGAAGCACTCTGACAGGAGGCCCATCAGACCTGCTCCTTCCACAACAGCTCCTTCTCCCCGGCGGGGGAGGTCTTCGACGGCAACGCCAACTCCAACACCGGCGTCTTCCCGGAATGTCAGCTCCGACCAGGTGACTTTGGCACCAGGGCCAGCTAAGGGCTCTCGGTCCGAGGGTCCTTCTCAGTCGAGGGGGGCCCCAAACAAGACGTCACTGACGGCGGAAGCTAGTTCCGAAGAGCCTTCCGGAGTAACTACCCCCGTTGTGACTAGGTCGGGCTCTCAGCGCCCGGTGAAGAGGTTCCGCGCTAGCTGGAGTGGAAGTCTTCCAAAGTAAATTTGCATTTTTACCTCAGTTAGTTATTTTTGTTGCAACCATATTTTGAGTTTCTTTTTCCTTCATCCACAGGGTATCCAAAAAAGGAGCTGAAGCTCCGGTTCCTGTGACAGCAGCTGATGTTGTATAGGCGGAGGCTCCGGCTCCAATTCCAGCACCGCCCCAGGTGGTAGCTGAGGTCATGACAGCTCCAGCGCCAGCTATCGTGGTTCTCGACTCATCTCTTGAAGCTCCCGTGGTAGCGCCGGACCACGGGAATGAATATTTACCAGCGGCACCAGCTCCGAAGGCTAAAGCTCCGGTTTTGGATGTTGTGATGATGGACACTCCGGCCTCAAAGCTGGAGGTAGCTGCAGTTCCGGCCTTCAAGCCAGATGTTACTGAAGCCCCGGCGGCAGAGCCGGCAGTTGATGAAGTTCCGGTGCCTGAGCCGGTTGACGTGGGGGTGCCGGCACCCGAACCGGTGGAGGTCGAAGTGCCGGTGCCTGAACTGGCAGACGCCATGGAGGTCGAAGCGCCGGTGCCTGAACCAGCAGTGGAAGAAGCACTAGCGTCGGAGCCGGAGACGGCCCCAGCTCCGGCTGAGTCTTCACTACCTGCCCCAGAGGTGGTAGTTCCGGAGGTGCCCGTTTTTGAGCCAGGGTGCCAAGACGAAGTGGCCGGTCCCTTGCCTGAGGGGCTAGTTGGTGATGACCTGGCGGCGGGACCTTCGGAGCTGACCCCGGAGGTAGAAACTCCCGTGGCAGGACCTTCCTCGGCGACGACCGAGGCACACCCGGAGGGCGCCCCTAGTGCCGCGGAAGCTCTAGGGTCCGCTCTTGTAGAGTGGGACCCAATTTTTGTTATGGAGAACCCGCTGGAGTCAGCGGAGAGGACCCCGGCAGGTCCGGAGCCAATCCCCCTGTCGTTATCCATCGACAATGCCTGCTCTAGCCTTCGTCAGGTCCACCTTGCATTTTATCACGGCAGCAAGGCCCTCGAGTGTAAAATCCCACTTTTTCCTTTCATGTGAAGTTCAGATACAAGTTGTTTATTAGACTTAATGGAGATCAATATAGTTGTGCACATGAACTTGACCTCACTAAAAAGTTTTCTTTCTACTCATGTTTAATTCTATTAACATGAGGATTGGACTTCACCACTAATACTAAAACAATTTAATTAAACCTTTCTGCGAAGTTGGGAATTTAATTGAATGGAATGGCTAGGGCAAATTATATTGCAGCATTATATAAAATCAAAACAAATATAAATTGATTATGTTGCTATGTATATCTGGCCCTGACAAAAATATTCAAATCCAAGGCTCCAAACTTTTCATTGGCCTCTTAAATATTCTAAATAACTTCTCTATAAAGTTTCAAGATTTTTGAAGCACGTCTTCCACTTAGTTGGACACGTACAGAGGGTTTATTTCGCGTCGATCTCAAAATTTAGCTTTGCACTTAACCTTGTCCAAATCAACCCAAAATTTTTCCTAAGACCCTTTATGGTTCAGTGAGCTTTGTTTCAAAGTTTGGGGATTTATGGACCTCAATTACTATTTATTTCAATAAGGTTTATAAACAAGTTTGGATTCAAATTTGATTTTGAATTTGCAACAAACTGTGTCCAAATTGAAATATGATTGCAGATTTAGCCAGTCTGTAAATTTTGGGAATTTTTGGGCATTGTTTGAGGTGGAATTTAGAGGAACAGAGAAGAGGGAGCAGTGGGGCCCACATGTCAGCCGGTGAACCGTTTTACCGCCTCTGTTTTCCTTCTCCACTCGACACCGCGACGCTTGCATGCCACCAGCACGCCGGTTCGGCCGTGGGCCGCCTCCAGCTGCCCAGCCCCCTTATCTACTGTGGTCAAGCTCTTTTATTCACTCCACCGTCAACCTCAGTCGCTTCTCGGCTCGCCTCTCGCTCGCGCAACTTAGTTTCTTGCCGCCGCGACCACCTCGGTTCCGCCCGACGCCACTCAGCCTCGCCACCGCTATGAGCTTCCTCGTCCTCTGCAGTCTTTAGGAAAAAGGTGTGCCATGATCTTGTGTAGCTGCTGGTAAAGTTTGAACTCATGTCGTGCATCCTAGCGTCCGTATTTCGTGAAAAACCCAAGCACTTTTGTAGCTTTGGAGCTAGTTCATCGGTTTAATTCCGATTGTATGCACAATAACTCTTTGATCCAGTTAGACAACATGATCAACGTCTCCTAGCGCACCTTCCCTCCAAAAATCAGAAGGAACCATCGAGTAATTATCGAGTGATCCCGTTTTTCCACTTCCGCCATTGAAGGAGCTCGCTTCACTGTCGACCTTAGTGTTGCAGGCTAGGACACGAGTTATAGACCCTCCTAACCTCTTTCCCATGCTCCAAAGATGCTTTCCGAGCCTTCGTATGAGAGCTTTTGCTAGAAAATTGAGGGTTCCAACATGACCGGAACCCTAGCACCCGCCGCCGCCGTCGGGAGTGGACTTCCAATCACGCATCGCCGTCAGGGAGGTACTCCAACGTGTTTCCCGCGCGAACCTAGGGTGGGGCAGCGAGTTTTGAGGGTTACCGTGGGCCGGAAACCGTCGCCGGCGAGAGCGCCGCCGCGCGCCGGCATGGGTGCCGCCGCCCGAGCCTGTGGCTAGAGGAAGAAGAAAGAGAGGGCGCGGGTCCCACCTGCCAGGGAGTGCAACGCCTCTTGGATCAGCCTGTGGCCTGGGGATCTAGTGTGGCCACGTGGAAATGTTTGTGGTCTCCGGTGTGGCTGCCTCCTGGTTGGCTGATTTAAATCTGGTGGGCCCAGGCGCCAAATTTAAAAGCTAGAAATTCCAAATTTATGCAGAACCATTTTCAAACTTGAAAAATCAATATCTCTCTGTACACTGCTCCAAAAATCTTCAAACAAATTTTGTTTGAAAGCCCTTGAACTCTAGTTTCTGTTAGTACCAATTAGGCTTTGTGAAACTTATATTTAAATTCTGTAGAAAACAATCTTCGGAAATACAAATACAATTTTTTCAGATGAACTTTCCACTGGAAAAATCCACAAAATTCACATAAAATAGATTGTTCTATTCTTGTTTACCCGAAAAAGTTTGGCAGCCATTTCATCTTTATAACCTCTGTATAATTCAATTACCTTTTTCAATCATTAAATTATTACAGATGTTCAGTTGCTTTATTATATCCGAAATTTGGACTGAACCTTCCTTTAGTAATAAACCAGTCCCTCTAAAAATTTGAGATTTAATTAACTTAGTCTACTGGTCCTAATACAGTTGCCAACTGAATGTTAATTGAAAAGCTAAAAATTCAGTTATAAAATAATTCCAGAAATTCTTGCCAACTTTGAAATTCAATATCTCCTTCACCAAGGCTTAGAAATTAATGAAACCAATTTTGCTTGAACCAGGACAACCTCCTATATCATGATAATCATCTAGCAGCTATGTTCAAGCTACAGTTTCTTCTCTAAAATTCTTGGAAGTTTACTGCTTACCGTAATTTTAGAGACAACAAACTACTTTGATCATCTCCTGTTCTTTGCCAGAGCTTCTATCATATTCTTTAGTATCTACCATCAAAGTCACCAATTAATATCATTACCATATAATGATCACCAGAGATTAGATTATGGTCTTAGTAGTAATTATTTTTCAAAGTCATTCATATACATATTATATGCATATCGTGTAGTGACCAAAGTCGAGGAGGAACCAGAGGCCTTGGAGGTACACCTGCCGAATACTAACACAGACTCGGACCTGCATCCAGGCAAGCCCCGGTTTGCATTTAAGTCGTTTATAAAGTTTTGCTTTATCACTATGTTGATTAGTATATGAATTGTGCATTACGTTCAGGATGCTTGAATACTCCAGATGCATGACCCACAATCCCATTGGTTAATTGGGTAGGTTGATAGCTCGACGTGTAGAACTGCTATGCTAATGTTGTAGGTGAACCGGTAGAAGTCGAGTAGTTGGAATCTACTCGCGAGATGGAAAGTTGACACTCATCTACAATAGGTTGACATTTATAGAGAATGATTGTTAAATCTAAACTTGAGACCGGTCAGAGATGGATAGGAAGCGGCAAGATGTGGTCTTGGTCGCATAGCTCTGAGACAAGCTTGACTTGTACCGGCGAAATACTGGATATATGGGCTCCAGTAAACTGACGTAACTCGATAACTGGAATGTCGAGGCCATTAACACACCATCGATAGGGGTGGGTTCAGGATAGTAAGGTGTAAATCGGTCGGCGGGCACAGATGTGTTCCGTGCAGAGACCTTCTATTCGCGGAGGTGAGACGGGTTCGGCGTTCGGTTTTCTTGGTAAAGGTGGCCATATACGACTAGTACTGAAGTGTTACGTAGGTACTGATGTACTCGCTGACACTTCCGAACGTTCGTATGTGTCGTGTTATCCGGGTGTGTCCTAATTGCAATCACCATCCCTCGCTGTAATAGAGTACCACTTGTTCACTGCGTCGTGACGTAGTAAATACTAAAGAAGCCAGAAGAATATGTTGTATTGAATTATAATTGCTTTGCAACCTCGTGTGACTTAGAGGTAGCAAAATTAAAGTTTACAGTTTCCCCATACTTTAGCTGTAATAGCATTATGTGCTTTGGGCATGTCATATCATCGACAAAGCGTTTCTTGTTTGATTGTGGAGTCTAGTGCTTGAAGAATGTCATTTGCTACTTAAAACATGAATATAAGGATCCACTTGTAGGCGTGTCGTTTATGCTTCACCTTACCTATGCTTAGTATTCACCCTTGCATATGTCTAGTGAGACGGGTCAGTCTTGCTGAGCCTTATGCTCATGTTTGCAGTTAACGAGTTTTTGCAGGTTATACGATTGATGACGGGTTTGATGACGAGGCTGCACCCCCTCCAGGGTTTACATCCGAGTGGGAACCCTGCACGCCGCTGTGAGTTGGGTGTTGCTAGTGCGAAGTATCTAGGGCATGGATGACTTTGCTTTTGCATAGCTAGTGCTGAGAGCGTAGCTATGATGTATAGGTTTCCTTTCTTCCACTAGTATTGTAAAACTTCTGCTGTATTATAAATAAAAGACTTAGTCTTGTGTTTTATTCTTGTTCTTTTCTTGTATACTGTTGGGTGTCGCATCGCACGACACCACCCAATGAGATCCTTGGATGTCGGGATTCCGGTCCCCACAGCATGGTATCAGAGCATCATTGGGAACAGTGTACTTGAAAAGAACATATTTTCAAAAATTAGGATTTGAGTGAGGAATTAGTTATATGCCCTTATAAGGAGTATTATTAGTATAAGTAATAAAGGTGGTAAACTAACTTATATGTTATTAATTCTGTAACGACGCTCTGATGTCAGGTAAGAGGTAAGGTACGCCACCGTAAGCGGATCAATTGCGGTAAGCTCACCATGCGAGAGGTAGCATGAAAGTTTTCCGTGGCTTAGCACGGAAATGTTAATAGGAGTCTCTGAAGCTTTCTATGTTTTTGAGAACCTATGACACGCGGTACCCCAACGTGCTTCAAAGTTAGTGGGAGCCCCCATAGGGTGGTGTATAACCCGATAGTATGCATCTCTAGAACCATTCATGTTCTATTGGAGCATGCAAAACACGTATGCCCGAGCGTGTATAAGCCGGTTTGTACGTGTCGGTACCCTAGAAACCGTACACCCCTTGAGGTTACAAAGATCTCAAAGGAAAGCCATCTACTTGGTTTGAAGACCCTCGGAGGCCCACTTGTCAGACATGACCGGACCCGCTTCTCCAACATGGTTAATCCCTGGGTTGCCACGTGTACAACTAACCCGGAGCTACCTCCCACAAGGGGGAAGATCCGGGCCACGTACCGAAACGGCACCTCCGGATTTTACCCCAGACCGAGAGAAGCTCCGGACCTGACACGTGTCTGATAGCCTCGGAGCTACCTGCTTTCCACAGCAAGCTCCGGAGCTGCCACGTGTCAAATCGTCGGACCTTTCAGCCTCTAACCTCCGGAAGACCTTGTAACGGCTCCGGATCTTCAAAGGAGAGCCAAGGACTTCAAGACCCGATTAAGTGCTATTAATGCCATATTAATGATGCTTAATCGGACGATCTTAACACCAGTAACGGCGCTGTCGGAGCCCGTTACAGGATCATTAAGAGCAATTAAGCGTGTTTCAATACTAGTAACCGACGGGGCCACATGTCGGGCCAGGCTAACTTGTAACAGCCTGTCCTTGTACTATAAAAGGACAGGCCGACGATACACGCGGGGACGTTCACGGACAGACCGATACATGCGCCTCATACGCTCAATACAAGCTCATATTGCTAATACAACACCAACACACCCGTGGAGTAGGGTATTACGCTCAGGCGGCCCGAACCCGCTGCTGGATCATCCAACGGCCAACCTGCTGCTCAGGCTGTTGGGGGCAATCCCTCCAACAGGCAGCCACCAGCAGGAGCCTCAGCACCAGCAGGAGCCACACTCCCACCACCACCATCTTCTCCAGCAAATCGTGTTGGGCAACGTGATGGTGCGCCGGCGTCGCTTACTGCATCGGCGAGTCATGACAACCCGGAACACGCGCTCCATGCAGCACGTGCTCTTCTCCAACGTCCACCACCTCCGGATGCATCTCGGGATGCACTGGAGCAATGGAGGGCCGATGTGGAGCATTTGGTCGCAGCAGCGGCCGGACGCCTCAACAACCAGGATCCTCCTCCTTCGGGACGAGCCCTGTCGCAGCGGGGGACTTTGTCTGGAAGACTTGGTCCACATGCCTCCAATAGTAGGAGACGTGCTGCATCTCAGCAAGTGACGTCATTGCCCTCCGGGGCTCGACGCACTCACACGGTATCCAGGCTTTCGACTCATGACCTTCGGGCGGAGCTTGATCGCCGATACCGCGAGGAGGATGGCCGTGTCCATATTGAGCGAGCCCGTGAAAGACGGGAAGCTCAGGACCTTTCTACTCTGGAAGGAGTAGGAGGAGGCTGTTTAGCTCTAGCAATGCACCTGCGCATGGTTAGATGGCCACAGAAGTTTCGGCCTCACCTGCCGGAAAAATTCGACGGGACTGTCAATCCCGCCGAATTTCTTCAGATATACTCCACTGCAATCTTGGCAGCTGGAGGAAACGAGGTCGTGATGGCCAATTACTTTCCAGCGGCCTTAACTGGGACCGCCAGGTCCTGGTTTATGAGCCTTCCACCCAACTCTATCAACAGTTGGGAGGAGCTGTGCCATCAGTTCACTGCCAACTTCGGGAGTTCATACACCCGACCAGGCACTGAACTGGACCTTTTTGCGGTTGTGCAAAAAGGGGGAGAACCTTTGCGGTCCTTCATCCAGAGGTTCTCTCAGGTAAGAAACACTATCCCTTCTATCTCTAGTGCTTCTGTCATTGTGGCATTCAGACAGGGCGTACGGGACAAGAAGATGTTGGAGAAGCTGGCGATCAAGGAGATCACCAGCGTCACGGAACTCTTCAGCCTGGCAGATAAATGTGCCAGAGCTGCGGAGGGCCGTGAGATGCACTCCAAACCAGCCTCGGAGGATCACAAGAAATCCTCCAAAGAAGAAGCCGCTACCTCCTGGGGTGGCAAGAAGAAAAAGTAGACCAACGGCAAGAAGGAGCCGTCGGCCGGCACATCCAACGTTGCAGCTGCTGCAGCACCGGGTGGCCGGGGGCCACGCCCCGAGAAGCGACCTCGACCGTCTTCTGAAGACAGTGGCAAACCCAAAGTGTGGTGTCCCATTCACAAAACGGGCAGCCAAGTTTGGAAGACTGCCGGGAGGTCCAGAACCTTGCCGAGCGCTACAGCAAGCGTCGGGAAGGATCTCCTTTCCGACAGAGGGAAGGAAAACAAAAAGTCGACGAAGCTCCGGTTGAAGAGGAGTTAGGGTTTCAGGATCCCAAAAAGGTCCTGAAGGCTGTTTACACCTCCGTCGATGATGACTCTGACGTCTCTAACAACGAGCGTCGGAAGACCATGAACACCATTTTCGGTGGGTCATGGGATATCACCTCTCGTCGCGTCATCAAGACTATGCGGCGGGATATGGCCACTGTAGCTCCTACAGTCAGGCCGGAACCTCATCGAAAGTGGATGGACACCTCCATCACTTTCGATGCTTCTGATTGTCCGCGGAGCATGGTTGGAGCAGGTCAGCTACCCTTGATGGTATCTCCTACCATCAACAACATCCAGCTCCACCACGTCATGGTAGACGGAGGTTCGGGGCTTAACCTCATCTACTTCGAAGCTTTCACTAAGCTTCAGCTCTGACCTTCGGATCTTCACCCCTCTTGACCTTTCTCCGGAGTAGGTCCGGGGGCCATTACCCCACTCGGAGCTATTACTCTCCCCGTTACCTTCGGGACCCGGGAGAAGTATCGCACCGAGAAGTTGGTCTTCGACGTTGCTCAGATCAACATACCATTCAACGCCATCTTGGGTATACCTGCCCTGTACAAATTCATGGCAGCTGCTCATTATGGATACCTGGTGTTGAAGATGCCAACACCAGTAGGCGTTCTCCGGATCCGCAGAGATCGCACTGCCGGAGTAACTCCTCTGGAGGAACTCCATGCACTCACCACGGCGCAAGAGGAGGACTCCAGGCAGGAGCAAGCTCCGAAACCCCCGAGCATTCGTCAACGAGGCTCGACCTCTGCACCCCATGTGCAGCCAAGCGGCGACGCCGACATTCCCGTCAAAGTCGTCCAAATTGGTTTCGATGCCGCTCAAACCACCCGTACATCGAGAGGATTGAACGACAAATAGGAACTCGCGCTCATCACTTTCCTCCGGTCTAACGTTGATGTGTTTGCTTGGCAACCGTCACAAATGCCTGGGATCCCCAGGGAAGTGATTGAGCACAATCTGAAGATCTACCCCGATGCCCGGCTCGTGCATCAGAAGCCTCGGAAGAAATACGTAGAGCGACAGAACTTCATCCGATAAGAAGTGAAGAAGTTGCTCGAAGCTGGATTCATCCGAGAAGTCTTCCATCCAAAATGGCTGGCGAACCCAGTCGTTGTGCCCAAGGCCGGCGGGAAGCTTCGGATGTCCATCGACTACACCACACTAAATAAGGCATGTCCAAAAGATCCATTCCCACTACCTAGAATAGATTAGATAGTGGATTCCACCTCCGGGTGTGAATTACTGTGTTTCCTAGACGCATATTCTGGTTATCACAAAATCAGGATGTCTAGGGAGGATGAAGAGCATACTTCATTCATCACAGTAGATGGATTGTACTGCTACACAGCCATGCCCTTCGGTCTCAAGAATGCAGCTTCAACTTTTGTACGAGCAATGTACAAAACTTTTGAGGAACTCATTAGAGACATAGTGGAAGTGTACGTCGATGACATCGTGGTCAAGGTCAAGAACAAGGAGTCACTCCTAGATACCTTGCAGGCTGTCTTCGACAAGTTGCGGGCCACCCGCACAAAGCTAAACCCGGACAAGTGCGTGTTTGGGGTTAGCTCCGGAAAACTTCTTGGTTTCCTGGTAAGTCACCGGGGCATAGAAGCTAATCCGGCGAAGATAAAAGCAATTGAAGACATGCGGCCACCAACCCGCATCAAAGACGTCCAAAAGTTAACTGGGTGTCTAGCAGCCCTCAGCCGGTTCATATCAAGACTGGCGGAACGGGCACTCCCCTTCTTCAAGTTATTGAGGAAGTCCGGACAATTCCAATGGTCCGAAGAAGCAGAGAAGGCATTCCAGGAGCTGAAACAGTTCCTCACCACCCTACCAATTCTGGTAGCTCTGAACCCTGGTGAGCCTTTGTTGCTTTACATTTCAGCTACTGACGAAGTCGTCAGTATGGTTCTGGTTGTGGAGGGACCGGAACTACCCCATACTCAGGAATCCAGACCCCCTCGGGAGGGTCCGGAGGTTCCTGAAAGCGAGTCTGGGTCCCAACTCCCAGACTCAAACCCACAAGAATTCACTTCAGAAAGCCCAGACCCCTCTGGGAGGGTCCAGGTCATTTCTGAAGAAGTTCCGGGTTCCTCCAGCCAGAACCCGGAGGTCCCCGAAGAAAATCTGGACCCCTCTGAGAGGGTCTGGATCAATGAAGAGGAAGCTCCGGACCCCTCCGGGAGGGTCCGGACCATTCAACGCCCGGTATACTTCATCAGTGAAGTATTACATGATGCCAAGACTCGATACCTAGAGGTGCATAAGCTGCTGTATGCAGTTCTTATTGCCTCCAGGAAGCTTCAACACTACTTCCAAGCTCACAAAGTCTCAGTGGTGACCTCCTATCCACTTCGAGCAATCTTGCATAATCCCAATTCAACTGGGAATATTGCAAAGTGGGCAGCGGAATTGGCTGAATTCGATCTTGAATTTATTTCAAGACAAGCTGTCAAGAGTCAAGCGTTGGCAGATTTTGTGGCGGAATGGACTCCCTCTCCATCAAACCCTGGGGGCCCCAGTGAACAGAAGATGGAGCATCAAGCTCCAACCTTCACCGAGCCTCACTGGACCCTCTACTTCGACGGCTCCATGCAGAAGCAGGGGGCCGAAGCTGGAGTCCTTCTCCTTGCACCGACTGGGGAGAAGGTGAAATACATGGTACACCTTGACTTCAAGGCAACCAACAACATGGGGGAGTATGAAGCACTCATCTATGGACTAAAGGTGGCACTGTCATACGGTGCCAGGCAACTGCTGGTCAAAGGAGATTCACAGCTCATCATCAAGCAGGTGAAGGGTGAATGCTCCTCCAACAATCTCCAGCTAGCTGCTTACCTCCTAGAAGTCTAGAGGCTTCATAAGGACTTTGAAGTCCTAGACCTCCACCATGTTCAACGTGCCCACAACGCTGAAGCCGATGAACTCTCGACGAAAGCGTCGACCGGAGCTCCGGCTCCTGACAGAACTTTTGTCCGAAGATTGTCGAAACCCACAGCTCAGCCTGCCGAACTGAGCGAAGGGGGCGAGATCAGCATCCCGAAGCTGACGGTCCGAGCCATCAAGGGTCGTAGGTGCTGCCGGGAGCTCCGAGCAACCCAGCACGCAAGACTCAAAAGCTCAAGCTAGCTCCGATGCATGGATCTCGGAGATCCGGAGCTACTTGAACGACAACATCCTTCCTGACGATGATGTATCCGCTGATCGGGTAGTCAGATTGGCTAAAAGATACACGCTGGTAGAAGGGGATCTCTATCGGCGCGGTGCCAATGGCATCCTAATGCGGTGCATCACAAGGGAAGAAGGCTGCGAGCTCCTCGCAGAAATCCATGGAGGCGAGTGTGGGAACCACGCGTCTTCCCGCACGCTGGTTGGTAAAGCCTTTCGGCATGGCTTCTACTGGCCTACGACGCTCCAGGATGCCACTGAGCTGGTGAAGAAATGCGAAGCATGCCAATTTCATGCAAAGCAAATTCATACACTGGCTCAGCCCTTACAAATGATACCTTCTACATGGCCCTTTGTTGTGTGCGTGATGGACATCTTGGGACCCTTCCAAGAGCCGTCGGAGGTTACAAGTTCCTGTATGTCGCCATTGACAAGTTCACCAAGTGGCCGGAAGCAACTCCAGTTGTGACGATCAACAAGCAATCTGCTATCAACTTTCTGCAATCCATTGTAAGCAGATTCGGAGTCCCAAACAAGATCATCACTGATAATGGGACTCAATTCACAAGCTCCGCATTCCAAGGATATTGCGAAGACCTCGGCATACAAGTTTGCTACGCCTCTGTAGCTCACCCAGCCAGCAATGGCCAAGCCGAGAGAGCAAATGCAGAAATCCTTAAGGGACTCAAAACACGCACCTATGAGCGTTTGAAGAAACATGGAGCCAACTGGATCGAAGAGCTTCCGCCCACTCTATGGGCCAACAGGACATCTCCAAACCGGTCAACCGGAGAAACACCCTTCTTTCTGGTGTACGGAGCTGAAGCAATCCTTCCTCCAGAAATCACCTTGGGTTCGCTCCGAGTCCGGACCTTCGACGAAGCCGCGCAGGACCAGCTCCGGCATGAAGACCTAGACCTCCTCGAGGAGGGAAGGTGCCAAGCAGCTGTTCGGAATGCCCGATACCGCCAAGCTCTTCGGCGCTATCACCAACGGCATGTACATCACCGACAGCTCGAGGAAGGCGATCTGGTGCTATGGAGAATACTATCCAGAGAAGGGTTAAACAAACTCTCCCCCAACTGGGA
This sequence comes from Tuctoria greenei, assembly GCA_036927565.1. Taxonomy (NCBI): domain Eukaryota; kingdom Viridiplantae; phylum Streptophyta; class Magnoliopsida; order Poales; family Poaceae; genus Tuctoria; species Tuctoria greenei. The sequence continues at coordinate 55,224,058 of JAYESD010000010.1, read as the reverse complement.
GGGGCCCTTCCGAGTGATCAAAGTATCCCGTCCCGGAAGCGTTCGCTTGGCTACCGAGGATGGGACACCTCTCCCAAATCCTTGGAACATCGAGCACCTCCGTAAGTTCTACACTTAATACCACGGAGGTGAGTCTTGAGTAACTTGAGATGTATGTTATAGAGTCATTGTACAGAGTCGGGTAGTTCCTCCGGGAGAGCAGCCGGACCTTTCCCGAAAGATCCGCAAAGCTCATGCAGCACTTGTCACAGTCTCCAGACTAAAAGTGTGGCTAACTACCCTGGGTCAAACGGGAAACCAAACGCACTTAGCCTGGTTCTGTACCCTAAGAGTGTACTTGTTTCCCCTGTACCCCGGACCTATAATGAAAGACATCTTCATGTGAAATAGACTCCACGTGCATTTATTTTGTGCAGGCTCGACATTTTTATTTTTCTCTTTCTTGTCTATAACAAAGACGTGCAATTCATAAGAATTTTTAGTTCGACCGGTTTTTATACGATTCAAGTTGTATTGTCAGTTCTTTTGGATTCAAATATCGTTCATGGTCAACTCACCTGAAAGCTGCCAAGCCAATCTAGGGCCGGAGTGTGCTATCGACTTAGCCTGGTCAAGCACCCTAAGTACGCCACTCTACCTACACCCCGGCAGGCCGAAGTAAGGCGAGTCCATGAACAGTTGAATCTAAGAGAATAAGGCAACGCATCCGGTTGTATTTAAAATCGCGTTCAACTTAAAGTTTTCTTAAGAATCGTAAGCCGCAAGGAAATTATAGACAAGGAACGAATTTTACTATTTTTCTTGGCTTAAGTGTGCGGGAAAAATAAACTCTACGTTGATGGAGAAAAGCCGAAGCTAACTAAGCTCCGACTCCCCAAAGGGGGGCAACCGTCGACGCTGAATATAAGATGGTGAAAAGACCCCGTAAATGGAGTCCGCTGCCAACAAACCAAGTGTTGGCAAAGGTCACTGCCGAAGCTACTCAGCTCCGACACCCCGGAGGACTAACTATCGACGCTCTACGTGTTGATAGAGGCTATTGCCGGAGCTACCAAGCTCCAGCGATGGACAATGCCGGAGCTTCTAAGCTCCGACAACCTCAGGGGACCTTCACTATCAAAGACTTCGGACCTAAATGATACAAGTTCGGTGCAAATGAGTCTTCAACAAAACATAGTATCCTTTTGGTACATGTTCACAATCAAATTGTGTACATCTACCAGGGGGGCCAAGTGAAGATAAAGATGTTGAAGACAATAAGCGAAATTCGCAAAAATTTGGGGATTTCATTCATCTGGAGACAGGAGATTACATCTGGAAACAAGGGATTACAAAATTGAGGAAGAAGAAGAGAAAATACAAGTGAGAGCTAAAGAGATGGTCCTAGACCCTATGGAAGAACTCGGCGACTTTCTGGGCGACCTCTGATACGTTGGCTCGGGTAGCTTCGCCTTCTCCTTCGACGGGGCCTTCAAGCACCGGGTCCAGAGGAAATTGGCGGTTCCGGCTGCTGTAGCACGTCAGCACATACTCTGCAACGTTCTTCGCCAGGGATTGCCCCTCAACTTCCAGTTGGTCCGCGATGACATCGCCCACACTGGAGAGCTTGCTACCTGCTGCGCTCAACGCCTGCAGCGCAAGGTCCGGCTCCGGCTCCGGATCATCCGGGCGCACGGGGCTGAAACCCATCGGCGTCAGCATATCATTGGCCTTGCCCAGGAACTCCCAAATCTGTAGGGAGTCCGCCATCCTCAAGCTCTTCATCTCTTCCAGGGATCTCTTGGCCGCCATCAGTTCGGAATTCTCACGGGCGAGACGCTCAACTTCTTTGGCATTTTGCTGAATCTTTGCAGCAACCCGCCTCTCAAGTCTTCCGAGCTCCTCCTCCCAGAGGTGGATCTTGTTCCGACGATCGACCAGGTCCTTCTCCCTAGCCTCCACTTTTTTCTCCCGGGCAACAAGGGCACACTCGTATTCGTAGAGTTCCTGCCCCCGCACCCAGGTCTTCTCCTCTTCCTCTTGGTAGTGCTCTTCCAACTTCTTGGTGCGCTCCTCGAGGCCCTTGTCAGCCAGAGCTACTTTCTCAGCGAGCTCCTCTTCCCTCCTCAAGACGTCATCCCGCAGCTCCATGAGTTTATGCTCTTCGTCCTCGAGCCGTCTCTCCCTCTCTTCAAGTGCCTCTCAGCGCTTGATGAGTGCGGTATTGATGGCCTCAAGCTGTTCGTGCCGAACATTGGCCGCGTCGTTGGCAGCTTTGGCCTGATCATGGATCTCCCGGGATTGAGCGTCGAGGGCATGAGTCATGCTCTCCCTGTCATCCAGCAGCTTACCCCAGTACTCCAGGCGGATCTTCTCCCGCTTGATCCACTCCTTGTCATCCGCTAGCCTCGACTGCGCCAGCTTGGTCTCAAAGTGGAGTTGATTACGCCACCGCCTAAGGGTTTGGCGCTCCTCTTCAAGAGCCTTGCTGTCGTGGAAGAAGGCCAGTTGGACTTGACGCAGACTGGAGCAGGCATTGTCAATAGACATCGATAGCGGGATGGGCTCCGGAACAGCTGGGATCTCCTCCGCTGGTTCCAGCGGGTCTTCACATACAAAAATTGAGTCCCACTCTACGAGACCGGAACCCTGAGCTTCCAAAGCACTAGGGCCGTCCTCCAGGATGGCCTCAGTCGCCATCGAAGAAGGCCCCGTCGCCAAGTCTTCATTCACCCCCTCAAGCAGGGGGCCAGCGACGTCTTCAGGGCGCTCCGGCTCGGCCGTGGGTACCTCTGACGTCACTGCTTCCGGAGCAGAAGCCGCCTCTAGTTCTGTCCTGGGCACCTCCTCCGATGGGGGCTCAAGCACCGAAGCCTCAGTAACGGCCGGCTCGGGCGCCGGAAGGTCTTCAACTCCAACCGGCTCTATGGCCGGAGCTCCAACAATAACCGGCTCTGCAACCGGTGCTTCGGAGATAGCCGGCTCAACTGCCGGAACTACCTCGACTTCCGGCTCGCATGCCGGAGCTTCAGTTACCTCCGGCTCAACCGCCGGGGCTACTACTTCCTCCGGCCCAACAGCCGGAGCTTCTACCACTGCAGCACCAGGACCCGGAGCTTCAACCTCCGAGACAAGTGCCGCTGGCGTGTCTTCACTCCCGTGGTCCGGCGCTACCACGGGAACTTCTGGGGACGAGTCGAGGTCCATGACCACGACAGCCGGCGCCGGAGCTGTCGCGGCCTCAGCCACCACCTGGGGCGGCACCGGGACAGGAGCAGAAGCTCCCACGGCCTCAGACACTGTGGCCGAGGGTGGAGCCTCACTCCCCTTCTTGGGGACACTGTAGATGATGAACGAAGAAAATAAACAAACAGTTGCTACAATTAAAAAGTTAACCAAGGTAAAGACTAAAAATTACCTTGGAAGGCTTCCGCACCAGCTTGCGCGGAACCTTTTTCCTGGGCATTCCGGGCTGGCCATGGTCGGCGTAGGAGCTCCGGAAGGCCCCCCAGAACTTGCCGCAGCCACGGGCGTTTCCCGTGTCGAGGCTCTCCTCGATCGGGAGGAACCCCTGGACCTGGAGGCTCCCACCGTCCCAGGTGCCGGAGTCGTGCGCCCGGAGTTAGCACCCCAAGAGGGTTCCACCACGGGGACAGACGCGCTCCGGGAGGATCCCACTGCAGGAACAGTATCGTTCTGGAAGGACCCCACTACGGGGACAGTCGCCATGGCGGCAGAAGATCTTCCCCCCTGGGGAGAAGGAACCGAGGCAGGAATAGCGGGCCTGACGGACCTTCCGTCGGCATGTCGCAGCTTCCTCTTCCGGCTCTCCGGCTCATCCGCCAGCTCCTTGCCCTTGCCGACGACCTCGACCCTCGGCTGTGGGGCAGGGGCGGAGCCGTCTTCGGGCATCCCGGGGATCGCCACCCGGGTGGTTGCTCTTCTCTCGACGACACCAAGGTCGTCAAGTAAGGGCATCGTCCGCCGGAGCTCCCTGCTGAACTCCACTTCCACGTTCAGAGGGATAAAGGCCGACGGCGGAGTCAAGTAATCACCGTCGACGTCGATGTCGTGCTGGAATTTCTTGAGGTGGAACTCCAAGGTCTTCCCCACCATGTTGGACTTCAACCCGCTCTCAACCCGGTCCTCGTCCATCACGCTGTTGAGGGCCCAAGCGAGCTTCTCCCTCCTCTTCAGCGGCGCCCACCTGTTGGCCAGGAAATTACAGAATACCGGCTGGGGAGTCAATCCTCCCTCCACGCATTGGCAGATCCTGGTCAAGGCGGGGTCGAAAGCTTCCGCCAGCACCGGAACCTCACTCCAGATCATCGTGTCGATGCCGGGCAGACCATCGGGCAGCTCCAACCGCTCATGCCCCAACACCATGATGACTATCCAATCTTTCTTCCAGTCATCCCACTTCTCGGAAGGGAACGACCGGAGGTACTTGAATGGGCACTTCTTGCGCTTCACGAAGTAGTAGAAGCCAAGGTACTCATTGCTCCGGCCGGTGGTGTGGACGGTGAAGAAGGTCCGGAAGAGTTCGATGCAGGGGGGATGCCCACCCACATCTCACAGAAGTGGACGAAGATAGACACGAGGAGAATGGAGTGAGGGCCAAGGTGGTATAGCTGCAGACCATAGAAGTCTAGCAGCATCAAGAAGAAAGAAGAAAAAGGTGGGATCAACCCCACCATGGCGTACGAAGAAAAGTACACCATCTCGCCAGCGCGCTCCTTCTCGAAGGGGAGCTCTCCGCCGGCACGGACCAAGCGGTTGAAGAAGTCCGAGGACCACCCCATGAGGTCCCGGACCTTCTTCAAATCGTTGTCGGTCTTTAAGCAACTCTCGCGCAGACCCAACTCCATCGCGGCACAGCTAGGCAAGAGAAGAGGAGCGAAGTACGAGGCGGGAGTTTGAGCGCAAGATCAGATGAGAGGCGTAAAGAACTCCCGACGGTGCGCGCTTTCCTTCTTAAGTAAGCCCTCGCAACGCTTGGATGGAAACCGCAGGGAAGTCGAAGATACCACTCAAGAATTCAACCTAGCCGATGACAAGAGGGCCCGGGACCACCCCGACGATCAAGTCGAGGCTCTTACCCAGGCGAACGGTTGTCATCACGAGGCGGAAATCCAAAGGCGGCGGCCTGACAGGGCGCGCGGAACCGATACGGTTTTTGTATCGGGAACCGGCGACCTTCAATTGCGTGAGCTCCACACGTCAAAGATCTCATCTGCCGCCTGAGGTGCGCCACGCAGCGGGATCTAACTGTAAATCCCTGCCAACGGCACCTCCGAAGACCCTTGAAGACCCAGTTCAAGAGTCGCAAGGATGGACCCACCTCCGATGGAATAACTTCACCCCAGTGATCTTCCTCGGAGGTAGGTCCAGGGGGCCACTGTCGGTACCATAAAACCGCACACCCCTTGAGGTTACAAAGATTTCAAAGGAAAGCCATCTACTTGGGTTGAAGACCCTCGGAGGCCCACTTGTCAGACATGACCGGACCTGCTTCTCCAACATGGTTAATTCCTGAGTCGCCACGTGTACTGCCAAACCGGAGCTACCGCCCACAAGGGGGAAGCTCCGGGCCAGGTACTGAAACGGCACCTCCAGACTTAACCCCGGACCGAGAGAAGCTCCGGAGTTGACACGTGACTGGTAGCCCCAGAGCTACCTGCTTCCCACAGCAAGCTCCGGAGCCGCCACGTGTCCAATCGTCAGACCTGCCAGCCTCTAACCTCCGGAAGACCTCGTAACGGCTCCGGATCTTCAAAGAAGAGCCAAGGACTTCAAGACCTGATTAAGTGTCATTAATGCCATATTAATGACACTTAAACGAACGATATTAACACCAGTAACGGCACTGTCAGAGCCCGTTACAGGATCATTAACAGCAATTAATCGTGTATCAATACTAGTAACTGCCAGGGCCACATGTCGGGCCAGGCTAGCTTGTAACGGCCTGTCTTTGTACTATAAAAGGACAGGCCGACGATACACTCAGGGACATTCACAGACGAACTCACACACCCGATACACTCGTGACAAGCTAATACAACACCAACACACCCGTGGAGTAGGGTATTACGCTCAGGCGGCCCGAACCACGTAAACTCTTGTGTCTCCTGTGTCAAACTCCTATTCACCTTCTTGAATCTCTGTGCGCCTACACCGAACTTCAAACTCTCCAATCACTTTAGCAGTGTAGGGGGATCTGCCGGCTCCAATAGTCGACAAGGACAATAAGGTGTAAATCGGTCAGCGGGCACAGATGTGTTCCGTGCAGAGACCTTCTATTCGCGGAGGTGAGACGGGTTTGGCGTTCGGGTTTCTTGTGAAAGGTGTCCATATACGACTAGTACTGATGTGTTACGTAGGTACTGATGTACTCGCTGACACTTCCGAACATGCGTATGTGTCGTGTTGTCCGGGTGTGTCCTGATTGCAATCACCGTCCCTCGCGGTAATAGAGTACCACTTGTTCACTGCGTCATGACGTAGGAAATACTAAAGAAGCCAGAAGAATATGTTGTATTGAATTATAATTGCTTTGCAACTTTGTGTGACTTAGAGATAGAAAAATTAAAGTTTATAGTTTCCCCTTACTTTAGCTGTAATAGCATTATGTGCTTTGGGCATGACATATCATCGGCAAAGCGTTTCTTTTCTGATTGTGGAGTCTATGATGTGCCGTGCTTGAAGAATGTCATTTGCTACTTAAAACTTGATCATAAGGATCCACTTGTAGGCGCATCGTTTATGCTTCACCTTACCTATGCTTAGTATTCACCCTTGCATATGTCTAGTGAGACGGGTCAGTCTTGCTGAGCCTTATGCTCATGTTTGCAGTTAACGAGTTTTTGCATGTTATACGATTGATGACGGGTTTTATGACGTGGTTGCACCCCCTCCAGGGTTTACAGCCGAGTGGGAACCCAATACGCCGCCGTGAATTGGGTGTTGCTAGTGCGAAGTATCCAGGGCATGGATGAGTTTGATTTTGCATAGCTAGTGCTGAGAGCGTAGCTATGATGTATAGGTCTCTTTCCTTCCGCTTGTATTGTAAAACTTCCGCTGTATTATAAATAAAAGACTTAGTCTTGTATTTTATTCTCGTTCTTTTCTTGTATACTGTTGGGTGTCGCATCGCACGACACCACCCAATGAGATCCTTGGATGCCGGGATTCTGGTCCCCACATCGAGGAGGAGCGTCAAGCTCTTAGGAGGTGGCGCAACCGACTCCAATTCGAGATCAAACTGGCGCAAACAAGGTTGGATGACGACAAAGAGTGGGTCAAGAGGGAGAAGGTCCGGATGGAGTACTGGGGCCAGTTGTTGAATGAGAGGGAAATCATGGTGCAATCCCTCGACAACAAGTCCCGGGCTATACATGAACAATCCCTGACTGCTAATGAGGAGGTGAATGATTGCCAGGAGAGCCTCAATACCATCCACGAAAGCCTCGTCAAGCGTCAGGATGGTCTTAACGAGCGAGAGAAAAAGCTTAAAGAGGAAGAGCAAAAACTCCTGGAGCTGAGGGATGACCTCTGGAAGAGGGAGGAGGAGCTCGCCCAAAGGCTGGCTCTGGGTGACAAGAGCCTTGCAGAGTGCACCAAGAAGCTAGAGGAGCTCTGTAAGATCGAGGAGGAGAAGGCCTGGCAGCGGGGACAGGACCTTACCAAAAGGGAGGACGAGGTCGCTGCTAGGGAGAAGAAGGTGCGAGGCTGGGAGAAAGACCTGGTTAACCGCTGGAACCGGATCCACGTCTAGGAGAAGGAGCTTGGTGACCTTGAAAAGCAAGTTGCTGATAGGATTCAACAACACACCAAGGAGGTCGAGCGCCTTGCCCGGGACAGTTCGAAGCTTGCAGCGGCCAAGAGGTCCTTGGAGGAGATTAGAGGCTCAAGGGCTACGGTGTCTCAACAAGTATGGGACTTCGTGGGCAATGCCGATGTCGCGCTGGGGCCGCTGGGCTTTAGTCTCGTGCGTCTGGGCAATCTGGAGCCAGAGCTGGACCATGCGTTGGGGACACTGAGCTCGGTTGGCAACAAACTCAGTGCAATGGGCAATGTCATCGCGGATTAGTTGGAAGCTGAAGGAAAATCCCTTGCGCAAAACGTCGCAGAATACATGCGGACGTGCTACACAAGCTGGGATCCTTATTTCCCACTGAACCCAGTGCTTGAAGGTCCCATCGACGGAGAGGGAGACACCGCCAAGACCAGCGTGTCGGAGGTTTCCCAGAAGGTTGCCTCGTTCTTCCATAGAACTTAGGACTTTCTCCTTTTGGCTCCCACTTGTATCTTCTCTTCTTCTCTCCAATTTTGTAATCTTTTGTCTTCAGATGAATGAAATCCAAAAAAATTATGAATTTCATTTTTTGTCTTCAACCTTTGTCTTACTCGCCCCCCTGGTAGATGTACACAATTTGATTGTGAACATGTACCAAAAGGATGTAGCATTTTGTTGAAGACTTGAGTGCTTCGAACTTGTAGAGTATAGGTTTGAAGTTTTGTTGCGTCGACAGTAGGGGCCCCCTGGGGTTGTCGGAGCTTAGTAGTTCCAGTAGTAGTCACCATCAACACATAGAACGTTGACGGCCGACATTCTGGGGTTGTCAGAGCTTGGTAGCTCCGGCGACGCCCACTATCAATGTTTAAAACATCGACGGTGGGCCCCCTTGGGGGATGTCGAAGCTTTGATAGCTCTAGCATTGTCCAACATCATCGTGGGATTTTCATTTTTCCTGCACACTGAAGTCATGGAAAACAGTAAAATCCATTTCTTATCTATAACTCATTTGCGACATACTATTCCCATATGAAATTTTAGGTTGACCAAAATTCTGTATACAATCAAGCGCATTTGTTTATTTTCTCCGGGTCCAATCGTTTCTGGACTCACCTTACTTAGGCCTGCTGGGGTGTAGGTAGAGTGGCGTACTTAGGGTGCAGGACCAGGCTAAGTCTATAGCACACTTCGAACCTAGATTCGCATGGCCTTCAAGCAAGTAGGCCATTCAACGACGTTATGACCCAAAAGAAATAACAATGCAACTTGAATTATATATGAATTGTTCGAGCTAAAGCTTCTTAAGAATGGCACAAATTTGTTATAGACAAGAAAGAGAAAAATAAAAAAGAATGAACCTGTACAAAATAAATGCACATGGAGTCTGTTTTCACATATCGATGTCTTTCATTATAGGTCTGGGGTACAGGGGGGACACGTACAAGTGTGTTACATTTCTTGTTTGACCCAGGGTAGCTAGCTACACTTTTAGTTCTGAGACTGTGTCAATTGTTGATTGAACTTTGCGGACCTTCCTAGAAAGGTCCGGCTGTTCTCCCGGCGGAGCTTCCCGACTCTGTACAATGACGCTATAACATACAATGTATGTAATTACAGACTCACCTCCGTGATATTAAGCATAAAACTTACGAAGGTTCTCAATGTTCCAAGGATTAGGCAGCGATGTCCCATCCTCGGTTGCCAAGCAAATGCATCCGGGACGGGATACTTTGATCACTCGAAAGGGTCCTTCCCAGCTGGGGGAAATTTTGTTTAACCCTTCTTGAGTTTGTATTCTCCGTAGCACCAGATCACCTTCCTCGAGCTGTCGGCTATGCACATATCTTTGGTGATAACGCCGGAGTACTTGGCGGTATCGTGCATTTCGAACAGCTGCTCGGCACCTTCCCTCTTCAATGAGGTCAAGGTCTTCATGCCGGAGCTGGTCCTGCGTGGCTGCGTCGAAGGTCCGGACCCAGAGTGTAAAATCCCACATTTTCCTTCATATGAGGTTCAGTTGTAAAGTGGTTGTTAACCCTAATGGAGATCAATTATAGCCATGCTTATAAACTTTATCTCATCAAATCTTTTCTTCTTCTCATGTTTAAATTTATTAACATGAGGAATGAACTTCACCAATAAACGTAGATTAATTCTTTTGACCCCTCTTCAAAGTTCGGAATTATTTGAAGAAAGGTTGCTAGGCCAATTAAATATGCAGTAGCAAATAGATATTCAAATTATTATAAATTGAATATATAGTACTGTATATTTGGCCCTTGCAAAATTATCCAATTTAGAGGCCATAAATTTTTCTATGGTTTTCTAATATTCCAAATAGACTGCCTGCAAAGTGTCATAGATTTTTGTCGGTACCCTAAAAACCATACACCCCTTGAGGTTACAAAGATCTCAAGAGAAAGCCATCTACTTGGTTTGAAGACCCTCGGAGGCCCACTTGTCAGACATGACCGGACCCGCTTCTCCAACATGGTTAATCCCAGGGTCGCCACGTGTACAACCAAACCGGAGCTACCGCCCACAAGGGGGAAGCTCCGGGCCACGTATCGAAACGGCACCTCCGGACTTAACCCCAGACCGAGAGAAGCTCCGGACCTGACACGTGTCTGATAGCCCCGGAGCTACCTGCTTCCCACAGCAAGCTCCGGAGCTGCCACGTGTCTAATCGTCGGACCTTTCAGCTTCAAACCTCCGGAAGACCTTGTAACGGCTCCGGATCTTCAAAGGAAAGCCAAGGACTTCAAGACCCGATTAAGTGTCATTAATGCCATATTAATGACACTTAAACGGATGATCTTAACACCAGTAACGGTGCTGTCAAAGCCCGTTACAGGGTTATTAAGAGCAATTAAGCATGTATCAATACTAGTAACCCCCGGGGCCACATGTCGGGCCAGGCAAACATGTAACGGTCTGTCCTTGTACTATAAAAGGACAGGCCGACGATACACTCAGGGACGTTCACGAACGAACACACGTAGCCCACACGCTCGTGGCAAGTTCATACTGCTAATACAACACCAACACACCCGTGGAGTAGGGTATTACACTCAGGCGGCCCGAACCACGTAAATTCTTGTGTCTCCTGTGTCAAACACTTATTCACCTTCTTAAATCTCCGCGCACTCACACCGAACTTCAAACTCCCCAATCACTTTAGCAGTGTAGGGAGATCTGCCGGCACCGACAGTCGACAGTTGGCGGTAGGAAGGGGGGCCTGAGATTTTCGAGAATGGTGAACTCTGCTGCTGCATCATCCAACGGCCAACCTGCTGCTCAGGCTGTTGGGGGCAATCCCTCCAATAGGCAGCCACCAGCAGGAGCCACACTCCCACCACCACCATCTTCTCCAGCAAATCGTGCTGGGCAACGTGATGGTGCGCCGGCGTCGCTTACCGCGTCGGCGAGCCATGACAACCCGGAAGACGCGCTCCATGCAGCGCGTGCTCTTCTCCAACGTCCACCACCTCCGGATGCATCTCAAGATGCAATGGAGCAGTGGAGGGCCGATGTGGAGCATTTGGTCGTAGCAGCGGCCGAACGCCTCAACAACCAGGGTCCTCCTCCTTCAGGACGAGCCCTATCGCAGCGACGGACTTTGTCTGGAAGACTTGTTCCGCACGCCTCCAATAGCAGGAGACGTGCTGCATCTCAACAAGTGACGTCACTACTCTCCGGGGCTCGACGCACTCACACGGTATCCAGGCTTTCGACTCATTACCTCCGGGCGGAGCTTGATCGCCGATACCGCCAGCAGGATGGCCGTGTCCATATTGAGCGTGCCCGTGAAAGACGGGAAGCTCAGGACCTTTCTACTCTGGAAGGAGTAGGAGGAGGCTGTTCAGCCCTAGCCATGCACCTGCGCATGGTTAGATGGCCACAGAAGTTCCGGCCTCACCTGCCGGAAAAATTCGACGGGATTGTTAACCCCGCCGAATTCCTTCAGATATACTCCACTGCAATCTTGGCAGCTGGAGGAAATGAGGCCGTGATGGCCAATTACTTTCCAGTGGCCTTAATTGGGACCGCCAGGTCCTGGTTTATGAGCCTTCCACCCAACTCTATCACCAGTTGGGAGGAGCTGTGCCATCAGTTCACTGCCAACTTCGGGAGTTCATACACCCGACCAGGCACTGAACTGGACCTTTTTGCGGTCGTGCAAAAATGGGGAGAATCTTTGCGGTCCTTCATCCAGAGGTTCTCTCAGGTATGCAACAATATCCCTTTTATCTCTAGCGCATCTGTCATTGTGGCATTCAGATAGGGCGTACGGGATAAGAAGATGTTGGAGAAGCTGGCGATTGAGGAGATCACCAGCGTCACGGAACTCTTTAGCCTGGCAGATAAATGTGCCAGAGCTGCGGAGGGCCGTGAAATGCACTCCAAACCAGCCTCGGAGGATCACAAGAAATCCCCCAAAGAAGAAGATGCTACCTCCGGGAGTGGCAAGTAGAAAAAGAAGACCAACGGCAAGAAGAAGTCGTCGGCCGGCACATCCAATGTTGCAGCTGCTGCAGCTCCGGGTGGCCGGGGGCCACGCCCCGTGAAGCGACCTCGACCGTCTTCTGAAGACGGTGGCAAACCCAAAGTGTGGTGTCCCATTCACAAAACGGGCAGCCACGGTTTGGAAGACTGCTGGGAGGTCCAAAACCTTGCTGAGCGCTACAGCAAGCGCCGGGAAGGATCTCCTTTCCGACAAAGGGAAGGAAAGCAAAAGGTCGACGAAGCTCCGGCTGAAGAGGAGTTAGGGTTCCAGGATCCCAAAAAGGTCCTGAAGGCTGTCTACACCTCCGTTGACGATGATTCTGACGTCTTTGACAACGAGCGTCGAAAGACCATGAACACCATTTTTGGTGGATCATGGGATATCACCTCTCGTCGCGTCATCAAGACTATGCGGCGGGATATGGCCGCTGTAGCCCCTACAGTCAGGCCGGAACCTCATCGAAAGTGGATGGACACCTCCATCACTTTTGATGCCTCTGATTGCCCGCGGAGCATGGCTGGAGCAGGTCAGCTACCTTTGATGGTATCTCCTACCATCAACAACATCCAGCTCCACCATGTCATGGTAGACGGAGGTTCGGGGCTTAACCTCATCAGCTTCGAAGCTTTCACTAAGCTTCAGCTCCGACCTTCGGATCTTCAGCCCTCTCAACCTTTCTCTGGAGTAGGTCCGGGGGCCATCACCCCACTCGGAGCTATTACTCTACCCGTTACCTTCGGGACCCGGGAGAAGTATCGCACCGAGAAGTTGGTCTTCGACGTCGCTCAGATCAACTTACCATTCAACGCCATCTTGGGTAGACCTGCCCTGTACAAATTCATGGCAGCTGCTCATTAAGGATACCTGGTGTTGAAGATGCCAACCCCAGTAGGCGTTCTCCGGATCCGCGGAGATCGCACTGTCGGAGTAACTGCTCTGGAGGAACTCCACGCACTCACCACGGCGCAAGAGGAGGACTCTAGGCAGGAGCAAGCTCCGAATCCCCCGAGCATTCGTCAACGAGGCTCGACCTCTGCACCCCGTGTGCAGCCAAGCGGCGACACCTACATTCACGTCAAAGTCATCCAAATTGGTTCCGATGTCGCTCAGACTACCCGAACAAGGAGTCACTCCTAGACACCTTGCAGGCTGTCTTCGACAAGCTGCGGGCCACCCGCACAAAGCTAAACCTGGACAAGTGCGTGTTTGGGGTTAGCTCCGGAAAACTTATTGGTTTCCTGGTAAGTCACCGGGGCATAGAAGCTAATCCGGCGAAGATAAAAGCCATTGAAGACATGCGGCCACCAACCCGCATCAAAGACGTCCAAAAGTTAACTGGATGTCTAGCAGCCCTCAGCCGGTTCATATCAAGACTAGCGGAGCGGGCACTTCCCTTCTTCAAGTTATTGAGGAAGTCCGGACCATTCCAATGGTCCAAAGAAGCAGAGAAGGCATTCCAGGAGCTGAAACAGTTCCTCACCACCCTACCAATCCTGGTAGCTCCAAACCCTGGTGAGCCTTTGTTGCTTTACATTTCAACTACTGACGAAGTCGTCAGTATGGTTCTGGTTGCGGAGAGACCGGAACTACCCCACACTCGGGAATCCAGACCCCTTCGGGAGGGTCCGGAGGTTCCTGAAAGCGAGCCTGGGTCCCAGCTCCCAGATTCGAACCCGCATAATGTCACTTCAGGAGACTTGGACACCTCCGGGAGGGTCCAGGTCATTTCTGAAGAAGCTCCGGGTTCCTCCAGCCAGAACCCGGAGGTCCCCGAAGAGAATCTGGACCCCTCTGAGAGGGTCCGGATCAATGAAGAGGAAGCTCCGGACCCCTCCGGGAGGGTCCGGGCCATTCAACGCCCGGTATACTTCATCAGTGAAGTATTACATGATGCCAAGACTCGATACCTAGAGGTGCATAAGCTGCTCTATGCAGTTCTTATCGCCTCCAGGAAGCTTCGAAATTACTTCCAAGCTCACAAAGTCTCGGTGGTGACCTCCTACCCACTTTGAGCAATCTTGCATAATCCTAATTCAACTGGGAATATAGCAAAGTGGGCTGCGGAATTGGCTGAATTTGATCTTGAATTTATTTCAAGACAAGCAGTCAAAAGTCAAGCGTTGGCAGATTTTGTGGCGGAATGGACTCCCTCTCCATCAAACCCTGGGGGCCCCAGTGAACAGAAGACGGAGCATCAAGCTCCAACCTTCACCGAGCCTCACTGGACTCTCTACTTCGACGGCTCCATGCAGAAGCAGGGGGCCGGAGCTGGAATCCTTCTCCTTGCACCGACTGGGGAGAAGGTAAAATATATGGTACACCTTCACTTCAAGGCAACCAACAACGAGGCGGAGTATGAAGCGCTCATCTACGGACTAAAGGTGGCACTTTCATATGGTGTCAAGCAACTGCTGGTCAAAGGAGATTCACAACTCATCATCAAGCAGGTGAAGGGTGAATGCTCCTGCAACAATCTCCAGCTAGATGCTTACCTCCTTGAAGTCCAGAGGCTTCAGAAGGACTTTGAAGTCCTAGACCTCCACCATGTTCAGCATGCCCATAACGCTGAAGCTGACAAACTCTCGACCAAGGCGTCAACCGGAGCTCAGGCTCCTGACGGAACCTTTGTCCGAAGGTTATCAAAACCAACAGCTTAGCCTGCCGAACTGAGCGAAGGGGGCGAGATCAGCATCCCGAAGCTGACGGTCCTGATAGCCCTGTTACCATGGCAGCCATCAAGGGTCGTAGGTTCTGCCGGAAGCTTCGAGCAACCCAGCACGCAAGACTCAAATGCTCAAGCTAGCTCCGATGCATGGATCTCGGAGATCCGAAGCTACTTGAAAGACAACATCCTTCCTGACGATGATGTATCCGCTGACCGGGTAGTCAGATTGGCTAAAAGATACACGCTGGTAGAAGGGGATCTCTACCGGCGCGGTGCCAACGGCATCCTAATGCGGTGCATCACAAGGGAAGAAGGTTGCGAGCTGCTCGCAGAAATCCATGGAGGCGAGTGTGGGAACCACGCATCTTTCCGCACGCTGGTCGGAAAAGCCTTTCGGCATGGCTTCTACTGGCCTACAGCGCTACAGGATGCCACTGAGCTGGTGAAGAAATACGAAGCATGCCAATTTCATACAAAGCAAATTCATACACCGGCTCAGCCCTTACAAATGATACCTTCTACATGGCCCTTCGCCGTGTGGGGGATGGACATCTTGGGACCCTTCCCAAGAGCCGTCGGAGGTTACGAGTTCCTGTATGTCGCCATCGACAAGTTCACCAAGTGGTCGGAAGCAACTCCAGTTGTGACGATCAACAAGCAATCTGCTATCAACTTTCTGCAATCTATTGTAAGCATATTTGGAGTCCCAAACAAAATCATCACTGATAACGGGACTCAATTCACAAGCTCCGCATTTCAAGGATATTGCGAAGACCTCGGCATACAAGTTTGCTACGCCTCCGTAGCTCACCCAGCCAACAATGGCCAAGCCGAGAGAGCAAATGCTGAAATCCTTAAAGGACTCAAAACGCGCACCTATGAGCGCTTGAAAAAACACGGAGCCAACTGGATCGAAGAGCTTCCGCCCACTCTATGGGCCAACAGGACTTCTCCAAACCGGTCAACCAGAGAAACACCCTTCTTTCTGGTGTATGGAGATGAAGCAATCCTTCCTCCGGAAATCACCTTGGGTTCGCTCCGGGTCCGGACCTTTGACGAAGCCGCGCAGGACCAGCTCCGGCGTGAAGACCTAGACCTCCTCGAGGAGGGAAGGTGCCAAGCAGCTGTTCGGAATGCCCGATATCGCCAAGCTCTACGACGTTATCACCAGCGGCATGTACACAACCGACAGCTCGAGGAAGGCGATCTGGTGCTACGGAGAATACTATCCAGAGAAGGGTTAAACAATCTCTCCCCCGGCTGGGAGGGGCCCTTCCGAGTGATCAAAGTATCCCGTCCCGGAAGCGTTCGCTTGGCTACCGAGGATGGGACACCTCTCCCAAATCCTTGGAACATCGAGCACCTCCGTAAGTTCTACACTTAATACCACGGAGGTGAGTCTTGAGTAAGTTGGGGTGTATGTTATAGAGTCATTGTACAGAGTCGGGTAGTTCCTCCGGGAGAACAGCCGGACCTTTCCCGAAAGGTCTGCAAAGTTAATGCAGCACTTGTCACAATCTCCGGACTAAAAGTGTGGCTAACTACCCAGGGTCAAACGAGAAACCAAACACACTTAGCCTGGTTTCGTACCCTAAGAGTGTACTTGTTTCCCCTGTACCCCGGACCTATAATGAAAGACATCTTCATGTGAAATAGACTCCACGTGCATTTATTTTGTACAGGCTCAACATTTTTATTTTTCTCTTTCTTGTCTATAACAAAGACGTGCAATTCTTAAGAAATTTTAGTTTGACCGGTTTATATACGATTCGAGTTGTATTGTCAGTTCTTTTGGATTCAAATATCGCTCATGGCCAACTCGCTTGAAAGCCGCCAAGCCAATCTAGGGCCGGAGTGTGCTATCGAATTAGCCTGGTCAAGCACCCTAAGTACGCCACTCTACCTACACCCCGGCAGGCCGAAGTAAGGCGGGTCCATGAACAGTTGAATATAAGAGAAAAAGGCAATGCATCCGGTTGTATTTAAAATCGCGTTCAACTTAAAGTTTTCTTGAGAATCGTAAGCCGCGACGAAATTATAGACAAGGAAAGAATTTTACTATTTTTCTTGACTTAAGTGTGCAGGAAAAATAAAGTCTACGTTGATGGAGAAAAGCCGGAGCTAACTAAGCTTCGACTCCCCCAAGGGGGCCAGCCGTCGATGCTGAGTATAAGATAGTGAGAAGACCCTGTAAATGGAGTCTGCTGCCAACAAACCAAGTGTTGGCAAAGGTCACTGCCGGAGCTACTCAGCTCTGACACCCCGGAGGACTAACTATCGATGCTCTACGTGTTGATAGAGGCTATCGCCGGAGCTATCAAGCTCCAGCGATGGACAATGCCGGATCTTCTAAGCTCCGACAACCTCAGGGGACCTTCACTATCGAAGACTTCGGACCTAAAATTCTACAAGTTCGGAGCAAATGAGTCTTCAACAAAACACAGTATCCTTTTGGTACATGTTCACAATCAAATTGTGTACATCTACCAGGGGGCCAAGTGAAGATAATGTTCAAGACAAAAAGTGAAATTCTCAAAAATCTGGGGATTTCATTCATCTGGAGACAGGAGATTACATCTGGAGACAAGGGATTAAAAAATTGAGGAAGAAGAAGAGAAAATACAAGTGAGAGCTAAAGAGATGGTCCTAGACCCTATGGAAGAACTCGGCGACCTTCTGGGCGACCTCCGATACGCTGGCTCGGGTAGCTTCGCCTTCTCCTTCGACGGGACCTTCAAGCACCGGGTCCAGAGGAAATTGGGGGTTCCGGCTGGTGTAGCACGTCAGCACATATTATGTGACGTTCCTCGCCAGGGATTGCCCCTCAACCTCCAGTTGGTCCGCGATGACGTCGCCCACCTGGGAGAGCTTGCTACCTGCTGCGCTCAACGCCTGCAGCGCTAGGTCTGGCTCGAGCTCCGGATCGTCCGGGCGCACGGGGCTGAAACCCATCGGTGTCAGCGCATCGTTGGCCTTGCCCAGGAACTCCCAAATCTGCAGGGAGTCCGCGGTCCTCAAGTTCTTCATCTCTTCCAGGGATCTCTTGGCCGCCGTCAGTTCGGAATTCTCATGGGCGAGGCACTCAACTTCTTTGGCGTTTTGCTGAATCTTGGCAGCAAGCCGCCTCTCAAGACTTCCGAGCTCCTCTTCCCGGAGGTGGATCTTGTTCCGACGATCGACCAGGTCCTTCTCCCTAGCCTCCACTTTTTTCTCTCAGACAACGAGGGCACACTCGTATTCGTAGAGTTCCTGCCCCCGCACCCAGGTCTTCTCCTCTTCCTCTTGGCAGCGCTCTTCCAATTTCTTGGTGTGCTCCTCGAGGCCCTTGTCAGCCAGAGCTACTTTCTCGGCGAGCTCCTCTTCCCTCCTCAGGACGTCACCCCGCAGCTCCAGGAGTTTCT
Organism: Tuctoria greenei; assembly: GCA_036927565.1. Lineage (NCBI taxonomy): Eukaryota > Viridiplantae > Streptophyta > Magnoliopsida > Poales > Poaceae > Tuctoria > Tuctoria greenei. The sequence goes on along the minus strand of JAYESD010000010.1, from coordinate 55,205,711 downwards.
GCTCTTCGTCCTCGAGCCGTCTCTCCCTCTCTTCAAGTGCCTCTCGGCGCTTGATGAGTGCAGTGTTGATGGCCTCAAGCTGTTCGTGCTGAGCATCGGCCGCGTCGTTGGCAGCTTTGGCCTGATCGTGGATCTCCCGGGATTGAGCATCGAGGGCATGAGTCATGCTCTCCCTGTCATCCAGCAGCTTGCCCCAGTACTCCAGGCGGATCTTCTCCCGCTTGATCCACTCCTTATCATCCGCTAGCCTCGACTGCGCCAGCTTGGTCTCAAAGTGGAGTCGGTTGCGCCACCGCCTAAGGGTTTGGCGCTCCTCGTCAAGAGCCTTGCTGTCGTGGAAGAAGGCCAATTGGACTTGACGCAGACTGGAGCAGGCGTTGTCGATAGACATCGACAACGGGATGGGCTCCGGACCTGCTGGGGTCTCCTCCGCTGGTTCCAACGGGTCTTCACATACAAAAATTGGGTCCCACTCTACGAGAGCGGAACCCTGAGCTTCCAAGGCACTAGGGCCGTCCTCCGGGATGGCCTCAGTTGCCATCGAAGAAGGCCCCGCCACCAAGTCTTCGTTCACCTCCTCGGGCAGGGGGCCAACGACTTCGCTGGGGCACTCCGGCTCGGCCGCAGGTACCTCCGGCGTCATCGCCTCCGGAGCAGGAGCTGCTACTGGCTCCGGCCGGGACACCTCTTCTGAGGGAGGATCGAGCTCCATCGCCTCTTCAACCACCGGCTTTATAACCAGCGCTCCAACAATAACTGGCTCAGCGGCCGGTGCTTCGGAGGTAGCCAGCTCAACTGCCAGAGCTACCTCGACTTTCGGCTCGCATGCCGGAGCTTCAGACACCTCCGGCTCAACCGTCGGGGCTTCAGCCATTTTCGGCTCCAAGGCCGGAACTACTACTTCCTCCGGCTCAACAGCCGGAGATTCCATCACTGCAGCACCAGGACCCGGAGCTTCAACCTCCGAGACAGGTGCCGCTGGCGTGTCTTCACTCCTGTGGTCCGGCGCTACCACGGGAACTTCTGGGGACGAGTCGAGGTCCATGACCATGACAGCCGGTGTCGGAGCTGTCGCAGCCTCAACCACCACCTGGGGCGGCACCGGGGCAGGAGTAGAAGCTCCCATGGCCTCAGACATCGTGGTTGAGGGTGGAGCTTCACTCCCCTTCTTGGGGACACTGCAGATGATGGACGAAGAAAATCAACAAACAATCGCTACAATTAAAAAGTTAACCAAGGTAAAGCTTAAAAATTACCTTGGAAGGCTTCCGCACTAGCTTGTGCGAAACCTTTTTCCTGGACGTTCCGGGCTGGCCACGGTCGGCGTAGAAGCTCCAGAAGGCCCCCCGGAACTTGTCGCAGCTACGGGCGTTTCCCGGGTCGAGGCTCTCCTCGATCGGGAGGAACCCCTGGACCTGGAGGCTGCCACCGCCCCAGGTGCCGGAGTCGTGCGCCCGGAGCTAGCACCCCACGAGGGTTCCACCACGGGGATAGACGCGCTCCGGGAGGATCCCGCTGCAGGAACGGTATCGTTCCGGAAGTACCCCACTACGGGGACAGTCGCCACAGTGGCAGAAGATCTTCCCCCCTGGGGAGAAGGGACCGAGGCGGGAGTAGCGGGCCTGACGGACCTTCCGTCGGCATGTCGCAGCTTCCTCTTCCGGCTCTCCGGCTCATCCGCCAGCTTCTTGCCCTTGCCGACGACCTCGACCCTCGGCTGTGGGGCAGGGGCGGAGACGTCTTCAGGCATCCCGAGGATGGCTACCCGGGTTGTTGGTCTTCTCTCAACGACACCAAGGTCGTCAAGTGCAGGCATCATCCGCCAGAGCTCCCTGCTGAACTCCACTTCCACGTTCAGAGGGAGAAAGGCCGACGGCGGAGTCAAGTCGTCACCATTGACGTCGATGCCGTGCTGGAATTTCTTGAGGTGGAACTCCAAGGTCTTCCCCACCATGTTGGACTTCAACCCGGTCTCAACCCGGTCATCGTCCATCACGCTGTTGAGGGCCCAAGCGAGCTTCTCCCTCCTCTTCAGCGGCGCCCACCTGTTGGCCAGGAAGTTGCAAAATACCGCCTGAGGGGTCAATCCCCCGTCCACGCATTGGAGGATCCTAGTCAAGGCGGGGTTGAGAGCTTCCGCTAGCACTGGAACCTCACTCCAGATCGTCGTGTCGATGCCGGACAGGCCGTCGGGCAGCTCCAACCGCTCATGCTCCTCCACCCTGACGACTATCCAATCTTTCTTCCAGTCATCCCACTTCCCGGAAGGGAACGACCGGAGGTACTTGAATGGGCACTTCTTGCGCTTCACAAAGTAGTAGAAGCCAAGGTACTCATTGCTCCGGCCGGTGGTGTGGACGGTGAAGAAGGTCCGGAAGATTTCGATGCAGGGGGGGTGCCCACCCACATCTCACAGAAGTGGACAAAGATGGACACGAGGAGAATGGAGTGAGGGCCAAGGTGGTATAGCTGCAGACCATAGAAGTCTAGCAGCATCAAGAAGAAGGAAGAAAAAGGTGGGATCAACCCCACCATGGCGTACGAAGAAAAGTACACCATTTCGCCGGCGTGCTCCTTCTCGAAGGGGAGCTCTCCGCCGGCACGGACCAAGCGGTTGAAGAAGTCCGAGGACCACCCCATGAGGGCCCGGACCTTCTTCAAATCGCTGTCGGTCTTCAAGCGACTCTCGCGCAGACCCAACTCCATCGCAGCACAGCTAGGCAAGAGAAGAAGAGCTAAGCACGAGTTGGGAGTTTGAGCTCAAGATCAGATGAGAGGCGTAAAGAACTCCCAACGGTGCGCGCTTTCCTTCTTAAGTAAGCCCTCGCAACGCTTGGATGGAAACCACGGGGAAGTCGAAGATACCATTCAAGAATTGAACCCAGCCGATGACAAGAGGGCCCGGGACCACCCCGACGATCAAGTCGAGGCTCTTACCCAGGCGAACGGTTGTCATCACTCGGCGGGAAACCCAAAGGCGGCGGCCTGACAGGGCGCGCGGAACCGATACGGTTTTCGTATCAAGAACTGGCGACCTTCAATTGTGTGAGATCCGCACGTCAAAGATCTCATATGCCGCCTGAGGTGCGCCACGTGGCGGGATCTAACTGTAATTCCCTGCCAACGGCACCTCCGAAGACCCTTGAAGACTCAGTTCAAGAGTCGCAAGGATGGACCCACCTCCGACAGAATGACTTCACTTCAGTGATCTTCCTCGGAGGTAGGTCCAGGGGGCCACTGTTGGTACCCTAAAAACCATACACCCCTTGAGGTTACAAAGATCTCATGAGAAAGCCATCTAATTGGTTTGAAGACCCTCGGAGGTCCACTTGTAAGACATGACCGGACCCGCTTCTCCAACATGGTTAATCCCAGGGTCGCCACGTGTACAACCAAACCGGAGCTACCGCCCACAAGGGGGAAGCTCCGGGCCACGTACCGAAATGGCACCTCCGGACTTAACCCCAGACCGAGAGAAGCTCCGGACCTGACATGTGTCTGATAGCCCCGGAGCTACCTGCTTCCCACAGCAAACTCCGGAGCTGCCACGTGTCAAATCATCGGACCTTTCAGCTTCTAACCTTCGGAAGACCTTGTAACGGCTCTGGATCTTCAAAGGAAAGCCAAGGACTTCAAGACCCGATTAATTGTCATTAATGTCATATTAATGACACTTAAACGGACGATCTTAACACCAGTAACGGTGCTGTCAAAGCCCGTTACAGGGTTATTAAGAGCAATTAAGCGTGTATTAATACTAGTAACCGCTGGGGCCACATGTCGGGCCAGGCAATCTTGTAACGGCCTGTCCTTGTACTATAAAAGGACAGGCCGACGATACACTCAGGGATGTTCACGAACGAACACATGTACCCCACACGCTCGTGGCAAGTTCATACTGCTAATACAACACCAACACACCCGTGGAGTAGGGTATTACGCTCAGGCGGCCCGAACCACGTAAATTCTTGTGTCTCCTGTGTCAAACACTTATTCACCTTCTTAAATCTCCACGCACCCACACCGAACTTCAAACTCCCCAATCACTTTAGCAGTGTAGGGAGATCTACCGGCTCCGACAGTCGACAATTTTGAACTCCATTTGCTATTTTAATTGAGACGCTTAGCAAATTCAAACCATGTTTTGAATTCAAATTTTGAATTCTGTTCAACTAGATTTAACATCAAGATTTGAACACACACTCATGGTCAGCATAACTTTCTTGACCTATCCCCATAGTTTCACAAATTTTGGAACTCATTTGCTAATTAAATTAGTGGCACCATTGAATTTCATCCAAATTCAAATTTGAATTTGAAATTCAATTGAAACTTGCTCCAATAAAAAATCCAATTGCAGAATCAAATTCTAGATATTTATTTGAGCCTCCCATCAAAAATCTAGAATTTTTGGACAAATTTGGTAGGAGAATTGATGTTACAGAGAAGGGAAGTAGATAAGAGGAGGTGGGGCCCACTGTCAGCCAAAGCACTCGAGTGAGACCCACCGGGGGGGTGCTCTGTCTCCAGCTCGCCCCGCCGTTCAACGCCGGCAGCGCGCGACACTACGACGCGCATGCATCCACCGAGCTGCTTGCCTACTTCACGCTGTGGTGCGCTCCCCTCTCCACTCAGTCCCTATAAATACCCCTTGGTCGTCGCCGTTGGACTCCATCCCAGTTCACGCCATTTTTGCCGCCCCTGTTCGATTGAGCTCTCCCCCACAATTGCAGCCATTTCTTCCCGAGCTGTAAGTATATAAAAGGCTTGTCACAAACTCCTCTACGTATTCCATTTGGTCATTGATCGTGACATAGCTTCTGCTTGGCATATTTTGAAGATTCCCAATCGTCGTCAAGGAAGCCGCTAAGAACCTTCACTGTCTCGCCGTCAAACACCAGTTCCAGACCATCTCCAACCTCGATCCTTTAATAAAAAAGGTTCGCAATCCTCTCTAGTTCATGCCCACAGAATCTAAGCATATGACATGAAGTGTAACTTGAGTTCTTGTTTGAGAACCGATCGGTTTCTCAATAGAACAACAAAGCTTCGCACTTAAATTCATTTCATTCTTGCAATCATCCTTAATTCTTGTTAGCAGATAGTTTCTATGTGTCGTAAGGAAGCTCCATGCCAAAAAACCCTGAAAGATAACAACCGAGCTTCTTAGATTTCATGTTTTCGAGGCCGCCGGTTGAAAAACCACACTTCGTCGTCGAACTCAGCCTTGCCGGCGATTTCACCCCAATCTGACCCCCAAATCATACTCCTGGTACTCCCAAGAACCTTCTCGAGTTTTTCCCGAGCCTATCGAGCCATTCCCGAGCATTTTCGAAGAAGGCCGAAACCCTAGCTCCGCCGTCACCGTCGCGCCGCCATCTCTGGCCATCGCCAGCGTGATTGGACACAAACATCAGCTTGCGTGGTTGATTTTAGAGTTGAGCGGTCACGACGAGGCCGAACAGAGGTTGACGCACCTAAGTCCGGCGAAGCACCACTGCGGTTCCGGCGAGGAGCGCCGTCGCGTCGCGAGGTAGACGAAGGCCTTTGGGCCCCACTTGTCAGTGCCTATTTGAACGCCCGGGATCAGCTGCGGCACTGGATCTAGTGCAGCTGCGCGGTTGAACCCCGTGACCCCCGGTGTGGCCCAGCTGCGATTGGCCCATTCAAATAAAGTGGGACCAGCCCCTTTTATTTGAAATCTCCAATAGGAAAATAAATCTAGATTCAATCCAAATTTAGAAAATCCATAACTTCTAGTAGAATTATAAAAAAATCCCAAATAAATTTTGTTAGAACCATCATGAAGAATACTGTCCAGCGGTTCACTTGGATTTGTAGGAAAGGCCATAGAAATTTCTCCATAATTCAGATAAGCAAAATTCTTAAAGAATTCGTTCCAATGTTCCAAAACTTAGAGAAAAATACTGGGTTGATCAATGTTCCAAACCTCTATGTAGTTATAAAATGAGAAAAATGGAAAATCAATTTCCAGAAATTTACCCAAACTTTAAAATCAATTTCTCCCTGTAGGAATCTTAGAAAATGGTGAAACAAATTTTCCTAGAACTAGTGAAACCCCCTCTACATGATACAATCCCTGGTAGCCATGATACATCTCAAGAATTTCAACCAAAACTTCCTTGATAATCTACTTTTCTTTGCCAGAGTCTTCTATATAGTTTCTAGTATCCACCATAAAAATCCCGAAGCCAATTAAGATAATTATCTTATTTTATCCTAATATACTCATGCCACCTTAAGCATATTAATTATTCACAAAATCATTTATACCTAGTATATGCATATCGTGTAGTAGCTGAAGTCGAGGAGTAGCCGGAAGCCTTGGAGGTCCAGCTGCCAGAAACTAACATAGACTCAAACTCGTATTCAGGCAAGCCCCAGGTTGCATTTAAGTTCCTTATAGTGTTTTGCAGTTTTATTTCACCTTACGTCTTCACATGATTGTGCATTACGTTTAAGGTGTTTGACATGCACTTGCATGGCCCACAAATCCTATTAAGTCTTGGGTAGGTCTACGGCCTTTTGAGTAGACACTGCTATGCTTATGCTCATTGGAATTCAGTAGAAGTCGAGTAGTTGGAATCTACTCGCGAGATAGGAATTTTATCACACGGTGGATTCTGGACTAAGAAAATGGTTTATGAATATGAAATTGAGACCGAGCAGTGGATAGGATGAAGTGAGACGTGGTCTCATGTGCGTAGCCCTGCTTGTGTCAATTGAGGACCGTTTCGTGTGCGGTCCTGCTGGACAAGCTTGAATTGTACTTGAATGGGCTTCAGTAAACTAACGTAGCTTGATACTGTTTTGTCGAGGCATTCCGTTCCGTTTTATAGGCATGGGTTGAGGGCAACAAGGTGTAAATCAGCTGGTGGGCACGTCAGAGTACGCCCCACGCAGTGACCTCCTGCTCGTGACAGATCGACCGGTTCGACATTCGAGTGTTTAGTGAAAGGTGGCCATATACGACTAGTACTGAATCATTATGTAGGTACTGCTGAAAGTACTCGCTGGCATTTCTGAAAGTGCATATGTGTCGTGTTTTTCCAGGTGTGTCCTAATTGCAATCACCGTCCCTCGTGTTAAGGGAGTACCACTTGTTCACTGCGTCGTGACGTAGTAAATACTAAAGAGGTCAGGAGAATATGATATATTGATTTATAAATTGCTTGGACAACCTTGTTTGGCTTAGAGATAGTACAATTAAAAGTTTACAGTTTCCCCATACTTTACCTGTAATAGCATTATGTGCTTTGTGCACGTCATATTATCGGCAAAGCGTTTCTTGTTTGATTGTGGAGTCTATGATGTGTCGTGCCTGAGGAATGTCATGTGCTAATTAAAACATAACTATAAGAATATACTTGTAGGCAAGTCTTTATGCTATTCCTTACCTACGCTTAGTATTCATCCTTGCATATGTCTAGTGAGACGGGTTAGTCATGCTGATCCTTATGCTCACATTTGCAGTTAACGAGTTTTTGCGGATTATACGACTGATGACAGGTTTAATGACAAGGCTGCACCCCCTACAGTGTTTACAGCCAAGTGGGAACCCTGCACGCCGCGGTGAATTGTGTGTTGCTAGTGCAAAGTATCCAGGGCATGGATGACTTTGCTTTTGCATAGCTAGTGCTGAGAGCGTAGCTATGATGTATAGTTCTCTTTCCTTCCGATAGTACTTTTAAACTTCCGCTGTGCTTGTCAATAAAGACTTGGTATTGTAAATTTGTTCTCGTTATATTCTTGTATACTGTTGGGTGTCGCATTGAACGACACCACCCAATGAGATCCTTGGAGGTCGGGATTCCGGTCCCCACGGACATGGTATCAAAGCCAGGTTTGGAACAGTGTACCTGAAAAGAGCATATTTTCAAAAATTAGGATCTGAGTGAGGAATTAGCTATAAGCCCTTATAAGGAGTATTATTAGTGTCAGATATAAATGTGGTAAACTAACTTATATGTTATTAATTCTGTAACAACGCTCCGACGTCATGTAAGAGGTAAGATATGCCGCCGTAAGCAGATCAATTGCGGTAAGCTCACCATGCGAGAGGTAGCATGGAAGTTTTCTGTGGCTTAGCATGGAAATGTTAATAGGAGTCTCTAAAGCTTTCTATGTTTCTGAGAACCTATGACACGCGGTACCCCAACGTGCTGCAAAGTTATTGGGAGCCCCTGTCGGGTGGTGTATTGTAACACCCTCATTTTCATGCATCATGCCCTACATGCACTCATATACATGTTTAACATTAGCCCACAACAAGAGGAACGAGTTTAAAATTGATTCGGAGCATTTAAAATTGATTTGGAGCAAAACCGCACTTAAAATGCAGGAAAGTGCGGACTAGTCCGATTTTACTGAGGACTAGTCCGATTTCTCTCTGACTAAAAACGGACTTGTCCGTTTTTGCTGCGGACTAGTCCGATTTTGGCTCTGGAAACTTTCGGACTTGTCCGATTTTGTGCGGACTAGTCCGATATTCCATGAATCCTTGAAAATTTTCTAAGTCCCTGGACTTTTCCGGACTAGTCCGGTGTTCCAGCGGACTTGTCCGTTTTCCTTTCTGACTAAGATCGGACTTGTCCGATTTTTGGCCAGACTTGTCCGATTTTCTCTCTGGACGACTTCGGACTAGTCCGGTCCTGTCCGGACTTGTCCGATATTTCGTGACTCCGAGATTGAACTTTTGTTTTACGACTTGTTTCTTGGGTTTCACGTCAAGTGGGCCTAGGGACGTCGTGCCCAACTCTTTTAGAGCCCATGTGGGACTCTAAACCGGCCTCTACTCATCCCAAAACTCGAAATCCATCTAACCCTAGCCTCCACCTCTATATAAACAGCCCCACCCCTTGGTTTGACATCTATTTGCCACTTTTTCCACCCACCCAAACCCTAGTTCGTGGGGAGCCACCATCAAGGAGGGAGGAGAAGATCCCAAACGAGAAGAAGAAGAGGAGGAAACGAAGGAGGATCAAGATCTTTACCAAGTTTCGTCCTTCACCACCAATTCGTCTCAAAGTTCATCACCAACCCTAGATCATCAAGATCCAAGTGTTACCTCCAAGTTTCTTGGTTCATTGGAGTTCTAAACACCTGGTATACCTTCTATTCTTTTTTCCTTACGAGAATTCAACCCCTAATCTCCAAATTCACGTCGATCTAGAAAACCCTAATCCGCTGATCTCGCAGAGTGCGGACTTGTCCGGTCCCAAGCGGACTAGTCCGATCTTTCTGGTTAAATTGTGTTGAATTAATTCTAAAATTTGATCTAATCGAATCCAAACCTGTGTAAACTTGTTAAAATCTATTAGAACTAGTTAGTAATCATTAAAAGCAATCTAGTAACAAGTTCTACCTTGCATTTGCATCAATCATGCATGTCATGTCATGTTGAGTAATATTTGTGCACTCTTTGATTTTGTTTTTTGTTTTGTATGTTTATTGTGTGGATTAGACGGATTTGCGCTAGAGAGTGCCGCGGAGGATCTACAACCTCAAGAGTTTGAAGGCTTTGACCCTAATCAACAGCAAGAGCAAGGCAAGTGTCCTTGAAGCATATTGATCCTGTTTTAAATAAATGTTTTGTTTGCAAAACTGCATGCTATGTCAATTTGATGGGAATCCTATGGTAGGAAGTTTACTAGATTTGTTAAACCAACCTTGTCACCTGGAATTTATGGTAGAGAGTCGGGAAGGGTTTTTACCTTTTTGCTTCGCTTAATTAATTGGGATGGAAAACAACACTACACATTTAATTGTGCATCAATGATATTCTGTTTGATGTAAATTGGTCAATACGATGGGTGATCTAAGCAAGCCTGGTATGTGGATGGGTTGGATGTTACGGTGGTTTGCTTGCTTTAGATCTAAGGACCGGTTCATGCGAGAATAAGCCAGGACTACAGTGCCACCACGAGGCCAAGTTATGGGTGCGGCGTAGCTGATTAATTAGGGCTTTGCTAGCGCTGTTTGGACCATTGTGGATGCTCGGGGAAGGGGTAGTCGGATTGGGTTTGTTGGTGATTGGTGGGACTACCCTGGGATCCGAATGGCTCAAGAGGGGGCCCTTGGTTGAAGATGTGCTCTGCGGGAGACATCGCCACCGGTGAAACCTCAGTGGGGTCTAAATAGGCTAGTAATCCCTTTGTAAAGGCTATTTTGTGATCTCTTGGCCACACACCAACGGAAGTGTGTAATATGACTGACGGGTCATGGGCATAAGGGAGGTTCTTAGTCGCCGAAGGGTGATGAAATCACAAACACGTGGGTAAAGAGGTACAAACTCTGCAGAGTTAATTAAAACTATCATGATAGCCGTGCTCCCGGTTATGAGCACCTGGACAACTTCCATGATTAGAGGGAAATTGGAAATTGGGATGGTCATGGTTTGATAATGGTTATGGATGGTTATGGATTAATCTCTGGTAATGAATATGGTTATTGGCAATGGTGAAATCTGGAATTTTTTTGATGATGGTAATGAATTCAGATTTGGTATTATGATATCATTTATGATTATGATGGGTTTACTTCACATACATAAGATATATTGCTTTTTCAAATGTTTTACCGTACTTTTCAGCACTTTACCATTATTATTGTCGTCATTTGAATCAGCCACATGTCATACTTTCCACACTTGCTGAGTACGACATGTACTCACTCTTGCAATCCCCCACCCCAACAGTTGCAGGTCAAGACTGGGATTTTAATGGCGATAATGCGGAGTTCTAGGCCGTGTCTACCGTCAGCTTTGCCTGTGGTGTTGATTGGAGCTGCGCATATACATACCCTGTCGCTTATGCTGCATAGTTGCTTAGTTTGCTTAGTTGTTTAATTAGTTTATTTCCGCTGCATTAGTTGAACTTGTCATTAATATTCATTAGAGCTTGTATTCGAGGATTTAATGAATTGTGTAATAAGAGTACTTATTTAATAATTTGAGCTGTGGTAATTTTCTGTATATCCTTTTGTGATTGCACTCGTGTATGTGTGATGAACATCCTGGGCACACATATGCGTTAGCTTGGTTCATTTTTGGAACCGGGCGTCACAGATTGGTATCAGAGCCACAGGTTGACCGTAGGATGCAGCCTAGATAGAATGGACACTTTAGAGCACATAGGAGCACTCAGGAATCGATGTATTTTTGCTTGGAGTGCTGTTTGCTATATATATTGCTTGCTTGTGTGCTTAATAGAGGATTTTGGGATGCTTTAGCATTGCCATGTCCACCTAGGCTAGTGTAGCCAGTTGTTTAGTTTCATATCCCTTGATGCATATAGTTGGGGCGTTTTCTAATTCTTACCTACTGCTTTTCTTCAGATGGTGAGGACTCGCAACCAGAGGGATGGCAATGATGAAGAGGAGAACAATGGAGTGCCTCAAAACGACAATGGACAAGGACCGGCTCAGGGAGCTATCAACATCGAGCAGCTATTGGCCATGCAAAACCAGCTCATGCAGACCATGATACAGACTATGGGACAGCTGCAGGCTGGCAATATCAACAATCAGCCCCACATGCCTCCACCGCCACCCCCACCTCCTCATAACCGATTGGGAGAGTTTATGAGGACTAGGCCGCCAACCTTTGCTCAAGCTGCTGACCCTATGGACGCTGATGATTGGCTCAAGTCCGTGGAGAAGAAGCTAGCCATTGTCCAATGCAGTGACCGGGAGAAGGTGCTATTTGCTTCTCATCAACTCGTTGGAGCAGCTGCAGATTGGTGGGATTCTTATTGCAGTGCTCATGAGAACCAAGAGAGAATTACCTGGGCGGAATTCAAGGAGAGTTTCCGTTCTCATTATGTGCCGGAAGGTGTTATGCTCTTGAAGAGGCAAGAATTTGAGAACTTGAGACAAGGAAAATCAAGCGTGAGTGAATATCTCAATAAGTTCACTCAACTCTCAAGATATGCGCCTGAGGATGTTAGCCGGGACAGCCGGAAGCAATACCTGTTCATGAGGGGATTGAACAATACGATCCAAGTGCAATTGCTCAACTGTGATTATGTCAATTTTCAGAAGCTTGTGGACAAGGCAATTGTGGTTGAGAACAAGATCCGTGAGATGGAGCAAGAAATCAAGAGGAAGGCGCCATATCAAGGACAACAACAAGGAAGTAATGTGCGCCCTCGCTTTGCGCCACCCAATGCGCCTAATTACAGCTCCTCTATTCCTGCTCAGCGCCCTGGATATGCACCGCGCCCAACTCAGTTTGTGCAGCAGCGCCCTGTCATGCAAGCACCTAGGCCTCCGATGCCTTATGCACCCCGTGCTGATTTTCCTGGAGCCAATGTTCAAAACCAAGCTCGTCCCAATAATTCTGGTGGAGTTAAGAAGTGTTATACTTGTGGAGAAGCTGGACACTTTGCGAATCAATGTCCTAAGTCGGGCCTTGGTCAAGGAAGCAATGCATCGAAGCAAAACCCAAGACCTAATGGAGGACAGCCACAAGGAAGCCGTGGACAGCAAAATTTTGCTCGTGGCAATGTGAACCATGTCTCTACGGAGGATGCTCAACAAGCGGATGACGTGGTCATTGGTATGTTTCTCGCCAACTCCAACCCCGCGACTATGTTATTTGATTCTGGAGCATCGCATTCATTCATTGCATCGAAGTATGTTGCCAAGTATAGTTTGCCTATCTCTCATATGAAGTTTACTCTGTTGGTTAAGTCTCCTGGAGGAGAGATGAGGACAAATATAGTATGTCCAAAAGTAAGCCTTAGAATAAGGGGGGTAGACTTCTCCGCCAACCTCATTGTTTTAGATTCTCAAGGGTTGGATATTATACTTGGTATGGACTGGTTGAGGAAGCACAATGGGGTTATTGAATGTGCCACAAAGACAGTGAAGTTGACCAATGAGGAAGGGATAACTGTAGAATTTGAAGCATCTCAAACCGCACCGAAGCAATTGGAATTGAATCATATAGACGGTGCCGCAATTGAGGAGATTCCGGTTGTATGTGAATTTTTGGATGTGTTTCCGGATGAGTTGCCAGGTATGCCACCTGATCGAGACATTGAGTTTGTTATTGATTTAATACCTGGAACTGCACCTATAGCTAAGAGGCCATATAGGATGCCTCCTATGGAATTAGCGGAGCTCAAGAAGCAGATTCAAGAGCAATTAGAAAAAGGTTTCATTCGCCCTAGCTCTTCGCCTTGGGGAGCGCCCGTTCTATTTGTGGACAAGAAGGACGGATCCCAAAGGATGTGCGTGGATTACCGAGCTCTCAACGAGGTAACAATCAAGAACAAGTACACCTTGCCACGCATAGAAGACTTGTTTGATCAGATGAAGGGTGCTTGTGTCTTCTCTAAGATTGACTTGAGGTCGGGATACTTTCAAATGAAGATTAGACCATCGGACATACCCAAGACAGCTTTTAGGACACGGTATGGATCTTATGAGTACACCGTGATGTCTTTTGGATTGACAAATGCACCTGCCTACTTTATGTACCTCATGAATAAGGTCTTCATGGAGTACTTAGATAAGTTCGTTGTGGTGTTTATTGACGATATTATGATCTACTCGAAGGATGAGAAGGAACATGAGGAACACTTGAGGCTTACGCTGCAGAAATTGAGGGAGCATCAATTGTATGCCAAGTTCAACAAGTGCCAGTTTTGGTTGAAAGAGGTGCCATTTTTGGGTCATATAATCTCAGGAGGAGGAGTATCGGTTGACCCCGGAAAAGTGAGAGACGTGTTGAAGTGGGAACCACCGCAAAACGTCAAGGAAATAAGGAGTTTTCTTGGGATGGCTGGATATTACCGTCGGTTTATCAAGGATTTTTCTAAGATAGCCAAGCCTATGACGGAGTTGCTAACGAAGGGAAGGGCATTCCAATGGACTCATGCTTGTCAAGAGAGTTTTGAGGAGTTGAAGAAGCGGTTGACAACAGCCCCAGTTTTGGTATTGCCGGATGTAAGCAAGAGTTTTGACATTTATTGCGATGCATCAAGACAAGGGCTTGGATGTGTATTGATGCAAGAAGGTCAAGTGGTCGCCTATGCGTCAAGACAATTGAAGAAACATGAGCAGAATTACCCCACGCATGATTTAGAACTTGCAGCCGTGGTATATGCATTGAAGGTTTGGAGACACTATATTCTTGGACATAGGTGTGAAATTTATACGGATCATAAGAGTTTGAAGTATATTTTCACACAAACGGATCTGAACTTGAGGCAACGAAGATGGTTGGAACTCATCAAAGATTATGATTTGGGGATCAACTATCATCCGGGAAAAGCCAACGTAGTGGCCGATGCTTTGAGTAGGAAAGGAGTAAGTCATCAACTTACCGTTCGAGAGTTACCGTTCGAGTTATGTAAGGAGTTTGAAAGGTTGAACCTCGGGTTTGTAAATGAGATGGAGATGATGGAGTTAAATCCAACCTTAGAGCAAGAAATTCGAGAAGCACAAACCACGGATGAGGATATCAAGGAAATCAAGGAAAGGATCGAAGAAGGGAGAGAATTCAGATTTGACGAGGATGAACATGGTACCTTATGGCTTGGAAAGAGAATCGTTGTGCCTAATGTAAAGCATATTCGGGAGACAATATTAAAGGAGGCACATGACTCGCCATACTCAATTCACCCTGGTTGTACGAAGATGTACAAGGATTTGAAGACTTGTTATTGGTGGGATAGCATGAAAAAGGACATAGCTGAATATGTAGCATTATGTGATGTGTGCCAACGAGTCAAGGCGGAACATCAAAGGCCAGCCGGATTATTGCAACCGTTGAAGATTCCGGAATGGAAGTGGGAAGAAATTGGTATGGACTTCATAGTTGGGTTACCCCGTACTCAGTCCGGGTATGACTCAATTTGGGTAATTGTGGATCGTTTAACCAAGTCAGCTCATTTTGTCCCTGTGAAGACCAAGTATACAGCTGCACGATTGGCCGAAATATACATGGAGCATATTGTGTGTCGACATGGAGTCCCTAAGAAGATAGTCTCGGATAGAGGTTCTCAATTTACCTCCAGATTTTGGCAAAAATTGCATGAAGCTTTGGGAACGAGGTTGAATTTTAGTTCAGCATATCATCCTCAAACGGATGGACAAACCGAGAGGACCAATCAGATTTTGGAGGACATGTTAAGAGCTTGTGCTTTAAAGCATGGGAAAAGTTGGGACAAAAGCTTGCCATACGCGGAATTTTCATACAACAATAGTTACCAAGCAAGCTTGAAAATGTCGCCATATGAAGCGCTTTATGGGAGGAAGTGTAGGACACCTTTATTCTGGAATGAGGCAGGAGAAACTCAAGTATTTGGTCCGGATGTGTTGCAAGAAGCCGAAAAGCAAGTCCAAATAATTCGTGGAAACTTGAGGGCTGCCCAATCAAGGCAAAAAGGCTATGCGGATAATAGGAGAAGGAAATTAGCCTTTGAAATAGGAGATTTTGTTTACCTCAAGGTGTCACCAATGAGAGGTCATAAGAGGTTTAACATAAGAGGCAAGCTCGCACCTCGTTATATTGGACCATTCAAGATTTTGGACAAAAGAGGAGAAGTAGCATATAAGTTGGAGATGCCAGCTCATCTTTCAGACGTACATGATGTATTTCACGTTTCCCAGCTCAAGAAGTGCTTGAGGGTACCGGAAGATCAAGTGCCAATGGAAGAATTGGAACTAGAGGAAGATTTGACGTATGCCGAGCAACCGGTCAAGATCTTGGAAACCAAGGAGAGAGTCACAAGGAACAAGGTGATTCGATGGTGTAAAGTCCAATGGAAGCACCATACAGAAAAAGAAGCAACTTGGGAGCTAGAAGACGATCTCAAGAAGGAATTTCCCCATCTCTTCTCTTCCGCGTCGAATCTCGAGGGCGAGATTCATTTTAAGGGGGGTAGGTTTGTAACACCCTCATTTTCATGCATCATGCCCTACATGCACTCATATACATGTTTAACATTAGCCCACAACAAGAGGAACGAGTTTAAAATTGATTCGGAGCATTTAAAATTGATTTGGAGCAAAACCGCACTTAAAATGCAGGAAAGTGCGGACTAGTCCGATTTTACTGAGGACTAGTCCGATTTCTCTCTGACTAAAAACGGACTTGTCCGTTTTTGCTGCGGACTAGTCCGATTTTGGCTCTGGAAACTTTCGGACTTGTCCGATTTTGTGCGGACTAGTCCGATATTCCATGAATCCTTGAAAATTTTCTAAGTCCCTGGACTTTTCCGGACTAGTCCGGTGTTCCAGCGGACTTGTCCGTTTTCCTTTCTGACTAAGATCGGACTTGTCCGATTTTTGGCCAGACTTGTCCGATTTTCTCTCTGGACGACTTCGGACTAGTCCGGTCCTGTCCGGACTTGTCCGATATTTCGTGACTCCGAGATTGAACTTTTGTTTTACGACTTGTTTCTTGGGTTTCACGTCAAGTGGGCCTAGGGACGTCGTGCCCAACTCTTTTAGAGCCCATGTGGGACTCTAAACCGGCCTCTACTCATCCCAAAACTCGAAATCCATCTAACCCTAGCCTCCACCTCTATATAAACAGCCCCACCCCTTGGTTTGACATCTATTTGCCACTTTTTCCACCCACCCAAACCCTAGTTCGTGGGGAGCCACCATCAAGGAGGGAGGAGAAGATCCCAAACGAGAAGAAGAAGAGGAGGAAACGAAGGAGGATCAAGATCTCTACCAAGTTTCGTCCTTCACCACCAATTCGTCTCAAAGTTCATCACCAACCCTAGATCATCAAGATCCAAGGGATTACCTCCAAGTTTCTTGGTTCATTGGAGTTCTAAACACCTGGTATACCTTCTATTCTTTTTTCCTTACGAGAATTCAACCCCTAATCTCCAAATTCACGTCGATCTAGAAAACCCTAATCCGCTGATCTCGCAGAGTGCGGACTTGTCCGGTCCCAAGCGGACTAGTCCGATCTTTCTGGTTAAATTGTGTTGAATTAATTCTAAAATTTGATCTAATCGAATCCAAACCTGTGTAAACTTGTTAAAATCTATTAGAACTAGTTAGTAATCATTAAAAGCAATCTAGTAACAAGTTCTACCTTGCATTTGCATCAATCATGCATGTCATGTCATGTTGAGTAATATTTGTGCACTCTTTGATTTTGTTTTTTGTTTTGTATGTTTATTGTGTGGATTAGACGGATTTGCGCTAGAGAGTGCCGCGGAGGATCTACAACCTCAAGAGTTTGAAGGCTTTGACCCTAATCAACAGCAAGAGCAAGGCAAGTGTCCTTGAAGCATATTGATCCTGTTTTAAATAAATGTTTTGTTTGCAAAACTGCATGCTATGTCAATTTGATGGGAATCCTATGGTAGGAAGTTTACTAGATTTGTTAAACCAACCTTGTCACCTGGAATTTATGGTAGAGAGTCGGGAAGGGTTTTTACCTTTTTGCTTCGCTTAATTAATTGGGATGGAAAACAACACTACACATTTAATTGTGCATCAATGATATTCTGTTTGATGTAAATTGGTCAATACGATGGGTGATCTAAGCAAGCCTGGTATGTGGATGGGTTGGATGTTACGGTGGTTTGCTTGCTTTAGATCTAAGGACCGGTTCATGCGAGAATAAGCCAGGACTACAGTGCCACCACGAGGCCAAGTTATGGGTGCGGCGTAGCTGATTAATTAGGGCTTTGCTAGCGCTGTTTGGACCATTGTGGATGCTCGGGGAAGGGGTAGTCGGATTGGGTTTGTTGGTGATTGGTGGGACTACCCTGGGATCCGAATGGCTCAAGAGGGGGCCCTTGGTTGAAGATGTGCTCTGCGGGAGACATCGCCACCGGTGAAACCTCAGTGGGGTCTAAATAGGCTAGTAATCCCTTTGTAAAGGCTATTTTGTGATCTCTTGGCCACACACCAACGGAAGTGTGTAATATGACTGACGGGTCATGGGCATAAGGGAGGTTCTTAGTCGCCGAAGGGTGATGAAATCACAAACACGTGGGTAAAGAGGTACAAACTCTGCAGAGTTAATTAAAACTATCATGATAGCCGTGCTCCCGGTTATGAGCACCTGGACAACTTCTATGATTAGAGGGAAATTGGAAATTGGGATGGTCATGGTTTGATAATGGTTATGGATGGTTATGGATTAATCTCTGGTAATGAATATGGTTATTGGCAATGGTGAAATCTGGAATTTTTTTGATGATGGTAATGAATTCAGATTTGGTATTATGATATCATTTATGATTATGATGGGTTTACTTCACATACATAAGATATATTGCTTTTTCAAATGTTTTACCGTACTTTTCAGCACTTTACCATTATTATTGTCGTCATTTGAATCAGCCACATGTCATACTTTCCACACTTGCTGAGTACGACATGTACTCACTCTTGCAATCCCCCACCCCAACAGTTGCAGGTCAAGACTGGGATTTTAATGGCGATAATGCGGAGTTCTAGGCCGTGTCTACCGTCAGCTTTGCCTGTGGTGTTGATTGGAGCTGCGCATATACATACCCTGTCGCTGATGCTGCATAGTTGCTTAGTTTGCTTAGTTGTTTAATTAGTTTATTTCCGCTGCATTAGTTGAACTTGTCATTAATATTCATTAGAGCTTGTATTCGAGGATTTAATGAATTGTGTAATAAGAGTACTTATTTAATAATTTGAGCTGTGGTAATTTTCTGTATATCCTTTTGTGATTGCACTCGTGTATGTGTGATGAACATCCTGGGCACACATATGCGTTAGCTTGGTTCATTTTTGGAACCGGGCGTCACATGTATAACCCGATAGTATGTCTCTCTAGAATCATTCATATTCTTTGGGAGCATGCGAAACACGTATGCCCAAACGTGTATAAGACAGTTTGTACAAGAGTCTTTGTTGTACAGACGTATTTACAGCCATGTACCTCGAGACATGACCTCGCTCGAGGGAGACTCACACCAGAGTCGTATGCATTTATTTTCATATGTATTATTGTGACTGCCTGTCGTGTTTCCCCGTGCCGCCCTTGAGGTGTGAAGGTGTGAAAGGGGATTGTTTATCTTTTGAAGCATTGACTATGGTAGTGACTCGTGTAGCACACGTTTGCGAGTGAACGATACTAGGACCACCTATAAACGTATCCTGAAATAACCGGTTAGAATTTTCTTTGGTGAGG
This sequence comes from Tuctoria greenei, assembly GCA_036927565.1. Taxonomy (NCBI): domain Eukaryota; kingdom Viridiplantae; phylum Streptophyta; class Magnoliopsida; order Poales; family Poaceae; genus Tuctoria; species Tuctoria greenei. Next base: position 55,186,543 of record JAYESD010000010.1, on the reverse strand, counting down.
CACGTAGTACCGTCGGTATCAACTTTGATTCTTGACCACCCCAACAACGACAAAATTGGATGCATTATATTTTGGAAAGTCTGACTATCAGGTGCTGGTAGGTTTGGACTCCGCAAAGATACAAATTCGATTCAACATGGGTTTAGCACCAAGATTCTTGATTTCTGACCAAAGTTTGCTCAACTTTGCCAGGTTGTAATTTTGGTTAGTTTAAAATAAACATAGGGTTAGGATATGAGGATGAAAAGTTATCGAAGTCCCCTACAACATTTCTGTTGACCATCAAGACAGAAAAGCTTGATAATCTATTGAAATTTGGAGTATACTTAAACTACTCCAGATAACCCTACCGTTGTACCAGTCTCGGTAATTTTGCGATAACTCACTGTAGAAAAATCTTCTGCTTTATTTTGGTATATATCTAAAAAGGGGAGAAGCAGATATACAGTTTTGTTATTTAAAGTTCCACTTGATTCAAATTGAGGGCAATTCAAATTTCGAGCTCAAAACAGTGAACTGCAGGACTGCTGTTAAAAACCGTCAGTTCATCTGTCAAGTTTAGGTAGCTTTAGTTTTTGATCCAGAATAGTGACATGGTCATATATATACCTTGCTGGAAAGCTTAGAAAGTCCTCTATCAACTTCGTTTTGTACTCGTGGCCTAAATCTTGGTATAGCCGTGTTAAATTACTATGGTTGCAAACTTGGTTCTGGCGGATTAGAACTCGGAAGAGTTGGCACATAGTTTCAAATTAACACACTATACCTAAGTAACAAATGTTTTATGGCCGAAATATTTTACCTCTGGATTGTTAACTTGATGTTATACAATGTTTATTTGTCATTACCGCCATATATTGACATGGTATACCTCTATAACTTGTGGAAATCACCACATATACAGGAGGGGTTCTGTCAAAATTTCCAGAAAATATGGGTCAAATTAAAACCTGTATAGATTCTATTTCCTAGCTCACCTGCAGCTGTCTGAGTACAATCTGGAAAGTTTGGAAAGTGTTTTACAACTTTTGTATTCAAACGAACATCTGTTTCTGACGTTTCCTGTGTAAAAATTTTGAATTTATACAGGAAGGTCAGCTGGAACAGACTGTGATTACAACTCCAGTTTTAAATTTTCTTAAACTGTTGAGAGTTGGAAACCTTCTCATTGTTCCAGTATTCTTTTCTATAGATGACGGATGTGATGATGCTATTACCGTACGGATGGATATTTTTCACTTGCGCTATTCATCCGTGTTTCCCATGTATGTTGCGGGAAGTACTCCAGCAGTTTGGTTTCATCGAGATGTCAGGCTATTGGGGTAGAGAAACGATTGACAAGGGTGTTCGGACCTGCACCATTTTGGTAGACATCCCAGCTAGTCCCCGTCGTTATGGATGGGCTCCTTTCTCGTTTACCATCGAGGGGGCTCATTTATAGGACACTTGGGCAATCGCTGCAGGCGAAGCGCTTATGAAGCTTCGTGAGCTTCATCAAGATGCCATGGCTGGGACTCAATTTGCCCTAATTCCGGTCCGTGGTATGGCTGGATTTGAGTGGCAATGCTGTATGGACTCTGCCTATACACCGTATGGCAACACAACCTCGACGACACTTGGGACATATGCGGTTGCTTCCAATATGGTGGTTTCTACGCAAGGCACCATTATTTTGGAGCAAGTCAAAGCCTTGCTGGAAGCGACAGAGCGGGGTGATACCCTTGATTATATCAACGAGAATCTATGTTCGCTCCTAGCCCCAGCAAATCACCGGCTAAATAAGTGCGAGAGTGAGCTGCATTATGTTCGCATTAGGCTACGGAAAGCTCATGCCGAACAATGGCAAGCTCGCACTGAACTGCAGCAAGCTCGTGGTGAGTTGCAAGCAAGTCAGTTAGAGGTGCAACAACAGCAGGAGCAGCTGTTAGTAGTCACTGAAGAGCGGGACACCGCCATTGAGACGGCTGAAAATTGGGAGTATGAGGCAGAGCAACTTCAGGATAATGTGATTGAGGCCGAAGCACAATTGCAACTAGTGGTGTATCCACCGGCCCATAATATACCACTAATTATGGGTGAACAATTGCCTTCGAATGACGAAGAAGAAGAAGAAGATCCCGAGGAACTCGAGTACGTTGAGTAGGACGTATTGGAGTGGGATGTGGCAGCACTTCTGCTGTCATGGAGCAACATATAGTTTAATAGTTGCTCGTGTTTTTCTTTTGTGGCCGTGATTGTGTCATATTAAGAATAGTAGTGGGTATGTCTAAGCTGATAAGATGTGTATGACATCTCATGGGAACCAAGTATGGTAGAAATGTATTTCCATAGTGGGAGACCGTCATTTTGGAGTACTACTATAAACTTGGTCATGAGATAATATATCTTGTATAAAGTTTGTACTTTATCAATATATATGAACGTTATGCACTTATTCTCTTGTCAATAGTCGTGCTACTGAAAAATGATATGGATAAGGGAAAAGAAAACATGAGCTATTTTAAGACATTTGGATGCAGAATGGTGCGTACGCGCTCGAGGCCAGAAATGGGAGGATACAGTCGTGAGGACGAATCTCCGACCCAGGAGACAGCTACAACGCCACAGCAACAAGTCCCTCCACCATCACCTCCTGAACTTCCAAGGAGTCCAGCAGAGGTTCTCATCGCAGTTCATGGCTCGCACGACAAGCAAATGGAATTACTACAGACTCTGGCCCAGCATTCGTCCCGTCAAGGAGGGCAACCGGATGCGGGTCCACGACAACCTTCTCCTAGTTCGTACTCGGATTTCATGTCAATGCACCCGCCAGTCTTCATGGAGGCCGATGAACCATTGGAGGCGGACAACTGGCTCTCCTCCATTGAAGGGAAGTTCGGTTTGCTACGAGTAATTGAACATCAAAAGACCCTGTTCGCGGCCCAACAACTACAAGGGTCCGCTGGTGCATGGTGGGCGAATTACCTTGCCGCACGACCAGTCGGCTATGCCGTGAGTTGGGAGGAATTACGGGAGGCGTTTCGCGCCTATCACATACCTTCCGGTATGATGAGAAGGAAGCTTCAAGAGTTCTTGGAGCTGAAACAATAAGGAAGGAGTACTTACGAGTACTCTAAGATATTCAACCACTTGGCCCAATATGCTCAGGACCAAGTGAATACTGAAGATCGGAAGCGGGAATGCTTCTATCGGGGTTTGAACCCCAAGATGAAGGACAAGCTTGCCTTGTTCAACAACGGCAGCTTCAAAAACATGGTCAATGCCGCAATCGTACAGGAGGACGCTACTAGGGAGCTGTTCTCCGACAAGAAGAAAAGGAGTGCTCTGCATGGTAGCGAAGGAGTTACTCCTCAAAAATACCGCATGGTGTATCGATCACCATCCGGCCAGAAGTGGCAGCCGCCATCGCGACCACTGATGTTTCGTGGTCGCCCATTCAATAACGCCAGCTTCTGCCCACAACAGCAATAGGGGATGATTCTGCGTGCACCTCTACCTCCACCGTGTGCACTGGGATTCCATCCTCCACTCCGTACTGGTCAGACCCCGTACACATGCTATACGTGTGGACGTAAAGGGCACTTCGCCAAGGACTGCCCGCAGAGCAGACGACAGTCATCATACCAGGGGGCGAACCAGCCTTGCCACCAGCCCAAGAAGCCAGCCACCAGAACTGGCAACGTTCACCACCTCGCCATCGAGGATGTTCTGGAAGGCGCACCCGTACTCACGGGTATGTTATCTCTCATTGGTCATCCCGTAGTCATCCTTTTTGACTCGGGTGCTTCCCATAATTTTATTAGCAAGTCTTATGTCAATCAATATCGATTGCCTATCATTTCCACAAAAAACCCCATATATGATTTGTTCTCCGGGAGGGAAAGTAGTAGCGGATAAGATGGTCCATAGGGTACCTCTTAATCTGGGTGGGAACATATACCCTATCTCTCTCATTATATTGGTGGAGCATCAGAAGTTAGATGTCATCTTTGGAATGGCATGGTTGCAATACAATAGTTCTATTATTGACACCATTCCTCGGAGAATATATGTAAATTCTCCGGTCCACTCTCCCCAAATTCTCACTCTTGAGAGTAATATCCACGTGCCTCCAACTGCTGATAACACCAAACCAGTAAACTCAAAGATATTCCAGTAGTATGTGAGTATCCGGACGTTTTTCCCGAAGATCTTCCTGGTATGCCACCAGAAAGAGATGTCGAGTTTAAGATTGAACTTGTACTAGGAACAGTGCCAATCTCGAGAAAACCGTATAAGATGGCACCTAAAAAACTTGCAGAACTGAAAGAGCAACTGAAGGAACTTTTGGACAAGGGTTTCATTCGTCCAAGTTCGTCGCCTTGGGGCTGTTCTGCATTGTTCATTGAAAATAAGGATAAGACATTGAGACTATGTGTGGACTATCGTCCACTCAATGCTGTCACGATCAATAACAAGTATCCACTACCCCGAATTGATATTCTGTTCGATCAATTGGTAGGTGCTCGAGTATTTTCGAAGATGGATCTTCGCTCTGGTTATCATCAGATCAGGATTCAACCAGAGGATATACCTAAGACAGCATTCTCGATGATGTATGGATTATATGAGTACCTTGTCATGTCCTTCGGATTAACCAATGCACTGGCCCATTTCAGGTATCTCGTGAATTTGGTATTCATGCCGGATTTGGACAAGTTTGTCGTGGTCTTCATCGATGACATCCTTGTATACTCAAAGTCCAAAGAAGAACATGCACAACATTTGCACATCGTGCTTCAGCGATTGCGGGACCACAAGTTGTACATTAAGTTCAGCAAATGTGAGTTCTGGATCAACCAAGTGCCATTTCTGGGGCACATCATCTCTGTCGAATTGTGGGGACCGGGGTCCACACATCCGAGGAGCTCATTGGGTGGTGCCGTGCGATGCGGCACCTAACAGCACACACAAAAAGGATACAAAAACATATAAAGTTTTCATTTCATAATAAGAAGAGTTTACAAAAGAGTGTACATTAGAAGTACACACGCAGCGGAAAATACATACTCATAATCTCACCTAACTAAGCAGGAGAGAAGACGTCCATGCCCTAGGACACTTCTCACTAGCAACAAGAAGAACATTCAGCAGCGGCGTGGTTCACATGAGATTTATCTCGATACCTCGAGATCTCATGTACAACCTGAACAGCGGAAATAAACCTAATACCTGCAAAAAAATTTAAAGTGCAAACGTGAGCATAAGACTCAGCAAGACTAACTTGTCTCACTAGACATATGCAGGGGTGAATACTAAGCATAGGTAAGGAATAGCATAAATAGACTCGCCTACAAGTGGATCCTTATAATCACGTTTTAAGTAGCAAATGACATTCTTCAAGCACGACACATCATAGACTCCACAATCAAACAAGAAATGCTTTGTCGATGATATGACATGCCCAAAGCACATAATGCTATTACAGGTAAAGTATGGGGAAACTGTAAATTTTTAATTGTACTATCTATAAGCCATACAAGGTTGTAAAGCAATTATAATTCAATATATCATATTCTTCTCACTTCTTTAGTACTTACTACGTCACGGCGCAGTGAACAAGTGGTACTCTATTACCACGAGGGACGGTGATTGCAATCAGGACACACACGGACAACACGACACATACACACGTTCAGAAGTGACAGCGAGTACATCAGTACCTATGTAACACTTCAGTACTAGTCGTATATGGACACCTTTCACAAGAAACTCGAATGTCGAACCCGTCTCACCTCCGCGAACAGAAGGTCTCCGCACGGAACACCTCTTGTGTCCGCCGACCGATTTACTCCTTACTGTCCTCAACCCACCCCTATCAATGGTGATTTAATGGGCTTTGACATCCCAGTTATTGAGTTACACCAGTTTACTGGAGTCCATATGTCCAGTATGTTGTCGGTACAAGTCAAGCTTGTTCGAAGGGGCCGCATACGGACGGGCCTTAACCAACACAGACAGGGCTACCAATCCATCTCCCAACACCTGCCTCGTCATTACCGACCCAGGCATGATGTGAGCAAACCAATCTACACAAATCCCCGTCCACGTATCATATTAAAGAGTTAACATTATGGTAACAACTCGTGAGTAGGTTTCCCTCACAAGACTTCTCTCGCAAGTAGAATTCAACTACTTGACTTCTGATCAGTAAAATGTGACAAATCCCGCGAGTAGTATCCGACATACTCGACTTCTACCGATCTTCTAACTAAACGTTAAGCATAGCAATATAAATCGAGGGGGTCTTATACTACCCATCAACATCAAGGATTATTTGGTTATGCATGTGGGGTATTCGATCAACATAGACCTAATGCACATATTAAGTCTATTCAATACGGTGTGTATAAAAGCAAAACTTTAAAAGGCACTTAAATGCAAACCGGGGCTTGCCTTAGTTTGCGCTAAGTCAATGTCAGTCGTTATGTCTTGTGCTTTCCTCCAAAGAGTCTGCCACGGAACTTCAAGTGGAAACACCTTGGCCTTCTCCTCCAAGCGAAGTTTCTTGTCGATCACCTATCAGCACGTTCCTATCGACATGATATAAATATAAGTAATTAAGTAATTAAGTAATTTAACAATAGACTCCATGGGGCTGTGTAAACTTTAAGAATGAGGAGTTTGACTAGGAAGGACATATATGCCTCTGTTATGTGGGTAACCAGAGGATGAGTCAAGGTGGACATAGTAGTGTCGGTATGAACTGAAAGGAACAACATAAAGCTACATTGCAACTTAGCATACCACCCTTCAAGATATGCCACGTGAGATTAACAATTCTGAATGGTGAAGAAGTGTTGGGCGGAGAAGTGTAAGGACGACCCAAAAATCAAGGTGGAACATCGAAAGCTCGAGTATGAGTGGAGTGTCCAAGACGAAGGTCGCGATTTAGCAGTCGACCAATGAACTTGCCTTAACTCATAAAGGAGTAAACCTAGTTAAGTGAGCAGTGCTGTCGTAGGGTCCTGACTTAGAATGAACCATGATGGAACCTAACGACACTTGGGACTGAATTGAGATCAACATGGCTTGGACTTAAGAAGTCATTACTAGCACTGTTAACCTAGCATGAGTACCAAGACAATGTTCAAACCGCTTCTAGGTAAACCAGTTGCTACGACTAACGTCGCAAGCATCGTTCAGGTGCTTACACGACGACACTAATGTAGTGTCTCCCGCAAGCTTGTCCAGGTGAGCTCGGTAAGCTCTCGGGACTTAAACATGACGCGAGACCTTGCCGTGAAGGCATGCTTTGCCATCTCGATAAGATCGTCTTAGCGAGGTCCACATCAACCCGAACTCCACAATGGGGTGAGCGGAATCCCGAACACCACCTTGTGAGTCTTAAGGCTAGTGATGTCGACTCGGTTGTTGATAAGCGACTCGACGAACCTGCCGTCGATGAAGTGGTACACCAAGTTAACCAATACTGTGATCGGTTAGGGAACATCCTCGGCACAACCAAGGAACTCTTATCCATGGTTCCCCTTGGTCTAGTTCTCCTTGTTGGTCGCAATGTTCTTGCATACCTCTACCCCAGGTCATCGGTGATCACCGACACACCTGGTTTGACCTAGAAGACATTTCATTGAGCACCTTGGCTACACCCAGGACTCGACGAGTCTCGCCTTGACAAAACCATAATTTGGCTAAAGGACCGTCGACCGTTGTGTCGTGGTTGTGTTCCGGCATCATGTACATTACAGGAATCCTTCATCTCGATGCCAGGACATGATGATGGCTCGGAACATCACGACAACGTCATGTGGTCAACGACGTCGACGCGGCTCATGGTGGAGCACCACGAGCACGCACGGACAAGTTAACACGATTCAAAAGACAAAGAAGGTCAACTTGGGGATTTTCATAGGAATGATATCATGGCGGAAAATGGACGTACGGCTTGACGACACATGAGTACCCATAGTGGTCACCATGAACGGACTTCGGGGCGTCAAGCAAGGCATTTCAGGACAAGGCTCACGTTGTAGGCATTTTGCCGAACATCTTGGGTGTGTACTTGATTCCGTCGCTTCATCACCATTCAAAGGGTATCTTGGCACTTAGGCTTGTCGGTTGCAACATCATTCTACCCCTGCATCACAGACCAGCTCTGAACATCAACAAAGTTGGTTCTTCCCTTGTAAACATTTCATCGAACAGGTTGACTGCAGCATTGATCCGACCAATCTTTGCACAGATCAGAGCTAACCTTGGATCAATTGTTGATACTGGTGTGTCAACGACGTGTTATTGCATTTCATCCATCACACCAATCATTCGTCGTGCTTCCAGGACACAGCCACGACGCGGAACGCCGCGACGATGTGGATATGGCACATGACAAAGCAATCCAAGCGCGTGCAGCCTCGCTGCAGCACAGCGATGGAAGGAGGCGGTCTGTTGGCATGCTGCAACAGCACCGTGAGGTCGAGATGCGCAGCGATGTTTCGAACGGCCTGTGCCTCGGAAGGAACGGGCGCTGACGGCGCGGCTAGCAGGTGTGGCCACGGCACGAGCGGTCAGCACTGCTGCGGGCGTAGGCGCAGCGCAGCAGGGACACGGCGGGCGGACGTCAGTGCCTGGTGCTGGGTATGGACAGCGGCAAGGGCGGACGGCCGTCGCCAGCGCGGTCGTGGATGGACAGGGAGCAGGGCGGCGGTGCTGTGGCCATGGTGTGCCGGCGGAGCTGGGGAAAGAGCCATCGCTGGAGCAGCAAGGCGCACGGCGGCGCTAGGTATGCGCGGCCGCAGGCGAGCAGCCAGTGGAAAGTGGCGTGCTGCGCGAGCACGGTGTGCCGCAGCGGGAGGACGCGAGCATAGGCAGCCAGGCGCGTTGCGGAAGCTAGGAAACTGGGAGCACGGGGAGACGCAGGTGCGGTGGTCGGGCATCGCGCGATGCAGGCCAGGGGGGCGCGACGCGGTTGCAGGTGGGGGCACAGCGGGAGCGGCGCGAGCCGGCCAGCAGCAGCGGCAGGCGCGCCGTTGGAGGTGGTGCACGGAAGGAGCGGCGAGTAGGGCGATCAACGGGAGGAGCGGGCGGCCGTCAGGGAGCACGGCCGGCGAGCAGGTTGGCCGGCGAGGGAGGCACGCGGGAGTGGGGCGACACCGCGGTCGGCCGGGAGGAGGATGCAGCGGGGGGCGAGCGGTGTGTCGTGGATAAGACTGGGAGAAGGCAGGGCGCGGTAGATAAGACCGGGAGAGGAAGAAGCAAAGTCGGTTTTGTGGCCATGAGGATAAACATGACATGTGGGACCCACTCTCTCCTCCCTTTTCTTTTCCAATTTTAAATAGGGCTAGCAAACATGCTTCAAAAATATTCTACTTTGGCCCAATGACTAAATAAAATGTGAAGAATTTTATGGTGCAATCAGATTTCAGAACTGAGCAAGTTGAATTTTGAACTCAGGTTTGAATTTGAATTCAAGAGGTGATACTTGATTCAATGAAATAAATGGTAGATTAGGTTCAAAAATCCTAAAACTTTGAAGTTGTTCTTTTTGAACCATAAGGGACCTCAGGAAAAATTTGGAGTTGATTTGGACAAGGTTAAGTACAAAGTTTAAATTTGAAGTCGACTCTGGTTAAACTCTCAGTACGTGTCCAATAAATGGAAAACGTGCTTCAAAATTTTTTGAAACTTTACCGAGAGTCAATTTGGAATATTAGAAGGTCATGGAAAAATTTACAACCTTAGATTTGAATATTTTTGAATGTCCCGTTTTAGGGTTGGAAAAATTCCTTTTTCTTTCTCTCTATTTTGTTTTCTTTTCTCCTTTATTTTTTCATTGAAAATGTGAATACTTGGAAATTAAGGATTTTACACCTTAAGTCCCAATATACATTAGCAACCATGTTCTATATGTAAAATTTTAACAAGTTCCTATTTTTAGTGAACATTGGTTAACTCATATGGTTCATGTGAGTTTGGATTTCCAAGTCCACTTTCAAAATTTTTAAGTTCGCATTTTTGCGTTTTTGTTCTTCCGAAAAGCGGGCTTTTACAATCCTTCCCCTTAAAGGAATCTCGTCCCGAGATTCTAACAAGTAGAATAACAGAAATGATGAGGGAACGATCCGTAAAAGAGGGTCATTGACTAAGGAAAATGACAATGCCCTTAAATACTTGGGTTCTACGAAATAGTGATTATCTTTAGACATCTTAAGAAATTTCAAAGTTTGATTCATGAGATTCCAGTCTTTAGGTTGATAACCTTGACAGGAGGCTCGACATGACAATATCACATCGTAAAACTTGGGTTTAAAAAAAAGTTATGTTGAGGTGTTGAGATCTTCTTTCTGTCAAAAGGAAGTAACCTTCTTCATTGAGGAGGTACTTAGAGTTCTATGATAGTTAAGCGTCCTTAACTCTGGATATTTCTCTTATGAAGACTTTTCTGCTTTGGTCTTGTAGCTGAAGCAATGCCATCAGGCAGTACAAGTCAAAGAGTTCCAAAGTTTGGTAATCAATAATAATCTAGCGAATAGAAAGATTTTAAGGTTATAGCGAGGTCGAGAAGTCAATAAGAAACTCCTCGCAGCTAGAAACAATTAGTTTCCAGTTCTCAAGGCGATTTGAGTTTCAACAAGTCATGGACAAGGACTCAACTGCGTTTTAGTCACACGGTGTCCCTTGTGCTACTCAAGATAATGAAACCAGTTGAAGGCGTTGCAAACGATAAAATTGATCACAACTCAAAAATCTTAGGCACTACTTAAGTATCTGAATGGGGTCACATATTCTTGCTCAAAACTCATTAGTAATTACGTTTCATGATGCATCACAAACCGGATGATGTTATGCAGACACAATGCAACTCCGCGGATAACTATGCAAGGTATGGTGCATTCAGTATTATGCTTTGAGCAAAAATAGGTAAGACAACTCAAAGACAAACAGAAGTACCCTAGATACAGAAGGATTAAGTGACTTGGTCATTAAATGTGTCGAACGACGAATGTCACTTTCACGTGTTGACCAAGTTCAAGAATTTCGAGGTAAGAATATTAGCAAGGAATGATGAGGTTCATCTCAAGGCAACAGAGTGTACATAATGGAACAAAACAATTGAACTTCCTGTTGATGTAAAGTTCCCTGAAGCTTGCTAATCACAGCTTACAGGTAGTTCGGATTCCCGAACAAAGGGTCAGGTTTTTCATCATGTAGGGTTCCTAAGGTAGTATGTCTAACCTTTAAAAGGTACGGTAGGGTTACCTTCAGAAGTTGCAAAGAGAGTAACGTTTGAAGAGTAAGGTTCTCATCACTTCCATAGGTTATACTAAGTGGTTGACAAGGTACTGTGCTAGGCACGACCTTGGTTAGTGATCCATGTTCATGCTAAAGAATTTCTAGCTCATACTACTCACCTATGGCTTCTCGTCTCAGAGACTAAAGCAAGGGAGTGGTTTAGCGTGAAGAATCAACTGACTTCTTTAACTCGATGATCGAGTTTCCCAAGAAACGGGGTTCGAGAAGATCTGTTAATTTAGCTTCTCATTGACCCAATGAGTCAATTTTGTACTCGGTCCTACTTACTTGAGCATTACTTCCAGCACGTTGGTTCGGTGTCGATGTACCCTGGTATGACACCTAGGTGAACGTATCACTTTGATTACTAGGTGCACTACTTCCCCCTTAAGGTTCAAGCTAGGTAAGCGAGAAACTTACCCCAAACGATCCTTACGGGGAGGGTCGTTGACGAATGGAAGTGCAACACATGCTCAATACACCCTTAAACTGTGAGGTGCACGGTTGCCTAATTAGAACACTAATCATGAGCAACCGAGCCAAAGAGATTTGATTGAGTTTAATACTCAACTCTAATGGTACTTATTGTTTAATCACAACACCTGTGATGTTATGAAACTCCTCGAGCTGAACTCGAGAACCAAATGCCTAACAAAAACCAAAAGGTTCAAACTGGCCAGGCTATCGTGACAAACGACCAGTCTGAACGCAAACTCGATTTTGATCCAGTTAATGGCAAAATCAGATCTTTAGGTGAATAAAAAAGTTAAAGTACACTTCAATACCTTTCCAAAAAGTATTGTTTTGCCTCTAGATCATCCCTGGTTTGCATGTTATGAGATTTTAAAGTCAGCAGATTTTTCAGCACTTTCAGCGGAACCTTCTTAGAAAGTAGCAGTTTTGATCTAAAGTTTTCAGGCTGTTCTGATGGAAATCTGGAAATATTCTTATATACAAAGTTGTAGCCAATGTAATAATATTTCCATAATTTACTTACTTGTCTCTACATCAGTCCTGGTTCAAAAGATATGAATTTTTGAATTTGGGTAAAATTTCAGCATTCAGAATTTTAATTCGGTTCAGATTGACCACTCTGCATTCAAACTCGATTTGGAATAGGTAGATGACCGATTCAGGTCTGAAGCCAATTGCAAAAATTGTAGATGACTCTATAACCTTTCAAACGGTTACTCGCGCGACACCATTGGATCAAGGGTCTGCGATTTATGGATTAAATTCAGAGGTGTACAGATTGCTGTCCAGTTTGGTTAATTCCGGACAGTTTCTGAAAATCTCCAAATTTCACCCACTTAGAAAAGGATTCTGGTCGGGAGTTGAAAAGAAAACTTGTAGAGTACTTCCAAATATTTCTAAAGAGTATTTACTTGCCCTCATAGCACTTCTGGTTGAGAAGATATGGCATTTGCAAGTTGACAGTTTTTCTGAAAATTTGGACAGCACCTCCTTTGTTTAAGGCTGATTTTGTCCACGATTTTCAGATATACAAATATCAACATTTGCAAAAATAAAACATAGAAAACTTGGTGCATACATTCTCAAGATTCCGGAAAGGTAAAACCCGAAGTCAATTGATGATCCTACTCAATGCTAGGGTCTAAACAACAACTAAATCCAAATCTGCCAGATTCGGAAATGTCACAACACCTTAAATGATACTTCGATTTAGACCATGTTATTCCGAGTTTTAGCCTTTGTGTTAAATAGGAAGTTGATAGAGGACTCGTTAAGATTTCCATACATGTATAAACATGCATAGTTTGCATTTATAGTGTAAGAGTTATGGCCGTTCAAAGTTCAGAATTTTTCTGACTGTTTCAGATAGCACCTATATACATGTACTATCTTCAACTCCAGTTTCTAATTAGTTCTAAACTGAATTTGTGGTAGCATTGAATAATAAAGTTGTAGAATAGCTCATCCCCTTTCCAGAAATGTATCATAATGGAATATAAGATCTCTCTACAAAGAGTTATGGCAAAAATTCAGATGCTGTCTTACACAGTTTCAGAACAGCAGCTGAGTTAGTTGGAGAGGATTTTCACCATCTTACAATGGTCTTTTGGCTTGGGGGTCAATAGAAAACTTATAGAATACTTCAAAGGATTTCCAAAAAGTATGCATTTGCCTTCATAGCCCTCCAGATGGAACAGATATGGGTTTTTGAAGTGGAACAAGGTGTTCATATTTCACAAATTAATTTGACAGAACTTGGTTGGTTTATTGCTGATTTCATCACTGATTTTCAGATGGATAACCTCAGAATTTGACAACAAGTTCCATTACAAACTTGTCGCACAGGTCGCAAGGTTTCTGGAAATGTATTACACGAAGTTATTCGACGAATCTACAAAGAGTTATGGTCAAAATCGTGACTGTACACAGATCTGTCCCCAGCTGGTACAGATTAGTGAAGAGTAGGTAACATCGAATTTTTCATCGAGTTACTTGAAGATTCAGACTTGGAGTTCAAATGAAAAGATGTAGATGACTTTATACACTTTCCCACTATATAAAATAGGCCTGTAGAGATGAAATCTACAAGGAGTTATGATCAAAATGGTAAGGGCTCATTAGATCAAGGAGGTGAATAATTCTTGGTTTTCAAAGATTCGGACCGGTTCAAAGTGCTTTCCGGTCCAAATTATCAAACAATATGTCGTAGAGGACTTGAGGACCTTCTCCATTCATATGGCATACTATTAGGTTCTATGAAGTTTACTAGAAGCACCTCTTGAAAAAATCGAGCTAGATTCCGTCAAGAGTACACAAAAGCATTAATATTCATCCTTCTTCGCTCCTTCTTCGCATTGCACTATCCATGTCGAAACATTGACCCATAACTTACTAGCAACTGGTAGTTGGATCTTACAAGATGATGATGAAGCCATTCTTTCGTGGGGGATGGTCAAAGTATCAATTGTGATACTGACGGTACTAGGTGTCTTACCAAACGAAAAGTCTAACCTGGTATATTCGGATATGTCTATAAGTGGTCCTAATATCGATCACTCACAAACGTTTGCTACACAGGTCGCTACCGGAGTTAGTGTACCTACAGAAGACAAACAATCCCCTTTCACACCTTCACACCTCAAGGGCGGTACGGGGAAACACGACAGGAAGTCACAATAATATATATGAAAGTAAATGCATACGACTCTGGTGTGAGTCGCCCTCGAGCGAAGTCATGTCTCAAGGTATATGGTTGTACTACGTCTATATAGCAAAGACTCCCGCACAAACCGGCTTATACACGCTCGGGCATATGTGTTTCGCACTAGAGATGCATACTATCGGGTTATACACCACCCGACGGGGGCTCCCACTAATTTTGTGTCACGATGGGGTACCGCGTGTCATATGTTCTCAGAAACATGGAATGTTTCAGAGACTCATATTGAATTTCCGTGCTAAGCCACGGAAATTTCACATACCACATCTCGTATGTAGAGTTTACCGAGATTGATCTGCTCTCGGTGGTGTACCTTACCTATTACCTTGAAGATAGAGCGTCGTTACAGAAATAATATAACAAGTTAGTTCACCACCTTTATAACTTATACTAGTAATAGTCCTTAATGGGCATATAGCTAATCCTCACTCGACTACTTCGGAGTTTTCGAAAATAGGCTCTTTTCGAGCGTGCTATTCCTGATGCTCTGATACCATGTATGTGGGGACTGGGGTCCACACATCCGAGGATCTCATTGGGTGGTGCCATGCGATACGGCACCTAACAGCACACACAAAAAGGATACCAAAACATATAAAGTTTTAATTTCATAATAAGAATAGTTTACAAAATAGTGTACATTAGAAGTACACACGCAGCGGAAAATACACTCATAGTCTCACCTAACTAAGCAGGAGATAAGACGTCCATGCCCTAGGATGCTTCTCACTAGCAACAAGAAGAACATTCAGCAGCGGCATGGTTCACATGAGATTTATCTCGATACCTTGAGATCTCATGTACAACCTGAACAGCGGAAATAAACCTAATACCTGCAAAAATCGTTAAAGCGCAAACGTGAGCATAAGACTCAGCAAGACTGACCCGTCTCACTAGTCATATGCAGGGGTGAATACTAAGCATAGGTAAGGAATAGCATAAATAGACTCGCCTACAAGTGGATCCTTATAATCATGTTTTAAGTAGCAAATGACATTCTTCAAGCACGACACATCATAGACTCCACAATCAATCAAGAAACGCTTAGCCGATGATATGACATGCCCAAAGCACATAATGCTATTACAGGTAAAGTATGGGGAAACCGTAAACTTTTAATTGTACTATCTCTAAGCCATACAAGGTTGCAAAGCAATTATAATTTAATATATCATATTCTTCTGACTTCTTTAGTACGTACTATGTCACGGAGCAGTGAACAAGTGGTAATCTATAACCGCGAGGGACGGTGATTGCAATCAGGACACACCCGGACAACACGACACATACGCACGTTCGGAAGTGTCAGCGAGTACATCAGTACCTACGTAACACTACAATACTAGTTGTATATGGCCACCTTTCACAAGAAACTCGAACGCCGAACCCGTCTCACCTTCGCGAACAGAAGGTCTCCACACAGAACACCTCTTGTGTCCGCTGGTCGATTTACACCTTACTGTCCTCAACCCACCCCTATCGATGGTGAGTTAATGGGCTTCGACATCCCAGTTATCGAGTTACGTCAGTTTACTGGAGTCCATATGTCCAGTATGTTGCCGGTACAAGTCAAGCTTGTTCGAAGGGGCCGCATACGGACGGGCCTTAACCGACACAGACAGGGCTACCAATCTATCTCCCAACACCTGCCTCGTCACTACCGACCCAGGCACGATGTGAGCAAACCAACCTACACAAATCCCCGTCCACGTCTCATATTAAAGAGTTAACGTTATGGTAACAACTCGCGAGTAGGTTTCCCTCACTCGACTTCTCCCGCGAGTAGAATTCAACTACTTGACTTGTGATCAGTAAAATCTGACCAATCTCGCAGGTAGTATCCGACATACTCGACTTCTACTGATCTTCTAACTAAACATTAAGCATAGCAATATAAATCGAGGGGGTCTTATACTACCCATCCACTTCAAGGATTATTTGGTCATGCATGTGGGGTATTCAATCAACATAGAACTAATGCACATATTAAGTCTATTCAATACAGTGTGTATAAAAGCAAAACTTTAAAAGGCACTTAAATGCAATCCGGGGCTTGCCTTAGTTTGCGCTAAGTCAATGTCAGTCGTTAAGTCTTGTTCTTTTCTCCAAAGAGTCTGCCACGGAACTTCAAGTGGAAACACCTTGGCCTTCTCCTCCAAGCGAAGTTTCTTGTCGATCACCTATCAGCATGTTCCTATCGACATGATATGCATATAAGTAATTAAGTAATTTAATAATAGACTCCACGGGGTTGTGTAAACTTTAAGAATGAGGAGTTTGACTAGGAAGGACATATATGCCTCTGTTGTGTGGGTAATAAGAGGATGAGTCAAGGTGGACATAGTAGTGTCAGTATGAACTGAAAGGTACAACATAAAGCTACATTGCAACTTAGCATACCACACTTCAAGCTATGCCACGTGAGATTGACAATTCTGAATGGTGAAGAAGTGTTGGGCGGAGAAGTGTAAGAACGACCCAAAAGTCAAGGTGGAGTGTACAAGACGAAGGTCGCGATTTAGCAGTCGACCAATGAACTTGACATAACTCATAAAGGAGTAAACCTAGTTAAGTGAGCAGTGCTGTCGTAGGGTCCTGACTTAGGATGAACCATGATGGAACCTAACGACACTTGGGACGTAATTGAGATCAACATGGATTTGACTTAAGAAGTCATTACAAGCACTGTTAACCTAGCATCAGTACCAAGACAATGTTCAAACCGCTTTTAGGTAAACCAGTTGCTACGACTAACGTCGCAAGCATCATTCAGGTGCTTACACGATGACACTACTGTAGTGTCTAACGCAAGCTTGTCCAGGTGAGCTCGGTAAGCTCTCGGGACTTAAACATGATGCGAGACCTTGCCGTGAAGGCATGCTTTGCCATCTCGAGAAGATCGTCTTAGCGAGGTCCACATCAACATAGACTCATCAATGTGGTGAGCGGAATCCCGAACACCACCTTGTGAGTCTTAAGGCTAGTGATGTTGACTCGGTTGTTGATAAGCGACTCGACGAACCTGCCGTCGATGAAATGGTACACCAAGTTAACCAATCCTGTGATCGGTTAGGGAACATCCTCGACACAACCAAGGAACTCTTATCCAAGGTTCCCCTTGGTCTAGTTCTCCTTGTTGGTCGCAACGTTCTTGCATACCTCTACCCCAGGTCATCGGTGATCATCGGCACACTTGGTTTGACCTAGAAGACATTTCATTGAGCACCTTGGCTACACCTAGGACTCGACAAGTCTCGCCTCTACTAAACCCTTATTTGGCAAAATGACCATCGACCGTTGTGTCATGGTTGTGTTCCAGCATCATGTACGTTACAGGCATCCTTCATTTCGATGCCAGGACACGATGATGGCTCGAAACATCACGACAACGTCATGTGGTCAACGACATCGACGCAGCTCATGGTGGAGCACCACGAGCACGCATAGACAAGTTAACACGATTCAAAAGACAAAGAAGGTCAACTTGGGGATTTCTAAAGGAATGATATCATGGCGGAAAATGGATGTACGACTTGACGACACATGAGTACCATTAGTGGTCACCATGAACGGACATCGGGGCGTCAAGCAAGGCATTTCAGGGCAAGGCTCACATTGTAGGCATTTCGGCGAACATCTTGGGTGTGTACTTGATTCCGTTGCTTCATCAACATTCAAAGGGTATCTTGGCACTTAGGCTTGTCGGTTGCAACATCATTCTACCCCTGCATCACAGACCAGCTCTGAACATCAACAAAGTTGGTTCTTCCCTTGTAAACATTTCATCGAACAGGTTGACTACAGCATTGATCCGACCAATCTTTGCACAGATCAGAGCTAACCTTGGATCAATTGTCGATGATGGTGTGTCAATGACGTGTTCTTGCATTTCATCCATCACACCAATCATTCGTCGTGCTTCTAGGACATAGCCACGACGCGGAATGCCGCAACGACGTGGATATGGCACATGACAAAGCAATCCAAGCGCGTGCAGCCTTGCTGCAGCGCAGCGATGGAAGGAGGCGGTCTGTTGGCATGCTGCAGCAGCACCGTGAGGTCAAGACGTGGAGCGATGCTACGAACGGCCTGCGCCTCGGAAGGAACGGGCGACGACGGCGCGGCTGGCAGATGTGGCCGCGGCGCGAGCGGTCAGCACTGCTGCGGGCGTAGGTACAGCGCAGCAGGGACACGGCGGGCGGCCGTCAGTGCCTGGTGCTGGGTCTGGACAGCAGCAAGGGCGGACGGCCATCGCCGGCGTGGTCATGGACGGACAGGGAGCAGGGCGGCGGTGGTGTGGCCATGGTGTGCCGTCGGATCTGGGGAAAGAGCCGTCGCTGGAGCAGCAAGGCGCACGGCGGGGCTAGGTATGCGCGGTCGCGGGCGAGCTGACGGCGGAAAGTGGCGTGCTGCACAAGCACGGTGTGCCAGAGCGGGAGGACGCGAGCATAGGCAGCCAGACGCGTTGCGGCAGCAAGGCAACTGGGAGCACAAGGAGACGCGGGCGCGGTGGTCGGGAATCGCGCGATGCGGGCCAGCAGGGCGCGACATGGTTGCAGGTGGGGGCACGGCGGGAGCGGCACGATCCGGCAAGCAGCAGCGGCAGACGCGGCGTTGGAGGTGGTGCACAGAAGGAGCGGCAAGTAGGGCGATCGACGGGAGGAGCGGGCGGCCGTCAGGGAGCACGACCGGCGAGCAGGTTGGCCGGCGAGGGAGGCGCGCGGGAGTGGGGCAACACCGCGGTCGGCCGGAAGGAGAATGCAGCTGGGGGCGAGCGGTGTGTCGTGGATAAGACCGGGAGAAGGCAGGGCGCGGTAGATAAGACCGGGAGAGGAAGAAGCGAAGTCGGTTTTATGGCCATGAGGATAAACATGACATGTGGGACGCACTCTCTCCTCCCTTCTCTTTTCCAATTTCAAATAGGGCTAGCAAACATGCTTCAAAAATATTCAACTTTGGCCCAATGACTAAATAAAATGTGAAGAATTTTATGGTGCAATCAGATTTCAGAACTGAGCAAGTTGAATTTTCAACTCAGGTTTGAATTTGAATTCAAGCGGTGATATTTAATTCAATGAAATAAATGGTAGATTAGGTTCAAAAATCCTGAAACTTTGAAGTTACCCTTTTTGAACCATAGGGGACCTCAGGAAAAATTTGGAGTTGATTTGGACAAGGTTAAATATAAAGTTTAAATTTGAAGTCGACTCTGGTTAAACTCTCAGTATGTGTCCAATAAATGGAAAACAGGCTTCAAAAATTTTTGAAACTTTACCGAGAGTCAATTTGGAATATTAGAAGGTCATCGTAAAATTTACAGCCTTAGATTTGAATATTTTTGAATGTCCCATTTTAGGGATTGTAAAATTCCTTTTTCTTTCTCTCTATTTTGTTTTCTTTTCTCCTTTAATTTTTCATTGAAAATGTGAATACTTGGAAATTAAGGATTTTACACCTTAATTCGCAATATACATTAGCAACCATGTTCTATATATAAAATTTTAACAAGTTCCTATTTTTAGTGAACATTGGTTAACTCATATGGTTCATGTGAGTTTGGATTTCCATGTCCACTTTCAAAATTTTCAAGTCCGCATTTTTGCGTTTTTGTTCTCCCGAAAAGCGGGCTTTTACATGAAGGGATTGCAGTTGATCCAAGCAAGATTATGCAAGTACTCAAATGGGAGTCTCCCAAGTCTGTGCATGAAGATCGAAGTTTCCTGGGTCTAGCTGGATATTATAGGAGGTTCATCCCAAGCTTTTCCAAGATAGCTAAACCAATGATGGAACTTCTGAAGAAAGAAAAGAGATATACCTGGACAAAGGAATGTGAGGAGGGTTTTCAAGCATTGGTAAAACACCTCACAACAGCACCAGTATTAGCCCAACCAAACACAACAAGATCCTTTGATGTTTATTGTGATGCATCTGGAATTGGTCTGGGTTGCATATTAATGCAAGACAGAAGGGTGATCACTTATGGATCCCGGCAGCTTCGAAACCATGAGCAGCATTATCCGACTCATGATCTTGAACTCGCTGCTGTGGTACTAGCATTAAAGATGTGGAGACACTATCTATTGGGCAACCTAGTACATCTCTACAACGATCACAGAAGCTTGAAGTACATCTTCACCCAGAAAGAATTGAATATGTGACAACGAAGATGGTTGGAGTTAATCAAAGACTATGAAATTGAGATCCACTACCATCTCGGAAAGGCAAATGTAGTCGCAGATGCACTATGTCGCAAGTCCCATATCAATAACCTTTCTATCACCTTGATAGAGGAAGACGAACTGAGTCTCTACTTGGTTCCGTATGGGGCACTCTACAACCTAGCCCTCACTCCTACCATAAGGGAGGAGATTATGGAGGCTCAGAAGGAGGACAAGGGCATATCCCATATTCGTCAACGAATGAAAAAGGAGGAAATGAAGCGTTTCCGAGGTGATGATGACGGTACCATCTGATTTAAAGACCGCATCATGGTACCCCGCAATGTGAAACTTCAGAAGAAAATCTTGGACGAAGCTCATTTATCCAAATATTCAATTCATCCGGGGAGTAACAAATTGTACCAAGACATGAAGAAGAAATTTTGGTGGACTCGGATGAAGAGGGAAATAGCGAAGTATGTACCCGAATGTGATACATGTCGACGAGTGAAAGCCGACCATCTGAAAGCAGCCGGACAATTACAACCGTTAAGCATACCTGCCTGGAAATGGGAGGACATCAGCATGGATTTCATTGTTGGGTTACCTCTCACTCTTCGCAAACATGACTCGATTTGGGTGATAGTCGACCGACTCACCAAGTCGGCTCACTTTATTCCTGTCAATGTCAAGTATGTGGCACGGCAATATGCAGAGCTGTATATTGCCAGGATCTTATGCTTACACGGAGTACCCTGCACTATCATATCAGATCGTGGAACTTTGTTTGTTGCTCGATTTTGGGAGCAACTCCACGCATCTCTGGGTACCAAATTGATTCGGCGCTCAGCTTACCATCCACAGACTGATGGTCAAACGAAATGAGTAAACCAAGTACTAGAGGATATGCTCCACGCATGTGCCATCCACCATGGTAAGAACTGGGATGATCATCTACCATTGGCAGAGTTTTCATACAACAATGGTTATCAGACTAGCATTCAAATGGCACCATATGAAGCTCTTTATGGCCGGAAGTGCCGCACACCATTGAACTGGTGTGAATCCGCTGAATGAGTAACATATGTTATAGACTTGGTAAAGGAAGCCAAAGATCGAGTATGAGTTATTCAAGACAACCTCAAGGCTGCTCAGTTTCGCTAGAAAAGCTATGCGGACAGATGATGTCGACTGCTTCATTTTGATATCGGGGATCACGTTTATCTTGGTGTATCTCCAATGAAAGGGATTCATCGCTTTAGAGTAAAAGGGAAGCTAGCTCCACGTTTCATCAGACCATTCGCAATAAGTGAGCAATGTGGACCTGTAGCCTATCGACTAGAGCTGCCAGCATCGCTGTCAGGGGTGCACAATGTGTTTCACATTTCACAATTGAGAAAATGTCTCAAGGCCCCAGCGGAAGTCCGTATGGAGGATTTGGAATCTTTCCAAACAGATCTTACTTACTCCGAACATCCAACCCAGTTAATTGATGAGAAGACTCGTACCACAAGAAACCGCACCTTGCGTTTCTATAAGATCTTGTGGGGAAACCACACCGCTGATGAAGCAACATGGGAACGCGAGGAATATCTTAAAGCCAATTATCCGGACTTGTTAACATCATATGTTCATTAGGGCTTTTCTTTTTATCCTTCCTTTTGTAATCTCGGGATGAGATTCTTTTAAGGGGGAGGAATGTAAAATCCCACATTTTCCTTCATATGAGGTTCAGTTGTAAATTGGTTGTTAACCCTAATGGAGACCAATTATAGCCATGCTTATAAACTTGATCTCATCAAATCTTTTCTTCTACTCATGTTTAAATTTATTAACATGAGGAGTGAACTTCACCAATAAACATAGATTAATTCTTTTGACCTCTCTTCAAAGTTTGGAATTATTTGAAAAAAGATTGCTAGGCCAATTTAATATGCAGTACCAAATACATATTCAAATTATTATAAATTGAATATATACTACTGTATATTTGGCCCTGGCAAAATTATTCAATTCAGAGTCCATAAATTTTTCTATGGTTTTCTAATATTCCAAATAGACTGCCTGCAAAGTTTCATAAATTTTGAACTCCATTTGCTATTTTAATTGAGACGCTTAGCAAATTCTAACCATGTTTTGAATTCAAATTTTGAATTCTGTTCAACTAGATTGAACATCAGGATTTGAACACACACTCATGGTCAGCATAACTTGCTTGACCTATCCCCATAGTTTCACAAATTTTAGAACTCATTTGCTAATTAAATCAGTGGCACCATTGAATTTCATCCAATTCAAATTTGAATTTCAAATTCAATTGAAACTTGCTCCAATTAAAAATGCAATTGCAGAATCAAATTCTAGATATTTATTTGAGCCTCCCCACAAAGATGTAGATTTTTTGGACAAAATTTGGTAGGAGAATTGAAGTTATAGAGAAGGGAAGTAGATTAGAGGAGGTGGGGCCCGCTGTCAGCCAAAGCACTCGAGTGAGACCCACGGGGGGGGGGGGGGGGGGGGTGCTCCGTCTCCAGCTCGCCCCGCCGTTCGACGCCGGCAGCGCACGACACCGCGACGCGCATGCATCCACCGAGCTGCTTGCCTGCTTGATGCCGTGGCGCGCTCACCTCTCCCCTCAGTCCATATAAATACCCCTTGGTCGTAGCCGTTGGACTCCATCCCAGTTCACACCATTTTCGCCGCCCCTGTTCGATTGAGCTCTTGTCGACGATTGCAGTTGTTTCTTCCCGATCTATAAGTAGATAAAAGGCTTGTCACAAACTCCTCTACGTCTTCCATTTGGTCATTGATTGTGACATAGCTTTTACTTGGCATATTTTGAAGGCTCCCAGTCACCATCGAGGAAGCCGCCGAGAACCTTCACTGTCTTGCCGTCGAACACCAGTTCTAGACCATCTCCAGCCTCGATCCTTTAAGCAAAAAGTTTGCAATCCTCTCTAGTTTATGCCCACAGAATCTAAGCATATGACATGAAGTGTAACTTGAGTTCTTGTTCGAGAACCGATCGGTTTCTCAATAGAACAGCAAAGCTTCGCGCTTAAATTCATTTCATTCTTGCAATCATCTTTAAATCCGGTTAGCAGATAGTTTCTATGTTTCCTAAGGAAGCTCCATGCCCAAAAACCCTGAAAGTTATCAACCGAGCATCTTAAAATTTCAAGTTTTCGAGGCCGCCGGTTGAAAAACCGCACTTCGCCGTCGAACTCAGCCTTGTTGGCGATTTTACCCCAATCTGACCCCCAAATCATACTCCTGGTACTCCCAGGAACCTTCCCGAGTTTTTCCCGAGCCTATTGGGCCATTCCCGAGCATTTCCGGTGAAGGCCGAAACCCTAGGTCCGCCGTCACCGTCGCGCCGCCGTCTCCGGCCATCGCTGGCGTGATTGGACACCACCGTCGGCTTGCGCGGTCAATTTTAGGGTTGAGAGGTCACGGCGAGGCCGAACGGAGGTCGACGCACCTAAGTCCGGCGAAGCACCACCGCGGTTCCGGCGAGGAGCGCCGTCGCGTCGCGAGGTAGACGAAGGCCTATGGGCCCCACTTGTCAGCGCCTATTCGAACGCCCGGAATCAGCTGCGGCACTGGATCCGGTGCGGCTGCGCGGTTGAACCCTGTGACCCCCGGTGTGGCCCAACTGCGATTGGCCCATTCAAATAATGTGGGACCGGCCTCTTTTATTTGAAATTTCCAATAGGAAAATAAATCCAGATTCAATCCAAACTTAAAAATCCATAACTTCCAGTAGAATTATACAAAAATTCCTAAATAAATTTTCTTAGAACCTTCATGGAGAATACAATCCAGGGGTTCACATGGATTTGTAGGAAAAGCCATAGAAATTTCTCCATAATTCAGATAAACAAAATGCTTAAAGAATTCATTCCCACAATTCTGTTAATTGGAAAATTTCCAATTTTGATCAGAACACTATTGTTAATACCCTTGATCTCCTGTAAAAGTTTCAAGCTCTTTGGACATAAAATACTGGGTTGATCAATGTTCCAAACCTCTATGTAGTTATAAATTGAGGAAAATGGAAAATCAATTTCCAGAAATTTACCCAAACTTGAAAAATGAATTTCTCCTTGTAGGAAGCTTAGAAAATGGTGAAACAAATTTTCCTAGAACCAGTGAAACACCCTCTTCTTGATACAGCCCCTGGTAGCCATGATACATCTCCAAAAGTTCAACCAAAAATTAGAGAAGATTATTGCTTACCATAATTTTTAAGAACAACAAACTTCCTTGATCATCTCCTGTTCTTTGCAAGAGTCTTACCTATAGTTTCTAGTATCCACCATAAAAATCCCAAAGCCAATTAAGATAATTATATTTTTTATCATAATATACTCACACCACCTTAAGCATATTAATTATTCACAAAATCATTTATACCTAGTATATGCATATCGTGTAGTAGCAGAAGTCGAGGAGCAACCGGAAGCCTTGTAGGTCTAGCTGCCAGAAACTAACATAGACTCAAACTCGCATTCAGGCAAGCCCCGGTCTGCATTTAAGTTCTTTACAGTATTTTGCAGTTTTATTTCACCTTATGTCTTCAGATGATTGTGCATTACGTTTAAGGTGTTTGACATCCACATGCATGGCCCGCAAATCCTATGGAGTCTTGGGTAGGTCTACGGCCTGTTGAGTAGACACTGCTATGCTTATGCTCATAGGAATTTGGTAGAAGTCGAGTAGTTGGAATCTACTCGCGAGATAGGAATTTTATCACACAGGAGATTTTGGACTAGTAAAATGGTTTATGAATATGAAATTGAGACCGGGGAGTGGATAGGACGCAGTGAGATGTGGTCTCACGTGCATAGCACTGCTTGTGTCGATTGATGACCGTTTCGTGTGCAGTCCTGCTGGACAAGCTTGAATTGTACCGGCGACATACTGGAGGAATGGGCTACAGTAAACTGACGTAGCTTGATACTGGTTTGTTGAGGCATTCCGTTCCGTTTTATAGGTGTGGGTTGAGGGCAGCAAGGTGTAAATCAGCTGGTGGGCACGTTAGAGTACGCCCCACGTAGTGACCTCCTGCTCGTGACAGATCGACCGATTCGACATTCGAGTGTTTAGTGAAAGGTGGCCATATACGACTAGTACTGAATTGTTATGTAGGTACTGCTGAAAGTACTCGTTGGCATTTCCGAAAGTGCGTGTGTCATGTTTTTTCGGGTGTGTCCTGATTGCAATCACCGTCCCTCGCGGTAATAGAGTACCACTTGTTCACTGCGCCGTGACGTAGTAAATACTAAAAAAGTCAGGAGAATATGATATATTGGTTTATAAATTGCTTGGACAACCTTGTTTGGCCTAGAGATAGTACAATTAAAAGATTACAGTTTCCCCATACTTTACCTGTAATAGAATTATGTGGTTTGTGCACGTCATATCATTGGTAAAGCATTTATTGTTTGATTGTGGAGTCTATGATGTGCTGTGCCTGAGGAATGTCATGTGCTAATTAAAACATGACTATAAGGATCCACTTGTAGGCGAGTCTTTATGCTATTCCTTACCTACGCTTAGTATTCATCCTTGCATATGTCTAGTGAGACGGGTTAGTCTTGCTCAGCCTTATGCTCACGTTTGCCGTTAACGAGTTTTTGCAGATTATAGGACCGCTGACGGGTTTAATGACGAGGCTGCACCCCCTCCAGGGTTTACAGTCGAGTGGGAACCCATCACGCCGTCGTGAATTGTGTGTTGCAAGTGCAGAGTATCCAGGGCATGGATGACTTTGCTTTTGCATAGCTAGTGCTGAGAGCATAGCTTTGATGTATAGTTCTCTTTCCTTCTGTTAGTACTTTTAAACTTCCGCTGTGCTTGTCAGTAAAGACTTGGTATTGTAAATTTGTTCTCGTTCTATTCTTGTATACTGTTGGGTGTCGTATCGCACGACACCACCCAATGAGATCCTTGGAGGTCAAGATTCCGGTCCCCACACGGAGCGACCCCAAGGTGATTTCTGGAGGAAGGACTGCTTCAGCTCCGTACACCAGGAAGAAGGGTGTCTCTCGAGTTGACCGGTTTGGAGTTGTCTTGTTTGCCCACAAGGTGGGCGGAAGCTCCTCGATCCAGTTGGCTCCGTGTTGCTTCAAGCGCTCATATGTTCGCGTTTTGAGTCCCTTTAGGATTTCTGAATTTGCTCTCTCAGCTTGTCCATTGCTTGTCGGGTGAGCCACGGAAGCGTAGCTGACTTGAATGTCGAGGTCTTCGCAATATCCTTGGAATGCAGAACTTGTGAATTGGGTCTCGTTGTCAGTTATGATCTTGTTTGGGACTCCAAATCTGCATACTATGGACTGCAAGAAATCGATAGCTGATTGCTTCTTTATTGTCACAACTGGAGTTGCTTCCGGCCACTTAGTGAACTTGTCGATGGCAACATACAGGTACTTTTAACCTCCGACGACTTTTGGGAAAGGTCCCAAAATATCCATACCCCACACAGCGATTGGCCATGTCGGAGGTATCATTTGTAGAGGTTGACTTGGTGTGTGAATTTGTTTCGCATGAAACTGGCATGCTTCACATTTCTTCACTAGCTCGGTTGCATCCTGGAGTGCTGTAGGCCAGTAAAAACCATGTCGGAAGGCTTTACCGACCAACGTGCGGGAAGACGCGTGGTTCCCACACTCGCCTTCGTGGATTTCTACGAGAACCTTCCCTTTTAATGCAAGGCATTAGGATGTCGTTGGCACCACGCCGGTGGATATCCCCTTCTACCAGCGTGTATCTTTTAGCCAATCTGACTATCTGGTCAGCAGATACATTATCTTCAGGAAGTATGTTGTCTTTCAAGTAGCTCCGGATCTCCGAGATCCATGCATCGGAGCTAACTTGATCTTCTGAGTCTTGCATGCTGGGTTGCTCGAAGCTTCCTGCAGCACCTACGACCCTTGATGGACGCCATGGTAACAGGGTCATCGGGGCCGCCAGCTTCGAGGTGCAGGTCTCGCCCCCTTCGCTCAGTTCGGCAGGCTGAGTTGTTGGTCTTGAAATTCTCTGGACAAAGGTTCCGTCAGGAACCGGAGCTCTGGTTGAAGCTTTCATCGAGAGTTCGTCAGCTTCAGCATTGTTGAGACGTTGGACATGGCAAAGATCAAGGACTTTGAAATCCTTCTGAAGCTTCTGGACTTCAAGAAGATATGCAGCTAGTTGGGGGTTGTTGCAGTAGCATTCACCTTTCACTTGTTTTATAAGAAGCTTTGAATCATCTTTTACCAATAGCTGCTTGACACCATATGATAGTGCCACCTTGAGCCCATAGATTAGTGCTTCATACTCCACCATGTTGTTGGTCACCTTGAAGTCAAGGTGAACCATGTATTTGACCTTCTCCCTGGTTGGAGCAAGGAGAAGGATTCCAGCTAAAAGTTGCCTAGAGGGGGGGGGGTGAATAGGCTAATCAACCTTAAATAACTTAATAAAACGAGATCAGTACTCAGGGGGCGGACTAGTCCGGTCAAGGGGCGGACTAGTCCTGTCCTCCTGCAAGGAAAGCCTAGAAAGTGTTTCTAACAAGTTTTAGTTTGATTCTTGTAATGCAAAGTATGTTGGAATGACTTAGTGAACCTTAACAAGTTATGGAACAAGTATGAGACTAATGATCACAATGAAGCAAGAGTGATGAACAAATACGGTAAAGCTAACCCTAGAAGCAATGTGCGATAAGTGAAACCAAAGTACACAAGGGACATAAGGATTGGTTCGATCCCACAAAGGAATCTACATCCCCATTGAGGAGTCCACGAAGGACCAGGTTCAACAACCCTTCCCACACCAAGTTTACCACAAGGGCCTAACTTGGTTCTCCACTATCACAAAGGGTGAATACAAGATTTGTTTGGACTTCTCACAATCTGAGGCTCCCACCACAAATATGATTAAAAATCACAAAGATTGACTCAAGCCACATATCACAAAGATTCAACAAGTGCAAGAGATCAAACCGAGAGCCTAGAGAAGTGTTCTTCCTCTTCTTCACCTAACCAAACCCTAGTCCACACAAGAATTAGTTTTAGAGGGAAGGTAGGCAAGATGGAGGCTTTTGGTGGCTCAAGCTTTGCTGTGGCGGTGCTAGGGTTTCAAAGTACTCAAGAGTTGGTTCAAATGAACCCAGGGATCCTCTATTTATAGAGGCTCCCAGCCCAAACTGCTGACTTCAGCAGATGGGCGGACTAGTCCGGCCTAGGGCCCGGACTAGTCCGTCCTTTGGGACCACTGACGTCCCTGACAACTGTCGCACTGCGCGACAATCGTTACGTACCCGCCAAACTTCAAATTCAAACGGTCACATTGAAACGGACTAATCCGGTCCAAACCGGACTGGTCCGATCTCACACAGAACCTTTTGTTCTGTGTGAAAACGGACTAGTCTGGAGACCACAGACTAGTCCAGCCCCCAGGGCGGACTAGTCCGGCCTCCCAGACTTAGTCGCTGAAGCACCAACTTTCTCACCAATCTGGACTAGTGCGACCCCCAAGGCGGACTAGTTCGATCTCAGTCAGGACCTCTTTGTCCGGACTAAAACGGACAAGTCCGTGGTTTTGGGACTTATTCCCGAAAAACCACTCGATGACTACCCAGACTAGTCCGTCCCACTACGGATTAGTCTGAACTCAGTCAGACCCTTCTGGTTCGGCTGAAAACGGACTTGGACGGCCAGGAGCGGACTAGTCTAGCCACCTGCACGGACTAGTCCGACGACTCCTGCCAGACTTCACCAACTCTCTTCTCTCAATAGAATTTGATCTCTAAACCGCTTTGAGCTCCCAACTTGATCTTAATGCACTTTACACACACACCCTCACACATATTTGGCTAGTCTAAACTCGACACACTAGAAACCCTAGTTTCTTCTTTTCGAGTCAACATCGCCGTTTTCATCCTTTTACTTTTTGAGGGTTTGTGTTTCCGCTTGAGTCCACACCTGTGCTTAAGATCACTGAGCTCATTAGTTACTTAATTGTCGTCATCAATCATCCAAAACCCACGGGGATCCTAGATGCACTTTCAATCTCCCTCTTTTTGGTGATTGATGACAACACATTAAGTCTTCACATATAAGCGTATAAATTTTGGTTTTCATAATGTGCGGGTGTATGAGTGACTCCCCCTCAATGAATGCATTATAAAAAAAATGAGGAAGTCCTTCATACATACACACGTTATGGTGGGGTGCCTACGTGTTGTGCTCAACAATTTGTGACAAGACATAGTAAATATGAATATGATCAAAATATATACATTCAAAGCATCATATTGATATAAAACATTCAAAATATAGTCTTGCACAAATTTAAAACATTCGAATGACATAAATATTACAATAAGAAGTGCTACATGTCCAAGGATCCAAAAAGAGGTGCTACTCTCCCCACGTCTAACTCTCCCCACATCTAACTCTCCCTACTCTCCCCACATCTAACTCTCCCTACTCTCCCCCATCTAACTCTCCCCCTTTGGCATCAAGACACCAAAAAGGAAAAGTAGAGGGGAACAACGAGGCCTATCCACTAGTAGTCATCCTCCTCACTATTGCTCGCCTCAATATCGGAGTTGCTATCCGTGGCCTCCGGGTCCTCGTGGTCCTCGTCATCATCGGAGACCCGTGCCGAGGGAGCCGCCCGAGAAGAGCTCCCATCCTCTTGGAGCTGGGCGAGCACATCGGCGGTGAAGTCGGGGAACGGCGTTACCTCGCCATCGCTCTCCTCCGGAGGTGACATGGGGACCTCAAGCTTGTCACACACCGCCTTGAGGTACTTCTCTTGGTGCTTGTGTGCCTGTTGATTCCGGATTTCTTGCTTCTGGCAGGAGGTGAAGATAGCCTTGAAGCACATGAAGAAAGCGCTCATCGATTGAGGCGGAGGCGGAGAAGGAGGTGCCACGGGGTGAGGTGCTGGCATTGCAGAGTGAGAGGGAGGCGGCACTGAGGGAGGCGTCTGAAGAAGAAGCAGGCGATGAGTCACGTCCTTGACAAAGGTCAAGCCTGACACCTTCTCGATGAGATACATGATGTAGGGCACACACCCACAAGCACGATTAGGGCTATGCGAGATGTCGAAGATGTCGTCGAAGATGTAGTCAACTAGGTTGAACTTCTCATCGCCATCAATAAGGAGCAGCAGGTGCCTTAGATTTCCTTGGATCACCCCTGCATCACCATCCTTGGGTGCAATTTTCCTCCTCAGGATCCTGTTCAGGATGCTATAGAAAGGCTTGATGTTGCGAGCATGTCCAACATCATATTGAACATGACTGGGATACACCTAGGCCAGCTCATCTCTATCTATGGCCTTGAGGTTAGAAATAATGATCTCATGGTCCAAATGACCCTCAAGTCCGAGAATCTTGGCAAACTCTGCAAAGGTGACTGAGTATTGCTCCCCATGAGTCATCCAAAAGATCTGTCTATCACCTTGAGTGGTGAAGTAGATGGTGGAGTAGAACTGCAGAATGACCTCAACATTCCAGTTGTACTTGAATCCCATGATGCCCTTGAGCTCATGACGCTCAGCTGCCTCAATCACCGCATCAAAAGTAGAGTGTTTCTTCTGGGCCATATACTCCCAGTCTACCCATTGTGCTTCGATCACCGGCTTCTTCATGTTCTGGTAGACAAGACGGTAATAGTCACTATGAAAGTCGCACCAATACCGTGGGTCAGCGGTGCTCCTTTCATACTTGTAGACTCCTTCTGTCCGCAATTTCCTGGCCTTGTCCGCTCCCTTCCCATGAAAGTCATTTGCAGCCAATTCATAATGCCGATTAGGGTTCCTTTCAGGGGTGTGTACTTCCAGGGGACCAATAGGTTTGGCCTGCCCCTTCTCCTTTATGACCACGCCTTTGGCCTTCTTTGCCGGTACCTTCATAGATGGCTTCCTTTTCTTGGGCTTGACAGGAGCCGGGGCCTTGCCCTTTTTCGGATCTCTCTCAATCCGGCGTTCGACATTCTCTCCCATGGTCACAAGTCTCTTCCTTTTGGAGACTTGTGCTGCAGCAGCCTGAGAGTTGTGAGCCTCGCGGTCCTCTCGCTTCTTCTTGCGGAGTTCCTCGCACGACTCCTCAATAGCACGCGCCATTGCTTCATCTTCATTGTAGGCTGTAGCTGCGGCCCTAGCATGTTGTTTATTGGCTTCCTTTGCTCGCTCTTGCTGCTAGAGATGTTTCTTGGCAGCCTCAACCTCAGCCCGTGCTTGTTCCTCGCCAAGGCGAAGCTGCTCAGCCTCCCACTCGGGGTCAGTGCGTGGAGAAGCGGAACGGCGAGGAGCTGCCATTTCTGCTGAAAAAGGGAGAATGCACAAGATAGAAAGTCAAGGAAGTGGAATAATGCGAAAGAAATCACGAGAAATAGGCAAAGATAGAATTTGGCCTATGTACACCGGACATGTCCGCCCCAGGGGCGGACTAGTCCGAGTTGCACAGGATAAACCCTAACTCTAACGATTTTTCGAGAAATCGTTGAATCAAGTCGCAATACTCCTAGGAACAACTTTAATGTAGAGGGACCTATCAAAAACCTTATGAATCAAGAGTGTGGTAGGTTTTTGAAAAGAGAGGGATACCTCATCGAATCTTGACGAATCGATGAAATCGGGGATGGATCGCGTCGGGAGTGATTGGGAAAAGTCTCCCACACCTCCGGGGCTTCCAATGCGTGGATTGGAAACGGTTTTGTGTGGATGGAATCGAAAATCACTCGAGGAGCGAGGTTGAGCGCACGTGGGAGAGAGAAAAGCAAATGATCGGGAGAGGAGGGGTTGGGCCGCCTCCTGGGGGTTTAAGTCCCCAGGGGCCAGACTAGTCCGGTATGGGGGTCGGACTAGTCCGGTCAGCGGACCAGACTCAGATTAGTCCAGATCCGGACTTGTCCGTCCATAGGGCGGACTAGTCCGGTACTAAATGGCTGAAAACATATATATTTGAGTTTTAGCCACTAGTGAATCCTTTTGGACATATTGCCACAACAAAACTTTATGAATATGGTTAGTAAGCAATCAACAATCAAACTATGACCATAACTCACAAAGTCAATAGTTTTTCAAATATTTTGGAGAAAATTGAGATAGAGATGAATTTCTCAAACACATGCGTTCTTTTGAATAAGACGTAAAGTAAACATTTAGATGTGCATGTTTCAAGCCACATTTCGAGAATCTAAGATATTGAGCTCACTCCTAAGCTCACAAAAACGCTTCTCATCTAGAGGCTTGGTGAATATACCGGCTAGTTGGTTCTCGGTTCTCACATGGGAAATCACTATATCTCCTTTCAAGGAATGATCTCTCAAGAAGTGGTATCTAATATCTATGTGATTTGTCCTCGAATGCTCAACTGGATTATGGGCTATTGTGATGGCACTCTCATTGTCACATAGAAGTGGAATATGGCGCAAGTTTATACCATAATCCCTTAGAGTTTCTCGCATCCAATGAAGTTGTGCACAACAACTTCCGACTCCGACATACTCCGCTTCGACTGTGGAAAGAGCAATGGACTTTTGTGTCTTTGAGGACCAAGACACTAAGGATCTTGACAAGAATTGACATGTCCCGGATGTGCTCTTTCTATCAACTTTGCACCCCGCATAATCCGCATCGGAGTAGCCAATGAGGTTAAATTTGGATCCTTTGGGGTACCAAAGTCCTGGGCTAGGTGTGTGAACTAAATATCTAAGAATTCTCTTAACGGCGGTCAAATGACACACCTTAGGTGCAGCTTGAAAATGTGCACACATACACACACTAATCATAATATCCGGTCTAGATGCACAAATATACAGCAAAGAACCTATCATGGAATGATATACCTTTTGGTTCACACTTGGACCATCTTCGTTGAGGTCTAAATGTCCATTTGTCGCCATTGGAGTCTTGATGGGTTTGGCCTTGTCCATGTCAAACTTCTTTAGTATGTCTTGAGTATATTTTGTTTGACTTATGAAAGTGCCCTCTTTGAGTTGCTTGACTTGGAAGCCTAAAAAGAACATCAACTCCCCCATCATGGACATCTCAAATCTCTCTGTCATTATCTTAGAAAACTCATCAAAAAACACTTTGTTAGTTGAACCAAATATGATGTCATCGACATATATTTGGCACACAAAGAGATCATCATTAAAGTGCTCTGTAAAGAGAGTATAATCAGCTTTTCCTATCTTTAAACCATTTTGAATCAAAAAGTCTCTAAGGCACTCATACCAAGCTCTAGGAGCTTGTTTGAGGCCATAGAGAGCCTTACGCAATTTGAAGACATGGTTTGGGAAGTCTTGGTCTTCAAAGCCCGGTGGTTGCTCCACATAGACTTCCTCATTGATTGGACCATTTAGGAACGCACTCTTGACATCCATTTGGTAAAGCTTAAAATCATGGTGAGTAGCAAAGGCAAGTAATATACGAATTGACTCTAGCCTAGCTACGGGAGCATAGGTTTCATCAAAATCCAAACCTTCAACTTGTGAGTACCCCTTGGCCACAAGTCGTGCTTTGTTCCTTGTCACAACGCCGTGGTCATCTTTCTTGTTGCGGAACACCCACTTGGTGCCCACAACATTTGCTTGTGGACGCTTGACAAGCTCCCAAACTTTGTTCCTCTCAAAGTTGTTGAGTTCCTCTTGCATGGCCACCATCCAATCCGGGTCTCACAATGCGTCTTCAACCTTATGGGGCTCCAAAGAAGAGACAAAGGAGTAATGTTCACAAAAGTTAGCAACACGAGAACGAGTGGTCACCCCTTTTGTAATGTCTCCTAGAATGTTGTCAACGGGGTGATCCCGTTGAACACTTTGATGCACACGAGGATGTGGAGGTTGAGCTCTTGAGTCATCATCATCCTCTTCTTCTTCTTGGTCTCCCCCTTGATGTATGCTTCCCTCTTGACTTTTGTCTTCCTGATCATGTTGAGGTGCCACTTGTCCATCTTCAACTTGATCACGTGAGAGATGGCTTCCATCATCTTGTGGTTGGTCACTTGAGCTTTGAGTTTGTTCTTCTGGATGAATATCTCCAAGTGCCATCCTTTTAAGAGCTTCTTGTGGAGAGTCTTCATGATCTAGCACACTTTGATCAATTTGCTCCACTTGGGAGCCATTAGTTTCATCAAACACCACATCGCGTGCTATTTCAACAGTCCCGGAGGATTTGTTGAAGACACAGTAGGCGTGGGTGTTTTAATCATAACCAAGCAAGGAACCTTCATTGGACTTTGAAGCGAACTTCGAAGTCCTAGGCTTCTTGTTGAGAATATAGCATTTGCTTCGAAAGACACGAAAGTAAGAGACATTGGGTTTCTTACCAACCAGAAGCTCGTAGGGGGGTCTTCTTGAGGAGGCGGTGGAGGTACAATCGGTTGACAGCGTGGCAAGCGGTGTTAACCTCCTCAGCCCAAAACCGGTCCAATGTTTTGTACTCATCAAGAATTGTCCTTGACATCTCAATGAGTGTCCTATTCTTCCGTTCCACCACAACATTTTGTTGAGGGGAGTATGGGGCTGAAAATTCATGCTTGATGCCCTCCTCATCCAAGAATTCTTCCACTTGAGTGTTCTTGAACTCGGTTCCATTGTCACTTCTTATAGCCTTGATTCTTGAGGCGAACTCATTTTGAGATCTTCTGAAGAACCTCTTGAGGACACCGTGAGTCTCACCCTTATCATGTAAGAAAAATACCCAAGTGAAACGAGAAAATCATCAACAATAACAAGACCATATTTGTTACTGCCAATGCTAATGTAGGTTATTGGCCCGAAAAGGTCCATGTGTAGCAGTTCCAAAGGTCTTGTCATCGTCATTATGTTATTGGACGGGTGTTGAGCTCCTACTTGCTTCCCCGCTTGGCAAGCACTACATGTCCTATCCTTTTCGAAGACAACATTCTTCAAACCATAGATGTGCTCGCCCTTAAGAAGCTTTTGTAAGTTCCTCATCCGAACATGGGGTAGCCTTCTATGCCAAAGCCATCCCATGTTGGTTTTCGCCATTAAGCATGTGTCAAGTTGAGCTTTATCCGAGGCGAAATCCACAAGATAAAGCATTCTCTTGAGCACACCCTTAAAAGCGATTGAGTTATCGCTTCTTCTAAAGACGCTCAAACCCTCATTAGTAAAAACACAATTATAACCCTTGTCACATAGTTGTGACATGGACAAGAGGTTATAGTCCAGAGAATCAATATGTAAAACGTGAGAAAGAGTATGTTGGGGGGAAATGACAATTTTACTGGAGTCAAGGTTTTTCCCTCAGCTATTGTCCCCAAAGAGAATTCGTTCATTTGGATCATCATGTTTCTCATACTCCACGAACATTCTCCTCTCACCGGTCATGTGATTTGTGCATCCACTATCGAGCAGCCATTTGGATCCACCGGAGGAGTATGCCTACAAAACAAGATTATGCCTTCCATTTAGGTACCCAGGCGGAGTTGGGCCCTTTGACGTTAATAGTGAGGCACTTGGGCACCCACACACAAGGCTTGGGGCTCTTGCGGAGTGGCACAACATATCTATCATATACTTTGCCATACTTGTTCCTCATTAAATCATAAGATGCATCAAAATCATGGAAGAGAGGATGTGGTTCAGATTTAGGCAAGTTAGTGCTAGTTGATGTATTCTTCCCAATTTTACATGGGGATGAGCTTCCCTTGACAAAGACAATCATGTATTTCCCATACTGGTTTTAGGATTTTGCTTTCCACCTCTAGTATAACCAAGACCATCTTTGACATAGGGAGGTCTTGTATTGGTGTATGCACTTCGTTCATACGCCACTTTCTCTTTGTCAATGATGCCACCCTTAGGTGATTGTTTGCCTTGAGTCAATTTAAGCTTATCCTTTAATTTAAGGATCAAGTTAGAACATTTGCATGTAGATATTGCTTCGGATGCAACCTTTGAGGAGGATGAGCTTTTGGAGGAAGAGGCGACATTAGTCTTGAGGGACTCAACTTGAGGTGTCAAGGCTCTCCTCATCATCTTTGTTTTGCTCTTTTGAGGAGGATGTCGCTTTGAGTGCAACATCCTTCATCATCAAAGCGGTGAACCTTTGGAGGTCGTTGTAGAAGAGCGCCTCCTTCTCCATGATCTCGTGATTGATTATCATCCCTAAGACCTCCTCCAGGGTCATTTTGGCAAACTCCGGGCTTTCTCGTATCATGGAGCAAAGAGAGACGTTTCCAGGCATTAATGCCCGAATCATCCTTTTCACCACTTCGTGGTCCGCCCACTTGGTGCAGCCATAAGATCTGCTCTTGTTGATGAGCAGCTTTAGGCGATTGTACATCTCTTGGGGAGATTCACCATCCATAATGGCAAACCTCTTAAGCTCTCCTTCAATGAGCTCAATCTTCGCTTCTTTCACGACTCGGTTGCCTTCATGAGCCGTCTTGAGGGTGTCCCAAATATCCTTAGCCACCTGAAGTCCATCTACATGGTTGAACTCATCTCATGATAGAGATGAGATGATCACTCCGGCCGCTTGGGCATCGCGGTGAAGGAGCACGGCTTGCTCCAGAGTGATGTCTTCCTCATTCTTCGGGATATGTACTCCGGTCAACACAATTTTCCACAAAGAAGGGTTGAGTGACACGAGATGGATATTCATGTTGTGCTTCCACATCCCGTAGTCGGTTCCATTAAATTGGGGAGGCTTCCCCAATGGGATGGAAAGATAGTGTTTGTTGGAGACAAGGCGCTCATAGTTGTAGCCTTGTTGGTTGTATTGGGTTGTGCCACCCTATGTAGAGGTTGAAGGGTCAACTTTTGGAATCTTCAACTTCTCTCGAAGTTTCGCCTTGAGCTGGCAAGTCTCTTCGTCATCTGTCGACTTGTCTTGGTAGACAAGCACCTCCTCTTGGGTTGCTTGGATCTCATTGGTCGAGACCTCGTCATACCCCACTCCGGCCATCTTCTCTCCGAGTTGTTAGACTCTTTGGGAGAGTCCTGCTCTAATACCAATTGAAATTTGCCTAGAGGGGGTGGGTGAATAGGCTAATCGACATGAAATGACTTAATAAAATGAGATCAGTACTCAGGGGGCAGACTAGTCCAGTCAAGGGGCGGACTAGTCTGGTCCTCCTGTAGGGAAAGCCTAAAAAGTGTTTCTAACAAGTTTTAGTTTGATTCTTGTAATGCAAAGTATGTTGGAATGACTTAGTGAACCTTAACAAGTTATGGAACAAGTATGATACTAAGGATCACAATGAAACAAGAGTGATGAACAAATACGATAAAGCTAACCCTAGAAGCAATGTGCGATAAGTGAAAGCAAAGTACACAAGAGACACAAGGATTTTATCCCGAGGTTTGATCCCACGAAGGAATCTACGTCCCCGTTGAGGAGTCCACAAAGGACGGTGTTCAACAACCCTTCCCTCACGAAGTTTACCAAAAGAGCCTAACATGGTTCTCCACTATCACAAAGGGTGAATACAAGATTCATTGGGGCTTCTCACAATTAGAGGCTCCCACCACAAATATGATTACAAATCACAAAGGATGACTCAAGCCACAGATCACAAAGATTCAACAAGTGCAAGAGATCAAACCGAGAGCCTAGAGTGGTGTTCTTTCTCTTCTTCACCTCACCAAACCCTAATCCACACAAGAAATAGTTTTAGAGGGAAGGTAGGCAAGATGGAGGCTTTTGGAGGCTCAAGGTTTGTTGTGGTGACGCTAGGGTTTCAAAGTACTCAAGAGTTGGTTCAAATGAAACCAGGGATCCTCTATTTATAGAGGTTCCCAGCCCATACTACTGACTTCAGCAGATGGGCAGACTAGTCCGGCCTACAGCCTAGACTAGTTCAGCCTCTGGGACCACTAACGTCCCTGACAACTGTCGCACCTCGCGACAATCGTCATGCTACCCGCCAAACTTCAAATTCAAACAGTCACTTCAAAACGGACTAGTCCGGTCCAAACCGGACTAGTCCAATCTCACACAGAACCTTTTGTTCCGTGTGAAAATAGACTAGTCTGGAGACCACGGACTAGTCTGGCCCCCAGGGTGGACTAGTTCGACCTCCCAGACTTAGTCGCTAAAGCACCAACTTTCTCACAAATCCGGACTAGTCCGACCCCCAGGGCGGACTAGTCCGATCTCAGTCACGACCTCTTGGTCCGGACTAAAACGGACAAGTCCGTGGTTTTGGGACATATTCCCGAAAACCCACTCCATGACTACCCGGACTAGTCCGTCCCACTACGGACTACACCGAACTCAGTCAGACCCTTCTGGTCCGGCTGAAAACGAACTTGGCCGGCCAGGAGCGAACTAGGGACCATGGACATGCACGGGCAGATCTAAATAAAATTGGAATTTAGGCCTAAGTTGTGGGTCGATGACTCGGTAAAAGGAACGGAACTACCCACATCATCCATCACCCTTTCAAAAAATGAGAAGAAAGAGTTTCGTGGTTCCTGAAAAATGTGAAAGTACCATCCGGCTACTCGACAAACGTCTCAAGGCTTATTTCATTTCCATATCTAAAAGTGGCTCCCATTGTGAAGTCTTATGATTACCATGTATTGCTTACACATATGATTGTTGTTGGAATTCGTAGTATCCTACCGGTCAATGTTCCGAAGGCTATAATGAACTTTTGCTTTTTCTTCAATGCAATTGGTCAAAAGTAATATGTGAAGAAGATCATGAGTCATTGGAAAGGAACTATGAAACTTTATGCTTCCTTCAAATGTATTTTCCACCTGCCTTTTTCAACATCAGCATCCATTTCACAACTTATCATATTAAGGAAATAAAGCTACTTGGTCTTGTGTTCCTTCACCAGATGTATGCGTACTAGAGATTCAATGGCATATTGAAGTCCCTTGTTAGAAATCGAGCTTACCCTGAGGGTAACATGGTACAAGGATACTCTATAGAGGAACCTGTGGAGTGGGTTCTAAACTACACAGACCCGAGTAACCCGATTGGTGTTCCCAAGTCCCGTCATGAGGGGAGGCTCATAGGAAAAGAGACCATTGGGAAGAAGGCTATAACTCCCAATCCATATTTATTCTTTTATGCTCATTTCCACGTGTTGCAACACATGTCCGTTGTGTCAGAGTACTTCGATGAGCACAAGGAGGTGGTGCATAGAGAAAATCCTGGTCGCAATGAATCATGGTAAGCAAATGAACATAGGAGAAAATTCATTGTCTAGCTCCGGGATTGGATTTCTCACTCATCGGATACTCAAACAAGTGAATACCTGAAAAAGTTGGCTCGTGGTCCTATATTCCCAGTTATTACATATCAAGGGTACGACATAAATGGATACACGTTCTACACTGTAGAACAAGATTAGAAAAGCATGTATTAGAATAGTGGTGTCCGTGTTGATGCTTATAATGCTGCAGGACAAGACACAAACATGTACTATGGTCAAATACAAGAGATCTAGGAGCTTGACTTTCAAGGATTCAAGATTCCTCTTTTCTATTGCAACTGGGTTGATGGAATCAAAGGTGATGTACAAGAAAAGTATGGGTTCACTAGTGTTGATCTTAACCATCAAGGATATAAGTCGGAGCCTTTCGTGTTAGCAGAACACATCGCTCGAGTGTTCTATGTTCCAGACACAACAAATAAAAAGACTTAAGGTGGTTATACCCAGAAAACGACGAATTGTCGGAGTAGATAATGCTGACGACGAGGAAGAGTTTGACCAGTTTGATGACATTCCTCCTTTTGTCACCTCGATGATCAAGCCAGGAATACTATCAGCAACCGAACATCCATACTTGCAGAATGGCCACCATGAAAAAGTCAAGAATTTCAAAAAACCAAGACCGCAACGTAAAGTATGAAATTGATTGTGTGTAAATATGCTCAATATGTGAAAATATGGTCAATTGAGTGAAAAAATTGACTTCCATTTGGATGTTTGTGTGATATATGCTCAAATGTGTGAAAATATTCCCATTTGAGTGAAAATTTGAGTTTCATTTGTCATATGTGCTTTGTTTCTTATGGAGAAGTACTAATGCCTTGTTTTCTATTTCCTAAGGTAGCACTGCTTAATATAGCACTTGCTTTGCCCCGAAAAATGGGAGGCATATGTGATGCAAGATGGGCCTCACAACGGCTCATCTTGCATGTGTCTGTGAATTTATGTCGTAGTGAAGCTCTTTTGTCCCACCTTAGAAATCTGAGCGCGTTGCAACGAGCATATAAGGCGTGGCATTGCACAACACACAACATAAGTTGTTGTTGCTGCATCAGCGCGTGTTGTGCGCTGATGCGGCAACAACAGCTTTGGCATATCCACAAGGTAATGGGAGACACACCTTTCAAGGGATCGTCTCCTCCACAAGGTAATGAGAGACGAGCCTCCCAAGAGCACGTCTCCGATTTTGACGCCCTCATTATAAGACCGTGAAGATCTTTTGTCCCACCTTAGAAATCTGAACATGTTGCAATGAGCATACAAGGTGTGGCATTGTACGCAAAGAGAAAGTTGTTGTTCCTACCTAGGCGCGTGTTGTGCGCTGAAGCGGGAACAACAACTTTCGCATATCCATAAGGTAATGGAGAAGCGTTTTTCAAGAGATCGTCTCCAATTTCGACGCACTCGTTATTTGACCGTGAAGATCTCTTGCCCCACCTAGGAAATCTTAGCGTGTTAAAACAAGCATATAAGACGTGGCATTGCACAACATGCATTGAAAGTTGATGTTCCCGCCTCGGCGCGTGCTGTGCGCTGAATCGGGAAAAACAACTTTTGCATATTCACAAGGTAATGGGAGATGCATTTTATCAAGAGGTCATCTCTGATTTTGATGCTTCGAATTCTACACGACTGGCATTATTGGCAATGGCTCGCATTAATTCAATAGAAAAGAGACATGCTCTTACAAAGCGCGTCTCTGATATGGGCTCACATACGTGTCGGACCCAATTATTCTTTTTTTTTTAGCAAAAGGGAAACGCGCCCAACGGTGGCTCTTTTGAGGCGCGTCTCCGATTGTTGCCGTAAGGTTCCTTAAGCTCTCACGCGCCCTCTCTTATCAACACTTAAAAAAACTTTTCGACACTTTAGCTCTCGCACGCTGATCACTTTTCACCCTAGAAACTGCCGCCGCATTGTCCCCTTCCTCGGAGCATGCCACCGTGTTGGTCCCCTTCCCCGGAGCTCGTCATCGCCTCGACACTGCCCTCTTGATCATTGTCGCGTTGCTGCCATCGACCCTCAACTCCTCCTCGACTAGCTTGGCACTACCGTAATAAGGTTTGTTCGCACTTTGGTTGGAGTCAAAATGGTCTGCGCTTTGGTAGTTCACCGGTCAATGTTTAGTATATTTCTGGAGTCCTACGCTTAGAGTATTACGCTTGGGCTAGTACCAGTAAATCTTTAGTATATTTACAAAGGTCTCGCGCAACTGTAACTTGTGTGATAAACTTGTGACAGTCTACTATTTAATGATTGCTTGGTTTGGATTGTCCTTACACTTGGCACATAGATCTTTTTCTTATTAAGGTACAAATGCCATGAGAGAATTTGAACCTTATGCGACTGTTTATGCGAATGTGACTGTAATTTGTTAATGTTTTACAGGATTTCAGTGAACTTTTTTGAATTTGAAGATGTCTCAGACAGATCATCAACAACATATTGTAGAGGAGGCTGAACAGTAGACTCAGCAGCAGACTCATGAAGACAATGCTTCTGCCTTTGGTAATAGAAGAAAGAAAAGGTCGTGGACGACGATGCTGATAGACATTTTGACTGTTGATGAGGCCAATGACGAAGGCTTACCCCTGGACCATAATGTGAATACGAGGCTGTCCAGAGTTTGTGGTCTAGCTGCTCAGAAAAGGGTGCCGCAAAACCTGCAGGGATTCAATCACTTTACCGAAAATGAAAAGGATGAACTCTTCAAAAGCTCTATCCAATGATACGTTCAATATCCAAAACATAAGAAATAGAATGGGAAGAAGCTAGCTATGAAGATGATCTCTCATGCATGGAGGACCTACAAAACTAAGCTTGTGAATCTTTGGAGGCACCATGAAATCCCCTTCTATACATATCCACATGTATCAGAAGATGATTGGGCAAGATTTGTTGAAAAGTTTGAATCATAGGGTTTTGTCAAGAATAGTGAACATATGAAGTGGCTCTGATCGCAGAACGACCTTGACCACCACCTCGACAACATCGGTTATGCTGGAAAAAATGGAGTTGGGAAGAACGGGATGAAAGATTGGCCGAGCTAGGTCTTGAGAATCCATACGACAATTTCAGTGGACGGCTGAAACCTTTTACGCGTGCTCGTTCATAGCTGACTGAGTAAGGCCATATCAGCTTCTACATCGCGAGCACCTTACATGTCCCTCAATGAGCCTGGAGCCTGAGCATCAAAGACCCAAATCGTGAGAGGGAAAATGATGCCCTCAGCAAGGCCCTACAAAGACCGAAGCAATGAGGTCGTGTTCGTGGTGTTTCTAGTAAGTTGACCTAGAGGGAGGGTTTTTTGAAACACAAAAATACATATCGGATGCAGAAAATGACCTCGACATCACAGGTTGACGTCAAGGAGCTTAAAATACACCTGAGAAGGGAGCTACTAGGAGACGTGAAGCATATGCTGGAGGGAGCAGGTATACTAGTCCGTAACACATTTTTCGTCTTAAGAAACGATGATGGGGGTGGACAACCACATTAGGATCTTTAGGCACTAGCGTTTGGACCTTCAATTGAGCCGGACACGATAGATAACTTGGCTCAACCAACAACATGCAGCCCTCCGCTAATGGTCGGAGGAATCGATTGAATGGAGGTCGAGAGAGGGCTAGTGTATCCCGATCAGACCATGCTTGATGACATCCAGGTGGACACAACATCCTATGTTGTGGTCAAGGTGGACACGGTGCATGAAAATAGGAAAAACCTAGAGCTTGAAGTGCCACCAGACGATACAACGCTGACTACGCGGAATGCAGTTACTAGAAGGGTTTAGTGGAGACGGAGCCTTATTGTTGTTGACCCAGCAGCAGCAGCTTCCGCGTTGACCTCTAATGCTTTGATGTCTCCTGAGGCACGTCTGCTTCCACATCCAAATCCAGAGCTGATGGATCTATCTCCAAATCAAAAGCTATTGTTGCCTCCAGTTA
Organism: Tuctoria greenei; assembly: GCA_036927565.1. Lineage (NCBI taxonomy): Eukaryota > Viridiplantae > Streptophyta > Magnoliopsida > Poales > Poaceae > Tuctoria > Tuctoria greenei. The sequence continues at coordinate 55,142,752 of JAYESD010000010.1, read as the reverse complement.
TAGGGAAGCAATCGAATGTGGTGATCGGGTCAACACATTCTAGGAATCGCAGAGGGTGGTGTCGTGCGATGCGGCACCCAACACCACACACAAAAAGAATGCGACAAAATACATAGTTTATTTATAGAAATAGCAGAAGACTTTTACAATACATAATATACAGTGGAAGATAATACTCATAGCTAAACTCTCAGCCTAGCTATGCAAAAGTGCAGCCGTCCAGCCCGGGGACACTAGACACTAGCAACACACAACAGATCAGGGCGGCGTGCAGGGCTCCCACTCGGTGGTATACTCCGACGGGGGCATCGCCTCATCTTTGGGCCCTTCCTGATACATCTCACCTGCAAACAACTTAATATAGCAACTGTGAGCACGAAGGCTCAACAAGACTTACCCGTCTCACCTAAACATGGAACTCTACATGCACAGATACTTAACATATGAATAGATATAGCAGCAATTGAAATGTTCTGAATGTAACTTTAGTGAGCAATATACTACAACAGGCATGGTTGCAAAAAAATATAATTCAATACATTGTATTCTTATGGCTTCTTCAATATTTATTATGTCACAGCGCAGTGAACAAGCGGTACTCAAATAACCATAAGGGACGGTGATTGCAATCAGTAGACACACGGATAATTCATCACATACACCCATTTCGGAAGTGGAGCAAATCACACTTCAATACTATGTTGTATGCAACAACATTTCAAAGGAAACCGAAATGTCGAACTGGTCCTTCCATAATGGGCAGGAGGTCCTCGCGCGGAGCGTGTCTGTGCCCACCGACAAATTTACACCTTGCTGCCCTCAACCCACTCATATAAAACGGTAGGGTAAGCCTCCACATCCAGGTTAACCAATTACATCGGTTTTCTGGTTTCCATATAGCCAGTATGCATCTGGTACAGTTCAAACTTGTCCAGCAGGGCCGCACATGGATCAGTCCTCAATAGACACAAGTAGGGCTAGCACGTGAGGCCACGTATCGCTGCATCTTATCCATTGCTCGGTCTCAAATTCATATTTATAAAGCATTCTTTGATCAAATTCATCCCGTGTAATAAATTCCTATCTCGCAAGTAGATTCCAACTACTTGACTTCTACCGGATTCCTCAAAACAATAGCATGCATTTTCTACTCATCAAACTGTAGACCGACCCAATACTCCATGAGATTTGTGGTTCATGCAAGTGGAGTAACAAGCACCTTAGCCCTAATGCACACAACTCACCCTAGACATAAGTGATACAAATCAAAACTTTGAAATAGAACTTAATGCAAACCGGGGGTTGCCTGGCTGCGAGTCAGTATCAAAGTTAGCTCCTAGGAGGATGCTGTCGAAGGCCTCCGGCTCCTCCTCGATTTCGGTCACTATATGATATGCAATATATAAAGTATATCAGTGATAGTGAAACTATATAAAAGATCTTATAAACACTGATCAGGTCAGAAAATGATTTTAGTTGGCTTTGGGATTTTTACAGTGGATATTAGGTTCTATGAGGAAGAACTGGTCCAAGAATTGAAGATGTTCAAGAAAGCTTGTTGTCTCTAAAATTTCAACAAGTAAAAGCCTTCTCTGGAATTTGGTATTAAATCTGGAGCATTGTCATGGCTTACAGTGGTTGATTATGGTAGTGGAGGTATCACTGGTTCTAGGGAAATTTGTTCAATAATTTGCTTAGCTTCCTATAGGGAGAAATTGATTTTACATGTTTGGGAAAATCTGAAAATGTTTCTGTACATTTCTGAATTTTCTATGGATATTGGGGATTTGTACACTGTTTAGTCCAGAAAATGAAGTCCAATGAACTTGAAATTTTTACTGGAGTTCAAGTGTATTAGAATAAGGGCTGTAAACAAAACTTGGAATTTTCAAATTAGCATAACAGGAGTAATTAATTTCCCAAGCAGTTAGCTTAAACGAATTAATTATGAAACTTCTGGGACTTTCATGTCCAACAAATTGCGCCACTGCAAAATAGGGATCAAGATGAGTGTACCAGAATTTATTGGAAATTATTTGAGCAAGTCTACTAGAAGTAATTTTATTTAGAAGTTTGCTCAAAATCTAGATTTATTTGGAAAGGGAAAAAGTTGAATTAATCCGGCCGGGTCAGAGCATGCCGGCGGTGATCGGATCTTTATGATCGACGGTGGCGGCGAAGATAGGGTTCCGACGATAGGCGGTGAACCTCAAACTAGGCTTGAATGCAACAGGAAAAAGTGGAGAAGCTTCTTGGGAGCACAAGGAACACAAAAATGGGGAGAAAAATGGGTGGAGTGGACTGCAACTTTCAACACGATGGTGAATAGAGCTATTTTTGTTGGTGGCGGGGAAAACTCAAATATCTCGGCAATCACTCGATGGATTCCACTGAGATTTGGTAGGCTTGTGCGCTATGAGGTATTGAACAATATCCATTAACGGATTAAAGGATGGTTTCTTGGAGAAAGTGAATCAAATGGAAAACCTAGCTTGTACATGTGCAACGATCGAAAGTAAAACTCGAATCATTTGCTCGATACCTAAGGAAATGATGCACGGATTTCACCATGAGGAAGAGGTCATTTGCTCGAATCATTTGCTCTATACAATAGAAGGGAATGGTAGAGCGGAAGCTTGTGTTACTTTTTGATGTTTGGAGATCGTTCAACTGATGGCCAGAACGGAGGAACGAAGCAATGAACTTTGAGGCGGCAGCAATGGGGACAACGCTCTGTTTTCACGGGAGGCAGACCAAACGCGTGGGGGAGAAGCAACATAGGGTTAAGTAGAGTAAGGATGAGCTTGAGGGCACACCGCTGCTTGCTTGCATGCAAGAAAATCGCAGTGGTGAGCCCTCCCAGCATTGAAGCGCGGGGACAGCAGAGAAACATAGTGCAGTCGGTTCGATCGTGTTAGGGAGGCTGACCAGTGGGTCCCACAGACGCCTCACCCGCATCTACTCCAGATATTTGTGGAGATGCCAATATTCAAAGATGGTGAATATGATTCTGAACTCAATTCACTGAATTGACGAAGTTTAATTGGAATTCAAAAATGTAATATTAATTCAAATATTATTCAATGAAGCCACTGAATTAAATAGCAAATGGACATCAAAATTTCTGTAATTTGGCAGAGAACTTCTTTGGAATATTTGGAAGCCAATGGTGAACTCAAAATTTTGTTTTGTCAAGGTTTGGACAGGAGATATTTGGAATTTTTGAATTCCCTATTATAGTTTAATTTGGTTTGATTTTTCAAATGCCATTTTGATTTATTTTTCCCATTCAAATTTTTAGATTCTCCTGTCTGAATTGCACTATAAATTTTTGGGCTTTTACATCCTCCCCCGCTTAAAAGAATTTCATCCCAAGATTACAATTGAAAGAGACGGAGGTAAAAAGATTACCGGGTAGGAGATGATAACAACTCTAGATAATTTGACCGAAGACAGTCCTTGCTTTCCCATGTCGCTTCCTCAGCTGTATATTTACTCCACAAGACTTTGTAGAAGTACAAAGTCCGGTTTCTTCTGGTGCGAGTCTTTTCAACGATAATCCGGATTGAATACTCCGAATAAGTGAGATCCAGATGGAGAGCTTCACTGTCTTCGGTGCTGATTTCAGCTGGCGATTTAAGGCATTTCCTCAGCTGAGAGATGTGGAATACATTATGAATTCCAGAGAGCGACGCCGGTAACTCCAAACGATAGGTCACGGGTCCACATTTTTCAATGACCGCGAACAGACCGATGAATCGTGGAGCAAGCTTTCCCTTCACCCCGAAGCGACTTTCATCTGAGAGACACGAAGGTAAACGTGGTTTCCAATGTCGAAGTGGAGAGGTCGATGTATTTTATCCGCTTAACTTTTCTATCGAGATTAGGTTTGCTTGAATTTCCCGCACTCGTTCTTCGGCTTTATTTAAAAGATCAATGCCATATATTACTCGCTCGCCGGATTCACACCAGTTGAGTGGTGTGCGGCATTTCTGGCCGTAAAGAGCTTCATACGGCGCCATCTTGATGCTAGCTTGATAGCTATTGTTATATGAGAAATCTGCCAATGGTAAATGATCATCCCAATTTTTACCGTGGTGGATGGCACAAGCGTGTAGCATATCTTCAAAAACTTGATTCACCCACTCAGTTTGACCGTTGGTCTGCGGGTGATATGCAGAGCTTCGGATCAGTTTAATCCCTAATGACGTGTGCAGCTGCTCCCAGAAGCGAGCAATGAACACCACACCGCGATCTGAAATAATTGTCTGGGGAACCCCGTGCAAGCACATGACTCTTGCAATATACAACTCTGCATACTTCATGGCAAGGTACTTTGTATGTACAGGGATGAAATGAGCTGATTTGGTTAGTCGACCCACTATCACCCAAATTGAATCATGTTTGTGGAACGTGAGAGGTAATTCAACAATGAAATTCATACTAATGTCCTCCCATTTCCAGGCAGGAATGTTTAATGGTTGCAGCTGTCCGGCTTTCCTCATGTGGTCGGCTTTCACCCCCCGACACATATCACACTCGGATACGTACTTTGTAATTTACCTTTTCATCCGTGTCCACCAAAATCTGGTTTTCAGATCTTGATACATTTTGTTGCTGCCCGGATGAATAGAGTACTTGGATAAGTGAGCTACATCCAAGATTTTTTTCCGAAGTTCGATGTCACGGGGTATCATGATACGGTCTTTGAACCACACGGTACCATGTTCATCACTTCGAAAGCACTTCATTTCCCCATTCTTCATTCTCCTCCGAATGTACGACATACCCACATCTTTATTTTGAGCTTCCATAATCTCCTCTCGTATGGTGGGAATGAGAGCAAGATTATATAATGCTCCATATGGAACCAAGTATAAACTCGGCTCGTCCTCGTCCATTGGAGGGATGGACAGATTATTGACGTGAGACTTGCGGCCTAGCACATCGGCAACCATATTCGCCTTGCCAGGATGGTAGTGAATTTCAATCTCATAATCTTTGAACAGCTCTAACCATCTTTGCTGTCGCATATTCAACTCCTTCTTAGTGAAAATATATTTTAGGCTCTTGTGATCGGTGTAGAGGTGCACTAGATTTTCGAGTAGATAATGCCTCCACGTTTTCAAAGCGAGCACCACGGCAGCGAGCTCAAGGTCATGAGTTGGATAATGCTGCTCATGATTTAAGAGCTGTCATGAGCCATATGCGATCATGCGGCCTTCTTGCATTAACACGCAGCCGAGACCAATACTAGACGCATCACAATAAACGTCGAAAGATTTGGTCGTGTCCGACTGAGCTAGCACTGGGGCTGTTGTGAGATGCTTCACTAATGCTTGAAATGCATCCTCACATGCCTTGCTCCAAATATTTTTGGTCCCCTTTTTCAGCAGCTCCATCATTGGTTTAGCGATTATTAAAAAACTCGGAATGAGCCTTCGATAATATCCTTACTAACCCGAGGAAGCTGCGAACTTCATGAACATACTTTGGAGACTTCCATTTCAGCACCTGCACAATTTTGCTTGGATCAACAGTGATACCCTCCGGTGAAATAATATGACCAAGAAAGGGTACTTGGATGATCCAAAACTTGCACTTGCTGAATTTTGCATAAAGCTTGTGATCTCGCAATTGTTGGAGCACAATATGCAAGTGTCTGGCATTTTCTTCCTCCGACTTAGTATAAACCAGAATATCATCAATGAATACCATGACAAACTTGTCCAACTCCGACATGAATACATAATTCATGAGGTATATAAAGTTAGTCGGCGTGTTGGTAAGTCCAAAAGACATGACAAGATATTCATGGAGACCGTATCTTTTCGTGAATGCCGTCTTTGGTATATCCTCCAGTTGAATTTTTTTTTGATGATATCCGGACCGAAGATCCATCTTTGAGAAAACCTTAGCACCCACTAGTTGATCGAATAAAATATCATGTGCGGCAGTGGATACTTATTCTTGATTGTCACGGCATTGTGCGGACGATAGTCGACACATAGAGGTAACGTCTTGTCCTTCTTCTTCAAAAATAGTGCGGAGCAGCCCCAAGGTGATGAACTTGGGCATATTAGACCTTTGTCCACCAGGTCCTTCAAATGCTCCTTTAATTCCGATAACTCATTTGGTGCCATCTTGTACGGCCTACGAGAAATAGGCGTAGTTCCCGGAATAAGTTCAATCTTTAACACAATATCCCTATCTGGTGGCATACCCAGAAGGTCGTCGGGAAACACGTCCGGATATTCATGGACCACACGAATGTCCTCAGGCTTTGTGGCTTACGGATTATATGTGGCTGGAATTTCTTGGATAAGGCGGTCTAGAATGAGAGTGTGTGGTTCATGTAGTGGAGAGTTTAAGTGGACCACACGTGGAACAATGTCGAGAACAGCACCATGGCGGTGTAGCCATGACATTCCTACGATGACATCGAGCTTTTGACACTCTAATATAATTAGAGAAGCCGGATATAGATTCCCACCCAACCGAAGTGGAGCTCTATAGACCATCTTATCAGCTGCTACTTTCCCACCCGCAGAGCAAATCAAATATGGAAATTTTGTTGGAATGGTAGGTAATTGGTATTTGATGACATATGATTGGCTAATGAAATTATGGGTGGCGTCGGAGTCAAATAATATGACTACGGGATTTTGCGGTAGAGAAAACATACCCGCAAGGACAGGTTCGCCTTCCGGCACGTCTTCGATAGCTAGATGGTGGACATTACCGGGTTTTGGTGCTGATTTCTTGGGCTGGTTGCGGGGCTGAGTTGCAACCTGATACGGTGCTTGTCCGCTGCCTTGTCGCTGCTCGGGGCAGTCCCTCGCAAAATGCCCGACACGGCCATACGTATAGCACGTGTATTGTGTATGGTTCCCTCCACACCGCAGACGGAATCCCGGTGCACGTGGTGAAGGTGGATACGCACGCAGGACCATCCTTTGCTGCTGCTGCTGCTGTGGAAATGGCGACCGGATACGCGGCGCGTTGAAAGAATGATCGCGGAACTGATGCGGTCACGCCGGTGGCTGCCATCGCTGCCCGGATGGTGAGCGATACACCAAACGGTACTTCTGTGGACCACTACCGCTGCTGCTCGAAGGCGTGCTGCGTTTCCTCTTATCAGAAATGAGCTCGCGCAGAGCATCTTCTTGCACTATCACGGCATTGACGAAGTCGCTGAAGCTTCCGCGATTGCATTGTGCAAGTTGAACCTTCATCTTGGGATTAAGGCCCCGAAAAAATATATCTCGCTTCTTATCTTCCGTCCCCACATAATCTGACGCGTACTGCACCAAATTATTGAACGCGGGGGAGTATTCATGAGCACTCCTCCCGCCTTGTTTTAGCTCCAGAAATTCCTGCAGCTTCCTCTTCATGATACCGGGAGGTATATGGTAGACGTGGAACACCTCTCGAAACTCGGTCCAGGTGACCGCATGACCAGCTGGCAGTGATGCGATGTAGTTCACCCACCAAGCATCAGCGGATCCTTGAACTGCTGTTTGGTGCATCATAGCTGACCGAACTTCTCCTCGAGTGTGTGGATAAAGTTGTCCGCCTCCAGAGGCTCCTCGGCCTCCGTGAAGACTAGTGGAAGCGTCTCCAAGAAGTCCGAGTACGAACTCTATTGGGGCTGGCATTGCCCATTGTCTTGTCGCCCCCCTTGACGGGACGAATTCTGCACCAACATCCGCAGCAACTCGGTTTGCTCGTTCCGCGAACCGAGCACTGCGGTGAGAATCTCCGCTGGAGTCCTTGGAGGTTCAGGTGGTGGTGGAGGAGCTTGTTACTGCGGTGTCGCGGTTTGCTCCTGTGTTGGAGATTCATCACCACGACCCTGGCTACGGCCTCCCACCTCGGGCGTAGAACGAGTACACACCATTCTGCATCCACATGATTTAAAAATCAGCAACATTTTTGTTTTCTTCATCCAGTCCATACCATAGTAGTGCAAGCTTTGACAATTTGATAATTGCATAACATTCACATATATTGATAAAGTACAAACTTTATAAAAGATATATTATGTCATGACCAAGTTTACAATAGTGAACTCCAAAATGTCGGACTCCCACTATGGAAGTGCATCTCAACTATACTTGGTCTCCATGAGGTGTCATACACACATTGTCATCCCGCTACAGAAGTGCATCTCAACTATACATGGTCTCCATGAGACGTCATACACACATTGTCACCCCATACACACTCACTACTATTTATAATATGATACAAACATGGCTACAAAATAAACACGGGCAACCGTTAACTATACGTTGCACCATGATGGCAGTAGTGCGGCCCCATCCTACTCCGATTCATCCTCGTCGGCGAACATGAGTAACTCAGGACCTTCCTCCTCCTCAGGACACAGAAGCACCTGCTCGCCCATGTTCAGCGACATGTCCTCAGACGGTGGATACACGACTAGGTGCGGCAAGTGTGCCTCAGCTCCCACAAGACCTCCTGATGTTGGCCTGCTTCGGCTTCCCAACTCTGAGCTTCATCGATGGCTTCATCTTGTTCCTCGGTGATCACCAACAGCTGCTCTTGCGGTTGCTGAACCACCAGTTGACTCGCCTGCAATTCACCACGAGCTTGCTGCAGTTCCTTGCGATCTTGCCGCAGTTCGGCATGAGCTTTCCGCAGTTTATTATGAGTGTGATGCAGTTGATTCTCGCGCTGATTCAGCCGGTGATTTGTCGGAGCCAGGAACGAACGTAGGTTCTCATTGATGTAATCAAAAGTGTCACCCTGTTCAATTTCTTGCCTCAAGGCTTTGACCTGCTGCTGAATGATTGCACTTTGCATAATAACCACCATGTTGGATGCAGCGGTGTAAGTCCTAAATGTCGTCGAAGTTGTGTCACCGTTCGGTTGATAGGCCTCAACCATTCGACGTTGCCACTCAAGACCAGCCACACCACAGACCGGGAGAAGGACAAACTGTGTCCCAGCCATGGCATCTTGATGAAGCTCACAAAGTTTCATAAGCGCTTCGCCCGCTGCAATGGCCGACGTATCCTCCAAATGAGCTCCCAAGTTAGTGACTGGAAAAGGAGCCCATCCACGAGGGAGTGGACTAGCAGGAACGTCAACACAGACCGTGCACAACAGTACGCCTCTGTTGTCCATATCTTGACCCCAATATCCTGGCATTTCGATGAAGCTAAACTGTTGGAGCACTTCCCACAACATGATCCGGAAGCCCGAACGGTTGGCGCACGTGGAGAACACCCATCCGTCCGGCAACAATAGCATCACATCCGCCATCTATAATAGAAGTATTTGAATGAGTTGTGCCAAATACTCAAATTTAACAAACTTTGTTGAGGAATAGATCATATATGTGATAATTGAATTATGAAAGTGAATTCATATTCAAAGGTCAAATAAAACATCACCCTAGAATTCTGTCTCAGTTTCTGTTCATTCTAACCAGTCTGGAGAAATTCGCAATTTTCATCCAGTTAGAGGCACATTCAGGACTTGAGTTCAACTACAAAATTTAAGTACACTCAAATAGATTTCCTGAATGTATTTATTTGCCTCCAGATAATTTCTGTATGATGAGATATGACTTTTGCAAGTTGACAGTGTTTCTGGAAAAATTATGAAAGCATCTCCTTTGTTTAAGGCTGATTTTGTCCACATTTTTCCATATACAAAACATCAAAATATGCAAAAATTATAAATTACAACATTGTTTCATACATCCTTAGGGTTACATAAATGTATTACATGAAGTTATTCGTCGATTCTACTAAGAGATATGATAAAAACAATGACAGGATACAGAAATTGTCCAGTCTCTGTCCAGATTTAACAGAGTTTGGAAATTTGAATTTTTCATTAGTTTATAGAGATATTCTGATCTAGAGTTGCACAATAGAGTTTTAGAGGACTCTCTAAAATTTCCAGACATGTGAGGAAGACCTTTAGTGGTTACTCCTACAGAGAGTTATGCTATCTAAACGTTAAGCATTTTGCTGCCAGATTCTCAGTTTGAATCAGGAACCTGGCAGTTTAAGTTCAAATGAAATTTTCCAGTTTTAAATCTCGAAATCTGCCTTGGAGCTGAAAATGAAACTTGTGTATAACTTCCTCAAGTTTCCAAACCATATGCCTGCTTACCGCAGCGACCACATGATTAATTGTCAATCTGACCAGCACCCTCCAAAACAGAGATTACAAATTCAAACCTAGTGAAAGTGCATCTAGTAATCCCTTGTGGGTTTTGGTTGGTTTATGACAAGCAAATGAGATTGTAACCACATTGTTGAGATGATCACAGGTTCTAATGAGAAAATGAGCAAAGTGCCAAAAAGAAAGGAGAATGAGGAGCAATGCGGAAAAGAGCTCAAGAAACAAGTGTAGTAGATCATTGTGTATGGAGTGTGTTAAGGAAACACATCCTAAGAGCTCAAGTACAAATAATCTCACACATTGCAAACATTTATACAGGACCAGACTAGTCCGACTGACCCTGGACTAGTCCGATATCGTTCTGCACAAGATCGGACAAGTCCTCACAATGCGGACTTGTCCTCACAGTCCAGTTTTTCACTTACCGGACTAGTCCGATATCACCACGGACTAGTCCGATATCTCTCTAACTAGAATCGGACTAGTCCTCCACGGTGCGGACTAGTCAGCAAACACTTCACAAGTTGCATAAAATCGGACAAGTCCGATAAATCTCTGGACTAGTCCGATATCTTTCTGATGTCAATCGGACAAGTCCGATATTAGCACGGACTAGTCCAAAAACCCTCTGACCTAAATCGGACAAGTACCCCAAGTGCGGACTTGTCCCCCAAATTCACTTAGGGTTTCACATATCCGGACATGTCCGATATTTATCAGACTAGTCCGAAGATTTCCAGAACCAAAATCGAACAAGTCCGCTCTTAGCCGGACAAGTCCGATATTTCGGGACACCTAGGGTTTGCTACACGCAGCACACCGGACTAGTCCGGTGTCCACCACGGACTAGTCCGATCTTTCTAAACCGTAACGGTAACTTTTGGAAACCCCATATAAATTGGTGTACACGACCCATTTTTCATCTCTCTCGACCCCATGCACCGTCACACCTTCCAAGATCCTAGAAAACACCTCTCTCCATGAAATCAAACGCAAGAAAGATCAATACCTTGAAAATACACTTTGGCTCATTGGAGAGACACGGTTTTTCGGTGGTTTTGATCCGGCAGATCTCCCGACACTACTAAAGTGTTAGAGGAGTTTGAGGTTCGGTATGGGCGCGCGGAGATTCCAGAAGGTGAGATGTCGAGTGACACAAGGGACACGAAGATTTACGTGGTTTGGGCCGCCTGAGCGTAATAACCTACTCCACGGGGTGTGTTGGTGTTGTATTGGACGTATGAGCTCAACGTTAGTTGAGAGTGTAAAGTCAGCGTGTCTCCGGAGAGTGTGTCCTATGTATCATCGGACTGTCCTTTTATTTGTACAAGGGCAGGCCATTACAAGTTAGCCTGGCTTAACATGTGGCCCCGACGGTTACTCATATTGATACACTTTCAACACGTTTAATTGCCCTTGATGACCGAGTTATGGGCTTTGACAGCACCGTTACTGGTAATTAAGGTCGTTCGATCGTGTGTCATTAATATAGTATTAATGACACTTGATCGGGTCTTGAAGTCCTTGATTCCCCTTTGAAGATCCAGAGTCGTTGTGGAGTCTTCCGGAGGTTAGAGGCTGAAGATCCGACGGTTGGACAAGTGGCAGCACCAGAGCACACTGTGGGGAACAGATAGGTCCGGTGTTACCCGACACGTGTCAGTTCTGGAGCTTCCCTCGGTCTGGGGTTAGGTCCGGGGGTGCCATTTCGGTACATTGCCCGAAGCTTCCCCCTTGTGGGCGGTAGCCCCGGTTTGATAGTACACATGGCGACTCTGGGACTAACCATGTTGGAGAAGCGGGTCCGGTTATGTCTGACATGTGGGCCTCCGAAGGTCTTCAAATCAAGTAGATGACTTTCCCTTGAGATCTTTGCAATCCCAAGGAGTATATGGTACCCAGTGTACCGACAGTGGCCCCTGGGCCCACCTCTGCGGAAGACCCCCTGGGTGAAGTCATTCCGCCGGAGGTGGGTCCATCCTTCGACTTTTGAACTGAGTCTTCAAGGTCTTCGGATGTGCCGTTGGCGATAGTTTGGAGTTAAATCCTCGCCGCGTGGCATATCCCATGTGCGGCAAATGAGATCTTTGGCGTGCGGATCTCACGCAATTGAAGGTCGCCGATTCTCAATAAAAAAATCGTATCGGTTCCGCGCGCCTTGTCAGGTCGCCGCCTTCGGGCTTCCCGCCTCATGATGACAACCGTTCGCCTGGGTAAGAATCTCGACTTGATCATCGGGGTGGTCCCGGGCCCTCTTGTCATCGGCTGGGTGGAATTTTTGAGTAGTATCTTCGACTTTCTTGCGGTTTCCATCCAAGCATTGCGAGGGCTTACTTAAGGAGGAAAGCGTGCACCGTCTGGAGTTCTTTATGCCTCTCATCTGATCTTGCGCTCAAACTCCCAACTTGTGCTCACTTTTCCTCTCTTGCCTTGTTGTGCTGCGATGGAGTTGGGTCTCTGCGAGAGTCATTTGAAGACCGAAGGTGACTTGAAGAAGGTCCGGGCCCTCATGGGATGGTCCCCTGACTTCTTCAACCGTCTGGTCCGCGCCAGAGGAGAGCTCCCGTTCGAGAAGGAGCACGCCGGAGAGATGGTGTACTTCTCTTCGTACGCCATGGAGGGGTTGATCCCACCTTTTTCCTCCTTTTTCTTGATGCTGCTAGAATTTTATGGTCTGCAGCTATACCACCATGGCCCCCACTCCATTCTTCTTGTGTCGATCTTCGTCCACTTCTGTGAAATGTGGGTGGGCATCCCCCTGCATTGAACTTTTCCGGACCTTCTTCACCGTCCATACCACCGGTAGGAGCAATGAGTACCTTGGCTTCTATTACTTTGTGAAGCGCAAGAAGTTCCCATTCAAGTACCTTCGGTCGTTTCCCTCTGGAAAGTGGGATGATTGGAAGAAGGACTGGATTGTAATCCGGGTGGAGGAGCACGAGAAGCTGGAGCTGCCCGAAGGCCTCCCCAACATCGACACTGCAGTCTGGAGTGAAGCTCCGGTGCTGTCAGATGCCTTCAACCCTGCTCTGACCAGGATCCGCCAGTGCGTGGAGGGAGTATTAACTCCTCAGGCGGTATTTTGCAACTTCCTGGTCAACAGGTGGGCACCACTGAAGAGGAGACAAAAACTCGCTTGGGCCCTCAACAGCGTGATGGACGACGACTAGGTCAAGACCGGACTGAAGTCCAACATGGCGGGGGCAACCTTGGAGTTACATCTCAAAAAGTTCGAGCATGGCATCGACGTTGCGGTAGATGACTTGACCCCACCATCAGCCTTTCTCCCTCTGAACGTGGAAGTAGAGTTCAGCAGGGAGCTCCGACGGACGATGCCGGTGCTTGACGACCTTGGTGTCGTCGAGAGAAGATCGACCTCCAGGGTGGTGATCCCTGGGGCTTCCGAAGGTTGTTCCGACCCTGCCCCGAAGCCAAGGATCGAAGTTGTCGGCAAGGGCAAGGAACCGGCAGACGAACCCTTGAGCCGGAAGAGGAAACTGCAGCATGCCGACGGAAGGTCCGTCAGGCCTGCAACCTCTGCATCAGCTCCTTCTCCTCGGAGGGGGAGGTCTTCTACAACTGCGGCGACTATACCCACTGCGGCGTCTTCCCGGGTTGCTAGCTCCGGGCATGCGACTCCATCACCTGGGCCAGTTGAGGCCTCTAGGTCCGGAGGTCCTTCCCGGTCGAGGAGTGCCTCGACTAAGGAAGTGCCCGTGACTACAACGAGTTCCGGGGGGCCTTCTGGAGCTTCCACGCCGGTGGCGGCTATGGTCAGCCCAGAACGCCAGGAAAAGAGGTTCCGCGCAAGCTGGTGCGGAAGCCTCCCGAGGTAATTTTTAATCTTTACCTAAGACAGTTGTTTTTTTGTAGTAACTGTTTTTTAACTTTCTTCATCCTTCATCTGCAGCGTTCCCAAGAAGAGGAGTGAGGCTCCACCCTCAGCCACATCAGCTGAAGTTGTGAGGGGGAAGCCTCTGCTCCTGTCCCGGTGCCGCCCCAAGTGGTGGCTGAAGCTGCGGCAGCTCCGGCGCCAGCTGTCACGGTCATGGACCTCGACTCATCCCCCGAGACTCTCGTGGTAGCGCCGGACCACGGGAGAGAAGATGCGCCAGCGGCACCTGCCCCGGAGGTTGAAGCTTTGGGTTTGGGTGCTGAGATGATGGAAGCTTCGGCCGTTGAGCCGGAGGAAGCAATAATTCTGGCAACAGAGCCGGAAATTGTTGAAGCCCCGACGGTTGAGCCGGAGGTAATTGAAGTCCCGGCGTGCGCGCCGGATGTTGAGGAAGTCCCGGCGGTTTGGCCGGGTACCTCTGAAGCACCGGCCGCAGAGCCAGTCGTTGCTGGAGCTCCAGCCGTAGGGCCGGTTGATGTTGAAGACCTTCCGGCTCCTGAGCCGATTGCCGTTGAAGCTCCGGCCGCAGGGCCGACTGTTGTTGAAGATCTTCCGGTGCCTGAGCCGGTCGATGCGAAGGCGTCAGCGCTCGAGCCCCCAGTAGAGGAGGTGCCCAGGCCGGAGCCAGAAGCAGTTCCTGCTCCGGGAGTGACGACGCCGGAGGTACCCGCGGCTGAGCCGGAGTGCTCTGATGAAGTCGCTGGCCCCCTGCCCGAGGGGATGAACGAAGATCTGGCGGCTGGTCCTTCGGAACCACTTCCGGAGGTCGGAACTTCATCAGCGGGACCCTCCTTGATGGCGACTGAGGCCATCCTGGAGGATGGCCCTGGTGCCGTGGAGGCTCAGGGGACCAATCTTGTGGAGTGGGACCCAATTTTAGTAACTGAAAACCCGCTGGAACCAGCGGAGGAGAAGGTCCGGATCCTATCCCATTGTCATTGTCTATTGACAACGCCTGCTCCAGTCTGCGTCAAGTTCAGCTGGCATTCTTCCACGACAGCAAGGCTCTTGAAGAGGAGCGCCAAACCCTTAGGAGGTGGCGTAATCGGCTCTACATCGAGACCAAGCTGGCGCAGTCAAGGCTGGCAGATGACAAAGAATGGATCAAGCAGGTGAAGGTCCGCCTGGAGTACTGGGGCAAGTTATTGGATGACAGGGAGAGCTTGACTCGCGCCCTCGACGCTCAATCCCGGGCCATCTATGAGCAGACCAAAGCAGCTAATAGTGCGGCTGATGAACGCCAAGAAAGGCTTGAGGCCATTAACACTACTCTCATCAAGCGCTGGGAGGCACTTGAGGAGAGGGAGAAAAGGCTCGAAGATGAAGAGCAGAAACTCCTCGAGCTGCGGGGTGACGTCTTGAGGAGGGAGGAGGAGCTCAACGAAAAGGTGGCTCTGGCTGACAAGGGCCTCGAAGATCGCGCCAAGAAATTGGAAGAGCGCTACGCTGAGGAGGAGGAGAAGGCCTGGGTGCGAGGGCAGGAACTCTATGAGCAAGAGTGTGCTATCGCTGCCAGGGAGAAGAAAGTAAGGGGCAGGGAGAAGGACCTGGTTGACCGTCGGAACAAGATCTATCTCTGGGAGGAGGAGCTCGGAAAACTCGAGAAGCAAGTTGCTGAAGAGATTCAGCAAAACGGCGAAGAAGTTGAGGGCCTCGCTCGCAAGAATTCTGAACTGGTGGCGGCCAAAAGATCCTTGGAAGAAATGAAGGGCTTGAGGGTTGCGGACTCCCTATAGGTTTGGGAGTTCCTGGGCAAGGCCAACGATGCGCTGACACCGATGGGCTTCAGTCCCGTGCGTCCGGATGATCCGGAGCCGGAGCCAGACCTGGCGTTGCAAGCGCTGAGCTCGGCGGGTAGCAAACTCTCCAAGGTGAGCGACGTCATCGCGAACCAGTTGGAGGTTGAGGGGCAATCCCTGGTGAAGAACATCACAGAGTATGTGCTGACGTGCTACACCAGCCGGAATCCCCAATTCCCTCTGGACTTGGTGCTTGAAGGTCCCGTCGAAGGAGAAGGTGAAGCCGCCCGAGCCAATGTGTCAGAGGATGCTCAGAAGGTCGCCCAGTTCTTCCATAGGGTCTAGGACCATCTCCTTAGTTCCCACTTGTATTCTCTCTTTTTCTTCCTCAATTTTGTAATCCCTTGTCTTCAGATGAATAAAATCCCCAAATTTTTGTGAATTTCACTTTTTGTCTTCAACACTTTTCTCTTCACTTGGCCCCCTGGTAGATGTACACAATTTGATTGTGAACATGTACCAAGAGGATATTGTGTTTTGTTGAAGACTCATTTGCTTCGAACTTGTAGAGTGTAGGTCCGAAGTCTTCGATAGTGAAGGCCCCCTGAGGTTGCCGGAGCTTAGAAGCTCCGGCATTGTCTATCGTCAGAGCTTAGTAGATCCAGCAATAGTCCCTATCAACGCGTAGAGCATCGATAGTTAGTCCTCCGAGGTGTCGGAGCTTAGTAGTTACGGCAGTGACCTTTACCAACGTGTAGTTTGTTGGTAGCAGACTCTGCTTGCAGGGTCTTCTCACCATCATTTATTTTGCATCGACGGCTGGCCCCACTAGCTTTACCGGAGCTTGGTTGCCCCGGTGATGCTCGTTTTCAATGTTTAACATCGATTACAAGCCACCTAGGGGGAGTCAGAGCTTAGTTAGCTCCGGCTTTTCTCCATGAACGTGGATTTTTTATTTTTCCTGCACACTGAAGCCAAGAAAAATAGTAAAATTCGTTCCTTGCCTATAACTTCGTCGCGGCTTACGATTCCCAAGAGAGTTTTAGGTCAAACGCGATTCTGAATACAACCGAATGCGTTGTCTTTTCTTCCAAATCCAATTGTACTTGGACCCGCCTTACTTCGGCTTGCTGGGGTGTAGGTAGAGTGGCGTACTTAGGGTGCTTGACCAGGCTAAGTCGATAGCACACTCCGGCCCTAGGTTGGCTTGGCGACATTCAGGCAAGTGGGCCATAAACAATATTTGAATCTAGAAGAATCGACAATATAGCTCGAATCGTATATGAACCAGTCGAACTAAAATTTCTTAAGAATTGCACGTCTTTGTTATAGACAAGAAAGAGAAAAATAAAAAATGTTGAGCCTGTACAAAATAAATGCACATGGAGTCTGTTTCACATGAAGATGTCTTTTATTATAGGTCCAGGGTACAGGGGAAACAAGTACACTCTTAGGGTACGGAACCAGGCTAAGCGTGTTTAATTTCTCATTTGACCCAGGGTAGCTAGCCACACTTTTAGTCCTGAGATTGCGACAAGTGTTGCATGAACTTTGCGGACCTTACGGGAAAGGTCCGACTCTTCTCCCGGAGGAACTACTCGACTCTGTACAGTGACTCTATAACATACACCTCAAGTTACTACAGACTCACCTCCGTAATATTAAGTGTAGAACTTACGGAGGTGCTCAATGTTCCAAGGATTTGGGAGAGGTGTCCCATCCTCGGTAGCCAAGCGAACGCTTCCGGGACGGGATACTTTAATCACTCGGAAGGGTCCCTCCCAGCTAGGGGAGAGTTTGTTTAACCCTTCTCTGGATTGTATTCTCCGTAGAACCAGATCGCCTTCCTCGAGCTGTCGGTTGTGTACATGTCGCTGATGATAGCGCCGAAGGGCTTGGCGGTATCGGGCATTCCGAACAGCTGCTTGGCACCTTCCCTCCTCAAGGAGGTCTAGGTCTTCACGCCGGAGCTGGTCCTGTGTGGCTTCGTCGAAGGTCCGGACCCGGAGTGACCCCAAGGTGATTTCCGGAGGAAGGATTGCTTCAGCTCCATACACCAGGAAGAAGGGTGTCTCTCCAGTTGACCGGTTTGGAGTTGTCCTGTTGGCCCATAAAGTGGGCAGAAGCTCTTCAATCCAGTTGGCTCCATGTTTTTTCAAGCGCTCAAAGGTGCGTGTTTTGAGTCCTTTAAGGATTTCAGCATTTGCTCTCTCGGCTTGGCCATTGCTTGCTGGGTGAGCTACGGAGGCGTAGCAAACATGAATGCCGAGGTCTTCGCAATATCCTTGAAATGCAGAGCTTGTGAATTGGGTCCCATTATCAGTGATGATTTTGTTTGGGACTCCAAATCTGCATACTATGGACTGCAAAAAGTTGATAGCAGATTGCTTGTTGATTGTCACAACTGGAGTTGCTTCAGGCCACTTGGTGAACTTGTCAATGGCAACGTACAGGAACTTGTAACCTCCGACGGCTCTTGGGAAAGGTCCCAAGATGTCCATCCCCCACACAACGAAGGGCCATGTAGGAGGTATCATTTGTAGGGGTTGAGCCGGTGTGTGAATTTGCTTTGCATGAAATTGACATGCTTCGCATTTGTTCACCAGCTCAGTTGCATCCTGGAGTGTTGTAGGCCAGTAGAAGCCATGGCAAAAGGCTTTACCAACCAGCGTGCGTGAAGACGCGTGGTTCCCACACTCGCCTCCATGGATTTCTGCGAGGAGCTCGCAACCTTCTTCCCTTGTGATGCACCGCATTAGGATGCCATTGGCACCGCGCCGGTAGAGATCCCCTTCTACCAACGTGTATCTTTTAGCCAATCTGACTACCCGGTCAGCGGATACATCATCGTCAGGAAGGATGTTGTCTTTCAAGTAGTTCCGGATCTCCGAGATCCATGCATCAGAACTAACTTGAGCATTTGAGACTTACGTGCTGGGTTGCTCGAAGCTTCCGGCAGCACCTACGACCCTTGATGGCTGCCATGGAAATAGGGCCATCGGGACCGTCAGCTTCGGGATGCTGATCTCGCCCCCTTCGCTCAGTTCGGCAGGCTAAGCTGTGGGTTTTGACAACCTTCGGACAAAAGTTCCGTCAGGAGCCGGAGCTCCGATTGACGCTTTCGTCGAGAGTTCGTCGGCTTCAGCGTTGTGGGCACGCTGGACATGGTGGAGATCTAGGACTTCGAAGTCCTTCTGAAGCCTCTGGACTTCAAGGAGGTAAGCAGCTAGCTGGAGATTGTTGCAGGAGCATTCACCCTTCACTTGCTTAATGATGAGCTGTGAATCTCCCTTGACCAGCAGTTGCTTGACACCGTATGACAGTGCCACCCTTAGTCCGTAAATGAGTGCTTCATATTCCGCCATGTTGTTGGTCGCCTTGAAGTCAAGGTGTACCATGCATTTTACCTTCTCTCTGGTTGGTGCGAGGAGAAGGATTACAGCTCCAGCCCCCTGCTTTTGCATGGAACCGTCGAAGTAGAGGGTCCAGTGAGGCTCGGTGAAGACCGAAGCCTTGTGTTCTGGCTTCTGCTCGCTGGGGCCCCGAGGGTTTGATGGAGAGGGAGTCCATTCCGCCATGAAGTCTGCCAATGCTTGACTCTTGATTGCTAGCCTTGAAATGAATTCGAGATCGAATTCGGCAAATTCCGCTGCCACTTTGCAATATTCCCTGTTGAGTTGGGAATATGCAAGATTGCTCGAAGTGGGTAAGAAGTCACCACTGAGATCTTGTGAGCTTGGAAATAATGGCGAAGCTTCCTGGAGGCAATAAGAACTACATAGAGCAGCTTATGCACCTCTAGGTATCGAGTCTTGGCGTCATGAAGTACTTCACTAATAAAGTACACTGGGCGCTGGATGGTTCGGACCCTCCCAGAGGGGCCCAGAGCTTCCTCTTCATTCATCCGGATCCTCCTGGAGGGGTCCAAATTTTCTTCGGGGACTTCCGGGTCCTTGCTGGAGGAACCCGGAGCTTCTTCAGAAGCGACCTGGACCCTCCCGGAGGGGTCTGGGTCTTTTGAAGTAACTTCTTGTGGATTCAAGTCTGGGAGCTGGGACCCAGACTCGCTTTCAGGAACCTCCAGACCCTCCTGAAGGGGTCTGGACTCCTGAGTATGAGATGGTTCTTGTCTCTCTGCAACCAGGACCATACTGACGACTTCGTCAGTGGCTGAAATGTAAAGCAGCAAAGGCTCACCAGGTTTCGGAGCTACCAGAACTGGTAGGGTGGTGAGGAGCGGTTTTATCTCCTGGAACGCCTTTTCTGCTTCATCAGACCATTGGAATGGTCCGGACTTCCTTAATAACTTGAAGAAGGGGAGTGCCTGTTCTGCCAGTCTTGAAATGAACCGGCTGAGGCTGCTAGACATCCAGTTAGCTTTTGGACATCTTTGATGTGGGCTGGTGGCCGCATGTCTTCAATGGCTTTGATCTTCGCCGGATTAGCTTCTATGCCCCGGTGACTTACCAGGAAACCAAGAAGTTTTCCGGAGCTAACCCCGAAGACACAACTGTCTGGATTTAGCTTTGTGCGGGTGACCCGCAGCTTGTCGAAGACAGCCTGCAAGGTGTCAAGGAGTGACTCCTTATTCTTAACCTTGACCACGATGTCGTCGACGTACACTGCTACTATGTCTCTAATGAGTTCTTCAAAGGTTTTGTACATAGCTCGTACAAAGGATGAAGCTGCATTGTTGAGACCAAATGGCATGGCTGTATAACAGTACAATCCATCTACTGTGATGAAAGAGGTATGCTCTTCATCTCCCCTAGACATTCTGATTTGATGATACCCAAAATATGCATCTAGGAAACACAGTAATTCACACCTGGAGGAGGAATCCACTATCTGATCTATTCTAGGTAATGGAAATGGATCTTTTGGACATGCCTTATTTAGTGTTGTGTAGTCGATACACATCTGAAGCTTCCCGCCGGCCTTGGGCACAACGACTGGGTTTGCCAGCCATTTTGGATGGAAGACTTCTCAGATGAATCCAGCTTTGAGCAACTTCTTCACTTCTTGTCGAATGAAGTTCTGTCGCTCTACGGATTGCTTCTGAGGCTTCTGATGCACAGGCCGGGCGTCGGGTTAGATCTTCAGATTGTGCTCAATCACTTCCCTAGGGATCCCAGGCATTTGTGACGGTTGCCAGGAAAACACGTCGACATTAGCCCAGAGGAAAGCGATGAGCGCGAGTTCCTATTTGTCGTTCAATCCCCCCGATATACGGGTGGTCTAAGCGGCATCGGAACTGATTTGGACGACTTTGACGGGAATGTCGGTGTCACCGCTTGGCTGCACACGAGGTGCAGAAGTCGAGCCTCGCTGACGAATGCTCGGGGGTTTTGGACCTTGCTCCTGCCTGGAGTCCTCCTCTTGCGCCGTCGTAAGCGCATGGAGTTCTTCCAAAGCAGTTACTCCGGCAGTACGATCTCCGCGGATCCGGAGAACGCCTACTGGTGTTGGCATCTTTAACACCAGGTAACCGTAATGAGTAGCTGCCATGAATTTGTACAAGGCAGGCCTACCCAAGATGACATTGAAGGGTAAGTTGATCTAAGCAACGTCAAAGACCAACTTCTCGGTGCGATACTACTCCCAGGTCCCGAAGGTAACGGGGAGGGTAATAGCTCCGAGTGGGGTAATGGCTCCCAGACCTACTCCGAAGAAAGGTCCAGCGGGGTGGAGATCTGAAGGTCGGAGATGAAGCTTGGTAAAAGCTTCGAAGCTTATGAGGTTGAGCCCCGAACTTCCGTCTACCATGACATGGTGGAGCTGGATGTTATTGATGGTAGGAGATACCATCAAAGGTAGCTGACCTGCTCCAACCATGCTTCGAGGGCAGTCCGAAGCATCAAAAGTGATGGCTGTGTCCATCCACTTCTGATGAGGCTCCGCCCTGCCTGTAGGAGCTACAGCAGCCATGTCCCGACGCATAGTCTTGATGACGCGGCGGGAGGTGATGTCCCATGATCCACCAAAAATGGTGTTCATGGTCTTCCGACGCTCGTTGTTAGAGACGTCGGAATCATCGTCGACGGAGGTGTAGACGGCCTTCAGGACCTTTTTGGGATCCTTAAAACCTAACTCCTCTTCAGCCGGAGCTTCGTCAACTTTTTGTTTTCCTTCCCTCTGTCGGAAAGGAGCTTCTTCCCGGCGCTTGTTGTAGCGCTCGGCAAGGTTTTGGACCTCCCGGCAGTCTTCCAAATTGTGGCTGTCCGTTTTGTGAATTGGACACCACACCGTGGGTTTCCCACTGTCTTCAGAAGACAGTCGAGGTTGCTTCTCGGGGCGTGGCCCCCCGGCCACCCGGAGCTGCAGCAGCTGCAGCATTGGATGCACCGACCGACGGCTTCTTCTTGCCGTTGGTCTTTTTCTCCTTCTTGCCACTCCCGGAGGTAGCGTCTTCTCCTTTGGAGGATTTCTTGTGATCCTCCGGAGTTGGTTCGGAGTGCATTTCACGGCCCTCCGCAGCTCTGGCACATTTGTCAGCCAAGCTGAAGAGTTCCGTGACACTGGTAATCTCCTTGATTGCCAGTTTCTCCAGCATCTTCTTATCCCGCACTCCCTGTCTAAATGCCACGATGATAGAGGCGCTAGAGATAGAAGGGATAGTGTTTCGTACCTGAGAGAATCTCTGGATGAATGATCGTAGGGATTCTCCTCCTTTTTGCACAACTGCAAAAAGGTCCAGTTCGGTGCCTGGTCGGGTGTAAGAACTCCCGAAGTTGGCGGTGAACTACCGGCACAAATCCTCCCAACTGCTGATGGAGTTGGGTGGAAGGCTCATAAACCAGGACCTGGCGGTCCCAGTTAAAGCCACTGGGAAATAATTGGCCATTACGGCCTCATTTCCTCCAGCTGCCAAGATAGCAGTGGAGTAAATCTGAAGAAATTCGACAGGATTAACGGTCCCGTCGAACTTCTCCGGCAGGTGAGGCTGGAACTTCTGTGGCCACCTGACCATACGCAGATGCATGGCCAAGGATGAACAGCCTCCTCCTACAACTTCAGGATAAGGAATGTCTTGAGCTTCTCGTCTTTCACGAGCACGCTCAATATGGACTCGGCCATCTTGTTAGCGATATCGGCGATCAAGCTCCGCCCGGAGGTGATGAGTTGAAAGCCTTGATACCGTGTGAGTGCGTCGTGCCCCGGAGGGCAACGACGTCACCTGTTGTGATGCAGCACGTCTCCTGTTGTTGGAAACGTGCGGACCAAGTCTGTCAGACAAGGTACGTCACTGCGACGGGGCCCGTCCTGAAGGAGGAGGACCCTGGTTGCTAATGCGGTTGGCTGCTGCTGCAACCAAGTGTTCCACATCGGCCCTCCACTGCTCCATTGCATCCCGGGATGCGTCCGGAGGTGGTGGGCGCTGAAGAAGAGCACGTGCTGCATGAAGCGCGTGTTCTGGGTTGTCAAGATTCGCCGACGCAGTGATTGACGCCAGTGCACCATCGCGTTGTTCAGCTTGATTTGCTGGTGGAGGCGGCGTTGGTGGAAGTGTGACTCCTGCTGGAACCATGGTTCCTGCTGTTGGCTGCATATTGGAGGGATTAGCCCCAACAGCTTGAAAAGCGGGATGACCATTGGATGATCCAGCGGCTGAGTTCACCATTCTTGAAATCTCCGCCCCCCTACCTGGCGCGCCAACTGTCGTGGTTTTGATCCGGCAGATCTCCCGACACTACTAAAGTGTTAGAGGAGTTTGAGGTTCTGTATGGGCGCGCGGAGATTCCAGAAGGTGAGATCTCGAGTGACACAAGGGACATGAAGATTTATGTGGTTCGGGCCGCCTGAGCATAATACCCTACTCCACGGGGTGTGTTGGTGTTGTATTGGATGTATGAGCTCAACGTCAGTTGAGAGTGTAAAGTCAGCGTGTCTCCGGATAGTGTGTCCTATGTATCGTCGGCCTGTCCTTTTATTTGTACAAGGGCAGGCCGTTACAAGGTAGCCTGGCCCAACATGTGGCCCGGTGGTCACTGATATTGATACACATTCAACACGTTTAATTGCCCTTAATGACCGAGTTATGGGCTTTGACAGCACCGTTACTGGTAATTAAGGTCTATCGGTACCCTGGGTACCACATACCCCTTGGGATTGCAAAGATCTCAAGGGAATGTCATCTACTTGATTTGAAGACCTTTGGAGGCCCACATGTCAGACATATCGGACCCGCTTCTCCAACATGGTTAGTCCCAGGGTCGCCACGTGTACTATCAAACCGGAGCTACCGCCCACAAGGGGGAAGCTCCAGGCTGTGTACTGAAATGGCACCCCCGGACCTAACCCCAGACCGAGGGAAGCTCCGGGACTAACACGTGTCAGGTAGCTCCAGACCTATCTGTTTCCTACAGTATGCTCTGGAGCTGCCACGTGTCCAACCGTCAGATCTTCAGCCTCTAACCTCCGGAAGACTCCACAGCGGCTCCGGATCTTCAAAGGGGAATCAAGGACTTGAAGACCCGATCAAGTGTCATTAATACTATATTAATGACACACGATCGGACGACTTTATTACCAGTAACGGTACTGTCAAAGCCCATAACTAGGTCATTAAGGGCAATTAAACGTGTTGAATGAGTATCAATATCAGTAACCGTCGGGGCCACATGTCGGGCCAGGCTAACTTGTAACGGCCCGCCCTTGTACTATAAAAGGACAAGCCGACGATACATAGGACACAGGCAGAACACATAGACGCGATGCGCTCACTCTGCACCCTGAACTCACTTTAAGCTCATACAACCAATACAACACCAACACATCCCGTGGAGTAGGGTATTACGCTCAGGCGGCCCGAACCACGTAAATCTTTGTGTCTACTGTGTCATTTACACTTCACCTTCTTGAATCTCCGCGCGCCCACACCAAACCTCAAACTCCTCTAACACTTTAGTAGTGTCGGGAGATCTGCCAGAGCAAAACCATCGACAGTTGGCACGCCAGGTAGGGGGCGCTTGAGATTTCAAGAATGGTGAATTCAGCCGCTGGATCATCCAACGGTCATCCTACTGTTCAAGCTGTTGGGGGTAATTCCTCCAATATGCAGCCACCAGCAGGAACCACGGTTCCAGCAGGAGTCACACTTCCACCACCACCGCCTCCACTAGCAAATCAAGCTGGACAACGCGATGGTGCACTAGCGTCAATCACTGCATCGGCGAATCATGACAACCTGGAACACGCGCTCCATGCAGCACGTGCTCTTCTCCAATGCCCACCACCTCCGGATGCATCCCGGGATGCACTGGAGCAGTGGAGGGCCGATGTGGAACATTTGGTTGCAGCAGCAGCCGAACGCATCAGCAACCAGGGTCCTCCTCCTTCAGGACGGGCCCCGTCGCAGCGACGGACCTTGTCTGGCAGACTTGGTCCGCACGTTTCCAACAACAGGAGACGTGCTGCATCACAGCAGGTGACGTCGTTGCCCTCCGGGGTACGACGCACTCGCACGGTATCAAGGCTTTCAACTCATGACCTCCAGGCGGAGCTTGATCGCCGATATCGCCAACAAGACGGCCGAGTTCATATTGAGCGTGCTCGTGAAAGACGAGAAGCTCAAGACATTCCTGCTCCTGAAGGAGTAGGAGGAGGCTGTTCAGCCCTGGCCATGCATCTGCGTATGGTCAGGTGGCCACTGAAGTTCCAGCCTCACCTGCCAGAGAAGTTCGACGGGACCGTTAATGCTGTCGAATTTCTTCAGATCTACTCCACTGCTATCTTGGCAGCTGGAGGAAATGAGGCCGTAATGGCCAATTATTTCCCAGTGGCTTTAACCGGGACCGCCAGGTCCTGGTTTATGAGCCTTCCACCCAACTCCATCAGCAGTTGGGAGGATTTGTGCCGGCAGTTCACCGCCAACTTCGGGAGTTCATACACCCGACCAGACACTGAACTGGACCTTTTTGCAGTCGTGCAAAAAGGGAGAGAATCCCTGCGATCATTCATCCAGAGGTTCTCCCAGGTACGAAACACTATCCCTTCTATCTCTAGCGCTTCTATCATCGTGGCATTTAGACAGGGAGTGCAGGATAATAAGATGCTGGAGAAACTGGCGATCAAGGAGATTACCAGTGTCACGGAACTCTTCAGCTTGGCTGACAAATGTGCCAGAGCTGCGGAGGGTCGTGAAATGCACTCCAAACCAACTCCGGAGGATCACAAGAAATCCTCCTAATGAGAAGCCGCTACCTCCGGAAGTGGCAAGAAGAAGAAAAAGACCAACGGCAAGAAGAAGCTGTCGGCCGGTGCATCCAATGCTGCAGCTGCTGTAGCTCCGGGTGGCCGGGGGCCACGCCCCAAGAAGCGACCTCGACCGTCTTCTGAAGATGGTGGCAAACTCAAGGTGTGGTGTCCAATTCACAAAACGGACATCCATAGTTTGGAAGACTGTCGGGAGGTCCAAAACCTTGTTGAGCACTACAACAAATGCCGTGAAGAAGCTCCTTTACGACGGAGGGAAGGAAAACAAAAAGTTGACGAAGCTCCAGCTGAAGAGGAGTTAGGTTTTCAGGATCCCAAAAAGGTCCTGAAGGCCGTCTACACCTCCGTCGACGATGATTTCGACGTCTCTGACAACGAGCATCAGAAGACCATGAACACCATTTTTGGTGGATCATGGGACATCACCTCCCGCCGCATCATCAAGACTATGTGTCGGGACATGGCTGCTGTAGCTCCTACAGCCAGGGCGGAGCCTCATCGGAAGTGGATGGACACAACCATCACTTTTGATGCTTCGGACTGCCCTTGAAGCATGGTTGCAGCAGGTCAGCTACCTTTGATGGTATCTCCTACCATTAATAACATCCAGCTCCACCATGTCATTGTAGACGGAGGTTCGGGGCTCAACCTCATAAGCTTCGATGCTTTTACCAAGCTTCAGCTCCGACCTTCGGATCTCCACCCCTCCCGACCTTTCTCCGGAGTAGGTCCGGGAGCCATTACCCCACTCGGAGCTATTACACTCCCCGTTACCTTTGGGACCCGGGAGAAGTATCGCACCGAGAAGTTGGTCTTTAACGTTGCTCAGATCAACTTACCCTTCAATTCCATCTTGGGTAGGCCTGCCTTGTACAAATTCATGGCAGCTGCTCATTATGGTTACCTGGTGTTAAAGATGCCAACACCAGTAGGCGTTCTCCAGATCCGCGGAGATCGTACTGCCGGAGTAACTGCTCTGGAAGAACTCCATGCGCTTACTACAGCGCAAGAGGAGGACTCCGGGCAGAAGCAAGCTCCAAAACCCCCGAGCATTCGTCAGCGAGGCTCGACTTCTGCACCTCGTGTGCAGCCAAGCGGCGACACCGACATTCTCGTCAAAGTTGTCCAAATCGGTTCCGATGCCGCTCAGACCACCCGTATATCGGTGGGATTGAACGACAAATAGGAACTCAAGCTCATCGCTTTCCTCCGGGCTAATGTCGACGTGTTTGCCTGGCAACCGTCACAAATGCCTGGGATCCCCACGGAAGTGATTGAGCACAATCTGAAGATCTACCCCGACGCCCGGCCTGTGCATCAGAAGCCTCGGAAGCAATCCGTAGAGCGACAGAACTTCATTCGACAAGAAGTGAAGAAGTTGCTCGAAGCTAGATTCATCCGAGAAGTCTTCCATCCAAAATGGCCGGCAAACCCAGTCGTTGTGCCCAAGGCCGGCGGGAAGCTTCGGATGTGTATCGACTACACAACACTAAATAAGGCATGTCCAAAAGATCCATTCCCATTACCTAGAATAGATCAGATAGTGGATTCCACCTCCGGGTGTGAATTACTGTGTTTCCTAGACGCATATTCTGGGTATCATCAAATCAGAATGTCTAGGGAAGATGAAGAGCATACCTCTTTCATCACAGTAGATGGATTGTATTGTTATACAACCATGTCATTCGGTCTCAAGAATACAGCTTCAACCTTTGTACGAGCTATGTACAAAACCTTTGAAGAACTCATGAGAGACATAGTGGAAGTGTACGTCGATGACATAGTGGTCAAGGTCAAGAACAAGGAGTCACTCCTTGACACCTTGCAGGTTGTCTTCGACAAGCTGTGGGTCACCCGCACAAAGCTAAATCCAGACAAGTGTGTCTTCGGGGTTAGCTCCGGAAAACTTCTTGGTTTCCTGGTAAGTCACCGGGGCATAGAAGCTAATCCGGCGAAGATCAAAGCCATTGAGCACATTCGGCCACCAGCCCGCATCAAAGATGTCCAAAAGCTAACTGGATGTCTAGCAACCCTCAGTCGATTCATTTCAAGACTGGCGGAATGGGCACTCCCCTTCTTCAAGTTATTGAGGAAGTCCGGACCATTCCAATGGTCTGAAGAAGCAGAAAAGGCGTTCCAGGAGCTAAAACAGTGCCTCACCACCCTACCAATTCTGGTAGCTCCGAACCCTGGTGAGCCTTTGCTGCTTTACATTTTAGCCACTGACGAAGTCGTCAGTATGGTCCTGGTTGCGGAGAGACCAAAACCATCCCATACTCAGGAGTCCAGACCCCTTCAGGAGGGTCTGGAGGTTCCTGAAAGCGAGTCTGGGTCCCAACTCCCAGACTTGAATCCACAAGAAGTTACTTCAGAAGACCCAGAACCCTCCGGGAGGGTCCAGGTCGCTTCTGAAGAAGCTCCGGGTTCCTCCAGCCAGGATTCGGAGGTCCCCGAAGAAAATCCGGATCCCTCCGGGAGGATCGGGGTCAGTGAAGAGGAAGCTCCGGGCCCCTCCGGGAGGGTCCGGACCATTCAGCGCCCAGTGTACTTCATCAGTGAAGTACTACATGATGCCAAGACTCGATACCTAGAGGTGCATAAGCTGCTCTATGTAGTTCTTATTGCCTCCAGGAAGCTTCGCCATTACTTCCAAGCTCACAAAATCTCAGTGGTGACTTCTTACCCACTTCGAGCAATCTTGCATAATCCTAACTCAACTGGGAATATTGCAAAGTGGGCAGCAGAATTGGCCGAGTTCGATCTCGGATTCATTTCAATGAAAGCAATCAAGAGTCAAGCATTGGCAGACTTCGTGGCGGAATGGACTCCCTCTCCATCAAACCCTGGGGACTCCATCGAGCAGAGGCCAGAACACAAGGCTCCGGTCTTCACCGAGCCTCACTGGACCCTCTACTTCGACAGCTCCATGCAAAAGCAGGGGGCTGGAGCTGGAATCCTTCTCCTCGCACCAACCGGAGAGAAGGTAAAATACATGGTACACCTTGACTTCAAGGCGACCAACAACATGGCGGAATATGAAGCACTCATTTACGGACTAAGGGTGGCACTGTCATACGGTGCCAAGCAACTGCTGGTCAAGGGAGATTCACAGCTCATCATCAAGCAAGTGAAGGGTGAATGCTCCTGCAACAATCTCCAGCTAGCTGCTTACCTACTTGAAGTCCAGAGGCTTCAGAAGGACTTCGAAGTCCTAGATCTCCACCATGTCCAGCGTGCCTACAACGCTGAAGCCCACGAACTCTAGACGAAAGCGTCAATCGGAGCTCCTGCTCCTGACAGGACTTTTGTCTGGAGGTTGTCAAAACCCACAGCTCAGCCTGCCGAACTGAGCGAAGGGGGCGAGATCAGCATCCCAAAGCTGACGGTCCCGATGGCCCTATTACCATGGCAGCCATCAAGGGTCGTAGGTGCTACCGGAAGCTCCGAGCAACCCAGCACGCAAGACTCAAATGCTCAAGTTAATTCCGATGCATGGATCTCGGAGATCCGGAACTACTTGAAAGACAACATCCTTCCTGACGATGATGTATCCACTGACCGGGTAGTCAGATTAGCTAAAAGATACACGTTGGTAAAGGGGATCTCTACCGGCGCGGTGTCAATGGCATCCAATGCAGTGCATCACAAGGGAAGAAGGCTGCGAGCTCCTCGCAGAAATCCATGGAGGCGAGTGTGGGAACCACGCGTCTTCCCGCATGCTGGTTGGTAAAGCCTTTCGGCATGGCTTCTACTGGCCTACAGCACTCCAGGATGCAACTGAACTGGTGAAGAAATGCGAAGCATGTCAATTTCATGCAAAGCAAATTCACACACCGGCTCAACCCTTACAAATGATACCTCCTACATGGCCCTTCGCTGTGTGGGGGATGGACATCTTGGGACCTTTCCCAAGAGCCGTCGGAGGTTATAAGTTCCTGTACGTTGCCATTGACAAGTTCACCAAGTGGCCGGAAGCAACTCCAGTTGTGACAATCAACAAGCAATCTGCTATCAACTTTTTGCAGTCCATTGTATGCAGATTTGGAGTCCCAAACAAAATCATCACTGATAATGGGACCCAATTCACAAGCTCTGCATTTCAAGGATATTGCAAAGACCTCGACATTCAAGTTTGCTACGCCTCCGTAGCTCATCCAGCAAGCAATGGCCAAGCCGAGAGAGCAAATGCTGAAATCCTTAAAGGACTCAAAACGCGCACCTATGAGCACTTGAAAAAACATGGAGCCAATTGGATTGAAGAGTTTCCTCCCACTTTATGGGCCAACAGGACAACTCCTAACCGGTCAACTGGAGAGACACCCTTCTTCCTGGTGTATGGAGCTGAAGCAATCCTTCCTCCAGAAATCACCTTGGGGTCACTCCGGGTCCGGACCTTCGACGAAGCCACACAGGACCAGCTCCGGCGTGAAGACCTAGACCTCCTTGAGGAAGGAAGGTGCCAAGCAGCTGCTCGGAATGCCCGATGCCGCCAAGCCCTTCGGCGCTATGATCAGCGGCATGTACACAACCGACAACTCGAGTAAGGCGATCTGGTGCTACGAAGATTACAATCCATAGAAGGGTTAAACAAACTCTCCCCCAGCTGGTAGGGACCCTTCCGAGTGATTAAAGTATCCCGTCCCGAAAGCGTTCGCTTGGCTACTGAGGATGGGACACCTCTCCCAAATCCTTGGAACATTGAGCACCTCCGTAAGTTCTACACTTTATATCACAAAGGTGAGTCTGTAGTAACTTGAGGTGTATGTTATAGAGTCATTGTACAGAGTCGGGTAGTTCCTCCGGGAGAAGAGTCGGACCTTTCCCAGAAGGTCCGCAAAGTTCATGCAACACTTGTCGCAGTCTCAGGACTAAAAGTGTGGCTAGCTACCCTGGGTCAAACGAGAAATTAAACACGCTTAGCTTGGTTCCGTACCCTAAGAGTGTACTCGTTTCTCTTGTACCCCGGACCTATAATGAAAGACATCTTCATGTGAAACAGACTCCACGTGCATTTATTTTGTACAGGCTCAACATTTTTTATTTTTCTCTTTCTTGTCTATAACAAAGTTGTGCAATTCTTAAGAAATTTTAGTTCAACCAGTTCATGTACAACTCGAGCTGTATTGTCAATTCTTTTGGATTCGAACATTGTTCATGGCCCACTCGCCTGAATGCCGACAAGCAAATCTAGGGCCGGAGTGTGCTATCGACTTAGCCTGGTCAAGCACCCTAAGTACGCCACTATACCTACACCCCGGCAGGCCGAAGTAAGGCGGGTCCAAGTACAATTGGATCTGGAAGAAAGAAGGCAACACATTAGGTTGTATTCAGAATTGTGTTCGACCTAAAACTTTCTTGGGAATCGTAAGCCGCGACGAAGTTATAGGCAAGGAGTGAATTTTACTATTTTTCTTGGCTTCAGTGTGCAGGAAAAATAAAGAATCCACGTTGATGGAGAAAAGCCGGAGCTAACAAAGCTTCGACTCCCCCTAGGTGGCTTGTGATCGATGTTAAACATTGAAAACGAGCATCACCGGAGCAATCAAGCTCCGGTAAAGCTAGGGGGCCAGCCGTCAATGCTAAATAAAAGATGGTGAGAAGACCCCACAAGCGGAGTCTGCTACCAACAAACTACATGTTGGTAAAGGTCACTGCCGAAGCTACAAGCTCCGACACCCCGGAGGACTAACTATCAAAGCTCTACACGTTGATAGGGACTATTGCCGAAGCTACTAAGCTCCGACGATAGACAATGCCGGAGCTTCTAAGCTCCGACAACCTCAGGGGGCCTTCACTATCGAAGACTTCGGACCTACACTCTACAAGTTCGAAGCAAATGAGTCTTCAACAAAACACAATATCCTCTTGGTACATGCTCACAATCAAATTGTGTACATCTACCAGGGGGCCAAGTGAAGACAAAAGTGTTGAAGACAAAAAGTGAAATTCACAAAAATTTGGGGATTTCATTCATCTGGAGACAAAGGATTTCAAAATTGAGGAAGAAAGAAAGAGAATACAAGTGGGAGCTATAGAGATGGTCCTAGACCCTATGGAAGAACTGGGCGACCTTTTGAGCAACCTCCGACACGTTGGCTTGGGCAGCTTCACCTTCTCCTTCGACGGGACCTTCAAGCACCGGGTCCAGAGGGAATTGGGGATTCCGGCTGGTGTAGCAAGTCAGCACATACGCTGCGACGCTCTTCGCCAGGGATTGCCCCTCAACCTCCAATTGGTCCGCGATGACATCGCCCACCTTGGAGAGTTTGCTACCTGCCGAGCTCAACGCTTGCAACGCTAGGTCCGGCTCTAGCTCCGTATCATTTGGACGCACGGGACTGAAGCCCATCAGTGTCAGCCCGTCGTTGGCCTTGCCCAGGAACTCCCAAACCTGCAGGGAGTCTGCAGTCCTCAAGCCCTTCAATTCTTCCAAGGATCTTTCGGCCGCTGCCAGTTCAAAATTCTCGCAAGCGAGGCGCTCGACCTCTTTGGCATTTTGCTGAATCTTTTCAGCAACCTGCTTCTCGAGTTTTCCGAGCTCCTCCTCCGAGAGATAAATCTTGTTCTCTTGTGGACTCCTCAACGTGGATGTAGGTTGCCTCTGTGGGAACCGAACCACGGGATAAAGTCATTGTGTTCCTTCTTTGTGCCCATTGTTCTTACACTTCATATCAATTTAGGGTTTCAGTCAATCTTGTTCACTCTACATTGAAATATTGAATATAAGATTAACTTGTGGTACATCCTGGTTCATAGTAGTGTGACACTTCAATTACAAGTATATTTTTGCTGCATACATCATAGGATCAAGATAATCAAGCAAATTTGACCAATGTAGTCGGTACACACCTGACTAGTCCGCACTCGACCGGACTAGTCCGATATCTCGAGATTTGATCTGGTTGTTAAGTGTTGCAGGTTCCAACAAAATTCTAAAAGACCTATTCACCCCCACCCCCCTCTAGGCCATATTCACTTAGTCCTAAGTTGGAAATTTTTACTTGTCTTCGAGTCACACCTCCAACATGGATATCATCATCGATGTGCCTAATGAAACTCGAATGCAATGCCAGTACTACGCCCTCACCAAAGAAAACCTAAGATTGTATTCCAGCATATGTCTAAACGGTTGCACTAATGATGTTCACTCGCAGGTGTTTTCAACTAAAGCTACTTAAAACATGGTTAGTGTACCTGCCACTGCACAAAAATTACTGATCAATCATATGGTGCCATCCGGCACGGCCCGCACGGGCGATCATTTCAATCAGTCACAATAATATATATGAAAGTAAAAACATTTGTCCCGTATCATTCGATACGGGCCGCCCCGAGGTAAGCCATGTCTCGAGGTACCTGACCAGGGTTTCTACCACCTGACGGGGTCCCATGTCCTTGCATAATGCTGCACGAGTAGGAGGCGCATTGGGTTATGTCCCACCCGACGGGGCTCCGACCAATTTTGAAGCACGATGGGGTACCGCATGTCATATATTCTCAGAGACATGGAGAGTGTAAGAGACTCATATTGACTTTCCGTGCTAAGCCACGGAAACAATCACATGATACCTCTCGCATGGTGAGCTTACCGCAATTGATCTGCTTGCGGTGGCATACCTTACCTGTTACCTGATGTCGGAGCATCGTTACAAAATATAATAACACTTAAGTTATCTTGCCACCTTAAGTAAATAATACTATAATAGTCCTTATGTGGGCATAGTAACTAATCCTCACTCGACTACTTCTAAGTTTTCAAAATAGGCTCTTTTCGAGCATGCTATTCCCAATGCGGCTCTGATACCAGGTTGTGGTGACCGGGTCCACTCATTCCAGGAATCGCAGAGGGTGGTGCCGTGCGATGCGGCACCCAACAACACACATGAAAAGAATACGAGAAAATACAAAGTTATATTTATAGAAACAGCGGAAGTCTTTTACTATACTTAATGTACAGCAGAAGATAATACTCACAGCTAAACTCTCAGCCTAGCTATGCAAAAGTGCAGTTGTCCAGCCTGTGGATGCTACACAATAGCAACACACAACAGATCACGGCGGCTTGCAATGCTCCCACTCGGTGGTATACCCCGACGGGGGAATCACCTCATCTTCAGGCCTTTCCTCATACGTCTCACCTGCAAACAAGTTAATATAGCAACCTTGAGCACGAAGGCTCAGCAAGACTTACCCGTCTCACCTAAACATGGATCTCTACATGCAGAGATACTTAACATAGGAATAGATATAGCAGTAAATGACTCGCCTTCAAGTGGATCCTTACTTCCAAGTTTTTAGCAGCAATTTAAATGTTCAGAATGTAACTTTAGTGAGCAATATACTACAACAAGCATGGTTGTAGAACAATTATAATTCAATACATCATATTCTTCTGGCTTCTTAATATTTTCTACGTCACAACGCAGTGAACAAGCGGTACTCAAATAACCGTGAGGGATGGTGATTGCAATCAGTATACACCCGGATAACATGTCACATACACCCATTTCAGAAGTGGAGCATATCATACTTAAATACTATGTTGTATGCAACAACCATTCAAAGGAAACCCAAATGCCGAACCGGTCCTTCCATAACGGGTAGGAGGTCCCCGCGCGGAGCGTGTCTGTGCCCACCGGTAGAATTACACCTTGCTGCCCTCAACCCACTCCTATAAAACGGTAGGTTAAGCCTCGACACTCAGGTTAATCAATTACATCGGTTTACTGGTTTCCATATAGCCAGTATGCACCTGGTATAGTTCAAACTTGTCTACCAGGGCCACGCACGGATCGGTCCTCAATCGACACAAGCAGGGCTATGCACGTGAGACCACGTCTCGCTGCATCCTATCCACTACTCAGCCTCAAATTCATATCCATAAACCATTCTTTGATCAAATCCATCCTGTGTGATAAAATCCTATCTCGCGAGTGGATTCCAACTACCCGACTTCTACCGGATTCCTCAAAACATTAGCATGGCATTTTCTACTTATCAAACTGTAGACCTACCCAATACTCCATGGGATTTGTGGTTCATGCAAGTGGAGTAACAAACACCTTAGCCCTAATGCACACAACTCAGCCTAGACATAAGTGATACAAATCAAAACTTTGAAATAGAACTTAAATGCAAACCGGGGCTTGCCTGGCTGCGAGTCAGTATCAAAGTTAGCTCCTGCGGGGATGCTGTCCAAGGCCTCCAGCACCTCCTCGATTTCGGTTACTATATGATATGCAATATATAAAGTATATGAGTGATAGTGAAACTATATAAAATATCTTATAAACACTGATCAAGTAAGAAAAATATTTTAATTGGCTTTGGTATTTTTACAGTGGATACTAGGTTCTATGAGGAAGAACTGGACCAAGAATTGGAGATGTTCAAGGAAGCTTGTTGTCTCTAAAAGTCCAAAAATTGAAATACTTCTCTGAAATTTGGTATTAAATCTGGAGCTTTGTCATGGCTAACAGTGGTTGATCGTGGTAGAGGAGGTCTCACTAGTTCTAGGGAAATTTTTTCATAATTTTCTTAGGTTCCTACGGGGATAAATTGATTTTACAATTTTGGGATAAAATCTGAAAAAAATTTCTGTACATTTCTGAATTTTCTATGGATATTGGGGATTTGTACACTGTTTGGTCAAGTAAATGAAGTCCAATGATCTTGACATTTTTACTGGAGTTCAACTGTACTAGAATGAAGGTTCTTACCGAAATTGGCAATTTTCCAATTAGCAGAACAGGAGTAATTAATTTCCTAAGCAGTTAGCTCAGAGGAATTAATATGAAAATTTCTGGGACATTCATATCCAACAAATTGCACCACTGCAAAATAGGGATCAAGAAGAATCTACCAGAATTTATTGGGAATTATTTCATAAAGTCTACTATGAATAATTGAATATAGAAGTTTGCTCAAAATCTGGATTTATTTGGAAAGGGAAATTTTTGAATTAATCCGGCCGGGTCCCACCCATTTAAAATGGACCAACCAGATTGGGGCAACACCGAGGGCCACGGGTTTAAACCGCGCAGCCACACCAGGTCCCTAGCCGCAGCAGATCCCACCGAGAATAACACTAACTGGCGCGTGGGACCCGCCCAGGCTTCTTCCACCTCGCGATCGAGGCGGCGCCCGAGCTGAGCGCGGTGGCGCTGCGCCGGCGAGCTCACCGGCTCCCTTCCCCCGGCCTTCCCCCTTGCAAAAACTCGCTGCCTAGTCTTATTTCTGGATGCTGAGCACGTTGGAGTGGTCGGAGCATGCCGACGGCGTCGAAGTTACGGTTCTGACGATGGGCGGTGAACCTCGAACTAGGCTTGAATGCCACAGGAAAAAGTGGAGAAGCTTCCTGGGAGCATAAGGAACACAAAAATGGGGAGAAAAATGGGTGGAGCGGACTGCAACTTTCAACCCGGCGATGAACAAAGCGTTTTTTGTTGGCAGCGGGGAAAACTCGAATATCTCGGCAATCACTCGATGGATTCCAATTATATTTGGTAGGCGTATGCGCTATGAGGTATTGAAAAATATCCATTAACAAATTAAAGGATGGTTGCATGTTGAAAATGAATTGAAAAGAAAACCTAGCTAGTTCATGTGCAACGACCGAAAGTAAAACTCGAATCATTTGCTCGATACCTAAGGAAATGAAGAACGGGTTTAACCGTGAGGAAGAGGTCATGATGTCAATCCTTTTTGATGTTGGATTCGAGGCGCAACACGGCTTGTTGAGGACTGGCGAAAGTGGAGCAGAGGCGACGATCATTTCCAACTCCGGCGGCGACAATGAATCTTCAAAATACCCTACAAATAAGCATGGAACCAATGATACAATAGGAGGGAATGGTAGAGCGGAAGCTTGTGTTACTTTTTGATGTTTGGATCTCGTTCAACCGATGGCCAGAATGGAGGAATGAAGAAATGAACTGGGAGGCGGCAACAATGGCAACGACGCTCTGTTTTCACGGGAGGGAGACCAAACGTGTGGGGGAGAACCAACAGGGGGTTAAGTAGAGTAAGGATGAGCTTGAGGCCACGCAGCTGCTTACTTGCATGCAAGAAAATTGCGGTGGCAAGCCCTACCGGCGTTGAAGCACGGGGACAACAGAGAAACAGAGTGCAATCGGTTCAATCGTGTTAGGGAGGCTGACCAGTGGGTCCCACAGACGCCTTACCCTCATCTACTCTCTGGTTCTTCAATTCACCCACCAATATTTGTCCAAAAATTCCAGATATTTGTAGAGATGCCAATTCAGAGATGGAGAATATGATTCTAAACTCAATTCGCTGAATTGACCAAGTTTAATTGGAATTCAAAATTTAAATTTGAATTCAAATAGTATTCAATGAAGCCACTGAATTAAATAGCAAATGGACATCAAAATTTTTTAAATTTGGCAGAGACCTTCTTTGCAAAATTTGGAATCTAATGGTGAATTCAAATTTTTGTTTTGTCAAGGTTTGAACAGGAGCTATTTGGATGTTTTGAATTCCCTATTGCAGTTTGAATTGGTTTGATTTTTCAATTGCCATTTTGATTTCTTTTTCCCATTCAAATTTTTTAATTCTCCTGTCTGAACTTTGAGTATGAAGTTTTGGGCTTTTACGCTGAAGTCTCCCATTGGGGGGCTGTTGCCTCTAGTTATAGTGAAGCCGCATCTATCTCCAACTCTAGAGTTGTAGCTGAATGTCTCCACTTGAAGAGGAGCCACATCAGTCTCCACCTCGCACTTGGAGTTCCCTGCTCCCTACACCTGATCAGCCACCAACAAAGTTGACAAAGAATGTATGTGCCAAGACCAAGAGTTAGCTGCAACGGTGATTATTGTCGAACAAAGCTTGCAAGAACCAATGAAAGAGTCGGAAGCTAACCCAAGGGCGCCGAAAGCTATGATGCATGCTAACCCAACGTTTGAATTGGGAAAGCAGATGTTAACTACGGGTGCGCTCAAACAAGTTGGTAAACCATGTGTTCAACATCATCAATACTACATGAAAATTACAATAAATTTCAAACCATAGTTGGGGCATTCGAGGATAAACATTTTCGCTTGGGTGATGGTGCTTTAGTCAACGAATGGTCCGATCTCTATGACCTTTTCAACCTCTTTGTGTTGGATGTCTCTCTATTACGTTGCTTTGCATTGTAAGTCCTCAAAAACTAGGTTCTTTAATACATATACTCAATATAAATTTTATATGTAACAAATTTTGCATTTTGCGTGCATGCACCACCAACAACATACTTGTCATAATACGGGGAACGCGTCTCCTGCATATCTTGACCTGCAAGTACCAGCGAGAACTTATATTCAAACGTCGAGGGGCCGAAAAGATGTTGTTCAACATTTTCTCAAGGCAATGAAACACTACAGTGATAAGGAGCTCCTAGTCGTAACGTTCAACCTGGGTAACCATTGGCTAACCATAGCAATTTCTACGAAGTACAACCAAGTCTGGTACTGCGACTCTTCAAGGCTGAGAGATGAAAAAACTTGCGAGTGAATAACCCGTAAATGGAATTATATCTCTCCCATTTTTGACAAGTAAGTTCCTTCTTAACTTTAGTTTCTAACTGTTTCATTCTTGCACGATAATTTTACATTAATTGTGAATTTTTTTGTTTAGGGCTTTTGTACAAGTAAAAGGAAAACACTAACAACTTAAAGATCATACTGTATTCGACATCCCACAACAAGCTCAGGGCAACACGTAAGGCTTCCATGTCTGCTTACACATGGCTTTATTTGGAGAGCAACCTAATTGCAATGTATGTATAAGTGCATTTATTTTACTTTATTACTAATATTTTGCTAAATATTATTTCATCGTATGGCAGGACTACGAACCCGCCTTCAGGAACGCTAAAGGTCGTAGCCTCAAGCAAATTAGAGACGTACTATGAAGGTTCATCATTTCTGAAATCATTAATTCAAAGGAAGAATTTCATTACAAACTAGAGGATTAGATGATAGTTATTATTTGTGTAATTAGTTACTTGTTAAGATGGATGAACAGGGAAGTTATGTGTAAATAGTTACTTGATAACCACGATTGACACTTTGTTAATATTTGATTGGTCAATGCATGTTATCTCCATTTGGCTATACATATGTTTCTATATGTGTATGTTGCTGACACTGGCAATGCGGCTGCCAAATCCTGGTTAGCTCCTGTGGGGACCGGGGTCCCGACGTCCAAGGCTCTCATTGGGTGGTGTCGTGCGATGCGGCACCTAACAGCACACACAAAAAGGATACCAAAACATATAAAGTTTTCATTTCGTAATAAGAAGAGTTCACAAAAGAGTGTACAACAGAGGTACACACGCATCGAAAAATACATACTCATAATCTCACTTAACTAAGCAAGATAGAAGACATCCATGCCCTAGGACGCTTTTCACTAGCAACAAGAAGAACATTCAGCAGCAGTGTGATTCACATGAGATTTATCTCGACACCTCGAGTCTCATCTACAACCTGAACAACAGAAATAAACCTAATACCTGCAAAAATCGTTAAAGCGCAAACGTAAGCATAAGGCTCAGCAAGACTAACATGTCTCACTAGACATATGCAGGGGTGAATACTAAGCATAGGTAAGGAATAGCATAAATAGACTCGCCTACAAGTGGATCCTTATAATAATGTTTTAAGTAGCAAATGACATTCTTCAGGCACGGCACATCGTAGACTCCACAATCAAACAAGAAACACATTGCCGATGATATGACATGCCCAAAGCACATAATGCTATTACAGGATAAGTATTTTGAAACTGTAAACTTTTGATTATGCTATCTCTAAGCCACACAAGGTTGCAAAGCAATTATAATTCAATACATCATATCTTCTGGCTTCTTCAGTATTTACTACGTCACGACACAGTGAACAAGTGGTTCTCTATTACCGCGAGAGACGGTGATTGCAATCAGGACACACCCGGACTGCACGACACGCACACCCGCGTGGGAGACACCTACGTGCTCTCCTCCTCGCGTTATACACGACCACCTTTCACCCAATACCCCAATGTCGACAAACCTCTTCATCCCGAGCAAAAGGTCCCCTACACGCACACGTCAAAACTATCCGCTAGAAGATTTACACCTTTCTGCCTGTGCATCTCCATTTAAGGAGAACCGAGGAGTCTCCACACTACAGTCTGGAGTTACATCAGTTTATTGGGCCCATATCCCATTATGCAACCGGTACTTTTCAAGCTTGCCCAATGGTGCCGCACACGGCACGGTCCTCAAGCGAGAAAGGCAGGGTTATGCGCCTGAGACTCCATCTCGTCGACTCCTATTCCCCCTGCCCGGTCTCGTATTCATTTCATAAGCCATTCTTTCATCTTTCACCTCATATGAATTGTTATCCCTATCTCGCGAGTATATTCCAACTACTCGACTTCTACTGGTATATCTACAACATTAGCATTGGTAGTTCTACACGTCAAGTTGTAACCTTTTTGGCCCTCCCGTAGGATTTGTGGATATGCAAGTGAAGTATCAAACACCTTATACGTAATGCACAATATCAACTGAAGACGTAAGTGAATAAAACTGGAAAACTTTGAAAAGCTCTTAAATGCAGACCGGGGCTTGCCTTTGTTTGCGACTCGAATAAATGTCAAGGGTCAGTGGTCTTCTTCCGGGACTCCACCATGTAACTTCACGACGGGCACCTGGACTTCTCCTCCAAGCAAAACTTCTCGTCGATTACCTATTATCACGTTCCTATCAACATGAAATGCATATGAGTAATTAAGGTAACTTAATAATAGACTCTAAGAGGTTGTGTAAACCTTAAGAGCAAAGAGTTTGACTAGGAAGGACAGGTATGTCTCTGTTTTGTGGGTACTCAGAGGGTGAGTCAAGGTGGACATAGTAGTGTGGGTACGAACAGAAAGGTACAATGTAAGGCCACATTGAAACTTAGTAGACAACACTTGAAGCTATGCCACTTAGGAGGCATAAGATTGAAGGATGAAGAAGTACCAGACTGATTGATGTAAGGAGGACTATGCGATCAAGGTGGGGCATTGAAAGCTTAAGGCATGAGTGAACTGTGCAACAAGAGGTCACGACTCAGAACTCGACCAATGAAGTTACACAAACTCCTTAAGGAGTAAACCTAATTAAGTGACAAGTGTGGTCGCAGAGTTCTGAATTAGGATGAATCGATGTGAAACCCTAGCGACACTTGGAAAAGAAGTGAGACAGGCATTGCTTGGACTCAAAGAGTCATCACAAGCATTGCTAACCTAACATGAGTACCAAGACACGTTCAAAGCACCTTTAGGTAAATCAATCGCTACGACAATCTTCGCAAGCATCGCCCAAGTTCATACATGACACTATTGCAGCTTCCCTTGCAAGATTTTCCAGATGAGCTCTGTGAACTCCTGGAACTCGAACATAAGGTATTACTATGTCACGATGACGTGCTTTGCCATCTTAGGAAGATCATCTCATCTATGTTCACATCAACCCGGACTCGTCCTTGGTGGTGAGCGGAATCTTGAACACCACCTTATAAGTCTCAAGGTAAGTTATGTCAACTCGATCGTCAGCAAGCGACTCGATGAACCTGTCATCAATGAAACGGCACACCTAGTTAAGCAATTCTGCGGACGGTTAGGAAACATCATCGACATGATCGAGAAACTCTTATCCAAGGTTCCCCTTGGTCTAGTTTTCCTTGTCGGTTGCAACGTTCTCGCATTACTCAACCACAGATCACCAACATCCGTGGTTTGACCTAGAAGGCATTTTATCGAGCACCTTGGCTACACCTAGGACTCGATCACCCTTACATCGACTAAAACCTAATTTGGCTAGACAACCATTGTCCGATGAGTCGTGCTTGTGTTCCAGCACCACACACATCACAAGCATCCTTCATCTCAATGCCAGGGCACAATGACGGCTCAGAACGTCATGACGACGTCATGTGGTCAACGACGTCGACGCGGCTCATGGTGGAGCATCACGAGCACGCACGAACACGACAAAACGATACAAAAGAGAATGAAGGTCAACTTGGGGATTTCTATAGGAATGATATCAATGCAGAACATCGACCAGAAGGCAGAGGACGACGGCAGTGACGAACCTTGTAAGCATTTTAGCAAACATCTTGGTTGTGTTCTTGATCCGGTTACTTCATCAACTTTCCAAGAGCACCTTGGCACATGTCCTTGTCGTTGGTGACACCACAACTTCCCTACATTAATAAACTAGCCTTGGACGTCAGCACAGCCGATCCTTTCCTTGTAAGCATTTCATCGAGCATTAGGGCTGCAGCATTGATCCGACCAATCTTTGCACAAATCAGAGCTAACCTTGGATCAATTGTCGATGGTGGTGTGTCAATGACATGTTCATGCATCTCCTTCATCCCAGACATCACTTGCCTCGCTGCTAGGATGAAGCTACGTAGCAGAACACCGCAATGACGTGCGGTAGGCAACGATGTTGATGGGGAGCAGACGGGCACGACCACGGAGCATGGGCGGCACACAACTAGCACAGGGAGCAGGACGCAGCGAGCAACAATGGAGCAAGGCGTGCGGCGGGCATAGTGCGCACTGCCATGGCTGAGCAGCATGACAGGACGTCGCCGTGGCTGGGATAGAGGGAGGAGCAGATTGGCGGTCAGCACGGTGTGGAAGGCGCATCGGTAAGGAACGCGAAGTTGCCGCAGCCATGGGCGGTAAGGAGCTCGACCATGGCAGCATTGGCGCGCGATAATGTGCGGCCAAGGCGCGAACAGCGGCAAGGGCGGACGACGCAGGGAGTTGGGCCAACGGCGGGGACGCGACACGGAGGAGAGGCTGGCGCACGGCAAACGGGCAGGATCAGCGCTGGTGCACAGTGGTAGAGGACGGCACGGTGCTGGGTGGCTCGGCGAGCATGCAGCAGCAGGGCACCAGCAAGGCAGAGGCGGCCGGGAGGTGGGGCAGCACCGTGGACGGCTGGAGCGCGCGCATAGGGACGATGGTAGGGGGAGCTTGGTTTGCGGCGTGGGCGCGCGTAGCACGGCGACCAAACCGGCAAGCGGCGGCAATGACGTGCGTGCAGGGGGTGCGGAGGGAGGCGAGTGACGCTCGTCGGGAGCGGCCAGGGCAAGCGGTGACTGGCGTGGGGCGAGTGGCGCGTTGTGGCGGCCGTAGGAACGAGCGCGCAAGGCCAGGGAGGAGGCGAGCTCGAGCAGGGCCAGGAGCTTGCGCGGCCTGGGAGATGAGGAGGCGGCCGGTGCAGCAGCAGGGAAGGCGAGCCAGCGCGGTGGGGTCAGCGGAGCACGGCCGGTGTTGGGCGCCGGAGGGAGGCAGGGTGCCGTGGGCAGGAGGAGTCGGGCGGCTATATGGAGTAGAGTAGAGCAGAGCAGAGCAGGAAGAAGCAAACTTGATTTCTGCCATTGAAGATATACATGACATGTGGGACCCACTGATGAGGACATCACAACAGCGGAGTCGCACATTGAACTGCAAGGACCAATCACAAGAGCACGAGCACGGTTATTAAATCAGCAGGTGAATTCGTTCCTAACTTCTTTTGCATGTGAGTTTGAGAATAGATTGCTATGTGATGATTTAATTGTTATTAGGAATAATGGAGAAGATCAACAATTGAAGGAAAGAGGCCTTGGGAGCGTGGAGAACCTGTTGGGACGTTCACAAGTTGATGGAAACATTTTACAACTCGGACTCGAGTTCAACTTAGAGTCCAAGAGCAGTCCACCTTAAAACGGACGCCCGGGAGGCATACGGACTCCGTTTTCGACGTTCTACATATGCACGGAAAGAGGAGAAGATAAAATTTCCAATGGTTCTGGTCCCACCTCAAAATTGGTCGGGATACATTGGGAATCGTCGATACAATTCGAGTCCAGATTTCTGTCCAATGCTGCGCCACCGAATCGGGCCTTTGGGCCTTGTATCCCGTAAGAGTCCATTAGGGACGCGTCTAATCATGTTTTGGTCGAACCCTAGACTACAAATACTGCAGCCGCCGGTCATATTCGGTGGGTTTTGCTTAGATCAATAATATCGCCGTTCTACGGTTTGTGAGGCCCCAACTTCGCGATTTTTTGATCGTGTCTTCGACGTTCTTGCTCGTGTTCTCGGTTGCACTTGCAGGGGTTAGCCTTCTTGCTGAGGTCAAGCGTGTGCAACACGGTTGATAACCAATGGAGCCGTGGTGTAGTGATTGCAGGGGTACTCGAACCGCTCGAGTGTCGTGGATCATCAACGTCGAGTTCTCCACCCCAATCGACATATCTTTCGGAAGATCGGGCCTAAACCTACTCATCACCCACTTCCCTCCTCTTCCTTATCCCTATTCTGCTGATTTAAATCATTAACAAACAAGCTCCAAATTTAGTATAAATTGGCAGCTAGTCTAAAACAAATGTGTAGGATTTGATTCTGAAGTCAAATTATGGTTTTGATCAAGTTTCATTTGAAATTAAATTTTGAATTTGAATTCAAAGGCATTTCAATCTACACGGTGTATTAAATAGTAATCGTGCTTCCAAAATTCTTA
Organism: Tuctoria greenei; assembly: GCA_036927565.1. Lineage (NCBI taxonomy): Eukaryota > Viridiplantae > Streptophyta > Magnoliopsida > Poales > Poaceae > Tuctoria > Tuctoria greenei. Next base: position 55,098,180 of record JAYESD010000010.1, on the reverse strand, counting down.
CATTTTGCAGGGGGCTATTTGGTATATGGGGCATCTATTGGGCAGCTCAAATCTTCATGTGAACCTAGTTTAAACAGTAGCTTGATTTGAATTTTTTAATGTCCCAATTTAGGGTTGGAATAATTCCTTTTTCTTTTTTCTCTATTTTGTCTTCTTTTCTCCTTTAATTTTCATTGAAAATGGGAATACTTGGAAATTAAGGATTTTACACCTTAAATTCTAAAATACATTAGCAACCATGTTCTATATGTAAAATTTTAACAAGTTCATATTTTTGGTGAACATTGGTTAACTCATATGGGTCATGTGAGTTTGAATTTGCAAGTCCACTTTCAAAAATTTTATGTTCGTATTTTTTCGTTTTTGTTCTTCCTTAAAGTGGGCTTTTACAAACCTTCCCCCCGAAAGGAATCTCGTCCCGAGATTCTAATAAGTAGAATAACATAAGCGAGTAGGGAACAATCCGTAAAAGAGGGTCATTGACTACAGAAAATGACAATGCCCTTAAAGACTTGGGTTCTACAAAGTAGTGATTATCTTAAGGCATCTTATGAAATTCTAAAGTTTGCTTTTGGTGATTCCAGTCTTCAAGTTGAAAATCTTGACGGATGCTCAACATGACAATCTCACGTCGTAAAATTTTCACTTCTGTTATTGAACTTTTATTGTTGTCCTCTTACACTGGCATGACATCTTGTCCTGTCCTAGTCTTGACTTGAAGAATCAAGACTTATTCTTTGCTTCTCTGGGTCACATCGATAGTTTGAAACTATCCCTGCATTGATTCTTGGTTGCTTGCTTGGTCTTGCATACATCCTTATAACTCAATGTTGTATTTCCCCTGACATGAGTTAAGATGGTTTACGAAGTTAAACAACAATTCATTAACCTCATTTGAGGTTTGGTCAACCATAGGGTCCTTTAGCTGTGTGATAAGAGTGGCAAAGAACGCAATGCTCTTATGTGACTAAAACAATAGGAACACTGAAGATATGGCGACTACAAGGTTCATGGATATATCAACATCTTCAAACACTAGTAGTAGAAGACAAATACTCTTTGCAGCAGCATATGAAGATTTACGGATTTAATATCCTCATGTGTTTTCAACACAGCAAGGAACTCAATCATATGGTAACTACAGGGAAATTAGTGTAGCAAGGTTACCATATAACAATGCAAGGACTTGGATGGAACCCAAGGCTTTTTGCGAGGTTAACCATCAAACGGAATCTTTGCGAGTAATGAGAATCACAGATTGTACAAGGTTGATCATCTAACCGGTGATCACACGATGAAGAACGGTATAATTGCAACAATCAAAGCACTTAAACTTAAACAAGTCAAGGACGGAAGTTCAAGTGTCTGTTTAGTTACAAGGGAGGTTGAGTGATCGGTTGCCCATGTATCACTCAATGGAAGAAAGATCAACCACATAAGAAGTCAAATGAAGATGGTGAAATGATTGTAGTCATCACACACCTTGGAATAGTCTGAATGGAAGTACATAATCTTGCTTTGAATTTTAGTATTATCATGCATTCTATCATTCGTACTTCATTGGTAATGATGCTTCATGATGCATCATATGTTGTATGGTGCAAATGGTGCATATGTATGGTGCAAATGATGCATATGTATGGTGCAAATGGTGCAAATGCATGGTGCAGTAGCTTTTATAGTTTGAGCAAGACTAAATGAACCACACCCACAAAACTCATGTACTGTCTGATGATTTACAAGGATTGGATACCGTGGTCGTGAAAGACACTCAATGAGTAGCGTTCCTTTCATGACTCGACCATAGTTAAGGAATTCATAACAGAACAACTGATAAGGAATGTGGGAAACATACCACGTTACCTCGACCTTTTGAAAGCTTGTTCATGTACTACTCCACTTGATTGTATCTTCAACTAGGTCTTAGAGTTACTAGTTGACTTGAGGAGTATCTTCGTCAGAAGAAAAACAACTAACTATATGTCGAAGGTTATACCTAGACACCTGGTCGAGATCACTAGACACATCGCTTGTGATACTTCACTTAACCATAGCTTCGACCAGTCAGGAGGAACGGATATCCTTATCGATCACTTTAGTGGAGTTGAAGTCATACTCTTCTTAGAGTAACTCAATCTGGTCGTGGTGGTTTGATCCTCTTGAAGATGTAATCTCACTTGTTTGCGTTGTCTTTGACACATCTCAGTGTGGCAAAGAGTGCTAAATGAAAACTATAGTTACTTGAGTGCTCACCTTCCCCCTTAAAGTTTTGAACCAAGATGTCGAAGCGTACCTCAAACAATCCTCATGGGAAGACGAGATGCAACTCTAGAAATTGTGACTTGTGCTCGAAATCACAAGAAGTGATGTGACAAGTCACATAAATTAAACACTAGTATGTCTATTCATGGAAAAGGGCTTCAAATGAGTTAAACAATCGATTCAACTTGTTAAACAGTTGAGTCCTAACTCTTGGTTGGTTACGACACTCCTCGAGTTGAAATCGTGAACCGAATGCCTAATAAAAACCAAAAGGTTCAAACTGGTCAGGCTGTGGTGACAAATGACCAGTCTGGACGCAAACTCGATTTTGACCCAGGTAATGGCAAAGTCAGATCTCTAGGTGAATAAAAAAAGTTAAAGTACACTTCAAGACCTTTCCAAAACGTATTGTTTTGCTTCTAGATCATCTCTGATTTGCATGTTATGCTATTTTAAAGTTAGCAGATTTTTCTGCACTTTCTGCAGAACTGCTTAAAAAGTAGCAGTTTTGACCTAAAGTTTTCAGACTGTTCTGTTCCAAATCTGGAAATATTCTTATATACAAAGTTGTATCCAATGTAATAATATTTTCAGAATGTATTTATTTGTATGCATATCAGTCCTGGTTCAAAAGATATGAATTTTTGAAGTTTACTAAAAATTCAGCATTCAGAAAAAATGGGGTTTTAGTTCAGACTGACCACCCTGCATTCAAACTCGATTTGGGATAGATAGATGACCGATTCAGATCTGGAGCCAATTACAAAAATTGTATCTGACTCACTAAACTTTCCAACGGTTACTCGTGTGACCCTATTGGACGTAAGATCTGCGGGTTATGGTTCAAATTCAGAACTATACAGATTGCTGTCCAGTTTGGTTGATTCCGGACAGTTTCTGCAATTATCCGAATTTCATCCACATAGAAAAGGATTCTGGTCTTGAGTCGAATAGAAAAATTGTAGAGGACATCTAAATCTTTCTAAATAGTATTTACTTGCCCTCATGGCACTTCTGGTTAAGGAGATGGAATTTTAAATCTCGACCAAGTTTCCAGATTTTAAACTAAAATTTTGCAGAGCTTCCTTTGTATGTTGCTGATTTTGTCCACAATTTTCAATAGAGAAACATTGATATTTGCATAAAAAAATATTATAAACTTGTTACAAACATCCTCAGGATTCTATAAATGTAAAATATAAAGTCTTTTGACGATCCTAGTAGAAATAACAATCCAAACAGCAACTGATTATATAACTGTCCAGATTTTGGACTATTACGACACCTTATACGATCCTTCAATTTAGACCTCGTTATTTGGAGTTTTAGCCTTAGAATTGAATAGGAAGTTGATAGAGGTCTTTTTAAACTTTCCAGACATGTATAGATATGCATAGGTTGCTTTTCTAATTTAAGAGTTATGTCTGTTCAAAATTCAGAAATTTTCTGGCTGTTTCAGATAGCACTGTACACAGGTACTAACTTCAACTCCAGTTTCATATTAGCTCTAAACAGAATTTGAGGTAACAATGAATAGAGAAGCTGTAGAATAACTCTTTCCCAAAATGTATCACAATAGACTAGAGGGGCTTTCTACAGATAATTATGGCAAAAATTCAGATACTTGTTCATACAGTTTCAGAACAGTAGCCGATTTAGTTAGAGAAGATTTTCATCACCTTACAACGGTTTATTGGCTCGGAGGTCAATAGAAAACTTACAGAATACTTCAAGAGATTTCCAAAAGTATTCATTTGCATCCATAGCCCTTCAGGTTGAAGAGATATGGATTTTCAAAGTCAGGTCAAATTCTGTTAGAAAACAGAACTCACCGGCTTCAAAACACAAGAATTGGGAACAAACTCAAATTTTGAAACTTAGCTCAAAATAACTAGAACTTGCTTTACAACTACTCAGTTGCTTTGGAACTAAATGGGAATTGGAAGAGAACTTGATGACCTTCTCATCTATAGCATATCACTATGGATCTTGATGCTTAACCAAAGTCTCAACCCGGCGAAGTCGAGCTAAAAACTCGCCAGAAACAAAGAACTTTGGTTCACCTACTATTGAAGAGAAACATTTTACATTGTCCATAAGATACCAGCAACTGATACTTGGACTTAATATGAATATGAAGCCATTCATTCGTGGGGGATTGTCGAAGTATCAAGTGGGATACTAACGTACTACGTGCCTTACCAAAAGAAAAGTCTAACCCGGTATATCCGGATACGTCTATAGGTGGTTCTAATATTGATCACTCGCAAACATATTCTACACGTGTAGCTACCGGAGTTAGTGTACCTGCAGAAGACAAACAATCCCCTTTCACACCTTCACACCTCAAGAGCGGCACGGGGAAACACGACAGACAGTCACAATAATATATAATTAAAAGTAAATGCATATGACTCTGGAGTGAGTCGCCCTCGAACGAAGTCATGTCTCGAGGTACATGGTTGTAGTACGACTGTACAATAAAGACTCCCGCACAAATCGGCTAATACACGCTCGGGCATACGTGTTTTGCATATTCTCATAGAACATGAATAGTTTTAGAGATGCATACTATCGGGTTATCCACCACCCGACAGGGGCTCCCACTAATTTTGTGTCATGCTGGGGTACCGCGTATCATATGTTCTCAGAAACATGGAAAGTTTCAGAGACTCATATTGACTTTCCGTGCTAAGGCTCGGAAATATCACATACCACATCTTGTATGCAGAGCTTACCCAGATTGATCCGCTCTCGGTGGCGTACCTTACCTCTTACCTTGAAGACGGAACATCGTTATAGAATATGATAACAAGTAAGTTCACCACCTTTATACCTTATACTAGTAATAGTCCTTAATGGGCATATAGCTAATCTTCACTCGACTACTTCGGAGTTTTCGAAAATAGGCTCTTTTTGAGCGTGGTATTCCAAATGAAGCTCTAATACCATGTCTGTGGGGATCGGGGTTTCGACGTCCAAGGATCTCATTGGGTGGTGCCATGCAATGCGGCACCTAACAGCACACATGAAAAGGATACCAAAACATATAAAGTTTTCATTTCGTAATAAGAAGAGTTTACAAAATAGTGTACAAAAGAGGTACACACGCAGCGGAAAGTACATACTCATAATCTCACTTAACTAAACAGGAGAGAAGACGTCCATGCCCTCGGACGCTTCTCACTAGCAACAAGAAGAACATTCAGCAGCGGTGTGGTTCACATGAGATTTATCTCGACCCTTGAGTCTCATGTACAACCTGAACAGCAGAAATAAACCTAATACCTGCAAAAATCGTTAAAGCGCAAACGTGAGCATAAGGCTCAGCAAGACTAACCCGTCTCACTAGACATATGCAAGGGTGAATACTAAGCATAGGTAAGGAATAACATAAATAGACTCGCCTACAAGTGGATCCTTATAATCATGTTTTAAGTAGCAAATGACACTCTTCAGGCACGACACATCATAGACTCCACAATCAAATAAGAAACGATTTGCCGATGATATGACTTGCCCAAAGCACATAATGCTATTACAGGATAAGTATTTGGAAACTGTAGACTTTTAATTGTGCTATCTCTAAGCCACACAAGGTTGCAAAGCAGTCATAATTCAATACATCATATTCCTCTGGCTTCTTCAGTATTTACAATGTCATGACACATTGAACAAGTGGTACTCTATTACCGCGAGGAACGGTGATTGCAATCAGGACACACTCGGACTGCACGACACGCACACCCGCATGGGAGACACCTACGTGCTCTCCTCCCCGCGTTATACGCGGCCACCTTTCACCCAAGACCCCAATGTCGACAAACCTCTTCATCCCGAGCAAAAGGTCCCCTACACAAACACGTCGAAACTGTTCACTAGAAGATTTACACCTTTATGCATTTGCATCTCCATTCAAGGACAACCGAGGAGTCTCCACACCACAGTCTGGAGTTACATCAGTTTATTCGGCCCATATCCCATTATGCAACCGGTACAGTTCAAGCTTGCCCAACGGTGCCACATACGGCGCGGTCCTCAAGTGACACAGGCAGGGCAATGCACCCGAGACTCCATCTCGTCGACTCCTATTTCCCCTTACCGGTCTCGTATTCATTTCATAAGCCATTCTTTCATCTTTCACCCTCATATGAACTGTTATCCCATAGGTATATCTACAACATTAGCATTGGCAGTTCTACACGTCAAGTTGTAACCTTTTCGGCCCTCCCATAGGATTTGTGGATATGCAAGTGGAGTATCAAACACCTTATACGTAATGCACAATATCAAATGAAGACGTAAGTGAATAAAACTAGAAAACTTTGAAAAGCTCTTAAATGCAGACCGGGGCTTGCCTTAGTTTGCGACTCGAATAAATGTCAAGGGTCAGTGGTCTTCTTCCGGAACTTCGCCAAGTAACTTCATGACGGGCACCTGGCCTTCTCCTCCAAGCAAAACTTCTCGTCGATTACATATTATCACGTTCCTATCAACATGAAATGCATATGAGTAATTAAGCTAACTTAATAATAGACTCTAAGAGGTGGTGTAAACCTTAAGAGCAAGGAGTTTGACTAGGAAGGACAGGTATGCCTCTGTTGTGTGGGTACTCAGAGGATCAGTCAAGGTGGGCATAGCAGTGTGGGTATGAACGGAAAGGTACAATGTAAGGCCACATTGCAACTTAGTAGACAACACTTGAAGCTATGCCACTTAGGAGGTATAAGATTGATGGATGAAGAAGTACCGGACTGAGTGATGTAAGGATGACTAAGCGATCAAGGTAGGGCATTGAAAGCTTAAGGCATGAGTGAACTGTGCAACAAGAGGTCATTACTCAGAAGTCGACCAGTGAAGTTACACAAACTCATTAAGGAGTAAACCTAATTAAGTGACAAGTGTGGTCATAGGGTTCTGAATTAGGATGAATCGATGTGAAACCCTAGCGACACTTGGAAAAGAAGTGAGATCGGCATTGCTTGGGTTCAAAGAGTCATCAAAAGCACTGCTAACCTAACATGAGTACCAAGACACGTTCAAAGGACATTTTGGTAAATTAGTCGCTACAACAATCTTCGCAAGCATTGCCCAAGTTCTTACACGACACTATTGCACTATCCCTTGCATGATTTTTCAGATGAGCTCGGTGAACTCCTGGAACTCGAACATAAGGTATTACTATGTCCCGATGACATGCTTTGCCATCTCAGGATGATCATCTCATCAACGTTCACATCGACCCGAACTCGTCTATGGTGGTGAGCGGAATCTCAAACACCACCTTATAAGTCTCAAGGTTAGTGATATCAACTTGATCATCGGCAAGCGACTCGACGAACCTGTCGTCGATGAAACAGCACACCTAGTTAAGCAATTCTACGGACGGTTAGGAAACATTGTCGACATGATCGAGAAACTCTTATCCAAGGTCCCCCTTGGTCTAGTTTTCCTTGTCGGTCGCAACGTTCTCGCATTACCCAACCACAGATCACCAACATCCATGGTTTGACCTAGAAGGCATTTTATCGAGCACCTTGGATAAACCTAGGACTCGATCACCCTTACATCGACTAAAACCTAATTTGGCTTGACAACCATTGTCCGATGAGTCGTGCTTGTGTTCCATCACCACACACATCACAAGCATCCTTCATCTCGATGCCAGGGCCCAATGACGGCTCGGAACATCACAACAATGTCATGTGGTCAACGACGTCGACGCGGCTCATGGTGGAGCATCACGAGCACGCATGAACATGACAACGTGATACAAAAGACAACAAAGGTCAACTTGGGTATTTCTATAGGAATGATATCAATTACGGAACATCGACCAGAGGGCGGAGGACGACGGCAGTGACTGACCTTGTAAGCATTTTACCAAATATCTTGGTTGTGTTCTTGATCCGATTACTTCATCAACATTCCAAGAGCACCTTGGCACATGTCCTTGTCGTTGGCGACACCGCAACTTCCCTACATTCATAGACTAGCCTTGGACGTCACCATAGTCGATCCTTTCCTTCTAAGCATTTCATCGAGCATCAGGGCTGCAGCATTGATCCGACCAATTTTAGCTCAAATCAGAGCTAACCTTGGATCAATTGTCGATGCTGGTGTGTCAATGACATGTTCATGCATCTCCTTCATCCCAGACATCACTTGCCTTGCTGCCAGGATGCAGCTACAGAGCAGAACACTGCAATGACGTGCGGTAGGCAACGATGTCGATGGGGAGCAGACGAGCACGACCACGGCGCACGGGCAACACGCGACTGGCACTGGGAGCAGGACGCGGCGAGCAGCAATGGAGCAAGGCACGCGGCGGGCATGGTGCACACTACCATGGCTGAGCAGCACGGCAGGACATCGCCGTGGCTGGGAGAGAGGGAGGAGCAGATTGGCGGTCACCACGGTGTGGAAGGCGCATCAGTACAGCGGTAAAGTACAGCCAAGGCGCGGACAGTGGCAAGGGCGGACGATGCAGGAAGTTGGGCCAACGGCGGGGCGCGACGCGGAGGAGAGGCCGGCGCACGACAAACGGGCAGGATCAGCGCTGGTGCGCAGTGGCAGAGTACGGCGCGGTGCTGGGCGGCTCGGCGAGCATGCAGCGGCAGGTTACCGGCGAGGCAGAGGCGGCCGGGAGGTGGGGCAGCGCTGTGGACTGCTGGAGCGTGCGCACAGAGACGGTAGCATGGGGAGCTTGGGCGGCGGCGCGGCCGCGCGCAGCGCGGCGACCAGACCGTCAAGCGGCGGCAACGACGTGCGTGCAGTGGGCGCGAAGGGAGGTGAGCGAGGCTCGTCGGGAGCGGCCAGGGCGAGCGGCGGCCGGCGTGGGGCGAGCTGCGCGCCGTTGCGGCCGTAAGAAGGAGCGTGCACGGCCAGGGAGGAGGCAAGCTCGAGCAGGGCCAGGAGCGCGCGTGGCCTGGGAGACGAGGAGGCGGCCGGTGCAGCAGCAGGGAAGGCGAGCCGACGCGGTGGGGTCAGAAGAGCACGGTCGGTGTTGGTGTAACAACCTCATTTTCATGCATCATGCCCTACTTGCACTCATATACATGTTTAACATTAACCCATAACAAGAGGAACAAGTTTAAAATTGATTTGGAACAAAACTGCACTTAAAAATGTAGGAAAGTGCGGACTAGTCCGGTTTTGCTGAGGACTAGTCCGATTTCTCTCTGTCTAAAAACGGACTTGTCCGTTTTTGCTGCGGATTAGTCCGATATTTGCCTCTGGACAACTTCGGACTTGTCCGATTTTGTGCGGACTAGTCCGGTATTCCATGAATCCTTGAAAATTTGCTAAGTCCCTGGACTTTTCCGGACTAGTCCGGTGTTCCAGCGGACTTGTCCATTTTCCTTTCTGACTAAGATCGGACTTGTCTGATTTTTGGCCAGACTTGTCCGATTTTCTCTCTAGACGACTTCGGACTAGTCCGGTCCTGTCCGGACTTGTCCGATATTTCGTGACTCCGAGATTGACCTTTTGTTTTACGACTTGTTTCTTGGGTTTCACGTCAAGTGGGCCTAGGGACGTCGTGCCCAACTCTTTTAGAGCCCATGTGGGACTCTAAACCGGCCTCTACTCATCCTAAACTCGAAATCCATCTAACCCTAGCCTCCACGTCTATATAAACAACCCCACCCCTTGGTTTGACATCTATTTGCCACTTTTCCACCCACCCAAACCCTAGTTCGTGGGGAGCCACCATCAAGGAGGGAGGAGAAGATCCCAAAGAAGAAGAAGAAGAGGAGGAAACGAAGGAGGATCAAGATTTCCACCAAGTTTCGTCCTTCACCACCAATTCATCTCAAAGTTCATCACCAACCCTAGATCATCAAGATCCAAGTGTTACCTCCAAGTTTCTTGGTTCATTGGAGTTCTAAACACCTGGTATACCTTCTATTCTCTTTTCCTTATGTGAATTCAACCCCTAATCTCCAAATTCACGTCGATCTAGAAAACCCTAATCTGCTGATCTCGTCAAGTGCGGACTTATCCGGTCCCTAGCGGACTAGTCCGATCTTTCTGGTTAAATTGTGTTGAATTAATTCTAAAATTTGATCTAATCGACCCCAAACCTGTATAAACTTGTTAAAATCTATTAGAGCTAGTTAGTGATCATTAAAAGCAATCTAGTGACAAGTTCTACCTTGCATTGCATCAATCATGCATGTCATGTCATATTGAGTAATATTTGTGCACTCTTTGATTGTGTTTCTTGTCTTGTATGTTTATTGTGTGGATTAGTCGGATTTGCGCTAGAGAGTGCCACGGAGGATCTACAACATCAAGAGTTTGAAGGCTTTGACCCTAATCAACAGCAAGAGCAAGGCAAGTGTCCTTGAAGCATATTGATCCTATTTTTAAAATAAATGTTTTGTTTGCAAAACTGCATGCTTGTGTCAAATTGATGGGAAATCCCATGGTAGGAAGTTTACTAGATTTGCTAAACCACCCTTGTCACCTGGAATTTATGGTAGAGAGTCGGGAAGGGTTTTTACCTTTTTGCTTCGCTTAATCAACTGGGATGGGAAACAACTATATCACTCAATTTAAGTATGCATGGATGAGATTATGGTTAACATGAACTGGTTAAACATGGTATGGTAATGGATGATCTAAGCAAGTCTGGTATGTGGATGGGTTGGATGTTATGGTGGTTTGCTTGCTTTAGATCTAAGGACCGGTTCATGCGAGAATAAGCCAGGACTACAGTGCCACCACGAGGCCAAGTATGGGTGCGGCCTAGCTGATTAATTAGGGCTTTGCTAGTGCTGTTTGGACCATTGTGGGTGCTCGGGGAAGGGGTAGTCGGATTGGGTTTGTTGATGATTGGTGGGACTACCCTGGGATCCGAATGGCTCAAGAGGGGGCCCTTGGTTGAAGATGTGCTCTGCGGGAGACATCGCCACCGGTGAAACCTCAGTGGGGTCTAAATAGGCTAGTAATCCCTTTGTAAAGGCTATTTTGTGATCTCTTGGCCACACACCAACGGAAGTGTGTAATGTGACCGACGGGTCATGGGCATAAGGGAGATTCTTAGTCGCCGAAGGGTGATGAAATCACGGACACGTTGGTAAAGAGGTACAAACTCTGCAGAGTTAACTAAAACTATCATGATAGTCGTGCTCCCGGTTATGAGCACCTGGACAACTTCCATGATTAGAGGCAAATTGGAATTTGGGATGGTTATGGTTTGGTAATGGTTATGGCTGGTTATGAGTTTATCTCTGGTATTGAATCTGGTTATTGGCAATGGTGAAATCCGAAATTTTTGATGGTGGTAATGAATTCAGATTTAGTATTACGGTATTACTTATGATTATGATGGGTTTACTTCACATACTTATACTATATTGCTTTTCAAATGTTTTAATGTACTTTTCAGCACTTTACCATTATTATTGTCGACATTTGAATAAGCCACATGTCATACTTTCCACACTCGCTGAGTACGACATGTACTCACTCTTGCAATCCCCCCCCCCAAAAGTGGCAGGTCAGGATTGGGAGTTTAATGGCGATAATGCGGAGTTCTAGGCCGTGTCTACCGTCAGCTTTGCCTGTGGTGTTGATTGGAGCTGCGCATGCATACCCTGTCGCTTATGTTGCATAGTTGCTTAGTTTGCTTAATTAGTTTATTTCCGCTGCATTAGTTGAACTTGTCATTAATATTCATTGGAGCTTGGATTCGAGGATAATATGGTTTGTGTAATAAAATTTGGTTAATTAATCTTGTCTTGTGGTAATTTTCTGTATACTCTTTTGTGATTGCACTCGTGTATGTGTGATGAACATCCTGGGCACACATATGCGTTAGCTTGGTTCATTTTCGGAACCGGGCGTCACAGTTGGGTGCCGGAGGGAGGCAGGGTGCCGTGGGCAGGAGGGAGTCGGGCGGCTACATGGAGCAGAGCAGGGCAGAATAGGAAGATGCAAACTTGATTTTTGCCTCTGAAGATATACATGACATATGGGACCCACTTCCCTCCTCTTCCTTGTCCCTATTCTGCTGATTTAATCATTACCAAACAAGCTCCAAATTTAGTAAAAATTGTCAGCTAGCCTAAAACAAATGTGTAGTATTTTATTCTGAAGTCAGATTCTGGTTTTGATCAAGTTTCATTTGAAATTAAATTTTTAATTTGAATTCAAAGGCATTTCAATCTACACGGTGTTTTTAAATAGTAATCGTGCTTCCAAAATTCTTACATTTTGCAGGGGGGCTATTTGATATACGGGGCATCTATTGGGCAGCTCAAATCTTCAGGTGAACCTAGTTTGAACACTAGCTTGATTTGAATTTTTGAATGTCCCAATTTAGGGTTGGAATAATTCCTTTTTCTTTTTTCTTTTTTTCTCTATTTTGTCTTCTTTTCTCCTTTAATTTTCATTGAAAATGGGAATACTTGGAAATTAGGGATTTTACACCTTAAATTCTAAAATACATTAGCAACCATGTTCTATATGTAAAATTTTAACAAGTTCCTATTTTTAGTGAACATTGGTTAACTCATATGGTTCATGTGAGTTTGAATTTCCAAGTCCACTTTCAAAATTTTTAAGTTCGTATTTTTGAGTTTTTGTTCTTCTGAAAAGCGGGCTTTTACAGCTCCAGGATGCAGTCGGCAACCAAAATAATCAGGAGTGGGGCACCTAATGGAGATGTTCGTCTAGTAGAGAACGTCTCCCTGTTAGTGCCACACTGACCTTGCCTGTAAACAATCTGCGACAAGCTATAACAGAGACCGTCTAGGATTATCTAAATATAAGAGACCAACTTCCTTAAATCCCATCTCAGATCAGTCAATAAATCTGCGACGAGCTACCAAAAAGCCTGTCTCGGATCTATCAATAAATCTGCGACACACTATATTTGAGCTTGTTTGCATGTATGCTAATGGGCGACGCGCGCAACGCACGTCTGCAATGACCCCATAAAGCTCATCTATTATGACTCAAAGAAAGGAGACGCGCTATCTTTGAGCTTGTCTCGCACTTAAGGTGATTGGCGACGCACCAGCCGCTTGTCTCTGATGACAACGTAATGTGAGACGCGGTGACAGAGATGCAATATTTGTTCGTCTCTCTTCTTCGTTCGGGCACGTCTCAGATGAGCCTTTCTTACGTAATGTGTGAAACGACAGCCAAGATATCAGATTTGAGAATATTCCAACATGTTGCAAGGAATGAGCTCGTGAAATCGTTAGGTCTAGGTGTTTTGGACTTTGGCAATGCCTTGACCACTTGGGTAACTTCGTCCTTTGAGAAAGGAAGTTCCATCTGCCACAGGTCTGCCAGTCGAGGTGTTCCAAGTCGAGCGCAATGTGTCTAGGGTAATGTGTTCCAAACTGGTTTTTGAAGTCTAGAAGATGATACGGGATTTATCAGCACGTGAAGTAGTGATCCCCTCCTCATCTTCTTATAATTTTATATGACTTGTTTTCAATCTTGAATTTGCCATGGTTTGGAAATACTTAGTGTTAGCATCCCCTTCTCGAAGCTAAGTGAGTCTTGACTGCCGGCAAGCCCTAGATTTTTTAATCATCGCCAGTCCGAGGATTCCGCACTTTAGAATTTTCTTGATCTCTTGTTTTAACACCGAGAGATCACGTTGTTCACATGCTTCATCCAGTCTTAGAATTACTTCTTTACATATATCTATTGCAAGTTTCCTTTGGGGGACAATTGTTTTTGACCACTGGCGCAATGCCTTGGCTTTTCCGGAATGTTTGGTGTGGAGGACAGTCATTGCGTTGAGATGGTGAGGCACTGGCTTCAACTAGGTTTCTTGCACACACTCGCGGAAGCCCGACCAATGGATCCAGTGCGCCTCAAATCTGAAGGGGCAATTTATAACCTCCTCAGAAAACGATGTGAAAAAGATAGGGCAGTGGTCCAATGTGTGTTAGAAAACAACACACTTTAGAGAAAAAATTAATTCCTAAAATCACAACAGTACGCATGACAGATAGTCCACAGAACATGAACACCAACATGCAAATAAAGCAGATTATATCTATTATATTCATGCATAGAAAAGTCATCTTTACCTACTGTTCTGACGCTTCCAGCTTGAAAAATGACGAGAGGAGTGTGTGAAGAAGACTGTAGATGAAACAGATCTTCTATCGAGCAGTCGCGCGAATGCTACCTAAAAACCTGATTCGCCCCTATCCGTGCAGATTCTTCACTGGGACGTGGTTTCGAAGACAATGCTCTCCCACACGTCGGTGACACGCCGACGGGAGGGATGGACTAGCCTGTAGCTGACGCTCAACACCGTGGACTAATGAGTCTGTTCACCTCTATATTTTAGAATGAAAGCACTCATTCTGTATATATAGTGACAGACTCTAGTAACTGAAAAAATTAAGTATACAGTAAAGTAACACAATTAGGCTCTAGAAACTGAAGACAATAAACTTCAGTATTTGCAGCATAATTGCGTCAGTTACTACATAGCATTATCTTCCAGAAACTGACTCATAAAATGCCACGAATTGCAGCAAATTATAGTCATATTAGTGTCAGTTTTATCAAAAAGAGAGAACGGATTTACTGCGCCAGTCGCCACATCGCAAGTCACATGTCACGGGTTAACTCACGGGAAAATACGCGAATACGCGAAAACACGCGCGCGCGTGTGTGTGATTTGTTTGTGGCTATAGTCATCCTTCTCTCACATATTCCACACATAGAAAATAGATTCCCTTATAAATAAGTGCTACTCTCCTCAAATAGTCAATGTGGTATTAATGCCTCCTTTACACATTTGGAATTCAATAGAGAATAGTTGGGCTTAGGCCCAAATATTCCAACAATCCCCACCAAATTCCAAAGGCATAGCTGACACTACTTGTCGTATGTCCACAATGTTATTTGATATATCAGTTTAACGTTGGAGACCTATTCCGTTGAACATCCATCTAGATCTAAAAAGAATCTGCCAACTCACAACTACACAATGGAATATGTCTTGAATTGGCACTTTTGCGCGAGGTGGTTTCATTTAAATATCAAACTGATACTAGGCGCCTATTGAGCCAGTCCTCGGGTGGAGCCTATAAGTCATACTCCCGTGTCTCTTTCATGAGCTTCTTAGAGAATTCCAAAATCTCACAGACTGCGACCAACAGTCAGCTCATATAGGTGTATTCATACAAGAATAGTCTGTAGGACAGTATCTCGCACTATAGCCTCTGAACACATTAAGATTTAAGTCAGCCTTCCTTACAGAATGGAGAGTGTTGCATCTTCACTTGAGAGGGTACTACATAGTTATATACTCTCCTAGTTATACATTCAGTTTGTTCTTCCCAAATTCTAATTCACGGGATCTCCGATCACATAGGTTTGGGTTACCGCTGTGTATAACTCACGTGGGTCTCAATACCATCTCCTTCGATGCGCTATCTATCACATTTCTTGATAGACCTTTTGTAAACAGATCTGCCAGATTTTTCGCCGTTTGAACATAATCAATGGCTATCACTCTAGAGTTTCTCAATTTTCTAACAGATTTTAACTGTCTTTTCACATGTCTTGAGGATTTCATATTATCCTTTGAACTTGACACCTTCGAAAGAACTGTTTGATTGTCACATTACATAAGAATTGGAGGAATTGATTTTTCCACCACTGGTAAATCCATCAAGAGTTCCTTCAGCCACTCTGCTTCTACAGAAGCTATATCTAATGCTGTAAGCTCTGCCTCCATGGTTGACCTCGTCAAAATAGTCTGTTTACAAGACCTCTATCGAAGGTCTTAAACGACACTTCCCCCAGACCAGCTTAGAGAGCAGCCCGCGGAGGTTCTTTGGATTCACGAGGGCTAGTCCCAGGAGATTGAGCATAGCAAGATGGTGAATACAGAGGGTTTTACGTGGTTTGGGCCGCTGGAGCATAACACCCTACATCCATGGGAGTGTTTGTGTATTGCCTTGCTTGAGCGTGTATGAGTCCTAGTCTGATTTTTTTCGATCCTCTTCCAAGGTCGTCTGCCGAGTCCTTTTATAGTTCAAGGACTCTGCAGTCACAAGGTGGGCCCCAGGGCCCAACAGGTGGTCCCGGGGAGAGCCAAATCCTATACAAGATCTAGGATTAAATGCTATCTCCTTTCCTTTGTTAGGGGCGTCAATGCGCCGTCCCGCCGCGTCGTGTGCCAGGGCTACACATAGTTGGTGATGATGGCGGTGCACGTCCCGCCTGTCTTGTCCTTGTGGCCCGTTCGTCCGTCTTGCGGTGTGAGTCTGTACCGACTACTTGGACAAGACAGGACACTGGAGCCTTCACTTACGCATGCGTGACTCCGCGTCGCCTGGGGAAGGCGTGCGTACTTTAATGCATGTTCGAGCAGCGCACACCTTCCTTTACCGCGGCCTCCTACCGCACTGAGTTGGCCGTCTGCCACGTGGTCGCGCCAGAGCCTGCCTCTGTGGGGAGTCGAGCACTCGATGGTATAGACCACGTGGCACATCCGGAGCCCACCCCTGTGGAGGGGTGGAGGCTCAGCCCTACGGGCAACATGGTA
Source organism: Tuctoria greenei (assembly GCA_036927565.1). Classification (NCBI taxonomy): domain Eukaryota; kingdom Viridiplantae; phylum Streptophyta; class Magnoliopsida; order Poales; family Poaceae; genus Tuctoria; species Tuctoria greenei. The sequence continues at coordinate 55,081,379 of JAYESD010000010.1, read as the reverse complement.
GTTCTGTTGCCTTTCCCTGTGAGGAAGCAGGCCTGGCCCCGAGGTTCCGATTGGCCACATGGCAGCCCCCGATCCCGCCTCAGTGGGGAGGAGAGGGTCCAGTTCGGCCGGCCACGCGGCAACCCAGGAGCCTGCCCCAGCGGAGAGGTAGGATCTGGTTCTTCCCTCCACGACGTGGCAGCCTCGGATTCGGCCTCTTAAGTAGAGGCCGAGTCCTTAGCCGTTTTCTCCTTGTGCGTGGGGGTACCCGGTCTGCGGGGTACCGACTGTGGCCCCCGAGCCCACCTCGGGAGAGTCATCGATACCGCAGGTGTGGTCTTCTTCCTTATCTTCCCGCACAACTCTTTTGATTCCAATTCGGGGCAGTTCTTCGGCCGACACGTTCCTGCCGTTGTGGCGACGCGTATCCTCCTAGTAAGCAGAGGCACTGGACAGGCGCCGCGCGACATGACTATTGCCTTCAATCGTGTTTTAACTGCGGTGGTTCCAAAGGTGGCTTCTACACTTCCACTGCTTTTTCCTTTTCAGAAACCGCCGAGTTACCTCCCGCATAGTTAGCCACCCGGCTCGCCTTCTTTGTCGAGCGATCCGGGCCCTCATGTCATTGCCTGTGAGGGTCTGTTGCTCTTCTACTGAGGCTATGGCGATTCACATGCCGCGTCTGTTGGCTTGCAGAGGTGAATAAAAAGAGTGCTTTCCCGCTAAGGGTCCTTTCTTCCGATTCTGCATTCTTGCGCTCGTGCCTTCTTGCCCCAAGCCTAGTTCTTGCGCTCTAGCTCCCAATCTCCCCTTCCAGAGCCTCCTCCTTCGATCCTCATGGCGAGCATCCTGCCCAAGTCCCGACTGTCCAGGTCTGCTGACCTAGCCCCCATGCGTCGGCTTCTCGACTGGCACGCTCCTGAGCAAGAGAAGTGACTCCATCCCGGGAGGCTGCTGCTAAGCCTCTCCATCGAGGAGATGGTGCTCTTTTCGTCATACGTGCTGGCCGGCTTCGTCCCGCCTGCATCCGCCTTCCTGGTCGTGCTCCTGGAGACCTTCGGCCTGCAACTCCACCACCTTGCGCCAAACTCGATCACCATGCTGGCGGTCTTTGCTCACCTCGTCGAGATGTTCGTGGGGGTGATGCCGTCGGTGAAGCTCTTCAAGTACTTTCTTGTACTGAGGGCCACTGGCAGAAGCTTGAAGGAGCATCTCGGCGCCTACTACTTCTAGCGCCGAACCAAGGTCCCCTCGAGGTACATTGCTTCCTTCAACTCTGCACGATGGGAGCATTGGCGCGAAAATTGGATGATCGCCAAGGTCGAAGCCCACGACCGGATGTGCCTCCCCAGCGGGATTCCCTGCTCCGAGCGGTCATTCTGGGAGGAGCGCCTAGAGCTGGAGGAGGCGTTCAACCCGGTGTTGGATAGGATCCAGATGCTGGCAGACCACGGGATGTCGTCTGCCATGGTGCTGAGGGACTTCATGTCCTTCCGCATAGCTCCGCTCCAGCGCCACACCCGCCCGGCGTGGATGTTCACCGGCCTATCGAACTGCACCCGGCTTGAGATCAGCCCCAACTCCAACCTGGACGAGCAGCCGCTGCCCGACATGCTGACCCGGGTCTCTCCCGACGACATTTCCGCCGAGGAGCTGGCTCTTCCGACGGCCTACCGCCCCTTGTGCTCAGACTCCGAGCTGAGGAGGCAGCTGCTGAAGACGATGCCGACACTCAACGAGTCCGGGCTGGCGCAGCACCAGATCGGGGACCCATTCCGGGGGGGTCAACATCGCCGACGACGCTGAGGGAGGCGGGGCTCCCTCAAGCGGCGAAGTACCTTCAAGCAACGACGCCTCAAGCGGGCCCCATCACCGCTAATGGGGAGGCGACGGCGCCTCTCTTGACAAGGGGAAAGGGAAATCACCGGTTCCGGTGTCGGACCCGACCCCCAAGAAGCGTGTCCGGTCGCTGCCGCCGGCCCCCTCCACTCCTAGTCAGGACGCTAGAGCCCTGCCGCATTCGTCGTCAGGGGGCGCCAATGGTGCCACTTTGCCGCCCGAGTCCTCGACGCGCAAGAGGGGGAGGCTCCTCAACGCCGACGGGACCCCAGCGGTCCCTCGTCATTCGAAGGAGCGCCAGACTTTGAGGGTGCCGCTGACTCCTCCACCACAGGGGCCCCCAGCACACTCAGGGGCCCCCGCCGCGGGTTCGGGGTGTCCGAAACCCCCCCCCCCCCCCCCCCCCCAACCCTTTCGGGAAGCGGTGGAACTTCAACGTCCCCCGGTAAGCCTGCATAGATTTTATCTTGGGTGCTCTTTGCTGTGTGCTTACCCTGTCATTTCCTTATGATCCGGGTTTGCTTGATTTTGGCACCACTATAGCTACTCCTTCTCCTTCTGCAGGCCCTTCTGCTGGGCGGTATGCCACTCCAGCCGGCTCGGGGCTCCTTTGCAGCCTTGGGCCCCGCTCCGATGCATCGGGCTGCTGCCGCCGGGGTGCCCTTGGCCTCCGTGCCCGAGACCCCCACAGTGGCTCCTGAAGCCCAGCCGCACGCGCCGGCGACTGTTGCCGTGCCCGCCAATGACTCCGCATCCACCGGATACTCCGTGCCAGCCAATGCCGCCTCGCCGTCCGACACGACTACGTCGGCTGGCGCCACTGCCCCGGGTGCCGTCTAACCCAGGGCAGCATACCTCCGTGGCTAGGCGGATGCACCCAGGGCGGCATACCTCCGTAACCCGGAAGGGGCCCTCCCATCTGGGGGGAGTTTGTTAGCCCCTTCCGGGGAGAGTATGCGACGCAGCACCAGATCATCTACCTTTAGCTCCCTACTCCGCACGGTCCTCTGGTGGTAGCGCCGGAGCCTCTGCTTGTACCGTGCATTTTGGAGAGCCGCTCTTACTTGTCCCTCGTCGACGAGGTCCACGTCTTCACGCCGGAGCTGGTCCTGCGCGGCTTCGTCGTACACCCGGACACGGGGGGAGCCCCTGGTAATTTCTGGGGGGGAGGACGGCCTCTGCCCCGTACACCAAGAAGAAAGGTGTTTCCCCCGTGGCCCGGCTAGTTGATGTCCGGCTAGCCCACAGTGCACACGAAAGCTCGTCTACCCAGTTCGCACTATGCTTCTCAAGGTGTGAGAATGTGCGAGTCTTGAGGCCCTTGAGGATCTCTGCATTGGCCCTCTCGACCTGTCCATTGCTCTCTGGATGAGCGACAGATGCATAACAGACTTGGATCCCAAGGTCCTCGCAGTATTCCTGGAACGATGCACTTGTGAACTGGGTCCCGTTATCATTGATGATTCTGTTCGGGACCCCGAACTGGCAGACGATCGACTTGATGAATTTGACTGCTGACTGCTTGTTGATGGTGATGACTGGGGCGGCTTCCGTCCACTTGGTGAACTTGTCTACGGCGACGTAGAGGTGCCGGAATCCTCCGATGGCTCTGGGAAAGGGTCCTAGGATATCCAACCCCCATACAGCGAATGGCCATGAGGGAGGGATCATCTGCAGCGCCTGAGCTGGTGTGTGGATCTGTTTGGCATGAAACTGGCATGCCTTGCATCTCCAGACCATCTCGACAGCATCTGGGAGTGCTGTCGGCCAGTAAAAGCCGTGCCGCAAGGCTTTACTGACCAGCATGCGGGATGATGCATGGTTCCCACACTCGCCTCCATGGATCTCTGCGAGCAAGTCGCAGCCCTCCTCCCGGGTAATGCAACGCAGCAGGATGTCGTTGGCGCCACACCTGTAGAGTTCCCCTTCCACCAGCGTGTACCTCTTAGCCATGCGGACTATCCTTTCTGCCAGGGCATGTTCTTCGAGAAGGATGTTGTCTTTCAAGTAGTCCCAGACCTCCGAGATCCATGCATCGGGACATACTTGAGCCTCTGGATCTTGGGCGCCCGGTAGCTCGGAGCTCCTGCTGGCGCATACGATCTTTGGCGGGCTCCATGGTAGCAGGGCTACCGGGACTGCCAGCTTCGAGGTGTTGGGCTCGCCCCCTTCGCCCGGTTTGGCTGCTCGGGCGGTTGGTCGCGGTAACGTCCTTGCAAAGACTCCATCAGGCACTGGGGCCCCTATGGAGGCCTTCATTGGCAGGTCGTATGCGACTGAGTTGTCGCCTAGGGGTACATGGCACAAGTCCAAGACTTCAGAGTCCTTTTCGAGTTTCCGGACGTGCAGCAAGTATGCTGCTAGCTTTGGGTCGTTGCAGCTGCACTCCCCTTTGGCTTGCTTGATGATCAGCTGGGAATCACCTTTAGCCAGAAGCTGATGGACATTGAGAGTCAGGGCAGCCTTTAGCCCAAAGATGAGGGCTTCATATTCTGCCATGTTGTTTGTCGCCTTGAAGTCGAGGCGCACCGTGTACTTGAACTGCTCCCCAGTCGGGGTGAGGAGAAGAATCGCGGCCCCGGCCCCCTGCTTCCGCGAGGAGCCATCGAAGTAGAGCATCCAGGGAGTTTTGGTGAAAACTGGAGCCTTGGGCACCGTTTCTCCGATGTTCGGGCCACCTGGGTTGCTTGGCGATGGAATCCATTCTGCGAAGAAGTCCCCAGTGCTTGGCTCTTGACTGCATGTCGAGGTAGGAACTCTAGCTCGAACTCTGCCAGCTCCACTGCCCACTTGGCAATGTTGCCAGTCGAGTTGGGGCTGTGGAGCACAATTTTTAGTGGGAAGGAGGTCACCACTGAAACCCAGTGAGCCTGGAAGTAATGCCGAAGCTTCCTCGACGCTATGAGCACTGCATACAGCAGTTTGTGTACCTCCAAGTATCTTGTTTTTGCTTCATGGAGGACCTCACTGATGTAGTAGACAGGCCGTTGGGAGGTCCAAACCCTACCTGGGGGGTCCGGAGCTCCTTGCAATGTGTCTGCATCCTGGGGAATGTGGTCCCTAGGATCTGGTCAGACCTCCGAGGGCTGGGACCCGGAGGGCTCTTGGTCACCGGAGCACACAACAAGGGGGTCCTCTGCTGGATGCGGCCCCTGAGGCTCAGCTTCCTCCTAGGGGCTCCCTCGGGTGCTTTCTGCAGCAGTGACTCTGGCCGCTCTGCAACCAAGACCATGTTGACAACCTCCATTGTTGCGGTGATGTAGAGCAGGAGTGGTTCGCCAGGCTCTGGTGCCACCATGATGGGTAGCATCGTCAGGTGCTTCTTGAGTTCCTGGAATGCCGCTTCCGCTTCCTCGGTCCACACAAAGGGACCCGACTTTCGTAGAATCTTGAAGAAGGGGAGCGCTCGCTCAGTCAGTCTTGAGATGAACCTGCTAAGGGCCGCCAAACACCCTGCAAGCTTCTGCACATTCTTGATGCGGGCTGGCGGCCGCATAAGCTCTATCTCCTTGATCTTCTTTGGGTTATCTTCAATTCCTCGGTGTGAGACTAAGAAACCAAGGAGCTTCCCTGCAGAAACCCCAAAGACGCAGTTGTCTGGGTTCAGCATCGTGCGCGTCGTGCGTAGCTTGCTGAAGACCTGGGCCAGGTTGTCTAATAAGGATAGGCGGGCTCTAATTTTTACCACGATGTCATCGACATACACTTCTACCAGGTCTCTAATGAGGTCCCCAAAAGTCTTATGCATTGCACGTACAAAGGTGGGGAGAGCATTCTTATGTCCATAAGGCATGGAGACATAACAATACAGGTTGTCTACTGTTATGAAAGCAGTGTGTTCTTTGTCTTCCCTAGACATTGGTATTTGGTGGAAACAAGAATATGCATCTTGGAAACACAGAAAAGCACAGCCTGATGTTGAGTCTACTATTTGATCTATCCTAGGAAGAGGGAATGGATCCTTTGGGCATGCCTTATTGAGGTTGGTGTAGTCGATGCACATCCGGAGTTTCCCGCCAGCCTTGGGGACGACAACAGGGTTGGCCAACCACCGTGAATGGTGGACCTCCCGGATGAAACCAGCATCAAGCAGCTTCTTGATTTCTTCACGGATGAAGTCTGCCGCTCGATGGACTGTTTCCTGGGCTTCTGTTGCATTGGTCGGGCGTGACGGTAGATATTTAGATGGTGCTCAATCACCTCCCTAGGGATCCCAGGAATCTGTGATGGTTGCCATGCAAACACATCGACATTGTCCCATAGGAAGGTGACGAGTGCGAGTTCCTATTTGCTGTCCAGGTTCCCCGCGATACGGGTTGTCTGGGCAGCCTCAGAACCAATCCTGACGACATTTACTGGGACGTCGTCATCGACTGGTTGCACACGGGGTGCAGAAGTGGAGGCCCGCTGCGTCAGACCCTGTTCTGGTTCACTCTCCTTCGTGCCCCCTGAAGCCGGAGCCCTCTCTGCTGCGAGCGCCTGGAGCTGCTCCAAGGCGTATACTGTAGCTGAGCGGTCCCCTCTGATCCTGAGGACGTCGGAAGGCATCGGCATCTTCAGGACAAGGTAGCCGTAGTGGGCTACGGCCATGAACCTGTAGAGCGCCGACCTCCCGATGATTGCGTTGAAGGGGAGGTCGACGTCTACCACGTCGAACAAAACGCTCTCCGTACGGTAATTCTCTGGGGTCCCAAAGGTCACCGGGAGGTGAATGTTACCGTACGGGAGGATCTGTCCTCGTCCCACACCTAAGAACGGGCTCGAAGGTGTGAGTCGGGACATCGGCAGCTGCAGCTTCCAGAAGGCCGCCGTGGAGATGAGGTTGAGGCCTGCCGCACCATCAATCAGCACGTGAAAGACCTTCACGTTGGCGATGGTCGGGGACACCAGCAGCGGGAGTACGCCTGCTCTCGCCATGTTCTTCGGGCAGTCAGAGGTGTCGAAGCTGATTGTCGTGCTCATCCACTTGTGGTGGGGAGCCGGGCTCGGAGCAGGGGCCACCGCGGCCATTGCCCGTCGCAGAGTCTTCACTGCGTTTCGGGACGTGGGATCTGTGGCTCCCCCGTAGATGATGTGGAGAGTCTTGCGGTGCTCCTTATCGCTGCTGGAGTCGGACTCGCCACCCTCGAAGACGGCCTTCACCGCCCTCTGGGGTTTCTGGAACCCCATCTCGCTGTCATCCTCCTTTTCAGGATCGACCTTCTGTTTACCGTCCCTCTTGTGGGAAGGCGCGCCCTCCTGGCGCTGCTGCTTCTGCTTTTGTTCACGGAAGCACTCCGTGAACTTCTTCACTTCCTGGCACTCGCTAGCGCTATGGCTGTTTGTGCGGTGCACCGGGCACTTGAAGTCAGGCTCCTCGGGTGCTGGTGACTGCCAAGGGCGCTTGTCTCGGCGCGGTAGCCGGGCTCCGCCGGGTGCCGCCGCTGCCACTGCATGGGCTATGGGCTTTGGCTTGTTCCTGCCACTGCCCTTCTTCTTCTTCTTGCCGCTGCTCTTTACAGAGGCTCCTTCCTCAGTCGGTGTGGCTTCCCTTGCCTTTGAGGAAGGTTGGGAGTGCCAGTTGCGTCCCTGAGTTGCCCTAGCACATCTGTCTGCCAGGACGAATAACTCAGAAACATCACGCACTTCATGCGTGGCTAGCTTCTTAAGCGTTTTCTTGTCTCTCACACCCTGCTTGAATGCAACAATAACTGATGCACTAGCGATATGAGGGATTGTGTTCTGTACCTGAGAGAACCGCTGGATGAATGATCGCAGCGACTCTCCAGCACACTGCCTGACGGTGTGGAGGTCAAACTCTGTGCCGGGGCGCTTGTAGGAACTACTGAAGTTCGCCACGAACTGTCGGCACAGTTCAACCCAGGAGGTTATGGACCCCTGGGGCAGGTTCATGAGCCATGACTGGGATGGACCGGTCAGGACGACAGGGAAGTAGTTGGCCATGACGGCCTCGTCGCCTCCTGCGGCTAGTATCGCGGTGGAGTAGATTTGCAAGAACTCACTCGGGTTGACACTCCCGTCGTACTTCTCCGGCATGTGTGGCCGGAACTTTCGTGGCCAGAACACGAAATGGAGGTGAGGTGCCAGAGCCGCACACCCTTGGGTGGTGCTGACTGCCGCCGGTGGTGGCATCGCATACCCCGGGTGAGCAGGTGGGCCTGCATACACCTGATGCTGGGGCGGTGCAGCGTACGCTTGTGGGGGTGGAGGCGCGACGTACGTCTGGTATGGAGGTGGCGTAACATACACCGAGTTCGGCTGTGGCACGACGTGAGCCTGGGGAACAGGGCCCGGCGCACTGTAGTCCGCCTCGAGGTTGCGCCGCCGCTCCCTCTGTCGCTCGATGGTAACTCGGCAGTCTTCTCCCGACCTGCGGCATTGCAGCCCGGTTCTCAGGTCTGTTGCCGAGATCCTGGTCGAGCGCGAGTCAGCTGTCCATCAGTCGATGGTTGGAGTCCGTGACAATGACACTTGCATCGGCTGGGCATGTGTCTCCCTTGGTGTAGGTGCATTGAGCGCAGTGGTGACGATGTGGTCGACGTCATTGATCCACTGCTGAGCTGCTCCTCGAGGAGCATCTCCAATAGGTGGATTGTGGAGTAGCACGCGCACTGCTGTGAGCGCACTCTCCGGGCTTGCTGCTGGCGGCACTGTAGCTGCCGTCAAGGCTGGAGTATGCCGTGGTGTGGCGTGGCGTCCTACAGCCGGTGAGGTGACAGCAGGGCGACGCGAAGGTCTACAGTGGGATCCCGCTTTTGAGCGAGATGACGCCTGGTCTTCAGCTGCTGCCTGCCGCCGTGACTGCGGCCTGGATGTACCGGCGTTGGAATGGCCGTTCACCATTGCTGCTGGTGGAAATCTTTTCGGGGAAAAAGCCCCCTACCTGGCACGCCAAATGTCGAAGGTCTTAGACGAAACTTCCCCCCCACCTGCTTAGAGAGCAGCCCGCGGAGGTTCTTTGGATTCACGAGGGCTAGTCCCAGGAGATTGAGCGCAACAAGATGGTGAACACAGAGGGTTTTACATGGTTCGGGCCGCCGGAGCGTAACACCCTACGTCCATGGGAGTGTTTGTGTATTGCCTTGCTTGAGCGTGTATGAGTCCTATTCTGATTTTTTTTATCCTCTTCCAAGGTCGTCTGCCGAGTCCTTTTATAGTTCAAGGACTCTGCAGTCACAAGGTGGGCCCTAGGGCCCGACAGGTGGTCCCGGGGAGAGCCAAATCCTATACAAGATCTAGGATTAAATGCTATCTACTTTCCTTTGTCAGGGGTGTCAATGCGTCGTCCCGCCGTGTCGTGCACTAGGGCTACATATAGTTGATGATGATGGCGGTGCACGTCCCGCTCGTCTTGTCCTTGCGGCCCATTCGTCCATCTTGTGGCGTGGGTCTGTACCGGCTACTTGGACAAGACCGGACACTGGAGCCTTGACTTACGTATGCGCGACTCCACTTCGCCTGGGGAAGGCGCGCGTACTTTAGTGCATGTTCGAGCAGCGCACGCCTTCCTTTACTGTGTCCTCCTACCGCACTGAGTTGGCCGTCTGCCACGTGGTTGCATCGGAGCCTGCCTCTATGGGGAGTCGAGCACTCGATGGTACAGGCCACGTGGCGCATCCGGAGCCCACCCCTGTGGAGGGGTGGAGGCTCAGCCCTGCGGGCCACGTGGTAGTTCCGGTGCCTTTCCCTACGAGGAAGCAGGCCTGGCCCCGAGGTTCTGATTGGCCACGTGGCAGCCCTGGAGCCCGCCTCAGTGGGGAGGCGAGGGTCCAGTTCGGCCGGCCACGCGGCAACCCGGGAGCTTGCCCTGGCAGAGAGGTAGGATCTGGTCCTTCCCTCCACTACGTGGCAGCCTCGGATTCGGTCTCTTAAGTAGAGGCCGAGTCCTTAAACATTTTCTCCTTGTGCGCGGGGGTACCCGGTCTGCGGGTTACTGACAACCTCCATGAGACAGCTGCTCCTCCAAGAGTAAAGACATAACCACTTGTTGCCTTTATCTCATCAGCATCAGAGATCCAATTGGAATCACTATAACCCTCTAAAACATTGGGGTCTCCTGTATAGTGAAGTCCATAGCTCATTGTACCACACAAATAGCGCATAACTCGTTCAAGCGCGCGCCAATGATCATCTCCTGGGTTAGCAGTAAATCGGCTCAATTTGCTAACTGCGAAGGAAATGTCAGGTCGAGTAGCACCAGCTAGGTACAAGAGCGAACCAATTATCTGAGAATATCTCAGTTGGTCTCTTCCTAGTCTTTTATTCTTCCGAAGAATTATACTAGGATCATATGGTGTTGATGAAGGTTTGCTGTCCAAGTAGCCAAAACGGCTCAAGACCTTCTTAACATAATGGGACTGTAGGAGAGTAATCCCGTTCTCATTTCTTATCAGCTTGACGTTTAAGATAACATCAGCCTCCCCCAAGTCTTTCATATCAAAATTTTGGAACAGAAAAGATTTTACCTCATTTATCACATCAACATCAGTTCCAAAAATTAATATATCATCTACATATAAACAAATGATCAATCCTCTACCCCCACCATATCGATAATATACACATTTATCAGTCTCGTTGACAACAAAGACTGCTTGTGTCATGGTACTATCATATTTCTTATGCCACTACTTTGGTGCATGTTTAAGACCATATAAAGATTTCTTTAACTTACACACCTTATTCTGTTGACCGGGTATCTCAAATCCTTCTGGCTGATCCATATAAATCTCCTCATCCAACTCTCTATTAAGGAAAGCTGTCTTCACATCCATTTGATGGACTAGAAGACCGTGTGAGGCAGCCAAAGAAAGAAGTACCCGAATAGTTGTCATTCTAGCAATGGGTGAGTAAGTATCAAAGAAGTCTTCTCCTTCTTTTTGTATATAACCTTTCGCCACCATCCTGGCCTTGTACTTCTCAATAGTACCATCAGGCTTAAGCTTTTTCTTGAACACGCACTTACACCCAATTGTTTTACAACCGAATGGAAGATCCACTACATCCCAAGTTCCGTTAGTCATGATGGATCTAATCTCACTATGGACTGCTTCCTTCCAATCGTCTGCATCAGGAGATGCAAATGCCTCTTGGATGGATCTGGGTGTATCATCCACAAGGTAAACAATGAAATCATCACCTAAGGATTTTGGAATCCTTTGTCTCTTGCTCTTTCTATGAGTTGTTTCATTGTTTTCTCCGTCATACGGCTGTAATAGATTTCCTGATGGTGTAAGAAGAGGTTGTTCTAAGGTTTCGAATGAAGGATAATTTGTGTCATGCATATGACCATATGAATTACGTGCATAATTCATAGGAAAAATACTTTCAAAAAACGTGGCATCTCTGGATTCAACTATTGTATAAACAAGTACAAGTGGTGAATCAGATATGATTACTAAAAATCTATAAGCAGGACTATTTAAAGCATAGCCAATAAAGATGCAATCAACAGTATTAGGTCTGAGTTTACAATTTTTAACTATTGGTATATTAATCATAGCCAAACACCCCCACGTGCGCAGGTAAGAAAGAGATGGTTTTCTTCCTTTCCAGCCTTCATATGGAGTTTTCTCACTATTTTTAGTGGGAACTCTATTTAGTATATGGTTTGCAGTCAAAACTGCCTCCCCCCACCATTCTTTAGATAAAGCAGCAGTATCTAACATGGCATTCACCAAGTCTGTTAGAGTGCGGTTTTTCCTCTCGGCAACCCCATTTGATTGAGGTGAGTAGGCTGATGTTCATTCATGTACAACTCCATTCTCAACACAAAATTGGGTGAACTCATTGGAGAAATACTCCCCGCCACGATCAGATCTAATTCTCTTGATTTTCCTTTCTAGTTGATTCTCAACCTCAGCCTTATAGATTTTAAAGTGATCTAATGCCTCATCCTTTGATTTAAGTAAATACACGTAATAGTAACGAGTTGAATCGTCAATAAATGTCATTGAATATTTCTTTTCTCTCTTAGTTAATACACCATTCATTTCACAAAGGTTGGAATGAATGAGTTCCAGAAGTGTCGTATTTCGTTCATCAACAGCAAAGTGAGGTTTTCTTGGCTGTTTAGCTTGCACACAAGCTTGACACTTGTAACCTTTCACTATAGGAATTTGGAGAATTAAATTCAAGGTAGATAGCCATGAGATGCATCCAAAATTTATATGACATAAACGCGAGTGCCAAACACTCGCTTCATCTTCTTTATTCAAAAAATTCACAACAGAGCTAATAGAATGTGAAAGGGAAAAGCAGAACAAGCCTCCGCTGGCATAGCCTTTTCCAATAAAGAGTCCACATTTTGACACAACTACTTTATTAGACTCACACACCAACTTAAATCCTTCTCGACACAACAAAGAGCCACTGACGAGATTTTTATTTATTGAGGGGGCATGCTGCACATTCTTCAACTGCACAGTCATTCCCAAAGTGAACTTCAGACTAACCGTACCAACAGCATGAATAGAAGCACGTGAGCCGTTTCTCATCAGGACGGAGGCACCATGGGTAGCCTGATAAGAATAAAACATAGATACATCAGCACAAACATGAATATTAGCACTTGTATCAATCCACCATTCATTAGGTTGACATGCTGTTAAAACAGTATATGTATTACCATACCCAGCTGTTCCAGCATCGATAGTAATCATATTAACATATTTTTGCTTAGTTTTCTTGCCTTACCTGTCTGCGCACTTTTTGGCAAAATGTCCAACCTTGCCATAGACATAGCATTCAACCTCAGCCATGTTTATCTTCTTCCTCTCCTTCCTCTTGAAGTTGGTGGTGTGTACAACTTTATTTTTCCCTTTCTTTGCTCCAGCATGTTGCATGACATTAGCACTAGACTGTCCTTCATGCACCTTGGACGTACCATCTTTTGCCCGAGCTTTCTCCTCCACATCAAGAGAAGCCAAAAAATCCTCAACGGAAATGTTTTGTCTCTTATGTTTCACAAATGTGGCAAATCCCCTCTAAGAGGGAGGTAATTTGGCAATAATGCCCCAAGCCACAAATCGATCAGGCAAATTTAGTCCAAGTTGTTGAAGCTCTCCGACAATGAGTTGTATTTCATGAGTCTGCTCAACCACTGAACGGTTGTCTGCCATCTTAAAATTGTGATAGCGCTCCATGACATACAACTCTTGTCCAGCATCTGACGCATCGTACTTGTGTTCAATGGCCTCCCAGAGCTCTTTTGCGCTCTTATGAGTCATATAAACATCGCACAGTTTATCGGACAACACACTCAAAATGCAACCCACTGCCATTACATTAGCCTTATCAAACTCAGTTTGTTTTTCAACAATCATGGGTCGATCTACAGACTTTAGAACATAAGATATGTCCATAGCAGTGAGCCACAAGTCAAGTTTTGTAGCCCATCTCTTAAAGTTTGAACCAGGGAACTTCTCTGGTTTCATCGCATCAGCAAAGCTATTACTCATCTTAAAGTGCCTATCAGGTTTTTGTATGATTAGAAAACAATGCACTTTAGAGACAAAATTAATTCCTAAAATTACTACAGTACGCATGACACATAGTCCACAGAACATGAACACCAACATGTAAATAAAGCAGATTATATCTATCATATTTATGCGTAGAAAACTCATCTTTACTTACAGTGCTGATGCTTCCAGCTTGAAAAATGACAAGAGGAGTGTGTGAAGAAGTCCGTAGATGAAGCAGATCTTCTATTGAGCAGTCGGGCGAATGCTACCGAAAAACTTGATTTGCCCCAATCCGTGCAGATCCTTCACTGGGACGTGGTTTCGGAGACACTGCTCTCCCACACGTTGGTGACACGCCGACGGGAGGGATGGACTAGCCTGTAGCTGACGCTCAACACAGTGGACTAGTGAGTCTGTTCACCTCTGTATTTCAGAATGAAAGCACTCATTCTGTATATATAGTGACAGACTCTAGTAACCGAAAAAATTAAGTATACAGTAAAGTAACACAATTAGGCTCTAGTAACTGAAGACAATAAACTTCAGTATTTGCAGCATAATTGTGTCAGTTACTGCATAGCATTATCTTCCAGAAACTGACTCATAAAGTGCCACGAATTGCAGCAAATTAAAGTCATATTAGTGTCAGTTTTATAAAAAAGAGAGAACAGATTTACTGCCCCAATTGCCACGTCGCAAGTCACAAGTCATGCGTTATGCGAATACGTGAATACGCACATGCGCGTGCGTGTGATTTGTTTGTGGCTATAGTCATCCTTCTCTCACATATCCCACACATAGAAAATAGTTTCCCTCATAAATAAGTGCTACTCTCCTCAAATAGTCAATGTGGGATTAATGTCTCCTTTACACCTCACGGACCCTTCTGGTCCGGCCGAAAACGGACTTGGCCGGCTAGGGGCGGACTAGTCCGGCCACCTACACGGACTAGTCCGGCCCTACTGCCAGACTACTTCCAACTCTCTTCACTCAATAGGTTTGTCCTCTAAACCGCTTTGAGCTCCCAACTTGATCTCAATGCACTTTACACACACATCCTCACACAAATTTGGCTAGTCTAAACTCGACACACTAGAAACCCTAGTTTCTCCTTTTCGAATTGACATCGCCGTTTCCATCTATTTCCTTTTTGAGGGATTGTGCTTCCACTTAGTCCACACCTGTTCTTGAGATCACTGAGCTCATTAGTTATTTAATTGTCGTCATCAATCATCCAAAACCCACGGGGATCCTAGATGCACTTTCAATCTCCCCCTTTTTGGTGATTGATGACAACACATTAAGTCTTCACATATAAGAGTGTAAATTTGTGGTTTTCATAACGTGCGGGTGTATGAGTGACTCCCCCTCAATGAATGCATCATAAAAGAGAGATTGAGGAAGTCCTTCATACACACACACACACGTTATGGTGGGGTGCCTACGTGCTGTGCTCAACAATTTGTGACAAGAAATAATAAGCATTAATATGATCAAAAGATAGACATTCAAAGCATCATATTGATATTGGTCATTCAAAACATAGTCTTGCACAAATTTGATTCGACATAACATAGATATTACAATAAAGGAGTGCAACATGTCCACGGATCCAAAATGAGAACTACACTTGATTGTCCACTTATTGACCTACATTCAACTCTCCCCCTATTAACTATCTCTCCCGACTGACTCCCAACTATCTACCCCTATTGACTATCTCTCCCGACTGACTCCCAACTATCTCTCCCCCTTTGGCATCAAGACACCAAAAAGGGAAATGAAGAAGGGAAACACGACCTCGAAAGCCTAGTCGTCGTCTTCCTCGTCATTGTCGTCGTCGTGGGAGTCGCTCTCTGTGGCCTCCGGGTCCTCTTGATCCTCATCGTCATCGTCAGAGGCACGAGCCGAAGGGGCTGCCCGGGAAGAGCTTCCGTCCTTTTTGAGCTGGGCGAGCTCGTCGGCGGTGAAGTTGGGGAAAGGAGTGATCTCCCCGTCACTCACTTCCAGAGAGGACATAGGGACCTCCAGCTTGTCGCACACCGCCTTAAGATACTTTTCTTGGCGCTTGTGTGCCCTCTGAGCCCGGATCTCTTGCTTCCGGCAGGAAGTGAAGATCGCCTTGAAGCACTTGAAGGAGGCGCTCATCGATTGAGGCGGAGGCGGAGAAGGAGGCGCCACACGGCGAGATGGAGGATCGGCATTCTTCCGGCGTGGAAGAGCCAGCACATTCGGAGGCTGCCGAGGACGAAGCAGACGATGCGACACGTCCTTGACAAAGGACAAGCCTGACACCTTCTCTATGAGGCACATAATGTAGGGAGCATACCCGCAAGCACGGTTGGGGGTATGCGAGATGTTGAAGATATCGTCGAAGATGTAATCGACGAGGTTGAATTTCTCCTCCCCATCAACAATAAGTAGCAAGTGCCTCATGTTTCCTTGAATCACCCCAGCGTCACCATCCTTTGGTGCTATTGCCCTTCTGAGGATCCTGTTCATGATGCTGTAGAAGGGCTTGATGTTGCGAGCATGTCCGGCACTATATGGGATATGATTGGGGTACATGTATACCAGCTCATCACGGTCCACGGCCTTGAGGTTATAGATGATGATCTCATGATCCAGATGTGCCTCAAGCCCTAGAATCTTGGCAAACTCTGCAAAAGTGACTGAGTATTGCTGGCCATGTGTCATCCATATGATCCTCCGGTCACCTGAGGTGGTGAAGTAGATGGTGGAGTAGAACTGCAGGATGACTTCGACATTCCAGTCATACTTGAACCCCATGATCTCCTTGAGCTCATGGTGCTCAGCAGCTTCAATGACGGCGTCAAATGCAGAGTGTTGCTTCTTGGCCATTTACTCCCAGTCTACCCACTGTGCTTCAATCACAGGCTTCTTCATGCCTTGGTAGACTAGACGGTAGTAATCACAATGAAAGTCGCACCAAAACCGAGGGTCGGCGGTGCTCCTTTCATACTTGTACACCTTGTCCGTCCGGAGCCTTATTGCTTTCTCAGCTCCCTTTCCATAAAAGATATTTGCAGCTATGTCACGCTGCCTGTTGGGATTCCTCTCGGGAGTGTGCACTTCTAGGGGAACAATCGGTTTGGCTTTCCCCTTCTCCTTGATAGCAATGCCATTGGCCTTCGCAACCGAGGCCTTCACTGAGGGCTTCTTTTTCTTTGGCTCAGCAGGAGCCTGGGCCTTGCCCTTCATCGGATCTCTCTCGATCCGGTGTTCAGCAATGTCTTCTTGTGCTGGTTCCTTGCCCTTGTCCTTCTCTCCATGTGTCACAAGTCTCTTCCTCTTGGAGACTTGTGCAGTAGCAGCCTGAGAGTTGTGAGCTTCACGCTCCTCTCACTTCTTCTTCCGGAGATCCTTCCGTGACTCCTCAATGGCCCGAGCCATTGCTTCATCCTCGTTGTAGGCCAACGCGGCGGTCCGAGCAGCTTGTTGCTTCTTGGCTGCTTGCGCTCTTGCATGCTGCTCGAGATACTTCTCCGCAGCCTCGACTTCGGCTCTTGCTCGTTCTTCGGCGAGACGAAGTTGCTCTGCCTCCCACTCGGGGTTAATGGGGGGAGAAGTGGAACTACGAGGAGCAGCCATTTTTAGCTGAAAGGAATAGAGTCCTTAAGATGAAAGGTCAAGGAGTTGGAATAATGCGAAAGAATTCACAAAAAAAATACCCAAAGTGTGAGTTTGACCTGTGCAGACCGGACTTGTCCGCTCCAGGGGTGGACTAGTCCGCCTAGCATCGGACTAGTCCGGTTTGCACAGGCTAAACCCTAACTCTAACGGTTTTTCGAGAAAGTTTGGAATCAAGTCGCAATACTCCTAGGTTTTGATCACAAGGTCACTAGAAACAACTTTAATGAGGAGGCATCTACCAAAAACTTAAAATGAGGCTAGTTTTTGAAAAAGGAGAAATACCTCTTCAAATCTTGAAAAAATCGACAAGATCGGGGAGGGATCGCGTCGAGGATGTTTGGGAAAGGTCTCCCTTGCCTCCAAGGAGTCCAATGCACGGATTGGAATAGGTTTTTGGTGGTTGGAATCGAAAATCGTTGAAAGGGGAGTGTTTCGCGCGCGTGGAAGAGAGGGAAAGTTGGATGAGGAAGTGCAGGGGTCGGCCGCTTCCTGGGGGGTTTAAGTCCCCAGGGGCCGGACTAGTCCGGTATGGGAGCCGGACTAGTCCGATCCGCGTACCAGACCCGGACCAGTCCGGATCTGGACTTGTCCGGCCATAGGGCGGACTAGTCCGGTCCTAGGAGACTGAAAACATATATATTTGAGTTTTAGCTACTATAAAAGATCCTCTTGGACATATTGCACAAAAAAACCTTGTGAATATGGTCAGTAAGCAATCAACATTCAAACTATGACCATGACGCACAAAGTCACTAGTTTTTCAAATATTTTGGAGAAAATTGAGATAGAGATGAATTTTCCAATCACATGCATCCTTTTGAACAAGCCAAAAGTAATCATTCAGATGTGCATGTTTCAAGCCACATTTCGAGAATCTAAGATATTGAGCTCACTCCTAAGCTCACAAAATCGCTTCTCATCTAGGGGCTTGGTGAATATGTCGGCTAGTTGGTTTTCGGTTCTCACATGTGAAATCACTATATCCCCCTTTAAGGAATGATCTCTCAAGAAGTGGTGTATAATGTCTATATGTTTGGTCCTTTAATGCTCAACTGGATTATGGGCTATTTTTATGGCGCTCTCATTGTTACATAGGAGAGGAATATGTCGCAAGTTTATACCATAATCCCTTAGAGTTTGTCTCATCCAAAGAAGTTGTGCACAACAACATCCGGCTGCGATGTACTCCGCCTCAGCTGTAAAAAGAGCAATGGAATTTTGTTTCTTAGAGGACCAAGACACTAATGATCTACCCAAGAATTGGCATGTCCCGGATGTGCTCTTTCTATCAACTTTGCACCCCGCATAATCCGCATCGGAATAACCAATGAGGTTGAACTTGGATCCTTTGGGGTACCAAAGTCCTAGGCTAGGTGTGTGAACTAGATATCTAAGAATTCTCTTCACGGCGGTCAAATGACACACCTTTGGTGCAGCTTGAAACTGTGCACATATACACACACTAAGCATAATGTCCGGTCTAGATGCACAAAGATATAACAAAGAGCCAATCATGGAACGATATACCTTTTGGTCCACAGTTGGACCATCTTCATTGAGGTCTAGGTGTCCATTTGTTGCCATAGGAGTTTTGATGGGTTTGGCCTTGTCCATGTCAAACTTCTTCAATATGTCTTGAGTGTACTTAGTTTGACTTATGAACGTGCCTTCTTTGAGTTGCTTGACTTGGAAACCTAAAAAGAACTTCAACTCCCCCATCATGGACATCTCAAATCTTTCTGTCATAATCTTAGAAAACTCATCACAAAACACTTTGTTAGTAGAACCAAATATAATGTCATCGACATATATTTGGCACACAAAAAGATCATTATTGAAGTGCTTTGTAAATAGTGTGTAATCAGCTTTTCCTATCTTAAAACCATTTTCAATTAGAAAGTCTCTAAGACACTCATACCAAGCTCTAGGAGCTTGTTTGAGGCCATATAGAGCCTTACGCAATTTGAAGACATGGTTTGGGAATTCTTGGTCTTCGAAGCCCGGTGGTTGCTCCACATATACTTCCTCCTTGATTGGGCCATTTAGGAACGCACTTTTGATGTCCATTTGATATAGCTTAAAATCATGGTGAGTGGCAAAGCCAAGTAATATTCGAATTGACTCTAACCTAGCTACGGGAGCAAAGGTTTCATCAAAATCCAAACCTTAGACTTGTGAGTACCCCTTGGCCACAAGTCGTGCCTTGTTCCTTGTCACAACACCATGTTCATCTTGCTTGTTGCAGAACACCCACTTGGTGCCCAAAACATTTGCTTGTGGACGCTTGACAAGATCCCAAACTTTGTTCCTCTCGAAGTTGTTAAGCTCCTCTTGCATGGCCACCACCCAATCCGGGTCTCTCAAGGCATCTTCAACCCTATGGGGCTCCAAAGAAGAGACAAAGGAGTAATGTTCACAAAAGTTTGCAACACGAGAACGAGTGATTACCCCTTTAGTAATGTCTCCTAGTATGTTGTCAATGGGGTGATCCCGTTGAACACTTTGATGTACACGAGGATGTGGAGGTTGAGCTCTTGAGTCATCATCATCCTCTTCTTCTTCTTGATCTCCCCCTTGATGAGTGCCTCCCCCTTGACTTTCGTCTTCTTGGTCATTTTGAGGTCCTACTTGACCGTCGACAACTTGATCAAGTGGAGGAGTACTTGAATCATCTTGTTGTTGGTCACTTGAGCATTGAGGTTGTTCTTGTGGTCAAACATCTCCAAGTGCCATTCTCCTAAGTGCTTCTTGTGGAGAGTCTTCATGATCTAGCACACTTTGATCAACTTGCTCCACATGGAAGCCATTAGTTTCATCAAACACCACGTCGCGTACTATTTCAACAATTCTGGAGGTTTTGTTGAAGACACGGTAGGCGTGAGTGTTTGAGTCATAGCCAAGCAAGAAACCCTCGTCGGACTTTGAAGCAAACTTTGAAGTCCTAGGCTTCTTGTTGAGAATATAACACTTGCTCCCAAAAACACGAAAATAAGAGATATTGGGTTTCTTACCAACTAGAAGCTCATAGGGAGTCTTCTTGAGGAGGCAGTGGAGGTATAATCGGTTGATGGCGTGGCAAGCGGTGTTAACCGCTTCCGCCCAAAACCGATCCGATGTCTTGTACTCATCAAGCATTATCCTTGACATCTCGATGAGTGTTCTATTCTTCCGTTCCGCCACCACATTTTGTTGAGGGGAGTATGGAGCTGAAAATTCATGCTTGATGCCCTCCTCATCCAAGAATCCTTCCACTTGAGTGTTTTTGAACTCAGTGCCGTTGTCACTTCTTATAGCTTTGATTCTTGAGGCGAACTAATTTTGAGCTCTCCTCAAGAACCTCTTGAGGACACCATGGGTTTCACTCTTATCATGCAAGAAAAACACCCAAGTGAAACGAGAAAAGTCATCAACAATAACAAGATCATATTTGTCACCGCCAATGCTTATGTAGGTTATTGGCCCGAAAAGGTCCATGTGTAGCAGCTCCAACGGTCTTATTGTCGTCGTGATGTTCTTGAAGGGATGCCGAGCTCCCACTTGCTTCCCCGCTTGGCAAGCACTACATGGGCTTGTCTTTTTCGAAGACAACATTCTTCAAGCCATGGATGTGCTTGCCCTTAAGAAGCTTTTGTAAGTTCCTCATGCCAACATGGGCCAGCCGTCTATGCCAAAGCCATCCCATGTTGGTTTTCGCCATTAAGCATGTGTCAAGTTGAGCTTTATCCGAGGCAAAGTCCACAAGATAAAGCTTTCCCTTGAGCACACCCTTAAAAGCGACTGAGTTATCACTTCTTCTAAGGACGCTCACACCCTCATTAGTAAAAACACAATTATAACCTTTGTCACATATTTGTGATATGGACAAGAGGTAATAGTCTAAAGAATCAATGTGTAGAACGCTAGAAAGAGAGTGTTGAGGGGAGATGACAATTTTACCGGAGCCAAGGATTTTTCCTCGGCTATTGTCTCCAAAGAGGATTCCTTCATTTGGATCATCGTGTTCTTCATACTCCTCGAACATCGTCCTCTCTCCGGTCATGTGGTTTGAGCACCCACTATCGAGCACCCATTTGGATCCATCGTAGGAGTATGCCTACAAAACAAGATTATGCCTTCCTTTTAGGTACCCAAGCAGAGATGGGTCCTTTGATGTTAGTGGTAAGGTATTTGGGCACCAACACGCAAGGCTTGGGGCTCTGGCGGAGTGGCCCAACATATCTAGCATATACTTTGCCGCTTTTGTTCCTCAACAAAACATATGATGCATCGAAATCATGAAATAGAGGATGCGGTTCAGCTTTAGGCGTATAAGTGCTAGTTGAGGTGTTCTTCACAATTTTAGTTGGAGATGAGCTTCCTTTGACAAAGACAATCAAGTCTTTGCCATACTTGAAGGTTTTGGCATTTTGCCTTCCACCTTTAGTATAGCGAAGACCATCCTTGACATTTGGAGGTCTTGTGTTGGTGTATGCACTTCGTGCATACGCCACCTTTTCCTTGTCAAAGATGCCACCCTTTGGTGCTTGCTTGTCTTGAGTCAACTTAAGCTCATCCTTTAATTTAAGAATCAAGTTAGAACATTTGCAAGTTGATATTGCTTTGGATGCAACTTTTGAGGAAGATGAGCTTGTGGAGGAAGAGGATACACTAGTCTTAAGGGACTCAACTTGAGTCTCAAAGATCTTGTTAACTTTTGTCAAGTTGCCAAGTTCGTCCTTGAGCTCAATAGTTGTCTCCTCAAGACTTGAGCATGTTTTCTTGCTTAGAGCAAGTTCATGCTCTAATGCATTGCTCTTCTCTCTCTTAAGCTCAAGGAGCTCAATGAGCTCTTTACATCTTTCCTTTTCTTGGATAAGCAAGTCCTCTTGCCTATCTAAGAGCTCCACCTTCTCAAAAATTTCATCCGAAAGCAATTTCATTCTTCGCAATGTGCTCTTGCTTATATCCTTAAACATGCGTTCACTTTCGCTAGCACTGTCAAAATCATCATGGGAGGATATGGAAGAGGATGAGTTAGAATTTACCTTTCTTCTTCCCTGTTTTTCCATGAGGCACGTTGGCTTATAATCGTGGAGATTTGGGAAGAGCTTGCTTCCCATGGAGCTCCTCTCGATGGCTATGGTTGCCATCTTCTCCTCATCTTCGGACAAGTAGGACTCATCGTTAGAGTCCCACTCCTTGCCTGAGTGAGCATGACCGGAGGGCCTCTTCTTTTTGTAAACTTCTTCTCTTGTGGCTTTCCCTCCTTCTTCTTCTTGCCATCTTCATGTGGACAATCTACCATGAAGTGCCCGTACTCGCCACAATTGCAGCAGGCCCTCTTGTTTTTGGGCCTTGCCTTTTCTTTGCCTTTGCCCTCATGCTTGTATCCTCCTTTTCTTATCCTTATCATCCTCTTGAAGTTGTTGATGAAGAAGGCCTCTTCCTCATCAGTGTCAAGGCTCTCCTCATCATCTTCTGTTTGCTCTTTTGGGGGGCATGTTGCTTTGAGTGCAACATTCTTCATTTTTGAGGCAGTGAACCTTTGAAGGTCATTGTAGAAGAGCACCTCCTTTTCCTTGATCTCGTGATTGATGATCCTTCCAAGGACCTCCTCCGGTGTCATTTTGGCAAACCCCGGACTTTCTCGAATCATAGAGCAAAGAGAGACGTTCCTAGGCATGAATGCCCGAATCATTCTCTTCACCACCTCGTGGTCCGTCCACTTGGTACAGCTGTAAGATCTACTCTTGTTGATGAGTATCTTTAGGCGGCTGTACATCTCTTGGGGAGATTCACCATCCATAATGGCAAACCTCCCGAGCTCTCCTTCAATGAGCTCAATCTTTGCTTCCTTGACGACTCGGTTGCCTTCATAAGCCGTCTTTAGAGTGTCCCAAATGTCTTTGGGCACCTCAAGTCCATCCACTCGGTTGAACTCATCTCTTGAGAGAGATGAGATGATCACTCCGGCCGCTTGGGCATTGCGGTGAAGCAGCACGGCTTGCTCCGGAGTGATATCTTCTTCATTCTTAGGGATGTGCACCCCGGTCAACACAATTTTCCACAGTGAGGGATTGAGTGACACAAGGTGGATCTTCATGTTGTGCTTCCACATCCCGTAGTCGGTTCCATCGAATTGGGGAGGCTTCCCCAATGGGATGGAAAGGTAGTGGTTGTTGGAAACAAGGCGCTCATAGTTGTAGCCTTGTTGGTTGTAGTTGATTGTACCACTCGATGTGGAGGTTGAGGTGTCAACTTTGGGAATCTTCAACTTCTCTCGAAGTTTCGCCTTGAGCTGGCAAACTTCTTCGTCATCCGTTGATTTGTCTTGATAGAAGAGAATCTCTTCCGGAGTTGCTTGGATCTCGCTGGTAGAAACTTCTTCGTACCCCACTCTGGCCATCTTCTCTCCGAGTTGTTAGACTCTTTTGCGAGAGTCCTGCTCTGATACCAATTGAAAGTTGCCTAAAGGGGGGGGGGGGTGAATAGGCTAATCAATCTGAAATGACTTAATAAAACGAGGTTAATACACAGGGGGCGGACTAGTCCAGTCCAGGGGCGGACTAGTCCGGTCCACCTACAGGGAAAACCTAAAAAGGGTTTCTAACAGGTTTTAGTCCGATTCTTGTGATGCAATGTTTGTTAGAGTAACTTAGTGAGCCTAAAAAAGTTATATGGCAAGTATGAAGCTAAGGATCACAATAAAGCAAAGGTGATGAGCAAAACCGGTAAAGCTAACCCTAGAAGCAATATGTGATGAATGAACGCTAAGAACACAAGTGACACGAGGATTTTATCCCGAGGTTCGATCCCACACAAGGAATCTACGTCCCCATTGAGGAGTCCACAAAGGACCGGGTTCAACAACCCTTCCCTCACCAAGTTTACCGCATAGGCCTAACTTGGTTCTCCACTATCACAAAGAATGAATACAAGATTCGTTGGGGCTTCTCACAATCTGAGGCTCCCACCACAATTACAATTGCAAATCACAAAGATTGACTCAAGCCACAAATCACAAAGATTCACAAAGTGCAAGAGATCAAACCAAGAGCCAAAGAGCTGTGTTCTTCCTCTTTTTCACATCACTAAACCCTAATCCACACAAGAATTAGTTTTAGAGGGAATGTAGGCAAGAAGGAGACTTTTGGAGGCTCAAGGTTGCTGTGGCGGCCCTAGGGTTTCAGTTTACTCAAAAGGATGGTTCAAATGAACCCAGGGGACCTCTATTTATAGAGGTCCCAAGCCCATACTGCTGACTTCAGTAGATGGGTGGACTAGTCCGGCCTACAGCCCAGACTAGTCCGGCCTAGGGGACCACTGACGCCCCTGAACACTGTCGCACTGCGCGGCAATTGTCACACTACCCGCCAAATTTCAAATTCAAATGGTCACTTCAACAACGAACTACTCCAGCCCTTACTAGACTAGTCCGATCTCACACAGAACCTTTTGTTCCGTGTGAAAACGGACTAGTCTGAAGACCACAGACTAGTCCGTCCCCAAGGGCGGACGAGTCCGGCTTTCCCAGACTTAGTCTCTGAAACACCGTCTCCTCTCAATACCGCACTAGTCCGGCCCCCAGGGCGGACTAGTCCGATCGTAGTCAGGACCTCTTGGTCTGGACTAAAACGGACAAGCCTGTGGTTTTGGGACTTAGTCCCCAAAACCAACTTCACGGCTACCCGGACTAGTCCGTCCCAATACGGACTAGTCCGATCTCAGCCAGACCCTTCTGGTCCGGCCGAAAACAGACTTGGCCGGCCAGGGGTGGACTAGTCCGGCCACCTGCACGGACTAGTCCGGCCCTACTGCCAGACTACTTCCAACTCTCTTCTCTTAATAGGTTTGTCCTCTAAACCGCTTTGAGCTCCCAACTTGATCTCAATGCACTTTACACACACATCCTCACACAAATTTGGCTAGTCTAAACTCGACACACTAGAAACCCTTGTTTCTCCTTTTCGAGTTGACATCGCCGTTTCCATCTTTTTCCTTTTTGAGGGATTGTGCTTCCACTTAGTCCACACCTGTGCTTAAGATCACTGAGCTCATTAGTTACTTAATTGTCGTCATCAATCATCCAAAACCCACGGGGATCCTAGATGCACTTTCACAAGTCCAGGGACTTAGCAAATTTTCAAGGAATTGGAACACCGGACTAGTCCCTACAGGACCGGACAAGTCCAAAAGTGTCCAGAGGGGAAAACAGACTAGTCCGCAGCAAAACGGGCGAGTCCGTTTGAAGTCAGATAGAAATCGGACTAGTCCGAACAAAAATCGGACTAGTCCGCACTTCCCAGAATTCTTAAGTGCCGTTTTGTTTCAAATTTCATTTTAAACTTACTCCTTTTCATGTTGCTCAATGTTAAACATATTTACTAATGGATGCAGGGCATGATGCATGAAAATAAGGGTGTTACAAACCTACCCCCCTTAAAATGAATCTCGCCCTCGCGGTTCGACGCGGAAGAGAAAAGATAGGGAAATTCCTTCTTGAGATCATCTTCCAGCTCCCATGTTGCTTCTGATTCTGTGTGATGCTTCCATTGAACTTCACACCATCTAATGGTCTTGTGCCTTGTGACCCTATCATTAGTTTCCAAATTTTTGACCGGTTGTTCGGCATATGTCAAATCTGCCTCTAATTCCAATTCTTCCATTGGCACTTGTTCTTCCGGTACTCTCAAGCACTACTTGAGCTAGGAAACATGAAAGACATCATGAGCATATGCTAAGTGAGCTGGAATCTCCAACTTATATGCTACTTCTCCTCTCTTGTCCAAATTCTTGAATGGCGCAATACATCGAGGTGCTAGCTTGCCTCTTATGTTAAACCTCTTATGACCTCTCATTGGTGACACCTTGAGATAAACAAAGTCTCCCACTTCAAATGCTAGTTTCCTTCTCCTATTGTTCGCATAGCCTTTTTGCCTTGACTGAGCAGCCCTCAAGTTCTCGCGGATAACCTGAACTTGTTTTTCTGCTTTGAGCAACACATCAGGTCCAAATACTTGAGTTTCTCCTATTTCATTCCAAAACTAGGGTGTCCTACAATTCCTTCCATATAGTGTCTCATATGGTGACATCTTCACACTTGCTTGGTAGCTATTGTTGTATGAAAATTCTGCATATGGCAAGCTCTTGTCCCAACTTTTCCCATGTTTCAGAGCACAAACTCTTAACATATCCTTTAAAATCTAATTGGTCCTCTCAGTTTGTCCATCCGTTTAAGGGTGATATGCTGAACTAAAATTCAACCTTATTCCCAAAGCTTCATGCAATTTTTGGCAAAACCTGGAGGTAAATTGAGAACCTCTATCTGACACTATCCTCTTTGGAACTTCATGCAAGCAGACTTGTCTTCCCATATAAAGGTCCACTAACTTCTCCCCATTAAAAGTGGTCTTGACAGGAATAAAGTGAGCTGACTTGGTTAACCAATCCACAATTTCCCAAATTGAGTCATAACTGAACTGATTATTTGGCAATCCAACTATAACGTCCATACCAATTACTTCCCACTTCCAATCCGGAATCTTCAATGGTTGTAATAGTCCAGCGGGTCTTTGATGTTCCGCCTTGACTCGTTGGCACACATCACATAAGGCTACGTATTCAGCTATGTCCTTCTTCATGCTAACCCACCAATAACAAGTCTTCAAGTCTTTGTACATCTTCGTACAACCCGGGTGAATCGAGTATGGCGAGTCATGTGCTTCCTTTAGTATTGTCTCCCGAATATGCTTCACATTAGGCACAACAATCCTATTACCAAGCCATACAGTACCATGTTCATCCTCATCAAACCTGAATTCCCTTCCTTCTTGGGTCCTTTCCTTGATTTCTTGGATCTCCTCATCTTCCGTTTGGCCCTCTTGAATTTCTTGCTCCAAAGTCAGATTTAACTCCATCATCCCCATATCATTTACAAATCCAAGGTTCAACCGTTCAAACTCTTTACATAACTCGGATGGAAACTCTCGAACTGCGAGTTGGTGACTTACCCTTTTCCTACTCAAAGCATCGACCACTAAATTGGCTTTTCCAAGGTGATAGTTGATCCCACATCATAATCTTTGATGATCTCCAACCATCTTCGTTGCCTCTAATTTAAATTTTTTTTTGTGAAAATATACTTAAGGCTCTTATGATTCATATAAATTTCACACCTATATCCAAGGATATAGTGTCTCCAAATCTTCAATGCACGTACCACAGCTGTGAGTTCCAAATCATGCATAGGATAATTCTGCTCATGATTCTTCAATTGTCTCGATGCATATGAAACCACTTGACCTTCTTGCATGAGCACACATCCAAGTCAATGTCTTGACACATCCAAATATATATCAAAACTCTTGCTTACATCAGGCAATACTAAAACTGGGGCTGTAGTTAACCTCTTCTTTAGCTCCTCAAAACTGTTTTGACAAGCTTCAGTCCATCAGAAAGCCTTTTCCTTCATTAGCAATTCCGTCATTAGCTTGGATATCTTGGAAAATTCCTTGATGAATCGACAGTAATATCAAGCCATTCCAAGAAAACTCTGAATCTCCTTTACATTCTACGGGGGCTCTCATTTTAACACGTCCCTCACTTTTTTGGGGTCGACCGATACTCCTCCTACAGAGATGATATGACCCAAAAATGACACTTGCTGAACTTAGCGTACAATTGATGCTCCCTCAATTTCTGCAATGTAAGCCTCAAGTGTTCCTCATGTTCCTTCTCATCCTTCAAGTAGATCATAATGTCATCTATGAACACCACAATGAACTTATCCAAGTACTCCATGAAGACCATATTCATGAGGTACATAAAGTGGACAGGTGCATTTGTCAATCCAAAGGACATCACGGTGTACTAATAAGATCCATATCGTGTCCTAAAAGTTGTCTTGGGTATGTCCGATGGTCTAATCTTTATTTGAAAGTATCCCGACCTCAACTCAATCTTGGAGAAGACATAAGCACCCTTCATCTGATCAAACAAATCTTCTATGCAGGGCAAGGTATATTTGTTCTTGATTGTTACCTCATTTAGAGCTCGGTAATCCAAGCCCATCCTTTGCGACCCATCCTTCTTATCCACAAAAAGAACAGACGCTCCCCATGGTTAAGAACTAGGGCAAATAATACCCTTCTCTGTTGTTCTCGAATCCGCTTCTTAAGCTCCGCTAATTCTTTAGGAGGCATCCTATATGGCCTCTTAGCTATAAGTGTAATTCCAGGTATTAAATCAATAACAAACTCAATATCTCGATCAGGTGACATACCTGGCAACTCATCCAGAAACACATCCAAAAATTCACACACCACCAGAATCTCCTCAATTGCAGCATCGTCCATATGATTTAGCTCTAATTGCTTTGGTGCAGTTTGAGATGCTTCAAATTATATGGTGATCCCTTCCACATTGGTCAACTTCACCGTCTTTGTGGCACACTCAATGACTCCATTGTGCTTTCTCAACCAGTCCATACCAAGTATAATTTCCAATCCTTGAGAATCCAAAACAATGAGGTTGGCAAAGAAGTCTACCCCCTTATCCTAAGGCTTACTTTTGGACATACTATATTTGTCCTCATCTCTCCTCCAAGAGACTTAACCAATAGAGTAAACTTCATATGAGAGATAGGAAAACTATACTTGGCAACATATTTCGATGCAATGAATGAATGCGATGCTCTAGAATCAAATAACATAGTCGCCGGGTTGGAGTTTGCGAGGAACATACAAATCACCACGTCATCTGCTTGTTGTGCATCCTCCATATAGACATGGTTTATATTGCCACAAGCAAAATTCTGCTATCCGTGGTTCCCTTGCGGCTGTCGTCCATTGGGTCTTGGGTTCTGTCTTTGAGCATTGCTTCCTTTACCAAGGTCTGACATGAGACATTAATGCGCAAAGTGTCCAACCTCTTCACAAGTATAGCACTTCTTTGCTGCACTAGAATTTTGACGGACTTGATTTTGCGCATTGGCACAAGGAAAGTTGGCACGAGGTGCATAAGGCATTGGAGGCCAAGGTGCTTGCATAACAAGGTGCTGCTGCACAAACTGAGTTGGACACGGTGCATAACCAGGGCGTTGTATAGGAGAAGATGAGCTATAATATGGCGCATTAGGTGGTGCAAAGTGAGGGCGCACATTACTTCCTTGTTGTTGTCCTTGATATGGTGCCTTCCTCTTGTTGTCTTGCTCCATCTCATGTACCTTGTTCTCCACCACAATTGCATTTTCCACAAGCTTCTGGAAGTTAGCATAATCACAGTTGAGCAATTGCACTTGGATTTCATTGTTCAAGCCTCTCATGAACAAGTCTTGCTTCCGGCTGTCTCGGGTAACTTCTTTAGGGGCATACCTTGAAAGTTGAGTGAATTTATTGAGGTATTCACCCACACTCGATCTCCCTTGCCTCAAGTTCTCAAATTCCTGCCTCTTCAAAATCATAAATCCTTCTGGCACATAATGAGAATGGAAGATCTCCTTGAATTCGGCCCAAGTGATCCTCTCCTGATTCTCATGAGCATTGCATAAAGAATCCCACCAATCAGCAACTGCTCCAACAAGTTGATGAGATGCAAAGAGCACCTTCTCCCGTTCACTACATTGGACAATAGCTAGCTTCTTGTCCACGGACATGAGCCAATCATCAGCATCCATAGGATCAACGGCTTGAGCAATGGTTGGCGGCCTAGTCCTCATAAACTCTCCCAATCGATTATGAGGGGGTGGGGGTGGCGGTGGAGGCATGTGGGGCTTATTGTTGATGTTACCAGCCTGCAGCTGTCACATAGTCTGTATCACGGCCTGCATGAGCTGGTTCTGCATAGCCAATAGTTGCTCCATGTTGATGGCTCCCTGAGCAGGTCCTTGTCCATTGTTGTTCTGAGGTGCTCCATTGTTCTCCTCATCATCAATGCCATCCCTTTGGTTGCGAGTCCTCACCATCTGAAGAAAAGCAAGAGATAAGAATTTAGGAGACATCACCAACTATATACATCAAGGGATATGAAAATAAGAAACTACCTAAACTAGCTTACTTGGATATGGCAATGCTAAATCATCCAAAAATCCTCTACTAAGCACACAAGCAAAAAATATATAGCAAACAACACATCAAGCAAAAATACCTCAATTCTTGAGTGTTCTTATGTGCCCTAAAGTGTCCATTCTATCTAGGTTGCGTCTATGATACCAATTTGTGACACCCGGTTCCAAAGAATGAACCAAGTGCAGTATATGTGTGCCCAGGATGTTCAACACACATACACAAGTGTATCACGAATGATATACAGATAATTACCACAGGGCACGATTAATTAACAAATTTTATTACACAATTCATCATATCCTCGAATGCAAGCTCTAATGATTTTTTAATGACAAGTTCAAGTAATGCAGCAAAAATAACTAAATAAGCAAACTAAGCAACTAAGCAAAAGGGACAGCACAGCTCCATGCAAAACCATAGGCAAAGCTGAAGGCAGACACGGCCTAGTACTCCGCATTATCATCGCTAAACTCCCAATCTTGACCTGCAACTGTTGGAGGGGATTGCAAGAGTAAGTACATGTCGTACTCAGCAAGTGTGGAAAGTATGACATGTCGTTGTCAAATGATGACAATAATAATGGCTAAGTGCTGAAAAGTACATTAAAACAATTGAAAAGCAATATATTACATGTATGTGAAGTAATCCCATCATAAACCATAATTAATAACATAGCACCAATCCATATTCCATATCCATCACCATCATACCATTAACCATATTCAATGCCATAGTTAATCCATAACCAGCCAATACCAGTACCAAACCATAGCCATCCCAAAAATCATCCCAATTTCCCTCTAATCATGGAAGTTGTCCAGGTGCTCATAACCGGGAGCATGGCTATCATGATAGTTTATTAGACTCTGCAGAGTTTGTACCACTTTACCCACGTGTTCGTGATTTCATCACCTTTGGCTGACTAAGAACCTCTCTTATGCCCATGACCCGTCGGTCACATTGCACACCTCCGTTGGTGCGTGGCCAAGAGATCAAAAATGGCCTTTACAAAGGGATTACTAGCCTATTTAGACCCCACTGATGTTTCACCGGTGGAGATGCCTCCAACTGAGCACATCTTCAACCAAGGGCCTCCTCTTGAGCCATTCGGATCCCAGGGTAGTCCCACCAATCCTCAACAAACCCAATCTGAATACCCCTTCCCAGAGCATCCTTAATGGTCCAAATAGCACTGGCAAAGCCCTAATTAATCAGCTACGTTGCACCCATACTTGGCCTCGTTGTGACACTGTAGTCCTGGCTTATTCTTGCATGAATCGGTCCTTATATCTAAAGCAAGCAAACCACCATGACATCCAACCCATCCACATACCAGGATTGCTTAGATCACCCATTACCATATCATATTGACCAGTTCACATTAACCAGAATATCATTAATGCATAATTAAATGTACAGTGTTGTTTTCCCATCCCAATTAATTAAGCGAAGCAAAAAGGTAAAAGCCCTTCCTGACTCTCTACCATAAATTCTAGGCGACAAGGGTGGTCAAACAACGCTAGTAAACTTCCTACCATAGGATTTCCCATCAAATTGACACGAGCATGCAGTTTGCAAACAAAACATTATTTTAAAAACAGGATCAATATGCTTCAAGGACACTTTCCTTGCTCTTGGGATTGGTTTGGGTCAAAGCCTTCAAACTCTTGGTGTTGTAGATCCTCCGCGGAACTCTATAGCGCAAAACCGTATAATCCGCACAATAAACACACATGACAAGAAACACAATCAAAGAGTGCACAAATATTACTCAACATGAAGACATGCATGATTAATGCAAATGCAAGGTAGAACTTGTTAATAGATTGCTTTTAATGATCACTAACTAGTTCTAATAGCTTTTAACAAGTTTATACAGGTTTGGATGTGATTAGATCTCATTTTAGAATTAATTCAACACAATTTAGTCAGCAAAATCAGACTAGCCTGCAGAAGGCCGGACTAGTCCGCACTTCGCAGAACTAGCGAACTAGGGTTTTCTAGGTCGACGTATATTGGGAGATTAGGGGTTTAATTAACGTAAGGAAAAGAGAATAGAAGGTATACCAGGTGTTTAGAACTCCAATGAATCAAGAAACTTGGAGGTAACACTTGGATCTTGGCGATCTAGGGTTGGTGTTGAACTTGGAGATGAATTGGTGATGATGAACAAAACATGGTGGAGATCTTGATCCTCTTTCGTTTCCTCCTCTTCTTCTTCTTGCTTGGGATCTCCTCCTCCCTCCTTGATGGTGGCTCTCCACGAACTAGGGTTTGGTGGGGTGGAAAAGTGGCAAATAGATGTCAAGCCAAGGGGTGGGGTTGTTTATATAGTGGTGGAGGCTAGGGTTATGTGGATTTCGAGTTTGAGAGAGTAGAGGCCGGTTTAAGGTCCCACATGGCCTCTAAAAGAGTTAGGCACGACATTCCTAGGCCCACTTAACGTGAACCCAAGAAACAAGTCGTAAAACAAAAGATCAACTCAGAGTCGCGAAATATCGGACAAGTCCGAAAAGGACCGGACTAGTCCGAAGTTGTCCAGAGAGAAAATCGGACAAGTCTGGCCAAAAATCGGACAAGTCCGACTTTAGTCAGAGAGGAAAACGGACAAGTCCGCTAGAACATTGGACTAGTCCGGAAAAGTCAAGGGACTTAGCAAATTTTCAAGGATTCTTGGAATATCAGACTAGTCTGCACAAAATCAGACAAGTCCAAAAGTTTCCAGAGGAAAAATCAGACTAGTCCGCAGCAAAAACGGACAAGTATGCTTTTAGTCAGAAGAGAAATCGAACTAGTCCTCACAAAAATTGGACTAGTCCGCACTTTTGAGCATTTTAAGTGCGGTTTTGCTCCAAATCAATTTTAAACTCGTTCCTCTTGTTGTGGGTTAATGTTAAACATGTATATTAATGTATGTAGGGCATGATGCATGAAAAAGATGGTGTTACAAACCTACCCCCCATAAAATGAATCTCGCCCTGGAGATTCAACGCGGAAGGGAAGAAATAGGGAAATTCCTTCTTGAGATCATCCTCCAATTCCCACGTTGCTTCTTTTTCTGTGTGGTGCTTGCATTGAACTTTACACCATCAAATCACCTTGTTCCTTGTGGCTCTCTCCTTGGTTTCCAATATCTTGACCAGTTGCTCAGCATAAGTCAAATCTTCCTCTAGTTCCAATTCTTCCATTGGCACTTGTTCTTCCAGTACTCGCAAGCACTTCGTGAGCTGGGAAACATGAAAGACATCATGGATATCCGAAAGATGAGCTGGCATCCCCAACTTATATGCTACTTCTCCTCTTTTGTCCAAAATCTTGAAGGGTGCAATGTAACGGGGTGCGAGCTTGCCTCTTATGTTAAACCTCTTATGATCCCTCATTGGTGACACCTTGAGGTAAACAAAATCTTCTATTTCAAAGGCTAATTTCCTTCTCGTATTGTCCGCATAGCCTTTTTGTCTTGATTGGGCAGCCCTCAAGTTTTCACGAATTATTTGGACTTGCTTTTCGGCTTCTTGCAACACATACGGACCAAATACTCGAGTTTCTCCTGTCTCATTTCAGGATAAAGGTGTCCTACACTTCCTTCCATAAAGCGCTTCATATGGTGACATTTTCAAGCTCGCTTGGTAACTATTCTTGTATGAAAATTCTGTGTATGGCAAGCTTTTGTCCCAACTTTTCCCATGCTTTAAAGCACAAGCTCCTAACATGCCCTCTAAAATCTGATTGGTCCTCTCGGTTTCTCCATCCGTTTGAGGGTGATATGCTGAACTAAGATACAACCTTGTTCCCAATGCTTCATGCAATTTCTGCCAAAATGTAAAAGCCCGCTTTTCGGAAGAACAAAAACGCAAAAATGCGAACTTAAAAATTTTGAAAGTGGACTTGGAAATCCAAACTCACATGAACCATATGAGTTGACCAATGTTCACTAAAAATAGGAACCTGGTAAAGATTTACATATAGAACATGGTTGCTAATGTATTTGGAACTTAAGGGGTAAAATCCTTAATTTCCAGGAATTCACATTTTGAATGAAAAATTAAAGGAGAAAAGAAAACAAAATGGAGAGAAAGAAAAAGGAATTATTCCAACCCTAAAATGGGACATTCAAAAGAATTCGAATCTAAGGCTATAAATTATTCCATGACCTTCTAATATTCCAAATAGACTCTCGGTAAAGTTTCAAAATTTTTGAAGCACGTTTTCCATTTATTGGACACGTACTGAGAGTCTAATCAGGGTCGACTTCAAATTTAAATTTTGTACTTAATATTGTCTAAGTCAACTCCCAATTTTTCCTGAGATCCCTTATGGTTCAAAAAGGGTAACTTTAAAGTTTCAGGATTTTTGAACATAACCTAGCATTTATTTCATTGAATCAAGTATCACCGCTTGAATTCAAATTCAAACCTGAGTTCAAAATTCAACTTGCTCAGTTTTGAAATCTGATTGCACCATAAAATTCTTCACATTTTATTTAGTCACTGGGCCAATGTTGAATATTTTTGAAGCATGTTTACTAGCCATATTTGAAATTTGAAAAAAAAAGGGGAGGAGATAGTGGGTCCCACAAGTGGTCCCCACATGTCTGGTCGGCACCTTCTTTCTCTTCCCTCCCCTGCCTCCATGCAGACGCATGCAGCGCCACCGCGATGGACAACATCGGTCCTTATCCTAACTCCCGACTCGGTCCTATCCATGGCACACCACTCGCCCCGGCTGCTCCTTCTCCCGGCCTGGTCGCCGTCCGCCAGCCACGGCCGCCTCTTCACCTCCCGGCCGACCGCGGTGCCGCCCCCACTCCTACTCACCAACGCCGGCCCACGCACATCGCGCCCGCTGATCCCTCCGGCTTGCCTCGCCCCCACACCGGTGCCGACTCGCCCCTATCGTGCCTCTCCCCGCCCGCCGAGCTGCTCCGTCGCCGCGCCGCCCTATCACCCAGCCGCATCGCCCCGCCTGCAGCGCTCGCCCACGGCCACCCTGCTACTCGCCTGGCCGCGTCCCAGCTCTGCCCGGCGCGCTCACCACCGCCTAGTGCCGTGCGCCGGCTCGCCACCTCCCTGTCGCGGTGGTCCACTGCTGCAGCGCCGTGCCCCATGGCCGCACCGCCGTCCAAGCCCGTTCCTTCCGCGGCGTCAATCATTTGTGTCGTCGCCTTCGTATCTCCACCTCACGGCACTGCTACGGCATGTTCCAAGTCCACCTTTAGGCAACCAGCAAGGCTATGCCCGCGTTCGAAGTAGGCCACATCTGCTATGCATCGACGTCGTCTCCTACTTTCCGTCGTCATGGCGTTCTTCTCATAGGTCCTATCCTAGAAGAGAAGTAAGTGATGTCTGTGACAGAGGATATACAGGAACACGCCTTTGGCATAATGGTATCAACAACTGGTCCAAGGTTAGCTCTGATTTTGCAAGATTGATTGGATCAGTTAATGCAGACAAGGTGTTCGACGAAATGGTTACGAGGCGAAACTAAGTGTGTTGCTGTTCAATGTTGGTCTATGGATGCAGGTTTACTATGGGTTGGCAATCGACCAAGATTTGTGCCAAGATCCCCTTTGAATGGTGATGAAGCCAGGGAAATCAAGTACACACCCAAGATGTTCGGCGAAATGCCTACAAGGTGAGCCTTGCCCTAAAATGCATTGCTTGTTGCACCGAAGTCCGTTAGTCGTGACCCCTAATAGTACTCATGTGTCGTCAAGCCGTACGACCATGTTCCGCATTAATATCATTCCTATAGGAGTCCCCAAGTCAACCTCCTTTGTCGTTTGTATCACGTTGGCTTGTCTGTGCGTGCTCGTGATGCTCCACCATGAGACGCGTCGACGTTGTTGACCACATGATGTCGTCGTGACGCTCCGAGCCGTCATCGTGCCCTGGCATCGAGATGAAGGATGCTCGTGATGAGTGTGGTGTTGAAACACTAGCACGACTCGTCGGACAATGGTTGTCAAGCCAAGTTAGGTTTAGTCATTGCGAGAGCAATCCAGTCCTAAGTGTAGCCAAGGTGCTCAATAAAAGGCATTCTAGGTCAACCATGGGTATTGGTGATCACCGATCACCTATGGTTGAGTAATGCAAGAACGTTGCGACCAGCAAGGAGAACTAGACCAAGGGGAACCTTGGATAAGAGTTCCTTGGTTGTGTCGAGGATGTTCTCTAACCGATCACAGGATTGGTTAACTTGGTGTACCACTTCTTCGACGGCAGGTTCGTCGAGTCGCTTATCACCAACCGACTCGACGTCACTAGCCTTAAGACTCGCAAGGTGGTGTTCGGGATTCCGCTCACCCCATTGACGAGTCTGGGTTGTTGTGGACGTCGCTAAGACGATCTTCTCGAGATGGCAGAGCATGCAGTCACGGCAAGGTCTCGCGTTATGTTTAAGTCCCGAGAGCTTACCGAGCTCACCTGGACAGGCTTGCGGGAGACACTACATTAGTGTCATCGTGTAAGCACTTGAACGATGTTCGAGAAGCTTGCCGTAGAAACTACTTTACCTAAAAGTCATTTGAACGTTGTCTTGGTACTCATGCTAGGTTAATAGTGCTTGTAATGACTTCTTATGTCCAAGCCATGTTGGTCTCAATTCAGACCCAAGTGTCGTTAGGTTCCATCATGGTGCATCCTAAGTCAGGACCCTACGACAGCACTGCTCACTTAATTCGGTTTACTCCTTTATGAGTTAAGTCAAGTTCATTGGTCGACTACTAAATAGCGACCTTCGTCTTGTACACTCCACTCATACTCAAGCTTTCGATGTCCCACCTTGATTTTTTTGGGTCGTCCTTACACTTCTCCGCCCAACACTTCTTCACCATTTAGATTTGTCAATCTCGCGTGGCATAGCTTGAAGTGTGGTATGCTAAGTTGCAATGTAGCTTTATGTTGTACCTTTCAGTTCATACCAACACTACTATATCCACCTTGACTCATCCTCTGGTTACCCACACAACAGAAGCATATCTGTCCTTCCTAGTCAAACTCCTCATTCTTAGAGTTTACACAACCCCATGGAGTCTATTCTTAAATTACTTAATTACTTAATTAATTATATGCATATCATGTCGATAGGAACGTGCTGATAGGTGATCGACAAGAAACTTCGCTTGGAGGAGAAGGCCAAGGTGTTTCCACTGAAGTTCCATGGCAGGTTCTCCGGAGGAAGACCAAGCCCTAACAACTGACATTATTATAGAGTCGCAAACAAGGCAAGCCCCGGTTTGCATTTAAGTCATTTATAAAATTTTACTTTATCACTATGATGAGTAGTCTATGAATTGTGCATTACGTTTAGGATGATTGATACTCCACTTGCATGGCCAAAAATCCCAGGGATTGGTGGGAACGAGTTATAGTTTGACCTATAGTAACTGCTTTGCTAATGCATAGGAAATTCGGTAGAAGTCGAGTAGTTGGAATGTACTCACGAGAGATGTAGGACATATCTCACAGGATTGGTTAGATAGAAAATGGCTTAATATAATGAAATTGAGACCGGGCATGGAATGGATAGGAAGCGGCGAGAATTGAGTGTCGGTCACATAGCCCTGCCCGTGTCGATTAAGGCCCGTCCGTATACAGCCCCTTCGGACAAGCATGACTTGTACCGGCAACATAATGGATATATGGGCTCCAGTAAACTGGCGTATCTTGGTCACTTGGGTGTCGAGGCATACCGTTCTGTTTTATAGGTGTGGGTTGATGGCAGCAAGGTGTAAATCCGCTGGTGGGCATGTCAGATACACCCCACGCAGGGACCTCCTGCTCGTGACGGATCGACCGATTCGGCATTTGAGTGTCTCGTGAAAGGTTGCCATATACGACTAGTACTCGCTGGCATTTCCGAAAGTGCGTATGTGTCGTGTTGTCCGGGTGTGTTATGATTTCAATCACCGTTCCTCGCGGTAATAGAGTACCACTTGTTCACTGAGCGGCAACGTAGTAAATACTAAAGAAGTCAGAAAAATATGTTGTATTGAACTATAATTGCTTGGAACCTTGTATGGCTTAGAGATAGTATAATTAAAAGTTTACAGTTTCCCCATACTTTACCTGTAATAGCATTATGTGCTTTGGGCATGTCATATCATCGGCAAAGCGTTTCTTGTTTGATTATGGAGTCCATGATGTGTCGTGCTTGAAGAATGTCATTTTCTACTTAAAACATGATTATAAGGATCCACTTATAGGCGAGTCTATTTATGCTACTCCTTACCTATGTTAGTATTCACCCTGCATATGTCTAGTGAGATGGGTTAGTCTTGCTAAGCCTTATGCTCACGTTTGCGATTTAACGATTGTTGCAGGTATTAGTTTTATTTCTGCTGTTCACGTTGTACATGAGACTCGAGGTGTCGAGATAAATCTCATGTGAACCACGCCGCTGTTGAATGTTCTTCTTGTTGCTAGTGAGAATCGTCCTAGGGCATGGACGTCTTCTCTCCTACTTAGTTAGGTGAGATTATGAGTATGTATTTTCCGCTACGTGTGTACTTCTGTTGTACACTCTTTTGTAAACTCTTCTTATGAAATGAAAACTTTATATGTTTTGGTATCCTTTTTCGTGGGTGCTGTTAGATGCCGCATCGCATGGCACCACCCAATGAGATCCTCGGATGTGTGGACTCCGGTCCCTGCAGACATGGTATCAGAGCTTCATTGGGAATAGCACACTCGAAAAGAGCCTATTTTCGAAAACTCCGAAGTAGTCGAGTGAGGATTAGCTATATGCCCATTAAGGACTATTACTAGTATAAGTTATAAAGGTGGTGAACTAACTTGTTATATTATTCTGTAACGACGCTCTGTCTTCAAGGTAAGAGGTAAGGTATGCCACCGAGAGCAGATCAATCTCGGTAAAATCTGTATACGAGCTATGGTATGTGAAATTTTCGTGGCTTAGCACAGAAAGTTAATATGAGTCTCTAAAACTTTTCATGTTTCTGAGAACATATGACATGCGGTACACAGCGTGACAAAAAATTAGTGGGAGCCCCCGTCGGGTGGTGTATAACCCGATAGTATGCCTCTATAGAATCATTCGTATTCTATGGGAGCATGCGAAACACGTATGCCCGAGCGTGTATAAGTCGGTTCGTACGGGAGTCTTTGCTGTATAGACGTATTTACAACCATGTACCTCGAGACATGACTTCGCTCGAGGGCGACTCACACAAGAGTCGTATGCATTTACTTTTGATTATATCTTATTGTGATTGCCTATCGTGTTTCCCCATGCCACCCTTTAGGTCTGAAGGTGTGAAAGGGGATTTTTGTCTTCTGTAGGTACACTAACTCCGGTAGCGACCCGTGTAGCAAACGTTCGTGAGTGATCGATATTAGGACCACCTATAGACGTATCCGGATGTACCGGGTTAGACTTATCTTTGGTAAGGAACGTAGTACCGTCAGTATCACAATTGATACTTTGACCATCCCCACGAAAGAATGGCTTCATCACCATCTTGTAAGATCCAACTACCAGTTGCTGGTAAGTTTGGGGTCAAACTTTCGACATGGAACGTACAATGTGAAGAAGGATGAAGATTAAGGATTTTATGTACTCTTGACGGAATCTAGCTCGATTATGTCAAGATGTGATTCTAGTTAAACTTCATAGGACATCGTAGTATGCTATAGCGATGGGAGAGATCTTCAGGTCCTCGACGATTTCTCTATGGACGAGTTGGACAGAACAACACTGGAGAAACTCGTCCAAATCATTAGAAACCAGCATTTCTTCACCTCCTTGATATAATGAACTAGCCTTGGCATTTCAACCATAACTCTTTGTAGAATCGTCAAATACCTTTGTGTAATACATTTACGGAAACCTTGCGACTTGTCCAACATGTTTGTAATAGGACTTGCTGTGAAATTGTGAGGTTATCCATCTGAAAATCAGTTGCCAAATCAGCTTTAAACAACCATGATCTATCAAACTAAATTCTGAAACCTGAACTGATTTTTCCACTTCAAAAATCCGTATCTCTTCAATCTGGATGGCTTTGGAGGCAAGTGAATACTTTTTGGAAAGCTTTTGAAGTCTTCTATAAGTTTTCTATTGACCTCCAAGCCAAAAGACGCTTTTATGGTGATGAAAATGCACCGTTATCACAGCAGCTGCTGTTCTGAAACTACATGGACCAGCCTTTGAATTTTTGCCATATTTCCTTGTAGAAAGCTCTTCTATTCCATTATGATACATTTCTGGAAAGGGGAAGATCTGTTCTACAACTTTGTTATTCAGTGTTACCCCAAATTCAGTTTAGAACTAATTAGAAACTGGAGTTGAAGATAGTGCATGTATATAGGTGCTATCTGAAACAGTCAGAAACAAATTCTGAACTTTGAACGGCCATAACTCTTAAACTAGAAATGCAACCTAGGCATATTTATACATGCCTGGAAAGATTAAAGAGTCCTCTATCAACTTCCTATTCAACAAAAAGGCTAAAACTCATATTAACAAGGTCTAAATTGAAGTGTCGTTTAAGAGGTTTTGGCAGCCCGGAAGAGGGGACAGAATCTGAACTCTTCACCAATTGAATCATAACTTTCTGCATACTTCACTGCTGCAGGCCTACTTTATGTGGTTGTGAAGTGTAGAGAGTCTTCTACAACGTTTCTATAGAACTCCAGAGCATAAAACTTCTCTAACATACTCAAAATTTCAAATTTCTAAACTTCATAATATCTGGACAGCGAGTGGACAGTCCTGTATATAGTTACTGTTTCTCGCATAACTCGCTGTAGAATTGTCGAAAGACTTCATAATTTTCATTTCTGGAATCTTTAGAATGTATGCAATAAGTTTTCTATGTGTTATTTTGCAAATGTTTATATTTGTATATCTAAAAATTGTGGACAAAATCAGCCATAAACAAAGGAGGTGCTGTCCAAATTTGCAGAAAAACTGTCAACTTGGA
Source organism: Tuctoria greenei (assembly GCA_036927565.1). Taxonomy (NCBI): domain Eukaryota; kingdom Viridiplantae; phylum Streptophyta; class Magnoliopsida; order Poales; family Poaceae; genus Tuctoria; species Tuctoria greenei. The sequence continues at coordinate 55,040,454 of JAYESD010000010.1, read as the reverse complement.
AATGCCATATCTTCTGAACCAGAAGCGCTACGAGGGCAAGTAAGTACTCCTTAGAAATTTTTGGAAGTCCTCTACAAGTTATCTATTCAGCTCAAGACCAAAATCTTTTCCTATGCGGGTGAAATTTGGATAATCGCAGAGACTGTCCAGGCATACCCAAACTGGACAGCAATCTGTACACCTCTGAATTTGACCCATAACTAGCAGATTTTACATCCAATGGTGTCGTGCGAGTAACCGTTGGACAGTTTAGAGAGTCAGCTACAATTTTTGTAATTGGATCCAGACCTGAATCTGTGGTCTACTTTTTCCAAATCGAGTTTGAATGCAGAGTGGTCAATCTGAACTGAATTCAAATTCTGAATGCTGAAATTTTACCCAACTTCAAAAATTCATATCTTTTGAAACATAACTGATATGAAGACAAGTAAGTACATTCTGGAAAGATTATTACCTTCGCTACGACTTTGTTCATAAGAATATTTCCAGTTTTCTAACCGAACAGTCTGAAAACTGTAGATCAAAACTGGTACTTTTTAAAGCAGGTTCTGCTGAAAGTGCAGAAAATTATGTTAACTTTAAAATAGCATAACTTGAAAACCAGAGATGATCTAGAGGTAAACCAATACTTTTTGGAAAGGTCTTGAAGTTTAGTTTAACTTTGTTATTCACCTCAAGTTCTGATTTTGCCGTTAACTGGATCAAAATCGAGTTTGCGTTCAGACTGGTCGTTTGTCACCATAGCCTGGCCAGTTTGAACCTTTTGGTTTTTGTTAGGCATTTGGTTCTCGAGTTCAACTCGAGGAGTTTCATAACATCACAGGTGTTGTGATTCAACAATAATTACCATTAGAGTTGAGTATTAAACTCAATAAAATCTCTTGGGCTCGGTTGCTCATGATTAGTGTTCTAATTAGGCAACCGTACACCCCACACTTTAAGGGTGTATTGAGCATGTACTGCACCTCCATTAGTCAACGACCCTCCCCGTAAGGATCGTTTGGGGTAAATTTCTCGCTTACCTAGCTTAAACCTTAAGGGGGAAGGAGTGCACCTAGTAATCAAAGTGATACGTTCACCTAGGTGTCATACCAAGGTACATCGACACCGAACCAACGTGCTGGAAGCAATGCTCAAGTAAGTAGGACCGAGTACAACATTAACTCATTGGGTCAATGAGAAGCTTAATTAATGTATCTTCTCGAACCCCGTTTGATAGGAAAATTGGTCCCGATCTTCCGAAAGGTAATGGGTAAGTCGATTGATGGAGATCTCGAAGTTGATGATCCGAGGCTCTCGAGTAGAACACGAACAACCCCTGCAATCACTACACCACCGCTCCGTTGGTTATCAACCATGCTGCACACGATTGACCTCGCCAAGAAGGCTAATCCCTGCAAGTGCAACCGAGAACACAAGCAAGAACAAGGTAGACACGATCTGAAATCTTAAAGTTGGGGTTTCACAAACCGAAGAACGGCGATATTATTGATCTAAGCAAAACCCAACTGTTCATGGCGGCTACCATGGAGTATATATAGGTGGGAGGACGTCCAAGGGGGTGTTAGGGTCGTTACCTAACCATAAGACACGAAAATAATGGACTTAGACTTGATACAAGGCCCAATGGCCCAATACGGTGGCGCAGCACCCTGACAGATTCTGTACTTGATCCTGTTTCGACCATTCCCGTTGGCTCCGTAGGAATTTTGACATGGGACCGGCGCCATTGGAAAGGATATCCTCTCCCCTTTCCGTGCATATGTAGAACGTCAAGAACGGAGTTCGTATGCGTCCTGGGCGTCCATTTTAGTGCGTATTGCTCCTGGACTCCGAGTTGGATATGATTTGGAGTTTGGTTCGGTTTCCATCTTCTTTGAACGAATTATCTGGTCTTCCACATCCCTAATACTCCCTCCAAGTACTCCTTGAACCTCTCCATAGATCCTAATCACAAATAAATCATTAAGTAGCAATCTATGCTCAAAAACATATAAGGAAATATATAAGAACGAGTTCACCTCTGAAATTAATTGTTGTGTATGAACTCTATTGATTGCATCTTGTATATTCAATGGAGTGTTGTTTGTATCCATATAAGTGATGTCCTCATCATCCTCCCCTTCTTGATATGAGTCGTCCTCGACTCAAGTTCGTCTCCTCTCATGTGTTGGTCCAAATATGCAACGCCATCAAATCTTCTTGTATGCATGAATGGAGGAGGCCAAGGTGGTGGACGACGTAGTGTGCCATCTTGATCTTGTCCATCAAATAAGAGTGCACATTCACTTGAGCCAGGATCCCAAACAAATAAATATTGTGTCATGTTTGTAGGTGCAATAATAATGTGCATGATCTCATCATTCTCCCCTCCTTTATGACAAGCCGTCCTCGGCTTGCTCGTATGTCCAGCAAAGAGGCTTGCATTGGAGGTAGAGTAAGTGCTGTCCATAATGCACAACCACAGTGAATAATGCTTTTGTTGTCCCTGCTGTAAGGAAAACATACTAGAAAAACTTGACAAGACATTATTAGCGTTAGTACATTCATTTACTTGACCATGTTGTTGCAGCACAAAAGGAGCTTCCTCATTTGAACATATGTAAACTTCATGCACCATAAACATACCACTATGTTCATATTTGCCTATAGCATGAAAAATATTTCTACTTAACAAAGGCAATTCAGATTGAGAAAATATTAACTTCTCTACGATATCTAGATCACAAAGAGTGTCAAATTCAATATAGCCCAAAGTATTTAGAGAAGATAACAATTTCAGCTCATTCCTTTCACATGTAGTTGGGATCAAATGCTTAATTTCAGCATAAGTGAGTGATAAAGTATCAAATTCATTTGGTTGTTCTAGCATAGGTATAGTATAATTATCAGCACACAACTCATTTTTGTTATAAGAATCAGTAGGAAAATCAACTAATGGTAAATGTGTATTATGAAAAGGTTCATCTTGTTGCTTCTCATCGATAGTATGATTGGTAGCAAAATTCAGCACATCTGAAAATGTCATACCTTGGTTAACTATATAGCATTGTCCATTAACACTACTCTCATTTTCAACAAGAAATTCAAATGCATTATGAGTTGATTCATCAAAAATTTCACAAGTGTTGTCGAAAGCCTCGTTCTCTTTTGCATCATCTATATTATTTTCTACAGTGTCCTGCAAAACGTTAGCCACAAAAGAAGGTACAACAAGAAATTTCTCCTCAAATTGCTGAATTTCTTCTTTGCACATAGATCCTCCCTCCAAGTACTCCTTGAACCTCTCCATAAATCCTAATCACAAATAAATCATTAAGTAGCAATCTATGCTCAAAAACATATAAGGAAATATATAAGAACGAGTTCACCTCTGAAATTAATTGTTGTGTATGAACTCTATTGATTGCATCTTGTATATTCAATGGAGTGTTGTTTGTATCCATGTAAGTGATGTCCTCATCACCGTTTCTTTGGGGACTCGATCATCAAGTTAAAGAAGTCAGTTGATTCTTCACGCTAAACCACTCCCTTGCTTCAGTCTCTGAGATAAGAAGCCATAGGTGAGTAGTATGAACTGGAAATTCTTTAGCAAGAACGTGGATCACTAACCAAGGTCGTGCCTAGCACAGTACCTTGTCAAACACTTAGTGTAACCTACGGAAGTGATGAGAACCTTACTCTTCAAAGGTTACTCTCTTTGCAACTTCTGAAGGCAACCCTATCGCACCTTTTTAAAGGTTAGACATACTACCTTAGGAATCCTACGTGATGAAAAATCTGACCCTTTGTTAAGAAATCACATCTACGTGTAAGCTGTGATTAGCAAGCTTTAGGGAACTTCACATCAACAAGAAGTTCCATCGTTTTGTTACATTATGTACACTCCGTTTCCTTGAGATGAACCTCATCGTTCCTTGTTAATGTTCTTACCTTGAAATTCTTGAATTTGGTCAAGACGTGAAAGTGACATTCGTCGTTTGACACTTTTAATGACCAAGTCACTTAATCCTTCTGTATCTAGGGTACTTCTATTTGTGTCTGAGTTGTCTTACCAATTTTTGCTCAAAGCATAATACTGAATGCACCATACCTTGCATAGTTATCCGCGGAGTTGCACTGTGTCTGCATAACACCATCCGGTTTGTGATGCATCATGAAACGTAATTACTAATGATTTTTGAGCAAGAATATGTGACCCCGTTCTGATACTTAAGTAGTGCCTAACATTTTTAAGTTATTATCAATTTTATCGTTCACAACGCCTTCGATTGATTTCATTATCTTGAGTAGCACAAGGGACACATTGTGACTAAAACACAGTTGAGTCATTGTCCTTGACTTGTTGAAACTCAAATCGCCTTGAGTACTGGCAACTGAATGTTTCTAGCTGCGAGGAGTTTCTTATTGACTTCTTGACCTCGCTAGAACCTTAAAATCTTTCTATTCGTGAGATTATTATTGATTACCAAACTTTGGAACTCTTTGACTTGTACTGCCTGATGGCATTGCTTCGGCTACAAGACTAAAGCAGAAAAGTCCTCATAAGGGAGACATCCAGATTTAAGGACGCTTAACTATCTTAGAACTTTAAGTACCTCTTTAATGAAGAAGGTTACTTCATTTTGACAGAAAGAAGAAGACCTAAACACCTCAACATAATTTTTTTTAAGATCCAAGTTTTACGATGTGATATTGTCATGTCAATCATCTTGTCAAGGTTATCAACCTAAAGACTGGAATCACTTGAAACAAACTTTGGAATTTCTTAAGATGCCTGAAGATAATCACTATTTCGTAGAACCCAAGTCTTTAAGGGCATTGCCATATTCCTGAGTCAATGACCCTCTTTTACGGATCGTTCCCTCATCATTTCTGTTATTCTACTTGTTAGAATCTCGGGACGAGATTACGTTAAGGGGGAAGGATTGTAAAATCCCGCTTTTCGGAACAACAAAAACGCAAAAATGCGAACTTAAAAATTTTGAAAGTGAACTTGGAAATCGAAACTCACATGAACCATATGAGTTAACCAATGTTCACTAAAAATAGGAACCTGTTAAAGATTTAGATATAGAACATGGTTGGTAATGTATTTGGAACTTAAGGTGTAAAATCCTTAATTTCTAGGTATTCACATTTTCAATGAAAAATTAAAGGAGAAAAGAAAACAAAATGGAGAGAAAGAAAAAGGAATTATTCCAACCCTAAAATGGGACATTCAAAAGAATTCAAATCTAAGGCTATAATTTTTTCCATGACCTTCTAATATTCCAAATAGGCTCTTGGTAAAGTTTCAAAATTTTGGAAGCACATTTTACATTTATTGGACACGTACTGAGAGTTTAATCAGGGTCGACTTCAAATTTAAACTTTGTACATAATATTGTCCAAGTCAACTCCAAATTTTTCCTGAGATCCCTTATGGTTCAAAAAGGGTAACTTTAAAGTTTCAGGATTTTTGAACCTAACCTAGCATTTATTTCATTGAATCAAGTATCACCGCTTGAATTCAAATTCAGACCTGAGTTCAAAATTCAACTTGCTCAGTTTTGAAATCTGATTGCACCACAAAATTCTTCACATTTTCTTTAGTCACTGGGCCAAAGTTGAATATTTTTGAAGCATGTTTACTAGCCCTATTTGAAATTTTAAAAAAAAGGGGAGGGGACAGTGGGTCCCACAAGTGGTCCCAACATGTCTGGTCGGCACCTTCTTTCTCTTCCCTCACCTGCCCCCACGCAGACGCATGCAGCGCCACCGCGATGGACAACGTCGGTCCTTATCCCAGCTCCCGACTCGATCCTATCCATGGCACACCACTCGCCCCGGCTGCTCCTTCTCCCGGCCTGGTCGCCGTCCGCTAGCCACGGCCGCCTCTTCACCTCCCGGCCGACCGCGGTGCCGCCCCCAATCCCACTCGCCAACGCCGCCCCGTGCACGTCGCGCCCGATCATCCCTCCGGCTTGCCTTGCCCCCACACCGGCGCCGACTCGCCCCGGTCGTGCCTCTCCCTGCCCGCCGAGCTGCTCCGTCGCCGCGCCTCCGTGTCACCCAGACACATCGCCCCGCCTGCAGCGCTCGCCCCCGGCCACACTGCTACTCGCCTGGCCGCGTCCCAGCTCTAACCGGCGCGCTCACCACCGCACAGTGCCGTGCGCCGGCTCACCACCTCCCTGTCGCAGTGCTCCACCGCTGCAGCGCCGTGCCCCATGGCCACACCGCCGTCCAAGCACGTTCCTTCTGCGGCACCAATCATTTGTGCCGTTGCTGTCGTATCTCCACCTCACGGCAGTGCTACGGCATGTTCCAAGTCCACCTCTTGGCAACCAGCAAGGCTATGACCACGTTCGAAGTAGGCCACATCTGCTATGCATCGACGTCGTCGCCTACATTTCGTCGTCGTGGTGTTCTGCTCATAGGTCCTGTCCTAGAAGAGAAGTAAGTGATGTGTGTGACAGCGGGTATGCAGGAACACGCCTTTGGCATAATGGTATCGACAACTGGTCTAAGGTTTGCTCTGATTTTGCAAGATTGATTGTATCAGTGACTGCAGCCAAGGTGTTCGACGAAATGGTTACGAGGCGAAACTAAGTGTGTTGTTGTTCAATGCTGGTCTATGGATGCAGGTTTACTATGGGTTGGCAATCGACCAAGATATGTGCCAAGATCCCCTTTGAATGGTGATGAAGCGACGGAAATCAAGTACACACCCAAGGTGTTCGGCAAAATGCCTACAAGGTGAGCCTTGCCCTAAAATGCATTTCTTGTTGCACCGAAGTCCATTAGTCGTGACCCCTAATAGTACTCATGTGTCGTCAAGCCATACGTCCATGTTCCGCGTTAATATCATTCCTATAGGAGTCCCCAAGTCGACCTCCTTTGTCGTTTGTATCACGTTGGCTTGTCCGTGCATGCTAGTGATGCTCCACCATGAGCCGCGTCGACGTCGTTGACCACATGATGTCGTCGTGACGCTCCGAGCCGTCATCGTGCCCTGGCATCGAGATGAAGGATGCTCGTGATGAGTATGGTGTTGAAACACTAGCACGACTCATTGGACAATGGTTGTCAAGCCAAGCTAGGTTTAGACGTTGCGAGAGCAATCGAGTCCTAAATGTAGCCAAGGTGCTCAATAAAAGGTCTTCTAGGGAAACCACGGGTATTGGTGATCACCGATCACCTATGGTTGAGTAATGCAAGAACGTTGCGACCAGCAAGGAGAACTAGACCAACAGGAACCTTGGATAGGAATTCCATGGTTGTGTCGAGGATGTTCTCTAACCGATCACAGGATTGGTTAACTTGGTGTACCACTTCTTCGATGATATGTTCATTGAGTCGCTTATCACCAACCGAGTCGACATCACTAGCCTTAAGACTCACAAGGTGGTGTTTGGGATTCCGCTCACCCCATTGACGAGTCCGGGTTGTTATGGACGTCGCTAAGACGATATTCTCGAGATGGCAAAGCATGCATTCACGGCAAGGTATCGCATTATGTTTAAGTCTCTAGAGCTTACCGAGCTCACCTGGATAGGCTTGCGGGAGACACTACATTAGTGTCATCGTGTAAGCACTTGAACGATTTTCGAGAAGCTTGCCGTAGAAACTACTTTACCTAAAAGTCATTTGAACATTGTCTTGGTACTCATGCTAGGTTAATGGTGCTTGTAATGACTTCTTAAGTCCAAGCCATGTTGGTCTCAATTCAGTCCCAAGTGTCGTTAGGTTCCATCATGGTGCATCCTAAGTCAGGACCCTACGACAACACTGCTCACTTAACTAGGTTTGCTCCTTTATGAGTTAATTCAAGTTCATTGGTCGACTGCTAAATCGCGACCTTCGTCTTGTACACTCCACTCATACTCAAGCTTTCGATGTCCCACCTTGATTTTTTTGGGTCGTCCTTCCACTTCTCCGCCCAACACTTCTTCACCATTCAGATTTGTCAATCTCGCGTGGCATCGCTTGAAGTGTGGTATGCTAAGTTGCAATGTAGCTTTATGTTGTACCTTTCAGTTCATACCGCCACTACTATATCCACCTTGACTCATCCTCTGGTTACCCACACAACAGAGGCATATCTATCCTTCCTAGTCAAACTCCTCATTCTTAGAGTTTACACAACCCCGTGGAGTCTATTCTTAAATTACTTAATTACTTAATTACTTATATGCATATCATGTCGATAGGAATGTGCTGATAGGTGATCGACAAGAAACATCGCTTGGAGGAGAAGGCCAAAGTGTTTCCACTGAAGTTCCATGGCAGGTTCTCCGGAGGAAGACCAAGCCCTAACAACTGACATTGTTAGAGTCGCAAACAAGGCAAGCCCTCGGTTTGCATTTAAGTCATTTATAAAATTTTACTTTATCACTATGATGAGTAGTCTATGAATTGATACTCCACTTGCATGGCCAAAAATCCCAGGGATTGGTGGGAACGAGTTACAGTTTGACCTATAGTAACTGCTTTGCTAATGCATAGGAAATTCGGTAGAAGTCGAGTAGTTGGAATCTACTCGCTAGAGATGTAGGACATATCTCACGGGATTGGTTAGATAGAAAATGGCTTAATATAATGAAATTGAGACCAGAAAGGGAATGGATAGGAAGCGGCGAGAATTGAGTCTCGGTCGCATAGCCCTACCTGTGCAGATTAAGGCCCGTCCGTATGAAGCCCCTTCGGACAAGCTTGACTTGTACCGGCAACATAATGGATATATGGGCTCCAGTAAACTGATGTAGCTTGGTCACTTGGGTGTCGAGGCATACCGTTCCGTTTTATAGGTGTGGGTTGAGGGCAGCAAGGTGTAAATCCGCTGGTGGGCACGTCAGAGTATGCCCCACGCAGGGACCTCCTGCTCGTGACGGATCGACCGGTTCGGCATTTTAGTGTCTCGCGAAAGGTTGCCATATACGACTAGTACTGAAGTGTTACGTAGGTACTGCACAAAGTACTCGCTGGCATTTCCAAAAGTGCGTATGTGTCGTGTTGTCCGTGTGTGTTCTGATTGCAATCACCGTCCCTCGCGGTAATAGAGTACCACTTGTTCACTGAGCGGCAACGTAGTAAATACTAAAGAAGTCATAAAGATATGTTGTATTGAATTATAATTGCTTGGAACCTTGTATGGCTTAGAGATAGTATAATTAAAAGTTTAGAGTTTCCCCATACTTTACCTATAATAGCATTATGTGCTTTGGGCATGTCATATCATCGGCAAAGCATTTCTTGTTTGATTGTGGAGTCCATGATGTGCTGTGCTTGAAGAATGTCATTTGCTACTTAAAACATGATTATAAGGATCCACTTATAGGCGAGTCTATTTAGGCTATTCCTTACCTATGTTAGTATTCACCCTACATATGTCTAGTGAGACGGGTTAGTCTTGCTGAGCCTTATGCTCACGTTTGCGCTTTAACGATTTTTGCAGGTATTAGTTTTATTTCTGCTGTTCTGGTTGTACATGGGACTCGAGGTGTCGAGATAAATCTCATGTGAACCACGCCGCTACTGAATGTTCTTCTTGTTGCTAATGAGAATCGTCCTAGGGCATGGACGTCTTCTCTCCTGCTTAGTTATGTGAGATTATGAGTATGTATTTTCTGCTCCTTGTGTACCTCTGTTGTACACTGTCTTGTAAACTCTTCTTATGAAATGAAAACTTTATATGTTTTGGTATCCTTTTTCGTGTGTGCTGTTAGGTGCCGCATCGCACGGCACCACCCAATGAGATCCTCGGATGTGTGGACTCCAGTCCCCACAAAAAATCTGGAGGTAAATTGAGAACCTCTACCCGAGACTATCTTCTTCGATATTCCGTGTCGACACACAATCTTCTCCATGGATATTTCGGCCAATTGTGCAGATGTATACTTGGTCTTGACGAGAACAAAATGAGCTGACCTAGTCAAGCGATCCACAATTACCCAAATTGAGTCATACCTGGACCGAGTACGTGGTAACCCAACTATGAAGTTCATTCCAATTTCTTCCCACTTCCATTCCGGGATCTTCAATGGTTGCAATAATCCAACTGGCCTTTGATGTTCCGCCTTGACTCGTTGACACACATCACACAATGCCACATATTTAGCTATGTCCTTTTTCATGCTATCCCACCAATAGAAAGTCTTCAAGTCTTTGTACATCTTCGTTCAACCGGGGTGAATTGAGTAAGGTGAGTCATGTGCCTCTTTTAATATCGTCTCCCAAATATGCTTCACATTAGGCACAACGATTCTCTTTCGAAGCCATAAGGTACAATGTTCGTCTTCATCAAATCTGAATTTTCTCCCTTCTTCGGTCCTTTCCTTGATTTCCTTGATCTCTTTATCCGCGACTTGTGCTTCTCAAATTTCTTGCTCCAGGGTTGGGTTTAACTCCATCATCTCCATCTCATTTACAAATCCAAGGTTCAACCGTTCAAAGTCCTTACATAACTCAGATGGTAACTCTCGAACTGTGAGTTGATGACTTACTCTTTTTCTACTCAATGCGTCGGCCACTACATTGGCTTTTCCCAGATGATAGTTGATCCCCAAATCATAATCTTTGATGAGCTCCATCCATCTTCATTGCCTCAAGTTCAGATCTGTTTGTGTGAAAATATACTTCAAACTCTTATGATCCGTATAAATTTGACACCTATGTCAAGGATGTACTGTCTCCAAATTTTCAATGCATGTACCACGGCTGCAAGTTCCAAATCATGCGTTGGGTAATTTTGCTCATGTTTCTTCAATTGTCTCGATGCATAGGCTACTACTTGACCTTCTTGCATAAGCACACATCCAAGTCCTTGCCTTGATGCGTTGCAATAAGTGTCAAAACTCTTGCTTACATCCGGCAATATCAAAACTGGGGCTGTTGTCAACCTCTTCTTCAACTCCTCAAAACTGTTTTGACAAGCTTGAGTGCATTGGAAAGCTTTTCCCTTCATTAGCAATTCCGTCATTGACTTGGCTATCTTGGAGAAGTCATTGATGAACTGACAGTAATATCCAGCCATCCCAAGGAAACTCCTTATTTCCTTTACATTTTGCGGCGGTTCCCACTTCAACACGTCTCTCACTTTTCCATGGTCAACCGATACTCCTCCTCCTGAGATTATATGACCCAAAACCGACACCTCTCTCAACCAAAACTGACACTTGTTGAACTTGGCATACAATTGATGCTCCCTCAATTTCTGTAGCATAAGCCTCAAGTGTTCCTCATGTTCCTTCTCATCCTTCGAGTAGATCATAATGTCATCAATAAATACCACAACGAACTTATCCAAGTACTCCATGAATACCTTATTCATGAGGTACATAAAGTAGGCAGGTGCATTTGTCGATCGAAAAGACATCATGGTGTAATCATAGGGCCCATACCGCGTCCTAAAAGTTGTCTTGGGTATGTCTGATGGTCTAATCTTCATTTGAAAGTATCCCGACCTCAAATCAATCTTAGAGAAGATACAAGCACCCTTCATCTGATCAAACATGTCTTCTATGTGTGGCAAGGTGTACTTGTTCTTGATTGTCACCTTGTTGAAAGCTCGGTAATCCACACATGTCCTTTGGGTTCCATCCTTCGTGTCCACAGACAGCACGGGCGCTCCCCAAGGTGAAGAGCTTGGCCGAATGAAACCCTTCTCTAGTTGCTCCTGAATTTGCTTCTTGAGCTCCGCTAATTCCATAGGAGGCATCCTATACGGCCTCTTAGCTATAGGTGCAGTTCCAGGTATTAAATCAATAACAAACTCAATGTCTCGATCAGGTGGCATACCTGGCAACTCGTCCGGAAAAACATCCAAAAATTCACACACCACCGGAATCTCCTCAATTGCGGCACCGTCCATATGATTCAACTCCAATTGCTTCGGTGTGGTTTGGGATGCTTCAAATTCTACGGTGATCCCTTCTTCATTGGTCAACTTCACCATCTTCGTGGCACACTCAATAACTCCATTGTACTTCCTCAACCAGTCCATACCAAGTATAATGTCCAATCCCTAAGAATCCAAAACAATGAGGCTGGCGGAGAAGTCTACCCCCCTTATTCTAAGGCTTACTTTTGGACATACTATATTTGTCCTCATCTCTCCTCCAGGAGACATAACCAATGGAGTAAACTTCATATGAGAGATAGGCAAACTATACTTGGCAACATACATCGATGCATTGAATGAATACGATGCTCCAGAATCAAATAACATAGTTCCAGGGTTGGAGTTGGCGAGAAACATACCAATGACCACGTCATCCGCTTGTTGAGCATCCTCCGTGGAGACATGGTTCACGCTGCCACGAGCAAAATTTTGCTGTCCACGGTTTCCTTGTGGTTGTTCTCCATTGGGTCTTGGGTTTTGCCTCGGTGCATTGCTTCCTTGACCAAGGCCTGACTTAGGACATTGATTCGCAAAGTGTCCAGCTTCTCCGCAAGTATAGCACTTCTTAACTCTACCAGAATTATTGGGACGAGCTTGGTTCTGAACATTTGCACCAGGAAAATTAGCGCGAGGTGCATATGGCATCGGAGGCCTAGGTGCTTGCATGACAGGGCGCTGCTGCACAAACTGGGTTGGGCGCGGTGCAAATCCAAGGCGTTGAGCAGGAATAGAAGAGCTGTAATAAGGCGCATTGGGTGGTGCAAGGCGAGGGAGTACATTACTTCCTTGTTGTCGTCCTTGATATGGCGCCTTTCTCTTGTTGTCTCGTTCCATCTTACGGACCTTGTTCTCAACCACAATTGCTTTGTCCACAAGCTTCTGAAAGTTGGCATAATCACAATTGAGCAATTGCACTTGGATTTCATTGTTCAGGCCCCTCATGAACATGTATTGTTTCCGGCTGTCCCGACTAACATCTTCAGGCGCATACCTTGAGAGTTGAGTGATCTTATTGAGATATTCACCCACGCTTGATCTTCCCTGCCTTAAGTTCTCAAATTGTTGCCTCTTCAAAATCATAACTCCCTCCGGCACATAATGAGAACAAAAGCTTTCTTTGAATTCGGCCCAAGTGATTCTCTCTTGGTTCTCATGACCATTGCATAGTGAATCCCACCAATCCGCAGCTGCTCCAACTAGTTGATGAGAAGCAAATAAGACCTTCTCCCGGTCACTACATTGGACAATAGCAAGTTTCTTCTCCACGGACTCGAGCTAATCATCGTCATCCATAGGGTCAGCGGCTTGAGCAATGGTTGGCGGCCTAGTCCTCATAAACTCTCCCAACCGATTATGAGGAGGTGGGGGTGGCGGTGGAGGCATGTGAGGCTGATTGTTGATGTTGCCAGCCTGCAGCTGTCCCATAGTTTATATCATGGTCTGCATGAGCTGGTTCTGCATTGCCAACAGCTGCTCAATATTGATAGCTCCATGAGCAGGCCCTTGTCCATTGTTGTTCTAAGGTACTTCATGGTTCTCCTTCTCATCATTAGCATCTCTCTGGTTGCGAGTCCTCACCATCTGGAGAAAAGCAATAGGTAAGAATTAGAAAACGTCACCAACTATATGCATCAGGGAATATGAAACTAGACAACTAACTAGCCTACGTGGATATGGTAATGCTAAAGCATCCCAAAATCCTCTATTAAGCACACAAGCAACCAATATATAGCAACAACACACCAAACAAAACACATCGGTCCCTGAGTGCTCCCATGTGCTCCAAAGTGTCTATTCTATCTAGGCTGTGTCCTACGGTCAACCTGTGGCTTTGATACCAAATCTGTTACACCCGGTTCCGAAAATGAACCAAGTGAACGCATATGTGTGCCCAGGAGGGTCAACACACATACACGAGTGCATCACAAAAGAGTATACAGAAAATTACCACAAGACAAGATTAATTATCAAATTTTATTACACAAACCATATTATCCTCGAATACAAACTCTAATGAATATTAATGAAAAGTTCAACTAATGCAGCGGAAATAAACTAAATAAGCAAACTAAACAGCTAGGCAACATAAGCGATAGGGTATAGCGCAGCTCCAAAACACCACAGGCAAAACTGATGGTACACACGGCCTAGAACTCCGCATTATCGGCATTAAACTCACAATCCTAACCTACAACTGTTGGGGGGGGGGGGGGGGTTTGCAAGAGTGAGTACATGTCGTACTCAGCAAGTGTGGAAAGTATGACATGTGGTTGATTCAAATGATGACAATAATAATGGCTAAGTTCTGAAAAGTACATTAAAACAATTGAAAAGCAATATATTACATGTATGTGAAGTAATCCCATCATAAACCATAATTAATAACATAGCACTAATTCATATTCCATATCCATCACCATCATACCATTAACCATATTCAATGCCATAGTTAATCCATAACCAGCCAATACTAGTACCAAACCATAACCATCCCAAAAATCATCCCAATTTCCCTCTAATCATGGAAGTTGTCCAGGTGCTATTAACCGGGAGCACGGCTATCATGATAGTTTATTAGACTCTGTAGAGTTTGTACCACTTTACCCACTTGTTCGTGATTTCATCACCTTTCGATGACTAAGAACATCCCTTATGCCCATGACCCATCGGTCACATTACACACTTCCATTGGTGTGTGGCCAAGAGATCACAAAATAGCCTTTACAAAGGGATTACTAGCCTATTTAGACCCCACTGAGGTTTCATCGGTGGCGATGCTTCCAACTGAGGACATCTTCAACCAAGGGCCCCCTCTTGACCCATTCGGATAAAAAGGTAGTCCCACCAATCATCAACAAACTTAATTCGACTACCCCTTCCCGAGCATCCTTAATGGTCCAAATAGCACTGGCAAAGCCCTAATTAATCAGCTACGCCGCACCCATACTTGCTCTCGTGGTGGCACTATGGTCTTGGCTTATTCTCGCATGAACCGGTCCTTAGATCTAAAGCAAGCAAACCACCATGACTTCCAACCCATCCACATACCAGGCTTGCTTAGATCACCCATTACCATATCATATTGACCAGTTCACATTAATTAGAATATCATTAATTAATAATTAAATGTGTAGTGTTGTTTTTCCATCACAATCAATTAAGTGAAGCAAAAAGGTAAAAGCCCTTCCTGACTCTCTACCATAAATTCCAGGCAACACGGGTGGTCAAACAACGCTAGTAAACTTCCTACTATAGGATTTCCCATCAAATTGACACAAGCATGTAGTTTGCAAACAAAACATTTATTTTAAAACAGGATCAATATGCTTCAAGGACACTTGCCTTGCTCTTGGGATTGGTTTGGGTCAAAGCCTTCAAACTCTTAGTGCTGTAGATCCTCCGCGGCAATCTCTAGTGCAAAACTATCTCATCCGCACAATAAACATACACGACAAGAAACACAGTCAAAGAGTGTACAAATATTACTCAACATGACATGGCATGCATGATTAATGCAAATGCAAGGTAGAAATTGTTAATAGATTGCTTTTAATGATGACTAACTAGTTCTAATAGCTTTTAACAAGTTTATACAGGTTTGGACGTGATTAGATCTCATTTTGGAATTAATTCAACACAATTTAGTCAGCAAAATCGGACTAGTCTGCAGAAGGCCAGACTAGTCCACACTTCGCAAGACTAGTGGACTAGGGTTTTCTAGATCGACGTAAATTTGGAGATTAGGGGTTGAATTCACGTAAGGAAAACAGAATAGAAATTATACCAGGTGTTTAGAACTCCAATGAATCAAGAAACTATGAGGTAACACTTGGATCTTGGCGATCTAGGGTTGGTGATGAACCTGGAGATGAATTGGTGATGATGAACGAAACTTGGTAGAGATATTGATCCTCTTTCATTTCCTCCTCTTCTTCTTCTTGCTTGGGATCTCCTCCTCCATCCTTGATGGTGGCTCTCCACGAACTAGGGTTTGGGTGGGGTGGAAAAGTGGCAAATAGATGTCAAGCCAAAGGGTGTTGTTGTTTATATAGTGGTGGAGGCTAGCGTTAGATGGATTTCGAGTTTGAGAGGAGTATAGGCCACTTTAGGGTCCCACATGGCCTCTAAAAGAGTTAGGCACGACATCCCTAGGCCCACTTAATGTGAAACCCAAGAAATAAGTCATAAAACAAAAGATCAACTTGGAGTCGCGAAATATCGGACAAGTCCGAAAAGGACCGGACTAGTCCGAAGTTGTCCAAAGAGAATATCGGACAAGTCTGGCCAAAAATCCGATAAGTCCGACTTTAGTCAGAGAGGAAAACGGACAAGTCCGCTGGAACACTGGACTAGTCCGGAGAAGTCCAGGGACTTAGCAAATTTTCAAGGATTCTTGGAATATCGGACTAGTCCGCACAAAATCGGACAAGTCCGAATGTTTCTAGAGGCAAAATCGGACTAGTCCGCAGCAAAAATGGACAAGTCCGTTTTTAGTCAGAGAGAAATCGGACTAGTCCTCACTAAAATCAGACTAGTCCGCACTTTTCAACATTTTAAGTGCGTTTTTGATACAAATCAATTTTAAACTCGTTCCTCATGTTGTGGGTTAATGTTAAACATGTATATGAATGTATGTAGGTCATGATGCATGAAAATGAGGGTGTCACAATGTCCCAAGTAAATTACTTGGTGAGAGAATGGCCAAACACTTTGAAGACACCAACTTATTGCCATTCCCTCACAGACAAAGGAAGCCAACAGTGGATGAGCAATTCAACCATTTTGTTGAGATCATCCAAAAGATCCACATCAATGTGCCCTTGATTGATGCGATGCAAGTCCCCACTTATGCTCGCTATCTTAAGGACAAATTGAACAAGAAACGGCCATTGCCCACCACTGAGGTCGTCAAGCTTACAGAAGACTGCATTGCAACCATCCTCAATAGGCTTCCTAAAAAGAAGAAGGACCCTGGATGTCCTACCATTTCATGCTCAATTGGGGCTCACCACTTTGACAAGGCACTTTGTGATCTGGGAGCAAGTGTTAGTGTGATGCCCAAGGTTGTGTTCAACCAGCTAAACTTCATAGAGCTGACTCCAACATCAATGCAGCTACAACTGGCTGACTCTTTAGTCCGTTATCCAGCGGGTATTGCTGAAGACGTCCTGGTGAAGATCCGGAACTGCTTCATACCCATGGATTTTGTGGTGCTAGACATGGATAGATACACCACTCATTCTTGGGCATCCATTCCTAAGCACTGCAAAAGCTCGCATAGATGTGGGAGCTGGAGAAATCCACTTCCATATCAATGGCAAGGAGGAAAGGTTTAACTTTCAGCCAAAATCAGAACAATGCTCCATGATTCGAATCAAGTATGGGTTGAATGATAAACACATCAGAGAGGTCGAAGTCACACCTCAAAAGGTGGACTCACTCATTGCATTAATGAGAAGATTAATCTACGAGGAGAATCCATCATTTCGACCACGCCAATATCAAAAGGCGACAGAATCATCTGGACCTTCTCAAAGGCCCAAGTCCACTAAGCCGCCAAAGAAGGAATGGCAGAAGAAGCAAGACAAGCCATCTGAGCCCATCCCTCCGGGCCCGGATGTGAAATGAAGACGGAGGAATGTCCATCTCATCGGACGGTGGTGAGACCTACGCCAATAGGTAAAATTGGTAGTTATCCCAATTTATTTTTCTTTCTTTATTTTCCCACCCTATTTGGATTTTTCACATTGCATATTTGATTTTTCCTAGCAAGTTGAGAATCTTATTCTCAGTTATCATTTTTCTTTCTTTCTTTTCAATAGAAAATTTTTTACTGGATTCGAGAAAAGGTTTTTATTTGAAAAACAATTTTTTCTGAGCTGCACATGTGACATTTCACCAACGTGCTAACTTTATAGCCGTTGGGGAGCCATATGCCAAAAGGGAAACCAGGGGGGCCACCTGTCAGGTCGGCCGAACCCCCTGGTCGTCCGAACAGGGAGTGGAGCCAAATTGGCTCCCCTTCCTCCAATGGCTACATTTTTAACCCCAAGTGACTGTTGAAGGGTGCACCCTATAAATTGTGGCCGTGAGGAGCACTACCCTTCACACACCACATCATTTTACACCTCCCCAAGTCACTCTCTAGCTCACCTTGTTTTTCTTGCTCTTCATTGCAACACTCTTGCTCAAATCCATCCCCAAAAAGATTTTCATTTGTTTGCATTTGCATTTTACACTCAAGCCTTCAAGAGGAGAAAATTCATTGAGAGTTTTTTTTCCAAACATCACTTCTTTTTGGATTTTTCTAGCCTTGTTTTGTTCTTGCTTGTTGAAATCAAAAAGACATGAAGAGGTTGTTTGGAAAGAGGAAGGAGGCTGCAAGCTCAAGCCATGGTGAAGGTTCTAGTGCACGCCTGTTTTCCATGGGTACAAGCCCAATGAGGAGAAGTGTGTGTGAGGAAACTCCCATGGAAGAGAGAAGCAACCCACACCAACTTCTTCATGAAAACGACCTCGACATACAAAGCGAAGTTGAAGATCAAGCACGTAGACTTCTCCAAGATCGTGAGTTCCGCCATACCAAGACTTACGATCCACATTTGATTTCCAAAATAGGTATGGACTCCGAATTTCTTTCCATTTGGCATGCAATTGGATTTGATGACTTTGCTCAAATATTCCTAAAAGGTTCACGCCTTCTCACTATCCAATTCCTTCGCACGCTAAGAATAGGATTTTATGGTATTGCTTTTAGATTATTTAAAAAAAATTACAACATCCTATGGAAAGAATTACGTAGCATCCTAGGCTTGCATAAACGGTGTTTGCAAGATTTAGACATTTTGCCTAAGTTTAACAAACAAAGTTTTTGGCATGAGCTAACTAGTGAGGTCACTTGTAGGGCTCCTAGGAATAGCCACATCCAAAACCCTACCTTACGCTTCATGCATAGATGGGTGGCTATGACTATGTTCCCTAGGGGAGATGTTAGGGTTATGCGAGATGATGAATTGAAAATTTTGTTTGTCATGACTAAAAAGATAAAAGTTGCTCCAGTCAAGGCCATGATGACACAATGGTTAGATTACATTTCGAAATCAGGACCAATTGAATGAACTTCATTGATTACTCATATTGCTGATAGGGTAGGAGCACTTAAATACTCTTCATTTGAATACATTGAAACTGAAAGAGAATTAATTGATGAGGACTATTTAGTGCAAGGACATACCCTTAAGCATGATCAAGATGAGTCCTTGATATTTTTCTATCACGGCTTTGTCAATGAAATTCGGTTACCTAACCCAAATTATCATTTGTACAAATGCCGGAGGCTAACCATTAATCTTCTTCCCCTCGAGGAAGCAAGAAGAAGTAATGTCTCTGGCAGGGTAACAAGGAATCGTGCAAGAGCTGCAGCCACAGGTATACCATCGATAATCTCTCCAGTCCATGAATACCAAGAGGAAGAGAATCCAACGGGTTATGCGCCCGGATGGACTCAACCTCCGATGTATGAGACTGGGGGATCATCTTGGCAAGAATGGCAAAGGGATCCACCCTTATCCACTTCAAGCTATAGCCACTTGCCACCAACGTCCATGAGAGGATGTCGTTCCTCTTCGGCTAAAAGTCATCATGACTATAGCCAAGGAATGATGGACCTCACTAGACGTATGGGAGAACTTGAAGTGAGAACGGGTGACATCTACAGCACACTTCAAGAGCATGTTCAAGGCACCCAGGATTGGCAACAACACATGGATGCTCAATTCACCAACTTCAACACGACGCTACAACAACAACAAGCCGATTTTGCAGCATACTTCTGTCATCAAGGGTTCAACCCTTATCATGGAGGTAGTTGAAGAACAAGCTTGAGGGAGGACGCCCACTATAGGTAACATGTATCACATGCCTTGCATATTAGTTTTCCATCCATCCATCATCCACCTTGCATTAAAAAAAGGTTAGATTTGCTTTCATCAAATAAAGATGTGCGGTAAGAATGATTTAGAATTCACATAGATGAAATGATGAATAGTTGCTCTGTTTTATTTTCCTAAGTCTCTAGTTTACAACTTGCTACTCTCTGAATATTGCTTTCATTGGTTTGAAATACTTTTACCTTAATTTGGAAGTTGTGGGTAGCAAAAGCTTTATCTAATTCTAGGTTGTTGCAAGACTAGAATTGGTAATAGGGCTGCTAGTCCGAGTTTGAAAGTAAAACTTAGATTTCCAAAGAAATTCTAAAAAGATTTAAGTTTCCATCAATTGATTGGAAATACCTACCAAAGCCATATGATGTTTATACATAGACAAAAATTTATGCATATGCTATTTGCTTTCACATTGAGCCTAGTCAAACTAGTATAGACCTATGTGAGATATCATTCAACTCTTTTTGAATTCAAGACTTCACTTGCACATGCTATACTTCTACACTAGAAGTAAGCAAAACGTCCATCATATCCAGCATACCACAATAAAAAGAGAAACTCCATGTTATTCATGTTTATCACTATCTTCAAAATTCATTGCAAAGAAAGGGAGTAGAAGACATGGCTACAAAATGAAAAAAAGGCATGCTTACATCATAAGCATGAGAGAAAAAAAGTAGCCATGTTTCATCCCTGCAAAAGAAAGAGGGATTATACCAAAAAGGAGTTATCTCAAAGTATCCACATCCACTTCCACTCCATCACACATGCACTAGTCTTGAATCAAAAAGTTTTGATTTGAATTCTCCTAAGGCTTACTCTTTTGCCTTAGCAATATATGTGATGCAAATATGCCTACTTAATTTCCTTACCAAGCTCCACATACATGCCATATCCAATGAGTAGGAATAGTAGAGGCACAATACTTTGGTGAGGAAATATTTTGTAAACACCCTCATTTTCATGCATCATGCCCTACATACACTCATATACATGTTTAACATTGATCCAGGTAAAGAGGAACAAGTTTAAAATTGATTCGAAACTTTTAAAATTTATTTGGAACAAAACCGCACTTAAAATGCAGGAAAGTGTGGACTAGTCCGATTTTGCTGAAGACTAGTCCGATTTCTCTCTGACTAAAAATGGACTTGTCCGTTTTTGCTGCGGACTAGTCCGAATTTGGCCCCTGGAAACTTTCGGACTTGTCCGATTTTGTGCGGACTAGTCCGATATTCCAAGAATCCTTGAAAATTTGCTAAGTCCTTGGACTTTTCCGGACTATTCCGGTGTTCCAGCGGACTTGTCCGATTTCCTCTCTGTTTAAAGTCGGACTTGTCCGATTTTTTGCCAGACTTGTCTAATTTTCTCTCTGGACGACTTCGGACTAGTCCGGTCCTTTCCGGACTTGTCTTATATTTCGCGACTCCGAGTTGATCTTTTGTTTTACGACTTGTTTCTTGGGTTTCACGTTAAGTGGGCCTAGGGACGTCGTGCCTAACTCTTTTAGAGCCCATGTGGGACTCTAAACCGTCCTCTACTCCTCTCAAACTCGAAATCCATCTAACCTAAGCCTCCACCTCTATATAAACAACCCCACCCCTTGGATTGACATCTATTTGCCACTTTTCCACCCCACCCAAACCCTAGTTCGTGGAGAGCCACCATCAAGGAGGGGGGAGAAGATCCCAAGCAAGAAGAAGAAGAGAAGGAAACGAAAGAGGATCAAGATCTCAACCAAGATTCTTTCTTCGTCACCAATTCACCTCAAAGTTCATCACCAACCCTAGATCACCAAGATCCAAGTGTTACCTCCAAGTTTCTTGATTCATTGGAGTTCTAAACACCTGGTATACATTCTATTCTCTTTTCTTTACGAGAATTCAACCCCTAAACTCCAAATTCACATCGATCTAGAAAACCCTAATCCGCTGATCTCGTAGAGTGCGGACTTGTCTGGTCCCTAGCGGACTAGTCCAATCTTCCAGGTTAAATTGCATCAAATTAATTCTAAAAATTTGATCTAATCGAATCCAAACCTGTATAAACTTGTTAAAAGCTATTAGAACTAGTTAGTGATCATTAAAAGCAATCTATTAACAAGTTCTACCTTGCATTTGCATTAATCATGTATGTCATGTCATATTGTGTAATATTTGTGCACTCTTTGAGTGTGTTTCTTGTCTTGTATGTTTATTGTGTGGATTAGACGGATTTGCGCTGGAGAGTGCCGTGGAGGATCTCCAGCACCAAGAGTTTGAAGGCTTTGATCCTAATCAACAGCAAGAGCCAGGCAAGTGTCCTTGAAGCATATTGATCCTGTTTTGAAATAAATGTTTTGTTTGCAAAAGTGCATGCTTGTGTCAATTTGATGGGAATCCTATGATGGGAAGTTGACTAGCTTTGTTTAACCACCCTTGTCACCTGAAATTATGGTAGAGAGTCGGGATGGACTTTTTACCTTTTGCATCGCTTAATTAATTGGGATGGGAAAACTACACTGCACATTTAATTATGCATTAATGATATTTTGGTTAATGTTAACTGGTCAATATGATATGGTAATGGGTGATCTAAGCAAGCCTGGTATTTGGATGGGTTGGATGCTATGGTGGTTTGCTTGCTTTAGATCTAAGGACCGATTCATGCGAGAATAAGCCAGGACTACAGTGCCACCACGAGGCCAAGTATGGGTTTGGCGTAGCTGAGTAATTAGTGATTTGCTAGTACTGTTTGGACCATTGTGGATGCTCGGGGAAGGGGTAGTCGGATTGGGTTTGTTGATGATTGGTGGGACTACCCTTGGATCCGAATGGCTCAAGAGGGGGCCCTTGGTTGATGATGTGCTCAGTTGGAGGCATCGCCACCGGTGAAACCTTAGTGGGGTCTAAATAGGCTAGTAATCCCTTTGTAAAGGCTATTTTGTGATCTCTTGGCCACACACCGATGGAAGTGTGAGATGGCATAATAGAGGTTCTAGTCATCAAAAAGTGATGAAATCACAAACACGTGGGTAAAGAGGTACAAACTCTGCAGAGTTAAATAAAACTATCATGATAGCCCTGCTCCCGGTTATGTGCACCTGGACAACTTCCATGATTAGAGGGAACTTAGTATTGGAATGGTATTTGTGATGGTTATGGTTTGGTAATTGTCGGTGGTTTGGATCCAGCAGATCTCCCGACACTACTAAAGTGTTAGAGGAGTATGATGTTCGGTGTGGGCGCGCGGAGATTCAACAAGGTGAATTGTAAATAGCATAGGAGACACGGAAATTTACGTGGTTTGGGCCGCCTGAGCATGATACCCTACTCCACGGCTGTGTTGATGTTGTATTAGCTGTATATGGATCGTGTGTGTCTGGGACATGTGTAGCGTATCTGAACGTGTCCCGTCAACTGTCGTCGGCCTGTCCTTTTATATTACAAGGGCAGGCCGTTACAAGTTAACCTGGCCCGACATGTGGCCCTGGCGGTTACTAGTATTAATACTCATTCAACACGTTTAATTTCCCTTAATGATCGGGTAATGGGCTTTGACAGCACTGTTACTGGTAATTAAGGTTGTCCGATCAAGTATCATTAATATGGTATTAATGACACTTAATCGGGTCTTGAAGTACTTGATTCCCCTTTGAAGATCCGGAGCCGTTGTAGAGTCTTTCGGAGGTTAAAGGCTGAAGATCCGACGGTTGGACACGTGGCAGCTCCGGAGCATACTGTGGGAAACAGGTGGCTCTGGAGCTACCTAACACATGTCAGATCCGGAGCTTCCCTCAGTCTGGGGTTAGGTCCGGGGGTGCCATTTCGGTACGTAGCCCGGAGCTTCCTCCTTGTGGGCGGTACCTCCGGTTTGATAGTACACGTGGCGACCCTGGGATTAACCATGTTGGAGAAGCGGGTCTGGTCATATCTGACATGTGGGCCTCCAAAGGTCTTCAAATCAAGTAGATGACTTTCCTTTGAGATCTTTGTAACTTCAAGGGGTGTACGGTTTCCAGGGCACCGACAGTGGCCCCCTGGGCCCACCTCTGGGGAAGACCCCTAGGGTGAAGTCATTCCGCCGGAGGTGGGTCCATCCTTGCGACTTTTGAACTGAGTCTTCAAAGGTCTTCGAATATGCCGTTAGCGATGGTTTGGAGTTAAATCCTCACCGTGTGGCGTATCCCGCGTGCGGCAGATGAGATCTTTGGCGTGCGGATCTCACGTAATTGAAGGGCGCCGGTTCCCGATACGAAAACTGTATCGGTTCCGCGCGCCTTGTCAGGTCGCCGCCTTCGGGCTTCCTGCGTCATGATGACAACCGTTCGCCTGGTTAAGAACCTCGACTTGATCGACAGGGTGGTCCCGGGCCCTTTTGTCATCGGTTGGGTGGAATTTTTGAGTAGTATCTTCGACTTCCTTGCGGTTTCCATCCAAGCGTTGCGAGGGCTTACTTAAGAAGGAAAGCGCGCACCGTCGGGAGTTCTTTACGCCTCTCATCTGTTCATGCGCTCAAACTCCCAACTTGTGCTACGCTTTTCCTCTCTTGCCTTGCTGTGCCGCGATGGAGTTGGGCCTCCGTGAGAGTCGTTTGAAGACCGATGGCGACCTGAAGAAGGTCCGGACCCTCATGGGATGGTCCTCGGACTTCTTCAACCGCTCGGTTCGCGTCGGGGAAGAGCTCCCGTTTGAGAAGGAGCACACCGACAAAATGGTGTACTTCTCCTCGTACGCCATGGTGGGGTTGATCCCACCTTTTTCTTCCTTTTTCTTGATGTTGCTAGACTTTTATGGTCTGCAGATATACCACCTTGGCCCTCACTCCATTCTCCTCGTGTCTATCTTCGTCCACTTCTGTGAGATGTGGGTGGGCACCCCCCCCTGCATTGAACTCTTCCGGACCTTCTTCACCGTCGATACCACCAGCAGGAGCAATGAGTACCTTGGCTTCTACTACTTCGTGAAGCGCAAGGAGTGCCCATTCAAGTACCTCCGGTCGTTCCCCTATGGGAAGTGGGATGACTGGAAGAAGGACTGGATAGTCATCTGGGCGGAGGAGCACGAGAGGCTGGAGCTGCCCGAAGGCCTCCCCAACATTGACACGACGATCTGGAGTGAAGCTCCGGTGTTGGCAGATGCCTTCAACCCTGTTCTAACCAGGATCCGCAAGTGCGTGGAGGGGGGGTTAACCCCTCAGGCGGTGTTTTGTAACTTCCTGGTCAACAGGTGGGCACCGCTGAAGAAGAGAGAGAAACTCGCTTGGGCCCTCAACAGCGTGATGGACGACGACCGGGTCGAGACCGGGCTGAAGTCCAACATGGTGGGGACAACCTTGGAGTTTAACCTCAAGAAGTTCCAGCACGGCATCGACG
Organism: Tuctoria greenei; assembly: GCA_036927565.1. Classification (NCBI taxonomy): domain Eukaryota; kingdom Viridiplantae; phylum Streptophyta; class Magnoliopsida; order Poales; family Poaceae; genus Tuctoria; species Tuctoria greenei. Next base: position 55,015,274 of record JAYESD010000010.1, on the reverse strand, counting down.
TCGAGGGTGATGACTTGACTCCACCATCAGCTTTTCTTCCTCTGAACGTGGAAGTAGAGTTCAGTAGGGAGCTCCGGCGAAAGATGCCCGTGCTTGACGACCTTGCTATCGTCGAGAGAAGATCAGCCACCACGGTGGCGATCCCTGGAGTGTCCGAAGGTGGCTCCGACCCTGCCCCGAAGCCAAGGGTCGAGGTCGTCGGCAAGGGTAAGGAGCCGGCGGACGAACCCTTGAGCCGGAAGAGGAAGCTGCAGCATGCCGATGGAAGGTCCATCAGGCTTGCCACCTCTGCATCGGCTCCTTCTCCCTGGAGGGGGAGGTCTTCTGCAACCGCGACGACTGTACCCGCAGTGGCGTCCTCCCGGGGTGCTAGCTCCGGGAATGCGATTCCGGCACCAGGGCCGGTTGAGGCCTCTAGGTCTGGAGGTTCTTCCCGATCGAGGGGGGCCTCGACTAGGGAGACGCCCGTGGCTACGACGAGTTCCAGGGGGCCTTCTGGAGCTTCCACGCCAGCTATGACCAGCCCGGAATGACCGGGAAAGAGATTCCGCGCAAGCTGATGCGGAAGCCTCCCAAGGTAATTTTTTATCATTACCTTGGACAGTTGTTTTGTTGTAGTAACTGTTTTTTAAGTTTCTTCATCCATCATCTGCAGCGTTCCCAAGAAGAGGAGTGAGGCTCCACCCTCATCCACAACAGCTGAAGCTGTGAGGGCGGAAGCTTCTGCTCCTGTCCCGGTGCCGCCCCAAGTGGTGGCTGAAGCTGCGACAACTCCGGCGCTAGCTGTCGTGGTCATGGACCTTGACTCATCCCCAAAGACTCCCGTGGTAGCGCAGGACCGCGGGGGAGAAGATGTGCCAGCGGCACCTGTCCTGAAGGTTGAATCTCCGGGTCCTGGCGCTGAGATGATGGAAGCTCTGGCTGTTGAGCCGGAGGAAGTTGTAATTCCGGTTCCAAAGCCGGAAATTGTCGAATCCCCGGCGGTTGAGCCGGAGGTGGTTGAAGTCCCGGCGTGCGCGCCGGATGCTGAGGAAGTTCTGGCAGTTGGGCCGGCTACCTCTGAAGCACCGACCGCAGAGCCGGTCATTGTTGGAGCTCCGGCCGTAGGGCCAGTCGATGTTGAAGATCTTCCGGCTCCCGAGCCGGTTGTTGCAGAGGCGTTGGAGCCCGAGCCCCCATCGGAGGAGGTGCCCAGACCGGAGCCAGCAGCGGCCCCTGCTCCGGAAGTGATGACGTCGGAGGTACCCTCGGCTGAGCTGGATGCCCTGGCGAAGTCGCTGGCCCCCTGCCTAAGGGGGTGAATAAAGACCTGGCGGCGGGACCTTCCTCGATGGCGACTGAGGCCATCCCGGAGGACGGACCTAGTGCCATGGAGACCTAGGGGACCACTCTTGTGGAGTGGGACCCAATTTTCGTATCTGAAAACCCGCTAGAACCAGCGGAGGAGACCCCACCAGGTCCGGAACCTATCCCGTTGTCACTGTCAATTGACAACGCATGTTCCAGTCGGCGTCAAGTTCAACTGGCCTTCTTCCACGACAGCAAGGCTCTTGAAGAGGAGCGCCAAACCCTTAGGCGGTGGCGTAACCGGCTCTACTTCGAGACCAAGCTGGCGCAGTCGAGGCTAGCGGATGACAAAGAGTGGATCAAGCGGGAGAAGGTCCGCCTGGAATACTGGGGCAAGTTACTGGATGACAGGGAGAATATGACTCGTGCCCTTGATGCTCAATCCCGGGAGATTTATGAGCAGACCAAAGAAGCTCATAGTGCGGCCGAGGAACGCCAAGAGAGGCTTGAGGCCATTAACACTACACTCATCAAGCGCCGGGAGGCACTTGAGGAGAGGGAGAAACGGCTCGAAGATGAAGAGCAGAAACTCCTTGAGCTGCGGGATGACGTCTTGAGGAGGGAGGAGGAGCTCACTGAGAAGGTGGCACTGGCTGACAAGGGCCTAGAGGAGCACGCCAAGAAATTGGAAGAGCGCTGCCATGAGGAAGAGGAGAAGGCCTGGGTGCGAGGGCAGGAACTCTATGAGCAAGAGTGTGCCCTTGCTGCCAGGCAGAAGAAAATGAGGGGCAGGGAGAAGGACCTGGTCGACCGCCGGAAGAAGATCCACCTCCGGGAGGAGGAGCTCGGAAAACTCGAAAAGCGGGTTGCTGAAAAGATTCAGCAAAATGCCAAAGAAGTTGAGCGCCTCGCTCGCGAGAATTCTGAACTGGTGGCGACCAGGAGATCCTTGGAAGAAATAAAGGGCTTGAGGACTGCAGACTCCCTACAGATTTGGGAGTTCCTGGGCAAGGCCAATGACGCGCTGACACCGATGGGCTTCAGCCCCGTGCGCCCGTGTGATCCGGAGCCGGAGTCGGACCTAGCGTTGCAGGCGTTGAGCTCGGCAGGCAGCAAACTCTCCAAGGTGGGCGATGTCATCGCGGACCAATTGGAGGTTGAGGGGCAATCCCTGGCGAAGAACGTCGCAAAATATGTGCTGACGTGCTACACCAGCCGGAACTCACAATATCCTCTGGACCCAGTGCTTGAAGGTCCAGTTGAAGGAGAAGGCGAAGCTGGTAGAGCCAATGTGTCGGAGGTTGCCCAATTCTTCCATAGGGTCTAGGACCATCTCTGTAGTTCTCACTTGTATTTTTCTTCTTCTTCCTCAATTTTGTAATCCCTTGTCTCCAGATGAATGAAATCCCCAAATTTTTGTGAATTTCACTTTTTGTCTTCAACACTTTTGTCTTCACTTGGCCCTCTGGTAGATGTACACAATTTGATTGTGAACATGTACCAAGAGGATATTGTGTTTTGTTGAAGACTCATTTGCTCCGAACTTTTAGAGTGTAGGTCCGAAGTCTTCGATAGTGAAGGCCCCCTGAGGTTGTCGGAGCTTAGAAGCTCCAGCATTGTCTATCGTTGGAGCTTAGTAGCTCCGGCAGTGACCTTTGCCAGCACTTAGTTTGTTGGCAGCAAACTCCGTTTGCAGGGTCTTCTCACCATCTTTTATTTAGCGTCGACGGCTGGCCCCCTATCTCTACCGGAGCTTGATTGCTCCGGTGATGCTCGTTTTCAATGCGTAACATCGATTACAAGCCACCTAAGGGAGTCGGAGCTTTGTTAGCTCCGGCTTTTCTCCATCAACGTAGATTTTACTTTTCCTGCACAATGAAGCCAAGAAAAATAGTAAAATTCGTTTCTCGCCTATAATTTCGTCGTGGCTTACGATTCTCAAGAAAATTTTAAGTCGAACGCGATTCTAAATACAACCGAATGCGTTGCCTTTTCTTTCAGATCCAATTGCACTTGGACTCGCCTTACTTCGGCCTGCCGGGGTGTAGGTAGAGTGGCGTACTTAGGGTGCTTGACCGAGCTAAGTCGATAGCACACTCCGGCCCTAGATTGGCTTGGCGGCATTCAGGCGAGTGGGCCATGAACAATATTTGAATCCAAAAGAATCAACAATACAACACGAATCATATATGAACCGGTCAAACTAAATTTTTTTAAGAATTGCATGTCATTGTTATAGACAAGAAAGAGAAAAATAAAAAATGTTGAGCCTGTACAAAATAAATGCACGTGGAGTCTGTTTCACATGAAGATGACTTTCATTATAGGTCCGGGGTACAATGGAAACAAGTACACTCTTAGGGTACGGAACCAAGCTAAGCGTGTTTTATTTCTCGTTTGACCCAGGGTAGCTAGCCACACTTTTAGTCCTGAGACTGTGACAAGTGTTGCATGAACTTTGCGGACCTTTCGGGAAAGGTCCGGCTGTTCTACCGGAGGAACTACCCAACTCTGTACAATGACTCTATAACATACACCCCAAGTTACTACAGACTCACCTCCGTGATATTATGTGTAGAACTTACGGAGGTGCTCAATGTTCCATGGATTTGGGAGAGGTGTCCCATCCTCCGTAGCCAAGCGAACGCTCCCGGGACGGGATACTTTAATCACTCGGAAGGGTCCCTCCCAGCTGGGGGAGAGTTTGTTTAACCCTTCTCTGGATTGTATTCTTCGTAGCACCAGGTCGCCTTCCTCGAGCTGTCGGTTGTGTACATGTCGCCGATGATTGCGCCGAAGGGCTTGGCGGTATCGGGCATTCCGAACAGCTGCTTGGCACCTTCCCTCCTCAAGGAGGTCTAGGTCTTCACGCCGGAGCTGGTCCTGCGTGGCTTCATCGAAGGTCTGGACCCGGAGTGACCCCAAGGTGATTTCTGGAGGAAGGATTGCTTCAGCTCCATACACCAGGAAGAAGGGTGTCTCTCCAGTTGACCGGTTTGGAGATGTCCTGTTGGCCTAGAGAGTAGGCGGAAGCTCTTCAATCCAGTTGGCACCATGTTTTTTCAAGCTCTCATAGGTGCGCGTTTTGAGTCCTTTAAGGATTTCAGCATTTGCTCTCTCGACTTGGCCATTGCTTGCTGGGTGAGCTACGGAGGTGTAGCAAACTTGAATGCCGAGGTCCTCGCAATATCCTTGAAATGCAGAGCTTGTGAATCGGGTCCCATTATTAGTGATGATTTTGTTTGGGACTCCAAATCTGCATACAATGGACTGCAAAAAGTTGATAGCAGATTGCTTATTGATTGTCACAACTGGAGTTGGTTCCGGCCACTTGGTGAACTTGTCAATGGCGACGTATAGGAACTTGTAACCTCCGACGGCTCTTGGGAAAGGTCCCAAGATGTCCATCCCCCACACAGCGAAGGGCCATGTAGGAGGTATCATTTGTAGGGGCCGAGCCGGTGTGTGAATTTGCTTTGCATGAAATTGACATGCTTCACATTTCTTCACCAGCTCAGTTGCATCCTGGAGTGCTGTAGGCCAGTAGAAGCCATGCCGAAAGGCTTTACCAACCAGCGTGCGGGAAGACGCGTGGTTCCCACACTCGCCTCCATCGATTTCTGCGAGGAGCTCGCAACCTTCTTCCTTTGTGATGCACCGCATTAGGATGTCGTTGGCACCGCACCGGTAGAGATCCCCTTCTACCAACGTATATCTTTTAGCCAATCTGACCACCCGGTCAGCGGATACATCATCGTCAGGAAGGATGTTATCTTTCAAGTAGTTCCGGATCTCTGAGATCCATGCATCGGAACTAACTTGAGCATTTGAGTCTTGCATGCTGGGTTGCTTGGAGCTTCCGGCAGCACCTACGACCCTTGATGGCTGCCATGGTAACAAGGCCATCGGGACCGTCAGCTTCGGGGTGCTGATCTCGCCCCCTCCGCTCAGTTTGGTAGGCTGAGCTGTGGGTTTTGACAACCTCCGGACAAAAGTTCCGTCAGGAGCCGGAGCACCGGTTGACGCTTTCGTCGAGAGTTCGTCGGCTTCAGCGTTGTGGGCACGCTGGACATGGTGGAGATCTAGGACTATGAAGTCCTTCTGAAGCCTCTGGACTTCAAGGAGGTAAGCAGCTAGCTGGAGATTGTTGCAGGAGCATTCACCCTTCACTTGCTTAATGATGAGCTGTGAATCTCCCTTGACTAGCAGTTGCTTGACACCGTATGACAGTGCCACCTTTAGTCCATAGATGAGTGCTTCGTACTCCGCCATGTTGTTGGTCGCCTTGAAGTAAAGGTGTACCATGTATTTCACCTTCTCCCCGGTTGGTGCGAGGAGAAGGATTCCAGCTCCGGCCCCCTATTTTTGCATGGAGACATCAAAGTAGAGGGTCCAATGAGGCTCGGTGAAGACTGGAGCTTCATGTTGTGGCTTTTGCTCACTGGGGCCCCCAGGGTTTAATGGAGAGGGAGTCCATTCCGCCACGAAGTCTGCCAATGCTTGACTCTTGACCACTTGCCTTGAAATGAATTCGAGATCGAATTCGGCCAATTCCGCTGCCCACTTTGCAGTATTCCCAGTTGAAGTGGGATTATGCAAAATCGCTCGAAGTGGGTAAGAGGTCACCACTGAGATTTTGTGAGCTTGGAAATATTGTCGAAGCTTCCTGGAGGCGATAAGAACTGCATAGCGCAGCTTATGCACCTCTAGGTATCGAGTCTTGGCATCATGTAGTACTTCACTGATGAAGTACTTCGGGCGCTGAATGGTCCGGACCCTCCCAGAGGGGCCCGGAGCTTCCTCTTCACTAACTCAGATCCTCCTGAAGAGATCCGGATTTTCTTCGGGGACCTCCGGGTCCTGACTGGAGGAACCCGGAGCTTCTTCAGAAACGACTTGGACCCTCCCGGAGGGGTCTGGGTCTTTTGAAGTGACTTCTTGTGGATTCGAGTATGGGAGCTGGGACCCAAACTCGCTTTCAGGATCCTCCGGACCCTCCCGAAGGGGTCTGGATTCCTGAGTATGGGGTAGTTCTGGTCTCTCCGGGACGAGGACCATACTGACGACTTCGTCAGTAGCTGAAATGTAAAGCAACAAAGGCTCACCAGGGTTCGGAGCTACCAGAGTTGGTAGGGTGGTGAGGAACTGTTTTAGCTCCTGGAATGCCTTTTCTGCTTCTTCAGACCATTGGAATGGTTCGGACATCCTCAATAACTTGAAGAAGGGAAGTGCCCGTTCCGCCAGTCTTGAAATGAACCGGCTGAGGGCTGCTAGACATCCAGTTAGCTTTTGGACGTCTTTGATGTGGGCTGGTGGCCGCATGTCTTCAATGGCCTTGATCTTTGCCGGATTAGCTTCTATGCCCCGGTGACTTACCAGGAAACCAAGAAGATTTCCGGAACTATCCCCGAAGACACACTTGTTTGGGTTTAGCTTTGTGCGGGTGACCCGCAGCTTATCGAAGACAGCATGTAAGGTGTCAAGAAGTGACTCCTTGTTCTTGATCTTGACCACGATGTCATCAACATACACTTCCACTATGCCTCTAATGAGGTCTTCAAAGGTTTTGTACATAGCTCGTACAAATGTTGAAGCTACATTCTTGAGCCCAAAAGGCATGGCTGTATAACAGTACAATCCATCTACTGTGATGAAAGAGGTATGCTCTTCATCTTCCCTAGACATTCTGATTTGATGATACCCAGAATGTGCATCTAGGAAACACAGTAATTCACACCCGGAGGTGGAATCCACTATCTGATCTATTCTAGGTAGTGGGAATGGATCTTTTGGACATGCCTTATTTAGTGTTGTGTAGTCGATACACATCCGAAGCTTCCCGCCGGCCTTGGGCACAACGACTGGGTTTTCCAGCCATTTTGGATGGTAGACTTCTCGAATGAATCCGGCTTCAAGCAACTTCTTCACTTCTTTTCGAATGAAGTTCTGTCGCTCTACAGATTGCTTCCGAGTCTTCTGGTGCACAGGCCGGGCGTTAGGGTAGATCTTCAGATTGTGCTCAATCACTTCCCTGGGGATCCCAGGCATTTGTGACGGTTGCCAGGCAAACACATCAACATTAGCCCGGAGGAAAGTGATGAGCGCGAGTTCCAATTTGTCGTTCAATCCTCCTGATATACGGGTGGTCTGAGCGACATCAGAACCGATTTGGACGACTTTTATGGAAATGTCGGTGTCGCCGCTTGGCTGCACTCGAGGTGCAGATGTTGAGCCTCATTGACGAATGCTCAGGGGGTTTCGGAGCTTGCTACTGCCTGGAGTCCTCCTCTTGCGCCGTGGTAAGTGCATGGAGTTCTTCCAGAGCAGTTACTCCGGCAGTACGATCTCCGCGGATCCGAAGAACGCCTACTGGTGTTGGCATCTTAAACACTAGATAGCCATAATGAGCAGCTGCCATGAATTTGTACAGGGCAGGCCTACCCAAGATGGCGTTGAAGGGTAAGTTGATCCGAGCGACGTCAAAGACCAAATTCTCGGTGCGATACTTCTCCTGTGTCCCGAAGGTAACGGGGAGAGTAATAGCTCCGAGTGGGGTAATGGCTCCCGGACCTACTCTGGAGAAAGGTCGGGAGGGGTGGAGATCCGAAGGTCGGAGCTGAAGCTTGGTAAAAGCTTCGAAGCTTATGAGGTTAAGCCCCGAACCTCCGTCTATCATGACATGGTGGAGCTGGATGTTATTGATGGTAGGAGATACCATCAAAGGTAGCTGACCTGCTCCAACCATGCTTTGAGGGCAGTCCGTAGCATCAAAAGTGATGGTTGTGTCCATCCACTTCCGATGAGGCTCTGGTCTGGCTGTAGGAGCTACAGCAGCCATGTCCCGATGCATAGTCTTGATGACGCGGCGGGAGGTGATATGCCATGATCCACCAAAGATGGTGTTCATGGTCTTCTGACGCTCGTTGTCAGAGACGTCGGAATCGTCGTCGACAGAGGTGTAAATGGCTTTCAGGACCTTTTTGGGATCCTAAAAACCTAACTCCTCTTCAGCCGGAGCTTTGTCGACTTTTTGCTTTCCTTCCCTCTGTCGGAAAGGAGTTTCTTCCCGGCGCTTGTTGTAGCGCTCGGCAAGGTTTTGGACCTCCCGTCAGTCTTCCAAACTGTGGCTGCCCGTTTTATGAATTGGACACCACACTTTGGGTTTGCCACCGTCTTCAGAAGACGGTCGAGGTCGCTTCTCGGGGTGTGGCCCCCAACCACCCGGAGCTGCAGCAGCTGCAACATTGGATGTACTGGCCGACGGATTCTTCTTGCCGTTGGTCTTCTTCTTCTTCTTGCTACTCCCGGAGTTAGCAGCTTCTCCTTTGGAGGATTTCTTGTGATCCTCCGGAGTTGGTTTGGAGTGCATCTCACGTCCCTCCACAGCTCTAGCACATTTGTCGGCCAAACCTCCGTCTATCATGACATGGTGGAGCTGGATGTTATTGATGGTAGGAGATACCATCAAAGGTAGCTGACCTGCTCCAACCATGCTTTGAGGGCAGTCCGTAGCAACAAAAGTGATGGTTGTGTCCATCCACTTCCGATGAGGCTCTGGTCTGGCTGTAGGAGCTACAGCAGCCATGTCCCGATGCATAGTCTTGATGATGCGGCGGGAGGTGATATGCCATGATCCACCAAAGATGGTGTTCATGGTCTTCTTACGCTCGTTGTCAGAGACGTCGGAATCGTCGTCGACAGAGGTGTAAATGGCTTTCAGGACCATTTTGGGATCCTGAAAACCTAACTCCTCTTCAGCAGGAGCTTTGTCGACTTTTTGCTTTCCTTCCCTCTGTCGGAAAGGAGTTTCTTCCCGGCGCTTGTTGTAGCGCTCGGCAAGGTTTTGGACCTCCCGGCAGTCTTCCAAACTGTGGCTGCCCGTTTTATGAATTAGACACCACACTTTGGGTTTGCCATTGTCTTCAGAAGACGGTCGAGGTCGCTTCTCGGGGTGTGGCCCCCAACCACCCGGAGCTGCAGCAGCTGCAACATTGGATGTACTGGCCGACGGATTCTTCTTGCCGTTGGTCTTCTTCTTCTTCTTGCTACTCCCGGAGGTAGCAGCTTCTCCTTTGGAGGATTTCTTGTGATCCTCCGGAGTTGGTTTGGAGTGCATCTCACGTCCCTCCACAGCTCTAGCACATTTGTCGGCCAAACTGAAGAGTTCCGTGACACTGGTGATCTCCTTGATCGCCAGTTTCTCCAGCATCTTCTTGTCCCGTACACCCTGTCTGAATGCCACAATGACAGACTCAATAGAGATAGAAGGGATAGTGTTTCGTACCAGAGAGAACCTCTGGATGAATAATCGCAGGGATTCTCCCCCTTTTTGAATGACTGCAAAAAGGTCCAGTTCAGTGCCTAGTCGGGTGTATGAACTCCCAAAGTTGGCGGTGAACTGCCGGCACAGCTCCTCCCAACTATTGATGGAGTTGGGTGGAAGGCTCATAAACTAGGACCTGGCGGTCCCAGTTAAAGCCACTGGGAAATAATTGGCCATTACGGCCTCATTTCCTCCAGCTGCCAAGATAGCAGTGGAGTAGATCTGAAGAAATTCGACAGGATTGACGGTCCCATCGAACTTCTCCAGCAGGTGAGGCCGGAACTTCTGTGGCCACCTGACCATACGCAGATGCATGGCCAAGGCTGAACAGCCTCCTCCCACTCCTTCAGGAGCAAGAGCGTCTTGAGCTTCTCGTCTTTCACGAGCACGCTCAATATGGACTCAGCCGTCCTATTGACGGTATCGGTGATCAAGCTCCGCCCGGAGGTCATGAGTTGAAAGCCTGGATACCGTGTGAGTGCGTCGTGCCCCAGAAGGCAATGACGTTACTTGCTGTGATGCAGCACGTCTCCTGTTGTTGGAAACGTGCGGACCAAGTCTACCAGACAAGGTCCGCCGCTGTGATGGGGCCTGTCCCGAAGGAGGAGGACCTTGGTTGCTGATGCGGTCGGCAGCTGCGGCAACCAAATGTTCCACATCCGCTCTCTACTGCTCCATTGCATCCCGGGATGCATCCGGAGGTGGTGGACGTTGGAGAAGAGCATGCGCTGCATGGAGCGCGTGTTCCGGGTTGTCTTGATTTCCCAACGCAGTGACTGACACTGGTGCACCATCGTGTTGTCCAGCTTGATATGCTGGTGGAGGCGGCGGTGGTGGTAGCGTGACTCCTGCTGGCGCTGAGGCTCCTGCTGGTGGCTGCATATTGGAGAGATTGCCCCCAGCAGCTTGAGCAGCGGGATGAACGTTGGATGATCCAGCTGCTGAGTTCACCATTCTCGAAATCTCAGGCACCCCTACCTGGCGCGCCAACTGTCGGTGGTTTGGATCCGGCAGATCTCCCGACACTACTAATGTGTTAGAGGAGTTTGATGTCCGGTGTGGGCGCGCGGAGATTCAAGAAGGTGAATTGTAAATAGCACAGGAGACACGGAAATTTACGTGGTTCGGGCCACCTGATCGTAATACCCTACTCCACGGGTGTGTTGATGTTGTATTAGCTGTTTATTAGCTGTATATGGATCGTGTGTGTCTGGGACGTGCGTACTGTATCTGAACGTGTCCCGTCAACTGTCGTCGGCCTGTCCTTTTATAGTACAAGGGCAGGCCGTTACAAGTTAACCTGGCCCGACATGTGGCCCCGGCGGTTACTAGTATTGATACTCATTCAACATGTTTAATTGCCCTTAATGACCGGGTAATGGGCTTTGACAGCAGCGTTACTGGTAATTAAGGTCGTCCGATCAAGTGTCATTAATATGGTATTAATGACACTTAATTGGGTCTTAAAGTCCTTGATTCCCCTTTGAAGATCCGGAGCCGTTGTAGAGTCTTCCGGAGGTTAAAGGCTAAAGATCCGACGGTTGGACACGTGGCAGCTGCGGAGCATACTGTGGTAAACAGGTGGCTCTGGAGCTACCTGACACATGTCAGATCCGGAGTTTCCCTCGGTCTGGGGTTACGTCCGGGGGTGCCATTTCGGTACGTAGCCCAGAGCTTTCCCCTTGTGGGCGGTAGCTCCGGTTTGATAGTACACGTGGTGACCCTGGGATTAACCATGTTGGAGAAGCGGGTCTGGTCATATCTGACATGTGGGCCTCCGAAGGTCTTCAAATCAAGTAGATGACTTTCCTTTGAGATCTTTGTAACTTCAAGGGGTGTACGGTTTCCAGGGTACCGACAGTAATGGTTATGGTTGGTTATGGATTTATTTCTGGTATTGAATATGGTTATTGGCAATGGCGAAATCTGGACTTATTGATGATGGTAGTGAATTCAGACCGGTATTATGATATTACTTATGATTATGATGGGTTTATTTCACATACATGTAATATATTGCTTTTCAAATGTTTTAATGTACTTTTTAGCACTTTGCCATTATTATTGTCATCATTTGAATCAGCCACATGTCATACTTTCCACACTTGCTGAGTACGACATGTACTCACTCTTGCACCCCCCCCCCCCAATAGTTGCAGGTCAGGATTGGGAGTTTAATGGTGATAATGCAGAGTTCTAGGTCGTGTCTACCATCAGCTTTGCATGTGGTGTTATTGGAGCTGCGCTATACCCTATTGCTTATGCTGCCTAGCTGTTTAGTTTGCTTATTTGCTTAATTAGTTTATTTCCGCTGCATTAGTTGAACTTGTCGTTAATATTCATTAGAGCTCGTATTCAAGGAAAATATGGTTCGTGTAATAAAACTTGGTTAATTAATCTTGTCTTGTGGTAATTTTCTTTATATCCTTTTGTGATTGCACTCGTGTATGTGTGATGAACATCCTGGGCACACATATGCGTTAGCTTGGTTCATTTTTTCGGAATCGGGCATCACAGATTGGTATCAGAGCCACAGATTGACCGTAGGATGCAACCTAGATAGAATGGACACTTTAGAGCACATAGGAGCACTCAGGAATCGATGTGTTTTTGCTTGGAGTGCTGTTTTCTATATATATTGTTTGCTTGTGTGCTTAATAGAGGATTTTGGGATGCTTTAGTATTCGATTGGTATTCGAATTAACAACTTCGATAGGAACAAAGTTTGGGAGCTTGTCAAGCGTCCACAAGCAAATGTTGTGGGCACCAAGTGGGTGTTCCACAACAAGCAAGATGAACATGGTGTTATGACAAGGAACAAGGCACGACCTGTGGCCAAGGGGTACTCACAAGTCGAAGGTTTGGATTTTGATGAAACCTTTGCTCCCGTAGCTAGGTTAGAGTCAATTCGAATATTACTTTCCTTTGCCACTCACCATGATTTTAAGCTCTATCAAATGGACGTCAAGAGTGCGTTCCTAAATGGCCCAATCAAGGAGGAAGTATATGTGGAGCAACCACCGGGCTTCGAAGACCAAGAATTCCCAAAACATGTCTTCAAATTGCGTAAGGCTCTCTATGGCCTCAAACAAGCTCCTAGAGCTTGGTATGAGTGTCTTAGAGACTTTCTAATTGAAAATGGTTTTAAGATAAGAAAAGCTGATTACACTCTTGAGCGCCGCCACAGCAACCTTGAGCCTCCAAAAGCCTCCTTATTGCCTACATTCACTCTAAAACTAATTCTTGTGTGGATTAGGGTTTAGTGAGGTGAAGAAGAGGAATAACACCGCTCCTTGGCTCTCGGTTTGATCTCTTGCACTTTGTGAATATTTGTGATTTGTGGCTTTTGTCAATCTTTGTGATTCGTGATTGTATTTGTGGTGGGAGCCTCATATTGTGAGAAGCCCCAACGAATCTTGTACTCACTCTTTGTGATAGTTGAGAACCAAGTTAGGCCCGTGCGGTAAACTTGGTGAGGGAAGGGTTGTTGAACCCGGTCCTTTGTGGACTCCTCAACGGGGATGTAGATTCCTTGTGTGGGATCGAACCTCGGGATAAAATCCTCGTGTCACTTGTGTTCTTAGCTTTCATTCATCACATATTGCTTCTAGGGATAGCCTTACCGGTTTTGCTCACCACCTTTGCTTCATTGTGATCATTAGCTTCATACTTACCATATAACTTATTAAGGCTCACTAAGTTATTCTAACAGACTTTGCATCACAAGAATTGGACTAAAACCTGTTAGAAACCTTTTTTAGGTTTTTCCCTGTAGGTGGACCGAACTAGCCCGCCCCTGGACCGGACTAGTCCGCCCCTGTGTATTAATCTCGTTTTATTATGTCATTTCAGGTCGATTAGCCTATTCACCCCCCCCCCATCTAGGCAACTTTCAATGTTTTCTAATTCTTACCTATTGCTTTTCTTCAGATGGTGAGGACTCGCAACCAGAGGGATGGCAACGATGAGGAGGAGAACAATGGAGTGCCTCAGAACAACATTGGACAAGGATCTACTCAGGGAGCTATCAACATTGAGTAGCTATTGGCTATGCAAAACAAGCTCATGCAGACCATGATACAAACTATGGGGCAGCTGCAGGCTGGCAACATCAACAATCAGCCCCACATGCCTCCACCGCCACCCCCGCCTCCTCATAACCGATTGGGAGAGTTTATGAGGACTAGGCCGCCAACCTTTGCTCAAGCCGCTGGCCCTATGGATGTGGATGACTGCCTCAAGTCCGTGGAGAAGAAACTTGCTATTGTCCAATGAAATGACCGGGAGAAGGTGTTATTTGTTTCTCATCAACTCGTTGGAGCAGCTGCGGATTGGTGGGATGCTTATTGCAATGCTCATGAGAATCAAGAGAGGATCACCTGGGTGGACTTCAAGGAGAGTTTCCATTCTCATTATGTGCTGGAGGGAGTTATGATCTTGAAGAGGCAAGAATTTGAGAATTTAAGGCAAGGAAGATCAAGCGTGAGTGAATATCTCAACAAGTTCACTCAACTCTCAAGGTATGCGCTTGAGGATGTTAGTCGAGACAGTCGGAAGCAATACTTGTTCATGAGAGGCCTCAACAATGAAATTCAAGTGCAATTGCTCAATTGTGACTACGCAATTTTGAGAAGCTTGTGGACAAAGCAATTGTGGTTGAGAACAAGACTCGCGATATGGAGCAAGACAAAAAGAGGAAGGAGTCATATCAAGGACAGCAACAAGTAAGTAATGTGCGCCCTCGCCTTGCACCACCCAATGCGCCACATTACAGCTCTTCTATTCCTGCTCAACGCCCTGGTTATGCACCGCGCCCAACTCAGTTTGTGCAGCAGCGCCCTCTCATGCAAGCACCTAGGCCTCCAATGCCTGATGCGCCTCGTGCTAATTTTCCTGTTGCCAATGTTCAAAACCAAGCTCGCCCCAATAATTCTGGTAGAGTTAAGAAGTGCTATACTTGTGGAGAAGCTGTACACTTTGCGCATCAATGTCCTAAGTCAGGCCTTGGTCAAGGAAGCAATGCGCTGAGGCAAAACCCAAGACCCAATGGAGGAGCGCCACAAGGGAACCGTGGACAACAGAATTTTGCTCGTGGCAACGTGAACCATGTCTCTACGGAGGATGCTCAACAAGCGGATGATATGGTCATTGGTACGTTTCTCGCCAACTCCAACCCTGCGACTATGTTATTTGATTTTGGAGCATCACATTCATTAATTGCATCAAAGTATGTTGCCAAGTATAGTTTGCCTATCTCTCATATGAAGTTTACTCTATTGGTTAAGTCTCCAGGAGGAGAGATGAGGACAAATATAGTATGTCCTAAAGTAAGCCTTAGAATAAGGGGGGTTGACTTCTCCGCCAACCTGATTGTTTTGGATTCTCAAGGATTGGACATTATACTTGGTATGGACTGGTTGAGGAAGCACAATGGAGTTATTGAGTGTGCCACAAAGACGGTGAAGTTGACCAATGAAGAAGGATCACCGTAGAATTTGAAGCATCTAAAACTACACCGAAGCAATTGGAGCTAAATCATATGGACGGTGCCGCAATTGAGGTGATTCCGGTGGTGTATGAATTTTTGGATGTTTTTCCGGATGAGTTGCCAGGTATGCCACCTGATCAAGACATTGAGTTTGTTATTGATTTAATACCTGGAACTGCACCTATAGCTAAGAGGCCGTATAAGATGCCTCCTTTGGAATTAGCGGAGCTCAAGAAGCAAATTCAAGAGCAATTAGAGAAGGGTTTTATTCACCCTAGCTCTTCACCTTGCAGAGCGCCCGTGCTGTTTGTGGACAAGAAAGATGGAACCCAAAGGATGTGTGTAGATTACCGATCTCTCAACGAGGTGACAATCAAGAACAAGTACACCATGCAACGCATAGAAGACTTGTTTGATCAGATGAAGGGTGCGTGTGTCTTCTCTAATATTGATTTGAGGACGAGATACTTTCAAATGAAGATTAGACCATTGGACATACCCAAAATAGCTTTTAGAACACGGTATGGATCTTATGAGTACACCGTGATGTCTTTTGGATTGACAAATGCACCTGCGTACTTTATGTACCTCATGAATAAGGTCTTCATGGAGTACCTGGATAGATTTGTCGTCGTGTTCATTGATGATATTATGATCTACTCGAAGGATGAGGAAGAACATGTGGAACACTTGAGGCTTACATTGCAGAAATTGAGGGAGCATCGATTGTATGCCAAGTTCAACAAGTGTCAGTTTTGGTTGAAAGAGGTGCCATTTTTGGGTCATATAATCTTAGCAGGAGGAGTATCGGTTGACCCTGGGAATGTGAGAGACGTGTTGAAGTGGGAACCACAACAAACTGTCAAGGAAATAAGAAGTTTTCTTGGGATGGATGGATATTACCGTCGATTCATCAAGGACTTTTCCAAGATAGCCAAGCCTATGACGGAGTTGCTAATGAAGGGAAAGGCTTTCCGATGGACTGAAGCTTGTCAAAACAGTTTTGAGGAGTTAAAGAAGAGGTTGACAACAACCTAGTTTTGGTACTGCCGGATGTGAGCAAGAGTTTTGACATTTATTGCGATGCACCGAGACAAGGACTTGGATGTGTATTGATGCAAGAAGGTCAAGTGGTCGCCTATGCATCAAGACAATTGAAGAAACATGAGCAGAATTACCCCACGCACGATTTGGAACTTGAGGCCGTGGTACACGCATTGAAGATTTGGAGGCACTATATTCTTGAACATAGGTGTGAAATTTATACGGATCATAAGAGTTTGAAGCATATTTTCACACAAACGGATCTGAACTTGAGGCAACGAAGATGGTTGGAGCTCATCAAAGATTATGATTTGGGAATCAACTATCATCCGGGAAAGGCCAATGTAGTGGCCGATGCTTTGAGTAGAAAGGGAGTAAGTCATCAACTCACGGTTCGAGAGTTACCATCCGAGTTATGCAAGGAGTTTGAACGGTTGAACCTCAGGTTTGTAAATGAGATGGAGATGATGAAGTGAAACCCAACCTTGGAGCGAGAAATTCGAGAGGCCCAGACCACAGATGAGGAGATCGAGGAAATCAAGGAAAGGACAGAAGAAGGGAGAGAATTCAGATTCGATGAGGACGAACATGGTACCTTATGGCTTGGAAAGAGAATCGTTGTGCCTAATGTGAAGCATATTCGGGAGATGATACTAAAGGAGGCACATAACTCACCGTAGTCGATTCACCCCGGTTGTACGAAGATGTACAAAGACTTGAAGGCTTGCTATTTGTGGGATAGCATGAAGAAGGACATAGCTGAATATGTGGCTTTGTGTGATGTGTGTCAACGAGTCAGGCGGAACATCAAAGGCTAGCTAGATTATTGCAACCATTGAAGATCCCAGAATGGAAGTGGGAAGAAATTGGAATGGACTTCATAGTTGGTTTACCACGTACTCAGTCCGGGTATGACTCAATTTGGGTGATTGTGGATCGCTTAACCAAGTCAGCTCATTTTGTCCCTGTGAAGACCAAATATACAGCTGCACGATTGGCCGATATATAAGAGGATAGTTTCAGATAGAGGTTCTCAATTTACCTCCAGATTTTGGCAAAAATTGCATGAAGCCTTGGGAACGAGGTTGAATTTTAGTTCAGCATATCATCCTCAAACGGATGGACAAACCGAGAGGACCAATCAGATTTTGGAGGACATGTTAAGATCTTGTGCTTTGAAGCATGGGAAAAGTTGGGACAAAAGCCTGCCATACGCGGAATTTTCATACAACAATAGTTACCAAGCAAGTTTGAAGATGTCACCATATGAAGCGCTTTATGGGAGGAACTGTAGGACACCTTTATTCTGGAATGAGGTAGGAGAAACTCAAGTATTTGGTCTGGATGTGTTGCAAGAAGCCGAAAAGCAAGTCCAAATAATTCGTGAAAACTTGAGGGCTGCCCAATCAAGGCAAAAGGCTTTGCGGACAATAGGAGAAGGAAATTAGCCTTTGAAATAGGAGATTTTTTTTACCTCAAGGTGTCACCAATGAGAGTTCATAAGAGGTTTAACATAAGGGGCAAGCTCACACCTCGTTATATTGGACCATTCTAGATTTTGGACAAAAGAGGAGAAGTAGCGTATAAGTTGGAGATGCCAGCTCATCTTTCGGATGTCCATGATCGCTTTCATATTTCCCAGCTCAAGAAGTGTTTGAGAGGACCGGAAGAACAAGTGCTAATGGGAGGATTGGAATTAGAGGAAGATTTGACTTATGCCGAGCAACCGGTCAAGATCTTGGAAACCAAGGAGAGAGTCACAAGGAACAAGGTTATTAAATGGTGTAAAGTTCAATGGAAGCACCACACAGAAAAAGAAGCAACATGGGAATTGGAGGATGATCTCAAGAAGGACATTCCCTATCTCTCCTCTTTTGCATCGAATCTCGAGGGCAAGATTCATTTTAAGGGGGGTAGGTTTGTAACACCCTCATTTTCATGCATCATACCCTACATACACTCATATACATGTTTAACATTGATCCACGTAAAGAGGAACAAGTTTAAAATTGATTCGGAACTTTTAAAATTGATTTGGAACAAAACCGCACTTAAAATGCAGGAAAGTGCGGACTAGTCCGATTTTGCTAAAGACTAGTCCGATTTCTCTCTGACTAAAAACGGACTTGTCCGTTTTTGTTGCGGACTAGTCCGATTTTGGCCCCCGGAAACTTTCGGACTTGTCTGATTTTGTGCGGACTAGTCCGATATTCCAAGAACCCTTGAAAATTTGCTAAGTCCTTGGACTTTTCCGGACTAGTCCGGTGTTCCAGCGGACTTGTCAGATTTCCTCTCTGTTTAAAGTCGGACTTGTCCGATGTTTGGCCAGACTTGTCCGATTTTCTCTATGGACGACTTCGGACTAGTCCGGTCCTTTCTGGACTTGTCCGATATTTCGCGACTCCGAGTTGATATTTTGTTTTATGACTTGTTTCTTGGGTTTCACGTTAAGTGGGCCTAGGGACGTCGTGCCTAACTCTTTTAGAGCCCATGTGGGACTCTAAACCGGCCTCTACTCCTCTCAAACTCGAAATCCATCTAACCCTAGCCTCCACCTCTATATAAACAACCCCACCCCTTGGATTGACATCTATTTGCCACTTTTCCACCCCACCCAAACCCTAGTTTGTGGAGAGCCACCTTCAAGGAGGGAGGAGAAGATCCCAAGCAAGAAGAAGAAGAGGAGGAAACGAAAGAGGATCAAGATCTCCACCAAGTTTCGTTCTTCATCACCAATTCACCTAAAAGTTCATCACCAACCCTAGATCACCAAGATCCAAGTGTTACCTCCAAGTTTCATGATTCATTGGAGTTCTAAACACCTGGTATACCTTCTATCCTCTTTTCCTTACGAGAATTCAACCCCTAATCTCCAAATTCACGTCGATCTAGAAAACCCTAATTCGCCGATCTCGCAGAGTGCGGACTTGTCTGGTCCCTAGCAGACTAGTCCGGTCTTCCTGGTTAAATTGCATCAAATTAATTCTAAATATTTGATCTAATCGAATGCAAATGTGTATAAACTTGTTAAAAGCTATTAGAACTAGTTAGTGATCATTAAAAGTAATCTATTAACAAGTTCTACCTTGCATTTGCATTAATCATGCATGTCATATCATATTGAGTAATATTTGTGCACTCTTTGATTGTGTTTCTTGTCTTGTATGTTTATTGTGTGGATTAGACGGATATGCGGTAGAGAGTGCCATAGAGGATCTCCAGCACCAAGAGTTTGAAGGCTTTGATCCTAATCAACAGCAAGATCAAGGCAAGTGTCCTTGAAGCATAATGATCCTGTTTTGAAATAAATGTTTTGTTTGCAAAAGTGCATGCTTGTGTCAATTTTATGGGAATCCTATGATAGGAAGTTGACTAGCTTTGTTTAACCACCCTTGTCACCTGGAATTATGGTAGAGAGTCGGGATGGACTTTTTACCTTTTGCATCGCTTAATTAATTGGGATGGGAAAACTACACTACACATTTAATTATGCATTAATGATATTTTGGTTAATGTGAACTGGTCAATATGATATGGTAGTGGGTGATCTAAGCAAGTCTGTTATGTGGATGGGTTGGATGTTATGGTTGTTTGCTTGCTTTAGATCTAAGGACCGGTTCATGCGAGAATAAGCCAGGACTATAGTGCCACCACGAGGCCAAGTATGGGTGCGGCGTAGCTGAGTAATTAGGGCTTTGCTAGTACTGTTTGGACCATTGTGGATGCTCGGGGAAGGGGTAGTCGGATTGGGTTTGTTGATGATTGGTGGGACTACCCTGGAGCAAGTATGACAGTTGTTTTGTTGTAGTAACTGTTTTTTAAGTTTCTTCATCCATCATCTACAGTGTTCCCAAGAAGAGGAATGAGGCTCCACCCTCAGCCACAGCAGCTGAAGCTGTGAGGGCGAAAGCTTCTGCTCCTGTCCTGGTGCCGCCCCAAGTGGTGGCTGATGCTGCGATAGCTCCGGCGCCAGCTGTCGTGGTCATGGACCTGGACTCATCCCCAGAGACTCCCGTGGTAGCGCTGGACCGCGGGGGAGAAGATGTGCCAGCGGCACCTGTCCCAGAGGTTGAATCTCCGGGTCCTGGCGCTGAGATGATGGAAGCTCCGGCTGTTGAGCCGGAGGAAGCTGTAATTCCGGTTCCAGAGCTGGAAATTGTCGAATCCCCAATGGTTGAGCCGGAGGTGGTTGAAGTCCCGGCGTGCGCGCCGGATGCTGAGGAAGTTCTGGCAGTTGGGCCGGCTACCTCTGAAGCACCGGCAGCAGAGCCGATCATTGTTGGAGCTCCGGTCGCAGGGCCGGTCGATGTTGAAGATCTTCCGGCTCCTGAGTCGGTTGTTGCAGAGGCGTCGGAGCCCGAGCACCCATCGGAGGAGGAGCCCAGACCGGAGCCAGCAGCGGCCCCTGCTCCAGAAGTGATGACATCGGAGGTACCCGCGGCTGAGCCGGAGTGCCCTGGCGATGTCGATGGCCCCCTGCCTGAGGGGGTGAATGAAGACCTGGTGGCGGGACCTTCCTCAATGGCGACTGAGGCCATCCCGGAGGACAGCCCTAGTGCCATGGAGACCCAGGGGACCACTCTTGTGGAGTGGGACCCAATTTTTGTATCTGAAAACTCGCTGGAACCAGCGGAGGAGACCCCAGCAGGTCCGGAACCTATCCCGTTGTCACTGTCTATTGACAACGCATGTTCCAGTCAGCGTCAAGTTCATCTGGCCTTCTTCCACGACAGCAAGGCTCTTGAAGAGAAGCGCCAAACCCTTAGACGGTGGCGTAACCGGCTCTACTTCGAGACCAAGCTGGCGCAGTCGAGGCTAGCGGATGACAAAGAGTGGATCAATAGGGAGAAGGTCCGCCTGGAATACTGGGGCAAGTTACTGGATGACAGGGACAGTATGACTCGTGCCCTTGATGCTCAATCCCGGGATATTTATGAGCAGACCAAAGCAGCTCATAGTGCGGCCGATGAACGCCAAGAGAGGCTTGAGGCTATTAACACTACACTCATCAAGCGCCGGGAGGCACTTGAGGAACGGGAGAAACGGCTCGAAGATGAAGAGCAAAAACTCCTTGAGCTGCGTGATGACGTCCTGAGGAGGGAGGAGGAGCTCACCGAGAAGGTGGCTCTGGCTGACAAGGGCCTAGAGGAGTGCGCGAAGAAATTGGAAGAGCGCTGCCACGAGGAAGAGGAGAAGGCCTGGGTGCGAGGGCGGGAACTCTATGAGTAAGAGTGTGCCCTTGCCGCCAGGGAGAAGAATGTGAGGGGCAAGGAGAAGGACCTGGTCGACCGCCGGAACAAGATCCACCTCCGGGAGGAGGAGCTTGAAAAACTCGAAAAGTGGGTTGCTGAAAAGATTCAGCAAAATGCCAAAGAAGTTGAGCGCCTCGCTCGCGAGAATTCTGAACTGGTGGCGGCCAGGAGATCCTTTGAAGAAATAAAGGGCTTGAGGACTGCGGACTCCCTACAGATTTGGGAGTTCCTGTATAAGGCCAACGACGTGCTGACAGCGATGAGCTTCAGCCCCGTGCGCCCATATGATCCGGAGCCGGAGCCGGACCTGGCATTGCAGGCGTTCAACTCGGCGGGCAGCAAACTCTCCAAGGTGGGCGATGTCATCGCGGACCAATTGGAGGTTGAGGGGCAATCCCTGGCGAAGAACGTCGCAGAATATGTGCTGACGTGCTACACCAGCCGAAACTCCCAATTTCCTCTGGACCCAGTGCTTGAAGGTCCAGTTGAAGGAGAAGGTGAAGCTGCTAGAGCCAACGTGTCGGAGGTTGCCCAGAAGGTTGCCCAATTCTTCCATAGGGTCTATGAACATTTTCTGTAGTTCTCACTTGTATTTTTTCTTCTTCTTCCTCAATTTTGTAATCCCTTGTCTCCAGATGAATGAAATCCCCAAATTTTTGTGAATTTCACTTTTTGTCTTCAACACTTTTGTCTTCACTTGGCCCTCTGGTAGATGTACACAATTTGATTGTGAACATGTACCAAGAGGATATTGTGTTTTGTTGAAGACTCATTTGCTCCGAACTTTTAGAGTGTAGGTCTGAAGTCTTCGATAGTGAAGGCCCCCTGAGGTTGTCGGAGCTTAGAAGCTCCAGCATTGTCTATCGTTGGAGCTTAGTAGCTCCGGCAGTGACCTTTGCCAGCACTTAGTTTGTTGGCAGCAAACTCCGTTTGCGGGGTCTTCTCACCATCTTTCATTTAGCGTCGACGGCTGGCCCCCCTAGCTCTACCGGAGCTTGATTGCTCCGGTGATGCTCGTTTTCAATGCGTAACGTCGATTACAAGCCACCTAAGGGAGTCGGAGCTTTGTTAGCTCCGGCTTTTCTCCATCAACGTAGATTTTATTTTTCCTGCACAATGAAGCCAAGAAAAATAGTAAAATTCGTTTCTCGCCTATAACTTCGTCGTGGCTTACGATTCTCAAGAAAATTTTAAGTCGAACGCGATTCTAAATACAACCAAATGCGTTGCCTTTTCTTTCAGATCCAATTGCACTTGGACTCGCCTTACTTCGGCCTGCCGGGGTGTAGGTAGAGTGGCGTACTTAGGGTGCTTGACTAGGCTAAGTCGATAGCACACTCCGGCCCTAGATTGGCTTGGCGGCATTCAGGCGAGTGGGCCATGAACAATATTTGAATCCAAAAGAATCAACAATACAACTCGAATCATATATGAACCGGTCAAACTAAAATTTTTTAAGAATTGCACGTCATTGCTATAGACAAGAAAGAGAAAAATAAAAAATGTTGAGCCTGTACAAAATAAATGCACGTGGAGTCTGTTTCACATGAAGATGACTTTCATTATAGGTCCGGGGTACGGGGGAAACAAGTGCACTCTTAGGGTACGGAACCAAGCTAAGCGTGTTTTATTTCTCGTTTGACCCAGGGTAGCTAGCCACACTTTTAGTCCTGAGACTGTGACAAGTGTTGCATGAACTTTGCGGACCTTTCGGGAAAGGTCCGGCTGTTCTACCGGAGGAACTACCCAACTCTGTACAATGACTCTATAACATACACCCCAAGTTACTACAGACTCACCTCCATGATATTATGTGTAGAACTTACGGAGGTGCTCAATGTTCCATGGATTTGGGAGAGGTGTCCCATCCTCCGTAGCCAAGCGAACGCTCCCGGGACGGGATACTTTAATCACTCGGAGGGGTCCCTCCCAGCCAGGGGAGAGTTTGTTTAACCCTTCTCTAGATTGTATTCTTTGTAGCACCAGGTCGCCTTCCTCGAGCTGTCGGTTGTGTACATGTTGCTGATGATAGCGCCGAAGGGCTTGGCGGTATCGGGCATTCCGAACAGCTGCTTGGCACCTTCCCTCCTCAAGGAGGTCTAGGTCTTCACGCCGGAGCTGGTCCTGCGTGGCTTCGTCGAAGGTCTGGACCCGGAGTGACCCCAAGGTGATTTCTGGAGGAAGGATTTCTTCAGCTCCATATACCAGGAAGAAGGGTGTCTCTCCAGTTGACCGGTTTGGAGATGTCCTGTTGGCCCAGAGAGTGGGCGGAAGCTCTTCAATACAGTTGGCACCTTGTTTTGAGTCCTTTAAGGATTTCAGCATTTGCTCTCTCGGCTTGGCCATTGCTTGCTGGGTGAGCTACGGAGGCGTAGCAAACTTGAATGCTGAGGTATTCGCAATATCCTTGAAATGCAGAGCTTGTGAATTGGGTCCCATTATCAGTGATGATTTTGTTTGGGACTCCAAATCTGCATACAATGGACTGCAAAAAGTTGATAGCAGATTGCTTATTGATTGTCACAACTGGAGTTGCTTCTGGCCACTTGGTGAACTTGTCAATGGCGACGTACAGGAACTTGTAACCTCCGAGGGCTCTTGGGAAAGGTCCCAAGATGTCCATCACCCACACAGCGAAGGGCCATGTAGGAGGTATCATTTGTAGGGGCCGAGCTGGTGTGTGAATTTGCATTGCATGAAATTGACATGCTTCGCATTTATTCACCAGCTCAGTTGCATCCTGGAGTGCTATAGGCCAGTAGAACCATGCCGAAAGGCTTTACCAACCAGCGTGCGGGAAGACGCGTGGTTCCCACACTCGCCTCCATGGATTTCTGCGAGGAGCTTGCAGCCTTCTTCCTTTGTGATGCACCACATTAGGATGTCGTTGGCACCGCGCCGGTAGATATCCCCTTCTACCAACGTGTATCTTTTAGCCAATCTGACCACCCGGTCAGCGGATACATTATCGTCAGGAAGGATGTTATCTTTCAAGTAGTTCCGGATCTCCGAGATCCATGCATCGGAACTAACTTGAGCATTTGAGTCTTGCGTGCTGGGTTGCTCAGAGCTTCCGGCAGCACCTACGACCCTTGATGGCTGCCATGGTAACAGGGCCATTGGGACCGTCAGCTTCGGGGTGCTGATCTCACCCCCTCCGCTCAGTTTGGCAGGCTGAGCTGTGGGTTTTGACAACCTCCGGACAAAAGTTCCGTCAGGAGCCGGAGCTCCGGTTGACGCTTTTGTCGAGAGTTCGTCGGCTTCAGCATTGTGGGCATGCTGGACATGGTGGAGATCTAGGACTACGAAGTCCTTCTGAAGCCTCTGGACTTCAAGGAGGTAAGCAGCTAGCTGGAGATTGTTGCAGGAGCATTCACCCTTCACTTGCTTAATGATGAGCTGTGAATCTCCCTTGACCATCAGTTGCTTGACACCGTATAACAGTGCCACCTTTAGTTCGTAGATGAGTGCTTCGTACTCCGCAATGTTGTTGGTCGCCTTGAAGTCAAGGTGTACCATGTATTTCACCTTCTCCCCGGTTGGTGCGAGGAGAAGGATTCCAGCTCCGGCCCCCTGTTTTTGCATGGAGCCATCGAAGTAGAGGGTCCAATGAGGCTCGGTGAAGACTGGAGCTTCGTGTTCCGGCTTTTGCTCACTTGGGCCCCCAGGGTTTGATGGAGAGGGAGTCCATTCTGCCACAAAGTCTGCCAATGCTTGACTCTTGACCACTTGCCTTGAAATGAATTCGAGATCGAATTCGGCCAATTCCGCTGCCCACTTTGCAATATTCCCAGTTGAAGAGGGATTATGCAAAATCGCTCGAAGTGGGTAAGAGGTCACCACTGAGATTTTGTGAGATTGAAAATAATGTTGAAGCTTCCTGGAGGCGATAAGAACTGCATAGAGCAGCTTATGCACCTCAAGGTATTGAGTCTTGGCATCATGTAGTACTTCACTGATGAAGTACACCGGGCGCTGAATGGTCCGGACCCTCCCGGAGGGGCCCGAAGCTTCCTATCCACTGACCCGGATCCTCCCGAATGGATCCGGATTTTCTTCGGGGACCTCCGGGTCCTGACTGGAGGACCCGGAGCTTCTTCAGAAACGACTTGGACCCTCCCGGAGGGGTCTGGGTCTTTTGAAGTGACTTCTTGTTGATTCGAGTCTTGGAGCTGGGACCCAGACTCGCTTTGAGGATCCTCCGGACCCTCCCGAAGGGGTTTGGATTCCTGAGTATGGGGTAGTTCTGGTCTCTCCGCGACCAGGACCATACTGACGACTTCGTCAGTAGCTAAAATGTAAAGCAACAAAGGCTCACCAGGGTTCGGGGCTACCAGAGTTGGTAGGGTGGTGAGGAACTGTTTTAGCTCCTGGAACGCCTTTTCTGCTTCTTCAGACCATTGGAATGGTCCGAACTTCCTCAATTACTTGAAGAAGGGAAGTGCCCGTTCCGCCAGTCTTGAAATGAACCGGCTGAGGGCTGCTAGACATCCAGTTAGCTTTTGGACGTCTTTGATGCGGGCTGGTGGCCGCATGTCTTCAATGGCCTTGATCTTTGCTGGATTAGCTTCTATGCCCCGGTGACTTACCAGGAAACCAGGAAGATTTCTGGAACTAACCCCGAAGACACACTTGTCTGGGTTTAGCTTTGTGCGAGTGACCCGCAGCTTATCGAAGACAGCTTGTATGGTGTCAAGAAGTGACTCCTTGTTCTTGATCTTGACCACGATGTCATCAACATATACTTCCACTATGTCTCTAATGAGGTCTTCAAAGGTTTTGTACATAGCTCATACAAAGGTTGAAGCTATATTCTTGAGACCAAAAGGCATGGCTGTATAACAGTACAATCCATCTACTGTGATGAAAGAGGTATGCTCTTCATCTTCCCTAGACATTCTGATTTGATGATATCCAGAATATACGTCTAGGAAACAAAGTAATTCACACCCGGAGGTGGAATTCACTATCTGATCTATTCTAGGTAGTGGGAATGGATCTTTTGGACATGCCTTATTTAGTGTTGTGTAGTCGATACACATCCGAAGCTTCCCGCCGGCCTTGGGCACAACGACTGGGTTTGCCAGCCATTTTGGATGGTAGACTTCTCGGATGAATCCGGCTTCGAGCAACTTCTTCACTTCTTGTTGAATGAAGTTCTGTCGCTCTACAGATTGCTTCCGAGGCTTCTGGTGCACAGGCCAGGCGTCAGGGTAGATCTTCAGATTTGCTCAATCACTTCCCTGGGGATCCCAGGCATTTGTGACGGTTGTCAGGCAAACACATCAACTTTAGCCCGGAGGAAAGTGATGAGCGCGAGTTCCTATTTGTCGTTCAATCCTCCCGATAAACGTGTGCTCTAAGCGACATCAGAACCGATTTGGACGACTTTGACGGGAATGTCGGTGTCGCCGCTTGGCTGCACACGAGGTGCAGATGTTGAGCCTCGTTGACGAATGCTCGGGGGTTTTGGAGCTTGCTCCTACCTGGAGTCCTCCTCTTGCGCCGTGGTAAGTGCATGGAGTTCTTCCAGAGCAATTACTCCGGCAGTACGATCTCCGCGGATCCGAAGAACGCCTACTGGTGTTGGCATCTTTAACACCAGATAGCCATAATGAGCAGCTGCCATGAATTTGTACACGGCAGGCCTACCCAAGATAGCGTTGAAGGGTAAGTTGATCTGAGCGACGTCAAAGACCAACTTCTCGGTGTGATACTTTTCCTGTGTCCCGAAGGTAACGGGGAGAGTAATAGCTCCGAGTGGGGTAATGGCTCCCGGACCTACTCCGGAGAAAGGTCGGGAGGGGTGGAGATCCGAAGGTCAGAGCTGAAGCTTGGTAAAAGCTTCGAAGCTTATGAGGTTAAGCCCCGAACCTCCGTCTACCATGACATGGTGGAGCTGGATGTTATTGATGGTAGGAGATACCATCAAAGGTAGCTGACCTGCTCCAACGATGCTTCGAGGGTAGTCCGAAGCATCAAAAGTGATGGTTGTGTCCATCCACTTCCGATGAGGCTCCGGTCTGGCTATAGGAGCTACAGCAGCCATGTCCCGACGCATAGTCTTGATGACGTGGAGGGAGGTGATGTCCCATGATCCACCAAAGATGGTGTTCATGGTCTTCCGACGCTTGTTGTCAAAGACGTCGGAATCATCGTCGACGGAGGTGTAAACGGCCTTCAGGACCTTTTTGGGATCCTGGAAACCTAACTCCTCTTCAGCCGGAGCTTCGTCGACTTTTTGCTTTCCTTCCCGCTGTCAGAAAGGAGTTTCTTCCCGGCGCTTGATGTAGCGCTCGGCAAGGTTTTGGACCTCCCGGCACTCTTCCAAACTGTGGCTGCCTATTTTATGAATTGGACACCACACTTTGGGTTTGCCACCGTCTTCAGAAGACGCTCGAGGTCGCTTCTCGGGGCCTGGCCCCCGGCCACCCGGAGCTGCAGCAGCTGCAACATTGGATGTACCGGCCGACGGCTTCTTCTTGTCGTTGGTCTTCTTCTTCTTCTTGCCACTCCTGGAGGTAGCAGCTTCTCCTTTGGAGGATTTCTTGTGATCCTCCGGAGTTGGTTTGGAGTGCATCTCACGGCACTCCGCAGCTCTGGCACATTTGTCAGCCAAACTGAAGTGTTCCGTGACACTGGTGATCTCCTTGATCGCCAGTTTCTCTAGCATCTTCTTGTCCCGTACACCCTGTCTGAATGCCACAATGACAGAGGCGCTAGAGATAGAAGGGATAGTGTTTCGTACCTGAAAGAACCTTTGGATGAATGACCGCAGGGATTCTCTCCCTTTTTGCACGACTGCAAAAAGGTCCAGTTCAGTGCCTAGTCGGGTGTATGAACTCCCAAAGTTGGCGGTGAACTGCAGGCACAGATCCTCCCAACTGTTGATGGAGTTGGGTGGAAGGCTCATAAACTAGGACATGGCGGTCCCAGTTAAAGCCACTGAGAAATAATTGGCCATTACGGCCTCATTTCCTTCAGCTTCCAAGATAGCAGTGGAGTAGATCTGAAGAAATTTGTCTCTATTGTATACACTATCATCCATAGTCTTAGAGGAGTTTGGTTGTAGAGAGGAGAGTCTCTAGTCCCAAGTCCAAATTAGGAAAGGAGTAAGGAGTCTCCCTCTTCCAAATCCTACATTGGGAAAGGTATGGCTCATGTATTCTTTCTTGTATTGGTGACTTTATGCATAATAAAGATAGTATATTTAGTCTCTACTTATACATATACTAGGGCAAAGCGTTTCTTGTTTGATTGTGGAGTCCATGTATGTGGAAGGTATAGCTTCTATGACTGTTTCATCATGAACATATCTCATTATCATAGAACCTATAGACCCCCACTATAGTCTAGTTAATTATAACATAACTAGGTTAGTATGGATAATTATGTTGTGTATCAACATTGGTTCAATCATAATTCAATTCATTGCCTTAGGATGGATTGTGCCTAGGCTCTTAAGGTAATTACTTAACATGCTAGCATGGTGCTAGGATAGCTAAGTAGCATTGGATGTCTCATAGACCCACGGATTGAAGAGGTAGGCAGTAGGTGGTGACAACCCTATCTGTCCTTTGTAATCCTCCACGTTCGGCTATGCCACAAGCTCTTGGTGGGAGTTGCCCTAGTATTGCTAGGGGTAAGGTCGTGCCCGATGTGTTGAACCACATAGCATAAGTATTCACTATTGATCTAGCTTATGAATATTAGTTTAGACTTTGTATACGTACAATAGAGCATAGTAGGAGTACCTCCATAACTCTCAACCTTAACTAACCTCTAGGATCCTCTTATCCCCCTTAGGCTTGAAAGCTTTTGTTTGTGTCACACTACCTCCACTTTTTTTTTATCCATCCTTACTAGATTCTTACATAGAACTTTCTACCCTTTCCACTTGATGATTGTTATATCTCTTCCCTGCCTTCCTTTGGGATCAAATAAATGACACCCTTGGGAATACTCTTAAGGGGAAATGCTACAATGATAACTCCAAGCACTTGTGGAACTCACTTTGTGATCCAATAGAACCATTAACAAGCATTTATGACACATCAGTTGGTGATGTTTAGTTAATAGTGCATAAGAAATACCAACAAGCAATTTCTTGCGCTGTTGCCGGGGATGATTAGTTAGTATATATTAGGAGCCGTCAACACTTTCCAGCCCTCCCATTGGATTTGTGGATATGCAAGTGGAGTATCAAACACCTTATATGTAATGCACAATATCAACTAAAGACGTAAATGAATAAAACTGGAAAACTTTGAAAAGCTCTTAAATTCAAACCGGGGCTTGCCTTAGTTTGCGACTCGATTAAATGTCAATTGTTAGTGGTCCTCCCTTGAAGCCTCCGCCAAGGACTTCAAGTGGACACCATGGCCTTCTTCTCCAAGCGACACTTCTCGTCAATATCGATCACTACACGACATGCATATATGAATGCTAGTAAATTATAATGTATATATAGTTCATAAGCTTATAACTATGGTTATAGTGAGTGAATGATCTTTGGCTTTGGGACTTTTATGGTAGATGTCAGGGACTACAAGGGAGACTCTTGCAAATAACAGGAGATGATCAAAGAAGTTTGTGGTCTCTAAAATTATGGTAAGCAATAATCTTCCCAGAATTTTATAGGAGAAACTTTAGCTTTAACCTAGCCACCAGTTGATGATCAAAGTAGAGGAGATTGTCCTGGTTCTAGCAAAATTGGTTTCATAATTTTCTAAGCATTCTACTGTGAGATATGAAATTTAGAATTTTGATTCAATTTCTGATAATAGTTTTTGTCTATCAATGAACAGCAGATATAAATTTGAATTCTGAAGAAGTTATACGGGTCCAATGGTTACAAAACTTTTCCTGGAAGTCAAGGACATGATAGAATTTCTGGTAAATTTGGGGATTTTTCCAGTGGAAGTATTTGCTGTGAAAATTCCAGGAATGTTTGGATAAAGATAATTATCCATAAATGAAAACTTATTTTCATGGACCTTAATTGGTACTTACAGAAACTAGAACTCAAGGGCTTTCAAAAAAATTTTGTTTGAAGATTTTCGGATGATTCTACAGAGAGTTATGGATTTTCTAATTTTGATAAAAATCTGGAATTTATTTTCTGATGGGAAGGTTTAAATAAATCAACTCGGGCCTACAGTTTTAAAATGAGCCAATCGGGCTGAAGCAACACCGAGGCCCACTGATTTAACCGTGTAGCCGCACTGGATCACTGGCCACACCAGATCCTGGCGTGTCTTCCTCTCTCTGATGAATGGGCCCCACCGGTCAGGTTCATCTTCAACCTCGGTTCACCCCGATCCAGAACAGCGGATTGCGATGGCATCCGCACATTCCCACCTCAAAGCTAGACCAAACTTCGATCTTTTTGTGGCGATAGATTCCATGGAGAAAAGGACACCTGTGGGACACCATGGTGACAGCCGGCGGCGAGCAGAACCTCGCCGGCGTCGGCAACCGCGGCGGTCTTGGCATGGCCAATGGTTATCTCACAAGGGAATGCACCAAATGATGCGCTGTGATGTCCAGGAGCATCGTGGTGCTCCAAGGAACAAGGAAATGGCCACCAATAGATAGAAAACTAGGCGCAAAGGGGTTCTCGACAGTGAACCGAGCCCTTTTTAATAGCGGTGGGGAAAACTTCGATCTCTCGACCGTTGCTTGATTATTTCTTAATCTTCTTGGTTTGATGTGCGCATCAGGAGATGGTGAACACAATTGCTAGCTATTGCCAAGAATTATTACACATAGAAAATGAATTGAGCTCGAGATCTAATGGCGAAGGTATGAACTAGATTCGGTAAATTAATAATTTCTCATGACATAGTGAATGAAATGAGGGGAGGTTTTTACTGAGAGTAAAAGGGCAGGATGGCAATCCTTTTCTATGTGGGAGTCGAAGCTTGAAAACACTTGTGTGGAGCTGTCCACGATGGAGCAGAGGAGCTCCTCCCCGGCGGCCAAAAATCGACGGTGGAAAACTGCAATTTAACGAGCGCACGGTTGAGGAAATGACCAACCAATTGGACTGGATGGTGGAAAAGAAAGTGGTCCACAACTTTGGTGTGAAGCCCGGGATCAAACCGTGGCTTGCTTGCGAGCTGCGGCAGGAACGGCGAGGAAACGTCGCTGCGCTCAGTTCTGCATGCGTGGGCGCGATGGGGACCGAGAGAGAGAGAGAGTTGTGAGAGAGAGAGCAAGGGGGATATTTGTAGGGCTCAAACAGGGAGCAGCTCGCTGCTGTCGTGCTGGAGCATGCATGCCGGGAGGTGTCGTCGCTACGGTGAGTTGAAGCAGGGTATTCACGTATTGGTTCCTCTAACTAGTGGGTCCTAGTGTCTCTTCAATTCATTCCTCTCTGTTAAACAAAATATCCTACCAGCGGATGTCCAAAAATCATAAAAACTTGTGGATAGGCTCAAATAAATATCTGGAATGTGATTCTGAAGTTGAATTTCGAATTGAAACAAGTTTCATTTGAAATTCAAATTTGAATTTGAATTTGAATTGATTCAATGGGGCCACTGATTTAAATAGCAAATGAGTTTCAAAAATTGTGAAACTTGGGGAATAAGTCAAGCACGTCATGGTGACAATGATGGTGTGTTCAAATCTTGATATTCAAAAAGTTTGAACAGAATTTAAAATTTGAATTCTAATATGGCTTGAGATTGCTAAGCGTCTCAAATAATATAGCAAATAGAATTCAAAAATCTTGAAACTTTGTAGGAAGGCTATTTGGAACATTATGAGGCCATAGAAAAATGTATAGCCTCAGATTTGAATATTTTTGACAGAGCCTAAAGGTACAGTGGCTGTATTCAAGTTTTGGAATAATTTGAATATATTTAGTACTGCATATTGTTATGCCCTGGCAATTCCACTCAATAAATTCTAAAATTTGCAGAAAGGTCACATGAATTATTCTAAGATCATTAGTGAAATTACTTCCCCATGTTAATAAAATTTAAGCATGAGAGAAAGAAAGATTTTTGATGAGATCAAGTTCATGTGTCCAAACATAAGTTCATGTGCATGACCATGATGGATCTCCACTATTGTTGATAATAAACTTGTAGCTGAACTTTATATTAAGGAAGAAACTGGGATTTTACACCTTGGCTGCGGATAGGGCACCTAGGCGGCTTTAGCCTGTGCGTGGGGGTACCCGGTCTACCGGGTACCGACACATGCCTAATACAACTCAAATGGCCAATTTTGCTAAGATATATGAACTCCCTATGTTCAGTTAAAATTCTGCCAACTACACAGGAAAATCTGCTTCTGAGTTTGTTTGTCCTAGGGCATTGTCGAAGTTTGAGATCAGCACATCCCCCGGATCTGCTAAGGAGCAGCCTGGGGAGGTTCTTTGTTCTGCTCGGCTTAGGCCTCAATTTAGTGTTCTAGCGGATGGAAGTATGAGATATTGGTTTTAACGTGGTTTGGGCAGCAACGAGCGTAACACCCTACTCCATGGTGAGTGGTATTGCTGGTATGTGTGTGTGATGTTCGATGTGGGGATCCTTTGTAACGGTGGCGGTCCGAGCCTTTTATAGACAAGGTCAGACGCCTTACAAGTGGGGTCCTGGGGCCCGCCATGTGGTCCCGGGGTGATCTTATTCTAAAGATCTAAGGATTCTTCCATAAGCTTGCTCTGACCGTGGACTTGAAGACTCGCCGTCTTGCAGCCTGCATTGTCAGTAGTCCATGCACCGTTGGTGACATTGGCAGGGGACGTCCTGTCCAATTGTCTCTATCGCCGTAAGCTACCCACTTGGCGGGGTGGGATAGGCCTGCGACGTCTTCACTGTGATGCGATTAGTCGCAACGGTACCTGACATTAGGCGTGCACCATGCCATGCGTCTGGGGAAGCCGCATATCTTCAATCCTTAACAGGGACAAGGCGCACCATCCTCTTAACTCCGGCATCCCTCTGTCTAGAGCAAGGGCTAGACTATGTGCTTAACTCCGGCATCCCTCTGTCTAGAGCAAGTGGATAGACTATGTGACAGCTCGGGAGATCACCTCTGCGGGAGAGGTCAGGTCCCGCCCGGCGGACCATGTGCTAGCTCGGGAGCTCACCACTGTGGAGGCCAGGTCCAGCCTTGCGGTCCACGTGGGGGCTCGGGAGCTCATCTTTGCGGGGAAGGCTAGGCCCCGTCCTGCTGGACACGTGTCAGTGTCGAGAGCTCACCTCCCTCCTTGTGGGACACGTGGCGGCGCCGGAACCCACCCATATGGGAGGTGGCCTGTCTAATGTCTTGGTCCACGTGGCAACTCCGGAGCCCTGTCTCACGGGGAGGAGAGATCCTTACCTACTGTACATGTGGTTACCTGGGGGCTCATCTCCAAAGGGGAGTGTTGAGCTTCTCCCTCAGGTTTCTTGCGGATATCTTGGACCTCCTATCTGAGACTGATAGGTCCGGGTCCCTTGAACACGTGGCGCCTTAGGACTAGCCGGCTCTAGCTTGTGCGCGAGGGTACCCGGTATGTTGGGTACCAACAGTGGCCTCTAGGTCCACCTTGGTGGGAGGCGACGAGCCCGAGGGTGGAGCCCTTATACTGCTTTCCCGCGCGACCTTTTAATTTTGTCTTGATCAGTCGAAGCGGTGCGCTCCTCCGCTGTTGTGACCACACGTCCCTCTCTCATTGAGGGGTCGTGGCGACGGGGTCTTTGCTTGTTGCGACATTATCACGATGGTTCCCAAGGTGCCTGCTGCACTTCTGCTGCTGTCACTTTCGTCTTTCTGGGAACCGCCGGGTTGCCTTCTTAGGCAGAGAACTGATGGGGCTAGTTTTCCAAACGGGGGACCTGGGTCTATTTGTCATGGACGTCATGGTAAGAACCATTGATTCATAGCTCGCTGAAATTTGCACGGTGCGCCCAAACGCCATTAAGGTGCTTAAAAGGGGTACCTTTATGCACGATGGAGGTTCCTTCCTGCCACACGCCCCAAGCATTCGAGCCTTCATATTTCTCCTTGAGCGTCTACCCACCTTTGAGGTCTCAACCCTGCTCCAATGGACTCAGCTCTGCCTCCTTCCTAGATGGAGGATGTCTCTGCCGTGAGGTGGCTTTTTGGATGGGAGGACAAGGAGCGACAAGATCTGATCCATCGCGGCTCCTTGCCACTGGAGTTGGGGGAGAAGGAGATCGTCTTCTTCCAGGCGTACGCATACTCCAGGTTCATCCCTCCCGTTTCCTCTTTCCTGGTGACACTCCTGGAAGTCCCTTGGGCTTCAGCTTCATCACCTGTTGTCGAACTCTCTGGTGGTGGCAGCCGTGTTCTCACATTTATATGAGATTTTCGTCGGGGTGTGTCCGAGCGTACCAGTGTTCCGACAGTTCTTCGTGCTGAGATGGACTGGGAAGAAGAACAAATCCAACATCCTTGGCAGCTACTGCTACCAGCATTGGGCCAACAACCCCTTCAAGTACATCACAATACTCTCTTCGACGAAGTGGGCTGATTGGAGGAAGGACTCGGTGATCGTACAAGTCGACGCCCACAACCGCCGGGTTATGCCCGCCAGATGGGCAACGATCAGGAAAGAGACCTGGGAGGAGGTGATGGAGTTGGAGCAAGAGTACACCTCGGTGATGGAGAGGATCCAATTCCTTGCAGATCATCGTCTGTCGGAGTTGGCGGACTTCGTACATCAACGCCTGCCCCCCCCCCCTTCAACACTGTTGTCGTCCTGCATGGCTCTACTTTGGGCTACAAGATGGCACCCGACTTGTGCGGGGTCGTGACATAGAGACGACCTCGAAAGTGGTGCTCGACGCAATGTCGAAGGCGTGCGATGACCTGCTGTTGGACGACATCTTCAACTTCCCGTGGGCTTGCCAACCCCTTTGCATGGATCAGTACATTCGGACGAAGGTTCTGAAGGAGTTGCCCAACCTGGACGCGATCGGTCTCGTGCCGCGTCGGGTTGGTGATGAGAGCCGGGGCTTGGCCATCGTCGACTCTTCGTAGGAGTCCACACCTCCTTGAGGCTCTGAAGCTTCCAGGGCAGAGGAGGCACCCGATGTCGGAGGGAAAGGCAAGGCGCCGGTCCCTGACGCAAGCAAGGGGAAGGCACCAGTCCCCGACACAGGCAAGGAAAAGGCCCTAGTGGTCGAGGTCGTGATGGAGAAACGCCCTCGGTCGCATCGAGGGCACCTTCGCAGGTGGCCTTCACTCCAAGTCAACGCCCCCCCCCCCCCCGGCGCACCCCTCTTTAGTTTTTGGCGTCAGCATCGGCGATCGGCACGTTATCTAGCATCCCTGTCGCCAGCATGGTCCAGGGTGCCACAAGGGGTTCCGATAGCGTCACACCTATGGAGCCTCAGGCAAAAAGTCCTCGAGCCGACGTCTTAGGCAACTCAGAAGGCTCCGGGAGTGGCTCCGTCAGAGTTGGTGGAGGCACACCGGCGCAGG
Source organism: Tuctoria greenei (assembly GCA_036927565.1). Taxonomy (NCBI): domain Eukaryota; kingdom Viridiplantae; phylum Streptophyta; class Magnoliopsida; order Poales; family Poaceae; genus Tuctoria; species Tuctoria greenei. The sequence continues at coordinate 54,979,435 of JAYESD010000010.1, read as the reverse complement.
GTGGAGCCGTTGCTGGTGGTTTTGGCGGAGGCCCAGTTGGGATGACCACGCCTGTTACACCATCGTCATGGCCTGTGGCTTTAGGGTCGCCGAAAGTGGAGGCTTGCTGGAGCTTCCAAGGACGTTGGTAAGGCATTCTTACCAACGCTTGCTCTATTATCTCGCCTGCCTTTGTTGATTCTTCAGGGCTTGTTTTTGATTTGCAGGGCTACATCAGATGTTGTAAGGCCCTTAATGCGGAAGGTCGTGCCCGGAAGCGCTTCGAAGTCGGCTGAGGATGCTACGGATGCGTCGACGGGGCAGCCCGCCAAGCTAGTCAAGGGGAGCGCTTCTCCGGCGTCTGTGCCCAGTGCGGGTAGTAAAGCATCTCTGGCTGCATCTCCAGCTGTCGCGCCGGAGGTACCTCCAGCTGTCGCGCGGGAGGTACCTCTAGCTGTCGCACTAGAGGCACCTCCGGTCGTCGTGGCAGAGGCACCTCCTGTTGTCGTGGCAGAGGCAATGTCGGAGTCGGTTCCGGGGGCTGAAGGCCTAGCCTCCACTGCTGCTGAGTTGGCGGGCGGCTCCTTGAGCGATGGTGGCACTGCTGCTTCGGGTGGCACTACAACTTTTCCTCAGTCTCCGGGGGCCTGACCCCTGGTACTGGTGGCCTCGCCTTCACCGCTACGGGAGGAAGAGGTCCCCGAGATGATCACCGGACGGCCTTCCCTGACTTTAGCGCAGTCGGAGTGACTCTCCGACATCATGGACTTGACATAGTCCAGCATCCTTTAGGTACAATCCAATCTCTGCCGGGCGTAGGAGGCTCTTGCCATGGAGTGGGAGAATTTGTGTGCCGAGGGTGAGCGGCTCCAAGGGTGGGAGGATCTTATGGGGTCCAAGATCGTCGAGGCGAAGGCGAAGTACCAAAAGGAGAGCAAGGAGCTGGAGGTGAGGCACTTCTTGGTGAGGGCCACGAAAGCCCTGTCCCGGAAGATTCTTGCTGACGCCAAGGTAGCCAACGACACTGCTGACGCCCGCTTGCGCACTCTTGAAGAAGGTCGAGAGGACCTGAGTCGCCAAGAAGTCGCTGTTGCCAAGAGGGAGGCTGCTGTCGCCGAGAAGGAGGTGACGGCCCAGGCAATGATGGCTTGGGATGAGGCTAATTGGGACAGGCTGCATCCCCGCCTTGAAGATCTTGAGCTCCGAGAGAGGGACTTGTTGCGGGACCGGGCGCAACATTAAGTTGAGCGCCAGGATCTTCTCCTGCGCGATCTCGACCTCCAAGCTCGAGAGTGCTCGATGGAGCACCGCGCCCGGGAGCTTGATCTACAGGAGCATTAGCTGGCTCAGCGCCTGGAAACCGAGTGTAGGGTGGCGGCGGAGACGGTGGCAACCCATGTCATGGTGTGCTACTGGAGCCGGTACCCTGATCTGCCCCTGGAGCCAGTTTTTGAAGGTCTTGTTGAAGAGCATGAGGAGGCGGCAACGGCAGAGGTCAAGAATGTTGCAAAACATGTTGTCGCGCAATTCGCTAGGGACTGAGGCTGCCAGCAAGACTTTGTATCTGGGGTTTGCCCCTTTGTAAATATTTCATAATGAATATAAATTTGTGTTTGGCTTTTTGGCTTGTCTTTGTGCTTCTCAACTGTTGGTCTGAGTCCTTACTTGCGTAAGGGTTTGCAGAACCTTTGTCAAGCCCATTAGCTTTTGAGGACCAACGGTTGCACCATTGATATGGCCGAGATTTTGCCCATTGACTTTCTGCCTATGGAGCCCCCTTAGAGGCCCCTTGGTAGACATGGTTAGTTTGCTGGACACATCTACCATTTGATTTGCATGAGGTCTTCAATGTGCCCACAGTAGAGAAGGGTAGTTGGAGTGTCGTAACGCCATCGATTGCCAGAGCTGGACGCTCCAGTGTCGCCCACCACTGTCGTGGAGACATCGACGGCAAGCCCCTTTGAAAGTGCATCTAGGTATCCCCGTGGGTTTTGGATGATTAATGACGACAATTAAGTGGCTAATGAGCTTAGTTAATCTTAAGCACGGGTACAAGGATTTAAATGAGATGAAAACCCTAAAAAAGGAAAAGGATACCACGGGCATCAAAGACTCAAGCGTAGAAATTAGGGTTTCTATAGTGTTGAGCTTCTATGAGCCGTGTCATGTTAGAGGGTGGATGTATCATGTGCAATGAGATCATTCTAGAGTGCTCAAAGTGATGGTTTAGAGAAAAACCCAAATGAGAAGCCTAAAATGAGAAAAAACCCTAGGAGGCCGGACTAGTCTGGTCCTTAGGGCCGGACTAGTCCGGCCATGGCAGACAAGTCCGCTTTTGGACGGACCAAATGTCTCTGGAGTGTTCCCGAGTGATTTGGAGCATAGTTTGAGAAGTCCAGACTTGTCCGTTTTTGGACGGACCAAAGCTCTCTGGAGTAGTTCGGACTTGTCCGTTTGGGACTTAGTGTGACAAACCGAGAGAAAACCCTAGGGGGCTGGACTAGTCCGCCTCTGTGGCTGGACTAGTCCGGACCAACCCAGAAGAGTCCATTTTGGAACGGACCAAGTGGTTCTGTTCCACTTCGGACTAATCCGTTATGGGCCGGACTAGTCCGGTGTCTAGTGACCGTTTGCATTTGGAAATTTGGCGGGTAGCGTGACGATCGTTGCTCGGTGTGGTAGTTGTCAAGAACTGACCAGGGAGTCAGTGGCCCCATAGGTCCGGACTAGTCCGGGGTCTATGGCCGGACTAGTTCGCCCCTTTGCTGATGTAAGTAAAAGGGGGCTCGGGACCTCTATAAAAAGGCGACCCCCAGGCTCATTTGAAAAACTCTGGAACCCTAGCGCCACCACAAGCTTCCTAGAGCCTTCCAAAGCCTTCTACTCATCCTACTAACCCCTTAAGAGCAAATCTTGAAGAGATTAGGATTTGGGAAGGAGAGTAAAGGAAGATCATCACGCTTTGGCTCTCAGTTTGATCTCTTGCACATTGTGTTGTGTTCTGTAGCTTGTGTGAGTTGAGCTTCGTGTGCTCCTCATTGTATTGATTTGTGGGAGCCTCAAGTTGTGAGTAGCCCCATCAAACTTTGTGATTGCCCATTGATATAGTGAAAACCAAGCCGACCATTGTGGTGGCTTGGTGAGAGAAAGGTCAAGTGAGACCCGGTCCTTGTGTGGACTTCTCAACGTGGATGTAGGCTTCTTCGTGGAGCTGAACCACGGGATAAATCTCATTTCACTTGTTTTGCACTTTTCATAATCTCTAGCATTGCTATTAGGGTTCACATTTGTCTTATTGCCTTACACTTGATCACTATTGTAAACATGAAATCTAAGTGTTTAAACATCACAATCTAAGCTTCACAAGTTTGTTACATATTGCTCTCATTCTTGGTGAACTTTAATTCCGCAAACAACTTGTAGAAATCAAGTTTTAGTGTTTCCACCCTGTGCTGAGCGGACTAGTCCGGCCCTGACCAGACTAGTCCGGCCACAGAGAACTAATCTCGTTTAATTAAGTCATTTCATGTATTATTGCCTTTTCACCCCCCCTCTAGGCGAATTTCAATTGGTATCAAAGCAGGATTCTCCCCAAGAGTCTAACAACTCGGAGAAGTAATGGCCACAAGGGGTGACAATGTGGTTTTTGTGGTCGTCGATGACTCAAAGATGAAGAACGTAGATGCTATTCAAGATGATCCAAATGACGACGAAGAAGTTCAGATGCTCAAAGCACACCTTCGTGAGAAGCTCAATGTGCTGAAGAAGGAAATCAAGCCAATTGCTCCGGTCAACTTTGACTACGGGAGTAGTTCACAAGACTACTCCCGGTATCCTTACAATTATGAGCAACTTACCGCTAGCAACCATTACTTGTCTATTCCCATTGGCAAACCTCCTCAATTTGATGGAAATGATTATTCTATGTGGAAGCATAATATGAAGATGCACCTCATTTCCTTGAACCCTAGCTTGTGGCAAATTGTGATGACAGGTTTTCACCTTCCCAAGAATGAGGAAGACATCACTCCGGAGCAAGCCGTCCTTCTACATCGCAATGCTCAAGCCGTTGGAGTGATTACCTCCTCATTGACTCGTGAGGAGTTCAACCGCATTGAAGGGTTGGAGGTTGCCAAGGCAATTTGGGACACCCTCAAGACGGCGCACGAAGGCAACCCGTCATTATGGAAGCAATGATTGAGATGATCAGAGGAGAGCTTGGGAGATTCACCATCATGGAGGGTGAATCTCCGCAAGATATGTATGACCGCCTCAAGACTTTCATCAACAAGAGTTGGTCATATGGAAGCACTCGGTGGACCGACCACGAGGTAGTAAAGAGGATGATTCGAGCATTCATGCCTCGAAATGTCACTCTTTGCTCACTAATTCATGAAAGTTCGGGCTTCCACAGAATGACTCCCGAAGAAGTGCTAGGGAGAATCATAAACCATGAGATGATGGAACAAGAAGCAATGTTCTACAACGATCTACATAAGCTCTCCTCCTCTGAGAAAAGGGATGTTGCATTCAAAGCAATGTCCTCAAAATCTCAAGAAAAGGAAGAGAGTGATGAGGAAAGTCCCAACACCGATGAGGAAGAAGCTCTCTTCATCAACAACTTCAAGAGTATGTTTAGAAGGAGGGAGAGCTACCAAAATGAGAGTAGAAGCAAAGACAAGCCCAATACAAGATCAAAAAGGGCTTGTTACAACTGCAGAGAATATGGTCACTTCATTGTGGATTGTCCACATGAAGAAATCAAGAAGAAGAAGGAGGGAAAGTCCAAAGAAAAGAAGTACTTCAAGAAGAAGAAGCAATCCGGACATGCCCACCTTGGAAAGGAGTGGCATTCAAATGAGGAATCCTCCTCTGATGAAGATGAGAAAGTAGCAACTATAGCTATGAAGAAGACAACAACAGAGAACAAGCTCTTCCCCAACTTGGAAATCTCAAGGCCGACATGTCTAATGGCCAAGGAGGGAAGAAAGAAGGTTAAATCTAAATCCTCCTCTTCAATTTCTTCTCATGATAACGTTGATAGTAGTAGAGAAAAAGAACATATGCTTAAAGACATGAGCAGAAGCACCTTGAAGAGATTGAGATTGCTAACGGAGGAGATATTTGAGAAGGAAGAGTTCATCAACCGTCAAGAGGACATGCTCATCCAACACAAGCAGAGATGTCAAGAGGTTGAGGAGCTCTTGGAGCTTGAATGAGAAAGAAGCAAGGCACTTGAGCGTGAACTCGCTTTGAGCAAGGAAACTTGCTCAAACCTTGAGAACACTACAATTGTGCTCAAGGATGAACTTGTTAGTTTGACACAAGCTAACAAGATCCTTGAGACGCAAGTGAAGTCTCTCAAGGTCAATGCACCTTCTTCCTCTACAAGCTCACCTTCCACAAATGTTAAACCCGAGGCATCTCAATCTTGTAAATGCTCAAACTTAATCATAAAGCTTAAAGGTGAGCTAAAGGTGGCACAAACCAATCAAGCACCCAAGGGTGGCATTTTTGACAAGGATAAGGTGGTAGGGGGATGAGGCAAAATGTCAAAACTCCCAAGAAAAGCAAAGATTTGATTGTCTTTGTCAAAAGGAGGCTCATACAACACTAAGGGAAAGAACATTGCTACTAAACCTAAAATTCCTAAGAGAGAACCGCATCCATTGTTCCATGATTTTGATGCTTCATATGTTTTATTAAGGAACCAGTTTGGAAAGGCATATGCTAGGTATGTTGGGCCACACCGCAAGAGTCCCAAACCTTGTGTGTGGGTGCCCAAGTGCCTCTTGACTAACATCAAAGGACCCAACACCGTTTGGGTACCTAAAGCCAAGGCTTAAATCTTTCTTTTAGGCATATTCCTCCGGTGGAACCAAGTGGGTCCTTGATAGTGGATGCACAAATCATATGACCGGAGAGAGGAAGATGTTTGTGGAGTATGAGCTTAATGAATATCCAAGTGAAGGAATCTATTTTGGGGACAATAGCCAAGGAAAAATCCTTGGCACCGGTAAAATTGCTATATCCTCTAATCATACTCTTTCAAATGTCTTAAATGTTGATTCACTTGATTATAACCTCTTGTCCATATCACAACTATGTGACAAAGGTTATAATTGTTTATTCACTAATGAGGGTGTGACCGTCACAAGGAGAAGCAATGACTCCATTGCCTTTAAGGGTGTACTCAAGGGAAAGCTCTATCTTGTGGATTTCTCCGTGGATAAAGCCCAACTTGATACATGCTTAATTGCAAAAACTAACATGGGATGGCTTTGGCATAGGAGGCTAGCCCATGTTGGAATGTGGAATTTGCAAAAACTCCTTAAGGGCGAGCACATCCGTGGTTTAAAGAGTGTTGTGTTTGAAAATGATAGGCCATGTAGCGCATGCAAAGCCGGAAAGCAAGTTGGATCACCTCATCCATCCAAGAACATTATGACAACATCAAGACCATTGGAGCTTCTACACATGGATCTCTTCGGTCCAATCGCCTACATTAGTATTGGTGGTAACAAATATGGTCTTGTTATTGTTGATGATTTTACACGTTTCACTTGTGTGTTCTTTTTGCATGACAAGTGCAAGACTCAAGGTGTCCTAAAGAGATACTTGAAGAGAGCTCAAAATGAGTTCTCCTTGAGTATCAAGACCATTAGGAGTGACAATGGCATCGAATTCAAGAACACCCAAGTTGAAGAATTTTTGGATGAAGAAGGCATCAAGCATGAGTTCTCAGCCCCCTACTCCCCTCAACAAAATGGGGTGGCCGAGAGGAAGAATAGGACTCTAATTGAGATGTCAAGAACCATGCTTGATGAGTACAAGACGTCAGACTGGTTTTTGGCAGAAGCGGTCAACACCGCTTGCCATGCCATCAACCGATTGTACCTTCACCGCATTTTTGAGAAGACGTCATATGAGCTCCTAACCGGTAACAAACTTAACATCTCTTACTTTCATGTTTTTTGGAGCAAATGCTACATTCTTAACAAGAAGCCTAGGACTTAGAAGTTTGCTTCTATGTCCGATGAGGGTTTCTTGCTTGGCTATGACTCAAACACTTACGCCTATCGTGTCTTTAACAAATCCTCCGGAATTGTTGAAGTAGGACATGACGTAGCTTTTGATGAGACTAATGGCTCCCAAGTGGAGCAAGTTGATCGTCTTGTGCTAGATCAAGAAGAAGCTCCACAAGTGGTGATAGGAAGGATGGCACTTGGAGACATACGACCACAAGAGCAACCTCAAGTCACAAGTAACCATCCCATACATCAAGCAAGCTCTTCCTCAAATGATCAAGATCAACCTCCCCAGGATGCGCTCTAAGAAGATGAAAATGATGGCATCAATAAAGGGGGAGACAATGAGGATGAGGAAGACCAAGATGATGAATCAGGACCTCAAGCACCTCACCCAAGAGTGCATCAAAGCGTCCAACAGGACCATACCATTGACAATATACTTGGATACATCTCCGAGGGGGTAACTACTCGATCTCGTGTTGCAAATTTTTGTGAACATTACTCTTTTGTTTCTTCCTTGGAGCCCCACAAGGTTGAAGAAGCACTACGAGATCCGGATTGGGTGATGGCCATGCAATAAGATCTCAACAACTTCGAGAGAAATAAAGTATGGGAGCTTGTGAAGAGGCCAAATGCAAATGTTGTAGGGACCAAATGGGTGTTCTGCAACAAACAAGATGAACACAGGGTGGTTACAAGGAATAAGGCACGACTTGTGGCCAAAGGGTACTCACAAGTCAAAGGTTTGGATTTGGAAGAAACCCCCGTAGCTAGGCTTGAATCAATTCGTATATTACTTGCATTTGCTACTCACCGTGATTTTAAGCTATATCAAATGGACGTCAAGAGCGCATTCCTCAATGGTCCAATCAAGGAAGAAGTATATGTGGAGCAACCCCCCCCCCCCCCCCCCCCGGGTTTGAAGATGAAGAATTCCCAAACCATGTGTACAAATTGTGTAAGGCTCTCTATGGACTCAAAAAAGCTCCTAGATCTTGGTATGAGTGCCTTAGAGACTTTCTAACTCAAAATGGTTTTAAAATTGGGAAGGCGGATTATACTCTATTCACTAAGCACTTTAATGATGATTTGTTTGTTTGCCAAATATATGTCGATGACATTATATTTTGTTCTACTAACAAAGCCTTTTGTGATGATTTTTCCAATATAATGACAGAAAGATTCGAGATGTCCATGATGGGGGAGTTGAAGTTCTTTCTAGGTTTACATGTGAAGCAACTCAAGGAAGGCACGTTCATTAGTCAAACAAAGTACACATAAGATATACTCAAGAAGTTTGACATGGACAAGGCCAAACCCATCAAGACTCCTATGGCAACCAATGGGCATCTCAATCTCAATGAAGATGGTCCAAGTGTAGACCAAAAGGTATATCGTTCTATGATAGGCTCATTGTTATACTTATGTGCATCTAGGCCCGATATCATGCTTAGTGTTTGTATGTATGCTAGATTTCAAGCTGCTCCAAAGGTGTGTCATTTGACCGCCGTTAATAGAATTCTACGATATTTGGTTCACACACCAAGCCTAGGACGTTGGTACCCCAAAGGCTCTAAGTTTAACCTCATTGTATATTCTGATGCGGACTACACGGGGTGCAAAGTTGATAGGAAGAGTACAACGGGAACTTGCCAATTCCATGGTAGATCTCTAGTGTCATGGTCCTCAAAGAAATAAAACTCCATTGCACTTTCCACAGACGAAGCAGAGTATGTCGCCGCCGGAAGTTGTTGTTCACAATGATGAGTATGATGAGTCCCGATCTTGTGAAAGGTAATGGATAAGTCGATTGATGGAGATCTTGACGATGATGCTCCGAGGCTCTCGAGTAGAACACGAAAAACCCCTGCAATCACTACACCACCGCTCCGTTGGTTATCAACCGTGCTGCACACGATTGATCTCGCTAAGAAGGCTAATCCCTGCAAGTGCAACCGAGAACACAAGCAAGAACAAGGTAGACACGATCTGAAATCGCGAAGTTGGGGTATCACAAACCGTAAAACGACGATATTATTGATTTAAGCAAAACCTAATTGTTCATGGCGGCCACAATAGAGTATATATAGGTGGTAGGACGTCCAAGGGGGTTTTGGGGTCGTGACCTAACCCTAAGATACGAAAATAATGGACTTAGACTTATACAAGACCCAATGGCCCAATACGGTGGCGCAGCACCCTGACATATTCTGAACTCGATTTATTTTCGACGATTCCCATCGACTCCAAAAGAATTTTGACATGGTAACAGCACCATTGGAAAGGTTATCCTCTCCCCTTTCCGTGAATATGTAGAACGTCCAAAACGGAGTTTGTATGCGTCCTGGACGTCTGTTTTAGTGCGTACTGCTCCTGGACTCCGAGTTGGACACGATTTTGAGTTGGGGTCGGTTTCCATCCTCTTTGAACGTATCCTCTGGTCCTCCATGCCCCTAAATCTTCCTCCAATTACTTCTTTAACTACTCTATGGATCCTAATCACAATTAAGTCATTAGGTAGCAATCTATTCTCAAAAATATATAAGAAAACATATAAGAACGAGCTCACCTCTGAAATTAATTGTTGTGTGTGAATTCTATTGATTGCATCTTGTATGTTCAATGGAGTGTTGTGTATATCCATAGGAGTGATGTCCTCATCATCCTCCCCTTCTTGAATTGGAGTCGTCCTCGACTCAAGTTCATCTTCTCTCATTTGTGAGTCCATATATGCAATGCCATCAAATCCTCTTGTGTGCATCAAAAGACGAGGCCAAGGTTGTGGACGATATAGTGCACCATCTCCATGTTCTTCATCAAATACGCATGCACATTGACTCAAGCCAGGATCCCAAACAAATAAAAATTGTGCCATGCTTGTATGTGCAATGACAATGTGCTTGATCTCATCATTCTCCCCTTCTTTATAACAAGTCGTCCTCGGCTTGCTTGCATGTCCACCAAAGAGGCTTGCTTTGGGGGTAGAATGAGCGTTGTCCATATTGCACAACCGCAACAAACAATGCTCCTCTTTTATATATTGTCCTTGCTGCAAGAAAAAATGATAGAAAAACATGACTATACATTATTAGTGTTAGTGCATCCATTCATTTCACCATGTTGTTGCAGCACAAAAGGAGCTTGCACATTTGAACATATGTAAACTTTATGCACCATAAACATGCCACTACGTTCATATTTCCCTATAGCATTAAAACTATTGATTGCATCTTGTATGTTCAATGGAGTGTTGTGTATATCCATAGGAGTGATGTCTTCATCATCCTCCCCTTCTTGAATTGGAGTCGTCCTCGACTCAAGTTCGTCTTCTCTCATGTGTGAGTGCATATATGCAACGCCATCAAATCAGTTGCTCCTTGAAAATAGCATGATTGGTGGAAAAATTCAGAACATCCAAAAACTTCTCACCTTCTATATTTGTAGAATGTTTTGCCTTACCATTTTCAGCAGTGATTTCGAGTGCATTATGAGTTGATCCATCTAAAATTTCACAAGTGTTGTTGAAAGCCTCGTTCTCTTTTGCATCATCTACATTATTTTCTATATTGTCCTGCAAAATGTTAGACACAAAAGGAGGTACTACAAGAAATTTTTCCTCAACATGATGCACTTCATATTTGCAATTAGATACATTCATAAAAGTTTGTCGCATACAAATTTTCATATACTTCTATGTTCGAGGTTTTTCTAGATCATTTAAATTGTTCCACCAAGTTAATGCACAACCTACTAATGCACTTGCAACATTTTTAGTCTTTCTCCTCTCACACATATGACATTATACAAAAATTTTATCCAACTCTATTTCCCAAGTAATATATTCATCATAACCGAAATCATCATAAGTAGGAAGAGATGGGAGAATGTAATTACTTCTTATGGAAGGTGTTGTAAAGATGGTCTGAGTGTCATGTGAAACATTGATTGAGGTTTGATTTTTAGTGAGCAACTCTATCGCCGTCTTCATCATGTCCATCATCTTAGCATATAATGCATGATTCTTGCTTTTACCTGACATTATTAGTAGCAAACAGAAGACAACACAAAAAAGATGTTATCCCAATCAACTACAAAGGATAATGGCAAAGTGGAAGTGGAATCACACACTCTCAAACGTCTTACCATGCTCTTACAAGTGTTTTTACCGACACTGCAGGTGGCAAACGGTGGGCGGGATGAAGAAACCAATGAAGCGTGAGATGATTGCAAAGGTGTATCGATTCTTCTCAAGAGTAATGTGTAGCTTGGATGGCACTTTATATGTAGCAAGTATTAGCAACAATGCAATCAGATAGTAAAGTTTAATAAGTGTCCAAAGTACTTGTCGAAGTTGCTAGCCTAAATGTGTTCCTAGTACTTCAAGCTAGCAAGACATGAGACAAAACTAGATGACATAAAGAATGCAAGCACTTCTGTTTTTGTTGTTGTTTTTTTTTCTCTTTTTTTGCGGCTTTTGTATCTTGTTTTTCACTTGTCTTTTTTTATTTTTCTTTTTTTTCTGAATGTGCTGCAAATGAAGAACACAATAAAAACCAATCAAAGATATCTCGTGTGTCTGTTGCAGATTTTCTGCTCAATCTTCCAAGGATAAATAGGCACACCTAGAGGCTCTAAATGGAAAAACTTACAACATCAATATTGTAGATATATCTCTCCTCTTTAGTTTCAATATATGGAAGACCTATTTTGGACAATAAAAATAGGATATATTGTCCCCGAAATACTGACTGTTCAGAAATTCTAGGTCGAGAACAGATTCAGATCTTATAAACTTTTGACCACGATAGCTCCATTTAATGGGAGACCTATGAATACGAAAGATGTAGAGAACTTCTTAAGCTTTCCAGAAAGTACAATAAATCAAAAATCCAAGTTTGTATGAGTGAGATATGATGAAAATACTGAACTGGACAGAGATGAATCTAATCTGGACGTGATGACGTGATTCAAAAAGATGAATCACACAATGCAAAACTCAAACTAAGACCAAAAACACTTTCTAAACCAGCATATGACTCAACAACGGACACAAACTCAACAAAACCAAACTCAAAACGAAAGTTGCAAAGGCTCAATGGTGGTTTGGATAAAATAATGAACTGATCTACTAAACTGCAAATTTTTTGTCGGTTTTTTGTGGACTCTTAGTATGAATAACAAAACTAATGTAGTGGATAGATGAATTACCTAACGGGCAACCTGGAAATCTGATACCAATTGATGAGTAAGATGAGTCCCGATCTTCCGAAAGGTAATGGATAAGTCGATTGATGGAGATCTCGACGTTGCTGATCCGAGACTCTCGAGTAGAACACGAAAAACCCCTGCAATCACTACAACACCGCTCCGTTGGTTATCAACTGTGATACACACGATTAACTTGCCAAGAAGGCTAATCTCTGCAAGTGCAACCGAGAACACAAGCAAGAAAAAGGTATACACGATCTGAAATCGCGAAGTTGGGGTATCACAAACCGTAAAATGGCGATATTATTGATCTAAGCAAAACCCAATTGTTCATGGCGGCTAATATGGAGTATATATTGGTGAGAGGACGTCCAAGGGGGTGTTGGTGTCGTTACCTAACCCTAAGATACGAAAATAATGGACTTAGACTTGATACAAGGCCCAATGGTCCAATACGGTGGCGCAGCACCCTCACACATTCTGAACTCGATTTGTTTCGACGATTCCAGTCGACTCCCAAGGAATTTTGACATGGGACCAGCGCCATTGTTAAGGTTATCCTCTCCACTTTCCGTGCATATGTAGAACGTTCAAAACAGAGTTCGTATGCGTCCTGAGCATCCGTTTTAGTGTGTACTGCTCCTGGACTCCGAGTTAGACACGATTTTGAGTTTGGGTAGCTTTCCATCGTCTTTGAACGTATCCTCTGGTCCTCCACGCCCCTAAATTTTCCTCCAATTACTCCTTTAACTTCTCTATGGATCATAATCACAATTAAGTCATTAGGTAGCAATCTATTCTCAAAAATATAGAAGGAAACATATAAGAACGAGCTCACCTCTGAAATTAATTGTTGTGTGTGAATTCTATTGATTGCATCTTGTATGTTCAATGGAGTGTTGTGTATGTCCATAGGAGTGATGTCCTCATCATCCTCCCCTTCTTGAATTGGAGTCGTCCTCGACTCAAGTTCATCTTCTCTCATGTGTGAGTCCATATATGCAATGCCATCAAATCCTCTTGTGTGCATCAAAAGACGAGGCCAAGGTTGTGGACGATATAGTGCACCATCTCCATGTTCTTCATCAAATACGCATGCACATTGTCTCAAGCTAGGATCCCAAACAAATAAGAATCGTGCCATGCTTTTATGTGCAATGACAATGTGCTTGATCTCATCATTCTCCCCTTCTTTGTAACAAGCCGTCCTCGGCTTGCTCGTATGTCCACCAAAGAGGCTTGCTTTGGGGGTAGAATGAGTGTTGTCCATATTGCACAACCGCAACAAACAATACTCCTCTTTTATATATTGTCCTTGCCGCAAGAAAAAAAATGCTAGAAAAACATGACAATACATTATTAGTGTTAGTGCATCCATTCATTTCACCATGTTGTTGCAGCACAAAAGGAGCTTGCACATTTGAACATATGTAAACTTTATGCACCATAAACATGCCACTACGTTCATATTTCCCTATAGTATGAAAACTATTGATTGCATCTTGTATGTTCAATGGAGTGTTGTGTATATCCATAGGAGTGATGTCCTCATCATCCCCCCTTCTTGAATTGGAGTCGTCCTCGACTCAAGTTCATCTTCTCTCATGTGTGAGTACATATATGCAACGCCATCAAATCAGTTACTCCTCGAAAATAGCATGATTGGTGGAAAAATTCATGACATCCAAAAACTTCTCACCTTCTGTATCTGTAGAATGTTTTGCCTTACCATTTTCAGCAGTGATTTCGAGTGCATTATGAGTTGATCCATCTAAAATTTTACAAGTGTTGTCGAAAGCCTCGTTCTCTTTTGCAACATCTACATTATTTTCTATATTGTCCTGCAAAACGTTAGACATAAAATGAGGTACAACAAGAAATTTCTCCTCAACATGATGCACTTCATATTTGCAATTAGATACATTCATAAAAGTTTGTCGCATACAAATTTTCATATCCTTCTATGTTCGAGGTTTTTCTAGATCATTTAAATTGTTCCACCAAGTTAATGCACAACCTACTAATGCACTTGCAACATTTCTAGTCTTTCTCCTCTCACACATATGACATTATCCAAAAATTTTATCCAACTCTATTTCCCAAGTAATATATTCATCATAACCAAAACCATCATATGAAGGAAGAGATGGGAGAATGTAATTACTTCTTATGGAAGGTGTTGTAAAGCTGGTCTGAGTGTCATGTGAAACATTGGTTGATGTTTGATTTTTAGTGAGCAACTCCATCGCCATCTTCATCATGTCCATCATCTCAGCATATAATGCATGATTCTTGCTTTTACCTGACATTGTTAGTAGTAAACAGAAGACAACACAAAAAATATGTTATCCCAATCAACTACAAAGGACAATGGCAAAGTGTAAGTGGAATCACACACTTTGAAGTGTCTTACCATGCTCTTACAAGTGTTCTTACCGACACTGCAGGTGGCAAAAGGTGGGCGGTATGAAGAAACCAATGAAGCGTGAGATGATTGCAAAGGTGTATCGATTCTGCTCAAGAGTTATGTGTAGCTTGGATGGCACTTTATATGTAGCAAGGATTAGCAACAATTCAATCGGATAGTAAAGTTGAATAAGTGTCCAAAGTACTTGTCGATGTTGCTGGCCTAAATATGTTCCTAGTACTTCGAGCTAGCAGGACATGAGACAAAACTAGATGACACAAAGAATGCAAGCACTTCTGTTTTTTTTTCCTTTTTTTGCGGCTTTTGTATCTTGTTTTGCACTTGTTTTTTTTTTCAGAATGTGTTGCAAATGAAGAACACAATAAAAACCAATCAAAGATATCTCGTGTGTCCGTTGCAGATTTTCTGCTCAACATTCCAAGGATAAATAGGCAAACTTAGAGGCTCTAAATAGAAAAACTTACAACAGAAATATTGTAGATATATCTCTCCTCTTTAATATTAATATATGGAAGACCTATTTTGGACAAGAACAATAGGATATATTGTCCCCGAAATACTGACTGTTCAGAAATTCTAGATCGAGAACAGATTCAGACCAAATAAACTTTTGACCACGATAGCTGCATTTAATAGGAAACTTATGAATACGAAAGTTGTAGAGAACTTCTCAAGCTTTCCAGAAAGTACAAGAAATCCAAAATCCGAGTTCGTATGAGTGAGATATGATGAAAATACACAACTGGACAGAGATGAATCTAATCTAGACGTGATGACGTGATTCAAAAAGATGAATCACACAATGCAAAACTCAAATTAAGACCAAAAACACTTTCTAAACCAGCATATGACTCAACAACGGACACACACTCAACAAAATCAAACTCAAAACGAAAGTTTCAAAGGCTCAATGGTGGTTTGGACAAAATAATGAACTGATCTACTAAACTGCAAATTTTTTTGTGGCTTTTTTGTGGACTCTTAGTATGAATAACAAAACTAATGTAATGTATAGATGAATTACCTAACGGGCAACCTGGAAATCTGATACCAATTGATGAGTAAGATGTGTCCCGATCTTCCGAAAGGTAATGGATAAGTCGATTGATGGAGATCTCGACGTTGATGATCTGAGACTCTCGAGTAGAACACGAAAAACCCCTGCAATCACTACAACACCGCTCCATTGGTTATCAACCGTGCTGCACACGATTAACTTGCCAAGAAGGCTAATCTCTGCAAGTGCAACCGACAACACAAGCAAGAAGAAGGTAGACAAGATCTAAAATCGCGAAGTTGGGGTCTCACAAACCGTAAAACGGTGATATTATTGATCTAAGCAAAATGCAATTGTTCATGGCGGATACTATGGAGTATATATTGGTGGGAGGACGTCCAAGGGGGTGTTGGGGTCGTTACCTAACCCTAAGATACAAAAAAAATAGACTTAGACTTGATACAAGGCCCAACGGCCGAATACGGTGGCACAGCACCCTCACACATTTTGAACTCGATTTGTTTCGACGATTTCCTTCGACTGCCAAAGAATTTGGACATGGGACTGGCGCCATTGGAAAGGTTATCCTCTCCCCTTTCCGTGCATATGTAGAACGTCCAAAACAAAGTTCGTATGCGTCCTGAGCGTCCGTTTTAGTGCGTACTTCTCCTGGACTCCGAGTTGGACATGATTTTGAGTTGGGGTCGGTTTTCATCCTCTTTGAACGTATCCTCTGGTCCTCCATGCCCCTAAATCTTCCTCCAATTACTCCTTTAACTTCTCTATGGATCCTAATCACAATTAAGTCATTAGGTAGCAATCTATTCTCAAAAATATATAAGGAAACATATAAGAACGAGCTCACCTCTGAAATTAATTGTTGTGTGTGAATTCTATTGATTGCATCTTGTATGTTCAAAGGAGTGTTGCGTATATCCATAGGAGTGATGTCCTCATCACACAACTTATTTGGATGCGACAAACCCTTAGGGACTATGGCATACACTTGCACCATATTCCTCTCCTATGTGACAATGAGAGTGCCACCAAAATAGCTCACAATCTAGTTGAACACTCAAGGACCAAGCACATCGATATACGCCATCACTTCTTGAGAGATCACTCCATCAAAGGAGACATTACAATTTCCCATGTGAGAACCGATAAACAATTGGCTGATATCTTTACCAAGCCCCTAGATTAGAAAAGGTTTTGTGAACTTACGAGTGAGCTAAATATCTTGGATTCTCGAAATGTTGCTTAAGTCTTGCACATCTCATTGCAATACTTAAAATTCAGACATGCTTGCGAAAAACTTATCCTCCTCAATTTTTCCACAATTATTTTGAAATTATTGAATCCTTGTGAATCATGGTCATAGTTAGATTGTTGATTGCTTACTGACCATATTTACAAAGATCTTTTGTAAAATATAGTCCAAAAGGATCAAATCTCCACTCAAAACTCAATATATAGGAGTTTTAAGTCTTAGGACCGGACTAGTTCGCTCCTAGGACTGGACTAGTCCGGTGGTATGAGTTGTTCGGACCCAGTCCGGATGTCGGACAAGTCCGGGTCCCTGACCGGACTAGTCCGGCCCTTGGGGACTTCACCTCCCCAGGGTGCCCTTGGCCTCCCCACTTCCATTCAAACACTCTCTCTCCAAAAACCTCGAAAAACCGCCTCCCCAACGGAGATTTTTGAGTCCATCCACCAAATCTCGATTCGAATCGATGGATTGAAGCCCCAAGGTGCTTAGGAACTTTTCCCCAAGCATCGGAGACCACTCCCTCACTCTCATTTTATCAAATCAAAGATTTGAAGAGGTATTCTTGACCTTACTCCAAAATCCTTGGAATTCAATTCTTTTTGGTCCGTTGATAGAAAATTCTTCACAAATGTTGTTGCACACATCAATGTGATCATATAGCTCCATTTTTGTGGTAGGATCCGTAGTTTTTACAAAATTTCCCTAGATTAGGGTTCTTGCTGTGTGAATCGGACTAGTCCGGCCACAGAGCGGACAAGTCCGACCTAGTGCGGACAAGTCTGCCCCCTGGGCGGACAAGTCCGGGTTACACAGTGAAAATCCAAACCTAGGTTGATTTTCTGAATTGCCCCAATTTATCTTGACTCCATGGACTTATCCAACTTTCCGTGCTTCTCTTGTCAGCAATCATGTCGGACAATGAGTACGTTCCTCCCTCCAAATCTGAGACCGAAGCGGAGAAGCAAGCTCTCTTACACCTGAAACAAAGAGAGGATCAAGAGATGGCTTCTGCGTACTTTGCCTCTCAGAGGGCAATGAAGACGCAGCGTGAGGAGCACAACACCGCTGCTGCCGAGGCTGCCCCAAAGTGGAAGAGGCTTGTGACCTTGGGTGAGCAAGCCAAGTCCTAGGGGGCAAGATCCTCCAAAGATAAGGGCCAGGCCCCTATTGATGCTGCACCCAAGAAGAGGGTGACTGTGGCCAAGAAGGCTGCAAGCAAAGTGAAGGGTGCCCCACAACCCATTGGCCCCTTGAGGATGTCATATCCTGCACGGAACCCAAACCGTGCAGCTGCTTTTGATGTCAACATATTCAAGGGCAAGGGAGTAGAGAAAGCACGGAAGCTGAGATAGATCAATGTCTATTAGCGTGACAAGAGCATAGTGGATCTCCGATTCTGTTGTGATTTCCACTGTGATTTCTACAGGACGATCTATATGACCAAGAAGACCCCTGTCACAGACGCTCAGTGGATTGACTGGGACTATATGGCCCAGAAGGATCATCAAGCCTTCAATGCTGTGATTGAGGTTGTCGAGAGGTATGGCCTGAAGAAGTTCATGGCTTTCCAGTACGACTAGAATGTGGAGGTCATCACTCAAGTCTACTCCACCCTTTAGTTCCACACCGATGGGGACAGGAGGATCACCTGGATGACCCATGGAGAGCAGTACTCTACCACATTTTGGGAGTTTGCTCAGTTGCTTGACTTTGAGGGTCAACAAGATAATGAGATCATCATTTCCAATCTGAAGCCAGTTGATCGGGACACATTGGAGTATATGTATCCAATCCATGCACAGTATGAGGCCGGGCAAATCAGAAATATCAATCCCTTCTATAATGTGCTCAACCGGGTCCTCAAAAAGACAATTGCCCCAAAGGATGGAAATACGGGGATCATCCAAGGCAATTTGAGGCATTTAATGGTCCTCATTGATGGAGATGTCTGCTTCAATGTGGTGTACTATATCTTTGATGACATCTTCAACATCTCTCACACCCCCAACCGATCATGTGGATACACTATGTACATTATGTACATGATCGAGAAGATCTCCGGGCTCGCATTCAAGAATGATATCATTCACCGGAGACTTCTACCACAACTCCCTCCTCCGGAGCCAGCTGCCCCTCGGAGGAAGAATGCGTATCCTTCCGCCTCTTCCTCTTGCTTCATGCCACCTCCTCCACCACCTCTGCCTTCAACACAATGCGGAAGCAGCTTCTTCAAGTGCTTCAAAGCTCTCTTTTCTTCATGCCAGAAGACGGAAATTCGGCAACGTCGCATGGACCATCGCAATGAGAAGTATCTCAAAGCGATGTGCGACAAGCTGGACATCCTTATGTCCCCCGCCGAGGAGAGCGATGGTGAGCTTACTTCCTTTCCCGAGTTCACTGCCAAAGTGCTCGCTTAATTTGTAGAAGCTGGAACTTCCACCACAGCCCCGACCGAGGATCCGGAGGTCACGGAAAACGACAGCGAGCGCCAAGGCGGCGATGATGACTCCCAGTCCAACGATGAGTAGACCTAAGGTTCCCTTCCTCCTTTCTTTTCCTTTTTGGTGTTTTGATGCCAAAGGGGGAGAGAAGCTTGGGTGGGCTCTTAGACCTAGGGGGAGAGATAAGATAGATAGATTATCTTGTGGGAGTATTGATCTATGTTGGACTTATGTTTTAAATGTCATTTCAAGTTGTATTGTAAGACTTAATCTATGTATTCAAGTATTCATGTATCTTGCCTAAATTTGTGATTTGATGCCTCATTTACATGTCTATTTGCCATAATCATCGACTTATCACACTTTATGAACACATCACTTAGGCTCCCCACCATAACATGTATATGTATGAGAACTCTCTCAATCTCTTTACTTATGATGCATACATTGAGGGGGAGTCACTCATACAAATATATGTTATGAAAACAATTTATTATCTTTTTGTTGAAGTCTTAATATGTTGTCATCAATTACTAAAAAGGGGGAGATTGAAAGTGCATCTAGGCATCCTCGTGGGTTTTGGATGATTAATAATGACAATTAAGAGGCTAATGAGCTTAGTTGATCTTAAGCATAGGTACAAGGATTGAAATGAGATGAAAACCCTCAAAAAGGAAAAGGATACCATGGGCATCAAAGACTCAAGCATAGAAATTAGGGTTTATATAGTGTTGAGCTTCTATGAGCCGTGTCATGTGAGAGGGTGGATGTATCATGTGCAATGAGATCATTCTAGAGTGCTCAAAGTGATGGTTTAGAGAAAAACCCAAGTGAGAAGCCTAAAATGAGAAAAACACTAGGAGGCCGGACTAGTCTGGTACTCAGGGCCGGACTAGTCCGGCCATGGCAGACAAGTCCACTTCTCGATAGATTAAACATCTCTGGAGTGTTCCCGAGTGACTTTGGGGCTAAGTCCGAGAAGTCCAGACTTGTCCGTTTTTGGAAGGACCAAAGCTCTCTGGAGTAGTTCGGACTTGTCCTTTTGGGCACGGACTTGTCCGTTTGGGACATAGTGTGACAAACCGAGAGAAAACACTAGGGGGCCGAACTAGTCCACCCCTGTGGTCGGACTAGGCGGACCAACCCAGAAGAGTCCATTTTGGAACGGACAAAATGGTTCTGTTCCACTTCAGACTAGTCCGTTATGGGCTGGACTAGTCCGGTGTCTAGTGACCGTATGCATTCGGAAATTTGGCGGGTAGCATGACAATCGTTGCTCAGTGTGCCAGTTGTCGGGAAATGACCAGGGGGTCAGTGGTCCCATAGGGCCGGACTAGTCTGGGGTCTAAGGCCGGAGTAGTCCGCCCCTTTGCTGATGTAAGCAAAAGGGGCTCGGGACCTCTATAAAAACGGGACCCCTAGGCTCATTTGAATAACTCTGGAACCCTAGTGCCACCACAAGCTTCCTAGAGCCTTCCAAAGCCTTCTACTCATCCTACTAACCCCTTAAGAGCAAATCTTGAAGAGATTAGGGTTTGGGAAGGAGAGTAAAGGAAGATCATCGTGCTTTGGCTCTCGGTTTGTTCTCTTGCACATTGTGTTTTGTTTTGTGGCATGTGTGAGTTGAGCTTCGTGTGCTCCTCATTGTATTGATTTGTGGGATCCATAAGTTGTGAGTAGACCCATAAAACTTTGTGATTGCCCATTGATATAGTGAAAACCAAGCCGGCCATTGTGGTGGCTTGGTGAGAGAAGGGTCAAGTGAGACCCGGTCCTTGTGGGGACTTCTCAACATGGATGTAGGCTTCTTCGTGGAGCTGAACCACAGGATAAATCTCGTTTCACTTGTTTTGCACTTTTCATAATCTCTAGCATTGCTATTAGGGTACACATTTGTCTTATTGCCTTACACTTGATCACTATTGTAAACTTGCAATCTAAGTGTTTAAACATCATAATCTGAGCTTCACAAGTTTGTTACATATTGCTCTCATTCCTGTTGAACTTAAATTTTGCAAACAACTTGTAGAAATAAAGTTTTAGGGTTTCCTCCCTGTGCTGAGCGAACTAGTCTTGCCCTGACCAAACTAGTTCGGCCACAGAGATTTAATCTCGTTTAATTAAGTCATTTCAGGTATTATTGCCTATTCACCCCCCTCTAGGCGACTTTCACCCTTTGAGAGGTCCCAGAGCCGGATGCTCCAGCGTCGTCCACCATCGTCGTAGACTCATCAACGGTAGGCCCCTGGTGTACAGGCTATCGCAAGAGAACCCTATTAGCCAAAAGTGTGGGGCAGGAGAGTCTACTCACTTATCTGTTCTTGGTGCTTTTGTTTATGTTCTTGGACGTCGACAGCAGGCCCCTTGTAAAGTGTCGGAGCTGGACGCTCTAGTGTCGCCCACCACCATCATGGAGACGTTGATGGCAGGCCCCTTGGGTGGTGTCAGAGCTGGGTGCTCTGGTGTCGCCCACCACCGTCGTAGAGTCGTTGACGATAGGCCCCTTGGGAGGTGCTGGAGCTAGACGCTCTGGCGTTGCCCATCACCGTCGTGGGGACGTCCACAGCAGGCCCCTTGGGAGGTGCCAGAGCTGGATGCTCCGGTGTCGTCCACCATCATCGTAGTGTCGTCGACGGCAGGCCCCTGGTGTACAGGCTATCGCAAGAGAACCCTATTAGAAACAAGTGCGGGGCCGAAGAGTTTACTCACTTATTTGTGCTTGGTCCTGACGTTGACATTCTGGGACATCGACGGCAGGCCCCTTGCGAAGTGCTAGAGATGTACGCTCTGGCGTCGCCCACCACCATCGTGGAGACGTCGACGGCAGGCCCCTTGCAAGGTGCCGGAGCTAGACGCTCTAGTGTCGCCCACCATCGTTGTAGAGTGGTCGATGACAGGCCCCTTGGGAGGTGCCAGAGCTGGATGCTCTGGCATTGTCCACCATCGTCATAGAATCGTTGATGGTAGGCCCCTGGTGTACAGGCTATCGCAAGAGAACCCTAGTAGCAACAAGAGTGGGACAGAAGAGTTTACTCACTTATCCGTGCTTGGCGCTGTCATTGACGTTCTGGGATGTCGACGACAGGCCCCTTGAGAGGTGTCGAAGCTGGATGCTCCAGCGTCGTCCGCCATCGTCATAGAGTCGTCGACGATAGGCCCCTTGGGAGGTGCCGGAGTTGGATGCTCCGGCGTCGTCCACCATTATCGTAGAGTCGTCGACAGTGGGCCCCTGGTGTACAGGTTATCCACGCTTGGGTCTGTCGTTGACGTTCTGGGACATCGACGGCAGGCCACGTACAAAGTGCCAGAGCTGGACACTCCGACATCGCCCACCAACATCATGGAGACGTCGACCATAGACCCCTTAGAAGGTGCCGAAGTTGGGTGCTCCAGCGTCACCCACCATCATCGTAGAGTCGTCAATGGCACGCACCTGGTGTACAGGCTATCGCAAGAGAACCCTGTTAGCAACAAGAGTGGGGTAGGAGAGTTTAATCACTTATCCACACTTGGTGTTATCGTTGACATTCTGGGACGCTGACGGCATGCCCCATGGGAGGTGCCAGAGTTGGATGCTCTGTGTTGTCCACTATCGTCGTTGGGACGCCGACGGCAGGCCCCCCAGGGGGTGCCGGATCTAGACGCTCTGTCGGTTTGTCCTGCACATAGAAAGAGGGGGGACTAGCCTTGCTCATCGGTCATACCTGTTCCTCTCCTTAACTCAGCCATATCTTACTGTCCTGGGCTGATGCACGGGGCTTGGGTAATTCGATGCATTGGTGCTCCGAGGTCTGGCTCCTGCCGTCTTTACGGTGTGAGCTTTCTGGTTCCAGTACTTAGCTGTAGCACTGGGACACATGATGTGTATGCTTAGGGTGCAGGACCAAGCTAAGCAATTTACACCCCCTAGACCTCCTGCTCGGCACAAACCTTTCCTAGGAAGCCTTCTGCCACCACGGGACCCTAATGACGAGAGCAGACGGAAGAACCCCTCACTGCAGGTACCTCAAGTGAGCCTGCCTGTAGCTGAACTGCATGACTTCAGCAAGGATGAGTTACAGAGCATACAACCGCAAATATGAAGATAACATACGATAAACGAGGCCAGTATAGTATGATCATAAAATTAATGAGTAATTAAATGAACAATGTTTTTAAGAAAGCATTAGGTAAAACAATGATTCTTTTTTATCGGAGTTCATAGGGGGGGGGGGTCAAGCTTTTACAAAAGAGGGCAATAGCTTGCTTTCGGATGATGAGGGAGGTAGGGTGTACAGGCTTAGGGTTCGGAACCAAGCTAAGCTGACTGCACACTCTGGACCTGACCCTCCCGGTGCTTGGTTGTCCTTAGTGCTGCTCCAAGGTCCTATGAAAACCTTTAAACCGTCCTACTTAAACTTAATATTTTACAATAGGGGTGCCCAAGGATCCAAAGCAGTTGTGATGGTTGTGGTGCAACCTTGCTGTCGATAGCTCCCAGAGGGGCGATGAGCGAGCGTCCCTACTTCCTGCCCCTGCTGCCCGTCCTGCGGGTGGTATGAGCAGTGTTGGGACTGAGCTCGGCAGCTTTGACAGGGATGTCAGAGCCGCTGGAGGGCTGCAGTCGGGGCGCAATGGGTGCTCTGCGCTGACGTGAGATTGGCAGAGGCTGACTTGATCCAGTGTCGCCTGGGGTGGGTGCCAGGTTTGCTGAGAGGGCTCGGAGCTGCTCTAAGACTAACATCGCAGCGGTGCGGTTTTCGCGGATCCTGAGGACTCTGAAGGGGGTTGGTATCTTCAGGACGAGGTAGCCGTAGGGGCCTACAGCCATGAATTAGTACAGGGTCGACCTGCAAATGATGGCGTTGAAGGGAAGGCTGACATCAGCAACGTCGAAGAGGATGCTCTCTGTCCTGTAGTTGTCAGGTGTCCCAAAGGTCACCCGGATATGGATATTGCCGTATGGGATGATGCTCCCCAGTCCCACACCCGAGAATGGGCTCGAGGGGGTGATCTTGGACACTGAGATCTGCAGATGCTCGAAGGTTGCACTGCTGAGGAGGTTGAGGCCCGCCCTGCCATCTATCAAGACGTAGTGGAGCTTGATGTTGGCTAAGGTGGGAGTGACTAGAAGAGATAGAACCCCTGCCCCATCCATGTTCATGGGACAGTCAGAGGCGTCGAACCTGATCAGTATCTCCTTTCAGCGGTGCTGCCGCGCCGGAGTGGGTACAGGGGCTATCGAAGCAACTACACGATGAAGGGTCCTGACCGTGTTCTGGGACGCAGGATCCCAATACCCTCCAAAGATGACGTGGAGAATCTTGCGATGCTCGTGGTCGCTGCTGGCATCGGAGTCCTCATCTTGGTGGACCACTTTGATGGCCCACTCTTGCTTCTGGTACTCCATCTCCCCGTCATCGTCTACCTTGGGTTCGACCTTCTGCTTGCCCTCTCGCAGGCAGAAGGGGGCACCATCTAATCGCTACTGCGTCCGCTCTTGGTAGCGTTCAACACATCTCTTCATCTCCCAACACTTGCTTGTGGTGTGATTGCATGTTTTATGCATCGGGCAGGGCTCAACGCCTTCATCAGCGGCAGGTGGCTGACGTGGGCGCTTCTCCGGGCGCAGGGGTTTGCCACCTCCGGTCGTGGCTGCTGCCGTGATAGGAGACCCATGCAGGGACTTGTTCTGGCCACTACGCCGGTTCTTGTTCTTCTTTTTGCTGCTACTAGGGGTAGTGGCTCCTTCTCCGGTCTGGCCGGCCCTGCCCACACTGGGGCCGGGCTGAGCGTGCCAGTCGCGACCTTCTGCCACCCTGGTGCACTGGTCGGTGATGGAGAAGAGCTCGGAGACGTCTTGCACGTTGTGCATGGCTAACTTCTCGAGCATCTTGCGGTCACGAACTCCCTAGCGGAATGCCACTATGACAGAGGCATTTGAGATGTTGGGGATGGAGTTGCGTACCTAGGACAAACGCCGAATGAATGACCTCAGCGTCTCCTTGGGTTGTTGTCGCACAGCGTGGTGGTTGAGCTCAGAGCCGGGCGAGTGTAGGAGATATCAAAGTTCATCGTGAAATGCCAGCACAGCTCATCCCAAGAGGTTATAGACCCCTCAGGTAGGTTCATCAGCCATGAGCGGGTTGATGCAGTCAGGGCGACTGGGAAGTAGTTCATCAAGATGGCCTTATCCGCTCCTGTAGCAAGGAGCGTCATGGTGTAGATCTTCAGGAACTCGGTCGGGTTGATGCTCCCGTAAAACCTCTTCGGCATATGTGGCCAGAACTTGCGTGGCCACATCACGATGCGAAGGTGCGGAGCCATCGCTGTGCATCCTCCGATGGGTTTTGTTGGAGAGGCGTACAGGGTAGCATACCCCAAAGGGGTCTGCTGCACGCCGTGCGGTGCCTGTGGAACCAGCAGTTGTAGCACTAGTTGTGCAATGCGTTTTGCAATGGTACCGGCCGCGCCAAGTACTATTGCTGCATGTCCTACTGCATCGAGGAATGCAGGAGAGCTGTCGAGTTGACATGCTCCTGGTCAGGTGGCGGAGGGTTTACCTGCGGTGCACCTTGGATGGAGGACACCTCGTGAACAGGGCATTGAGGACCATATTCGGTGTCGAGGTTGTGCCGCCTCTCTCGCTGTCGCTCAATGATGACTCCGCCATCCATTTGAGCTTGACGACAGTCAAGCTCAACCCTGAGGTCCTCCATGGGGAGCCGACTGACGCTCGTAGGCCTGGAGGAGTGGAAGTTGGCGTTGCGATGGTCGATGGACGGCGTTCGTGATAGCAACACGAGGCGCCTTCCCCTGTTGGGGGAGTTGATGGCTGCGACGACGAAGTGCTCGATATCTTGAACCCACTACTGAGCCGTTCCTTGGGAAGCGTTCAGCGATGATGGGTGGTGGAGAAGGGCCCTGGACGCTGCGAGGGCGCTCTCTAGACTTGAAGTCGGTGGCGCCAGTGGGGCCGACTGAGCTGGGATGTGTCCCGACGTGCCGTCTCGGCCAATTGTACCTGCACGGGGGCGTGATGGGCTAGAGAGCGCCGCTCGAGCAACAGATCTGGTCACCGGACGTCAATCGTGGAAACCACCTTCCACGGCCCTGATGAACACCATGGTGGTGGAAGCGCTACCACTTTTTGAGGGAAAAAGCCCCTACCTGGCACACTAAATGTCGAAGTAGAGTGACACTTTGCTCTGGTCTACTAAGGAGCAGCCCGCGGAGGTTTTTTGTTCGGCAGGGCTTAGGCCTCAATCAAGTGTTCTAGCGGATGGAAGTATGAGATAGTGGTTTTTATGTGGTTCGGGCCACAAGGAGCGTAACACCCTACTCCACGGTGAGTTGTATTGCTAGTATGTGTGTGTGTGATGTTCGATGTGAGATCCTTTGTAATGATGGCGGTTCGAGCCTTTTATAGACAAGGCCAGACGCGTTACCAGTGGGGTCCTGGGGCCCGACAGGTGGTCCTGGGCCGATCTTATCCTAAAGATCTAAGGCTTCTTCCGTAAGCTTTCTCTGACCGTGGACATGAAGGCTCGCCGTCTTGCCATCTGCATCGTCAATAGTCCATGCACCATTGCTGACATTGGCAGGGGACGTCCTGTCCAACTGTCTCTGTTGCCATAAGCTACCGACTTGGCGGGGTGGGATAGGCATGCGGTGTCTTCACTGTGATGCGATTGTTCGCTGTGGTACCTGACATTAGGCGTGCGGCGTGCCATGCTTCTGGGGAAGCCGCGTATCTTCTATCCTTGACAGGGACAAGGCGCACTATCCTCTTAACTCCCGCGTCCCTCCATCCAGAGCAAGTGGTTGGACTATGTGACAGCTCGGAAGCTCACCTCTGTGAGGGAGGTCAGGTCCCGCCTGGCGGACCATGTGGCAGCTCGGTAGCTCACCTCTCTGGAGGAGGTCAGGTCCCGCCGTGCGGCCACGTGGGGGCTCGGGAGCTCATCTCTGCGGGGAAGGCTAGGCCCCGTCCTGCTGGACACGTGTCGGTACCAGGAGCATACCTCCACGGAGGAGGTTAGGTCCCGTCTTGCGGGACACATGGCGACGCCGGAACCCACCCATATGGGAGGTGGCTGTTTGATGTCTTGGTCCACGTGGCAACTCTGGAGCCTTGTCTCACGGTGGCGAGGGATCCTTACCTGCTGGACACGTGGTTCACTAGAGGCTCATCTCCAAAGGGGGTGATGAGTTTCTCCCTCAGGTTTCTTACGGATATCCTGGACCTCCTATCTGAGACTGATGGGTTCGGGTCCCCTGAACACGTGGCGCCTTAGGACCCGCCTCTGTTGGGAGGCGGGGTACCTAGGCGGTTCTAGCTTGTGCGTGAGGGTACCCGGTATGCCGGGTACCGACAGCACTAAATATCCTTGTCGAAGTAAGAATTGATCCTGGGTGTCAAAAGATAGGTGGTAGGGACTTCTCAACCTTTCGAAAACTTTTTTGCACATCTGTATTGGTTAAGCCAATGGAGAAATAGGCACTATCGAACTTTAGTAACTCTCTGCTAAAGCAAAGCAGTGAGTGTAAGTCGATGGAGCTTGGATTGGATTCACTAACACGGTGCAATGGTGACCATCTGATGTGGAAGTTAACCAAAAATTTGTAGGTTTAGAGTTACATCGTCAACACAGACTTGAAATGTCATTGTGTTCGATATAACCCGAATGGCATGTCAGTACTACATTCCTCACAAAATAGAAAATCCAAACCGATCATTGCAGTACTAGACCCCCTATCAGCCACTATACTTGCTTGGTAACTGCTAGGATTACCCCATAATGTACCCGAATAAGTGAAAAACACATTTCCGCGTACAGAAAAATTCTAGGAAAATTTGTGAAAATAGTACAAGGTTGTCAGGACATATTAGATAGAAATCAGGGCCCTAATAAAAATTACAAAATAATACATCAACTAATGACTATTAACAAGAAATAGGAACGAACATGGAAAATACCCAACAACTCATATTAATCGCAAGAATGATAAGGAAGACGACAACAAAAACATTAATAAATATTTTCTTAAATGGTATTCCTTGTATTTGGACTTCTCTTACTATGTATTTCCCGCCTAGTCATATATTAGCAGCTGAGGACGTTGAGGAAGACCTGGAAGACCTCCACGACGAGTTTGAAGGCAAGCTCTAACCTCCTTGTCCCTATTTTACCTATGTTTTGCAATCGCACCTATGGCCTGTTTTCATCCTTGACTGTATGTCTATTTTAAAATGTTGCTATGTTATGAACCACCTGAAATGTGGTAGCATGAGCTATGTCGATGACTGAGTATCGGCGTTAGCTACTAGCCAATGATAAACAGTAACACGATGGTTACTCGCTATCAACAGCTTGAAACAGGACACTACATCATTTATGATACTAGCGGTGACTATCACAATCCCCTCCTTGACCTTGACAAGACAACCCCTTGACAACCTAACAGCTTCATCACTGCACTATAGCAGTGATGTGCGCACCCCCTTGTTAGTACTATGCTTAGGAACCTCTGCGATGTTCACATCGTGAACCACTACACACTGTATACATGACTGTTAAATGTGTTAAAAGGTGTTTGGTGTTGTGAGTTAGGATATGGGTGGTGATTAATGAATTTTTTTAGTGAAGAGGGAGGGTGGTCGAGGCGGGTATGGTGATGGGACGTCGCAGGCTCCCTAAGAGGTATACCAGTTGCGGCTGCATACTCGGTGTAACCCACCGATCGATGCTGAGTGCTTCAGTTATAGTCTGATGACCATGCTTTTCGGACTATACTTGTGCTGAGTACTTCAGTTTAGTTCGACGATTCTTGTTGCAGACTAGTCCTTCTGACAAGGATGGATGGAGCCGCCTCACCAATATAAGGACCAGTTCATTTGCTTTCAACATAGTGATTTCGTACAACCACATATCCTGTATGGGCGGGACTCGCCCTACCTTTCTGGTAACTGCCACAAGAGAAAACTTAGAGAGCCATGGAGGACACGGTGGACAAGGAAATGGCACAGAGACCGAGGGTCATCTGTTGTCTGGCTGGGTAGGAAATGACCAAATAGCCCCTGCGTCGGCCCGAAGTCTGTTTGTGGGGTTACTCGGGGAAGATGGGATGAGCGTCATGTCATACCCTTGCAAGGTGTGCATGGCCTGTGGGTAAAGTGTACAAACTCTGCAGAGTCTTAACCTATCTGGATAGTTGTTGTCACAGTCTTGGCACACTATGTTCCGTGCTCCTATTGATTAGCATTAGTGCATCTGCATGAAGTGTGTGTGTGGGTGGCCGAGGCTGCCGTGTTTTGTAAAAGTGTTGGTATGCGTGACGGAATCGTCAGGGCCATGGGTCTGAAGACTCATTAAAGTGAGGGAACTGGCGGGATGGTCTGAAATTTCCCCAGGGCCCGCCAACTATAATAATACTGATTCAACTACTTCCCCCTCTTGTTGTGAAACTCCTTTCAAAGAGAATCTTGCATAAAATGCATTTCGACAATGCATGAAACACCTCCCCTTTAGTAGTGTTAGGACTTGCAGAGTACCTTATGTACTCACCCTTCCTTAATATGTTGCCACTCAGAAGAGGAAGAAGAACATGAAGTGCCATGTGAGGATGAAGAATATGTTTAGTCCTGCTCCCAAGATTGTATGAGAAAATAGAGCCGTATCAGCGCCGCTGTAGCTCTACTTTTATGTATCCAGCGACCTTGTTAAGTCACAACTAAATGTACTATAAGAGAAAGCTTGTCAGACCATAATGGTTCTATAATAAATATTCGTGTATGGACCTTACATTCTGTTGTGCGTACCAACTACTGATCCAGGGATTGGTATTGGAAGCACAAGTGGACCCCACGGAAGGCGGGTCGTGACACGAGCTTCGGGCAAAAGAGAGGATACCCCATCATGTGGTCAAAAACACGATAGTATGCAACTCGTGAACGTCCAATCTTCAAAGGGCCATTCGCAGCGCTGATCCCTAGTGTAAGAGATAACTTACGTGGCCACCTATCGTGCGTTTGAAAAGCATGTAGTGTGTTTTAATAAACACGTGAAAGTGCCTCCTACTGGTGCAGCATTTGGCAAAGACATGGGACCCCCGTCGGCTGGTAGAAAACCCGGTCATGTACCTCGAGACGTGGCTCAGCTCGGGGCGGCCTGTACGGAATGATACGGGATGGATGTTCTTACTTTTATATATATTATTATGGCTGCCTGAAATGATTGCATGTGCGGGCTGTGTCATACAGCACCATAATGAATGTTTTGTAAATTGATTGTCTTATGCAGGTCCACTAACCGTGTTCATCATATCACGGTTAGAAAACATTTGTGAGTGACTGTTTATAGCGCCACTGATTTATACGTATATGCCTGTATAATCCCGCTAGTTTTTTCACTTTTGTGAGGCATCTAGTACCGACATGTATCCTGTCGATGCATTAATGAAGTTTGCTGTAAAATGGAACCGAGAAGATGTAAGAATACATATATTATCTATCGAGCTCTGATTTTCATTAAGTTTCATAGTTGGAGTATGTTTTAAACTGACATGTTTCAAAAACCGGAGTGCCGCCAGAATTTGACCTAACTTTGAAAAGCCATAACTCTCTGTTGAAAACTCCAATGAAGATGTACCATACATGGTTATACAAAAATCAGAGAGTCCTCTAAAACGTTTCTGTAAATCTCCGGAGCATAATCCCCATGTAACCTATTGAAATTTACAAACACTGCCAAATCTGGACAGAAACTGGAACCATTTCTGTGCCTGTCACAATTGCTATCATATCTCCTAGTAGAAAACTCAAATGACTTCATATGATACAGTTATGGAATACTTGTGATATACTTTATGACTTTGTAATTTAAAATTTTGTCAAATTTTGATTACCCCCTGTATGAAAACTGTCCTCAAAACAGCCACATAGAAAGGAGGTGCTGTCAAAATGTACTTGAAAATCTGGGAACTTTGTCAAATTTAAAAATTCACATCTCTCAGAACAGAAACGCTATGAAGGAATATAAATACTTTTTGAAAATCTTTGGAAGTCCTCTACAAATTTCCTATTCACTTCAAGACCAGAATCCCCTTCTAAATAGGTTCCAATTTAAAAACAACAGAAACTATCCAGAAGCATGAAATCTGGACATTGTTTCTGCATACTTCTGTACATTGCCAAAAATTTTCAAATAAAAATCACCAAGAGTCATATGTGAAATTTCTAAAAATCTTAGTATACACACTACAACTTTGTAGCTTTATGTTTTGTTGAATTTGGATTAGAAATGTATGAAACAATTAAATCAAAATGGGCACCTAGGATGCTGCTAAAAGTCTCCAGAAGTCAGTCAACTTTAGAAAGTCATATCTTCTCAACGACAACTGATCTGGTGGCAAAACAGTAATTTTTGGAAATTCCTTGAAGCGTACTTCAACTTTTTTTTTCACCTCAAGATCTGATTTTGTCGTTAACAGGATCAAAAATGAGTTTGAGTCCAGACTGGTCCTGTTTTAATTGAAGGTTGATCGGTTTGAACAATTTTAGGTTCTGTCTTGCATTTGGTTCTCAATTTTGATTCGAGAAGTGTCGTAACAGCCCAGGTGTTGTGACCCAACTACTTAACCATGTAATTGAGTGTTTGACTCAATCAAACCTCTTTTTTTTTGGATGGCCATGTTAGTGTCTTAATTATGTGACCTCGCCACATCACGTCTTATGATGGTTTTTTGAGGTTTCTGTTCCTTTAGTTGCACAACACCTCCCCATGATGATTTTTTGCAGTAAGTTTTTCGATCTCCTAGATCAAAACTTAATGGGGAGAAGTGCACTCAAGTAACTTTGGTATTCAAACTATCCACCTCGCTTACATTGTACTGTGTCGATAACAAAGTGATCATGTGAGACTACATCTTTGAAAGAATCCGGCTCCAAGCACAAGGTTGACCCATCATAAAGGAAGTATAATTTCAACTCCACTAGAGTTATAAAAGAAGATATCAATCACCACTAAATGATGGAAGAGAAGATTAAGTGAAGCACAATGAAGGACGGCTCTAGTAGCCTCGACCCTAAGTCTAGTGATACTAGATTATTTTGGTGACTTAGTTAGCTGTTTTTCTCATGTACAAATGATTCTGTGGTTCAGCAGGAGCAGTAGAGGCTTATGTGAAGATAGAGGGAAGTGATTAGAATACGTGCAAGTTTTGCAAAGGTTAAGATAGTGTATTGAATTTTCCCACATTCCGTGTCGCTATTCTTAATGCGAATTCCTTGACCATGGTCGAGTCAAGAAAGTAACATTTCTTATTCAGTTCCTTTCACAACCATGGTATTCAATCTTTGCAAATCATGAGTTATTCATTATCATTGTGTAAGTGGTTTTACTTGTTCTTGCTCAAACAATAGAAGATGATGCACCATACATATTGCAAGACTTTAAGAATTGCACAACCACCCCTCATGTGCAAGAACCTTGTATGCACCATACATATGCATCATTGTGCACCATAAATATGCATCATTGTACGCTATACATATGAACCATTTGCACCATACCATGTGCATATGCATTGCACCATAAAACTTGTGATGCATCATGAGGCACCATTGCTAACTAAATAAAAACTATATGATGCATGAGTAATACCAAAATTCCAAGCAGGAATGTGTATCTCCATTTAAATCTTTATGTGTCTAAAATTGTTTGACCTTTTTGATAATTCTAGTGTTATACCAAACTCCGTTGATTCTTCCTCTTTGAGTAATACAAGATTAATCAATTGACCAACCATTGTTGTGGGCAGGATAAGCTTGAATCTTCATCTTTGACTTGTTTAGGTTCGAGTATCTCGATTGTTGAAACTATGTCGTTCTCCATCTGGAGCTCTTCAATTAAATGATCAACCGCACAAAATCCTTAATTCTCTTTATTTGCGAGAGTACCATTTCATTGTAAACCTCATAAAACTCCTTGAAGTTAATCTAAAATCTTGATTTGACATATGGTGACTTTGACACTGCAGAAACCTTGTAGTTACCATATTTTGAGTGTCTTTGCACTTTAAAGACATATAGGGAACTGAATATTAAGTTCCCTTATGGCACTGCAAAGAGTTTGATCCTTTCTTCCTTTGCTAAGATAACGGTTCCTTGTGAGTTTTGTGATCTAGGGCTACTCTCATGAAATACCCGGATACTTGTCTGGGAAATACTATCCTAACTTTATAAGGATTTGTGTGAAACAAGGCAAGAAAACAAGAACCGTTGCAAGATTAGTTCGAAGATATCAACGTGACCATAAGAGGTAGAGAGCAATTGTTGATTCGTCCAAGACTAGGACAACGAAGGATATCGTACAAGTGTCAGAGGAAGCATTACAAGATGCTAATAGAAGTTCAAGAACCCCATCGTAATCAAGTAAGGGCATCCTCGAATACGATACATGGAGACAAAGATTTATTGCAAATCCTTTCATGCAACATTGCTATCATATCCTCTGAGTTAACGTCCACCCTTTACTAATGATCCCCTGTCGATTTCGTTTTCCATTCTCTAGAATCCAGTACGAGATTCCTTTAAAGGGGAAGGATTGTAAATGCCAAATTTTGAAGAGAACAAGACTTAAAAAATGTGAACTTAAAATTTTTTATGTTGAAATAGGAATTCCAACTCATATGAGTATCTTAATTAAAAAATGAAGTTAAAACATAGGACTTCTAAAAAAGTGTCACGCTAAAAGTGAGATTTTGAGGATAGGATTGCACTTAAGCAAATAATTTTTAATAAGGGCGGCATTATGCGTGCAATTCAAAAGATGGAGTGAAATTCAAATATAAGTTTCAAAGTCAAATAAAAGCAACTTTAAAATCCCCTTAATAACATTATGCGCGATTCAGCTCAAGAATCCATTAGAGAAATGTAAATTATAATATAGAGCTCATATGTGGTATTTAAATAAAACCCGTAAAAGGGAGTTTCACAATTTAATCAAATTATTCTTGCCAAATTGGTCAAACTCTAAATTTAATTTACTAATGCGTTTTCCATCTTTTAAATTGTATTCCTGTGAAGTTTCAGTAATTTTAGAGCTCAATTGCCACTTCTTTGAAACAAGGCAAAGCAAGAAATTCAAATCAAATCCACATTTGAATTTAACCTAAAATTTGTCAATCCTCTGGTTTGAGTCAAGTTATGAATTCCTCACATTTGATTTTAGCTGGCTGCCATTTTCCACTGATTTTGGAATTTGTTTGTAT
The DNA here is from genome assembly GCA_036927565.1 of Tuctoria greenei. Classification (NCBI taxonomy): domain Eukaryota; kingdom Viridiplantae; phylum Streptophyta; class Magnoliopsida; order Poales; family Poaceae; genus Tuctoria; species Tuctoria greenei. The sequence goes on along the minus strand of JAYESD010000010.1, from coordinate 54,944,829 downwards.
GGTGGGTTAAATCAACTGAGAAGGGAAGGAAGGGGGTACCCGCTGGTCAGTGGGCCCCACTGGTCAGGTCGGCCATGCTCTCTATTTCTTCCCCTGCTTCCATGCAGGCACAGTTACATGTGCCCCTGCGATGGGGATTTTCACCCTTATCTCCATACCGTGACTCAAGACAGCAAAGCAGCTACGTTCTTCTCCTCACTGCACTGCGTGCCTCTGCTCCTGGGCGTTCACGCGCGCACGCTGTGCCATGGCTGTAGTGCGCCCATATGCTGCCATGGTGGGCACTGCATGTTGGGCATGTGCTGTGCTTTGGTTGCCACTCGCGCAAGGTCAAGCGCACCACTAGCTGCATGTCCTCGTCAACTGCCCCCCCCCCCCCCCCCCCCCGCATGGCCCCTCCTTTTTGCCGAGGTGACCATCTGAGAAAAGAAAACAGAGGCATGCTTTGTTTTCCTTGCCGCCAAAGACTCTCTGTCCTTTCCTTTGATTCACGCGACAAAGGTGAGCCTTGCTTCAATTTCTTCATGTCTCAAGCTCCTTAGGAAGTTTGGGAAGCTACCTAACTTGTTTGGTGGCCATCCCCAACTGTGCACGAGGTGAACGTGGTGTTGTTGTCGCCGCCGTGCGGCTGTCAGGGTTTGCCACTCAACTGCTCGATGTTGCCCGGCCGAAGCAACGATTCTCTCAGCTGGTTCAGAGAAGAAAAGTTGTGCGCTATCATCCTCTCTTCATGCCCATGTAAGCCTACTGCAGATTCCCTAGACTGTGACTGCCGTATTTGTTTCCCCTTGTCATGTTCTGAAGAACAGTATCTACGTCTGCATGTAATTCATCTTACGTCATCGATGATCGTTCAATTCATTCAGCAAGTATGATCGAGACATCCCTACGGAGCTCCTGGAAGAAAAAGATTCAAAAAACAGTGGCCAAACTACGGTGTACACTGAGTTTTTCCATCCGCCCTCCATTGTTTCATACGGTCCACCATGGAACTCTCCTCTGCGGTTGATTTTTCTTTGATTGGCATCCATAATCCAATTTATGATATCATCACGGAGTTATAGGTGAAATCCCATAGAAAGTAAGCCATCATCGGTGAACATCCATGTCGCGGGCCGTACCACTCGCCGCCACTGCCGTCGAGGGGAGTTTTCCGTCCACTACCGTGCCACGTCGAACACTCCACCGTGTTCGCCGGCTCAAGATACCCTCTGGCAGCGAGAATCAGCATGGGAAGTGCACTATCCTAGGGTTTTGGCGAGGGCGCTGCCATGGCCGCTGCCCGAGCACCGCCTGTTGACATTGGCAAGAGGTGGGGGATAGAACTGACGGGCCCCACCTCTCAGTCACATATCCCTAACCTTCGGATCTGTTGCGGCCACTAGATCAAGTGTGGCTACGGTCTGGGTGTGGTGTGACCTCATGTGACAGTCTTCTCATTGGCCCATTTAAATGGATGGCCCAGCTATCAACCAAAGAGATTTTTCCAATGAAAATTTAATTTAGAAAAAGGTTCAATATTTGGAAAATCATAACTCCTACTAGGAAACTCGAAGAATTCCCAAAAAAATTATTTTCACGTGCCTCAACAATTACTTTGCAGTGAGGCAATAGACTTGGTATGAGAACCCTTTTCGTTTTCTGAATAATTCCTTTTACCAAAACCATTGGGGAATTATAGCAGGAGATCCAATCATTAGAAAATTCCTAATTTTTGGCAGAATAATATTCCTATGATCTTGTAATTCCAGTAAAAATTTCAGCCTAAGTAACCTTCATTAAGAGGGTTAATCCTGGAGGTTGTTCTCAGGTTATTTAGAAAATCCATAAAAGTCCAGAAACATTTTTAGAAAACTGTGACAACTTGTAAAATCCATATCTCCCAGTAGCATGCTTAGAAAATTATGAAACCAATTTTGTTAGACTCAATATAGCTAACAATAAACTGGTCATCCACTGGTTTCTATGTTAAAGCTCCAGAACAGCCATGAAAAGTCTGAGAAGCATAAAGCTAAAATGAATTCTTGTGGCCACCTCCTTTCTTGACCAGACCTGAACTTTTGCTATCACCTCACCCATGTCCTCTGTATGTTCATGTAGAATTATCAGGGATATTGAAGTTGGTTTACATGAATTTCATCTATTCTTATGCTCTTCCATGAGAATGCCATAGACGATTTCTGGTAACCCTATTTTCTCTTTGGAACAAACTGATACTTTTCTAGCACTCAAGATATGATCACATAAGGCCACTGGAAGATTTCTTGGACCAGTGAACCATTTTACATGCAGTAGTTGTATAGCGATTTCCCCTAGGTTGAATATATTGTCTATTTCACTTCATATCCCAAACCTCCCATGTTTCACCCTAATTCTTCCCTGTTACTGTACATCCAGCAGCTGACCCTCTACTCCCATTTAGTTTACTCCTATTTGAGTTATGAGCTTCTTCACTGAATACATTACATAGTTGCATCTTCTTATGTACTTATTCATATCGATGGTGAACGCGACGCAGGAGTTCGAAGAGGAGTACAACTCAAAGGCGAGAATTTCCATCCCGAAGCTGCCATGGCAGATTCTCCGGAGGAACATCACTAACAGTTAACATTTATCAAGTCATAACCTAAGGCAAGCCCCGGTTTGCATTTAAGTTGTTTATAAAGTTTTGCTTTTATCACTATGTTGACTAGTATATGAATTGTGCATTAGGTCTGTTGTATTTGAGTACTCCAAATGTATGACCCACAATCCCATGGAGTATTTCGGTAGGTTTATAGCTCAACGAGTATAATTTTTGTGCTAATGTTGTAGGGAATCTGTTAGAAGTCGAGGAGTTGGAATCTACTCGCGAGATAGCGATATTGTCACCCGAGGTTTGATATTTTAGAGGATGATTTCTGAACTCAATATGAGACCTTGCAGCGGGATAGGATGCAGTGGGACGTGGTCTCGGGTGTGTAGCCCTACCTGTGTCGATTGAGGACCGTGCCGTTTGCGGCCCCATTGAGCAAGTTTGAGCTGTACCGGAGGCATATTGGATATTTGGGATCTAGAAAACTTATGTAACTTGTCCACCATAGCGTTGAGGCATAACCCACCACCTTATAGGTGCGGGTTTAGAGAAGTAAGGTGTAAATCTGCCAGCAGACACATCACGCTCTATGTAGGGACCTCCTTCTCGTTGCAGTGGGATTGGTTCGTTGTGTAGGTGGCTAGTGAAAGGTTGCTGCATACAACATCAGTGTAGCATGCGTTCGCAGCTTCGAGTGCGGGTGTATGTGTCATGCTATACGTGTGTTATTGATTTGAATCACTACCGCTCGCGGTTATGGATTGAGGATACTTGTTCACTGAGTTGTGACGTAGTAATAAAGAGCATTGTGAATATTATAAATCCGCTGCAGTGGTTATTATATTGTAATGTAACCTTGGCTGAATTCGAGATAGCACAATTAAAGTTATCATTTCCAAACATTTAACTTGAATGAAGCCTATGGAACTTTGGGCAAGTATCATCGTGGATGAAGCATTCCTTGTTTGATTGTGGAGTTCATTATGATGCATGCCCAGAGAATCTCATATGCTACTCTAAAACGGAGCACTAAGGATTTAGATTCGGCGAGTTCATATCTGCAAATTTCAGCTTCATGTCGTTAGAGTTTCCAGCATGTAGAGTTTCATGCGTTTAGGTGACACGGTTAAGTCTTGCTGAACCTTCATGCTCACGGTTGCTTGATATGTGGTTTCGCAGGTTTATTATATTGTTGCTGTTATGAGATGTTCGTGATACCTCGAGCGGTCGAGATGTATCTCTAACGTGACACCAGTCTTATGATCTTCGTGTTGCTAGTGAGAAGCGTCCGCGGGCACGGACGACTTCTCTTGTGCTTAGATAGGTTGAGAGTATGAGTATGTACTTTCCGCTATGTGTGTACCTCTGTTGGACACTATTTTGTAAACAATATCTTCTTGAGAAATAAAAATTGCGTATCTTTATTATGTCTTATCGAGTGTGTTGTTGGGTACCGCATCGCACAACACCATCCAATGTGATTCCTCGAATGTTGGGACCCCGGTCCCTACAATCCATGTTCCGAAGGCCCTGAGGCTTGGAGAATCGGGGCTTGGGGTCCGTCCCCTATCATCGCTGATGCGGCTGTCCGGAGGAGTTTGGTGTTGCTGATGGGGAGGGGATCTCGAGAGTATTCCCTGGATGTGTGCATGGTCAGGAAGGAGTACCGAGGTGCCGACTCTCTCTGTCCCGCTCATCCAACATGGGGTGCGTGACCTCTTTGGTCCACTGCTGCATTCTTGGTGCTCGTGACTTCTGCCGTGGGCTGATGCTTCAAGCTGTTGGGCGAGGGAGCTTTTTGCGTGTTAGAGGGCGGTCGCGTCCAGGAGAACGCAGAGGTTCTGGTAGGTGCGCCTGAATTTAGGCTCTACTGGTTCAGGAACGCCATGTAATATCACCGCGGAGGCTGCCATGTTTTGACTTGGTCGTCTGAAACCTGGCGGGGCGTCATCCTCGACAAAGGGAGTGGCCAGAACGGTTCGAGGGTGTGCGGCACCCACGCTCGATGGCAGATCGGGCTTCGTCCAGAAGGTAGCCCTGTATGCATCCAAACACCCTCATTCGTTGTCAAGGGTGGCACACTACCCTACGATTAGTTTGGTCGCTCCGTTGATGCCCGCAAGCTCTTTTCCATGGACAGGGCGCTGTGGTGCATTGGTGACTTTTGCGTCCCGAACCTCGTCTCCGTGCTCGTCGCATAACATTCGAGGGAAGGGGAGTTACTTACCTTGGTGGTGTTGACGGAGTCGGAGTCGCCGTTGGTGGTTTCCTTCGGGATTTGCTAGAGAGGCGAGGCGTCATGGTCGATCATCCTGACGAAAGAAACTATTGGAGCGTTGTTGATGTTGACATCGTGAACTCTTCAGATGATTCCAGCATCATCAGCGATGAAATCCATGCTTCCGAAGCAGAAAGCCTGGTTTCGGGCGAAGATGGAATCGGCCTTGACCCAAATGATGTTGTCGCGGGAAACTCAAAATCGCCGGCGCAGACCTTCTCGCAAAGGATGAATATCGGTGTCGATGAAGCCATACAAAGCTAATGCGAATGCAAAATAGCATTCCCCTAGCTGGGGCGTGAACTATCGGCTAGCTAGCCAGCAAAGAACCCGAGATTTATCCTGGTTCGGACAAAAAAGGCCCTACGTCCAGTGGGAGTCTTCTGTGATCTTTGTTAGCTCAAAAGGTGAGAAAACATATTACAAGCAGGCCTGGCTCGAGTATATGAACTCTAGGACTATAAGAACAACAACAAAAGTAATGCACAAATGTAAATGCACAGGAGCGTAAGAAAGTAAAGCACAAATGCAAGTGCATCAAAAGAAAAGGGTGCAAGAGCACTAATGGTATTTCTTAACGTCTACAGGTAATTCTAGCAGCAATGCTAGTTCTGCAGAGACACTAGGTTAACATAAGCCAAAGTAAGATGAGTTCTGCAAGCGCACAAAAAGTACCGCTGTAGCATTTCACCCGAGTGTATTCTCTAGGGTATCGTATTTGATTATCCCAAAGGAAGGCAAGGTAGAAGAGTTGCAAGTCCAAGTATAGAAGAGGGTGTTCCAGTGAGGGATCTGGTAGGATGGATAAATGAAGTGATAGGGTAGTGTGACACACACCTAAGAAAACTACTCTAAAAGGTAAGAATGTCCTAGTGGAGGCTAAGTTAGGGATGGAGCTACTCTTGTGATTTAAGTATTCATATACATAAGAAACTAGTGTACAAATGGGTATGCTAACGATGAGTACTAGGGGCTTAGTGGTCAACCTTATCGGGCACGGGTTTACCCCTAACAATATCAGGACGATTCATGCCATGAGCTTGCGATGTAGCCGAACGAGGGGGATTAAAAAAGACGGATAGGGCTGTCACCACCTGCCACCTACACCTACAAACCTTGGTTATATGGGACATCTAACGCTACTTAATTATCTAAGCACCATGTTTACATAATAAGTAAATATCTTAAGAGTTGCAGTACAAGTACCTTCCTAAGGCAATGACTAACCTAAACATCGTTGAAACCAATGATGGGAACAGACACTAAATTATTCATATTAACGTAACCGTATTAATACCTAATTAGACTATAGTGGTGGTATATGATGTTTATGCTAACATCATATGAGCATTATGACTAGATCATAATAACATCTACACCTAACACGTACATGGACTCCACAACCAAACAAGGAATGCTTTATCCAAGTATATCAATAAGTAAAGACTAATGATATTAATATAAAGCATAGTGTATTAAATAAAAAAAGATACATGAGCAATACCTTTCCTAAATTGGACTTGGGACCAGATGTTCCTCTCAATAGCCTAACCTCCACTAAGGACTAAGAGAGCACTAGTGTAATACAAGAGAGAATGCTTCAGTGGTGTGTGAGAGAAGTGAGGCACCCCACCATTTCTACACGGAGTATAGGTGGTTCCCGCCACAATTAGCACATAAATCGGTCTTCACCGTCGAGCTAGGGGGTCAGCCGACTTAGTCCTGCCCCCCCTCCCCCTCAGTTGTGCTCTCTCCGGGTGACTGATATGTGGTCCCATGTTCCTTCCCCCGCATGAAGTGTCATTGGATTCCCTCATATATGCCTGGGAATGGATCCATGTAATGCCACATCTCGTCGCGTGATTGGCTGGGGTGGCACTTTTTAGGATTGCTCCCCTTATTCTCCATCATTTTTGCATAAAAACTCCTACATGCACTATTTCTCCAAGCACAAGTGGAATTATGTTAAATCTAGATATGATATGTGCAACAAATATTTATTACCTCACATAATTGACTTATATTGACGGTCAAAATTGGTATATAAAGATCATCAAAAAACTCTCCCAAGCTTACCCTTTGCTCGTCTCGAAACAAAGATAAAGACTTAGTTTGTTGATCAGGAGTTGCTACAATGTCCTATTTTGCAAAAGTACCAAATGCACAATAAAATATTCTACCTTGCATTGAATAAATTGGCTATGGTACCTCACCCTTTTTATTAGTCATTATGGGGCTTATGCCTCATCCTTTTCTCGAGTGGTTGAAGGACAAAATAGCAAAGTGGCAATGCATCCCCTATTGTGTCAGTTCCACTTTAATTTCTGGAGAAGTTCAAATGGTGTTTGAATTTAGTTCCTCAATGGATGCACTCAATCACTCCTATGTGGAAAATGGTATTTGTATCCTCACCCAGGCAATGCCTTTCTTGTCCTAAATCTAAATAAGTCTTATATGTGAAGCCTGGTAGGGATCAAGAGTAGGCATATTTGCAACACATGTATTGCTAAGTCAAAAGAGTAAGACTTGGCAGAAAACAAAACATAATTTTGATCAAGATTTGTGAAAGTTTGATGGAATATTTGTGGTGTGAAAATATGAAGATGACTCCTTTGTATGCACTCTTTTTTTTTGTGAGAATGAAACATGGCTACTTTTTTCTCATGCTCTTGTACATGAGCATCCATTTATCTTTTTCTTGTAGCTATGTCTTCTACTCCTCTCTTTTCTTTTCAAATATTCTAAAGAGAGTATATGCATGAAAATCATGGAGTATTTTTTGATGGTGGAATGGTATGATGGAATTTTGCTAACTTGTAGTGTCAAAGTTTAGCATGTGCCCGTGCAATCTTGATCTTGAAAGCATGAAAAGGTTCTCACCAAGGTCTATACTAGTTTTACTAGGCTCAATGTGAAGGCAAATATCATACGCATAGGGTTTATCAAATTCAAATCATCATATGGCTTTGGTAGGAATATCTATCAAGTGAGGAACTCCCATTTTGAATTTTTCCCGAGAAATCAAGTTTCACTTCCAACTAGGATATTAACAGCTCTTATCACTATATCATTCCCCAAAACAACCTAGAGTTGGACTTAGCCTTTGCTACCCACAAATTCCACGTTTAAGGCAATGGTATTCTAAGCAAATAAACTCAATATTTAGAGAATACTAAGTTGTATGCAAGGGACTAGAAAAAATAAAACAAAGCAACTATTCATCATTTCAACTTATGTAAAATAAAAATATTCTTACGACACATCTTTTATCTTATTAACCTAACCTATACTACATTATTATTTTTGAAATGCAAATGTTGGTCGAAAGAAAAAATAAAATAAAGGAATGCAAATCGGCTGTGACACAAGTTACCTCAAGCGGAGGTCCTCTCCCAAGCTTGTTTTTCTCAGTCTACATGATAAGGGTTGAACCCTTTATGATGGAAGTAGGCCATGAGTTCGGCCTGTTGTTGCTGCATCATGGTGTTGACATTGTTGAAGTGTGCGTCTATTTGTTGCTTCCAATCGTGTGTACCTTGGATGTGGTCTTGAAGTGTGTTGAGGACGTACCGGTTCTCATTTCAAGGTCTCCCATTCTTTGAGTGAGTTCCATCATTCCTTGGCCAAGGTCACAAGAACCTAAGACCGGAAAGGAACAAATTGTATCCATCGGTGGAGGAGGCAATATACTAGAGCTTGAGCTACCTCTGGTGGTAGTCCACTCTTGCCACGACGATCCTCCTGCCTCATACGGTTGAGGTTGGGTCCAACCGGGTGCATCACCCGTTGTATCCACTTCCTTTAGGTACTCATAGGCGGGAGTATATCATGGAGGCATCTCCATGGGTGCACTACATGAACGGATCCTTGTGAGCCTGCCAAAGACATTACTCCGACGAAGCTCTTCGATAGGTTGAAGGGAAATGGTTAGTTGCCGGCACTTATATAAATGAAAAGCTGTGTTAGGTAACCTAATTTCATTTATATAGCCGAGATAGAAAAACACTATGGATCCATCTAGATCATGTTTCATATTGTGTCCTTGCACTACATTGTCCTCATATATTAAGTTGTTGCTTGTTGGAATATATTCAATTAAAGAATTTTCTAAAGCCCCTACTTTCATAACCATGCGGTAATTAGTCAAGTACATTAAATTGGTCCTGTCATTTTAGTGTTTTCTAACAATTGTGACATCATAGCCTTAACAGGAGCAATTTTCATCTTTCTAACCATGGCATAAATGGTACTAAGTTCACTATCATGCACAATCCTAACATCTCCTTCTAGAAAACATAGTCATATCCACCCATATATGCATGAAACTTACAATGGGATTTTGAAAGTGGTTACTTCTAGGGTTCCTACACACTACCTCACTAGTCAAGTCTTGCCAAAAACATAGTTTGTTAAATTTAGGCAAAGCGTCTAAATCTATCAAACAACATTTGTGGAAGCCTAGGAGTTCACTAAATTCATTCCATAGGATAAAATATTTGTTTCGAAAAAACCTAAAAGAAACACCTTCAAATCCAATTTTAAGGGTGCATGGGAATCGAATAGTGAGGAGGCGTGAACCTTCCTCATCTTTTTGAGCAAAATTATCCCATCCCAATGCATGCCAACTGGTAAAGAATTTGGAATTCATACCTATTTTGGAGAGTAGCACAGGATCGTAGGCCTTTGTGTGGGCGGACTCATGATATTGGACGAGTTTATAGGCTTTTCATTCAACATCATGCCTCATGATGAGGTCATCGTCGTTAAGGAGGAAGAGCAGAGCATCATCTTCCTCCATTGGGACGTCGTCGTGCACACCTCTCCACCGTGGACTTGGTGTAGGTTCCGGGGAGAGCTGTGAGCTTGAGTTCCTCTAATGGCTTGAGCTTGATGAGGGTCCTTTCCTCTTCCCAAATAACTTCTTCGTGTTCCTAATGGCTACACAACCTGAGAACAAACAAAACAAACTCGAAACGGGTTACATTAGTGGAAACTGTCGGTACCCTGTGGATCAGGTACCCCTTTGTACCAGAAAGAGAAGCGCCAAGTCCCCCTTTTGAGGAAAGTGAACTTCCGGAGGCCAACATGTGTCCCGCTGTGCCAGACGTGCCTCCCTCCTTAGGCTGGCTCTGGCGCTACCACATGTCCTGCAGTGCTGAACCTGCCTCCCTCCTTAGGGTGCCTCCAGCGCTGCCATGTGTCTAGCGATGCCGGACCTACCTTTCTGCTAAGGGAAGCTCCAACGCTGCCATGTGTCCTGTAGCATCGGACCTGCCTCCCTGTTAAGGTGAGCTCTGGTACTGCCGTGCATCACGTGTTCAGATCTACATATACAATGTAAAGAACTTTGTGATCACCAATGGGCAGACACTCAAAGGCGATCAATCAACTGTTACAAGACCTGGTTAATGCGTCATTAATCTTGCATTAATTATGCACAATCAAAGGACCATCAGGCCCGGTAATGCTGCCATCAAATCACGTTATCACACTAATAAACCGAAATTATACACTTAGATCATGTATGGTATAGTGAATATATGTGGGGCCACCTATCGGGCCACGACACACTATAACAGCCAGTCCTTGGCATATAAAAGGACTGCGATGCATGGTAGAACTCAAGCTCATCTAAGCCCATCCAATCCCATACTTGCTCAAAGCAATCTAATACACAAACACCTCCGTGGAGTAGGGTATTACGCTCAGGCGGCCTGAACCACGTAAATTCACTATCTCACTCTGTTCCTGAGTTCTTGAGATTATGCCCTCCTAAATACGAACCTCCGTGGACTACTTCTTAGTAGTACTGGGGGAAGTGTCGATCGCACACTTCGACATTTGCGCGCCAGGAAGGGGACATATTCAAGAATCTCAGCTTCAAAAATGGTGAACTCCACTGCTACTTCCACCGGTCCGGGTGCACGGGTTGGTAAAAGCAATGAGGTTGGCAACAACTCTCGCCATCCTTGTGCCAATCCCGCCACTGATCAACGGCAAGGTGGTGTCTTCGCATCGGTAAAGGAATCGATTAGCAACCCTGAGAACATGCTTATTGCAGTGTGGGCTCTTCTTCAGAGTCCACCTGCATCGGACGCACCTCAGCGCTGGAACAGTGGTGCAACTACATCGACCATCTGGTCGCCATTGCATCCACGACGCGTAACAATTTGCCGCAGCCTGATCTCACGCAGGAACCACCTACACGCAACAGGACCTTGTCGGGACAACTTGGACCTAGGCCGTCACAGAGGAGACAAGCGATGTTGCATTATGCAACATCCCGAACTCCTTCGATCACTCGCCATACACATACGGTATCCAGACACCCGACAGCAGACCTTAGGGTAGAGCTCAGCCGCCCCTACGTGAAGCAAGATAGTCGCGTTGCTATCGAGCGTAACCGTGATAGACGACACGTCCTAGAGGAGTCTTCCCCTCTAGGAGCTGGTGGCAGCTGTGCAGCACTTGCACCACACCTTCGCATAGTGGAGTGGCCACCCAAGTTCCAGCCTCATATGCCAAAGAAGTACGACGCAACTGTCAACCCCGTCGAGTTTCTTCATATCAACTCCACCGCCATCCTTGCTGCAGGAGGGAATGAGGCCGTCATGGCCAACTACTTCCCAGAGGCTTTGACCGAGACTGCTAGGTCCTAGTTCATGAGCCTACCCCTTGACTCCACCTATAGTTGGGGGGAATTATGCCGCCAATTCACCGCCAACTTAGGGAGTTCCTACACCCGACCAGGCACCGGACTGGACCTTTTCGTTGTACATCAGAAGATGGGAGAAATAGTTTGTTCCTTCATACAACGGTTCTCCATGGTACGGAACACCATTCCTTCTATCTCCAACACCTCTATGATTGTTGCATTCTAACAGGATGTTTGAGACAAGAAGATGTTGGAGAAGTTGGCTACCAAAGTTGTCAGTAGTGTCACAAAACTCTTCAGCCTGGCTGATAAATGTGGGAGGGCTGCTAAGGGCTGTGAGATGCACCCCAAGCTAGCTGTGGAAGTAGAAGCGCCATCTGCCCCAAGGCCGGAGCTACTACCCATGGCATTGGCAAAAAGAAAAACAAGAAGTCAAGTGGCAAGAATAAGCCACTTGCTAGCGCACCTACTGCTGTTGCTGTGGTAGCATCAGGTGGTCGGGTTCCACGCCCCGACAAGTGACCTCGGTAATCATTTGAAGACAATGACAAGATGTGGTTCCCGTTCCACAAATCCACGGGCCACAACCTTGAACACTGTCGCGAGGTCAAGAGACTCGCTAAGCATGCCCAACACAAGCGTCGAGATGACGCTCCTTTCTGCCAGCGGGAAGGTAAGTAGAAAGTCAACGAGGCTCCGTTAGAGCAGGAGCTAGGCTTCCAATATGCCAAAAAGGTATTAAAGGCTATCTACAACAAAGTCGGCAACTCCGACACCAGCTCCGACAACGAGCGTCACAAGACTCTCCATATGATGTATGGAGGGTCTTGGGATATTAACTCTTGGCGCATAATGAAAACTTTGCGTTGGGAGATAGCTGTTGCAGCACTCACCGCCAAGGCGGAGCCTCATTAGAAGCAGATGGACATTTCCATCACTTTTGATGCCTCCGACTGCCCGAAGAACATGACCAGAGCTGGGCAGCTAACATTGATGGTCTTCCCGAATATCAATAATGTCCAACTCCTCCATGTCTTCGTTGATGATGGAGATGCGCTCAAACTCATCAGCTTCGCCACCTTCATGAAGTTGCAAATCCCCATCTTGGACCTTAGGCCCTCGCGTCCATTCTCCGTAGTGGGTCCAGGAGCCACTACTCCACTCGGTTCTGTCTCTCTCTCGGTTACATTCGGGACACCAGACAACTACCGATTGGAGAAGCTGATCTTTGATGTGGCACACATCAACCTTCCCTTCAACGCTGTCCTAGGCAGACCACCTTGGTACTGACTCGTGGCGGTGGCCCACTACGGCTACCTAGTGTTGAAGATGCCAACTCCATCAAGTGTCCTCCAGATCCGAGGGGACCGTATTGCCAGAGTCACACCAACTTCATGGGCTAGCTGCTGTGCAAGAAGCTGAATAAGGCAAGGTGCAATCTGCTCAACAGCCGCCGAGCTCGCGCCAGCGCAGCTCAATTTCTACACCCCGTGTGCAGCCAACTAGTGACACTAACATTCCTGTCAAAGTCGTCCAAATCTGTTTTGATGCCGCTCAGACCACTCGCATTGCGAGAGGTCTGGGTGAAAAATAGGATCTCGCACTCATCACTTTCCTTCAGTCAAATGTCGATGTGTTTGCATGGAAACCATCACAATTGTCTGGAATCCCTAGGGAGGTAATCGAGCACCATCTTAAGATCTACCCAGAAGCACGGCCTATATAACAGGAGCTCCAGAAGCATATTGAGCTGTAGAGTTTCATCTAAGAAGAAGTCAAGAAGATGCTTGATGCATGATTCATCCGAGAGGTACATCATTCACGATGGCTGTCAAACCCAGTCGTCGTGCCAAAGACCAGCGGGAAGCTTTGTATGTGCATTGACTACACCACTTTGAATAAGGCATGCTCTAAAGACCCTTTTCCACTATCGATAATAGATCAAATAGTGGATTTTACTTCTAGCTGTGAGCTACTATGCTTACTAGATGCATACTCTAGTTTTCATCAAATACCAATGTCTAAGGAGGATGAAGAACACACTGCCTTCATGACAGTAGATGGTATGTACTGCTACACTGCAGTGCCTTATGGTCTCAAGAATTTCCTCTCAACTTTTGTGTGAACTCCGCACAAAACATTTAGTGAGCTTATTCGGTACCTAGTGGAGGTTTACATCAATGACATCATCATGAAGGTCGAGGACAAAAACTCCTTACTGGGCAATATCCAGTCCGTCTTTGACAAGCTGCGCCTGATGCGCACAAAGTTGAACCCCGACCAGTGCGTCTTCGGGGTCTCCTCTAGAAAGCTTCTCGGATTCCTGGTGACTCACCTAGTTATAGAATCAAATCCGGCCAGAATAAAATCTAGAAGCTCATGGCCTCCTGTCCGTATCAAAGATGTCTAAAATCTCACGGGTGTCTTGCCTCACTCAGCCAATTCATCTCTAGGATGGCTGAATGGGCACTCCCCTTCTTCAAACTTCTGAGGAAGCCCGGACCTTTCCATTGGTTCGAAGAAGCAGACAAGGTGTTCCAAGAGCTTAAGCAGTTCCTCAGTACATTGCCCATCATGGTAGCTCCAGAACCTGGTTAGCCTCTTCTGCTTTGCATTGCTGCAACTGCGGAAGTTGTCAGCATGGTCCTGGTTTCCGAAAGACCAGACACATCTCGAGGCTCCTCCACACAGAGGCTCGAACCCCTCCGTGATGGTCTAGAGCCACCTGTAGGTGACAATCATCAAGGCATGTCTGGGTCCCAGCCGCCACGCACGGGTCCTAAAGGCCAGGCGCCTGTGGATCAACCTCTAGAATACAACGCATCGGACCCCTCTGGAAAGGTTCTGACAACTCAAGAAGGAGATCCGGACCTCTCCAGGATGGTCCGGGTTGATGGAGATGATATATCGGACCCCACAGGGAGGGTCCAGACTGTCCAACGACCTTTCTACTTCATCAGCGATGTCCTCAACGATGCCAAGACTCGATACCTTGAAGTTCACAAGCTGCTGTACGCAGTTCTTATTGCCTCAAGAAAGCTCTGTCACTACTTCCAAGCTCACAAGATATCAGTGGTAACTTCTTATCCACTACAAGCTATCGTACATAATCCCAACTCAGTGGAAAATATTGCCAAGTGGGCTGCGGAGCTGGTAGAATTTGATCTAGAATTCCTACCTCGACATGCCATCAAGAGTCAGGCACTAGCTGACTTCCTGGCAGAGTCGACTCCATCTCCATTAGGTCCCGAAGGGCCCAATGAAGTGAAGCCAAAGCCTAAGGTCCTGGCCTTTATAGAGCCTTATTGGTCCCTCTACTTCAACAGCTCTATGTAGAAGCAGGGGGCCAGAGCTGGAATCTTCCTCCTAGCACCGACCTGGGTGCAAGACAAATACATGGTCCGTCTTGACTTCAAGGCAATGAATAACATGGAAGAATATGAAGCTCTCATCTTCAGAGTAAAGATGGCGCTATCATTTGGCGTCTAACAACTACTAGTAAATAGGGATTCACAACTCATCATGAAACAAGTTAAAGGTGAATGCAGTTGCAATAACACTTAGCTAGAAGCGTATCTTATTGAACTCCTGATGTCATGTCTAGCATCTCAACAACACTGAAGCTGATGACCTCTCAATGATCATCTACCAGGGCTCCGGCACCCGATGGAGTTTTTGTCAAGAGATTACTAGCCTGCCGAACTAAGTGATGGGGGCAAGACAAACACCTTGAAGTTTGCGGTCTCGGTGGACCTGTTACCATGGCATCCACCAAGGATCGTAAGCACCATAGGAAGCTCCGAGCAACCAGATGCGCAAGATCCAGAAGCACAAGTTAGTCTCGATACATGGATCTCGGAGGTCCATGACTACTTGAAGGACAACATCCTTCCTGAAGACGATGTATCTGCTGTACAGATTGTTCGGGTGGCTAAAAGATACACGTTGGTAGAAGGGGATCTCTACCGACATGGCACCATTGGTATCCTACTATGGTGCATCTCCCGGGAAGAAGGCTGCGAGCTTCTCGCAAATATCCATGGAGGCCAGTGTGGGAATCACGAATCGTCCCGAACGCTTGTTGGTAAGGTCTTTCAGCATGGTTTTTACTGGCCTACCGCTCTCTAGGACACAGTCAAGCTGGTCAAGAGATGCGAAGCGTGCCAATTTCATGCAAAGTAGATACACATAATGGCGCAGTCACTTCAAATGATTCCTCCCAAATGGCCACTCACTGTGCGGGGGATGGATATCTTTGGACCTTTCCCAAAAGCCGTTGTAGGGTACCGGTTTTTATATGTCGCCATCAATAAGTTCACAAAGTGTTCAGAAGCAACTCCTGTTGTGACAATCAACAAGCAGTCAGTAATCAAGTTCTTATAATCCATTTTCTATCGATTTGGAGCCCCAACAGAGTCATCACTAACAACGGACCTAATTCACAAGTGCAGACTTCCAAGAGTATTGCGAGGACCTCCACATCAACATCAGCTACGCATCAGTAGCTCATCTGGCAAGTAATGGCCAGTCCAAGAGAGCAAATGCTAAGGTTCTCAAGGGACTCAAGACCCGCACTTTTGAACGGTTAAAAAAGCATGGTGCCAACTCGATTCAGGAGCTTCCGTCCACACTGTGGGCAAGCCGAACAACACCCAACCAAGCTATTGGAGAGACACCTTTCTTCCTGGTGTACGGAGTCAAAGCAGTCATTCCTCCAGAGATTGCCATGGGTTCTCTTAGAGTCTGGACCTACGATGAAGCCACACAGGATCAGTTCCGTCGTGATGACCTAGACCTCGTTGATGAGGCAAGGTACCAAGCAGCTGTCCGAAATGCAGAATATCTCCAAGCGCTCTGGCGCTGTCATCACTGGCATGTGCGCAATCATCAACTTTAAGATGGTGATCTGGTGCTGTGGTGAATACTCTCTCGACAAGGAGCGATCAAGCCCGCCCCCAGCTATGAGGGTCCTTTCCGAGATGTTAGTTGTCTTGGTCGAAGGGTCGAAGGGCAGGAATCTCAACAACTGATCGTGGGATATCTTAGATATTGAATTCTCTCTAAGTTTCTTGTCTTTGGCAAAGAACTTCATGTAAATGTTGTCTTGACTTCTTGATTGGCCATGGACAAGATACTTCGAGGTAGGCTAGTTGAACTTAAATCTCTTGAATCCCCATAGCCTCCTATATTATAAGGTTGATGTTGATTCCACCCTTGAACTCCTTTTGAATGGTAGCAATAGGAGATGTTGTTTGAAAGGAAGAATCCCCATGGATCTTAGGGAAATAATTCCCAAGTGTCCCATGTTGACATAGATTTTCACAAATCATGTGAATATCCTTGACTTGGATCATCCCAAACAACTTCCCCTTGGCTTGATCTTCATAATACTTGAATGGGTGGTGTAATTCCATACCTAGCATGTCCACGTTTTTAAGTGGTGTGCATGCCATGAAAAAGGAACTAGAGCATTCTTCAATCCACCCCTTGAGTGGAAACCATCTTCTCATCCCTGATGAATGAGAATAGAGCTCCTTCAGCTTCAGCATGAATGTAGTCATGGATTGGTAGAGCCAACCCATGACATGAGTGTTGGATGAAAAGCCAACTATCCACCCTATGATGAAGGCAAACCAAGAAAAACTCTTGGAGTCTCCTCCAAGCATGGGGATGGATGGTTTTGGCTCCTACTTGAAGCTAAAAAAATTCCGCGAAAGGCAATGGAGTTTCCTAGTGGACATTTGTTGCGGTACGCCTTGAATCATCTTGCAGTTGAGCACTTGTGTCCTCGTTGGCCATCCCATGAAAATGGGTTAGCCAACACTATCCTTATTCCACACAAGAAAGGGTAATTCTGTCTAATATCTATTAGTATCTATAGCTTAATCACTAGTGATAGCTATCCTTCGGTTCCTTTGCTGTCCCCGGCAACGGCGCCAGAAATGCATGTTGAGGTTCTTAACACCACATATCATCTCAGGTAGGAGATGAGATCTGTAAGCGCACAGAAGATACCTTTGTAGCATTTCACACAAGAGTAGTCCCAAGGGTATCGTATTTATCCCAAAGGAAGGTGGTAAAGTAAAGTAAAAACTATTCTTTTGATCAAAAAAATAAGGTACTAGTGTTTATCAGTACAAGGGTAAGATGATAATAGGGGTAGTGTGACACACACCTAAGCAATCTATTCTAAGGGTAAGGTTGTCCTTGCGAGGGTTAGACTATGAGACGGAGCTACTCATTTTGCTCTAATTACTCATATACATAGCCTAATAAAGTACACATTAATATGCTGATGGTGAATACTAGGGCATAGTGGTCCAACATATCGGGCATGAGCTTACCCCGGTCTGCCAGGCGACTCCCGCCAAGATCCTACGTCGTAGCCAAACGTGGAGGATTACGATGGACGAATAGGGCTTTCATCACTTACTGCCTACCTCTACAACCCGTGGACTACGATGCATCCAACACTACTTAACTATCCAAGCACCACGCTTGCATGCAAAGTAAATACCTTAGGAGTTGCAACATAATACTCATCCTAAGGCAATGACTAACCTAAACATCATGGAACCAATGATGGATCCAAGAACTAACATATTCGTATTAACATAATCATATTATTATTTAATTAGACTATAGTGGTGGTGTATGATGTTTGTGATAACATGATAATGGCATTATGTCTAGATCATAACAACATCTACACCTAGCACATACACGGACTCCACAACCAAACAAGGAACACTTTGCTGAAGTATATATGTAAATAGAGACTAATAATAAAATTATTATAAAGCACAAAGTCACAAAAGTAAAGAAAGATACATGAGCCATACCTTTCCCAATTTGGACTTGGGACTAGAGGCTCCTATCTACAACATAACGTCCACTAAGGAATTAGGAGAACTAGTGTATACAATAGAATAATTCTCAAGTGGTGTGCGTGTGAAGTGAAGGTAGGGGGTTCTATTTATATCTAGAAAAGGGTCGGTTCCCACCACCAAAACCGCGCGAATCAGTCTTCATCATGATGAGGGCACCACAGGGAGTCGACACGTGGAAGATGACTGATTTGGCGCCAGGAAAGCATCGGTCGAACCTCCTAGTCGGCTGAACAGAAAGTTGGACAAGTTTTAGTGTGCTTTCTTGGGGTGACTTCCAGGTGGGTCCCATTGATTGATATGGGTGATACACCATTGGATGGCCTCGTATACTTCTGTTTGTGGGCCATTTGATCCACGTGATGCCACATGTTGGTGCTTGGTTGGCTAGGATGATATTTTATAGGATTGCTCCCCCTATTTTACCTCATTTCTGTATAAAATACCTAGATACACTATTTTCTCCAAGTACAAGTGGAACTAGGTTATTTCTAACTACAATGTGTGTAAGAAATATTCATTCTCTCAAATAATTGAGTTATATTGACGGATGAAATTAGTATATAACAGTTGTCAACACTCGCCTTGCTTCTTTCGCCACACCTTCCATGGCTGCTTAGTGGAGTTGGGCAGTTTGGACAGCCTTGGCTTCTCCATCTTTTCGAAATGTCGGCATGGGCAAAAAGATGGAGTCTCCTCATAAATCAATTTTCGATGAAGGCAACGAGGGTGTACACTTGAGGTGTTGTCACTTCAACCTCCTTGATGTGTTTGATATTCAGGCCATACTTGATTGTTATCATGGAGCATTGCTCCTTTCTTCACCGAAAGTCAAACTTCTCCTCCTTGCCATTGATATGGAAGAGGATTTCTCTGATCCCACATCAATACGGGCATCCGCGATTCTAAGAAAAGGGCGCCCAAGAATGAGCGAAGTTTCCTTTTTGACCTCCATGTCGAGCACCACAAGGTCCACGGGTATGAACATGATCCCGATTTTCATCGGGACATCTTCGGCAATACCCACAGAGTAGCGGACCGGATTTTCAGCTTGTCAAAGACCACCTTTGGAATCACACTAAAACTTGCACCAAGGTCACAAAGTGCATTGTCAAAGTGTTGTGTGCTAATGGAGCAAGATGTAATGGGATATCCTGACTCCTTCAGCTAGTTGCCCTCCTGTATAGAGATCATGTTGACATTCTATATGAGAGGGCCGGGTTGTCATTGCATCTTGACATTTTTGAATGGCGGGACAACAGCTGCGAGTTCAGCTATCTAGGTCTCTAACATCTTGTTGAAGCTCAACTGGTTCTTAAAGGCAGAAGCTAAGCCTTCAACCTTGGGTCTCTAACATGTTGTTGAAGCTCAACTGGTTCTTAAAGGCAGAAGCTAAGCCTTCAACCTTGGCATTGATGCTTTCTAGGGTCTTTTCATTAGCTGACAACTTCTTCGATAGGGCATCATTCATCTTGAGTGTGACACCAGGTTCCAAAAATGAACCAAGTGAACGCATATGTGTGCCCGGGATTTTCATCACACATACACGAGTGCAACAAAAATGATATACAGAAAATAACCTTGTTACAAGATTAAATAGGTACCTTATTACGATAACTTAATGGTTCTCATATCACAAATCTCTAGTAATTGCAGTGGAAAAATAAACTAAGCAGCACGACTCCACTCGACAGACAATTGACAGTAACACGCAACCTAGTACTCCAAATGATCCTCATGGTACTCCCAACCATCACTTGTAACTGTTTTAGTGGAGGAATAGCAAGGGTGGGAACATATCATACTCAGCAATAGTGTGGGAAAGTATGACATATAGCTAAAAACAAGGATGTTAATATATTGCTAATTTCATTAATGTACAGTTAAATTCACTATTTTGTAAAAGCAGCCCTAAATGTCTAGGTGAGATTAATTCTCATCATATCCCATGTAAACATCATAATCCATATCTGTCATTCTCAATTACCATCATACCTCATCCATCAATTTATCTCAATCCATATGTCAATTTCTCACCATCATAACCAGCCATGTCCAGATATCATATCCAAACCATAACCATATCCGAAACCATCCCAAATCCCAAGTCCAACTCTAATCATGGAAGTTGTTCAGGTGCTCATAACCGGAAGCACGACTATCGTGATAGTTTTTAACACTCTACAAAGTTTGTACCACTTTATCCACATGTTCGTGATTTCATCACCTTTCGATGAATAAGAAACCTCCATTATGCCGTCCCACACTTCCATTGGTGTGTACCAAGAGATCAAAAAATAGCCATTCAAGAGGCACTACAAGTATGAATGGACCCCCCGAGTTTTCAGTAGAAGGCTTGAATCTTCATTCTCCCACACATAGGCCCCCTCGTGTGCCATGCAGGTCCCAAGGTAGCCCTCCTCCACTCCCATTCCGTGCACCATCCAATGGTCCATACAATACCAGCAGCACATCTAATTATTCAGCTACGCCGTGCGCATACTTGGCCTTTTGGTGGCCCTGTTGTCTTGGCTTATTCTCGCATGAATCGGTCCTTAGATCTAAGGCAAGCGAAATCACCATATCATCCAACCCAGTCCACAACCCATGCTTGCTTAGATCACCCCAGTTTCATGTTACTTAAGTCATCATTATCATAAATTCACATAGTCCATACATATATTAGTTCATAATGAGCCATTTGGTTATTTCCAATCCCAATTAAGGAAAGGGAAGCAAAACTAGAAAAAAAATACCCTTTCCGACTCTCTACATTATATCCCGAGCAACAATGAAAGGTATACAAGTCTAGTAAACGCCTATTAATAGGTTTCCCATCAATTTGACACAAGCATGCAGTTTTGCAAACAAAACATTTGGAATCATGATCAAAATGGTCAAGGATATTTGCCTTGCTCCTATGGCTGGTTTGGATCAAGAGCTTCGAAGTTCTAGTGCTGAAGGTCCTCGTAAGCCACCTTCTAGAGCGTTACCTTCCATTCCGCGCGACAATCATGCGAAACAAACATTACAATCACAAAATGCTCATAAAGTACTTAATATGTTATGATATGCATGAATGATGCAATTATGAAGTAATACATGGTATTAGGTTTCTAGTATGGCTTACTCACTAGTTACAATTAAGTTTTACATGTTAGAGCAAGTTACAAGAATTTTAGAATTCAAAGGCCGTACTAGTCCGCACACTGGGGCGGACATGTCCGCTATGGGCTAGGAAAGTTGACCGGACCGGACAAGTCCGCTACAACTAGGGTTTGGCGAATCTCCAACTAGAGCATGGTTTGAGTTAAGTATGGAACCATAATTGACATAGGAAAGATGGATCTAAGGTATTTACCATGAATTCAAAGATTAACTAGTCGAAGAATTGATGAAATGCGAAACTCAACGGCTAGATCGACGAAGGTGAAGAATTGGCAAAGAAGGATGTTGACGTTGAAGAATTGACGAAGAAGATCGCAACAGCAGCGATGATCTTGAGTGATCCTCCTCTCCTTCCTCTTCCTTCTTCTCCCTGTCTCTATTGGTAGTAAGGGATCCTTCCTTCTCCAAGAACGGTGGCACACGGCGTGATAGGCTAAGGGCTTTCAATCGTTAGGAAAAAGGATTGAAGGTGGGTAGTGGGTGTTTATATAGGAGGAGAGAGTGAGATTGGGGTGGAATCCAAGTCAAAGTCGGTGGGGACAAGTAGGGCCTTTGTGGGGTCCCACTTGGGCTTCTCAGCGGTGGGGGACGACGTTCTTGGGCCCAATTAAGGCAATTACCCAATAACTCGTTGTGGAGGAAAAAAATAGAATCCGAGACGAAACCCTCCGCAGTGGACTATTCAGTAGTAAGGACAGACAAGTTCGCTTGGGAACGGAAAGTTCAACGGAGAAGTCCGGTGTCAAGTCGGACAATTCCATTCTCAAACAGAAAGTTGATCGGACAAGTCCAGTTCCAAGCTGGACAAGTCCGAGGTGTGTCAAGTTTCAAATCTGGACCAAGTTTTTGGGAGTTTTTAGCATCCATCATCTGACTAGTCCGTATAAGCAACGGACAAGTCCATACGGGAATAGAAACAAAATCGGATTATTCCATAAAATTAACGGACAAGTCCGAAGAACATCAGAACAATTTTTGGACTAATCCGTAGCAATTAGCGGATAAGTTCGGGAACAACAACAGCTAAATCAGACTAGTCCGATGTCCAATCCGGACAAGTCCGTACTAAGCCAGGTTTTTTATTGTTGTTTTGGTTCTAATTCATTTTCATTTTGTTCCGTTTTGGTCTGTATCGTGTTAGACATGTATAAGAGTAAGTTCAATGCATGATGGATGAAAATGAGGGTGTTACAAACCTAGCCTCTTAAAATGAATCTCGCCCTCGAGATTTGACGTGGAAGAAAAATGATGGGAAATTCTTTCTTGAGATATTCTTGCAACTCCCAAGTAGCTTCAGACTCAGTATGATGCTTCCACTTCACCTTGCACCATCAAATCACCTTGTTCCTTGTGACTCTCTCTTTTGTTTCTAATATTTTGACCGGTTGCTCGGCATAAGTCAAATCTACCTCTAGCTCCAATTCATCCATGGGTACATGTTCTTCTGGTACCCTTAAGAACTTCTTGAGTTGAGAAACATGAAATACGTCATGAACATCCGAAACTCTTGCTGGCATCTTCAACTTATATGCTACTTCTCTCCGTTTGTCCAAAATCTTGAATGGTCCGATATATCGAGGTGCCAACTTGCTTTTGACGTTAAATGGCTTATGACCTCGTATAGGTGACACTTTGAGATACACGAAGTCTCCAACTTCTAAAGTCAGATTCCTTCGTCGATTATCCGCATAGCCTTTTTGTCTCGACTGAGCAACCATTAGGTTCTGACGTATTATTTGAACATGCTTTTCAGCATCTTGTAGCACGTCAGGTCGAAACACTTGGTTCTCTCCCATTTCATTCCAAAACAAAGGTGTCCTACACTTCCTCCTGTACAACGCTTCATAGGGAGTCATTTTCAAGTTGGCTTGGTAACTATTGTTATAAGAAAATTAAGAATACGATAAACTCTTGTCCCAGATGCGTCCATGTTTCAAGGCACAAGCTCTCAACATATCCTCTAATATTTTATTTGTCCTCTCAGTTTGCCCGTTGGTCTGTGGGCGATATGCGGAGCTAAAATTTAACCTGGTACCCATAGCTTCGTGCAATCTTCTCCATAACCTAGAGGTGAATTAAGAACCTCGGTCAGAGGCTATCCTTTTTGGAAATCCATGATGACATATAATATTCTCCATATACAACTCGACTAACTGTGATGCGATGTACTTGGTCTTCACGAGAATAAAATGAGCAGATTTCTTCATCAATCAATCAACAATAACCCATATAGAGTCATAACTAGATCGGGTATGTGGTAATCCAACTATGAAGTCCATAGACGATTTCTTCCCACTTCCACTCTGGTATTTTCAATGGTTCTAATAGTCCACCTGGCCTTTGATGTTCATCCATCACTCGTTGGCACGTGTCACATAATGCAACATATGTAGCTATGTCCTTTTTCATCCCATCCTACCAGCAGCACGTCTTCATGTCCTTGTACCTCTTCGTACAACCGGGATGGATGGAATAGGGTGAGTCATGTGCTTCCTTCAATATTGCCTCACGGATATGATTCACATTAGGCACAACAATTCTTTTCCCAAGCCATAGAGTACCATGATCATCCTCATCAAATCTGAATTATCTCCCTTCCTGGATATTTTCTTTGATTTCTTGGATTTCCTCGTCCTTGGTTTGACCTTCTCATATTTCTTGTTCCAATGTTGCGTTTACTTCTATTGTTCCTATCTCATTCCACTACGTATGAAAGGATCATCCGAGACGTGCCCAGATGAAGAAGGGAGACGAACAAACTGTGCGTCTCCGTCCTCGCGTCTCACATTACAATGTCATTAGAGACGGGCCACAGGACCGTCGCCGATCAGCCAAAGTGCGAGACATGCTCAAAGGTAGCATGTCTTATTTGTTTGAGTCATAACAAACGTTCTTTACGGTGTCATTGGAGACGTGATTCGAGCTCATTGCCCATCGGCATACATGAGAGACAAGCACTATGCAGATTTATTGATTGATCTGAGACGTGCTTTATTGTAGCGCATCGCATAATTGTTTACTGATATGAGACATGCTTTATGGAAGCTTGTCTCTTTTATTTACGTAATGCGAGATGGTCTCTATTACACCTCGTCGCGTATTGTTTACAGGCAGGATCTCCTATTAGGTGCCCCCACCACTGATTATCCTGGTTGCATCCTTGAGCTAGCCAGGATTTGGCAGCCGCATTGCCAGTGTCAGCAACATACACATACATGAACATATGTATAGCCATAAAGATCACATCTTAAATTATATTGACCAATCAAATATTAACAAAGTGTCAATCTTGGTTACCAAGTATACTAATTACACAACAAAGAATGCCCCCTTGTTCATCCTAATTACAAAGGAACTAATTACACACATCATAACTATCATCATCTAATCTTGTATACCGTAATAAAAATTCTCCTGATCAATGACTTCATTAACAACGTGCCTTCATAGCCGCTAGTGCTTCGACTAAGGCATCCTCAAACTCAATAAAATCACTAAAATCATATAAAATATTATCAAATTGCAGTCACATTCGCTTAAACAGTCACATAAGGGAGCAAATATCTGAAGGCCTAGAAAAAAATTGGTATATATTTGTAATAAACACAGTAACTATTAATGAATGGAGAACCGAGCTTACTTGTAGCACATGCAGTTGGTGAGTATCTGCTAAGCATCAACAGAGAAATTGTTCTCATCATAAGGGACATGGTAGTGAGCTAGTGTGCTTGTCCCCTGAAAAAACAAACAATTTTCATTCCACTGATGCATTAATAGCCTGATATAAAAAACTCATGAGAGAAACACCAATTATCGCATAGGTACCTTGATTCCAACATGGTTGCAGAGGTAGAAATCAAACTCACAGGGATGGCAAATGCAAGTGTCACCCACAGTTCATTGATAGTCAAAGCAAATACATTACTTCTGCATTCGACATCAAAAAGGAAGATGAATGTATACCGTAATGAAAATTCTCCCTTTGGATCAATGACTTCATTAATGATAAACCTTCATTGGACATCCTCAAATTCAATAAAATTACTGAAATGCACGCTCTGAGGACAGGGTCAAGGCGGCGGTGTGCTCCAAGGATAGGGGACGAGGCAGTGGCGTGCTCCGGGACGAGCTAGTAGAGGCGCCAGAGTGGCGGTTCCTCAACTCTCTGATGACAGCAGGTCGGCGTCCTCCAAGGACAGGGAGAACATTTCCACTTATGTGAAGGCGGCGGCTTGCTCATACCGATTACTGAGGTCGGAGTCGAGGCGGCGACATGCTCCGAGGATAGGGGACAAGGCAACGTGCTCCAACATTCCTAACTCTCTGATGACGAAGCTAGGGGTCAACAGCGGGGTCAGGGTCGATGGCGGCAACACGACAATCATGAAGAGTGAGTTGAGTAAGAGGGACAGCGGTGGCGTGCTCAGGAGCTGCAGTTTCTAGGTCGAGAGAGCGCGCAAGAGTTAAAAAATTTTTCCAAGTGTTGGGAGAGAGCGCGCGAGACATAAAAATAGCAAAACTCAGAGACGAGCCTCTATAACTCTTATCTCGCATTTCAGCGTCTCCCATTGGTCGAGAGAGCGCAAGTAACTTTTGCGCACAAATTTTTGCCAGAGAGTGCGCGAGAGCTAAAAATATGTCAAAAATCAGAGACGTACATATATAACGCACATCTCACATTATTTTGTGGCCGTACGGGCACGCCGTATGCAAAGATGCGCCATGGTAGGCTGAAGCTAGGAACAACATCTTTGCATATAGGCATGTCCAACTGGAAATTGTGTGTAATGCCTTATATGATCGTTGCAATGCGCTCATCTTTCCATGGTGGGAAAAAAGATCTTCAACATGAATTTGAGACGAGCTCAGGTAAGGCGTGTCTCGAATTATTTTATCGCTGAACGGGCACCCCGTATGCCAAAGATACGCCATGGTGTGCTAAAGCCAGGAACAACATTTTTTGCTTTCGAGCATATTTAACTGGAAACTATGCGCAATGGCTTATATGGTCGTTTTAACATGCACAACTTTCTGTGGTAGGACAAATGATCTTCGGCACGAATCGGAGACGCGCCCGAGTAAGGCGTGTCTCCCTTTTGCCGTATCTCAAAAATCAAAGACGCACCTTTTTAAAGTGCATCTCTCATGTGCTCGTCTCCCTTTTGCGAATCGCACGACATCATGAGCATTTGTTGACACTCGCGCGACATCGTGAGCGTCCGTTGCAGAGATATACAAATGCAATGACATTGCAATTTAGTGATATAATTGGAATTCAGGGATAAAGAAACGATGACATTGCAATTCAGAGATAATTTACAACTCAATGAGTTTCATAGTTCATACACATTGCGTGCCCTCTAAACTAATTTTGATTCTAAACTTATTCCTATGTAGCTCCCATCGATCAATATAAACTAAACCGTCCAGCTTGCTCCCGAACACGTCTCTTATATTCCCGTGGATCCTAAAAATATTGACATGCTTTAAATTAACAGATGTCGAATGAGGAATGAATAACCTACGTTGGTCACTAACACAAAGTTACTAACCTTGATAAGTAGATTATAGCAATCTTTCGACATTGGGCGTATTTGGCTGATGAAGCAAACACTGGACTTCAAGTAGTATAGTTTTGATTGTAAATCCAGTCCACCACCCCTACGAAATATCAATTTAAGCAACATAAGAAACCAGTTCAAATAAGTTCAGCATCAATTACTAATTACTTGACCAAAATAAGTCTATCTTACAGTCTCTTGATCAAGAACCCAAAGGCAGAATGCTCCTGAGAAGAAACCACATGAAAAGGCGCAGCTTGGAGGCACCAATGGATAGTCCTCCAAGAAGGAGATTGTCTGCGGGTAGTAACCACCTTCCTAGTCAGTCTACAAAGGAAATTCATTAATAAGAGGACGATTGTTGTACTCATATGATTGTGATTGTTCTTCATGACTTACCCCTTCTTTACTTGGGACGATGCACTACAACTTCAATAAATCTCAGGACTCGGGCTTTGCAGAGAAACCCTGCGCAGAGAAATTGGAAATACCAAAAACAAACAAGAAGGAAAAACAAAACTACGGTTAAGTTCATCAGTCCTTTGTAGAGCTACATATATACAACCATACGATAGGTGTGCCACATTTACGCACATAGGGATGGTTCTTGTGCCATGCCAAGCGCTCCTCCTTCAGCTGGCTACGCGCCAAGCCGATATCTAACCCAGCCATGAATTGTGATGACGACGACGATAGTGATGGCGAATAGAGGCGGCGGTCACACTGGATTTGGTCGAACAGAGGCAGCGTTCGCACTAGAGTTGGTCGATTAGTAAATGAGCACTGGAGGCGAAAATATGAGCGAGATAAACGCGAGACTCGTGAGAGTAGAGCGAGAAGCACGAGATATAAAAATACATCTTGCATTGATGAAAGAGAGATGTGCATCACGAGGACTATGAAGAACTTAATTTCGGCGGCGGTTGTGCAGAGACACGTGCAACCGGCGTGCGTGACCTTCGTTTCCCCATGGCTGTATTGATGTGTCTCATCGTTCCATCAATGCGCAACCGCTCTGTCGTTTACTTTGCAGAGATCTTATATAAGACGTGCCATCACTCCTCAGTTCTCCAGAAGTGCATCACTCATTTTTCATCCATTTCTTGTTCAATGTATTCTTCGCATCAACGACCCAGCACCACCATGGCCAATGTTCCGCGTCCATGCCTGCTGAGGGAGCCACCCTACAAGAAACTGTGCTGCAACTCTCCCAAGAGGCTCAACACCGAGCAGCGCCTACTTATGGCGCAAGAGGCAAACAAAAATACGTCTCATGCCTTGAGTTCCTTGGGGGTGGGTACCCTTCCAATGTTTACTATAAAGGGTACCATCGGCCACTACCTCTACGCCCTCATGGGGGTGGCCGATGGTTTCAACTTTCTGTTCAAGACGATGGCCCAAGTGATCGGCACCGAGGGTCGTAGAAACGTTGTGGCGGCGATGGAGAGCAACCTTGGTCTCGGGATTGCACAGCCGGTGCAGTCGGAGCAACCGGCGCAGCCTGCCAAGGCTCCTGTTGCACCAGCGCCGGAGTCACTACTAGAGGACGAGGAGGAGGAGGAGTAGTATTTAGTTTTTCTTTGTTGTTTTTAGTTGATTTTTTTCTTTTCTTGTGTCTTCTTGTACCTTTTTCTTGTTTTTTGTAATATATTGTGTTAATGAATGAAATTTATCAATGTTCAATTGTGTGTTCAACTGTTGTGAATGAATATTTTCTTGTGTGTTTAACTGTGTGAATGAATGAATGTGTGGTGTGTTCATTATGTGGACAGTGAACTGTGTTAACGCAATTGCAAACATGACTGATATGATTATTTTCTAGACAAGTGAATGATTTAGTTATCAAGTGAATGTGCTCTAAATTCAGTAATGTGTGAGATCAACAGTGAACAAAAGCAAAATGGAGAAAATCACATAGCTAAAGGAGACGCAAGGAATAGGAGACGCGCTTTTCATAAGAGCGCGTCTCTCTTTTAGCAGAGGAGAGGGAGACGTCGGGCATAGGAGACGCACTTTGCTGCCAAGCACTTCTCCATTTTGCGTCTCTGCACAGACCTTATATAAGGCGCCATCAGTCTCTCCTCTTCTCTTCGTTCATCTTCTCTACGCAGACAACCCACCATGGCGAACGTTTCGCCGTCAAGACCGCCGAGGGAGCCACCCTGCAAGAAACATTGTTGCCACTCCCCGGAGAGGCTCAACAACGAGCTACTCGAGATGTTGTTTGACAAGTTGTTTGACTGGCTCCAGAGGATGCTCGAGACGTTGGTTGAGGTGCTCGGCGCCGAGGGCCACAGTATCCTGGTGGCGGCGATGGCGAGGAACCTCAGTCGCGAGGTTACACCGCCGAATCTGAACCTGCCAGAGCAACCGGCAAAGCAGCCGGCAAGGACTCCTATTGCATCGGCACCAGATGGCCACCGGAGGAGTAGGAGGAGGAGGAGGAGGAGGAGGGGGAGTAGGATTTAGTTTTTCTTTTGTCGTTTTTAGTTGATGTTGTTTTTTATTTTCTTGTGTCTTGTACTTTTTTCTTGTGTTTTGTAATATATTGTCAATGAATGAATGTTTTATATGTGTTCATCTGTGTGATGAATATTATCTTGTGTGTTCAACTGTCAATGAATGAATATGTTCATCGTTCAGCGACGTGTTCATGTCTGTCTATAACAGAAGACAAAGGAGACGTGCTTTCTGTAAAGTTCATCTCATTTCTTTCGCAGATAGGAGATGCACTTTGTTAGATGCGCGTCTCCCATTTGTTATGGAGGATGGCGCATCTCGGATACCTACTTAATTGATAGAGGTTGTATTGTAACTCGCCTCCTTGTACGTTCAACCGAGCAATGTCAGATTCTTGTTGAAGCGGGCTCGTATTGTTAAACCTTATCAGAGACGCTCGCCTTTGAGCACGTCGCCCATCTTTGTCTCCTATTTGGGTTTCTTACATAGTGTTCACGAATCCAAGATGCAACCATTCAAATTTCCTACATAACCTAGACGGTAACTCCCAAACCGTTAGTTGATGGCTTTCCCCTTTCCAACTCACGGCCTCTGCCACTACATTAGCCTTCCCCGGGTGGTATTTGATTCCCACATCTTAGTCCTTGATGAACTCCAACTATCTTTATTGCCTCAAATTCAGATCCGTTTGCGTGAATACGTATTGAAGACTCTTGTTGTCTGTGTAAATCTCACACCTATGACCAAGAATGTAATGCCTCCATATCTTCAAGGCATGTACTACAGTTGCAAGTCCGAGGTCAAGCGTAGGATAATTCTTCTCATGTTTCTTCAATTGTCTTGATGCATAAGCTACCACTCGACCTTCTTGCATAAGCACATATCCAAGCCCTTGTTTCGAAGCATCACAATAGATATTGAAGCTCTTGCTCACGTCTAGCAAAACCAAGACTAGTGCGGTGGTTAACCTCTTATTTAGATCCTCAAAGCTATCTTGACAAGCTTAAGTCCATTGGAATGTCTTCCCCTTCATTAGCAATTCAGTCATGGGCTGCTCTATTTTGGAGAAATCCTTGATGAATCAGCGATAATATCCGGCCATTCCAAGGAAACTTCAAATTTCCTCACATTCTGTGGCAGCTCCCATTTTAACACATCACTCACTTTCCCTAGGTCGACCGATACTCTTCCTCTAGATATGATATGGCCAAAAAATTATACTTCCCGTAACCAGAATTGGCACTTGCTGAATTTGGCATATAACTGATGTTCCCATAGTTTCTGCAATGTAAGCTTCAAGTGCTCCTCATGCTCTTCCTCGCTTCTCGAGTATATAATTATGTCATTGATAAATACCACAACGAACTTATACAGGTACTCCAATGAAAACCTTATTTATGACATGCATAAAGTATGTAGGCGCATTTGTCAACCCAAAAGACATAACAGTGTACTCATAGGATCCATACCGTGTCCGAAAAGCTATTTTAGGTATATCCGATGGTATAATCTTCATTTGAAAGTATCCTGACCGCAGGTCAATCTTGGAGAAAATACATGCGCCCTTCATTTGGTCCAACAAATCCTCTATACGGGGCAGCGAGTACTTGTTCATGATCGTCACCTCGTTGAGAGACCTATAATCCACACACATCCTTTTGGTTCCATCCTTCTTGCCTATGAAGAGCACTGGTACTCCCCATGGTGATGTTCTTGGGCATATAAAACCCTTCTCTAATTGCCCTTGAATTTGCTTCTTGAGCTTTGGTATCTCCTTAGGAGGAATCCTATAGGGCCTCTTAGCTAGAGGTGGTGTTCTAGGTATCAAATCAATGGGAAATTCTATGTTGTGATCAGGCGGCATACCTGGCAACTCATCTGAGAACACATCTGGATACTCGCAAGCGATCAGAATGCTCTCCATTATAACACTTTCCACGTGACTTGACATTGCTTTATCTGTTGTGGGTGGGCTGTCTCAACTTTGATGTGAGTGTCGTGCTCGCTTGTCAACTGCACAATCCTCTTGACGAATTCAATCACCCATTATTCTTGCTCAGCCAGTCCATTCCAAGTATTATATCTATCCCTTGGGAATTCAGGACAATGAGATTTGCAAGAAAGTCTACCCACTTATTTTAATGCTCACTCTCAGACACACTATATTTGTTCTCATCTCTACACATGGAGATTTTACCAACATAGTGTGCTTCATATGAGATATTGGCAGATTACACTTGGCGACATACTTCGATGAGATGAATGAATGAGATGCTCCAAAATTAAATAACATAAGACAGTCACGGGGTTGGAGTTGGCGAGGAACATACCAATTGCGATGTCATCAGCTTGTTGGGCCTCCTTGTAGAGACGTAATTCACATTGCCAAGAGCACAATTTTGTTTTCCATGGCTGCCTTGTGGTTCTCCTACATTCGGGCGTGGGTAGGTTGGCCTTGGTGCATTGTTCCCTTGTCCATAGCCTCTTTTGGGGCATTGACTTGCGAAGTGCCCTGCCTCTAGACATACATAGCACGTCTTGCTGCCCGTAGCACCATGAAAATTTGGGCGCAACTAATTTTGAGCGTTAGCCGCCATATTGGGACGCGGTACAAGTGGCACAGGATAGTGAGGTGCTTGCATAGCGAGGCTTTGCTGCTGTGGCTGATTCGGGCATGGTGGATCAGCAGCACGGTACACAGGGGCAGATGGGTTGTAATATGGTGTATTTGGTGGTGCATAGCGGGGGCGAACATTGCTTTCTTGTGGGTGTCCCTAGTATGGCATCTTCTTCTTGTTATCTTGCTCCATCCAACAAACCTTGTTCTCAACCACAATGCCACAAGCTTCTGGAAATTTGCATAATCACCATTAAGCAGCTGAACTTGAATCTCGTTGTTTAGACCCTCCATGAACAAGTATTACTTTCGGCTGTCCATATTAACATCTTCTGGAGCATACCTTGATAGTTAAGTGAATTTATTGAGGTACTCACTCACACTCGTCCTTCCTTGCATGAGGTTCTCAAATTCTTGCCTTTTTAGGATCATGACACCTTCAGGAACATAATATGAATGAAAGCTCTCCTTGAATTCAACCCAAGTGATTCTCTCCTGATTAGCATGGATATTGCAAAGAGCTCCCCACCAATCCGCGACTGCTCCAACTAGTTGATTTGAGGCAAAAAGGACTTTCCCTCGGTTGTTGCATTGGACAATAGCAAGCTTCTCCTCCACATATTTCAGCCAATCATAAGCTTCCATAGGATCATTGGCTTGAGGAAAAGTAGGTGGCCTATTCCTCATAAACTCTCCCAATTTGTTGTGAGGCGGTGGGGGTGGCGGCGGTAGTGGTGGCGCAAGAATGTGGGGCTGCTTTGTTGTTGGCTTGCAGGTGTCCCAAGCTTTGCATCATGGTTTGCATGAGCTGATTTTGCATAGCCATCAAGCGCTCAAGATTGCTAGCTTCAGGTCCAAGGGGAATATTCTGAGGCACCCCATTGTCCTCCTCATCACCATTGGTATTCCTTTTGTTGCGGGTCATCCTCGACATCTGAGGAAAAAGAGTACAAGATGGAATGATTTAGAATTGAGAGAAAATGTCTCCAACTATATGCATCAAGGGATATGAAACTAAGGAACTATATATAAGCCTATATGGGGATGTGGACAAGTGTCAAAGCATCCCACAAACTCTACTAAGCACACAAGCAAGCGATCACATAAAATCAGCAAACCAACCAACTATGACCCTTACTAAGTGTTCATATGTGCTCTAAAGTGTCTGTTCTACCTATGGTTGCGCGCTACGGTTAGCGCGGCTCTGATACCAATTTGTGACACTCGGTTCCAACAATGAACCAAGTGCATGCATATGTGTGTCAAGGATGTTCATCACACATGCATGAGTGCATCACAAACGATATATAGATAATAACCATGTCACAAAAGTAAATTGGTACCATATTACAATAACTCAATGGTTCTCGAATTACAAATCTCTAATAATTGCAGCGAAAAAATAAACTAAGCAGTACGACTCCACTCCATAGAAAATTGATGATAGCACGCAACCTAGTACTCCAAATGATCCTCATGGTACTCCAAAGAATCACATGTAACTGTTTTAGTGGGAGAATAGCAAGGGTAAGTACATGTCGTACTCAGCAAGTATAAAAAAGTATGACATGTAGCTAGAAACAAGGATGATAATATATGGCTAATTGCATAAAAGTACAGTTAAATTCACAATTTTGTAAAATCAACCCTAAATGTCTAAGTAAGATTAATTCCCATCATATCCCAAGGAAACATCATAATCCATATCCATCATTCTCAATTACCATCATACCTCATCCATCAATTTCTCTCAATCCATATGCCAATTTCTCACCTTCATAACCAACCATGTCCAAATGTCATAACCCAAACAATAACCATATCCGAAACCATCCCAAATCCCAAGTCCAACTCTAATTATGGAAGTTGTCCAGGTGCTCGTAACCTGGAGCATGACTATCATGATAGTTTTTAACACTCTACAGAGTTTGTACCTGTCGAGGTGTCTGAACCGACACCTCCCCCGGACCTACACGGGTGTAGTCCGCAGAGCTTCAATGAATATTTGAGGGGCTAGTCCTAACAAGATCAAGATCAGAGAATGATGAACACAAGGGATTTACGTGGTTTTGGCCGCCTGAGCGTAGTACCCTACTCCACATTATTTTTTCTCTGTAGTATTGCTTTGGTCTGAGCCAGCCTGTCCTCCTCCGTGGCTGCTCAGTCCTTTTATAGTTCAAGGTCGAGCATCTTACAAGTGGGACCCAGAGCCCGAAAGGTGGCCCCAGGAGTACCAAATCCACCCTAAGATCTGAGAGTAAATGCTATCCTTGACAACGGCTTCATTGTGCCGTGTATCCATACCCTGCCGCAGGGCTACATATAGCCCCTCATCATGGTCGGTCGTCTATTCTATGTCTTGTCGAGGCCTTTTATTGCCCCGCCGTATGTAGCAGTTATGCTCTGACCAGTCATGACAAGACCGGCCACTATCCACTTGACTTATGAGTGCAAGCTCCCGCCTTCCTAGGGAACATGCATGTCCTTCCTAGCTTTGGCGTACCGAGTATGCCTCCCTTTATTGCTCCTTTCACGGGAGGCTCTGGCTCAGCGCTGCCTAACACGTGGCAACTCTCGGACCTTCCCTCAGTGGGAGGTCCAGGTCCGGGAGGTTGGGTTCGGAGCTGCCGGGAACGTAGTAGCATTGGACCCTCTCCTCATGAGAGGAGGTCCGGGGTCGCTGACCTAGTGTGTATACCAGACCTTCCCTTGGCAAGGTGGCAGACCCAGAGCTGCAGGCCACGTGGCGGCACTGGACCATCTCTCAATGGGAGGTGCTACTGTTCCGCTTGCCGCGTGGCACCCTGGGCCCATGGCAGGTCTCGCCCCCGTGGGCGGTGGGCTCCAGTATGCATTTATCTCTGTACTTAGGGATACTCGGTTCGCCAGGCACCGATAGTGGCCCCTGGGCCCATGTGAGGGAGAAACTTCCTTGTAAAGGCGGTTATACCCGTGGTGGGGCCATTCTGAATCTTCGTGCCGCAGCTTTAAGGTCTTCCCTTTAATGCGGCAGACAAAATCTTTGTCTGTGGATACTGCCCCATCAACTGTCATCGGTTCCCGAAATTCGGTTCGGCTCCGTGCGCCCATTAAGTTTCTACACTTAAATTTTGAATTCTCACCTACGAAAGCAGCTACCCTGAGGTGGCCACTCAGCATTTCTGCCGATTCAGGCTCTTGTCCCACCAGTCATACGCGGGTTACCGCAGTATCTGGTGCCTGGGGTTTCCTTCCAAACGTCATAGATCCATACTTAAGGGGGAGGATAGCACAAGTCACATACTCTTCACGCCTCCACTCGCACCCACACTTGAGCCCTTGCAGCCTTCCCACTTCCTTCGACCTTGAGCCCTAGTCCTCTGCTAATCCAACCTTTCCCTCCCGCATCTTGTTGCTATGGAGTTGGGTCTGCCTGCTATCAAGATCAAGACCGAGAAAGGGTTAAAGAAGTTTTGGGCTTACATGGGTTGGTCCCATGAGTCCTTCAATGGGAGGATCCGCATCAGCAAACTTCCTTTAGAGAAGAAGAACGCCGGCGACATGGTCTTCTTTCAAGGGTACGCCATGGCCAGTTTGCTTCCCCCCTTCTCATCCTTCCTGATGACCCTGCTGGAGCTCTATGGAATCCAGCTACACCTCCTTGGGCCCCACTCCATTTTGCTGGTTGCTATCTTCGCCCACTTCTGCGAGATGTGGGCTGGGGTACGGCCTAGTCTGGAGCTTTTTCGGAATGTCTTCACCCTGCAGACGACTGGGAAGGTGAACAAGTTGATTGGGATAAATTACTTCTTGAAGCGGAAGCGGTCAACTTCAAGTACTTGGACACCTTTTCCTCCGGCAAATGGGACAAATGGAAGAAGGAGTGGGTGGTCATCACTGTGGACTGGCACGAGAGGTTGGAGCTGCCAGAGAGGCTCCCGAGCGTGGACATGGACCTTTGGAACGAGATCTCGGATCTGCCACCGGCGTACAGACCCGTTGTGGTAAGGATCGAAGGCAGCGTAGATGGTGGAGTGACTCCCCAGATGGTCTTCGCGAACTTCCTGAGGAACGGGTGGGCGCCACTATAGTTCAGGGAATGAATGGCGTGGACATTCACTCTGCGGGATGCTGACACCCAAGTTAAAGATGAAGCGTTGAAGGACCTGCTGAAGAAGTTCCAGAGCAAGCCCAGCATCTCGCTTTGGTCGCTGGCACCCCCAATGTCCTTCCCACCTTTGAACACAGTTCTTGAGTTCTGCCAGGAGCTCCGAAAGCTGATGCCGAGGTTGGATGACATCAGGATCGCGATGAGGGTGGCTCCTCTAGCAACCAGTGCTCTGGGAACCTCCGGGGGTCAGCCCCAGTCCTCCTTAGCCTGGGGGGTGGAGCCGTCAACTCTAGCAAGGGCGCGGCTTCAGCGGCACCCTCCAGTCACAAGAGGAAACTGGTGCAGGGTGACGGGAGTCACGTTGGTGCCTCCGGGGAGCAACCCCATCCGGCTCTGGGACCTCCGACGGGTGCCAGTTCCGAGGGGCCACCTCCCGCCACGGCTCCAAGTATGGGACCGAGCTCCGGAGGTCCCCTTCAAACAAGGGCTTATCTGGCCAGGGAGGTTCCAGTTCCGGCTCCTATCCAAGCCTTTGAGAGGCCTGAGGCTCCGGCCACATCGGGTCTTGCCTAGAAGCGGCTCCGTCAACGCGGGAGTTGGGGCTTCCCAAGGTAAGCAGCCAGCTTCTTGCTTTGATTCCACTTCTCGCCAAGGTCACCCTTTAAACGTTTCCAACTTGATTGTGCAGCACTTCCAAGCAAGGTGAGCTGACCACCACACGTCCGGCATCTCGGGAGGCTGTGTAGGTAGGTGCTTGAGCCTCTACTCCCGCACTGGCCCAGACGACTACGGAGGCTCCGACCGACACGAGGGAGGCACCCATCCTGAGTGCGCCTGTATCTGAATCAAGGGTCCTGGCCTTTGACGCGGAGGAGGTTGGGGCTCCGGAGGCTGGGGCTCTAGTGCCGGAGCTAGTGGCCCCCGAGGCCCCGACGGAGGTGCCAAGTGTCGGACCAGCTCTTGAGTCGGCGGGGGCTCCGCCCCAGGTGCCGGGAGCCACCGAGGCATCGGCCACCGAGGCACCGGCCCCAACGCCCCTGCCGGATCAGGTGCCGGTGGAGACTCCACCCCTAGTGCTGGGGGCCACCGAGGGACCAGCTTCCACGTCATCTTTCGACGAGGTTCCGGTGCCCCAACTGGATGTAGCTGAGGAGCTGGCCCCCATGCCAAACACAGAAGTGGCTCCGACCAGGGTGCCAGGAGTGGTCGAAGAGCCGGTTCCCACGCCAATTGATGCAGAGGTTGGGGTGGCCATCCCGACGGTCGTCGAAGTACCCGCTCCCACTCTAGTGCCTCAGTCAGCGGCGTCCAGTGTCCCGGCGAAGGTGCTTCAAGCCGCAAAGGCTCCGGGCACACGTCCTGCTTCTCAAGCATCGGGGACTGAGCCAGGAGCACCAGGGGCCGGACCGGGAGCGTCTGCGGTTGCTCCGGAGGGTCTGGCAGGGACCCCAGGCGCCTCGATCCCACAAGTGCCACCGCCTTCAGGGAGTAGCCCCTCCCTGGTGACAGCAGACATCTTAGTGGAGATGGGGGAAGGGACGCCCCTATACGGTCCAACACCCCTTCCCTTAGAGCTGGCCATCGACAACGCTCGCTCCAGTTTTCAGCAGGTCACCGTGTCCTTCGAGCACAACCTTAAGGCTCTGGAGGAGGACCATAGGAGGCTCTGCCAACATGAAGAGTGGTTTAAGGGCGAGCAAACCCGGCTGGCTGAGCAAGGTGAGCTCCTCAACGCGAGAGAGGATACCATCGAGGCTCTTAACTAGAAGGCTCAAAAGTTTTATGAAGAAGCTACAGAATGCCACTGAGCTGCGGACTAGCACCAAGGTGGTTTTAGCTGCCTACCATGAGACCCTCCAAAAGAGACAGTAGGAGCTCGACTTGGGTGAGTCCAGGCTCGCCGAGAAGCTGGAGGACCTGACTCAGAGAGAGGAGGAGCTCTCCCGTAAGCTGTCGGCGAGCGAGCAGAGCTTGGCAGACCATCACGAACAATTTGAAGCACGGTGCAAGCATGAGGCGGATGGGCTCTGGAAGCGGGGGCAAAGCCTCAACGAGCAGGAGACCAACATCTCTGCCAGGGAAGCCACCGTCTGGGCCAGGAGGAAGACTTGGTGGAGCGCCGCAACCGCATTCATGCCAGGGAGTCGGAGCTCACTGATCACGAGCGACAACTTGCCAAGAGCATCCAACAGCACGGCAAGGAGGCTGAACGCCTTGCAAAGGAGGGCACAGAGCTGGCGGCCACCAGGAGGGCTCTGGAAAAGTTGCAGGGTTCAAGAGTGTCCGAGTACCAATGAGTGTGGTACTTCCTCGAGCGGGCAGACGGAGCACTAGCACAGTTTGGTCTCAACCATGTACGTCTGGCCCACCCGCCGCTGGAGCTACACGATGCATTGGTGACTCTTCGCTTCGTTGGCCGCAAGCTCGATGCAGTGGTCAACGTAGTTGCCGACAAGCTGGAGACAGAGGGGAGGTCCCTGACCAAGACTATCGCTGAGTACGTGCTAACGTGCTACCGGAGCCGGGACCCCCACTTCCCCCTGAGTCCAGCAGTCGAAGGGCTGATTGTGGCAGGGCTGGACACTGCCCAGGAGGGCGTTCAAGAGGCTGCCGAAGCTGTCGCCTTAGCTATCTGTAGGACTTAGGCCTCTCTTCTCTCGCTCCCTCTTGTATGCTTCCAAATTTGAAATAAAATCTTTTAATGAGTGGAGTCCTCTTGATCTTTGGTTCTGATATTTTTGTGTCTCGCTCCCTGGTATATGCATGCAACTCTGATTATGTACTTGTACCAAGGGGGACTAGCACTTGCTTCGGGAACACCGCCCCCCCTGGGTTTGTCAGAGCTTAGGAGCTTTGGCAACATACATGATCTTCCCACGGGGCGGCACCGCCGGCCCCCTCCCTCAGATTGTCGGAGCTTAGGAGCTCCGGCAACGCCCATGACCTACGTAGCAGACGTGGCACACCGCCTGGCTCCCTGGGGTTGTCGGAGTTTTTGGAGCTCCAGCAGCACCCATGATATCGGTAGGACGTCGACGCCATGTCCCCAGCAATTGGTGGAACTCAGGAGCTTAGGGGTTGTACCGTAGGGACCTGCGCACATGACAGAAAAAAGGTAATTTCACTCTCGAGTCAATCTTTTACCTACACTCTATTAGTGTTGCTTGTCTCGCATTCCGCTACCATTGTGGAGGCTTGAGCAGGTACCCAAAGTAGCCCGCTGGCAAATGGATTGCAAAGCTCCCACTATTGCAGAGATGAAGGAAAGATTGACCACACCCACGCTAGGTGAAGAGCTAATGGCAGCTGCGTGACACCATTCATGAGAACTAAAGATAATTTCAAATGAACAAGCCATTCCAGGGTTGGGCAAACAACTTTTTCATTATAACTTCTCATAGGAGAGAACATACTTTACATGAATAACGACCCTTGGTGATGGATAGAACTTACAGAGGTGTTTGATGTTCCATGGGTTGGGTACCGGCTGTCCATCCTTCGTACCTAGGCGGACACACCCTGAGTGACAAACCTCTGTGACCCGGAAGGGACCCTCCCACTTGGGGAAGAGTTTGTTTGTCCCTTCACAGGAAAGCAAACGTCACAGAACCAAGTCGTTCACCTTGAGCTCCCTACTGCACACGGTCTGCTGGTGGTAGCATCGGAGCGCTTGCCTCTACAGTGCGTTCCGTAGGGTAGCTCGTACGCATCCCTCGTCGACGAGGTCGATATCATCACGCCGTAACTGGTCCTGCGCGGCTTCGTCCTACATCCGGACACAGGGGGAGCCCATTGTGATCTCTGGGGGAAGGAAGGCCTCCACCCCGTACACCAGGAAGTAGGGCGTTTCTCCTGTAGCATGGCTTGTTGATGTTCGGCTAGCCCACAGCGCGTATGGCAGCTCATCCACCTAGTTTGCACCATGCTTCTCGAGGCTTGGGTATGTACGAGTCCGGAGGCCCTTGAGAATCTCGGTGTTCGCTCTCTCTACCTGCCCATTGCTCTCGAGATGGGCGATAGAGGCATAAAAAACATGGATCCTAAGGTCCTCATAGCATTCTTGAAATGCCGCACTCGTGAATTGGGTCTCATTATCAGTGATGATTCTTTTTGGGACTCCAAACCTACAGACAATCGACTTGATGAACTTCACTGCGGACTGATTGTTGATGGTGACGACTGGGGTGGCTTCTAGCCATTTGGTGAACTTATCTACGGCGACGTAGAGGTGCCAGAATCCTTCGATGGCTCTCGGGAAACATCCAAGGATCTCCAGTCCCCACACGGCGAATGGCCACAAGGGAGGGATCATCTGCAGCGCTTGAGCAGGTGTGTGGATCTGCTTGGCATGGAACTAGCATGCCTTGCATCTCTTAACCATGTCAGCAGCATCCTGGAGTGCTGTGTGCAGATAGAAACCATGCTGAAAGGCTTTGCCGACCAGCGTACGGGCCAATGCTTGGTTCCCGCACTCACCTCCATGGATTTCTGCGAGCAAGTCGCAGCCTTTCTCCCGAGTAATGCAACGTAGTAGGATGTTGTTGGCGCCACACCAGTAGAGATCCGCCTCTACCAGCGTGTATATTTTAGCCATCCGCATGATCCGTTCTGCCATGGCATGTTCTTCGGGAAGGTAGTTTTCAAGTAGTCCCGGACCTCCGAGATCCATGCATCGGGACCTCCTTGAGCTCCTGGTTCTTGGGCGCCAAGCTGCTCGGAACTGCTGGAGGCGCATAGGAACCTTTGCGGGCATCATGGCCGTAGCGCCGCTGGGGTTGTTAGCTTCGAGGTGTTAACTTCACCCCCTTCACCCGGTTCGGCAACTCGGGCGGTTGGTCGCGATAACGTCCTTGCAAAGACCCCTGCAGGCACTGGTGCCTCTGTAGAAGCCTTTGTTGACAGGTCGTCTGTGACTGAGTTGTCAGCTTGGGGAACATGGCATAGATCAAGGACCTCAAAATCTTTCTCCAGCTTCCTGACGTGCAGTAGGTATGCTGCCAGCCGGAGGTCATTGCAACTGCACTCCCCTTTGACCTGCTTGAAAACTAGCTGGGAATCAACTTTGGCAAGGAGCTGGCGGACATTGAGGGTCAGTGCTGTCTCCAGCCCATAGATGAGGGCCTCGTACTCTGCCATGTTGTTGGTGGCTTTGAAGCCAAGACGCACCATATATCTCAACTGCTCCTCCGTCGGGGCTATGAGCACCACTTTGGCCCCGGACCCCTGCCTCTGGGTAGAACCATCGAAGTAAAGTATCCACGGGGTTTCAGTGAAAGCCAGTGCCCTGAACAGTGTATCTCCACTGACTGGGCTTTCAGGGTTGCCGTGCGACGGAGTCCACTCAGCTAGGAAGTCTGCCAGGGCCTGGCTTTTGACCGCATGCCGAGGAAGGAACTCGATTTCGATCTCTGCTAGCTCGGCTGCCCATTTGGCGATGTTGTTAGTAGAATTAGGGTTGTGGAGGACCATTTTCAGTGGGAAGGAGGTGACCACTAAGACCTTATATCCCTGAAAGTAGTGTCAGAGCTATACTATGATGTCAACACAACGTACAACATCTTATGTATCTCTGATATCTTGTCTTTGCTTCATGGAGGACTTCGCTGATGTAGTAAACCGGCCTCTGAGTTGTCCAGACTCTGTCCGAGAGGTCCGGTGGTTCCTGCATTAGATCCAGGTCCGGGGGTTCCTGGCTCCCGGGGCCCGCATCACATCCGGGGGCTGGGGGCCAGCGACTTCCTGGCTCCTGGAGCCCTCCTGAGAGAGGTTCATGACTTGGTTTAGGACCGAAGGCTCGGTGTTTGCGCTGCGGGCTCCTCCTTTTGTATGTTGATGTTGCGGTTCGGATCGTTCTGCGACCAAGACCATACTGACCACTTCAGTTGTTGCAGCGACATACAGCAGCAGGGGCTCTCCAGGCTCTGGTGCCACCATAATAACCAGGGATGTCAGGTGCCTCTTGATCTTCTAGAACACTGCTTCCGCTTCTTCCATCCAGGCAAAGGCACATGCCTTGCGCAGAATCTTGAAGAAGGGAAGTGCTCGTTCTGCCAACCTCGAGATGAAGCGGCTAAGGGTTGCGAGGCAACCGGAAAGCTTCTGTACATCCTTGATACGTGTTGGGGTTTGCATCAGTTCCATTGCCTTGATCTTCTCTGGATTGGCTTTGATCCCCCGGTGGAAAACCAGAAATCCCAGCAGCTTC
Organism: Tuctoria greenei; assembly: GCA_036927565.1. Classification (NCBI taxonomy): domain Eukaryota; kingdom Viridiplantae; phylum Streptophyta; class Magnoliopsida; order Poales; family Poaceae; genus Tuctoria; species Tuctoria greenei. The sequence continues at coordinate 54,902,333 of JAYESD010000010.1, read as the reverse complement.
CCAGAAGAGACCCCGAAGACACACTTTTCGGGGTTCAGCATTGTGCGCGTAAGGCGCAGCCTGTTGAAGACTCGTGCTAAGCTGTCTAGGAAGAACGTGCGGTCTTTGATTTTGACCACGATGTGATCAACATACACCTCAACCAGGTCTCTAAGGAGGTCCCCAAATGTTTTATGCATCGCATGTACAAAGGTAGGGAGAGCATTCTTAAGACCGTAAGACATGGAGACATAACAATACAGACCATCTACTGTTACAAAAGCAGTGTGTTCCTCATCATCTCTAGACATAGGTATTTGATGGAAGTCGGAATACGTGTCGAGAAAACACAGCACATCACAGCCTGATGTAGATTGCTGCAATTTGATCTATCCTGGGGAGCGGGAAAGGATCTTTTGGACATGCCTTGTTTAGGTTGGTGTAGTCGATACACATCCAATGTTTCCCGCCAACCTTGGGGATGACAACAGGATTGGCCAACCACCGAGGGTGGTGAACTTCAAGGATGAAGCCGACGTCGAGCAACTTCTCGATCTCCTCTCAGATGATGTTGTGGCACTCAGCTAACTGCTTTCGAGGCTTCTGTTGTATTGAGCAGGCATCAGGGTAGATCTTCAGATGGTGCTCAATCACCTCCCTCGGGATCCCGGGCATCTGCGATGGTTGCCAGGCGAACATATCAACATTGTCCCAGAGGAAGGTGACGAGCACGAATTCCTATTTGCTGTCCAGGTTACCCGCTATGCGGGACCTCTGGGCAGCCTCAGAGCCGATCCTAACGACTTTCACTTGTACATTGTCTTCGGCAGGTAGCACGAGCGGGGCTGCGGTAAGGGTTCATTGAGGCACCCCCTGACTTTGCTCGCCCTCCCTTGCATCGTCCAGGTTCAGGGTTCGCCCCGCAGCGAGTGCTTGGAGCTGCTCCAAGGCTGATACCGCTACGGTGCGATCCCCCCGGGCCTGAGGACTCCGGAAGGCGTTGGCATCTTCAGGACCAGATATCCGTAGTGGGCTATGGCCATGAACTGGTAGAGCGCCGACCTTCCGATGATGGCATTGAAGGGGAGCTCAACATCCGCCAAATCGAATAGGATATTCTCCGAGCGATAGTTCACCGGGGTACCAAAGGTAACTGGGAGGTGGATACTTCCACTTGGCACAATCCGTCCTGGGCCCATGCCTGAGAACGGGCTCGAAGGTGCGAGTCGGTACATGTGTATCTCCAGCTTCTTGAAAGCTGCAGTGAAGATGAGGTTGAGGCTGGCCCCGCCATCGATCAGCACGTAATCGAGCTTCACCGTTGGCGATAGTTGGGTCCCCGAGCAGCGGAAGCATCCCAACTCCTGCCATGTTCTTTAGGCAGTCCGAAGTGTCAAAGCTGATAGCCATGTTCATCCACTTGCTGTGGGGAGTCGGGCTTGGCACCGGGGCCACTGCCGCCATGGCGCGTCGCAGGACTTTCACTGCGTTTCGGGACAAAGGGTCCGAGGCTCCCCCATAGATGATGTAGAGGAGCTTTTGCTGCTCCTGATCACTGTTAGTGTCCGAGTCAGCACTCGCGAACACTGCTTTCACTGCTCTCTGGGGCTCCTGGTACCCCATATCATTGTCCTTCTCTTCTGCAGGGTCAACCTTCTGCTTACCCTCCCTCTGGCGGGAGGGGTCGCTCTCCTGACTCTGCTGCTTCTACCATTGCTCATGGAAATGCTCCTCGAGTTTCTTGACTTCCTGGCACTCACTCGCACTGTGACCATTGGTCCGGTGCACCGGGCAACTGATGTCAGCATCATTCCTTTCGGGTGGACAGGCACGGACGCTTATCCTGATGCAAGCTTCAGGCTCTGCCAGGTGCTGCGGCTGCCACCATGGGAACTCCGGGCCTCGGCTTACTCCTACCGCGACCCGCGTTCTTCCTCTTGCCCCCTCCTCTGACAGCAGCCTCCGCTTCAGACTGTACGGGCTCCCCGCTTTCTGAGGAGGTTCGGGCGTGCCAGTTACGCCCCTCTACAACCTTGGCACATCTGTTCGCCAGGGCAAACAGCTCGGAGACATCGCGCACGTCATGCGTGGCAAGCTTCTCGAGCATCTTCTTGTCCCTCACGCCCTGTCTAAACGCAACTATGACAGATGCATTCGAGATGTGGGGGATGGTATTCCATACCTGGGAGAATCGCTGGATGAAGGCCCGCTGCGGTTCTCCCAATCGCTGTCTAACAGCGTGAAGGTCGAGCTCCGTCCCGGGACGCTCATACAAACTTCCAATTTTCGCTACGAACTGTCGGCACAGCTCCTCCCAGGAGGTGATGGATCCTGGGGGCACGTTCATGAGCCATGACCGGGCCAGGCCGGCCAGAACCACGGGGAAGTAGTTGGCCATGATGACCTCGTCACCTCCAGCGGCCAGAATTGAGGTGGAGTAGATCTGTAGGAACTCACTCGGGTTGACGCTCCCATCATACTTCTCCGGCGTGTGTGGCCGGAACATGTGGGGCCAAACCACCCTTTGCAGGTGGGGTGCTAAGGCTGCACAACCACCACCTGTTCTCGCGGGTGGCAAGTTTGGTTCTACGTGGCCATAATGAGCTGAATGCGCCGCGTATGTCGGTTGCTGGGGTATTGCGGCCGGCGCTTGGTGCAGCAGGGGCACACCATACACCTGCGGTGGAGGAGTTGCAACATACGCTTGGTGCGGGGGAGGCGTCATGTACGCCTGGTGCTGCTCGGGAGGTGCCGCGTACGCCTGGCATGGAGTACGAGCGTCGTGCATCTGGGCCCCAGCACCCGGCAGGTTGTAGTCAGCTTCGAGGTTGCGGCGTCGCTCCTGTTGTCGCTCGATGACGACCCAGCAGTCCTCGCTAGCTCTGCGACGACGCTGCAACCTCGTCCATAGGTCCGCCGACGAAAGCCTAGTTGAACGGCTATCGGGTAGGTGTGCGTGACAACGAAACAAATGTTGTTGCCGCTCGCCTTCCGCTCAGTGGAGTCGCCTGGAGCGCGGCGACGACCAGATGGTAGATGTCGTTTACCCACTGCTGGGTTGCCCCCTGTGGAGCTCCTGCAGTTGGTGCATTGTAGAGCAACTCCCGTGCAGCTAGAAGCGCGCTCTCTGGGCTTGCCGCCGGTGGTGCCATGATGGCTGTCGCTGCAGGAGTCCGCTGTGCCCCATCGTGCTGACCTGCAGTCAATGCGGTGGCCGTTTGGCGACGCGACGGCCCAGTTCTTCCTGCTCTAGAGCGGGACCCATCCCTGGGGTGAGATGAAGCTTGGTTCTCACGCGCCACCTGCTGATAGGGCTGTGGCCTGGAGGAACTGGCATTGGAACGAGTGTTCACCATACTGCTGGTGAAGATTCTTGCAGGAGAAAGCCCCCTACCTGGCGCGCCAAATGTTGAGGTGTCTAAACCGACACCTCCCCCGGACCTACACGGGTGTAGTCCGTGGAGGTTCAATGAATATTCGAGGGGATAGTCCTAACAAGATCAAGCTCAGAGAATGATAAACACAAGGGATTTACGTGGTTCGGGCCACCTGAGCGTAATACCCTACTCCACAGTGGTTTTTCTGTGTAGTATTGCTTTGGTCTGAGCCATCCTGTCCTCATCCGTGGCTGCTCGATCCTTTTATAGTTCAAGGTCGAGCAGCTTACAAGTGGGACCCAGAGCCTGACAGGTGGCCCTTGGAGTACCAAATCCACCCTAATATCCGAGAGTAAATGCTATCCCCGACAATGGCTTCAACGTGCTGCCTGTCCATACCCTGCCGCAGGGCTACCTATAGACACTCATTATGGTCGACCGTGTCTTGTCTATCTTGTCGAGGCCTTCTATTGGCCCGCCATACGTAGCAGTTTGGCTCTGACCAGTCATGACAAGACCGGCCACTGTCCACTTGACTTATGAGTGCGAGCTCCCGCCTACCTAGGGAACATGTGCGTCCTTCCTAGCTTTGGCGTACCGAGTACGCCTCCCTTTATTGCTCCTTCTGCGGGGAGGCTCTGGCTTAGCGCTGCCTGACACGTTGTAGCTCCCGGACCTTCCCTTAGTGGGAGGTCCAGGTCTGGGAGGTTGGGTCCGAAGCTGCCGGGAATCTAGCAGCATTAGACCCTCTCCTCATCAGAGGAGGTCCGAGGTCGCCGACCTAGTGTGCACGCCGGAGCTTCCCTTGGCAAGGTGGCGGATCTAGAGCTGCAGGCCACATGGCGGCACTAAACCATCTCTCAATGGGAGGTGCTATTGTTCCGCTTGCCGCGTGGCACCCTGGGCCCATGGCAGGTCTCGCCCCCGTGGGTGGTGGGGCCCAGTATGCATTTATCCCTGTACCCAGGGATACCTGATTCATCAGGCACCAACAGTACCACTTTACCCACATGTTCTTGATTTCATCACCTTTGGATGACTAAGAAACCTCCACTATACCGTCTCACTCTTCCATTGGTATGTGGCCAAAAGATCACAAAATAGCCTCTCAAAAGGGACTACTAGTATGTACGGACCCACTAAGGTTTCACCAGCAGGCTTGAATCTCCATTCTCCCACCGACAGGCCCCCTCATGTGCCATGTAGATCCCATAGTAGCCGACCTCAACTCCCATTCTCCGCACCATCCAGTGGTCCTTACAATACCAGCAGCACAACTAATTATTCAGCTACGTTGCGCCCATACTTGGCCTTGTGGTGGCACTGTTGTCCTGGCTTATTCTTGCGTGAACTGATCCTTAGATCTAAGGCAAGTGAAACCATCACATCATCCAACCCAGTCCACAACCTTGTAGAGTGTTACCTTCTATTATGCGCGACAATCATGCAAAACAAACATTACAAGAAATAAATACTCAGATAGTACTCAATATGTTATTATATGCATGAATGATGCAATTATGATGTAATATATGGTATTAGGTTGCTAGTATGGCTTACTAACTAGTTACAATAATGTTTTACATGTTAGAGCAAGTTTCAATTCATTTCGGAGAAAGTTGGAAAAGTTACAGGAATTTTGGAATTCAAAGGCCGAACTAGTCCGTACATTGTGTCGGACATGTCCGCTCTGGAAAGGAAAGTTGAACAGACTAGTCCGCACAAGACCGTGCAAGTCCACTACAACTGGGGTTTGGTGAATCTCCAACTAGAGCATAGTTTGAGTTAAGTATGGAACCATAATTGACGTAGGAAAGAAGGATCTAAGGTAATTACCATTAATTTAAGGGTTCACTAGTCCAAGAATAGATGAAATGCAGACTCGACGGCTAGATTGACGAAGGTGAAGAATTGGCAAAGAAGGATGTTGACGTCAAAGAATTGACGAAGAAGATCGCAACAACGGCGATGATCTTGAATCATCCCCCTCAACTTCCTCTTCCTTATTCTCCCTATCCTTCCTGATGGTGAGGGCTCCTTCCTTCATCAAGAACGGTGGCACACAGCTTGACATGCTAAGGGTTTTCTATCCTGGGGCAAAAGGATGAAAGGTGGGGTGGTGGGTGTTAATGTAGGAGGAGGGGGTGAGATTGGGGTGGAGTCCTTGTCAAAGTCAGTGGGGACAAGTAGGGCCTTGGTCGGGTCCCACTTGAGCTTCTCAAGGGTGGGGCATGATGTTCTTGGGCCCAATTAAGGCAATTACCCAATACCTCATCGTGGAGAAAAATAGAATCAGAGTCAAAACCCTACAGACCGGACTACTCCGTAGTAAGGCCAGACAAATCCATTTGGGAACAGAAAGTTCAATGGATTAGTCCGGTGTCAAGCTGGACAATTCCATTCTCGAATAGAAAGTTGATCGGACAAGTCCGGTTCCAGGCCGGACAAGCCTGAGGTCTGTCCAATTTAAAATCCGAACCAAGTTTTTGGGAGTTTCCAGCAGTGATCATCGGACAATTTTGTATAAGCAACGGACAAATCCGGACGGGGACATAAACAAAATTGGATTAGTCCGTAAAATTAATAGACAAGTCCGGAGAACATCAGAACAATTTATGGACTAATCCGTAGCAATTAGACATGTATAAGAGTGGATGCAATGCATGAAGGATGAACATGAGTGTGTTACATTGAGTTGGCTAATGGCAAGTTCTCTCGAGGGTGGTTGATTCTAATTGCCATTGTTGTTGTTGTTGTTGTTGTTGTTGTAGCCCCCTTGAAAGAAAGGGCATGGTTGGCCCCACCTTTGACCTCCTGGACGGTACCATTGTTGTAATTCCCATTGTTAGATAAGTATAAGGCATGCTCAAGGGTCTCGGGATAATTACTCCCCATATGACCCTCTTTGCCACAGACTTCACGTGTCATGTGAGAGTCTAAGGCTCGAACAGTGCCAAATACTTTGCCATTGGCTTCACAGTTCGACTTCTTCAATTTGGCAGCAATCATGTACACCTCTTTCAAGGTGTGCATGTCTCGCTGTCGAGGCTGGAGACGCTCATCGCTCCAACCCATGTTGGAAACCATCTTCTCAATTAATTACTTGGCTTTGGGCACCGTAAGTGAGAAGAAGGCTCCTCTAGCAACAGCATCCACATGGTCATGGGTTGATGGAGTCAACCCGGTGTAGAAGTTTTGGATGGAGAGCCAATTATCCATCACATGGTTGGGACAGGCTAGGATATACTCATGCAGCCTTTCCCAAGCCTCGGGAACGAACTCCTCGAGAAGCTTGAAATTCTTCAACGTAGGGCATTGGTCTTGCCCAATGGGAAGAACATGTCAAGGAATGTTGTAGAACACTTTCCCAAGTGTTTATAGCACTTCGGTTCACATAGAACCACTACTTTGCTCTCCCAAAGAAGGAGAACAGAACTAGTGAAAGATGGATGGCATTAGGTGTGACATCCTTAATCCTGAAAGTGCTACAAATCCCAAGGATATGTGACAAATGAGCACTGGCATCCTCGTTGGCTTTCCCAAAGAAGGGATTATCCTGCACCATTGTGATTAGACCAGTCTTGATTTTGAAGTTCACGTCTCCTGTGTTGACGTTGGGCCCAGTAGGCATATTGTCAGCAGAGAGAGCTAAGAACTCACAAGGGGTCTTCTGCACCATTGTCTTGCAGCATGATGGTGTGGAGATGACGGGTTTCCTAGCTTACAAGATCACCTTAGGAGGAACGACACGAGGTCGAACTCTTCTCTGCAATGACTTGGGATCTTCTACATAGTTTGCCGGTAAACAAAAACTGGTCATACACTACCTTGTTTTCACATCAAAGAATGCAAAAACAAAAGAGGGTTATCCTACTAAAAACCTACTAGAATCATATCTACCACATGATCATGCAAATATTCTATTCCTTCCCCGACAACGGTGCTAGAAATGCTTGTTGGTATTTCTTAATGTCTACAAGTCATCCTAGCAGCAAGGCTAGTTCTGCAGAGGCACTAGGCTAACCTAAGCCAAAGCAAGATGAGTTCCATAAGCGCACGGAATGTACCGCTGTAGCATTTCACTCGAGAGTATTCCCTAAGGTATCATATTTGTTTATCCCAAAGAACGGCAAGGTAGAAGTGTGGCAAGGTCAAAGATAGAAGAGGGTGTTCTAGTGAGGGATTTTGGTAGGATGGATAAATGAAGTGATTGGGTAGTGCGACACACACCTATGTAAACTACTCTAAAGGGTAAGAATGTCCTAGTGGAGGCTAAGTTGGGGATGGAGCTACTCCTACTGTGATTTTAGTATTCATATATATAGCCAACTAGTGTACATATGGGTATGCTAACGATGAGTACTAGGGCTTATTGGTCTAACATATCGGGCACTGGTTTACCCCTTACTATATCAGGATGATTGCCGTGACTAGCCTGCGGCATAGACGAACGTGGGGGATTACGAAGAACGGCCAGTGTTGTCACCACCTGCCGCCTACCCCAACAAATCATGTGTCTACGAGACATCCAATGCTACTTAATTATCTAAGCACCATGCTTACATAATAAGTAAATACCTTAAGAGCTGCAGAACAAGTATCTTCCTAAGGCAATTAATAACCTAAAACATCGTTGAAAGCAATGTTGGGACCAAGCACTAAATTACTCATATTAAGGTAATCATATTACTATCTAATTAGACTGTAGTGGTGGTGTATGATGTTTATGTAACATGATATTAGCATTATGACTAGATCGTAACAACGTCTACACCTAACACATACATGGACTCCACAACCGAACAATAAACACTTTTATCCATGTATATGAAAATGTAAAAAACAAATGATATTAATATAAAGCATAATATCCCAAATAAAAGAGAAGATACAAGAGCCATACCTTTCCCAATTTGGACTTGGGCCTTGAGGCTCCTCTCTACAGCCTAACCTCCACTAAGGACTAAGAGAGCACTAGTGTAATACAAGATAGAATGCTTGAGTGGTGTGCGGGAGAAGTGAAGCGCCCCCCCCCAATTTATACACAGTGTAGAGGTGGTTCCCACCACAATTAGCGCACGAATCAGTCTTCACCGCCTTCAGGGAGCCATGAGGAGCCAACACGTGAACGCTGACCGGATTTGGCGCTAGGGCCAAGTCAGCCGAGCTAGGGGGTTGCCGACCTGGTCCTGCACCCCCCACCCCCCCGCCCCGCAAGTTGTGCTTCTCCGTGTGACTGATATGTGGGCCCATGGTCCTTCCCCGCGTGAATTGCGGTTAGATTCCCTCAGATACACCTTGGTATGGGTCCATAAATCCATGTTATGCCACATGTCATCGTGTGATTGGCTGGGGTGGCACTTTTCAGGATTGTTCCCCCCATTCTCCATCATTTCTTCATAAAAACTTCTGCATGCACTATTTCTACAAGCACAAGTGCAAATATGTTAAATCTAACTATGATGTGTGTAAGAAATATTTATTCTCTCACATACTTGAGTTTTACTGACGGTCGAAATTGATATATCACGACCATCAACAAGCACCAAATGGAAAAATTCATAAGGTAATGTAGAAAGTAAAATACATATAGTAACTCCAAATACAGAGTGAATTCTCCCTCCCCCACTAAAGGCCTCGGGGCTCCCTTCATAGGGGGCGAGGAAGCCCTATCTACTCGACATTCCTTGTAGTGGGTCCGGTTTTACAGTGTCCATTCTATGTATCCAGTTGGTCGGAAACTTCAGTCTTGGCTTCTTCTTGGTCACCAAGGAACCATCTTCAGGGTGAAGTTACCGCCCTTTTTACGACGGATGGGATGGATGTCAAGCATATCCTGCAACAGGTCACATAGCGAATGCTTCCCCCTGCTAAAGTTACCGCACCCACCGTCTATCATAAATGCCCCCTACTACCTGCCTCTCCCGGGTTCGAGCCTGGTAGAAATTGTCCGCCCGACCTCTCCGTTGGGATTCAGACCGGTTAAGTACCCTAACCTCGTGCGACTGTGAAATCTGTGGTGGGCCCCTCCTCGACCGGAGAGTAGCTTCAGTCCGTCGGGTCCCAGATGTTTGGTACTCTGGATACAGAACTCAATCAACTATCTCTCCAAGTACAAGTGAAATTATGTGAAATATGAAAGTGATGCGTGTAAAAAATATTTATTTCTTCACATAATTGAGTTATATTTACAGTTGAAATTTGTATATAACGACCATCAACAAACTCCCCAAAGCTTACTCTTTGCCCTCCCAAAGCAAAGATGAAGACTTTGGTTGTTGATCAAGAGTTGCTACATTGTTCTACTTTCCAAGGTACCAAGTGCATAACAAAATATTCTACCTTTGATTGACTAAATTGGCTATGGTACCTCACCCTTTTTCTTAGTCATTATGTGGCTTATGCCTCCTTTTTATCTTGGATGGTTGAAAGACAGAACAACAAATTGAGCATGCATCACCTAATGTCTAAGTTCCACCTGAATCCGAAGAGTTTCAAATGGTGTTTAATTTCAAGTTTCTTCAGTATTTATCTCAATCACTCTATGTGGTAAGTGGAATTTTCCTCACCAAGGCAATGTATTTTTTTGACCTACATCTAAATAAGTCTTTATGTATAGCTTGGTAGGAAACAAGAGTCGGCATATTTGCAACACATATATTGCTAAATCAAATGAGTAAGCCTTAGGAGAAAACTAATCATACTTTTTATCAAGATTGTGCATGAGTGATGGTATGGAAGTGGAACTTGAAGATGACTCCTTTTCTCACACTTTTTCTGTACGTATGAAGCATGGATTATTACTTTTTATTTCTTTTTTTCTTCTCATGCTCTTGTACATGAGAATGCATTTTATTTTTATTTTTCTTGTAGCCATGCGTTCTACTCCCCTTTCTTTCAATAATTTCGAAGACAGGACTATGCATAAAGAATATGGAGTATCTTTTTGGGGTGGTGGAATGTGATACCTATGTGTGCTGAATACATTGGCTATTATGATAAATGTTTTGAATATTGCCAAAACTCCATTCTCATCGAGGTCCGACTCTAGGTCTGAGCTCCGATAAGGTCCGACAATTGGTCCTGCATGCTTTGGGTAGCTCCCGCAAGGTCCAACAATAAGTCTGCCTTGTTTTGGGTAGCTCCGGCAAGGTTCGACAATAGGTCCAACATGCTTTTGCTAGGTCCGACGTGAGGTCCAAGAAACTTTGGCTAGGTCCAGTGCAAGGTCCGGTTAGCTTTGGCAAGGTCCAGTGCAAGGTTGGGTTAGCTTTGGCAAGGTCCGGTGCAAGATCACAGTGGTTCTACTTTTAGGCTGCAATATTTCAAACTTGCTTTACATTTGTGGGATGTTTGCTTAGTATTCTTTTACTAAGTTAAGTGTTATGTCTTTTTACTGTGGTTAATGTTTTGATATGGTTTGCAACATGCTAATGTGAGGTGTTCACGTAAGGTGTTGTGGTTTTTGAACTAACGAGAGTCAAGTTGAGGACTTGGGCTCGCAAATGATGGTTGTTTATTCATGTGCGGGTGTTGCTTGAGTTCAAGACATTGCTGTTGACGGGATCCATTGAACTAGTCTTAGGGAGAAGATGAGGTTCAACAACCAAGTTCAGGAGGAATTGTGGTTGAGTTGATCAGGAGATCATGCAGCATGTTTGGGTCAACAATGCATATGAAGGTATCTTGGACGTAGTTGGAAGGTTTTTGCACATGTGCAAGAAGTGCATAGACTTGGCAACAAGGTTCCCAGCTGTGATGAAGACAAGTGGACATAAAGAATTGGCCGGAAAGGTCCAACCGGCTGGATTATGCCCCAGGCAACGGCTGAGGTGGTTAGGGTTCGTTTATTGGAAGTTTAGAGTTTTTTTTGTTAGATTTCGCGTGGGTCGCAAAGTTGAGTTGTTTTAGGAATATGAGATACGTTCCTAAGATGTTTGGATGTCTTAAGATTGCTTCTATCTGTGTATGTAAGAGTCTTGAGCAGTTATAGAAAGTTTCGATTGAAACTGGGTAGGATTAGAGTCCTAGTTTGGATTTGGTTGGCCTTAGGGCTGGTTATAAAACCAAGGGAGGCCAGAGCTCGTGATGAGATGACTATGGGCAGTTCCTTTTGTGTTTTTATCAATAAAATTTGTATATTAGAGGACCTATTGTGCCTTGTTCGTCGAACTAGTTTCAGACAAGTTTTTCTCGTCGAGTTTCTGCACAACACTATGTTGTTTTGTTGTTTTTACTATAACTCCAGTTTTACAGATTCAATGGATGTGATTCTTTTTGGGTCGTCTTTAAACTTCATTATATATCATTTGTAAAAATTTCATGGTCATTGGATCCGTGGTTTCTGATCCATACGAGTTTCTTTGTTGTGTTGTAGATCTATTTTTACTCGGGTATAACAGATCGATCTTTGTTCGATCTTTTGATCATTACTTTATTTTTTCTCGATGATTTTTTGTTATTCCTATTGTTGTATCCGTGACTTGATTCTATATATTATCTAGTACGATTGTCACAGTTGAACACGTTTAGATCAGTTGAACACACGGTTTCTTAACAGATTGATTTTCTACTGAGGGGTTTTTGTTGTTTCCACTGAAAAAGTTTTAATCTACCACTCACCCCCCTATGGTAGCTTTTCATGTGATCTTTGATCCTAAATGGGATGGTATGATGCAAATGTGCTAACTTATAGTGTAGAACTTTAGCTTGTGCATGCAAAATCTTGATCTTAAATGTATTAAAATATTATCACATAGGTCTATACCAGTTTGACTAGGCTCAATGTGAAAGCAAATAACATATGCATAGGGTTTCTCAAGTTTGAACATCATGTGGCATAGGTAAGAAATTCAAATCAAGTGATGAACTTTAATTTGACCCAATTTTAGAAATACTCTAGAAAACATGTTTCACTTTTAACTAGGAATTCAGCAACTCTTATTACTATATTTATCTCACAACAACCTAGAATTAGAATAAGCTTGTGCAACCAACAAATTCTAAGTTTAGGGCAAAAGTATTCTAAGCTAATTGACGTAACAGTTTAAAGAATAATAAGTTGTATACTACGAACTTGAGAAAAATAAAAAATGCAATTATTCATCATTTTAACTTATGCAAAGTAAAAATATTCTTACCGCACATCTTTTATTTTATTTATACTATCCCATCCTATACTTTTTTATATGTGAATGGTGTGGAAACAAAGAAATCAAAATGAGATATAAATGGAATGTGATACAAGTTACCTCAAGTGGGGGGTCCTCTCGCAGGCTTGTTTTTCATCAATCCCCATGATAAGAGTTGGATCCTTGATGACAGAAATAGGCCATGAGGTCGGCCTGTTGTTATTGCAGTGCGGCTTTGACATTGTGGAACTCTGTGTAAACTTGTTGTTGCCAGTCGTGAGTACTCCAAGTGTAACCTTGAATATTGTTGAGGATTCTGTCTATCCTCACTTTAAGATCTCTCATCTGTTGAGTAAGATCTGCCATACCTTGGCCATGGTCACCTGAACTTCTGGCCGAGAAGGAATGGCGGTTACTCGTCGGTGGAGGATGCAAGCTACTAGAGCTTGAGTAGGAACCATATGGATCCCATCTCCCTCCTGTGGTAGCCCACTCAGGACATGACAACCCACTATCCTCATATGCTTCAGGTTGGGTCCAACCGGGTGCATCAATGAGTCCTCTTCCTTTTGGTACTCATTGGAAGGAGTGTATCGCAGAGGCATCTCCATGGCCACTCTCCTTGAATAGTTCCTTGTAACCCTGACAGGAACATTTGTATAGATGAAAATCCGAGTTAGGTGACTGAATTTCATTTACAAAGATGAGGTAGAAAACACTAAAGAACCATCAAGATCATGTTTGAGAGTATGTTCTTGCACTGAATAATCCCCATCTACAAGTTAGCGGCTTGTTGAAATATATTCAATGGATGCATTTTCTAAATCCCCTACTTTTGTATTGTTACGAGTAATCAATGAAGTACATTCTATTGGTCCCATCATTTTATTGTTTTATAACCATTGAAACATCGTAACCGTAATAGGAGCAATTTTAATATTTTTAACCATGGCAAAAAAGGATCCTTAGTTCATCGTCATGCACAATACTAACATCTCCTCTAGGGAACGTAGACATGGTCACCTATCTATGCATTAAGTGTAAAGTTGGGTTTTGCAGTTGAGTATTTCTAGGAGCCTTACACGCTACCTCACTAGTCAATTCTTGCCAAAAAAATTGTTTATTAAATCTAGACAAACTGTCTAAAAATATTAAACAATGTTTATGGAAGCCAAAAATTTCACTTAATTCTTTCTTCAGGATAAAATATTTTTTTTTGGAAAATCCTAAAAGTAATACCTTCATGTCTTATTTTGAGGGTGCATAGGAACTAAATGGTGAGGATGCATGAACCACAATCATCTATTTGAGCAAAATTATCCAATCCTATTACATTCCAAACAGTAAAAAATTCAGAATCCATACCAATTTTGGAGAGTAGTGCCAGGTTGTAGGCTTTCATGTGAGAAAACTCACGATCTCGTAGGAGTTTGTATGATTGGTGTTCAACGTCTTGCTTCAAGACGAGGTCTTCATCATTGAGAAGGTGGGATGAAGCATTGCCTTTGTCCATCAGGGTTGTCGTCATGCACACTTTCCCAATGTGGACTTGGTGTAGGTTCGGAGGAGAGGTGCATGCTTTAGTCTCTCCCATGGCTTGAGCTTGATGAAGCTCCCTTCATCTTACCAAACAACCTCTTCATACATTTCTTCATGGTTTCACGACTTGAGAACAAACACAACAAAACAAACTCGAAAAAGGATAAAGTTAGTGAAAACCAAATGAAACCTTTGACGAGTGCCCTTGCAATACTTGAGAGCAACCTGAAAATTCAAATGCAAATGGAAGCATAAATTTTTGAATTCGAATTGAGAGAAGTGCTTATGAAAGTGCATCTAGGCAATCCCTTGTACGTTTTGGACAACTGATGACAAACGAATGAGATCCTAATGATCTTGTAGACATGACTACAGGTCCACTCATGTTGGATAGTTTGGTGCACTAAAAAGGTGGATAATGAAGTGATGAAGAAAAAGTAAGGCCCCATTGATGAATGAAAGGCAAAGTAGACTTATTTGTATAGGATACGCGTGAGAGACACATCCCAAGAGCAGAAGTCTTTGCGTAGGGGTAAGGCTCTTAGAATCAATCTTAAAATTCGCTGAGCATCGGACTAGTCTATTCATGGACCGAACAAGTCTGTTAAACTCTCTTTTGTCTCACTTCAAAGTGCACCGAACTAGTCCGTTCATGGATTGGACTAGACCGAGCAACTTTCTGGAACCTCACTTCACAGTGCACCAGACTAGTCTGTTTGTGGACTAGACTAGTCCGTTCAATTTTCTGTAAAGTCAATACACTGTGCATCGGTCAAGTCTGTTCAAAGACCGAACTAGTCCGTTGAACTCTCTGATGTTTCATAACACATTGCACTGGACAAGTCGTTTATGGAACGGACTAGTCCGAACTACTTTTTGATGTTTCATTACACAGGGCACTAGACAATTCCGAACTCCTACCGGACTAGTTCGGTATACCTCACACAATTTAGGATTTCCTGTGTGCTGCACATTTCATGCCGACTTTACACAGCACACCGGACAAGTCCGGTACCCAGTACGGACTAGTCCGACCGTCGGGATCCCTCATGGTGACATCTTTGGAAACACTATAAATAGGAGATCCATGACCTCACATACAGATAACTCGTATTCTATAGTTCACAACTGAAACCCTAGCTCCGATACCTGTCCCAAGAGCACAAAAACACATATCCCCACACATCTAAGATCCTCAAAAGTGAAATCATTTCAGTATTCAGATTTGGTATTGGGAGATTGGTGTCTACTCATCATTGTGCTCTTGGGGTTTTATCTCTTTATGTGAGACCTATGTGTGTTAAATGCATTGGCTATGGCGATAAAAGTTTTGAATACTACCAACACACCTTTATCATCAAGGTCCAACTCTAGGTACGAGCTCCAGCAAGGTCCAACGATAAGTCCGGCTTGTTTTGGGTAGCTCTGGTAAGGTCCAACGTAAGGTTCAACTTGTTTTGGCTAGGTCCGACTGCTTTGTCTAGGTTCGACTAGCTTTGGTGAGCTCCGGCTCTAGGTCCGACTAGCTTTGGTATGCCCCGACGCTAGGTCCGACTAGCTTTGGTTAGCTCCAGCGCAAGGTCCTGCTAGCCTTGGTAAGTTTCGGTGCTAGACCATGTTAGTTTTGGTAAGCTCTGATTCAAGATCCAGTTAGCTTCGGCAAGGTTCAGAGCTTTATTGCAGTGGTTCTGCTTTTACTTTGAATTGATTCAAACTTGCTTTACATATATGGAATGTTTGCTTAGTATTCTTTTACTAAGTTTTTTGTGTGTTTTGGTGGTTATGGTTGGTATTGTATCGCTATGTTTTGCAACATGCTTATGTGAGGTGCTCACGTAAGGTGTTGTGGTTTCGGAACTAACGAGAGTCAAGTCGTGGACTTGTGCTCGAAATTGTTGGTTGTTTATTCATGTGCAGGTGTTTCTTGAGTTCAAGACATGGCTAGTGATGGGATCCATTGGACTAGTCCTAGGGAAAAGATGAGGTTCAACAACCAAGTTTGGGAGGAATTGTGGTTGAGTTGATCGGGAGGTCGTGCAACATGTTTGAATAGAGAACAATGCATATGAAGGCATCGTGGACGTCATTGGAAGATGTTTGCACATGTGCAAGGAGTGCATGGACTTGGCTACATGGTTCCGAGGCGTGATGAAGAGATGTGGACATAAAGAATTGGTCAGAAAGGTCCAACCGACTAGGTTATGGACTCATGCTGCGGCAGAGTCGTGTTTGACTCAAATATGGAAAGTTTTGAGTTGGTTATGATAGGATTTTGTGTGGGTCACAAATTTTATTTGTTTTTAGAAATGTGGGATACGTTCCTAAGGTGTTTGGAAGTCTTAATATTGCTTCTATCTGCGTAGAGAAGAGTCTTGATCCGTTATGGAAAGTTTCGATTCGTGATTTGAGTAGGATTAGAGTCCTAGTTAGTCTTGGGTTGGCCTAAGGGCTGGTTGTATAAGCAAGGGAGGCCAGGGCTCATGAGAAGACTTTTGGGCTGTTTCTGTTGTGTTTTGATCAATAAAATTTGTAGTTTGAAGGAACTTTTGTGTCTTGTTCATCCGACTTGTTTTTGTCAAGTCTTTCTCGTCAAGTTTCTGCACAACCCTACCTTTCTTTGGTGGTTTTATCATAACTCGAGTTTTACAGATCTGATTGACTTGATTCTTTTTGGGTTGTCTTCACAACTTGATTTTATATCATCTATGAAAATTTCAAGGTCATTGGATTTGTGGTTTCTGATCTACTCAAGTTGCTTTGCAGTGTTCCAGAACTGTTTTTCTCCGGTAGGACCGATTGACCTTTGTTCGATCTATTGATTTTAACTTGTGTTTCTCTCAACGGATTTTCGTGATTCTTGTTGTGACGTCTTAGTGACTTGATTCTCTACAATCTATACTTGTTTTTTCACAGTTGAACACATTTAGATTAGTTGCACACACGGTTTCTCTAACATATCGGTTTTCTACTGCGAGGTGTTTTTGTTGCTTCCGCTGAAAAGTTTTAATCTACCATTCACCCCCTCTGGTAGCTTTACACGTGCTCTTCGATCCTACAATCAGTATCAGATCCTTGGTGCTCTAATCTTTGTGATTTCCTCATGTTTTTGACTAATCATCATGGAGAAATAATCCGCAAAACCTTGTGTTTTTAGTGGTATTGATTTTTAGGTTTGGAAAGCACGTATGGAAGCTTTCATCTAGGCACAAGGCTTTGCAATATGGGAAATGGTGTACAAGCCTTACAATGTGCCTCCGAACGATCAAGTCACGGCTACAAACTTAAGAGATGTCAATAACAACAACAAAGCCTGCAACTTGATAATCCAAGGACTCACTCGGCGTACGATGTGTGGAGAGCACTTTGTGACTACCATGAAGGATCCAACACGATCAAGGAGGTAAGACAGAATATGTTCAAGAAAGAGTACATGCGCTTTGAGATCCAACCCGGTGAGTCCATTGATGACTTCTTTGCTCACTCTAATAAAATTCTCAGCAACTTGGGTATCGTCAATGTTAACTTTTCAGATGTTGAAAATGCTAGGCAATTACTAAGTGCATTAGACATGTCAATTTGGGAGATGAGAGTCACATCTATTCGTGAATCTTCTGCCATGAGTACACTTACATTAGATGTGCTATATTCTAAATTGAAAACTCATGAAATTAGCATAATCTCACGTAAGAACCCCAACAAGTCTCTTGCATTTGTTTTTCAACGTGATATGCCTAGCTCTGGCCAATCTTCATCTAGCAATACACTTGCTTTGCTGTCTTCACTAACCCTAGAACAGATTGTAGAATTTCCAACAGAGGAGCTAGCACTCATCTCTAATCGGTTCTCAAAAGCATTGCAAAATGTGAGAACTAGAAGTAGAGGAAGCTCCAAACCTTAACGATGCTTTGAATGTGGTAAGACAGGACACTTATGTACAGATTGTCCTAACCTTTCAGGTCCTACTTCATGAGAAGAAAAACAATTGAGGATGAGGCACTCCTCAACAAACGATAAGAAGAAGAAGAAGGGCTTTACAGGTCGCCAACTGGTGAACAGTTTTATCTCCGCACTCTAGGAACTTGGCTCAAGCGACGTGGACATTGGAAGTGACAAAGATGAAGATGATTTGGCAAACTTGTCCTTCATGGGGGGCAAGTCAAGATCAAATATGGAGGAGGCAGAACACAACAGCGACAATGAAGAGGTATGTCCTACTTGTGAAGAAATGTGTGATGCTATTTCTCGTGCCACTGTTATTGTTAACAAAAAGGACAAAAAACTTAGGGACAATGCTTTTAAAATTGAGTCACTAGAATCTAAAATTAATCACTTAAAATCCTTGATTCCTAGTGTTGATTCTTGTTCCTCATGTGACTTAATATACGAACGATTGTCCTCCCTAAGAAGTGCACATACCTCCACACTTGATAAACTTGTACTTGAAATTGAAAAGAACAAAAAGCTTGCTACACTTAATATTGGAAACTTAAAAGATGCTTCTTGTTCTACAATTGATTTGCATTGTTCTAGTTGTGATGATCTTGACAACAAACTGCAAGGTGCTATGAAGGAGATTTCTGTTTTGAACAATGCTTTATGTTCTCATGAAATTAAATATTGTTCCAATTGCAAACTAAAAGGAAAAACTTCATGTCAAAACTGCCTAGTTTTATCTAAGAAACTTGACAATAAATATAAGATACTAGAGCGGTTTTACAATGGGAAAAAGAATCTAAACATGCTGTTAAATTCTTCTAAACCTTGCAATGAATAAACTGGTTAGGTTTTGATTCCCATGCTTATTCTAAAACACATCCGTCTCACGTTGTAAAATCATTTGGAAGAGTTTTAATCAAAACTGTTCCTAACAAAAGGATGTGATTTTTAAATCTGTAGGAGTGCTTTCTAATTCTGTTTCTAATACTGGATGCTCATCTAGACATGATTACAAAATGAAATTTCATTGTACTTTTTGTAATAAAGATGGTCATGTCGTAGATTTCTGTTATAGACTAGCTAAACAAATTAAAAATAATAAAGTGTCTACTAGATCTCATAACTTTCATGCTAAATCTGCTATGCATGCTAAACCTAAAATTAGAAACATGCAACCTGCTTTAACAAGTCAAAAAATTTAAAAGGTACCTTCTGGATCTTCTGGTAGATCTGCAAAGGCAGCTCCTGTAGTTCCGATAGCTTCGAGAGCTCCCAAACCATCTGTTGTTCCCTTCAGAACTTCAGTTTTTGCATCCAGAGCTTCGGGCTTTTCCTTTCGAACTACTGCTTTTACCTCCGAAGCTACTGGTTTTCTTGCTAAACGTGCAACAACTTGTAAATCAGTAGTTAAGAACAGAAAACCTCAGCCTTTGACTCACAAACCTGTTGTTTTGCCACAACTTTCACATGTTTTTCCTGCAGCACGTCATGTGACTCAGTACTGAGTTCCCAAATGCTTATTGACTAACCCAGTATCGAGTCATCGACGTACTGTCCTTCTCTATAGGTTTCACGCCTGAAGAAGGATAACATTTGGATTGTGGGTTCAGGTTGGTCATGCCACATGACTGGTAACAAAAAATGGTTCTCCTCCCTCTCTTTTGTGTCACGTGTAGAGAATGTTACTCTTGCCAATAATTCTTCAACTCCTATAATTGCTCAGGGTTCGGTTAGAGTAAATAATCCCTACACTTTGAAGGATGTGGCACTTGTTAAAAATTTGAAATACAACTTGCATTCTATTTCACAACTGCTAGATGAAAATCTGGAAATTATTTTTACGAAAAATTGCTGCAAAGTTGTAAATTCAGATAGTGAGCTTATTTTTAATATGTCTCGGTTTGGAAGAGTTTTTAAAGTTGATTTTGATATGTCTTCCTCTAAGCATAGGTGTCCAGCTGCTAATGATTCAAATGAATTATATTTTTGGCATCATAGACTTGGTCATGTAGGCTTTGATCATCTAACGCGTGTTAGTGCTCTTGATCACATACGTGGGCTGCCTACACTTAAAGGGGACAAAGAAATTGTGTGCTCTTCTTGTAGACATGCTATGATGGTTGCAGGTTCACATACGCCTCTCACAATGATCATGACAACTGAACTGGGTCAACTTTTGCACCTTGACATTGTAGGACCTTCACGTGTTCAATCCTTCGGAGGTAAATGGTATGTTCTTGTGATTGTTGATGATTATTCTAAATACTCTTGGGTTTACTTTATGGCATCCAAGAATGAAGTTTTTAGTCACTTTAGAACTTTATTTATTAGATTGTCAATTAATCACCTGGTATCTTTAAAAGCAATTACAAGTGATAACGGAACCAAATTTAAAAATCAATCTTTTGAGCACATTTGTGCTGAAAATGTAATAGATCGTCAATTTTCTTCACCATATGTACCTCAACAAAATGGTTTTGTAGAAAGAAAGAACGGAACCTTAGTTTAGATGGCTAGGACCATGCTTGATGAATATCAAACTCCTAGGAAATTTTGGGTTGATGCGATTGCAACTGCTTGTTATGTCTCAAATCATGTTTTCTTACGCGCTAAGCTAGGTAAAACACCATATGAGCTCCGGTTTGGACCAAGGCCTAGTGTTACACACTTTCGGGTCTTTGGATGCAAATGCTTTGTTACGAAACATGGTAATCTTTATAAATTTGAACCTAGATTCATTGATGGCGTGTTTCTTGGTTATCCATCTCATACTAGAGGCTACCGTGTGCTTTTACTTGACACTAACAAAATTTTAGAGACCTGTGAGCTATCTTTTGATGAAGCTAGCCCAAGTACTAGCTCAAACATTGCAGGTTCGGATCCATATCCTCAGGGGGAGTGTATTTTCGAAGAAGAAGAAGACCAGTGATATTGCCTGATAGTTCCGAAGCTAACACATGTCCAACTCCAAACTTTGAACAAGCTCCCACTAACATCTCTCCTCGTCCTGATCGTCCAAAAGTCACAAGCTCATCAATCTGCGACGAACCTGATGAAGAAGAAGCTTGTGAGGCATATGTTCCCCTAAGGATTTACAAGAATTATCCGCCACAACAAATTATTGGAAGCTTGCACGAATGAGTCACACAGTCCAGGTTTTGCAATCCAAACTCTCATGCTCATTCTGATTTTGTTGCTTCTTTTGAACCCAAATATATATCACAAGCACTCACTAATAAATCTTGGATTATTGCCATGCAAGAAAAGTTAGAAAATTTTGAAAGAAATAATGTTTGGAAACTTGTACCTCCATCTCAAGGTCACACGTTAATTGGAACTAAATGGGTGTTTAAAAATAAACAAAGTGAGGATAGGGTTGTGGTTAGGAATAAGTCTAGATTGGTTGCTCAAGGTTTCACACAAGTTGAAGGTCTAGATTTTGATGAAACTTTTGCCCATATTGCTAGATTAGAAGCCATAAGAATTTTGTAAGCTTTTGCTGCATCTAAAGGTTTAAAGTTATACCAAATGGATGTTAAAAGTGGTTTTCTTAATGGCTACATAGATGAGTAAGTTTATGTGAAGCAACCACTTGGTTTTGAAAATCCTGATTTTCCTAATCATGTTTACAAACTGTCCAAAGCCTTGTACGGTCTCAAACAAGCCCCTAGATTATGGTATGTGTAGGATCGAAGAGCACATGAAAAGCTACCAAAGGGGGGGGGGGTGAATAGTATATTTAAAAATCTTACGCAGCGGAAACAATTAAACCCCAACCCCTTTGGCAGAAAATCAATCTCTTAAAGAAATCGTGTGTGAGACTAACCTAAATGTGTTTCACCATGACAAAAGTGATAGATATCAGATAGAATCAAGTCACGAAGACAACACAACAAGAATTACTCAAATCCGTCGAGAAAAACCCAAGTTATGATCGAAAGATCAAACAAAGGTCAATCTGCCCTACTCGATGAAAAAACAGTTCTGGAATGCTGCAAAGAAACTCGTGTAGATCAAAAACCACAAATCCAATGACCGTGAAATTTTGACAGATGATAGATAATCAAGTTCTTAAGACAACCCAAAAAGAATCACGTCAATTGGATCTGTAAAACTCGAGTTATGATAAAACCACCGACGAAAGGTAGTGCTGTCCAGAAACTCGACGAATAAAACTTGTCTGGAACAAGTCTGACGAACTAGGCACAAAAGTTCCTTCAACCTCCGAATTTTATTTAAAATAACACAAGAGTAACAGCCCCAAAGTTGTGCACCACGAGCTTTGGGCTCCCTTGCTTATATAACCAGCCCTTAGGGCAACCCAATATCAACTAGGACTCCAATCCTACTCAGATCACGAATCCTAACTTTCCATAACTGCTCAAGATTCTTCTATACGCAGATAGAAGCAATCTTAAGACTTCCAAACACCTTAGGAACGTATCCCACATTCCTAAACAACTCAAATTCGTGACACACACGAAATCCTAACATAACCAACTCAATACTTTCCATACCGAGCCATAACCGACTCCGCCGCAGCCAAAGTCATCAACCGGTACGATCCGATCCCATCTTCGGAACCATGTTGCCATGTCATGCACCGCATGCATACGTGCGAAAACCTTCCTTCGACGTCCAGTAACCTTCATATGCACTGCCTTGATTCAATCATCTTGCGCGACCTCCTGATCAACTCAACCACAGTTCCTCCCGAACTTGGTTGTTGGAACCTCATCTCCTCCTTGAGACTATTCCAATGGATCCCGTCACCAGCCATGACTTGAACTCAAGCAACACCTGCACATGAATAAACAACCAATCCATACGAGCCCAAGTCCTCGACTTGACTCAAGTTAGTTCTGAACACAACACCTTACGTGAGAACCTCACATAAGCATGTTGCAAAACCACAATAACACGATATCATCCATATCAACCAAAACGCACCAAAAACATAGTAAAAGAATACTAAGCAATCTTTCCAACAATGTAAAACAAGTACAAAACATTGCAAATGAAAAGAAGAAGCACTGCGGTCAAGTTCCGGACCTTGCCAGAGCAACCCGGAGCTTGAGCCGGAGCTAACAAAAGTAGTACAATGAAGCACCTGCCAGAGCTTACCAAAACTAGTAGATCCTAGCACCGGAGCTTACAAAAAACTAGTCAAAACTAGTCAACCCAAAACCGGAGCTAGACAAAGTACGTCGGAGCTTAGCAAAAGCATTCTAGAGCTATCAAATATATGCCGGAGCTATCAAAGACATGCCGGAGCTAATAAAGACATGCCGGAGCTAAAGATAAAGCTCACCGGAGCTAACCAAAGCTAGTCGGACCTTACCAAGAAGCCAGACCTAGCATCTAATGTAGCCGGAGCTACCCAAACCAAGCCGGACCTACTGTCGGACCTTGCTGTAGCTCAGAGCTAGAGTCGGATCTTGACAAAAAGGTGTTTCGGTGATATTTAAAACTTTTATCATCAAAGCCAAGTGTATTCACTACAAGCCAATGTATTCAGCACATATAGGTCTTACAGTATGATAGGTTAAAAACATTCTTACTTGAAAAGGGGTTTACCATGGGCAAGGTTGATAATACTTTTTTGTTCTTAAGCATGGCATTGACTCATTATTTGTTCAAGTGTATGTAGATGTTATTATCTTTGGTTGTGCTTCCCATGATCTTGTGTCCAAGTTTTCAGCTAGCATGAGTTCAGAATTTGAGATGAGTATGATGGGAGGACTCATGTACTTTTTGGGGCTGCAAATCAAGCAAACTAAGGAGGGAACCTTTGTGCATCAAATGAAGTATACAAGAGACCTTCTTAAGCGCTTCGACATGGACAAAAGCAAGCCTCTTTGGACACCAACGGGTACAACAATGACACTTGAACTTGATGAAGATGGTGAACCCGTGGATCAAAAAGAATATGGAAGCATGATCAGAATCACTTTTATACCTCACAACATCATGACCGGACATACAATTCAGCGTATGTCTTTGTGCATGATTTCAAGCTTCCCTACGTGCTTCACATCGTGAAGCCGTCAAAAGGATTCTAAGGCACTTACATGGAACTCGGGAATTTGGCATTTTTCTTCCTCCATCCTCAACCGTTACTTTGAAATCTTTTTTGGATGATGATTTTGGGGGTTGTAGGATTGATAGGAAAAGTACTTCCGGTGCTTGTCATTTTCTTGGTAATTCACATGTTGCTTGGTCCTCTAGAAAACAAAATTAAATTGCACAATCCACAGCCGAATCTGAATATGTAGTTGCTGCTAGTGCTTGCTCACAAATTCTTTGGATTGTTCAAAGACTTAAGGACTATAGGGTCAATCTAGATAGGGTTCCACTATTTTGTGATAACACTAGTGCCATTTTCATTGCTAAAAACTCCGTGCAACATTCTAGAACTAAGCACATTGACATCAGGTATCAGTTTCTCCATGATAATTTTGAAAAAGGAAACATTGTGCTTCACCATGTAGATACCGAACAACAATAGGCTGATATTTTAAAGAACCTTTGGATTTCACTCGTTTTTGTTACATTCAAAGTGAATTAGGGGTTATGCATCCCCATGGCTTAAATTGAGGGGGAGCTTTCAAATTTGGGATGTGAATTTAAAAATATTATGAGCATAATATTTCATACATATATGACTTTGTGATTCCTTTTACATGTTGAAAGTTCTTACTACATTACTCGTGTTATACATTTTGTAGTTTTTGCCATGACTAGTAATTGAAATAATTACTTACACTAAATCTGGTCATGATCAAACTTTCTTGCTGTTTTGAACCTGTTGCATGCTTACAAGTGCTTTTAAAAGAATTAATCAAGTAAGCAACTCACATGTTGAGTTTTTGTGATCAAATGAAGAAATGAGAAAAGATCAAGAGAATATGCATGCATCGCACTTCTTCTTTTTATTTGGATTATCATTGCACTTAGATATGAAATTGGAAGAAATTGTGTATGACTAAAACCATGTCCTTAGGCTTCTGATTATCAAATGACATAGGCCTGGCTTGGTTGGTTAGAATATGGAAAATGTGCATATAATTTCTCGCAAATATTATAGGATCTAAATTGTGCTTTGAAAAATAATAAAATGCAGCAACAAGTGTCATGCTTTTAGGTCTTGAAATAGTTAAGTTTGTGAGATCATGACTTGCTTAAGTTGAAAATTACATTTGATCTCTAGCATGGCTTACACTACTTTATGTATCTCATTGTTGTGATAGTGTAAGTTACTTGATAGTATGACGTGGATGAGCTTTGTTTTATATGTATATGTTATAATGTGCTCATAACAAATTAGAATTTCTCTTTCGTACCTTGCTGAATACATTATCAAAGGGGGAGAAGTATGCGAGGGGAGAAATTTATTTCTATCTCATTTGATTTTCAAAAAGTAGGAGAAATTGTTTTCAAAACATTTCGTATGAATAAGCAAATGTTCGTATTTTAAGTGGTGTTGCCAATGCATTCATCAAGGGGGAGATTGTGAGACCTATGTGTGTTGAATCCATTGGCTATAGCGATAAAAGTTTTGAATACTACCAAAACACCTTTATAATCAAAGTCCAACTCTAGGTCCAAGCTCCAGCAAGGTCCGACGAAAGGTCTGGCTTGTTTTGGGTAGCTCCGTTAAGGTCGGATGTAAGATCCGACTTGCTTTGGCTAGGTACGACTTCTTTTTCTAGGTCCGACTAGCTTTGCTGAGCTCTGGGTCTAGGTCCGACTAGATTTCGTTAGCTCCAGCGCTAGGTTCTGCTAGCCTTAGTATGTTCTGCCGCTAGATCCTGTTAGTTTTGGTAAATTCCCGTTCAAGGTCCGATTATCTTTGGCAAGGTTCGGAGCTTGATCGTAGAGGTTCTGCTTTTACTTTCAATTGATTTGAACTTGTTGTACATCTATAGAAAGTTTTCTTAGTATTCTTCTACTAAGTTTTTGCTGTGTTTTGGTGGTTATGGTTGATATCGTTTCGCTATGGTTTGCAACATGCTCATGTGAGGTGCTCACGTAAGGTGTTGTGGTTTCGAAACTAATGAGATCAAGTCATTTATTCATGTGCAGGTGTTGCTTGATTTCAAGACATGGCTAGTGACGGGATCCATTGGACTAGTCTTAGGGAGAAGATGAGGTTCAACAACCAAGTTCGGGAGGAATTGTTGTTAAGTTGATCGGGAGGTCGCGCAACAAGTTTGAATAAAGAACAATGCATACGAAGGTATCGTGGATGTCGTTGGAAGATGTTTGCATGTGTTCAAGGAGTGCATGGATGTGGCTACATGGTTCTGAGGCGTGATGAAGAGATGTGGACGTAAAGAATTTGTTGGAAAGGTCCAACCGACTAGGTTATGGACTCAGACTGCGGCCGAGTCGTGTTTGACTCAAATATGGAAAGTTTTGAGTTGGTTATGATACGATTTCGTGTGGGTCACGAATTTGAGTTGTTTTTAGTAATGTGGGATACGTTCCTAAGGCGTTTGGAAGTCTTGAGATTTCTTCTATCTGCGTATAGAAGAGTCTTAAGACGTTATGGAAAGTTTCAATTCGTGATTTGAGTAGGATTAGAGTCCTAGTTAGTTTTGGGTTGGCCTAAGGTCTGGTTATATAAGCAAGGGAGGCCAGAGCTCGTGAGATGAATTTGGGGCTGTTTATCTTGTGTTTTGATCAATAAAATTAGTATTTTGAAGGAACTTTTGTACCTTGTTCGTACGACTTGTTTTCGTCATGTCTTTCTCGTCAAGTTTCTGCACAACACTACCTTTCTTTGGTTGTTTTATCATAACTCGAGTTTTACAGATTCGATTGATGTGATTCTTTTTGGGTTGTCTTCACAACTTGATTTTCTATCATACGTGAAAATTCCACGGTCATCGGATTTGTGGTTTCTGATCTACACGAGTTTCTTTGCAATGTTCCAAAACTGTTTTTCTCAGATAGGACAGATTGACCTTTGTTTGATATTTTGATCGTAACTTGAGATTCTCTCGACGGATTTTTGTGATTCTTGTTGTGACGTATTCATGACATGATTCTCTACATTAAATATTAGTTTTTTCACAGTTGAACACGTTTAGATTAGTCGCACACACGGTTTCTTTAACAGATCCGTTTTCTGCTTGGGGTGTTTTCGTTGCTTCTGCTAAAAAGTTTTAATCTACTATTCACCCCCCTCGGGTAGCTTTACACGTGCTCTTAGATCCTATACTTTACACTCTTGGATAACTTATAATATTTTCGATTGTATTAGATCATCTTTTTCAGATGTATTCTTTTGTGGGAGCCTTCAACGTGTGAGGTTGCCCCATCAACTTGGTGATTACCCGTTATAGTGGAATCAAGTCGGCCTTGTGTCGTGACTTGACAAGGGATAGGGTTTGAAGAGACCCAACTTTGTGTGGGCTCCCTCAACGAGTAGTAGATCTCTTTAGTTAGATCAAACCTTGGTAAAAATTTGTGTCTTGTGTTCTTTACCTTTTTACTTTTGCAAGTTTTATTATCTAGGGCATTAGATTTAATCTATCAAGTAATTTGTGTGTCACGTGCACGTTTGCAATATTGATCGTTTAATCTAGATTGTTTGGATAGGTGCTTAAATTCTACTGCTACAACACATGCAAATTCTGCTATAGCACTTGATCAATTCACATTATTCAAGCACACCGAACTAGTTCGTATCTGCACCGGACAAGTCCGATCCACCAAGAATTTAATGATTTGATTAAATGTGCAAGAAAAGTTAAAAGCCTATTCACGGCACCTCTAGGACACATTCAATTAGTATCAGAGAAGGTTCTCTATCTACGAGACTCACCTCTCAGAGAGATCGAATGGACTCAGAGAAGAACAGTGAGATCCCAAAGTTGCCCAACACTGAAGAAAACAAGACACAAAGGCATTCGATGTGCTCAAGGAGAATATACACGATGATGAAGAAGTGCGCCAACTCAAGGCACTTCTAAGGAAAAAACTCCTATGCAAAAAGAGGAAGGAAGAAGATGCGAAGACGGCAGAGAGTGGTCATCATGACTACTCCCGATATCCTTATAATTAAAATCGTCTAAATTTCAATAATCATTATCTTTCCATTCCCATGGGAAATTCGACGCAATTAGACGGAAACGATTATACCATGTGGAAGTACAATATAAAAATGCATTTAATCTCCTTGAACCCCAGTCTTTGGCATGTTGTATGTACAGGTGTAGATATCCCGGATACAGACGACGAACTCACTCTAGAACAAGAACAAAAAATTCACCGCAATGCACTAGCTGTTGCAGTGATCACTTCATCTCTGAACCGAGAAGAGTTCGCTAAGATTGATGAACTACAAAGTGCCAAGGAAATCTAGCATACACTCAATACCACACATGCAGGGAATCGGTCAATTGGAGAAGCAAAAAATGAAATGCTTGAAGGAGAATTAGGGAGGTTTGCCATTGAGGATGGCAAATCTCCTCAAGAAATGTACAACTGGATGAAGATGCTTATCAACAAGATCCACACCTTATGGCTAAGGAAGGCAAGAAAAAGGTTCGACTTACACCTCCCTCGATTAATTCCTCCATTGATGATTTTGATAGCTCTAGTGAAAATGAAGATATGTTTAAAGGTTTAAGTAAAACTGCTTTAAGGAAAATGAAAATTTTGTCAGATGAAATTTTTGAGAAGGAGGAGCTTGTCAGCAAACAAGAATATATGCTCATCAGCGAAAGGAAGAGATATCAAGAGGTTGAGAAACTCCTTGAGCTTGAGGAGGAGAAGAGCAAGTCACTTGAGCATGAGCTAGCCTTGAGTAAGGAAACTTACTCAAAACTAGAAGACTCACACATTGCAATCAAGGATGAACTTGCTAACTTGTCAAAAGTTAACAAAATCATTGAAGTGCAAGTTAAGTCACTCAAGCAAAGTGACTCCTCCTCCTCCAAAAGCTCACCTTCCAAAGGTGCAAATTCAATAACAATTATAACTTGCACATGTTCTAGTAAGAAAAATATTGTTAAAGATGATGCTTCTATTTCACATGCTAAACATCCATCCCAAAGTGGCATCTTTGACATGGAAAAGAATAAATATGCACATAGTGCATATAGGGTCACAAGACCTCCTAACGTCAAAGATTGTCTTGGGTTTACTGGGAATAAAAATGTTTCCACTATTGTTCAAGTTGATAAACAAATTACTTTTCTTAAGGAAACATCAAATGAATTTTAATAGCAAATACTATTTTGTACTTTTGATGCTTCCTACGTACTTATGAAAGATAAATCTGGACATATTTTCACTAAATATGCAGGGCCATGCCACAAAAACTCAAAAACTTGTGTGTGGGTGCCTAAGACTCTTGTGACTAACCTGCGAGGACCCGAGCAAGCTTGGGTACCTAAAACCAAGAAATAACTCTGTTTTGCAGGGCTACTCCTCTGATGGATTCACATGGGTGCTTGACAGTGGATGCGGTAATCACATGACCTGAGAGTGGAGTATGTTCATGGAGTATGAGCACAACGCGGATCAAAGTGAAGGAATATACTTTGGAGACAACAGCCAAGGAAAAGTCCTTCGTAGCGGTAAAATTGAAATTTCTTCTCAACATACTCTTTTATATGTTCTACATGTCAATTCTCTAGATTATAATATTTTGTCCATATCTCAGCTGTGCGACAAAGGTTATAAATGTTTGTTCACTAATGAGGGTGTGACTATTTTTAGAAGAAGCGATGGCTCGATTGCATTCACGGGAATGTTGAAGGGAAAGCTTGATCTTGTTGACTTCAACAAAGATAAAGCTGGACACAAAACATGCTTGGTCGCTAAAACTAACATGATATGGATGTGGCATAGAAGGCTAGCCCATGTTGGGATGAGAAATCTGCAGAAACTCTTGAAGGGTGGTCACATCTGAGGTTTAAAAGATGTTGTTTTTTGAGAAAGACAGATCGTGCTGCGCATGCCAGGCAAGAAATCAATTTCGAGCACCACACCCCGCTAAGAACGTTATGACTACCTCAAGACCACTAGACCTTCTTCACATGGACCTCTTCGGTCCAATTGCTTATATAAGCATCGGCGGTAACAAATATGGATTGGTTATAGTTGATGATTATTCTAGATTTACCTGGGTTTTTTTCTTGTATGATAAAACAAAAACTCAGGGAATCATCAAGATATTTCTAAAAAATGGAGTTCAAGAATACACAAGTTGTAGAGTATATAGAAGAAGAAGGAATAAAGCATGAATTTTGGGCACCCTACTCCCCTGAACAAAATGGGGTGGCCGAAAGAAAAAACAAGATGCTCATCGAGATGGCAAGGACAATGCTGGATGAATACAAGACTTCAAACCGGTTTAGGGGTGAGGCGGTGAACAATGCTTGTCACTACACAAACTGGCTATATCTTACCGGTCTAAGTCTTTGGCATTGTTGAAGTAGCACGTGACGTAGTGTTCAATGAAACTAATGGCTCCCAAGTGGAGCAAGTTGATAAGTGTGTGCTACATCATGAAGAAGCCCCATGTCAAGCATTGAAGCGGATGGAACTTGGTGATATTCGACCTTACGAGCAACCACAAAACTCAAGTCCTCAAGACGAACCTCAACAAGAATGTAATGACCAATGGGGAGTTCACGCACAAGATCAAGATCAAGAAGATCAAGAAGATCATTATAATCATGGAAGCAATGATCTAGGGGGAGATAATAACAATAAAGAAAATGAACTGCAAGAAACATCACAAGTCCCTCACCCAAGAGTACATCACAGTATACAAAGAGATCATCACGTCGACAACATCATTGGAGACATTGCTAAGGGAGTAACCACTAGATCTCGTGTAGCTAATTTCTATGATTATTACTCTTTTGTCTCTTTTCTAGAACCATACAGGGTAGTAGAAGCACTAAAGGATCTAGATTGGGTGATTGCAATGGAAGAAGAGATGAAAAACTTCAAGAAAAATGAAGTATGTGAGCTTGTAGAAAGACTAAAGGCGAACATCGTAGGAACGAAGTGGGTCTTTCAAAACAAGCAAGACAAACATGGAGTGGTAACAAGAAATAAAGTGCAACTTGTGGCAAAAAGTTACTCACAAGTCGAAGGTTTGGACTTCGATAAAACTTTCTCTCCCGTAGCTAGACTCGAGTCCATTCGTATTTTATTGGCATATGCTACAGACCATAATTTTAAGCTGTATCAAATGGACATCAAAAGTTCCTTCCTCAACGGCCCCATTAAGGAGGAAGTGTATGTGGAGCAGCCACCGGGATTTGAAGATCAAGAGTACCCCAACCATGTGTATAAACTGCGTAAGGCTCTCTATGACCTCAAACAAGCTCCTTGAGCTTGGTATGAGTGCCTTAGAGATTTTCTAACTCGAAATGGTTTTAAAATTGGAAAAGTTGATTATACTTTGTTCACAAAACATTTGATGATCATCTATTTGTATGTCAAATCTATGTTGATGATCTCATTTTTTGTTCTATTAATAAGTCTTTTCGTGAAGAATTCAGCAAAATCACGATAGACAGATTCGAGATGTCGATGATGGGCGAATTAATGTTCTTCTTGGGATTTCGAGTAAAGCAATTAAGAGAAGGAACCTTCATAAGACAAACCAAGTACACGTAGGACATCCTCAAGAAGTTCAATATGGACAAAGCCAAGCCCATCAAGAGATCTATGGGAACTAAT
This sequence comes from Tuctoria greenei, assembly GCA_036927565.1. Classification (NCBI taxonomy): domain Eukaryota; kingdom Viridiplantae; phylum Streptophyta; class Magnoliopsida; order Poales; family Poaceae; genus Tuctoria; species Tuctoria greenei. Next base: position 54,870,658 of record JAYESD010000010.1, on the reverse strand, counting down.
GGACATCTCGATCTAAACAAAGATGGTCCAAATGTGGATCAAAAGGTATATCGGTCTATGATTGGCTGATTGCTTTATTTATGTGCATCTAGGCCAGATATCATGCTTAGTTTCTACATGTTTGCAAGGTATCATGATGCATATAAAGAGTGTCATTTAATAGCTATAAATAGAATTTTAAGATACATTGTGCACACACCCAACTTAGGCCTTTGGTATCCCAAAGGATCCAAGTTTAACTTCATAGGATATTTCAATGCCGACTATGTGGAATGCAATGTCGATAGAAAGAGCACATCAGGGACTTGCTAATTTGTTGGTAGATCCCTAGTTTCATGGTCATATAAAAATCAAAACTCCATTGCTCTTTCACAGCCGATGCGGAGTATGTCGCAGCCGGTAGTTGTTGCGCACAACTACTTTGGATGCGACAAACTCTAAGGGATTATGGTTACAATTTGAACCATATTCCACTCCTATGTGATAATGAGAGTGCTATAAAAATTGCACACAACCCAGTAGAGCACTCAAGAACTAAGCACATAGATATTCGTCACCATTTCTTAAGAAATCATTCATTGAATGGTGATATAGCAATGTCACATGTTAGGACTAAAAAACAACTTGCAGACATTTTCACCAAGCCATTAGATGAAAAGAGATTTTGTGAGCTAACAAATGAGCTAAATATACTTGACTCTCGAAATGTCGCTTGAAACACTGCATACCTGTTTGGGATTTCAAAATTTACTCATTTTTGCAAAAAATTGCCCCTTATATCGATTTTCTCTTGAAAACTATTTAAATTAGTGAATCTTGGTGAATTATGATCAGTGAATGATTGTTGATTGCTTAATGGTTATGTTCATCAAGATTATTTGTAAAAGGATGTCCTTTAGATCACTATTAGATCAAACACTCAAAATCAAGTTGTTAAATTTTGTTCTTTCCAGCTGACACCGGACTAGTCCGTTGGCTCAGACTAGTCCGGACCTGTTCCAGGATACCGGACTTGTCCGGTGCCCACTGGACTAGTCTGTATTTATTGGCCTTAACCCTAGCCCGCTGCTAGGGATTCATCTTCCACCATTCATAATTGCCTTGGATCTCTCTCTCTATCTCTCTTCACCTCTGAGCTCCCATGACGTCTTGCATCCAGCCATCAAAATCAAAGATTTATCCAAGAGAAGTCCTCTCCTCAGTGTGGAGCTTGCCCACTCCGGACTAATCCGGACCCTACTCCGCTCTTTCAAATTCAATCTTAAAATTTTTCTATAAAATCTCACTCAACCCTAGTTCCCACCTTTTCTCCAATCTTGCTTATTTTTCTTGATTCCGAGGGCATACACTACCTCTCTATATGTATTCCTACTGTATCCCTACTTGCATTGTATCGATTCGAGCTAGATTTGTTGAAACTAGGAAATTAGGGTTCTTATGCCAGACCGGACTAGTCCGCGTATTCATGTGCAGACAAGTCCGGTACTCCGGACAAGTCCACACTTTGAAAATGGACAAGTCGTCACATCTCCTCCTCCTCGGCAAGCACCTAAAGATGACGAAGAAGATGAAGATAGAATCGAGAGTGAGGGAGGCAGCGGCGATGAGTGATTCCCCTCAATTTTTCCCTTTTTGGTGCCTTAATGCCAAAGTTGGAGAGATTGAGACTAGTATCTTATTTTGTAGCTTTAAGGACTTGTGATTGAGGACATGTATCTCAATTTCAAATTATTGTAATCTCTTGTGGATGTGCTGTGGGGACTGGAATCCCGACATCCGAGGTTCTCATTGGGTGGTGTCGTGCGATGCGACACCCAACATTATACAAGAATAGAAATTGAATAAAATACAAGACGAAGTCCTTTGATTATAATACAGCGGAAGTTTTACAATACTAGCGGAAGGAAAGAAACATATATATCATAGCTACGCTCTCAGCACTAGCTATGCAAAAGCAAAGTTATCCATGCCTGGGATACTTTGCACTAGCAACACTCAAATTACAGCGGCGTGCAGGGTTCCCACTCGGCTGTACACCCTGGAGGCGGTGCAGCCTCATCATCAAACCCTTCATCCGTTATATTACTTGCAAAAACTCGTTAACTGCAAACGTGAGCATAAGGCTCAGCAAGACTAACCCGTCTCACTAGACATATGCAAGGGGACACTAAACATAGTTATGGTGAAGCATAAATGACTCGCCTACAAGTGGATCCTTATAATCAGGTTTTATGTAGAAAATTACATTCTCTAAGCACGGCACATCATGGGCTCCACAATCAAACAAGAAACGCTTTGCCGATGATATGACATGCCCAGAGCACATAATGCTATTACAGCTAAAGTATGGGGAAACTGTAAACTTTAATTTTACTATCTCTAAATCATACAAGGTTGCAAAGCAATTATAATTCCATACAATATAATTTTCTGGCTTCTTTAGTATTTACTACGTCACCGCTCAGTGAACAAGTGGTACCCTATTACCGCGAGGGATGGTGATCGCATTCAGGACACACCCAGACAACACGACACATACGTCATTCGGAAGTGTCAGCGAGCATGCCTGTACCTACATAACACTTCAGTACTAGGCGTATATGGCCACCTTTCACAAGAAACCCGAATGCCGAACCCATCTCACCTCCGCAAATAGAAGGTCTCTGCACGGAACACCTCATGTGTCCGCCAACCGATTTACACCTTATTGTCCTCAGCCCACCCCTATCGGTGGTGAGTTAGTGGGCCTCGACACCCCAGTTATCGAGTTACATCAGTTTACTGGATTCCATATGTCCATTATGTTGCCACAATTCAAGCTTGTCCGAAGGGGCTGCAAACGGACGGGCCATAATCGACACAGGCAGGGCCATGCGACCGAGACTCAATTCTCGCCGCTTCCTATCCATTCCCTGCCCGGTCTTAGTTTCATTATATTATGCCAATTCCTATCTAACCATTTCTGTGAGATATGTCCAACATCTCTCGCGAGTAGATTCCAACTACCCGACTTCTACCAGATTTCCTATGCATTAGCAAAGCAGTTACTACAGGTCAAACTGTAACTCGTTCCAACCAATCCCTGGGATTTTTGGTCATGCATGTGGAGTATCAATCATCCTAAACGTAATGCACATTTCATATGCTATTCATCATAGTGATAAAGTAAAATTTTTATAAACGACTTAAATACAAACTGGGGCTTTCCTTGTTGCAGGTTAGAGTCGGAGTTAATACTTGGAAGATGCTATTCCAAGGCTTCTGGTTCCTCCTCGACTTCGGTCACTATACGATATGCATAGAATATGTATATGAATGACTTTGAAAAATAATTATTACCAAGACCATGATTTAATTTATGGTGTCAACTAGTTGATAATGATCTAATTGGATTTGGAACATTGAAGGTAGATACTAGGGAATATGAGAGATGCTCTTGCAAAGAACGGGAGATGATCAAAGTAGGTTGTTGTCTCCAAAATTATGGCAAGCAATTATCTTCCAAAAATTTTAGAGAAGAAACTGTAGCTTGAACATAGCTAGCAGTTGATAATCAAGATAGAGGAAAATTTCCTTGCTCTAGCAAAATTTGTTTCATAATTTTCTAAGCTCTGGTGAAGGAGTTATTGTATTCCTAAGTCGGCAAGAATTTCTGGATTTATTATATAAATGAATTTTTAGCCTTTTAATCAATATTTAGTTTGTAACTGAATTAGGACTAGGATAGTAGGTCAATTAAATCCAAGATTATTACAGGAACTAATGTATGACCAGGGGAAGACTCAGTCCAAATTTGGGACATAATAAAGCAACTGAACATCTGTGAAAATTCAATAACTGGAAAAGGTAATTGAACTATACAGACTTTTAAAGAGGTGCAATGGCTCCCAAACTTTTTCTGAAAGTCAAGTATAGGACATTAATTTTTTTGTGAATTTTGGGGATTTTTCCAGTGGCTATCTTATCTGGAAAAATTGTATTTGCATTTGGAAAGATTATTTTCTGCAGAATTTAACTCTGAGTTTCACAGAACCTAATTGGCACTGTTAGAAACTAGAGCTCTAGGGCTTTCAAACAAAATTTGTTTGAATATTTTTGGAGCATCCTACAGAAATATATTGATTTTCAAACTTTGGAAATGGTTCTGCACCAAAAGGGAAAATTCATCTTTTGAATTTGGCGCCAGGGCCCACTGGATTTAAAATCATCCAATCAGGGGCCAGCCACACCGGGGGTTATAAATTTCTCCACGTGGCCACACGGGATCCAATGGACACAGACAGATCCGGCGCGTTGCGTTCACTGGCAGGTGGGTCCCGCGTCTTGGTCTTCTTCCACCTCGGTCCATGGCGCGGGCGGCGACGTTCTCACCGGCGCGCGGCAGTGCTTTTCGCCGGAGATAGCCTCCGGCCTACGGGAGGCCTCGGGACTCGCCGCTCCCACACATTTTCGCACGGGGAACACGATGGACTAGCTCCCGACGGCGAGGGATGACCGGAAAAAATTCCCGACGGCAGCGCTGGCGCCTAGGGTTTTGGTGCAGTGGAGACCTTCGATTCCCTAGCTATTCTTCTCATTTGAAAGCTCGGGAAGCATCGTGGATGCATGGGGGATATCTTAGGAGGGTTTATAGCTCGTGTCATCGCCGGTAATACCGAAGTTGACGGCGAACCGAGCTCCATCAATGGCAGAAGGGGAAAACTTGAAGATGTTGCTAATTAGTCGATGGTTTCGTCTGATTTTTGGAGGGAAGGTGCGCTAGGCAAGATAGATCATGTCCTCTAACTGGATCGAAAAGATTTCGTACATACAATCGGAATTAAACCGACAATCTAGCCTTAACGTGATAAAAGTGCTTCGGGATTTTAAAGAATACTAGAGCTAGGATGCATGATAGGGATTCAAGCTTAACCAAAAGCTGCACGAGGTCATTGCGCACCTTTTTGTTATTGACCAAAGAGGACGAGGTTGCTTGTATCGACGGCGAGGTCGCGCGGCGTCGAGTGGCACTGGGTTGATCGCGGAGGCGATGAACGGGGGGGGGGGGGGGGGGGGCTTTTATATGCGCCACGACGGTAGATAAGGACGTCGGGGGGCAGCTAGAGGCGACCGACGCCGACGGCGAGCTGGCACTTGCATGCATCGCGGTGTCGACCGGGGGTGAGAAACAGAGGCGGTGAAACGTTTTCACTGTCTGACCTGTGGGCCCCACCTCTCTCCCTTATCCATTCCTCTAAATTCTAGCTTAAACATTGTCCAAAAATTCCCAAAATTCACAGGTAGACTAAGAAAAATATGGGGAATTCAATTCTGCAATCAGAATTTAATTTCGACTTAGTTTGCATCAAATTCAAATTCAACTTTGAATTTCCAATATGGGTATAAACCTTGTTGAATTAAATAGCATCTGAGGTCCAAAAATCTCTAAACTTTGAAATCAAGTTCCCTGAACCATAAAAGGCCTTAAAAATTTAGGGGTTGATTTGGGCGAAGTTTAGTGCAAAGCAAATTTTTATGTCAACGCGAAATGAATCCTTTGTACGTGTCCAGACAAATGGAAGATGTACTTCAAAAATATTGAAAATTTTCTGCGAAGCTATTTAGATATTTAAGAGTCCAAGGAAAAATTTGGAGCCTTGGATTTGAATCTTTTTGGCAGGGCCTAATATGCATAGCAACAAAATCAAATAACATTGGTTTTGATTTTTATATTGCTGCCATATAATTTGCCCTAGCCATTGTAATCAATAACATCCCAACTTTGTAGAAAGAAAACTTTTTAGTAAGGTCAAGCTTATGTGCACAATTTTGTTGCCCTCCATTTTGTTTGATAAACCACTTGTGGTTGAACTTCTCATAAAAGGAAAAATTGGGATTTTACATTCCTCCCCCCCTTAAAAGAATCTCGTCCTGAGATTACAAAGGAAGGACAAAAGATAAAGATCTACTGAACATGTGCCGCTAACAATTCCGAATAGTTCATTTTAAGATATTTCTCGCTTTCCCACGTGGCTTCTTCAGCACTGTGGTTGCTCCACAAGACTTTGTAGAAACGCAAAGTGCGCCTTCTTCTGGTGCGAGTCTTCTCATCAACGATCTTGGTTGGATGCTCGGAATACGTAAGATCTGGTTGGAGGGCTTCCAAATCCTCAATACGTATATTCGCTGGGACGTTGAGACATTTCCGTGACTGAGAAATGTGAAACACATTATGGACCCCTGCCAACGATAGCGGTAACTCCAATTGATATGCCACAGGTCCGCATCTTTTGATTATTGCGAACGGTCCAATAAAATGTGGAGCTAGCTTCCCTTTTACTCCGAATTGATGAATTCCTTTCATCGGGGATACCCGGAGATAAACTTGATCCCCCATCTCGAAGTGAAGAGGTCAACGTCGTTTGTCCGCGTAGCTCTTCTAACGAGACTGAGCGGCTTTGAGATTTGTTTGAATAATGCGTACTTGCTCTTCGGCTTGTTTTATTAAGTCGATGCCATATACCACTCGTTCACCAGATTCGCACCAGTTCAAGGGTGTGCGACACTTCCGGCCATAAGGAGCTTCATATGGCGCCATCCGGATGCTAGCATGGTAACCGTTGTTGTACGAAAATTCCGCCAATGGTAGATTATCATCCCAATTCCTACCATGGTGGATGGCACAGGCACAAAGCATATCCTCTAGCACTTGATTCACCCGTTCGGTTGTCCATCAGTCTGAGGATGATAAGCTGTGCTTCGAAACAGTTTGGTACCCAATGCATCATGGAGATGCTCCCAAAAACGAGCAACGAAAATAGATCCTCGATCTGAAATGATAGTGCGGGGTACACCATGTAGGCACAAAATTCTGGAGATATAAAGTTCTGCATACCGCTTCGCATTATAATCCACACTGACCGGTATGAAATGAGCTGATTTGGTTAAGCGATCAACGGTCACCCAAATTGAGTCGTGCTTAAGGAGAGTGGGAGGCAACCCAACAATGAAATCCATGCTGATATCCTCCTATTTCCAAGTCGGTATGCTTAAAGGTTGAAGCTGCCCAGCTGTCTTCATATGGTCGGCCTTAACTCGACGACACGTATCACATTGAGATATGTATTTTTCTACTTCTCTCTTCATCCGAGTCCAATAGAACTTCTTTCTCAAGTCTTGGTACATTTTGTTACTTCTCGGATGAATGGAATACTTGGATAAATGAGCTTCATCCAGTATCTTCTTCCGAAGTTCCATGTTTCGGGGTACCACTATGCGGTTCTTAAACCAGAGGGTACCCTCATCGTCACATCGGAAACCTTTCATCTCCCCCCTCTCCATTCTTTGTTGAATGTGCGACATCCATTTGTCCCCCTTCTGAGCTGCCATAATATCCCCATTGATAGTAGGAATGAGAGCTAGGTTGTAGAGTGCCCCATATGGAACCAAGTAGAGACTCGGTTCTTCTTCTCCTTCCATTGAGGTAATGGAAAGATTGTTGACATGGGACTTGCGGCTCATAGCAACTGCGACTACATTCGCTTTGCCTGGATGGTAGTGGATCTCAATCTCATAATCCTTGATTAACTCCAACCATCTACGCTGTTGCATATTTAAATCTTTTTGGGTGAAGATGTATTTCAGGCTCTTGTGATCAGTGTAGAAATGTACTAAATTACCCAGTAGATAATGTATCCACATCTTTAATGCTAGTACCACAGCAGCGAGTTCTAGATCATGAGTCGGATAGTGCTGCTCATGGTTCCGATGCTGTCGTGATCCATAAGCGATCACTCGTCTATCCTGCATCAACACACAACCTAAACCAATTCCTGATGCATCACAATACACGTCAAAAGATTTGGTCGTGTCCGGTTGAGCTAACACTGGTGCCGTTGTGAGGTGTTTTACTAATGCTTGAAAACCTGCCTCACATGGCTCAGTCCATACGTACTTCGTTCCCTTCTTCAGAAGTTCTGTCATTGGTTTAGCTATTTTGGAGAAACTGGGAATGAACCTCCAATAATACCCAGCTAAACCTAGGAAACTTCGAACTTCATGTACAGACTTTGGAGACTCCCATTTGAGGACTTGCTTGATCTTACTGAGATCAACTGCAATCCCTTCTACTGATATGATGTGCCCTAAAAATGGCACTTGAGTGATCCAGAATTCACACTTGCTGAACTTAGCATATAGTTGGTGGTCCCGTAATCGTTGAAGCATGATACGCAAGTGTTGAGCATGTTCTTCTTCGGATTTTGAATACACAAGTATGTCGTCAATGAAGACTACGACAAACTTGTCCAATTCCGGCATAAACACCGATTTCACGAGATACATGAAATGAGCTGGTGCATTGGTCAATCCGGAAGACATAACCAGGTACTCATACAGTCTATACATCGTCGAGAATGTTGTCTTTGGTATGGCTTCTTGTCGGATTCTGATCTGATGATAACCAGAACGAAGATCCATCTTCGAAAATACTTTAGCACCCGCCAATTGATCGAAAAGGATGTCAATGCGTGGTAGTGGATACTTGTTCTTGATAGTGACAGCATTGAGGGGACGAAAGTCTACACACAGTCTCAAGGTCTTATCTTTCTTCTCTACGAACAGTGCAGAACAACCCCATGGTGATGAACTTGGACGAATGAAACCCTTGTTCTCAAGTTCGGTTCACTGCTCCTTAAGTTCTGCAAGTTCCTTGGGTGCCATCTTGTAGGGTGGTCTTGAAATTTGCACTGTTCCCGATGCAAGTTGAATCTCGAATTCTATATCTCTTTCTGGGGGCATACCCAGAAGATCTTCGGGAAACAGGTTCGGGTATTCGCATACTACCAGAATATTCTTAAGTTCCATAATCTCGGTATTGTGAGTAGATGAACTCACTAGAATGGCTTTCTCAAGATTGAGGACTTGAGAGGGATGGAGTGGAGAATTTAGATATATTTTTCGAGGGACCAGATCTAGAATAGAACCATGGTATTGTAACCATGCCATTCCCAAGATGACATCTAATTTCTGATGCTCTAGTACCAGAAGTGAAACAAGATATATGGTTCCATCTAGGTCAAGTGGTATCCCAGGAACCAATTCATTTGTTACTGTTTTCCTGGCTGGAGTGCTAATCACATACGGAGTTTTTGTAGAAATTATAGGCAATTGATTTTTAATGACAAAAGACTTGCTAATGACATTGTGTGAAGCTCCGGAGTCAAAGAGTATGACTACGGGCTGATTGAAGATAGAGAACGTACCTGTGAGTATGGGTGCGCCTTCCGGAACATTCTCAATGGCGAGGTGGTGGACGTTGCCGAGTCTGGGAACTGGCTTCTTGGGCTGGTTGCGGGGTTGGTTCGCGCCATGGTATGATGATTGTCCTCCGCCTTGCCTACTCTGCGTGCAGTCCATGGCGAAGTGCCCCGTGCGTCCACATGTGAAACACGTGTACGAGGTTTGGCTAGTACGAATGGGAGGACGGAATCCCGGTGCACGTGGTGGAGGTGGAAGTGCACGTGGGATGATCCCCTGCTGTTGCTGCGGTCGGAACCCGGTGTTGCCGAACTGGCGACCACTGAACATTGGGGGTCGTGATGGCGGTTGCCGCCTCTGGCCAGATGGTGATCGATACACCATTCACTATTTCTGAGAAGCACCACCTCCGCTACCCTGCGGAGCACTCCTCTTCTTCTTGTCTGAGGACAGTTCTCGAGTAGCGTCCTCCTGCATGATCGCGGCGTTGACCAGGTCGTTGAAACTGACGCGGTTGAACAAGACCAGCTTGTCCTTCATCTTGGTGTTCAGCCCCCGGTAGAAGCACTCTCGCTTCCTGTCTTCTGTATTCACTTGGTCCTCTGCATATTGGGCCAAGTGGTTGAAGGCCTTGGAGTACTCGTAAGCACTCCTTCCTCCCTGCTTCAGCTCCAAGAACTCTTGAAGCTTCCTCCTTATAATCCCGGGAGGAATATGATAGGCGCAGAACGCCTCCCGAAATTTTTCCCAGCTCACGACATAGCCTGCGGGGCGTGCGGCGAGGTAGTTTGCCCACCACGCACCGGCAGAACCCTGCAGTTGCTGAGCTGCAAATAGAGCCTTCTGTTGTTCGGTTACCTCAAGTAAACCGAACTTCCCTTCAATAGTGTGGAGCCAGTTGTCCGCCTCCAAAGGCTCGTCGGCCTCTCTGAAGATCGGTGGATGCGTCGATGAGAAATCCGAATAGGAACTCGGATATGACTGACGTGGCCCATCAGCGTGTCGTCCCCCTTGACGGGACAAGTGTTGTACAAGAGTCCGCAACAACTCGGTTTTCTCATCGCGCGAGCTAAGTACTGCTGCGAGAACCTCCACGAGACTTCTGGGAAGTGTGGGTGGAGGTGGTGGAGGTGGCTGCGTCTGAGGCGTATTCTGCCCCTGGGGTGGTGTGTCATCCCCCTGCCCTCCACTTGAGCCTCCCCCTTCTGGGCTGCACGTGTACGCACCATGCTGCAATAAAATGATTCACACCATAAGTCTCACTGCCTCAAGTTCATCCTTCCATATAAATAGTAATGCGGTAGACCACGATAGAAAATATACAACATCAACATATATTGATAAAGTACAAACTTTATACAAGATATATTATCTTTGGACCAAGTTTACAGTAGTAAACTCCAAAATGATGGACTCCCACTATGGAAATACATCTCCACCATACTTGGTCCTCTTGAGATGTCGTACACATCTGGTTATCTAGACATAACCACCACTACTCTTAATATGACACAAAAATGGTCACAAAAGAAAAACACGAGCAACCATTTAACTATATGTTGCCTCGTGTTGGCAGAAGTGCTGCCACATCCTACATCAACACGTCCTACTCGACGTATTCAAGTTCCTCGGGATCTTCTTCTTCTGCTTCATCATCTGAAGGTAATTGTTCACCCATAATTAATGGTATGTTATGGGCCGGTGGATACACCACTGGTTGTAATTGTGCCTTGGCCTCAATTACATTATCCTGTAGTTCTCCTGCTTCATACTCCCAATTTTGAGCTGTCTCAATAGCGGTGTCCTGCTCTTCAGTGACTACTAACAGCTGCTGTTGCTGTTGTTGCACCTCCAATTGACTTGCTTGTAGCTCACTACGAGCTTGCTGTAGTTCAGTGCGAGTCTATCATTGTGCGGCATGAGCTTTCCGTATCCTAATGCAAGCATAATGTAACAGACTCTCGCACTTATCTAGCTGGTGATTCGCTGGAGCTATGAGCGAACGTAGACCTTTGTTGATAAAATCAAGGGTATCACCCCGCTCCGTCGCTTCCCGCAGAGCCTCGACTTGCTCCAAAATAATTGTGCTTTGCATCGCAACTATCATATTGGAAGCAGCTGCATATGTTCCCAGTGTCGTCGTGGTTGTGTTGCCAAATGGCGTATATGCAGCAACCATACGACGTTGCCACTCAAAGCCGGCCATACCACGGACTGGAATAAGGGCAAATTGAGTCCCTGCCATGGCATCTTGATGAAGCTCACAAAGCTTCATAAGTGCCTCGCTTGCAGCGACTGCCCAAGTGTCCTCTAACTGAGCCCCCTCGATGGTAATCGAGAAAGGAGCCCATCCATATCGACGTGGACTAGCCGGAACGTCCACCAAGATGGTGCACGACCGAACACCTCTGTCGGTCGCTTCCCTACCCCAATAGCATGGCATCTCGGTGAAGCCAAACTGTTGGAGCACTTTCCGCAGCATACATGGTTAGCCCGGATGACCATCGCAAGTGGAAAATACCCATCCGTCTGGTAGTAGCATCCTCACACCCGTCATCTATAGAAAGAATACTGGAACAGTGAGAAAGTTCCCAACTCTCAACAGTTTCCAGAAAATTTTTTAAACTGGAGCTGTAATCACAGTCTGTTCCAGCTGACATTCCTGTATAATTCCACAATTTCATACAGGAAACTTCAGATCCAAACGTTGGGCTGAATACAAAGGTTGTAGTATACTTTCCAATCTTTCCAGATTGTACTCATACAGCTACAAGTGAGCTAGGAAATAGAATCTATACAGGTTTTAAGTTGACCCATATTTTCTGGAATTTTTGACAGAACCCCCCTGTATATGTAGTGATGTCCACAATTTATACAGGGATATCATGATAATATTTTGAGGTAATGAAAAAATAAACTTTGTGTAACATCAAGTAAACAATCCAGAAGTAAAATATTTAACCCCTGAAAAGTTTGTTATACAGGTATCGCGCGCGAATTCACAAATAGGTGCAAACTGTTTTAAGTTCTGGACTGCCAGAACCAAGTTTGCGACAAATGGAATTAGACACCGCTATACCCAGATTTAGATCAGGAGTGCAAAATAAAGTTGATAGAGGACTTCCGAATATTTCCAGAAATGTATATATGTGACCATTTCACTAATCTGGATTAAGAGTTATAACTATCCAAACTAAACAGTTGAACTGACTGGTTTGCACCAGTAGTCCTGCAGTCCACTGTTTTGAGTTCCAAATTTGATTTAAATCAAATTTGAACTAGGAAAAACTCTAAATATCAAACCTGTAGACTTGCCTCTGCCCTTTCTAGACATGTGTCACAATAAGGCAGAAGATGTTCCTACAGTGATTTATGTCAATATTTCTGGAACTGGTACAATGGTTGGGTCATCCGGAGCAGTTTTTGTATACTCCAGATTTCAACAGAGTATCAAGCTTTTCTGTTTTTATGGTCAACGGAAAACTTGTAGTGATCTTCACGAGATTTCCATCCATATATGATACTCCTATACTATCTATTAAATAGCCAAGATTACAATCCGGCGAAGTCGAGCCAACTTCTGCCCAAAATCAAGAAACCTGATTTTATCTACTCTATCGAGTCGGAACCCTTTTTATGGAGTTCAAACCTACAAGCATCTGATATTTGGACTTTCCAACGCATTATGCATCCATTCTGTCGTTGGGGATGGTCTAGTATCATGTTTGATACTGACGGTACTACGTATCTCACCAAAGAAAATTATATCCGGTATTTCCAGTTACGTCTATAGGTGGTTCCTATATCGTTCTCTCGCAAACGTCTTCTACACGGTCTTCTACCGTAGCTAATGCTGCAAAAGACAAACAATCCCCTTTCACACCTTCATACCTCAAGGGCGGCTGGGGAAACACGACAGGCAGTCACAATAATATATATGAAAATAAATGCATACGACTCTGGTGTGAGTCGTCCTCGAGCGAGGTCATGTCTCGAGGTACATGGCTGTAAATACGTCTGTACAACAAAGACTCCTGTATGATCCGGCTTATACACACTCGGGCATACGTATTTCACATGCTCCCATAAAACATGAATAGTTCTAGAGAGGCATACTATCGGGTTATACACCACCCGATGGGGGCTCCCACTAACTTTGAAGCACGCTGGGGTACCGCGTGTCATAGGTTCTCAGAAACATTGAAAGCTTCAAAGACTCCTATTAACTTCCCGTGCCAAGCCACGGAAATTTCACATACCACTCCTCTTATGCTGAGCTTACCGAGATTGACCCGCTCTCGGTGGCGTACCTTACCGCTTACCTGACGTCGGCTCGTCATTACAGAATATAATAACACATAGTTAGTTTACCACCTTTATATCTTATACTAATAATACTCCTTATAAAGGCATATAGCTAATTCCTCACTCAAGCCCTAATTTTTGAAAATATGTTCCTTTCAAGTACACTGTTCCCAATGATGCTCTGGTACCATGTTTGTGGGGACCGGAATCCCGACATCCGAGGATCTCATTGTGTGGTGTCGTGCGATGCGACACCCAACAGTATACAAGAATAGAAACAGAATAAAATACAAGACGAAGTCCTTTGATTATAATACAGCAGAAGTTTTACAATACTGGCGGAAGAAAAGAAATATATATATCATAGCTACGCTCTCAGCACTAGATATGCAAAAGCAAAGTTATCCATGCCTGGGATACTTTGCACTAGCAACACTCAAATTACGGCGGCGTGCAGGGTTCCCACTCGGCTGTACACCCTGGAGGGGGTGCAACCTCATCATCAAACCCTTCATCCATTATATAACCTGCAAAAACTCGTTAACTGCAAACGTGAGCATAAGGCTCAGCAAGACTAACCCGTCTCACTAGACATATGCAAGGGGACACTAAACATAGGTAAGGTGAAGCATAAATGAATCGCCTACAAGTGGATCCTTATAATCAGGTTTTATGTATCAAATGACATTCTCCAAGCACGGCACATCATGGGCTCCACAATCAAACAAGAAACGCTTTGCCAATTATACGACATGCCCAGAGCACATAATGCTATTACAGCTAAAGTATGGGGAAACTATAAACTTTAATTTTACTATCTCTAAATCATACAAGGTTGCAAATAAATTATAATTCAATACAATATAATTTTCTGGCTTCTTTAGTATTTACTATGTCACCCCTCAGTGAACAAGTGGTACTCTATTACCGCAAGGGACGGTGATTGCAATCAGGACACACCCGGACAACACGACACATACGTAGTTCGGAAGTGTCAGCGAGCACACCTGTACCTACATAACACTTCAGTACTAGGCGTATATGGCCACTATTCACGAGAAACCCGAACGCCGAACCCATCTCACCTCTACAAACAGAAGGTCTCCGCACGGAACACCTCATGTGTCCGCCGACCGATTTACACCTTACTGTCCTCAGCCCACCCCTATCGATGGTGAGTTAGTGGGCCTAGACACCCCAGTTATCGAGTAACATCAGTTTAATGGATTCCATATGTCCATTATGTTGCCGGTACAATTCAAGCTTGTCCGAAGGGGCTGCATACGGACGGGCCTTAATCGACACAGGCAGGGCTATGCGACCGAGACTCAATACGTTGCTTCCTATCCATTCCCTTCCCAGTCCCAGTTTCATTATATTATGCCATTTTCTATATAACCAATTCTGTGAGATATGTCCTACATCTCTCGCGAGTAGATTCCAACTACTCGACTTCTACCGGATTTCCTATGCATTAGCAAAGCAGATACTACAGGTCAAACTGTAACTCATTCCAACCAATCCCTGGGATTTTTGGTCATGCATGTGGAGTATCAATCATCCTAAACGTAATGCACATTTCATATGCTATTCATCATAGTGATAAAGTAAAATTTTTATAAATGACTTAAATACGAACTGGGGCTTGCCTTGTTGTAGGTTAGAGTCTGAGTTAATATTTGGAAGATGCTCTTCCAAGCTTCTCGTTCCTCCTCGACTTCGGTCCCTATACGATATGCATAGAATACGTATATGAATGACTTTGAAAAATAATTATTACCAAGACCATGATTTAATTTATGGTGTCCACTATGTCATAATGATCTAATTAGCTTTGGAACTTTGAAGGTAGATACTAGGGAATATGAGAGATGCTCTTGCAAAGAACAGGAGACGATCAAAGTAGGTTGTTGTCTCCAAAATTATGGCAAGCAATTATCTTCCAAAAATTTTAGAGAAGAAACTGTAGCTTGAACATAGCTAGCAGCTGATAATCAAGATAGAGGAAATTGTCCTGGTTCTATCAAAATTTGTTTCATAATTTTCTAAGCTCTGGTGAAGGAGTTATTGTATTTCTAAGTTGGCAAGAATTTCTGGATTTATTTTATAATTGAATTTTTAGCCTTTTAATGAATATTTAGTTTGGAACTGAATTAGGACAAGGATAGCAGGTCAATTAAATCCATGATTTTTACAGGAGCTAGTTTATGACTAAAGGAAGACTCAGTCCAAATTTGGGACATTATAAAGCAACTGAACATCTGTGAAAATTCAATAACTGAAAAAGGTAATTGAACTATATAGAGGGTTAAACAGGTGCAATGGCTCCCAAACTTTTTCTGGTAGTCAAGAATAGGACTGTAATTTTTTTGTAAATTTTGGAGATTTTACCATGGCTATCTTATATGGAAAAATTGTATTTGCACTTGGAACGATTATTTTCTACAGAATTTAACTGTGAGTTTCACAGAACCTAATTGGTACTGATAGAAACTAGAGCTCAAGGGATTTCAAACAAAATTTGTTTGAATATTTTTGGAGCATCCTACAGAAAGATATTGATTTTCAAACTTTGGAAATGGTTCTGCACCAAAAGGGAAAATTCATCTTTTCAATTTGGCGCCAGGGCCCACTGGATTTAAAATCATCCAATCAGGGGCCAGCCACACCGGGGGTTATAAATTTCTCCACGCGGCCACACGGGATCCAACAGACACAGACAGATCCGGCGCGTTGCGTTCACTGGCAGGTGGGTCCCGCGTCTTGGTCTTCTTCCACCTCGGTCCACGGCGCGGGCGGCGGCGTTCTCACCGGCGCGCGGTGGCGCTTTCGCCGGCGATAGCCTCCGACCTACGGGAGGCCTCGGGACTCACTGCTCCCACACATTTTCGCACGGGAAACAACGATGGACTAGCTCCCGACGGCGGCGGCGGCGGCGGCTAGGGTTTTGGTGTAGTGGAGACCTTTGATTCCCTAGCTAAACTTCTTGTGTCAAAGCTCGAGAAGCATCGTGGATGCATGGGGAAGATCTTAGGAGGGTTTAGAGCTCGTGTCATCGCCGGTAATACCGAAGTCGACGGCGAACCGAGCTCCATCAATGGCAGAAGGGGAAAACTTGAAGATCTTGCTAATTAGTCAATGGTTTCTTCTGATTTTTGGAGGGAAGGTGCGCTAGGGCACATAGATCATGTCCTATAACCGGATGGAAAAGATTCGTACATACAATCGGAATTAAACCGATGATCTAGCCTTAACATGACAAAAGTGCTTCGGGATTGAATACTAGAGCTAGGATGCATGATAGGGATTCAAGCTTAACCAGAAGCTGCACGAGGTCATTGTGCACCTTTTTGTTACTGACCGAAGAGGACGAGGGCGCTTGTATCGACGGCGAGGTCGTGCGGCACTGGGTTGATCGCGGTGGTGATGAAAAATGGTGCGGTGCGGTGAATGGGTGAGGACTCCGTCGACGGGGGGGGGGGGGGGGGGGGGGGGGGGGGTGGGTTGGGGGGCTTTTATAGGCGCCACGGCAGTAGATAAGGACGTCGGGGGGGGGGGGGGGGGCAGCTAGAGGCGACCGACGCCGACGGCGAGCTGGCGCTTACATGCATTGCGGTGTCGACCGGGGGTGAGAAACAGAGGCGGTGAAACGTTTTCACTGTCTGACCTGTGGGCCTCACCTCTCTCCCTTATCCATTCCTCTATATTCTAGCTTAAACATTGTCCAAAAATTCCCAAAATTTACAGGTAGACTAAGAAAAATATGGGGAATTCAATACTGTAATCAGAATTCAATTTGGACTTAGTTTGGATCAAATTCAAATTCAAATTTCCAATATGGGTATAAACCTTTTTGAATTAAATAGCATCTGAGGTCCAAAAATCTCTAAACTTTGAAATCAAGTTCCCTGAGCCATAAAAGGCCTTACAAAAATTTAGGGGTTGATTTGGGCAAAGTTTAGTGCAAAGCAAATTTTTATGTCGACGCGAAATGAATCCTTTGTACGTGTCCAAACAAATGGAAGATGTACTTCAAAAATCTTGAAAATTTTATGAGAAGCTATTTAGATATTTAAGAGTCCATGGAAAAATTTGGAGCCTTGGATTTGAATCTTTTTGGCAGTGCCTAATATGCATAGCAACAAAATAAAATAACGTTGGTTTTGATTTTTATATTGCTGCCATATAATTTTCTCTAGCCATTGCAATCAATAACTTCCTAACTTTGTAGACAGAAAACTTTTTAGTGAGGTCAAGCTTATGTGCACAATTTTGTTGCCCTCCATTTTGTTTGATAAACCACTTGTGGTTGAACTTCTCATAAAAGGAAAAAGTGGGATTTTACATGTGCCTACTTTATTTAATGCATGATGCATAGTTGAAATGATAATGTGATGATTGCTGCTATAATTGTTAAGTTTTTATCTTTTACTCATCAAATTATTTGGTCATAGACTCTATAGGCACCCCACCATAAAGAGTGCATATATGTGAGAAGTTATTGTTACTCATTTGTCATTATCATATATGCACACTTTATCAAAATCATTTTTTACTCTTATTGTGAAATCTCAATTGGTTGTCATCAATCACCAAGTAGGGGGAGATTGAAACTGCATCTAGGCAATCCCTTGTGGGTTTTGGACGACTGATGACAAACGAATGAGATCATAATGGAACTGTTGAGATAAATGCAGGTCAAATCATATTAGACAGTTTGGTGCACTCGAAAAGGTGGAAAATGAAGTGATGAAGAAAAATAAAGGCCCCATTGATGAATGAAACACAATTTAGACTTAATTGTATATTATGTGTGTGAGAGACACATCCCAAGAGCTCAACTCTTTGGGTAGGGGTAAGGGTCTTAGAATCAATCTTAAAATTCACTAAGCACCGGACTAGTCCATTCATGGACTAGTCTAGTGCACTGTGAAGTGAGACAATAGAGAGTTGAACGGACTAGTCCATTCATGGACCTGACTACTCCATTCAACTCTGTGTTGTCTCACTTCACAGTGCACCGGACTAGTACCTGCATGGACCGGACTCGTCCGATCATCTTTCTGGAACCTCACTTCACAGTGCACTGGGCTAGTCTATTTTTGGACCCTACTAGTCCATTGTACTTTATGTAAACTCAATACATTGTGCACCGGACAAGTCCGTTGAATGACCGGACTAGTCCATTGAACTCTCTGAATTTTCATAACACATTGCACCGGACATGTCCATTTATGGACTGGACTAGTCCGAAATACTTTCTGATGTTTCATTACGTAGGGCACTGGACAAGTTCAGACTCCTACTATCCTAGACCGGTATACCTCACAAAATTTAGGGTTTGTAGTGTGCTACACATTTCACGCCAACTTTACACAGCACACCAGAAAAGTCCGGTACCCAGTACGGACTAGTTCGTCCATCGGGATCCCTAATGGTAACATCTTTGGAAACACTTTAAATAGGATATCCACGACCCCAAATAAAGATAACTCGTATTCTACTATTCACAACTGAAGCCCTAGCACCACCACTTGTCCCAAGAGCACAAAAACACATCTCCCCACACATCGAAGATCCTCAAAAGTGATATCATTTGAGTATTCGCATTTGAGATTGGGTGATTCGTGTCTACGCGTCCTTGAACTCTTGGGGTTTGATCTTTTTACTCTAGAATAACTTGTAATCTTTTCGAGTGTATTAGATCATCTTTTTCTGCTGTAATCTTTTCTGGGAACTCTCAACGTGTGAGGTTGCCCCATCAAATCGGTGATTACACGTGATAGTGGAATCAAGTCGGCCTTGTATGGTGACTTGAAGAGGGAAAGGGTTTGAAGAGACCCGACTCTGTGTGGGCTTCCTCAACGAGGAGTAGATCTATTTGGTGAGATCGAAGCTCGTTAAAAATCCATGTCTTGTGTGCTTTACCTTTTTTACTTTTGCAAGTTTGATTATCTAGGGCATTAGATTTAATCTATCAAGTAATATGTGTTTCACGTGCACGTTTCCAATATTGATCGTTTAATCTAGATTGTTTGTATAGGTGCTTAAATTCTGCTGCTACAACACATACAAATTATGCTATAGCACTTGATAAGTTCACATTATTCATGCACACCGGGCTAGTCCGCATTTGCACTGGACAAGTCCGGTCCACCTGAAATTTAACGATTTGATTAAGTGTGCAGGAAAAGTTAAAAGTTTATTTACCCCCCTCTAGGCCACATTCAGCTTCCATGAAAAGCAAAGCAACAATGTGTGCAAGAGTGTGAGTGAATTGGGGAGAGATAAATGTACTGAAGTGTGAAGAAACACACTTACCTGACCACGTATAAATAGTGTTGCACCACAAACGGTCACAAGAGAAAAGAATATAGCCATTGGAGGAGGGAGAGCCAAAATGTCACTCCCCAAACTTAGCCGACTAGGGGGTTTGGCCACCTTGACAAGTAGGCCCCCCCTGGTTCACCTTTTGGCAAGTGGCCTTCCAACGGCTATATTTTCAGCCATTGGGTTAATTGGTCACAAATTTGCTTTGAAAAATTGTTTCCCGAATAAAAATTTCCCAAATCCAGTATTTCTGCTTTTGTTTTTCAAATAAGATAAAACAAAATAAAACAAATCTAAGTTGAGTATACAAAATTGTCAACACCCCAAGGAAAAATCCAAACATACTGTACAAAATGCAAACTAAAAGAGAAAAAAATCAAATGATGTTCTAAAAAGAAAATATGATATAACTACCAAATTATCCTATTAGCGAGGTCTCACCCGAAAAATTCAATGAGATGGATTTTCCTCTGTCTTGAGTAGCTTCAATACTCAGCCTCCGGCCCCAGAGAGGTAGAGTCAGACAACGTCGCTCGCTTCTTCCACCATTCTCCTTTTGGCGGCTTCGTAGAAGATGGCCCTGACTTCATCTTCTTAAAATGTCGTCATGGATGAAATGACGGGGTCTCTCATAAATTAACTTCCTAATGAATGCAATGAGGTTGTCCACTTTTGTGGTGTCACTTCAACTTCTTTGATGTGTTTGACATTCAGGCCATACTTGATTTTGACCATGGAGCATTGCCCCTTTCTTGGCCGAAAGTCAAACTTCTCCTCCTTCCCATTGATATGGAACTGATTTCTCCGGCTTCCACATAGATGCGAGCATTCGCAGTGATAAGATAAGGTCACCCAAGAATGAGCGAGGTTTCTTTCTCGACCTCCATGTTGAGCACCACGAAGTCCACGGGTACGAAGCAAATTGGATTCTCACCGAAACATCTTCGACAATACTCGTAGGATAGCAAAGCGAAGAATCGGGCATCTGTAATTCCGTTGGCATTGGAGACAATGTCGCGAAGTTGAGCTGGTCGAAGACCATCTTTGGCGTGATGCTCACAGTTGCGCCAAGGTCACAAATTGTCTTGTCGAAGTCTTGTGTCCCAATTGAGTAAGATATAGAGGGATATCCTCGTTCCTTCTTCTTTTCGGGAAGCATGTTGAGGATGGCTACATTATAATTGTCAAAGTGTTAAAGTGACACTTCCATCGGATCTGCTAAGGAGCAGTCCACAGAGGTTCATTGATCGGCTGGGCTTAGTTCTCAATCTAGTGGTCGAGTGTATGAGAGTATGAGATGGTGGTTTTTACGTGGTTCGGGCCGCAAGAGCGTAACACCCTACTCTACAGTGAGGTTGTATCGCTGGTGTGTGTGTGTGTGTGTGTGTGTGTGTGTGTGTGTGTGTGTGTTTTGTGTGTGTGTGTGTGAATGCGTAAGTTGGGGATCCTCTGTAATGGTGGCAGTCCGTCCTTTTATAGACAAGGCCAGACGCCTTACTAGTGGGGTCTGGGGCCCGACAAGATGGCCCCAAGGCAATCTTATCCAAAAAGATCTATGGCATCTCGCATAAGCTTTCTCTGGCCGAGGCTTGAAGACTTGTCGTCTTGCCGCCTTGGTCTCCAGTGGCCCATGTGCAGTCTCTCATGGTGTCAGGGGCCACAAGCTACCCCCTTGGTAGGGCAGTGTAGGCCTGCAGTGTCCTCACTGTGACATGATTGGGCGCAGTTGTCTCTGACCGCTGGTGTGGTCTGCATTACATGCCATAGGTGGGTGCCTGTGTTCAATGCTTGATCTAGACGGGGCGCACCATCCCTTAACTCCCGCACTTCACCGCCCAAGGTGAGTTGCGGGACACGTGGTAGTTTTAGGGCTGGCCTCCGCCGAGGGAGGCCAGGCTTGGTCTTCAGGGCTCTTGGAAGCTCCAGAGCCCTTCGGGGCATGCGGTAGCTCCGGGTCCCTTCGCAACACATGGCAGCTCTAGAGCCCTTCGGGGTATGTGGCAGCTCTTGAGCCCTTCTTTGCGGGAGGCGTCCGGCCTGGTGCTTCGAGCAACGTGGTTGCGCTGGACCTAGCCCTAAAGTAGGATGAGGTCCTGCCCAAACATGTGCTACCATGGGAGCCCGTCCCTCTAGGAAACCGGGTATCATCTTTGTGGTCTATGTGGCAGCACCGGATCCCATACTTGGGGAAGGTCGGGGTCCGGCACCCTCTGGACACATGGCGCCACCCAACGTACCTTGGCACTTTCAACTTTTGTGCGAGGGTACCCCGTACATGGGATACTGATAGTGGCCCGTGGGTCCACCTGGGGGGGAGGTGATGAGCCCGAGGGTGGAGCCCTTACCATGTTTTGGCGCATTGCTCTTTGAATTTTGTCTTGGTCAGCAGAAGCGGTGGGCGCTTCTACCAATGTGGCTACACATCCACTCTTGGTTGATTGACTATGACAAGATTTTTGCTTGCTATAGTATCTCTATCTTCTGCGGCACCTTTAACTGCGGCGGTTCCAATGTAGCTATAGCACTTATGTTCGCTCCGCCTTTATGGTAACCGCTTCAGCTATCTTCTCATATGGCTGACTACTTGGGCCAGCACCTCTTGTCAGGGGGCTTAGCCCCCAATATCATTGATGCTATGGGTTGAGTGGTGCGGGCCGAACCTTTGTGATACGCACGAAGTGCTTAGGCATTGCGGGGGTGATTAAAAGGAAACCTTTGTTAGAGGAGATGGTTCCTTCCTTACTCACACCCCACCGCCTGAGCTTTCATCTTCTTCCTTGAGCGCCCGAGCCTTCACCACACAACCAAATCTTTCATTTTTGCTTGCTCCAATGGCCTCCCTGCTTCCTCCATCTCGTTTCCAGACGGTCGAGGATCTGTTGCCGATGAGGCGACTGCTTGGCTGGGTGGCGGTGGAGTATGGGTGGATGATTCACTTTGGATCTCCCGCTCTTGAAGACTTGCGCGAAGACGAGACTGTCCTCTTCGCCATCAACATGTCTGTGATGTTTGGGCTCCCACTGTCGAGGTTCTTCATTGTAGTGCTGGAGGAGTACAGGCTGCAGCTTCACCACTTGTCGCCGAAATCCATCGCTGTGATCACTATGTTCGTCCACTTCCCTGTGGCGTTTGTGGGTTGCACACCAACAGTGAAACTGTTCCGATTCTTCTTCGTGATGAGGACAACTGGAAAGTGCAGGACGACCCAAGTAAGTGCCTACTACTTTTGGCACCGGGACAAGACCTCCCGAACCTACATCCCTTTGCTCAAAGGGGGAAAGTAGAGCAGCTGGTGGGAAGATCCGGCGATCGTGTGGGTCGAGGCCCATGCTTCGCTGAAGATGGCCTCTGAAGGTCAGGCTTCTGATCCCACCACCTGGGAAGCTTTCTAGGGGTTGGCGAATGAGTACACGCTGATATTTAAGAGGATCTGGTTCCTAGCAGGCAAAGGCTTGACCTTTCTGATGGTGCTGGCAGACTTCTTGCGCCGTCGCACTGCCCCTCTGCAGAAGCGCCTGTACGGCGCGTGGCACTACACCGGTACCTATGATTGGTGCTGGCTGGCTCTGGGCGACCCCACCCCCGAGATGTTGGAGGGTATGTTGAAGGTGGTGATGCGACACAGTCGACAACGAGCACGTCTCCATCTTGGATGACTGCCAGCCGCTCTTCATGACCCCCGACTTGAGGGACGAACTGCTGAGCTTGAAGTCAATGGTCAACATGTTCGGCGTTGCCCACATGCACCATGAGGAGACGACAGGGGCTTCGGCGGTCCTAGCGCAGTGTCTCGCTATGACGCAACCAAGGTCAGGGTATACCTCCCATTCTTCGGAAAGGGCGGAGGTAGGGCTCCCAACATCCTTCATGAGGGTGGATGACAGCGAGCAAGTGCCAGTTCCTGCGCAAGTAAAGCGTTCCCGCACTCTAGCCACAGGTTCCGCCACCGCTGAGCCGAAGAAGCAAAAGCAATTGGGGGGGGGTGGTACACCCATCTATCATCGCGATGGAGCCGGAGCGGCAGATGCTCCCGTCGTGGTGGCACTAGTTCTAGACAAGGTGCTGAGGAGTCTGTGCCAACAGCCATGTCGACGCAAGCTGTCTCGGAGCTGGTGCATGAGAATATGGCGTCAGCCTCAGCGTCGGGTCCAAGGGGCCTTGATTCACCATGCAAGCTAGGAGGTTAGGGTCGTTGGGGCATACCGGTCCGCTGGTAAGGCGCAGTTTCTTCCTCTGCTATTCTTTCATTATTTTTCTGCTCTGACGGAATTGACATTGGCTTTTCAGGGCATCATCGACTGACATAGTGCCATTGGTGGTTCTCGGGGTGGTCTTGGTGAGTCCCACTCTTCACAGAGCTTAAACGGGATCTGCTGCACCACACCCTACGCTTGAAGGTGCATAGGCTTCAGGTGATGCCGATGTTCCTGCTCCTTCATCCGTCGGAGCAGATGGGGCTGAGGAGATGCCAGGCGAGGAGGTGGCCACTTTGGCCGTCACGACTACCCTTGGAGGAGCGGACCATCCCATCATTGATACTGCACCGGCACCCTACATCATTGGCGCGCAAGACAGTGACTTGCCATCGGCGGCCGGCTATACCTTCATGAAAGAGGAGAGAACTTCAGTGCCAGAAAGCGACACGTTGATGCCTGAAGCTTGAGCGGGGGAACCATTTTGTCCCCAAGCACTGGTGTCTTACGCGGAGTTGGCAGAAGAGGTGGAGAGGTAGCCGCCTATGTTGACGACCGTGTCGATCCCCCTCTTCGAAGCTGTTTTCGTGACCCAGTTCACCTTGTGCCAAACGCAGGATGCTTTCACCTGACAGTGGGATCAGCTTGCTGAGGAGCGGTGCTTGGTGAAGATTTTAGACGTCAAGAATAAGGAGATCAAGGTGAAGGCGCTGAAGGCCCATGCCGTCGTTGAAGATCGCCTCAAGCTGTGCAAGGATAAGCGGTTGGAGTTCGTCTGCTGCAAGGTCACCGCTACTGATGCGGAACGGGACTTGGCGGCAAAGGAGGAAGAGGTCTCTCGGAGCCTCGGCATGCTGAAGGAGAAGTGCCTGGCTTTACAGGAGTCGAAGCTCACAATCAAGCACCAAGAGGATGATCTGGAGTCTCGTGCTTGGGAGCTCGTCGATCAGGCGGAAGCTACGCGGAGAGAGGCGAAAGGCCTCCAGGCCTCTCGTGCGACCGAGGCTCAAGGGATCTGGGACTTCCTGGCCCATGTCGGGGCGGTGCTGGAACACCTCTGATCCCGCTGGAGTCGGTAGAGAAAGGCCCCTTTGATGAGCAAGAGGAGGAGGCGAGGGCCGAAGTCCAGGACCTTGCCAAGCAAGTGGCCTCTTCGTTCAAGCGGAGTTGAGACCGGCAACCACCCTAGGCGGAGCACCTTGTAACAGGGGATGACCCCTTTGTACGAATAATTGTTAATGAATTTGAATCCATGTTGTTTTGCTTGTTGGCTTGTCTTGTGCTTCTCAATCTATCGCTCCAAGTCTTTAGTTGCGTAAGAGCTTGGGAAGTTCTGTCGAGCACTTTAGTTATTGAGGAACTAACGATCGCACATTTTTTCATGGTTAATCTTGTCGTCGGTTGATGTCATGCCTATGTAACCCGCTTAGAGGCCCCCTAGTAGGTGTGGCTAGGTCACTAGGCACGCCTACCACATGAGCGCAGGATTTCTTCGATGGGCCCCCGGCCGAGTGAGGAAGCATGAGTTGTTGACCTAGGTGTGGCCCTTCCAGGCGCGCTGAGATATTTTTTCTGAGTGTTGACATCAACGGCAGGCCCTTTGGGTGGTACCAAAGCTGGTTGTTCGGGCGTCGCCCACCATTGTTGAAGAGTTGTTGACAGCAGGTCCCTCGGGGTGGTGCTAGAGTTGGCTGCTCTGTCGTTGCCCACCACCATCGTAGTCGATGAGGGCAGACCTACCTTGGGGGCACTAGAGCTGGCTGCTCCGGCCCATCGTAGATCCATCGATGGTAGGCCTCTTTGGTGGTGCCGGAGCTTGATGCTCCAGCGTCGCCCACCATCATCACAAAGTCGTCAATGGTAGGCCCCCTGGGAGGTGCCAGAGCTGGATGCACCAGCGTCGTCACCGTCGATGTGTCATACGCTGATGATAGGCCTCTAGTGTATAGGCACCACAAGAGAATCCTATTAGCAAAATGAGCGGCACGAGAGAAAGTACTCACGAGAAAGTGCTGGTTTCTGTCTTCGGCGTGCTGGCACGTCGACGGCAGGCCCCTTGGGTGGTGCTGGAGCTGGCTGCTCCTACGTCGCCCACCACTGGTTGTAGAGTCATTGATGGCAGGCCCCTTGGGTGGTGTTGGAGCAAGTTGCGCTAGCATCGCCCACCATCGTCGCAGAGTAGGCGACGACAGGCCCCGTGGGAGGTGCCGGAGTTAGAAGCTCCGGCGTCATCCACCATCATCCTGGAGTCATCGACGACAGGCCCCTTGGGAGGTGCTAGAACTGGCTGCTCTGGTGTCGTCCGCCATCGTTGCAAAGTCATCAACGATAGGCCCCCTGGGAGGTGTCGGAGCTGGATGGTCCTACGTCATCCTTAATCACCGCAGAGACATTGAAAGCAGGCCCCCTGTGAGGTGCCGGTGCTGAATGCTCCGGCGTCGTCCACCACCCATGTGTCGAACACCAACGGCGTGCCCCTGGTGTACAATCACTGCAAGAGAACCCTATTAGCAGCAAAAGCAGGAAGGGAGAATGTACTCAGAAGTTATCGCTTGTTGCTGTCTTCGGCGTGCTGGGACTTCGACTACGGGCCCCTTGGGTGGTGCCATAGCTGGCTACTCCGGCGTAGCCCACCATCATCGTAGAGCCATCGACGGCAGTTCCTCTGGGAGGTGCCAGATGTAGATGCTCCAACATTGCCCACCATCGTAACCTACTTTGTATGTCCTGCACACATAACAGGGGTGCATATTTTTTGCTCGTTGGCGATATTTTCCTACTCCTTAGTTTGGCCATGTCTTACAGTCCAAGGCTGGTAAGCAGGGTTTGGGTAATTCCGTGCATTAGCGCCTGAGATCCGGCTCCCACCTTACTAAGGGTGTGAGCTTCTGGGCCCTCAGTACTTAGCCGTAGCACTGGGAGGCAAAGTGTGCATGCTTAGGGTACAGGACCAGGCTAAGCAGGTTGCGCGCTCTAGACCTATAGCTCGCCATAGGCCATTCATGGGAAACCATTTGGCACCACAAGGCCCCGATTAAGAAGGCAATCGCGAGGTCCTGAAACACCATGCAGGTATCTAAAACAAGTCCACCTTCATCAAGGTTGCATAACTCTACTAGGGGTGATACAGAAAAAAAATTCACCAGGTATATGAAGATAATATACGAACAACAAGACTAGCCTGATCGATCACTAAATTAATAGATAATTATGTGAACATAAGAGAAAGCACAGGGTAATACATTGATTCTTTCAAATATCATTCATAGGAGGAGACTAGCTTTACAATAAGGCAACAACCCACTCCGGTTGGCAAGGGAGGTAGAGTGTTCATGCATAGGGTATAGGATCAAGCTAAACGGCTGAACACTCTGGACCTGTCTCCCCTGGAGCTTGGTTGTCCTAAGTGTCATTCCAAGGCACCATGAAACCCTACGCTGTCCTACTATTATGCTTACGAATAGAACTTACGGAGGTGTTCTATGTTCCAAGGGTTGGGGAGGGGCTCTCCTTCTTCTGTGGCCAGGCGGACACACCCGGGGCGAGACACCCTTGTCCCTCGGAAGGGGCCCTCCAAGTTGGGGGACAGTTTGTGTGCCCCTTCTAGAGAAAGTATTCGCCACAACACCAGATCACCCGTTTGGAGCTCTATACTCCGCACGAACTGCTCCTTGTAGCGCTGGAGTGCTTGCCGGTACTTTGCATTTCGGATGGTTGCGTGCCACCTTGCTTCGTCGATGAGGTCGACATCTTCGCATGGAAGCTGGTCCTGGGTGGTTTCGCTGAATGACCGGAATCGGAGGGAGCCAACTGCGATCTCTAGGGGAGGACGGCCTCAGCCCCATACACCAGGAAGAAAGGCGTTCTCACATGGCCCTTCTGGGCGACGTTTGTTTGGCCCACAGTGCACATGGGAGTCGTCAACCCACTTGGCACCATGCTTATCCAAGCAGTCATATTTCCATGTTTTGAGGCCCCTGAGGATCTCGGCGTTGGCCCTTTCAACATGACCGTTGCTTTTTTGGTGAGCTACAAACGCATAACAAACATGGACGCCAAGGTCTTCGCACAAGTATTGGAATGCTGCACTGGTGAATTGGGTCCTATTGTCGGTGATGATCCCGTTCGGGACCGCGAACCTGCAGACGATCAACTTGATGAACTTGATTGCGGACTCCTTCTTGATGTTGATAATTGGGGCTTCCTTCGGCCACTTGGTGCACTTGTGTACAGTGACGTAGAGGAACTGATACCCTCCGTATGCCATGGAAAAGGGTCCCAGGATGTCTAGCCCCCAGACCACGAACGGCTAGGAGGGTGGAATTATTTGTAGCATTTGCGCTGGAGTCCGAATCTGGTTAGCGTGAAACAAGCACACCTTGCATCTTTTCATCAGCTTAACAGCGTCTTGGAGTGTCGTTGGCCAGTAGAAGCAATATCAAAATGCTTTACCGACTAGAGTGCGGGAAGAAACATGATTCCCACACTCTCCTTCGTGGATTTTTGTGAGCAAGTTGCAGCCCTCCTCCCGTGTTATGCACCGCAATAGGATGCCATTGGCGCCACGCCGGCAGAGGTCTCCTCCCATCATCGTGTAGCGTTTCGCCATCCTTACGATCCGCTCAGCTGGTACTTGTTCCTCCAGAAGGATGTTGTCTTTCAAGTAGTCTCGGATCTCCGTGATCCATGCATTGGAGTCCTGAGCTTCTGGCTCTTGGGCACTGGGCAATCTGAGGTCCCCAGTGACGCACAAGAACCTCAATGAGACCCACGATTGCAGGCCCATTGAGGTCGCCAGCTTTGAGGTGTTGGGCTCGCCTTCTTCGTTAGGTAATGCGGGCCTAGCTGTTGGTCACACTAATCTACTGTCAAAGACACCTTCAGGAACTGGGGCCCCACTGGAGGCCATAGATGACAAGGCATCAACGATGGAGTTATCGTCGCGCGGCACGTGGCAGAGGTCCAAGGCCTCAAAAATAGCTTCTAACTTCATGACACGCAGTAAGTACGTCACGAGCTGAGGGTCGTTGCAGAAGCATTCACCCCGGACTTGCTTGATGATCAGCTGGGAGTCTCCCTTGACCAGCATCCGTTGGACACCGAAACCCTGCGAAGCTATCAGTACGAAGATGAGGACTTCATAATCCGCCATGTTGTGGGTTGCCTTGAAGTCAAGGAGCACCACATACTTGGGCTGCTCCCTTGTTGGAGTGGTGAGCAGTACACCAGCTCCGGCCCCTTGCTATCACGACAATCAATGGAAGAAGAGTGTCCAGTGGTGTCCGGTGAGCACAGGGACCCTGGGCTCTGGCTCGCTGACTTCTAGGCCCCTTGGGTTGCTTGGTGAGGGAGTCCACTCAACAACGAAGTGTGCTAGAGCTTGGCTCTTTATTGCATGCCGCGGCAAGAAGTCAAGCTCGAACTCCGCCAGTTTCATCGCCCATTAGACGACGTTACTAGTCGCGTTGGGATTGTAGAACACCGCCCCAGTGGGAACAAAATCACCACTGAAAACCTGTGTGCCTGAAAGTAATGGCGGTGCTTCCTCGACGCAATTAGCACAACATACACTAACTTGTGCACTTCAATGTACCTTGTTTTGCTTCATGCAAGACTTTGCTGATGAAGTAGATCGGATGATGGAGAGTCTGGGCCCTCCCCGAGGAATCTAGCGCACCTTCTTCCTTCTGCTTCGGGTCCGGAGACTCCGCGTTCCCTGAACCTAAGGCATCCTCTAGGGCTGGGACCCAGAGGCTTCTTGATCTCCGGGGCCCTCTATGGGGACCCGGCTACCCTCGAGGAGCTGGGACCCAAAGGCATCTTGGTTGTCAGGGCCCCTTGCGGTCTTCAATCCCTAGGGCTCAACATCAACAGCAGGGGCCACGTCTGTCTCATGTGGTTATAGGGTACAAGGTCACTCCGCCACCAAGACCATGCTTACTACTTCTGTCGTGGCAGTGATGTAGAGGTACAGAGGCTCCAGAGCTCCGGGGACACCATGAGGGGCAGCAACGTGAGTTGTCACTTCAGTTCACGGAACGCCTTTTCTTCCTCCTCTGTCAAAACAAACGGTCCAGAGTAGTGTAGCAGTTTGATGAATGGCAGGGCTCTTTTAGCCAATCTATAGATAAATCGGCTGAGTGCTGCCAAGCAACCTACAAGCTTTTTTTTACGTCCTTGATGCGGGCTGGAGACCGCATCAGCTCTACTGCCTTGATCTACTTCGGGTTTGCCTCGATCCCCTATTGTGAGACCAAGAAACCAAGGAGTATCCCGGCTTTGACTCCGAACACACACTTGTCTGGGTTCAACTTCGAGTGTGTGGTCCATAGTCTTTCAAATACTAGGGTGAGGTTGTCTAATAATGATGTATGTGTTTGGATTTTGACAACGATATTATCGATGTACACCTCCACTAGGTCCATAATGAGGTCCTTAAATGTTTTTTTTCTTGGAACCTACAAAAGTAGGGAGAGCATTCATATGGCCGTAAGGCATGGAGACATAGCAGTAGAGGCCATCTATGGTTATAAATGAGGTATGCTCTTCGTCCTCTCTAGACATGGGAGTTTGCTGGAACCCCGAGTAAGCATCTAGAAAGCAGAGGCAGTCGCATCCCGATGTTGAATCTCATATTTGATCTATCGTAGGGAGAGGGAAAGGATCTTTAGGACATGCCTTGTTGAGGTTGGTGTAGTCGATGCACATCCAAAGCTTCCCACTAGCTTTGAGGACGATGACAGGATTGGCCAGCCACCTAGGATGATGGACTTCCCGAATGAAGCTAGCATCGAGCAACTTCTTGATCTCTTAACGAATGAAGTTTTGCCGCTCGATGGACAACTTTTGTGGCCTCTGCTACGCTGGTCGGGCATCGGTGTAGATCTTCAGGTGGTGCTCGATCAGCTCCTTGGGGATGCCAGGCATCTGAGACGGTTGCCAGGCAAACACGTCCACATTAGCTCGCAGGAAAGCGATGAGTGTTGATTCCCATTTTCTGTCTAGACTACCCGCAATGCGGTTGGTCTGGGCAGCATCAGAGCCAATCTAGATATCCTTGATGGGTACGTTGTCATTGTTGGGGTACAGGGTTGGCCTATAGATAATCGTGTTGTAGGGGAGGTTGACCTCCACGATGTTAAATAGGATATTCTTTGTCCATAAGTTCTCGGGTGTTTCGAGAGTCACCCGGAGGTGGATGTTGCTGTACCGGATAATATTCCCTGGCCCTATCCCCGGGAATTATCTCGATGGGGTGAGCCTGGACACAGGGATATTTAGCTTGTCGAAGGCCATAAAAACTAACGAGATTGAGGCCGGCCCCGCCATCTATCTGGACATGGTAGAACTTGACATTGGCGATGGTGGGGGCGATGAGGAAGGGTAGTAGCTCGGCTCCCGACATGTTCTCATGGCAGTCGGAGGCCTCAAAGTCTATTGGTGTCTCTATCCATCTTTGATGCAGCACCAGGGTGTCAGTAGAGTGTAGTGATGCTACCGCTCGGTGCAGGGTCTTGACTGTGATACAAGATGCAGGTTCCCAAGATCCCCCACAGATGACGTTGAGTGCTTTACGATGCTCGTGGTCGCTGTTGAAGTTGAGGTTCTCAGCCTAATGGACCATTTCAATAGCCCGTTCAGGCTCTTGGAACTCCATCTCCACTTCTTTGCTGACCTGCTGGTTGACCTTTTGTGGCTTGATCTTCCACCGCTCTCAAGCTTGATGCTTGCCATTGCGATGAAAGTGCAACCAATTTTTTGAGGAAAAAGCCCCTACCTGGCACACCAAATGTCAAAGTGTTAAAGCGACACTTCCACCGGATCTAATAAGGAGCAACCCGCGGAGGTTCTTTGATCGGCAGGGCTTAGTTCTCAATCTAGTGGTCGAGTGTATGAGAGTATGAGACGGTGGTTTTTACGTGGTTCAGGCCGCAAGAGTATAACATCCTACTCCACAGTGAGGTTGTATTGCTAGTGTGTGGTTGTGAATGTGTAAGTTGGGGATCCTCTGTAATTGTGGCAGTCAAGTCCTTTTATATACAAGGCCAGAGGCCTTACAAGTAGGGCTGACAGGTGGACTCGGGGTGATCTTATCCTAAAACATCTATGACTTCTTGCGTAAGCTTCCTCTGTCTGAGGCTTGAAGACTTGTCGTCTTGCCGCCTTGGTCGCTAGTGGCCCATGCGCAGTTGCTGATGGTGTCAGGGGATGTCCCATTTGTGTGTCTGGTCCCCGCAAGCTACCCACATGGCAGGGCAGGGTAGGTCTGTGGTGTCTTCACTGTGATGTGATTTGGCGCAGCGGTCTTTGACTGTTGGCGTGCTCCGCGTTCCCTGCCGAAGGTGGGTTCCTGTCTTCAATTCTTGATCTATATGGGGCGCACCATCCCTTAACTCCCGCACTTCACCGCCCAAGGTGAGTTGCGAGATACGTGGCAGCTTTGGGGCTAGCCTGTGCTGGGGGAGGCCAGGTTCAGTCTTCGGGGCACGTGGTAGCTCCGGAGCCCTTTGGGGCATGCGGCAACTCTGGGTCCCTTTGCAACACATGGCAGCTCCGGAGCCCTTCGGGGTACGTGGCAGCTCCGGAGCCCTTCTTTGTGGGAGGCCTCTGGCCTGGTGCTTCGAGCCATGTGTAGGATCGAAGAGCACGTGAAAAGCTAACAGAGGGGGGAGGGGTTAATGGTAGATTTCAAAATCTTACGCAGCAGGAACAATTAAATCCCAACCCCTTCTGCAGAAAAATGATTTCTTAGAGAGACCGTGTGTGAAACTGATCTAAACGTGTTTCACCGTGACAAAAGTGATATATATCAGAGAGAATCAAGTCACTAAGAAAACACAAGAAGAATCACTCAACTCCGTCGAGAGAAACTCAAGTTATGATCGAAAGATCGAACAAAGGTCAATCTATCCTACCCGAGAAAACCACCAACGAAAGGTAGTGCTGTCCAGAAACTCGACAAGTAAAACTTGTCTGGAACATGTCGGACGAATAAGGCACAAAAGTTCCTTCAAACTATGAATTTTATTCAATAGAACACAAGAGGAACAGCCCCAAGTCGTGCACCACGGGCTTTGGCCTCCCTTGCTTATATAACCAGCCCTTAGGCCAACCCAATCTCAACTAGGACTCCAATCCTACTCCGATCACAAATCAGAACTTTCCATAACTGCTTAGGACTCTTCTATACGCAGATAGAAGCAATCTTAAGACTTCCAAAAACCATAGGAACATATCCCATATTCCTAAAACAACTCAAATTCATGACCCACACGAAATCCTAACATAACCAACTCGATACTTTCCATACCAAGCCATAACTGACTCCGCTGCAGCCAAAGTCATCATCCGTTACGATCCGATCCTTCCAATCAGATCTTCCTTCCATAAACCGTCTTCAGAACCATGTTTCCACGTCATGCACCGCATGCATACGTGCGAACACCTTCCTTCGACATCGAGTAACCTTCATATGCACTGCCCTTGATTCAATCGTCCCGCGCGACCTCCTGACCCGCTCAACCACAATTCCTCCTGAATTTGGTTGTTGGAACCTCATCTCCTCCCCGAGACTAGTCCAAAGGATCTTGTCACCAGTCATGACTTGAAATCAAGCAACACCTGCACATGAATAAACAACCAACGGTACGAGCCCAAGTCTGCGACTTGACTCAAGTCAGTTCCGAACACAAACACCTTACGTGAGCACCTCACATAAGCATGTTGCAAAGCATAGCAAAACGATATCATCCATATCAACCAAAACGCACTAAAAACTTAGTAAAAGAATACTAAGCAAACTTTCCAAGAGTATAAAGCATGTTCGAAATATTTCACATGAAAATCTGGAACATTACGATCAAGCTCCGAACCTTGCCAAAGCTAATAGGAGCTTGAGCTGGAGCTTACCAAAGCTAGTCGGACCTAGCGCCGGAGCTTACCAAAGCTAGTCGGACCTAGCGCCGGAGCTTGCCAAAGCTAGTACAACCTAGCGCCGGAGCTTACCAAAACTAGTCAGAACTAGTCATCACAAAAGTCGGAGCTAGAAAAATATTTCGGAGCTAACCAACATAAGTCGGACCTAGCAAAACATATCGGAGCTTAACAGAGACATGCCGGAGCTATCAAAGACAAAGCTCACTGGAGCTACACAAAAACATGTCGGACCTAGACAAAGAAAGTCGGACCTATTGTCGGACCTTGCAGAAGCTCCAAGCTAGAGTAGGGCCTTCCTAAAAAGATGTTATGGCAGCATTCAAAACTTTTATAATCGAAGCCAATGTATTCAGTACAAGCCAATGTATTCAGCACACATAGGTCTCACACCACGTGGTTGCGCCAGACCTCGCCCTATAGTAGCATGAGGTCCCGCCTGAACACGTGGCACCTTGGGAGCCTGTCCCTCCGGGGGAACCATGTCTCATCTTTGTGGTCTATTTGGCAGAGCTAGATCCCATACTTGGGGAAGGCCGGGGTCTGGCACGCTCTGGACCGTGGTGCCACCCAACGTACCTTGGCACTTTCAGCTTTTGTGCGAGGGTACCCCATACGCGGGGCATCGACAACAGTCTTCCATCAATTTGACAACTTTTGTGGTAGGAAATGTCCGCTTGTTGTTTACAATGTCCTTGAGATAGCGAGCATAAGTGGGTACTTTCATCACATCTATCAAGGGCACATTGATGTGGATCTTCTGGATGACTTCAACAAAGCGATTGAATTGCTTATCCACAGTTGGTTTCTGATTTTGTTAGGGGAATGACATGAAGTTTGTGTCTTCAATTTGCCTTTACATGCTTTATATAAGTTGTTCACCTTTGCCAGAATGGACATTCTACTTGTCCTTTTCAAATGTCCCTTTCTTTTGAGTGGGTACGATGGATCAGAAGTGGTTTCACCCCTTGTGATTACCGCACTCACATTTTCCAGGAGGGCTCCAGGCTATCGCAGAATCTTTCCATTCTTCAATGGAGGGACAACAACTTCCAGTTGAGCTAATTGGGTTTCCAAATGTAGGAATGAAGAGCACATGGAAAGCTACGAGAATGAATGGTAGGTTAAAACTTTTTCAGCAAAAGCAACAAAAACCCTTGGCAGAAAAACAATCTGATAAAGAAATCGTTTGTGCAACTGATCTAAATGTGTTCAATCGTGACAAATAGAAAATCAAGTCATGAAGATACGACAACAATAATCATGAAAAACCGTTGAGAAAAACTCTAGTTATGATCGAAAGATCGAACAAGGGTCAATCTGTTCTACCCGAAAAAAAATCAGATTTCAACACTACAAAGAATCTTGTGTAGATCAGAAACCACAAATCCAAAGATCGAGAAACTTATACAGATGATAAAAAATTGATTTTTGAAGACAACACAAAATGAATCATGTAGATTGGATCAGTAAAACTCGAGTTATGATCAATACACCGAGGCAACATCGTGCTATCCACAAACTCGATGAGAAAGACTTGACGAAAACAAGTCGGACAAACAAGGCACAAAATCTCCTCTAAAACTACGATATTTATTCAATATAACACAAGAATAACAGCCCAAAGTCATCTTACCACGAGATCTGGCCTCCCTTGCTTATATAACCAGCCCTTAGACCAACCCAATCCTAACTAGGACTCTAATAATCCTACTTAGTTTCAACAGAAACTTTTCATAACTGCACAAGACTCTTCCATACGCAGATAGAAGCGATCTTAAGACTTCCAAACATCTTAAGAACATTTTGATAATTCCTAAAACAACTCAACTTCATGCTCACCATGAAATCTGACCAAAACAAACTCTAAACCTTGCATAAACGAACCATAACAACCTCAGCCGCAGCCTGAGGCATAAACCAGCAGGTTGGACCTTTCTGGCCACATATTCACGTCCATATCTCTTCATCACGTCTTGGAACCATGTCACATCCACGCACACAGCACACATGCAAATACCTTCTAATGACGTCCACGATACCTTTATATGCATTGTTCTTGGCCCAAACATGTTGCATGACCTCCTGATAAACTCAACCACAATTCCTTACAAACATGGTTGTTGAACCATATCTTCTCCATAAGACTAGCTCAATAGATCCTATCACTAGCAATGTATTGACCTCAAGCAACACCTGCATATGAAGAAACAACCAATCCTTGCGAGCTCAAGTCCTCGACTTGACTCTTGTTAGTTCGAAAAATACAACACCTTACGTGAGCACGTCACATAAGCATGTTGCAAACCATAGTAATGTTTAATAACCATAATCAGACATAACACATCAAAGCTTAGTAAATGAATACTAAGCAAACCTTCCCTAAGCCAAACAGCATGTTTGAAACATTGCAAATTAAAAACAGATCCGCTGCACATTATTTCAGCAAATAGAATATATTGAATTGACCAAAAGCGGCGCTGCAATATAAAGGAAAAAGATCGAGCACTCTAATCTCAAACTCACGTGCAAATCATGTGTCAAAAGTTCGAACAGTCCTAAACAAGTAAAGAGTAAATGTTACTCCCGAAAACAAGTTTGTAAAGATTGAACACTCTCGACTCATGTGCATCTCATGTGAGTGAAAGTTCGGACAATCCGAAGTGAAAAACACGTGAGAGTCACGTGACAAAAAGTTCGGACACTTCGAAGCGTGAAACACATGCAGTTCACGTGTGATGAAGTTCGGACAGTGCAAAACGGACTCCCGCAAATTCGGACAATCTGAAGTGAGCTTTTCATCAATACTCAAAACTTTACGTGTGAACCCTCACTTTTATTTAAATTGCCAACGTATTCTGCACACATAGGCCTCACAATCTCCCCCTTGATGAATGCATTGGCAACACCACTTAAAATCCGAACATTGGCTCATTAACATGAAAAGTTTTCAAAAAAAATTCCCCCCCCCCTTTTGAAAATCAACAATCAATGGAGAATGAAATTTCAAAAACAAATTCTTCTCTTGAGAAGAACGTGTAAAACACTTGTGAATGTGCAATGTGTGACAAATTTATTTCTCCTCCTTTGACAATGTACTCAGCAAGGTTCAACAAAGAAATTTTAATTGTTATGAGCATATTATAACATATACATATAAAAAAGCTCATCCAAGTCATACTATCAAGTAACTTACACTATCACATCAATGAGATACATAAAGTAGTGTAAGCCATGCTAGAGATGAAGTGTAATTATTCAATTTAAGCAAGTCATGATATCACATACTTAACTATTTCAGGACCTGAAAGCATGACACTTGTTGCTGCATTTTTATTATTTTTCAAAGAAAAAATTCAGATCTTATGGCTTTTGCAAGAGATTATTTGCTGCATTAGCCTTATTCTAACCAACCAAGCCAAGTCTTTGTCATTTGACAATAAGAAGCTTAAGGACATGGTTTTAGAACACAACTTCTTCCAAGTTCATATCTATGTGCAATGATAAGCCATCTCAAAAGAAGAAGTATGATGTATGCATATTCTCTTGATCTTTTCTCATTTATTATTTGATCATAAATGCTCAACATGTGGATAGTTGATTGATTAATTTTTCATTATTAAAAGCACTTGTGAGCATGCAGTAAGTCCAAAACAATAAGAAAGTTCGATCATGATAAGATTCAGTGTAAGTAGTTATTCCAATTACTAGTCATGGCAAAACCTACAAAATGTATACCACGAGTAATATAGTAAGAACTTTCAGCATGTAAATGGAATCACAAAGTCATATATGTATGAAATATTATGATCATATTATTTTAAATTCAGATTCACACATAGACTTCCCAAGTTTCAAAAACTCCCCCTCAGTTTAAGCCATGAAGATGCATAACCCCTATATCACTACGAATGAAACAAAAATGAGTGAAATTCAAATATTTTGTAAATATGTCAGCCTATTGTTGTTCGTATCTACATGGTGAAGCACAATGTTTCCTTTTTCAACATTATCACGGAGAAAGTGATACCTAATGTCAATGTGCTTTGTTCTAGAATGTTGCACGGGGTTTTTAGCAATGAAAATGGCACTAGTATGATCAAAAAATAGTGGAACACTATCTAGATCAACCCCATAGTCCTTAAGTGTTTGAACAATCCAAAGAATTTGTGAGCAAGCGCTACCAGCAACTACATATTCAGATTATGCTGTGGATTGCGCAACTGAACTTTGTTTTCTAGAGGACCAAGCAACAAGCTAATTACCAAGAAAATGACAAGCACCTAAATTACTTTTCCTATCAATCCTACAACCCTCAAAATCAGCATCAGAAAAAGCTTTCAAAGTAACGGTTGAAGAAGAAGGAAGAAAAATGTCAAATTCTTGAGTTCCATGTAAGTACCTGAGAATTCTTTTGATGGCTTGACGATGTGAAGCACGTGGGGAATCTTGAAATCGTGCACAAAGACATACGCTGAATTGTATGTACAATCTTGATGCCGTTAGGTACAAAAGTGACCCGATCATGCTTTGATATTCTTTTTGATCCACATGTTCACCATCTTCATCAAGTTCAAGCGTTGTTGTTGTTCCCACTGGTTACGAAGAGGCTTGCTTTCCTCCTTGGTTTGCTTGATTTGCAGCCCCAAAAATTACATGAGTTCTCTCATCATACTCATCTCAAATTATGAACTCATCATAGCTGAGAACTTGGACACGATCATTTAAAGGACAACCAAAGATAATATCATCCACATACACTCGAACGAATCGTAAGTCATTTCCATGCTTAAGTACAAGAGAGTTTTATCAACCTTGCCCACAGTAAACCCCTTTTTCGAGTAAGAATGTTTTTATCCTATCATACCATGCTCTAGGGACTTGTTTGAGACCGTACAAGGCTTTGGACAGCTTGAAAACATGATTAGAAAAATTTGAATTTTCAAAACCTGGTGGTTGCTTGACATAAACCTCCTCATCTATGTAGCCATTAAAAAATCCCTTTTAACATTCATTCGATATAACTTGAAACCTTTAGATGCAGCAAATGCTAACAAAATTATTATGGCTTCTAATCTAGCAACAGGAGCAAAAGTTTCATCAAAATCCAGACCTTCAACTTCTGTGAAACCTTGAGCAACCAACATAGCCATATTCCAAACCACATACCCATCCTCACTTTGTTTATTTTTAACATCCATTTGGAGGTGGGCGGCGGTGGAGGGTGGTGGGGCGTTGGGGAGGCGGTTGAGAGCCGGGGAGGGTGGCGGGCTTGGCCGCCGGCCATGGAGGGAGGGTTGGGGGGACTTACCATTGGGGGGAGGGTGGGTGGTACTTGACCACGTTGGGAGGGTGGGGGGGGGGGGGGCTTGGCCGCCGGCCATGGTGGGATGGTTGGGGGCTTCACCATGGGAGGGAGGGTGGCGCGGTTTGGCCACCGGCCATGCAGGGAATGTGGGGGGCTACACCGACGTCCATGGAGTGGGGAGTGAGCTCGGTGGCCACTGTGGAGGATAAGAGGAGGGAGGGAGGAGGGGGACTTACTTCAGTAGCTCGTGCATGGCAGAAGCAATGAGCGTCGAGCGCATGGTGGGGCACGTGCGGCGGCGGCAAGGGAGGGCACGCAACAGCGTAGTGCGATGGCGGCACAAGTGAATTGTGAGGCGCGTGATTGAACCGTCAAGCACGGTGGCACAGGTATTAAGTCAGCATTAACGACGGTTTGGGGACGAACGACAGTTACCGTTGCCAACTATGTCTTCAAGACTTTATTGGTGATGGCCTAGGGTTACCGTTGCCAATAGGGAGCATGCAAACGACGGTCCGGAGCAACCATCGCCAATACAGGATCAGGTGGGTTGAGTATGAGGCCATGTTGATGATGGCCCTGTAAGAACGACGGCTCACCGTTAAAAATAAAAGCCCGTGAATTTGCGGCGGTCCTAGGGTTACCGTCACCAATAATTGGGTTGTTAACGATGGCTGGATTTAGCCATCACCAATTAATCTCTAAACACAGCCATGTCGCCAATAATACAAGTTGTTGTTTGTCATCGGGTTTCATGTAGTGTTCACCGAGCAAACGCAACCTTTTGGCTGCCAAACGTGCCACATCTGTGCACGAAATCAAGTCAACAAGCACAAAAATGAGCGACGACGGGACAAGGGTAGGGTAACTCAACCAACTGTGGACAACCATACCCCGGGTATGCTTGAACGCATCAAGGGCCTTCTCGAGCCAGACACCAGGCACGACTGGAAACAGTCGAGCTGAGAGACCACATCAACAACGTTCGCAAGGGGACGTACCCACATGACAGGCCCTGTAGCTGAAAACACAGACGTATCTTCACCACCCCAATAGGACCCAAGGCCTGATGCGGAGGTTGAACGGTTGGAGCGGGACCGACATCTAGGACTCCTAGCCATCGGGGAAAATGCCCCCCCCCCCTGTCGGCATGATTTGGGCCTGCACCTCAACCAAAGTTCGGGGCACCATCGGGTCCAAGGCCTCAAAGCATGTCAGCTGCATAGGATTCGCCGATGCCTCCCCGCAACACGCCAACACCGACTGAGTCGGTGTTTCCACAGGCTGTGCTCAAGACATCAAGACAATCACCACCTCTTTAGGCAAAGATAATAAGAAATTGAGGCCTCCCCCATATTAGAGGGAGAAGGCATGAGACCTATGTATGCTGAATACATCGGCTTTGACAATATAAGTTTTGAATACTAGCAAAACACCTTTATAACAATGTCTAACTCTAGGTCCGAGCTCATGCAAGGTCTAACGATAGGTCCGACTTGTTTTCTGTAGCTCCTGCATTGTTCGATGCAAAATCCGACTTATTTTTGCTGGGTCCGACTTTTTTGTCTAGGTCCGACTTAATTTGGATAGGTCCAACTTACTGTGGCCAGGTTTGACATGTTTTTGCTAGGCCCGGCGCAAGGTTCGTCTAGCTTTGGTTAGCTCGAGCGCTAGCTTGGTCCGACTTGTTTTGGTAAGCTCCGGCCTTAGGTCCTACTAGCTTTGGTAAGTTCTGGCGCTAGGTCTTGCAAGCTTTGGTAAGTTCCGGCGCTAGATCATGCTAGCTTTGGTAAGCTCCGGTTCAAGGTCCGATTAGCTTTGGCAAGGTTCGGAGCTTAATCGCAGTGGTTCTGCTTTTAACTTGCAAAGTTTAGAACTTGCTTTTTGTATTATGGAAATCATTCTTAGTATTCTTTTACTCAGTTTTTGGTGTGTTTTGGTGGTTATGGCTGATATCGTTTTGCTATGGTTTGCAACATGCTTATGTGAGGTGCTCACGTAAGGTGTTGTGGCTATCTGAACTAACGAGAGTCAAGTCGAGGACAGCTCGGAAGTATTGGTTGTTTATTCATGTGCAGGTGTTGCTTGAGTTCTAGACATGGTTTGTGATGGGATCAATTGAACTAGTCTTAGAGATAAGATGAGGTTCAACAACCAAGTTCAGGAGAAATTGTGGTTGAGTTGTTCGGGAGGTCGTGCAACATGTTTGGATCAAGAACATTACATATGAAGGTATTGTGGACGTAGTTGAAAGGTGTTTGCACGTGTCCAAGGAGTACATGGACGTGGCTACATGGTTCCGAGGTGTGATGAAGAGATGTGGACGTAAAAATTGGTCGGAAAAAGGTCCAACCGACTTTGTTATGGACTAAGGTCGTGGCTGAGTCGGGTTTGACTCAAATATGGAAAGATTTGAGTTGGTTACGTTAGGATTTCGTGGTGAGCACCAAGTTGAGTTTTTTTAGAAATGTGGGATACATTCTTGAGGTGTTTGGAAGTCTTAAGATTTCTTCTATCTGCGTATGGAAGTGTCTCGAGCAGTTATGGAAAGTTCCGATGGAAACGAAGTAGGATACGAGTCCTAGTTTGAGTTGAATTGGCCTTCGGGCTGGTTATATAAGCAAGGGAGTCTAGAGCTCATGGTAGATGACTTTTGGGCTGTTCCTTTTGTGTTTTGATCAATAAAATCGTAGTATAAAGGAGATTTTGTGCCATGTTTGTCCGACTTGTTTCTGTATAGTCTTTCTCATCGAGTTTCTGCACAACACTACCTTGCTTTGGTGGTTTTATCATAACTCGAGTTTTACAAATCCAATTGACGTGATTCTTTTTGTGTTGTCTTCAAAACATTATTATCTATCAGATGTGAAAATTTTATGTTCATTAGATTTGTGGTTTTGGATCTACACGAGTTTCTTTGCCGTGTTGTAGATCTTGTTTTTCTCGGGTATAACAGATTGACCTTCGTTCAACCTTTCAAGCATAACTTGAGTTTTCTCAACTGATCTTCGTGATTCTTGTTGTGACGTATTTGTGACTTGATGATCCACAATCTATATTGGTTATGTCACAATTGATCATGTCTAGATTAGTCACACACACAATTTTTTAACAGATTGATTTTCTGCCGAGGGGACTTTGTTACTTTCGCTGAAAAAGTTTAAATCTACCATTCACCCCCCTCTGGTAGCTTTTCACGTGCTCTTCAATCCTACAATTGGTATAAGAGCCACAGTGCTCTAACTTTGAGATTTGCACCTGTTTTGACTAATCAACATGGAGAAATACTCGGCAAAACCTTATGTGTTTAATGGTATTGATTTTCAGGTTTGGAAGGCATGTATGGAAGCCTTTATCTAGGCGCAAGGTTTTGCTATATGGGAAAAGGTGAACAAGCCTTACAAAATGCCACCGAACGATCAAGTTACAGCTACAAATCTGAGAGATGTCGACAACAACAACAAGGCTCGGAACTTCATCATACAAGGACTAACTAAAAGCGACTTCAACCGTGTTGCTCACCTCCGATCCAAGTACGATGTTTGGAAAGCTCTACGTTATTACAACGAAGGATCCAACACGATCAAGAAGGTAAGGAAAGACATGTTCAAAAAGGAGTACATGCGCTTTGAGATGCAACTAGGTGAGTCCATCGACAATCTCTTTGCTCGCTTTAATAATATCCTCAGCGACATAATTAGCGTCAATGTTAATTTTTTAGATGTTGACAATGCTAGGCAATTACTAAGTTCATTAGACATGTCAATTCGAGAGATGAAAGTCACATCTATTCTTGAATCCACTATCATGAGTACACTTACTTTAGATGTTCTATATTCGAAATTGAAAACTCATGAAATTGACATAATCTCACATAAGAACCCCAACAAGTCTCTAGCATTTGTTTCTCAACGTGACATGCGTAGCTCCGACCAATCCTCTTCTTGTGGAACACTTGCTTTCTTGTCCTCTCTAACCCTTGAATAGATTGAGGAGTTTCCAGAGGAGGAGCTAGCACTTCTCTCTACTAGATCCTCAAAAGCATTGCAAAATGTCATAACTAGAAGGAAAGGAAGCCCCGGACCTCAATGATGATTTGAATGTGGTAAGACAAGATATTTTCACACGGATTGCCCTAACCTTTTAGGTACTACTTCCCATGATAAAAAAAATTAGGACAAAGCACTCCTTTGCAAACAACCACAGGAAAAGAAGGGTTTTACATGACGCCAATTGGTGAAGAGTTTTATCTTCGCACTTCAAGAACTTGGCTCGAGCAATGTGGACATAGGAAGTGACGAAGATGAAGATGATTTGGCAAACTTGTGCTCCATGGCGGGCAAGTCAAGATCAAGTATGGAGAGGCAGAACACAACAGCAACAATGAAGAGGTATGTCCTACTTGTGAAGAAATGTGTGATGCTATTTCTCGTGCCACTGTTATAGTTAAGAAAAAGGACAAAAAGCTTAGGGACAACGCTGTTAGAATTGAGTCACTAGAATCTGAAATTAATCCTTTGAAATCTTTGATTCCTAATGATAATTCGTGTTCATCATGTGACTTAATATATGAACAACTATACTCTCTAAGAAGTGCACACATCTCTACACTTGATAAACTTGAGTAATAGATTTGTCGGTACCCTTGGTATCGGATACCCCTTGGAACTGTGAAGAGTGCAAAGGAACTCCACCTATATGAGTTGAAGACCTCCGAAGGCCCCACGTGTCACTCGGAACCGGACCTGCCTCCCTTCAATGGTTAGTCCCAGTGCTGCCACGTGTATCATAAAACCGGAGCTACATTCCCTACATGGGAATGCTCTGGACTAGATACCTGTGTGGCACCCCCGGACCTAACACCCGACAGAGGGAAGCTCCAGTACAGACACGTGTACAACAGCACCGGACCTACTCGTCCAAGACGGTAAGTTCCAGAGCTGCCATGCGTCCAACCGCCGGACCTTCAACCTCTACAGACAAATTGGTGAACCTTCAACGGCTTGGACCTTCAAGGGACTTTAAGGACTTCATGACCTGATTATGTGTCATTAATGCTATCTTAATGACACACGATCAGATGACCCTTAATACTAGTAACGCCACCATTAAAGGGCGTTATCACGCTATTAAGGGTAATTAAGTACATTAAACCGCGTATTAGACATCAGTAACTACTAGGGCCACATGTTGGGCCAGGCTAACGATATAACGGCCAGCCCTTGTACTATGAAAGGACTGGTCGAGCGATACACGGAAGACTCTCTCGGACGCACGCTCTAGCGACTCTTGCTGGATTGCGCATGGAGACTCTTTTGTCCTCTCTCACACGGAAGCGCTCAGACGCTCAATACAACAACAACACACACCCGTGGAGTAGGGTATTAAGCTCAGGCGGCCCGAACCACATAAA
This sequence comes from Tuctoria greenei, assembly GCA_036927565.1. Classification (NCBI taxonomy): domain Eukaryota; kingdom Viridiplantae; phylum Streptophyta; class Magnoliopsida; order Poales; family Poaceae; genus Tuctoria; species Tuctoria greenei. The sequence goes on along the minus strand of JAYESD010000010.1, from coordinate 54,825,939 downwards.
TCCTCGTGCGAAATCGCCATCTTGCTCTGAATCTCCGCGCGCCCAAACCGAACTAAGAAACTCCGTGGGCTGCCAACAGTAGTACCGGGAGAATTGCCGGAACCAGACTCCGACCCTTGGTGCGCCAGGTAGGGGGGCCTGAGATTCGATGATGGTGAATTCTGCTGCTGGATCGTCCAACGGCAATCATGCTATGCAAGCTGCTGGGGGCAATCCCTCCAATATGCAGCAGCCAGCAGGTGTTGTGGCTCCAGCAGGAGTCATGCCACCACCGCCACCGTCCGCTCTGGAGAATCAAGCTAGACAGCGAGATGGGGCGTCCGTGTCGATCACTGCATCGGCGAACAACAACCCCGAACACGCGCTTAATGCTACACATGCTCTTCTCCAACATCCACCGCCTCCAGGAGCACCCCAGGGTGCGATGGAATAGTGGAGAGCTGATGTGGATCATCTGGATGCAGCAGCAGCCAATCACATCAGCAATCAAGGTCCTCCCCCCTTGGGGCGGACCCCATCGCAGCATCGGACCTTGTCTAGTAGACTCGGTCCGCAAGCTTCACAACACAGGAGGCGTGCTGCATCTCAACAGGCGATGTCGCTGCCTTCTGAGGCGCGACGTACTCACATGATAACGAGGCTTTCGACTCATGACCTCCGGGCCGAGCTCGATCTTCATTACCAGCAACAGGATAGTCGCGTCCACATTGAGTGTGCTCACGAGAGGCGAGAGGCTCGGGACAGTCCTGCTCCTGAGGGAGTAGGAGGAGGATGTTCTGTCTTGGCCATGCACCTACGCATGGTCAGATGGCCGCAGAAGTTCCAGCCTCACCTGCCGGAGAAATTTGACAGGACTGGTGATCCCACTGAATTTCTTCAAATCTACTCAATCGCTATACTTGCAGCTGGGGGAAATGAGGCCATGATGGTCAATTATTTCCCTATGGCTTTGAATGGGACAGTCAGGTCTTGGTTCATGAGCCTTCCGCCTGACTCCATCAACAGTTGGGCGGAGTTTTGTGAATAGTTCACCGCCAATTTTGGGAGCTTATACACCTGACCAAGCGTAGAACTAGATCTTTTTGCTGTCAAGCAAAAAGGGGGAGAGTCCTTGCGATCTTTCATCCAGAGGTTCTCCCAGGTACAAAATACCATTCCTTCTATCTCAAGCGCTTCTGTTATTGTAGCATTTAGACAGGGCATTCGAGATAAGAAAATGCTGGAGAAGCTGGCGACCAAGGAAGTCACCAGCGTCACAGAACTGTTCAGCTTGGCAGACAAGTGCGCCAAGGCTACGAAGGGCCGTGAAATGCACTCCCAACCACCTCCGGAGGAGAACAAAAAATCCTCCAAGGGTGAAGCCACTACCTCCAGGAGTGGCAAGAAGAAGAAAAAGTCCAACGGCAAGAACAAGCCATCGCCCGGCACACCTACTGCTGCAGCTGCTGCAGCTCCGGGTGGCTGGGGGCCACGCCCCGGGAAATGACCTCGGCTGCCGTCTGAAGATTGTGGCAGCTCCAAGACGTGGTATCCCATACACAAGATGGACAGGCACAACTTGGAAAACTGCCGAGAGGTCCAGAACCTTGCCGAGCGCTATAACAAGCGCCGGGAAGAAGCTCCTTTCCGTCAAAGGGAAGGAAAACAAAAGGTCGACGAAGCTATGGCTGAAGAGGACATAGGCTTTCAAGACCTAAAAAAGGACATGAAGGTTGTTTAAACCTCCGTTGAGGATGACTCCGACGTCTCTGACAACGAGCGTCGGAAGACAATGCGGTGGGACATAGCCTCCGTAGCTCCCACCGCCAGGGCGGAGCCTCATCGAAAGTGGATGGATACTGCCTTCACCTTCAATGCTTCGGACTGCCCTCAGAACATGATCGGAGCTAGCCAACTTCCACTGATGGTATCTCCGACCATCAATAACATCCAGCTCCACCACGTAATGGTGGATGGAGGTTCGGGGCTGAACCTCATAAGCTTCGAAGCCTTCGTCAAGCTTCAGCTCCGACCTTCAAATCTTCTCCCCTCTCGATCTTTCTCTGGAGTAGGTCTGGGGGCCATAACTCCACTCGGTGCCATTACTCTCTCGGTGACCTTCGGGACTCGGGAGAAGTACAGGACCAAGAAGTTGATCTTTGACGTGGCTCAGATCAACTTACCATTCAATGCTGTCTTGGGCAGGCTAGCTTTGTACAAATTCATGACTGCTGCTCATTATGGCTACTTGGTATTGAACATGCCAACACCCTCGGGCGTTCTCTGGATCCGCAGGGATCGAACAGTTACTACTCTGGAAGAACTCCATGTGCTTGCTACAGCGCAGGAGGAGGAATCCGGAAAGGAGCAAGCTCTGAAGCCCCCGAGCATTCGTCATCGAGGCTCAACCTCCGGACCTCGTGTGCAACCAAGCGGCGACACCAACATTCCTGTCAAAGTTGTCCAAATTGGTTCTGACGCTGCTCAGACCACTCGTATATCAGGAGGACTGAAAAAAGAAATAGGAACTCACGCTCATCACTTTCCTCTGGGCTAATGTTTACGTGTTTGCCTGGCAACCGTCACCAATTCCTGGGATCCCTAGGGAAGTGATTGAGAACAATCTGAAGATTTATCCTGACGCTCGGCCTATACATCAGAAGCCTCAGAAGCAATCAGTAGAGCGTCATAACTTCATACGTCAAGAAGTGAAGAAGTTGCTCGAAGATGGATTCATCCGGGAAGTCTTGCACCCAAAATGGCTGGCAAACCAGTCGTTGTACCCAAGGCCGGTGGGAAGCTTCGGATGTGTATCGACTACACAACACTAAATAAGGCATGCCCAAAGGATCCATTCCCACTAACTAGAATAGATCAGATAGTGGATTCCACCTCTGAGTGTTTCCTAGACGCATATTCTGGATATCATCAAATCAGAATGTCTAGGGAAGATGAAGAGCATACTGCCTTCATCACAAGAGATGGGTTATATTGTTACACTGCCATGCCATTCGGTCTCATGCTTCTTCAACGTTTGTGCGAGCTATGTACAAAATGTTTAGAGAGCTCATTAGAGATGTAGTGGAAGTGTACGTCGATGACATCATCATCAATATCAAGAACAAGGAGTCTTTTCTTGACACCTTGCAAGCTATCTTCGACAAGTTGCGAATCACACGCACAAAGCTGAACCCAGACAAGTGTGTCTTCGGGGTTAGCTTCGGAAAGCTTCTTGGATTTTTGGTGAACCACCGAGGAATAGAAGCGAATCCGGCGGATATTAATGCTATTGAGGACATGTGGCCACCAGCTCGCATCAAGGATGTCCAGAAGCAGACTTGATGTCTAGTTGCCCTCAGCCGGTTCATCTCATGACTGGCGGAACGGGCGCTACCCTTCTTCAAATTATTGAGAAAGTCCGGACCATTCCAATGGTCTGAAGAAGCAAAAAAGGCATTCCAAGAGCTGAAGCAGCTCCTCACCAGTCTACCAACTTTGGTAGCTCCAAATCTTGGTGAGCCACTTCTGCTTTACATTTCAGCAACTGACAAAGTTGTCAGCATGGTCTTGGTTGTGGAAAGACCAGAACCATCCCCAGTTCAGGAATCCAGACCCCTTTGGGAAGGTCCAGAGTTACCTGAAGGCGAGTCTGGGTCCCAGCCCCCATACCCGAATCCTCGAGGTGAAACGCCAGAGGATCAACCTCCTTCAGATGAAGGAGTTACTGTTGCTGAACAAGAAGATCCGGACACCTCCGGGAAGGTCCGGGTAACTTCAGAAGAAGCTCCGGGTTCCTCTAGCAAGAACCTGGAGGTCCCCGAACAAGGTCCAGACCCCTCCAGGATGGTCCGGGTTGATGAGGAGGAAGCTCTGGGCCCCTCCGAGAGGGTCCGGACAGTCCAGCGCCCAGTGTACTTCATCAGTGAAGTACTCCATGACGCCAAGACTCGGTACTTAGAGGTGCATAAGCTACTCTACGCAGTCCTTATTGCTTCTAGGAAGCTTCATTACTACTTCCAAGCTCACAAGATTTCAGTGGTAACCTCTTACCCACTTCGTGCAATCTTGCGTAACCGCAATTCTACTAGGAACATTGCAAAGTGGGCAGAGGAATTTATCGAGTTCGATCTTGAATTCATCCCAAAACAAGCGATCAAGAGTCAAGAATTGGCAGACTTTGTGGCGGAATGGACACCCTATCCATCAAATCCCGGGGGCCCAGTGAGCAGAAGCCGAAACCCAAGGTTTCGGTCTTCACTGAGCCTCACTGGACTCTCTACTTTGACAGCTCCGTGCAGAAGCAGGGGGCCAGAGCTGGAATCCTTCTCCTCGCTCCGACAGGGGAGAAGTTCAAATACATGGTTCACCTTGAGTTCAAGGCGACCAAAAAAATGGTGGAGTATGAAGCATTAATCTATGGGCTCAAGGAGGCACTATCATATATAAGGTGTCAAACAGCTGTTGGTAAATGGTGATTTGCAACTCGTTATAAAACAAGTCAAAGGTGAATGCTGCTGCAACAACCCTCAACTAGCTGCATAACTACTTGAAGTCCAGAAGCTTCAGAAGGATTTCAAAGTCCTGGATCTTTGCCATGTCCAGCGTCTCAACAATGCTGAAGCTGATTGAAAGTGCATCTAGGATCCCCGTGGGTTTTGGATGATTGATGACAACAATTAATTATCTAATGAGCTCAGTGATCTTAAGCACAGGTGTGGATTCAAGCGGAAACACAAACCCTCAAAAAGGAAAAGGATGAAAACGGCGATGTCGACTCAAAAAGAAGAAACTAGGGTTTCTAGCGTGTCGAGATTAGAGTAGACATTTGTGTATGAGGATGTGTGTGTAAAGTGCATTGAGATCAAGTTGGGAGCTCAAAGCGGTTTAGAGATCAAAACCTATTGAGAGTAGAGTGTTGGAAGTAGTCTAGCAGGAGTGGCTAGACTAGTCCGTGCAGGTGGCCGGACTAGTCCACTCCTGGCCGGCCACGTCCATTTTCAGCCGGACCAGAAGGGTCTGACTGAGTTCGGACTAGTCCGTAGTGGGACGGACTAGTCTGGGTAGTTTTGGAGTGGGTTTTGGGGACTAAGTCCCAAAACCACGGACTTGTCCGTTTTAGTCCGGACCAAGAGGTCCTGACTGAGATCAGAATAGTCCGCCCAGAGTGTGGACTAGTCTTTGTTTGGAGAGAAGTGGAGTATCAGTTACTAAGTCTGGGTAGGCCGGACTAGTCCGCCCTGGGGGCCAGACTAGTCCGTGGTCTCCAGACTAGTCTGTTTTCACACGGAACAAAAGGTTCTGTGTGAGATCGGACTAGTCCGGTGTGGGCCGGACTAGTCCGTTTTGAAGTGACCATTTGAATTTGAAATTTGGCGGGTTGTGTGACGATTGCCGCGCAGTGCGACAGTTGTCAGGGACATCAGTGGTCCCAAAGGGCGGACTAGTCCGGGCCCTAGGGCGGACTAGTCCGCCCATCTACTGAAGTCAACGGTATGGGCTGGGAACCTCTATAAATAGAGGACCCCTGGTTCATTTGAACCATTCCTTGAGTACTTTGAAACCCTAGCGCCGCCAAAGCAAAATTTGAGCCTCCAAAATCCTCCTTCTTGCCTACTTCCCTCTAAAACTAATTCTTGTGTGGACTAGGGTTTGGTGAGGTGAAGAAGACGAAGAACACCGCTCTAGGCTCTCGGTTTGATCTCTTGCTCATGTTGAATCTTTGTGATCTGTGGCTTGAGTTGATCTTTGTGATTTGTGATTGTATTTGTGGTGGGAGCCTCAGATTGTGAGAAGCCCCAATGAATCTTGTATTCACCCTTTGTGATATTGGAGAACCAAGTTAGGACCTTGTGGTAAACTTGGTGAGGGAAGGGTTGTTGAACCCGGTCCTTTGTGGACTCCTCAGCTGGGACGTAGATTCCTTCGTGGGATCAAACCTCAGGATAAAATCCTCGTGTCCCTTGTGTACTTTGCTTTCACTTATCGCACATTGCTTCTAGGGTTAGCTTTACCATATTTGCTCATCACTCTTGTTTCATTGTGATTCTTAATCTTATACTTGCTCCATAACTTGTTAAGGTTCACTAAGTCATTCCAACACACTTTTTATTACAAGAATCGAACTAAAACTTCCTAGAAACACTTTTTAGGCTTTCCCTGCAGGAGGACGGGAATAGTCCACCCCTGGACCGGACTAGTTCGCCCCCTGAGTACTGATCTCTTTTTATTAAGTCATTTCACGTCGATTATCCTATTCACCCCCCCCCTCTAGGAAACTTTCAATTGGTATCAGAGCGGGACTCTCCCAAAGAGTCTAACAACTCGGAGAGAAGATGGCCGGAGTTGGGTATGATGAGGTCTCGACATATGAGATCCAAGCAACCCAAGAGAAGGTGCTTGTCTACCAAGACAAGTCGACGGATGACGAAGAGACCCGCCAGCTCAAGGCAAAACTTCGAGAGAAGTTGAAGATTCCAAAAGTTGACTCTTCAACCTCTACATCGGGTGGCACAACCCACTACAACCAAGAAGGCTACAGCTATGAGCGCCTTGTCTCCAACAACCACTATCTTTCCATCCTATTGGGGAAGCCTCCCCAATTCGATGGGACCGACTACAGGATGTGGAAGCACAACATGAAGATCCATCTCGTGTCACTCAACCCCTCATTGTGTCAAATTGTGTTGATCGGGGTGCATATCCCGAAAAATGAAGAAGACATCACTCCGGAGCAAGCCGTGCTCCTTCACTGCAATGCCCAAGCGGCCGGAGTGATGATCTCATCTCTCTCAAGAGATAAATTCAACCGAGTAGATGGACTTGAGGTGGCCAAAGATATTTGGGACACCCTCAAGACGGCTCACGAAGGAAATCAAGTCGTGAAGGAAGAGAAGATTGAGCTCATTGAAGAAGAGCTCGGGAGGTATGCCATTATGGATGGTGAATCTCCCCAAGAGATGTACAACCGCCTAAAGCTAGTCATCAACAAGAGCAGATCTTATGGCTGCATGAAGTGGACGGACCATGAGGTGGTGAAGAGGATGATTCGGGCATTCATGCCTAGAAACGTCTCCCTTTGCTCCATGATACGGGAAAGCCTGGGGTTTGCCAAAATGACCCCGGAGGAGGTCCTAGGGAGGATCATCAACCACGAGATCATGGAGAAGGAGGCACTCTTCCACAATGACCTCCAAAGGTTCACCGCCTTGAAGATGAAGGATGTTGCACTCAAAGCGACATCCTCCTATAAAGAGCAAAACGAAGATGATGAGGAAAGCCTTGACACCGATGAGGAAGAGGCCCTCTTCATCAACAACTTCAAGAGGATGATGAGCAGAAAAAAGGGAGGATATAAGCATGAGAGCAGGGGCAAAGAGAAAGCAAGGCCCAAGACAAAGAGGGCTTGCTACAATTGTGGTGAGTACGGGCACATCATTGTAGATTGCCCACATGAAGAGGGCAAGAAGAAGAAGGAGGGCAAGCTGCAAGAGAATAAGTTCTTTAAGAAAAAGAGGCCCTCCGATCATGCTCACTTAGGCAAGAAATGGGACTCTAACGATGAGTCCTCCTCGTCTGAAGACGAGGAGAAGATGGCAACAATAGCCATCTGGAGGAGCTCCAAGGGAAGCAAGATTTTCCCCAACCTCTACAACCACAAGCAAACTTGCCTCATGGCAAAACAAGGAAGGAGAAAGGTTACTTCTAACTCATCCTCTTCCATATCCTCCCATGATGATCTTGATAGTGCTAGTGATAACAAACACATGCTTAAGGACATAAGTAAGAGCACATTGCGTAGAATGAAATTACTCTTGGATGAAATCTTTGAGAAGGAGGAGCTCATAGATAGGCAAGAGGACATGCTTATTAATGAAAAGGAGAGATGTAAAGAGCTCATTGAGCTCCTTGAGCTTGAGATAGAGAAGAGCAAGGCAATAGAGCATGAACTTGCTCTAAGCAAGAAAACATGCTTAAGTCTTGAGGAGACAACCACTGCAAGGATTCTGGTTTATCACAACAAAAAAATTTGTCGCAATAGATTGTTTTTCATCGCAATAGGTCGCTGCTGCAACAAAAAAGAGTGTGGCGATAGTTTTTACGAATCGTCGTAACAATTTATGCGGTGATAGGTTATTTGCGACGCCTTGGCATCCGTAGCGAATAGGACGCTATTGCTACGGTTTTACATCGGTGGCAAATAGGACGCTATTGCAACGGTTTCATGTATTGCGATGATTTAACATATTGCATCGAATTATACGGCATGGCAATGGGTTCACGATCGTGGTAAATAGTTTGGTATTGCAACGATTTCATATTTGTGGCAAATAGTATGTTGTTACAATGATTTAGCGTATTGCAACGATTTAATGTATTGCAACAAACAACATGGTATTGCAACGATTTCACATTCGTGGTAATTGTATGTGGCTGCAACGATTTCACAGGTGTGGCAATAGTACGATATTGTAACTATTTCACATTCGTGGCAAATAGTATGTTATTGCAATGGTTTAGCGTATTGCTATGATTTAACGTATTGCAACGAATAGCACTGTATTGCAACGATTTTGCAGGCGTGGCAATAGTACAATATTGTAACGATTTCACATTCGTGGCAAATAGTATGTTATGGCAACGGTTTATTGTATTGCGATGATTTAACGTATTGCAACTAATAGCATTGTATTGCAACGATTTCGCGTTCGCGATAATAGTACGTGATTGCAATGATTTTCACATTCGTGCCACATACTACAGTATTGCAACGATTTTCACAGCCGTGGCAAATAGTAACATATTGCAACGAGTTATGGTGTAGCGACGATTCACCATATTGCAATGAATATCACGGTATTGCAACGATTTCACATCCGTGGCAAATAGTATGATACTGCAACGGTTTAACGTTCGTGGCAAATAGTAGGTTAGCGCAACGAGTCAACAAACGTGGTGAATAGTACCGTATTGCAACGATTTCAGATTCGTGGGAACTAGTCTGTTACTGCAACGATTTTGTATCCGTGGCGAATAGTTGGGTATGGCAACGAGTCCACAAACGTGGCGAATAGTACCGTATTGCAATGATTTCAGATCCGTTGGAACTAGTATGGTACCGCAACGATTTCGCATCCGTAGCAATTAGTTTGGTATTGCAACAATTTCTTATCTGTGGCAATAGTGTTTTAATGCAATGTTTTTTGAGTCATTGCCAAATGTTTATACTGCAACGTTTTGTCATTCTATTGCCACGTTTTATCATCCGTATTGGCAATAGCTTCCTATTGCAACAGTTTATCATTCGTGACAAGAAATTCGTAATGCCACGTTTTATAATTAGCGGCAGTAGAACCCGAATGCACCAGGTTTGAAAATTAGTGGCAACAGGATCACGAGTTTAACAATAAACATCCATCTATTTTACAACCCGCATAACAACACTCAAGGATTACTTAAGCGACGTGTATGCATGCTAACAGTTTTCCTAAGCTGACCGGGACTAATTGTTGGAGCAGGTGGCTTTTGGCGGTTCCTTAATTGTTGGACCTTCTGTGGAGTGGTCGCCATCATCATTTTGTACATTTCAGCCAATGAGGCGCGCATGTCATGCATGTATATAGCTGTCTGTTCACGATCAGCTACTATTTGACCTTGTAAGTTCTGGACTTCAACGATTAACTTTTCATTCTTCTGGTTTATGCAGTCCATCTAGGTGTTTAAGCTACCATTTCTTCCATCCAAGTCCTGCACTATTTCATTGAGGCCTGCATTTCTAACTTCTAAGTTTCGAACTTGGTCGTTGAGGTGTTCAGACATCTGGATACGCATACATTCACGTTCGGGACCAGTTGGGTTAGCCATATAACCACGCCCCCAAACCTGTGATCCTGCACAACCGTTTGAGGATCTATAACAACGCTAGAAGATGTGGTTTCTCTCCTCATTTGGAATTGGGCCTCCCTGCCCAGCTTCCATGTCGTCCACTTGGGCACGTGCCTGGATCTATATACGAAAAGAAAAGTCACAGGTAATTTGCAAATATTTATTTAATTGGGGATTGTTTGAAGTGTTACTCACATGTACAGCTTCTGCCAGCTTGTTTGTCCAGTTACCGTTCAACAAATGGCTTGCCTCCCACAGTTGTATGTCATCGGGTTCTTCTCCGGTCTCTGGGTCTCGCTACATAAAATACAAGTAAACTTCAACATGTCAGTATATATATTGTTTGCAAAGTCGAGCACCACCCCTTTTAGCGCTCACCAGCAATTTTCAAAAATTTTCTTGCGCTCTCCGGTGTGTCCTCCATGTCCCAGGAATCCTGTACAGTGTATAACAAGTTGTTGTAAACGTATAGGATGGAGATTGCAAGAAAAAAAATACTTGTGTGGGGGTGTGACAACACTGACCAGGATGTCTCGTACTATATCTCTCTTGTTACTATGGCCAACCTCTGCCCACTTCGTTGCACGGGTGAGGGATGCATGTCTTTTTGTAAACATAACCACATCATCGACAAAGTGCCGCTGATTAATACAAATCGCAGCACCCAACCTAGCGGAGAACTTAATTGGTAGATTCACATGCTGCGTTTTACTAATATGGGATGCATAGCGTATTCTGGCAACCTTAAGTCCTTTAGCCACACTTCTTCCTATCTTCCTTCCTTCAGTTACATTGATTCAAACAGTAAATGATTAAAGCAAATTACCGCCTGAACAAGTTTAGTATCATGTACAAATAGTGTGAAAAGAAGAAAAGTCTAATGTTCATACCATATTCCGGACGAGTGCGGCAAATACGAGCGTGGGAGGACCGCATCGTGGCAGCACCATTTTGTTCTATAGTACTCCCTCCTGGTTTATATTAATTGTCCAGGGATTTGCGAGCGGCGGGGTAATCATGGCACTCGAAGGATGGGACGTGGCAATGGGCGAGGGAGACGCGTTCGGTAGGACACTGAAGTGACCAGCAGCAGGGCGTGGGAGTGGGCACTGGTGCCGGCCGGAGTGGCGGGCGGTGAGAGAGCACAACGTGGAGGCATAAAAGAATCACGCCATCACACAGGCTGATGAACTGTTAACTATAAAGACTAAGTACTAATAAGAACGTAGAATTGCAAGGCATGCTAAAACAATTAGTAGAGCCTAGGAAAGAATGCAAATGACCATGATACACCCATCATCAATGCATCTAAAGGACAGAACGTAGTCTCTCAAAATGCTCCAAATTCAATGCCAAAAGAGTAGAGTACAAAACTAACACGCTCTGCCAAAACAAATGGCACGGTAGAGAGGCAGCCAGTAATTTGATGTGATATAGGTAGTTGGAAGCTACTACCGAGGATAGAGTTGGAGTGGGACATTTTTTAAGCTCCAAAAGTAAAATTACGCTGGGGCGGATGGAGTATTTCTTGTTTGTATATCTATACCTGTTGTTGGTTCATGCATCGTAGTAGTACTAGGGAGTGAAGAACCTCAGGGTTCCTGAACATCATGTGCTGCAATATTCTCTGCGTACCATGCAAACGATTTAATGTTGTCTAAATTTGTTTAATTTTTATAGTAAACACATTTATAGTTATACCAGGTGCTTGTTGGCCACCATGAATGCCTGTAGATGACATCACGGTTCGATGTCTTGTTCCTAATGTAAAGAGCATTGTAAGTAGTCATTCCAAATAACAGTGATAACATCAAATTACATGACCGGCGTAGATTTTGGATCAGACGGTGTGCTTTCCATAAACTACAGTGTTTGTTACTAACGAAGGAACTAGAAAAGAAAGAATAGAAAAAACGTACGATCCAAGAAAGCCACAAGAAAGAAAAAATGAAAACCATGGGAACTAAAAATCATAGGAATACAATTTTGTAAAACAAGAATGAGAGTAAAACATTTGGAGTGGTTGATCAGATAACCCGTGCGTCATTTACTTCTAAATCCAGAAATTACATACTACTACCTCTGGTTTTTAGTATTTGTCTTTCTCGGCCAGGAATTGAACTAGAAATACACTACCGTCATAAGCTGTCGGAGCAACATTTATTTAGGGACATATGTAGTATATATATATATATATATATATATATATATATATATATATATATATAACTAAATTCGATAAACAGAAGACCACATTTCTTCTTTGTTAATTTATTAAATCTTTGTATATCAGGATGGATCGTGTATAACTTAACTAGGCCAAAACTGCATGGATCGTGTAGAACCAAGCCAATATAGCTCTATAAAACGATGGCATGGATCGTGTAGTTTACCTAGCACAAAATTGGAGTCTGGGATCCGATGTCGCAGGGAGGTGTCCGTGACGAAGAGGTTCGGTACCAATCAAACTTAGTCGCCCGACGTTGTACCCAGGAGTCAACACAACCAAGAGCTTCGATGCGTCACTGTGAGATCCATGGGGGAAAAATTGTAAAAACTATGGGAAATGAAAACATGGGAATTTCTTCGGAATACAAGTATGGAACACAGGACTGAGAGACAACACATTTGGAGTACTGTGAGATCACCGGAAGGGCGGGGCAGCGGTGTGTCGGGAATGAAGGCCAGTGTTTCCATTTATACTCATCGTGGCTGAAATAGGGTTATAATAATAGGCGCGACTGAAATTGGAGGAGCAAGTAGTGAAAATTGAGTTGTCAAAATCTGAAATGTGGCGCTCCAAGTAGATCGATAAAATTTTCGCGGGAGTGGAGAATTTGACGCAAGCCGTGCTCTTGTGCACGCATCCAATCGTGATTAATTACATCTCGTATCACGTCGATTCCTGCACATGGCTGGTGAATGTAGCTAGAGGGGTAGCTTCATCTTAGGACAACTCGCTTCTTAATTCATCTTTGTTGCCATGCATGGAGATCAAAATCTAAAAGCAGTCATCTGCTAGCTAGTGAGACATTCCAAAAAAATACGAAAAAAATATGAATCGCCAAATGTATACGTATGTGCTAATGCAAACGATATGCAAATACAGCCAAGTGCACGAAACGATGGTAAACAATCAGCATTTTGTAACATTAATCACAATGAAACGATAACATGTACTAGTATATACTACTACATACTAAAAATACATTTTCCCATACGCCGTCTTCAAATGAAAAAATTGAGTGAAAGAACACAAAAGAGGAGAAACGCAGCCTCAACCACGATCTCAATGGAGTTTAAACCAAGAGTCGTTGATTGCCGCAACACAACGAATTATAGACTATACATTGAACAACAGTTATCTCGCCCCTTTTTCAGAAAGGAGATGTTTTTCGATACTGCATAGGACGCATTGTTCATGAACAGAAAAGACATTTATCATTAAAATAGAAACAACACATATATTACAAACAAGAACTACGAAAGCACATTGAAGAAAAGAAAAAGAAAAACTACAAATACTACTCTACTCGGAGTCAGAGGAGATTTCCTCCACCTCCTCCTCTGCTGCTGCTGCCACCACCGCCTCCTCCGCTGCTGCCGCCGCTGCCTCCTCCACTACCGCCACTGCTGCCGCCTCCTCCGGCAATTGAGTCCGAAGCTTCCGGGCGACGGTCCGCAGAAGATGCTGGCGGCCCTCCACCCCAACCACCTCCCCGATCGTCTCGTACAGGACGTTGAGACGACCGGCCAAAACCCTAACCCGAAGCAGTAGTGGCCGGTGGTGTCCATGCTGGTGCAGACGGGAAGTTTCCAAACACCCAGACACTCACACGAGCGAGATGTATCGCAAAATACATCACGCGCCAATATGTAAAGCTTTTTTGATCGCGATATATCACAAACCCTTGTTCATGTTTTCTCAGTTTGACATGCAAAAGACCTCGATCATGCATGTTTGATGATGTTAGGTGTTTTCTAATTTTGTTGAAAGATTGTCATAATTGAGACTCGTTGATCATGTTTGGGGTGTAGCAAGCATGCATGGACAAGGAACATACGCACTTGAAAACCTCGCGATGATCATGTTTGATGACAAAATTATTACGTGTTTTCCTTGTTTTTTGTTGAAACATCATCATATATAGTTTGAGGCTTGTTGATCATGTTTGGGGCATGACAATAACATGTTATATATATATATATATATATATATATATATATATATATATATATATATATATATATATATATATATATATATATATATAGTTTGGCTCGTTGATCCTATGTTTGCGGCGTAGGGGGTAGCATGCATGGACAACTATAACATGCATGTGAGAGAGACGTCGATGATCATATGTACTCCCCCCGTCTCCATGAACTTATCGCTTTGTCGTAGTTCATTTTTTAACTACAAAAGCCGCATCAGAAGAGCTTGTTTATTGGCTCATGGACAAGGAAGATTATTTGTACCTAGTACAAAAAGTATAAATTGGTCGGCGTTGCCGTTCGTACGCGAAGGATGCGGCCAGGTAGTTGCTCTTGCAGGTGTATGGTAATTACGTGAGTGTTTGTTCGGGTCATGTGGTTAGTGACATGTGACAAAGTGCTCAATCATCAATTGCGTTTTGTTTGACGTCGAAGTTCGATTGGATATAGATCATCCATTTCTTTATGTCTTGGATCATCCAAATTAACGTTTCGTTGGATGGACTAGACGATCCATTTTTTTGTTGGTAGGTTGGATGAAACTTGATTGGATTATTGAATCATCAAAGTTGATAATTTCATAATATTATTCATGCGCATGATGATGGATTGTTCACGCCGAGCATCGAGTTATTCGGATCGTTGAGCAATGTTTGGACGTGGAGTTCGTGTGCCCATGCGCGCTGCTAGATTCGGTGCGCTCGCGTACGTGGCAATCATCAGGGCAGGATGGTACAGTCGCAGGAACCGTGCAGTGCGCCCTTGGCTGTAAGATTTGGAGCATGAACGTACGTGGCAACCATCTGGGCAGGGTCGCACAGAGACGGCTGTGTGGAAGCAGTGGCGGACCCAAAGGGTATGCCGGGTGGGCCCCGGCATACCCTGGACCAGCCAAGCATTTGTGGGATTAAACGTGTAACCACCTCCAAGGGAGAAGATATCCAGCCAGCTATTTACTTCCATGGTATAGGGATTAGGGAGTTTGTTCACTGGAATTGGAGAACGTAGGAGGGAGAGAGAGAAGAGAATAATGGAGTGATAACGATGATAGAGGTGTTGGGCTCTTTCTGCCCACTGCGCTGTTGTCTGATATAAGAAAAATATTTCTACTGTAGTCAACAAAAAATTCATTTGTTGGTATATTCAATATATATTTTTTATGAATTTTCATCTTGGTGAGGTCTGTAGTTCTTACTAAACGGTAAGAAAAATATGAGAACATGGATGTACTAGATTAGAGATCAGTTTGTTGACTATAAACATCAAACTTTTGTTCTATAATTAGCCTAAAGATACAAGAGCAAATTATTCATTGTTGTTTCATGAACTTAGAAAAAATAATTAAAGAACTTGATGATGAGCAATATGTAATTGTAGCTGATGTGTGTAGTGACATTCATTTAGCGGGATATTTCCTTCGAATCAAATGATATAATTCATACATTCATATTATTTAGAAAGCGACAACTAAATAATCCAAACAATTAATATTGTAAGTCTCACTTATGACTTTATTTATCAACCATCAAAATTGCATTTGAACTATTTATATTGTACTTTATTGAATTTAAGACTTATTATATTATTTATTGTCTAATATATGAAATCATGTTACAATTTTTTATAAACTAGTAAATAATTTTGTTGAATTACAATTTACAAAAGTTGTACGACATACCCGTCGAAAAAATCCTAGGTCCGCCACTGTGTGGAAGGGCTGTAGAGAATTCGATTTTGGTGTTTGGGAACACGGTATTTTTGGAGTTTTAGAGCAATTAGCAATACCATGGTATTTGAGATTACTATGGTATTTTTTACAGAATGGTGTTTGTCAACCAAACAGTCCTATGTATTGCAAAATCGTGGTATTACAAAACTGTGTTACTGAAATACGTACTTTGGTATTGCTATGTCATTTTAAAAACTGTGGTTTCCAAAACTTTAGTATTGAAAAACTGTGCTCCCAAACACAGCCTATAGCTTTACCGTGAACCACTACGGATGGTCTTAAAGGCAGGCCCGGCTCTTGGCCTAGGCGGGCGGAAATAAATTTTCTGCGGCCCTGCCGCAAAACGTCGCGCGTGCACCCCTGCCCCGCACGCCGTCCCATGGAAATCCCGCCAAGATCCTTCGCTTCGCGCTGGGTTTTTTGTCTGGACACCGAAGGATGGAAATCCCGCGTGTCCCGCTGCCACGATTATGCGATTTTGATCGGACGGCATGCGAGGCGGAGGCGCACGCGCGATGCTGTGCGGCAGGGTCGCAGAAAATTTGTGGGCTACTGCCTAGGGCCAGACCGGTGGGTTGGGGTGGTCACGTCCTACTAATGTTAGTTCAATGCTTTGTCCAAAACATCAAATAAAAGAATAAGGAGGGCGTATTTATTAGATACAGTATAATATTACTAATGTGTTAATTTTCCATATGCAATGTTTTTTGATAAAAGGAGGAGTTTTTCTTTAGTGCAGCTAGTGGAGTAGGACACATTGTTCATGAACATAAAATAAAAAACATTTTTCATTAACATAAAAACAACACATATATTACAAAAAAGAAAAAAACACGTAGAAAACAAAAGAAAAAACTACTACTCATGCTACTCTACTCGGAGGAGGACTTGTCCACCTCCGCTGCCGCCTCCGCATCCGCCGCCGGCGCCTCCGCCTCTGTCGCAATCGCCGGCGGAGCATCCTCCAACACCAGATCAAACTTCTTCCGGCCACCAACGCATCCCGACCCTACGAAAGGATGACGAGCAACGACAGGTGAACACCATGCAGCGGTGGCGCAATGGAAAACGGTGGCAGCAGACGGCGATGTACCTGGATGTTGGCATAGTCAACCTCACACATCTTCCGCGAGTCATTCACCTTCCGCGGCGAGCTGAACCACACTGGCAGGAACTCCTCGCTTTCACAGTCAAAGCATGACTTGGAGAAATGGGCCACTAACGCATCCCGACCCTGCAAAAGCATGACAAGCAGCGGCAGGTGAATAACATGCAGCTGAGGCGCAATGGAAAATGGTGGCAGCGGACGGCAACGTACCTGTATGTTGGCGTAGTCGACCTCTCACATCTTCCACGAGTCGTTCACCTTCCGCGGCAAGCTGAACCACACTGGCAGAAACTCCTCGGTTTCGCAATTGAAGCATGACTTGGAGAAATCGGCCACCAATGCATCCCGACCCTACAAAAGGATGACGAGCAGCGGCAGGTGAACACCATGCAGCGGCGGCGCAGTGGAAAACGGTGGCAGCGAACAGCGACGTACCTGGATGTTGGCGTAGTCGACCTCGCACATCTTCCGCGAGACATTCACCTTCTGCGGCGAGCTGAACCACACTGGCAGGAACTCCTCGGTTCCGCAATCGAAGCATGACTTGGAGAAATGGGCCACCAACGCATCCCGACCCTGCGAAAGGATGACGAGCAGCGGCAAGTGAACACCATGCAGTGGCGGCACAATGGAAAACGGTGGCAGCGGACGGTGACGTACCTGGATGTTGGCGTAGTCGATCTCTCACATCTTATGTGAGTCGTTCACCTTCTGCGGCGAGCTCACACTGGCGGGAACTCCTCAGTTTCGCAGTCGAAGCATGACTTGGAGAAATGGGCCACCAACGCATCCCGACCCTGCGAAAGGATGACGAGCAGCGGCAGGTAAACACCATGCAGTGGAAGGGCAATGGAAAATGGTGGCAGCGGACGGCGACGTACCTGGATGTTGGCATAGTTGACCTCGGACATCTTCCGCGAGTCATTCACCTCCCGCGGCGAGCTGAACCACACTGGCAGGAACTCCTCAGTTTCGCAGTCGAAGCATGACTTGGAGAAATGGGCCACCAATGAATCCTAAACCTACGAAAGGATGACGAGCAGCGGCAGGTGAACACCATGCAGCGGCGGCGCAATGGAAAACGGTGGCAGTGGACGGCGACGTACCTGGATGTTGGCGTAGTTGACCTCGCACATCTTCCGCGAGTCGTTCACCTTCCGCGGCGGACTGAACCACACTGGCAGGAACTCCTCGGTTTCGCAATCGAAGCATGACTTGGAGAAATGGGCCACCAACGCATCCCGAACCTGCGAAAGGATGACGAGCAGCGATAGGTGAATACCATGCAGTGGCGGCGCAATGGAAAACGGTGGCAGCGGACGGCGACATACCTGGATGTTGGCGTAGTCGACCTCGCACATCTTCCACGAGTCGTTCACCTTCCGCGGCGAGCTGAATGGAAATAAATTTTCCGCAGCCTTGCTGCACAACGTCGCGCGTGTGCCCCCGCCCCGCACGCCATCCCATGGAAATCCCGCTGAGATCCTTCGCTCCGCGCTGGATTTGTTGTCTAGACACCGAAGGATGGAAATCCCGCATGTGCCACTGCCATGATTATGCGATTTTGATAAGACGGCGTGCGAGGCGAGGGCGCACGCGCGTTGCTGTGTGGCATGGTCGCAGAAAATTTGTGGGCTACTGCCTAGGGCCAAGCCGGTGGGTGGGGGTGGTCACGTCCTACTAATGTTAGTTCAATGCTTTGTCCAAAACGTCAAATAAAAGAATAAGGAGGGTCAGATGCATTTTTGGATGCGGCCAGAAGGTTGCTCTTGCAGGTGTATGGTAATTACGTGAGTGTTTGGTCGGGTCATGTTGTTAGTCCACGATGCACCCTAAACCCTGTGCTGAGGTCGTGTATTTGTCATTTGTGCTTACACTCTAGGGATGCAACTTCGGTGCTCCAATTTGTGCTTCCATGTGTACTCTCGCTTATGTGTCATCATCTAATTGGTTGAAGTTAAATAAGGCATTATGTTAGGTAAATGAAAGGACCAATAAAAATAATGACACTTAAGTAGGAGCACACATGGAAGCACTAAATTGGAGTATACAAGCTCATGTCCTCCCGTTCGGATGCAACTTCGGTGCTCCCGTTTGTGCTTCCATGCGTACTCCTGCTTATGTGTCATCATCTAATTGCTTGAAGTTAAATCAGGCATTATGTTAGGTAAATGAAAGGGCCAATAAAATCATGACACTTAAGTAGGAGCACGCTAGAAGCACTAAATGGGAGTATACAAGCCGTGTCCTCCCGTTCGGATGCAACTTTGGTGCTCCCATTTGTGCTTCCATGCGTACTCCCGCTTATGTGTCATCATCTAATTGGTTGAAGTTAAATCAGGCATTATGTTAGGTAAATGAAAGGGCCAATAAAATCATGACACTTAAGTAGGAGCATGCATGAAAGCACTAAATGGGAGTATACAAGCTGTGTCCTCCCGTTCGGATGCAACTTCGGTGCTCCCGCTACCCTAATGCGGTCTGTAAAAAGTACTCCTCCCTCCGCTCCAACTCAACTCTATTTTTAGATTTGGTCAAACTTACCTTTCACAAATGATTTCTTGCCTGGTCCTTATCCTGATCATCAAGGTCATCCGTCTGCTGCCCCAGATGACTTGCGGTAGAATAGGGATGAAAACGGTCGGAATTGAGCTTATTACCTTTGACAACTCCTTATGCAAAATCGTGTCTGAATAAAAAATTTGAAGAATTTAGCTTATTACTCCCTCTGTCTCTAAATACTTGTCGCTTTGTAGTTCAAAAATAAACTACAAAGCGATATTTACTACGGCCCCATTTGGAACGTAGGAATCCAAATCACAGGAATTGGAAAAAACATAGGAATAGACAAAATGCAGGAACGAAGAAAGTGAGCAACTATAAACAAAATTCTTTAGAATCTTAACTATCATTATTTGTAATACATAAATCAAAGTCATAAATTCTTGCCAAAATGAACTACCAGTTTGCTTCATAAACAACTTCATTCCTATATTTCTGACATCAAAACATCTATTGCATTGCAGTAGCTCAGAAATAATTAGTCCCTTGTTTTAAAAAAAGAAATAATTATTCCATGCAAATCATTAGGAAATTAATTTTACTTTTAGCACCATATATATTCCCTCCATAGCCAACCAGCAGACCACAAAGAACTTGGACTGGATTATTTCATTCCTCCATTTTACATAGGAAAGGAAGTCTTTCTACAGGAAACGAAATATGATTCCTGTGTTCCAAACACTTGTGACATAAGCACAATGTAGGAATGAATTCCTTTGAAGTTTCCTTTAAATATCCTCTATTCCAAGGGACAGAGAGAGTACATGTCAGCCCATTAGACCCAACATACTATTTGGAAAGTATTCGGTTATTGTTCGGAAATTTTCCATTAAAATATGGTATTCTAACAATTCGGTCGAAAATCAGTCTAAATCGTTTCCATTCCGTTTACCAAATTTCAATGTCCGATAAAAACAGTAATCGGATCGAAAATTTCTGAGATTGTCAAAAATGGTAATCGCATCGGAAATTTTCGAAAACGGCATCGGACGGTTCGGGAATTTACCGTACCGCTTTTATCCCTAGGGCAGAATGATCCTGGCGACCAGAATGAAGTGTCAGATATATGTTGTCCACGGCGCAGGGTTATTGAACACAAGCAATATGTAGCATATCCTAATCTTTCTCCTCATATATAGCGTGTTAACTAACTTTTCGGCCCTAAATGATCTAGAAAAATTACTCCAGATTTGATAATTCCATAAATTAATCGCTGCTCAAAACAGTGACGGTGCTCATCAAGCTCGCAAGCTCAACTTCATTCATCCTCAAACTAGCTAATTATTTCGGATGGATTTACGTTAAAGGGTGTGCATTTGGTCTATCCGATATTTTGGTTCGGGTATTTCGGTATTTTTCAAAATTCGGTTTTCTTGAAATCACGACCCGAATTGTTGTAATAATATTAGGTACCCAAACATTTTGGGTACCAAAATTCCGGTTTGGTCTTCAGTCCTACCTGATATATCCGAAGTATACATTATATCCATGTCATGTTTGCACAAATTTAATACTATTGATAAACTTAATCCCATGAGGTCATTTATTATAAATTGACAAATGAAAAATAAAAAATAAACATTTAAATCCAACAACTTCACACATCACAACTTGAAAATAAAATATCTAAATTTGAATGTTCATAGTTTAGCATGCATAATTTAACTTATTATTTGATGGACCAACTATTCGGTTATTTCAGTTACCCGAGAGTGGTACCCGAACCCGACATTTATTTTCAGTTATTTATATTTGCTACCCAGAAAGTACCCGATACCTGATATTTCGGTCTTTTCGGTTCCGGTCTCGGTTTTATCGGTTTTGGTTTTTCGGCCTCAGTTTATTTGCTCACCCTTTAATTTACGTAGTAGTAGCATATGGGATATACATATTTCTCCTCCATGTTTTTTTTTGCAAAACTATTTAGTGATATATCCTATGTGCATATTACATATGTAAAACTAATGTAAAGTATAAAACTTTTTCAAAGGGAAGTCCTAGGTTTCGTCAAATCTATCTTTGAGATTTACACAATTTTGATCTGTTTTAACAATACAAGAATTGTACTTTTAGATTCATCATTAAAATATTTCCATAATATACAATCTCGTACTACATGTTATTGAAGTTAATAAATTCCATATAAATCATTGGTCAAAGGTAATTAGTTCGACCAAAACAAAAATAGAGTTGAGTTGGGGCGGAGGAAGTTTTATACGTTGTTTTTTGCCACATAAGGTTTGGTCCTTCGTTCAAGCCATAGCCGTTTGTACAAGCAGCTGATGCGACCGGGTGCATCGAGCTTACGTGTGCGCCAATCACCGAGGCTCCTTAAACGCGTGCAGCGCATGCGCATCTTTGAATTCAATTGGAACCGCTCCGCGTCCCATCACAACTACTGCGCGTGTCGAGAGATGAACAGCCAGGCGGGTTCAAATCCCCTGCAGTACTGCAGGTGCAGTAGAGATGGCTGACATGAGGGCCCCACATGGTATGGGACCCACATGTCAGCCACCTCTACTGCACCTGTAGTACTGCAGAGGCCCCACCACTCAGTTGCAGTATCTGTAGTGCAGTTACTGTAGGGGATTTCATCTACGCTATAAGATCACCCGAGCACGCCATCGTCTTCTCCGCATAGCCACTCTTCCCAAAACCGCGCCAAGAACACCATGGCTGACAAGACAACGCCGTCGCCAAACCCGCCGAAGGACGCCAAGGGGAAGCGTCCCCGACCAGACTCCCTCCCCCCGGAAATGGAGTGGGCTCTCGAGAAGATGGTGCGCGATGTATTTGACAATACATCGCGCTCCATGCATCGCCTTGGGCTTGCTCCCCTTCCAGAGTATGCTGCCATGGGGACCACGAGCCACTACATCTTCGGCATGACGCACTTGGTCGGTCGCCTTGACGTCCTCTGGCAGTCGCTGGCGGACGATCTCGGTGTCGCCGACCGCGACAACCTGGTGGCGGTGACGTACAGGAAACTGGGCTTCCCGTCTCCGCTACGGGAGGCGCCCTCGCCTAGCCAGTAGCCCAAGGAGGAGGAGGAGAAGGTGAAGTAGGTGGAGCGAGGTGGAGAAGTAGTTTTTTTCTTGTTCTCAGTTGTGTTGTTTATCTTTTCTTGTTTGTAGTTTGTGTTTTTCTTTTTTCCTGTTTGTAATGTATCGTCTTAAGGTAATGAACTTTATATTTCCGTTCATTGATGCGCAAAAATAGTTCTAATGTTGCTGTTATAACGATAAACTAGTGGACTACTTATCTCTTTTATCTTTTAGAATGGAATATATTTCCACTTCCAACTCTACCGAGCTAGTGATCCAGAAAGTGACTATCACCTACTTGTTTATTGGACAGGACCAGCAGGGAGAAGCCCACTCTCTATTCAAACCCAACACGGATCCAACATAATGAGCAATCAAACAGCAAAGCATGTAGTAAATCACAAAATGCAACAACAGTTTCTGGAGTACGTATCAAATTTAGCCCAGATTAGATGCTCATGGGCGTCATTGCAAAAGGGTGAAGACAAAAAGGACTTGATTCCGGATGGCTTGCAAAAACAAACTAGAAGTCGGGGTCATCGAAATTTTTGCCCGATTTGGATTCAGTCTTAGTTATAGACTTCCATAATAATAAAATGTATCAGGTATTTTACTTTCACAAGTGTGTCATAAATGTATCGGGTGTTTTACTTTCACTAGTGTTTCATAAAGTGTATGCCGGCCACATATCCTTATCCAACTGTACAACTTCAAATAAAGGAGGGTTAGAGCATCTCCAACCCCTTTGTTATTTTGGTTTGCTATTCTTTCGAATGACAAATATGCTATCCACATTTAGCATCTCATTCCATGAGCATCTCCAACACGTTTGCTATACGATGTGCTATATTATTTTTTTTCATATTTTATTAGTATATAATAATTATTTTAAAATTCAAATAACATTGTTGCAATGGATATATTGTAACGGTTGTATTTATAATGGCTATTTTTCAATGGTTATTTTTCTAACGACTATTTTTCAACAGATGTATTTCCAGCCGCTAATTTTCAACTACTATTTTGCAACGGAACGACGATAATGTACCGGAAATCGGGAATAGCAACACGTATAGCATTTGCTACTAGTAGCACACCGAGAGCTCCATATAGCAAATGACTAGTAGCAATCCTAATAGCAAACTGGTTGGAGATGATTTATTTGCTCTAGATTTGCCAAATAATAGGATAGCACATCATATAGCTAATGGTTTGGAGATGCTCTTTTAGCCATTACCTATATGGTGTGATATCCTACTATTTAGCAAATTAAGAGCAAAAATCATCTCCAACCGGTTTGCTATTAGGATTGCTACTTTAAGCCATTTGCTATATGGAGCTCTCGGTGTGCTACTAGTAGCAAATGCAATCCGGTTTGCTATCCCCAATTTCTGCTACATTATTGTCATTTCTGTTGCAAAATAGTTGTTGAAAATTAACCGTTGGAAATACAACCGTTGGAAATACAACCGTTGAAAAATAGTTGTTACAAATATAACTATTCAAAATAGCCGTTAAAAATACAAACGTCAAATATAGCCATTGCAACAATGTTATTTGAATTTTAAAATAATTATTACATATTAATAAAATATGAAATTTTTTAATATAGCACATCATATAGCAAACGGGTTGGAGATGTTCATAGAATGAGATGCTAAATGTGGATAGAATATTTGCTATTTGAAAGAATAGCAAACTAAAAATAGCAAACGGGTTGGAGATGCTCTTAGAAGATTGGTGGAAAATAATACGAACTTATATGAAAAAGGAGAAGAAGAAAAAGGATGGCGCGCATTTTGATACATGAACCGTGACACTGCTGACATCCATCTTCATTGGCCAGTTCTCGATTCCGCTGATCTCTCCAGCATGTATTCACACTAGCTACTCTCTGGTGACTAGACCCAGGGTATCCCGTGGCCCACCCGGCATATCCAGTGGGTGGGCTCCTGAGAAATGTTGTTGTTGTTGTACGTGGCGTTAGGTTGAGACAATGCAACTTGTGGTCATAACGATAAGAATTAAAAATTAGAAAGAGTATCTAAGATTCAAAAATCTTCATTACTATCTTTACACTGGGCTCGGGCCCGTCAAATTCGGAAACTCCTCTGCTCATATCGTAACTGCATCAGTTATATATTCAGGCCCGTTTCCAATTAAAATCCAAACTAAAGGTGTAGACGAAGGTTTTGCACAAGTGAGAGAGTTACGTCGCTCCGCCGTAGACGGCAACCATAGGGACGACAAGGAGAGAGACCCAATGGCGGGGACTCAGGTGTACAATGTGACGTTCGAGGAAGACATGATCACCACCACAGTGACGTCCTCCGGCAAGGCCATGGAGGACTGGCTCGACAAGGTCCTCTCCATCCACCGTCGGCGCCTTCACAAGCTCGTCGGGCTCGACGTCGAGTGGCGCCCCAGCTACTCCGCCGACCAAAACCCCATCTCTGTTCTGCAGCTTTGTGTCGGCCGCCGCTGCCTCATCTTCCAGGTCATCCACGCTGACTACTTCCCTGGCTTGCTGGAAGATTTCCTCAGCGATTCCGACTACCGCTTCATCGGTGTCGGCGTGGAGGGTGACGCCGATAGACTTTGGAAGGACTGGCAGCTGAAGGTGGCCAAAACGGTGGACGTGGCCGAGCTGGCGGTGGAGGAGATGGATCGCCCGAGCTTCCAATGCGCGGAGCTGAACGACATCGCGAATGCCATGATGGGCGCCGACATGGAGAAGCCTTACAGGTTGAGGACGAGCAACTGGGACAAGTACAATCTCTTCGGCGAGCAGATCAGCTATGCATGCATCGATGCCTTCATCTCCTTCGAGGTCGGCCGCAAGCTGCTCTGCGGCGACTACTGATCTTGCCACCGAGTTTGCGGATCGGCTGCCGTCGATCATCCTGGCATATGGAATTCGTAGGTGCATCGCTCAAGTTCTAGCTTTTGTGCTTGTGCGCCCAATCTCTCATAAAATTATTTTTTCTTGAGGAAACACTATATCTTGCTTTTAAAAACATGCATGTTATTTCACACGCATCGAGATCTTTCACATGCATGTTAGTTGTCCATGCATGCTATGCCCCAAACATGATCAACAAGACTCAAATATGACAATCTCTCAACAAAAAAGAGAACACACGTAACGTCAGCAAACATGATCGAGGTCTTTCACATGTATGTTAGACGTACATATGCTACGTCCCGAACATGTACTCCAAGAATAGAATAATATTTCCAACCATGTATATATATTTCTATATTTATCATATTCTCTACCATGCATGTGTGTATGCTCTCAACCTACAGTATATGGCAGTTTAACTACCACACTAATGAAGAATATTATCATGTCATCAATAGAGATAACAAATTTGACACAAGGATGTTCCCTCGACGATATGAGGATATAATGTGGACTTCCATCATCTAATAAGCACATAGCTCTCATTACGTACGTACGTGGTTCATCAAATTAATCGATCGCATGCTGCCATTATGTATCGCTGTACTCGTCTTTTGAAGAAACAACAGTCGTAGGCGCTAGCCGCTATGTGTTCGGAATTTAGGAACAAATGAACACACTTGTGAAAACACTTGCGATAACCGAGAGGAGGCTAAGCGCTGTTTGGAGTAACTCTGACCGACGATTCAAAAGCACAATTTTTGAAGCGTCCGATCATCTCCACTCACGCGCTTAGACGACGACCCGTTATAAAGGCACACATTCCTCTTCTTCTCCATCGCACCTCTCGATCGATTTTAGCCTCCAAACTTCTCCTCTTGCTTCTCCGCTGCACCACCGTCGACCACCTCTCTCTCTTTGTTCGCACATCCGTCGCGGCACAAATGGGTAGCCCCGCACCGAAGCGCTCCAGGTCATCGACGTCCTCCGAACCTCCTTCACCGTTTCTGTCGCTGCCAAGGCCGGTGGAACTGGAGGCGGCACCCGCACCTCCTCCACTCCCATCTCCACCCGCGGCGCCAGCACCTCCTCCACTCCCGTCTATGCCCGCGGCACCCGCTCCTCTTCCGTCCGAATATGATGAGACTGTCCGCCTCATGGAGGAAAGCATCGACAAACTTGACGTCAAGCTTAAGGAGGTCACCGGCAGTCTGTTCACTACCGACGTGCAAGCAAAACCACTCGACAAAATGGCGCAGGATGTATTTCAAAATACATCTCACTCCTATTGCCGACTGGGACTTGGTGTCCTTCCCCACCACGCCAACATCGACTCCGCCGGCTACTACATCTACGGGTTAGGCTTTGTTGCCGCTCGTCTCGACTGCCTCTACGAGATGATCGGTGAGGAGGTCGGGGAGGGGTTTCGCGAGCAACTCGTGGAGGCCATCAGCCGGAAGAAGTTCGATCTGGTGTTGGAGGATGCTCCACCGGCGGTTGCGGCAGAGGTGGAGGCGGAGACGCCAACGGCGGATGCGTAGGCGGAGTCACCGCCAGTAGAGGCGGAGGCGGCGGCGGAGGTGGACAAGTCAGAGTAGGATGAGTAGTAGTTTTTTCTTTTGTTTTCTATGTGTTTTTTCTTGTTTGTAATATATGTGTTGTTTTTATGTTAATGAAAAATGTTTTTTATTTTATGTTCATGAACAATGTGTCATACTCCAGTACATGCACTAACGAAAAACTTCTCCTTTTATCGAAAAAAATCGCATATGAAAAATTAACACATTAGTAATATTATACTGTATCTAATAAATACGGAAACGACTACAATGCAATCAAGTATTTGGTGCAATCGTGCAATCAAGCACTCTCAACTAATAGATGTGCATCCAACGGTTCGTGCACTTTTTATTTAACCCCCTCCACCACCCCTTCATCTGGTGAAGGGGGTTAAATAAAAATAGACAACGACCTTAAGATACAAATCCGACGGTTGTGGATGCTTGATTGCATGATTGCACCAAATCTTTGATTGCATAGTAGTCATTGCCAATAAATACTCCCTCCTTATTCTTTTATTTGATGTTTTGGACAAAGTATTGAACTTACATTAGTAGGACCTGACCACCCCCCCACCCACCGGCCTGGCCCTAGGCACTAGCCCACAAATTTTCTGCAACCCTGCCGCACAGCATCGCGCGTGCGCCCCGCCTCGCACGCCGTCCGATCAAAATCCATAATTGTGGCAGCGGGACATGCGGGATTTCCATCCTTCGGTGTCCAGACAACAAACCCAGCGTGAAGCGAAGGATTTCAGCGCGATTTCCATGGGACGGCGTGCGGGGCGGGGGCGCATGCGTGACGTTGTGCGGCAGGGCTGCAGAAAATTTATTTCCGCCCGCCTAGGCCTAGAGTCGGGCCTGCCTGTAAGACCACCCGCAGTGGTTCACGGTAAAGCTTTAGGCTGTGTTTGGGAGCATGGTTTTTCAATACCAAAGTTTTGGAAACCACAATTTTTAAAATGATATGGCAATACCAAAGTACGTATTTCAGTAACACAGTTTTGTAATACCACGATTTTGCAATTGATGACTGAGCACTTTGTCACATGTCACTAGAGTGTGGACACGGATTGTATACTCCCATTCAATGCTTCCCTGCGTTCTCCTACTTACGTGTCATGATTTTATTGGCCCTTTCATTTACCTAATATTTTAATTGGCCAGTTCCCGATTCTGCTTTGTCATTGTTGTTGTACGTGGTGTTTGGTTGAGACAATGCAACTTGTGGTCATAACGATAATAATTAAAAAGAGGAGTATATCAGATTCAAAAATCTTCATTACGCCAGGTCGTATGATGGCCGGTCACTCTCCAATCCCCTTAGATTGAAGTGGAACCACTCCTACCCAAACGAGGAAAAAAATTTATAGATACGGTATGCATATCCAAGGTTGTGCATACTGTTCCATATTTGTGACATGTGTCCACATGAACGGACGCGCGCAGTAGTGGTGATTGGATGCGGAGCGGTTCCAATTGAAATCAAAATGTGCATGCGCTGCGCGCATTTAAGGAGCCTCGGGGACTGGCACGCACGTAAGCTCGGTGCGCCCGGTCGCATCAGCTGCCTGTACAAATGGCTACGGCTTGAACGAAGGATCAAACCTTCTGCGGCAAACAACAACGTATAATACTTCCTCCGCACCAACTCAACTCTATTTCTGTTTTGGTCGACCTAATTACCTTTGACCAATGATTTATATGGAATTTATTAACTTCAATAACATGTTGTACTAGATTGTATATTATGGAAATATTTTCATGGTGAATCTAAAAGTACAATTCTTGTATTGTTAAAATAGATCAAAATTGCGTAAATCTCAAAGAGAGATTTGATAAAACCTTTGAAAAACAGCTCCTTTAATGATGCCAAATTTCAGTATGTGGGCTCACGCGTACATGGGGACGAACACCAAGCGTTCCAGCGCAGTTTCAGCCCAGGAATACAAAGTGACTCAGCGCAGTTTCGGCCCACGAATAACAAGCGACCCAGCGCTGTGTTGGGCCTACTCTGATAGCTTCACAGACACTTTGTCCTGGCTGCCTCCCCGCCGGACCTTTCGATCCACAATGGCCCCCTCTCCCGATTGCACGAAACGCGCCTGAAGGAGCATCCGCCGACCGCCACGCTCTTGGAGGAGCATCCACCGGCCGCCATGCTCCTGGAGGAGCATCCGCCGGCCGCCACGCTCTTGGAAGAGCATCCTCCATCCACCGGCGTGGAGGAGCATCCGCTAGCCGCCGCACGTGGAGGAGCAACAGTGCTAGGTACAATTGCTCACATAATTTTATTGTAGTTCAATCCTCTTATCGATACGCTGATTGAATTGTAGGAAGCGATGTCAGAAGATAAGACATGGATGGGAAAAGAAAGGCGTACGAAGGAGTGGCAGGATGGAATGAAGTCTTTTTTAAATTTAGCATTCCAGGACACTCGTGAAGAAGAAACTAAGCCTTTTCCTTGCACGAAATGTCATAATATTTGCCACGGGAGACGCAAGGAAGTTCATCTTCACTTGCTTTGTAATGGGATGTCATTTGATTATACTTGTTGGGTACACCATGGAGAAAAATGAGTTGAGAAAAAAATTGCTGAGCAATCAGCAAATAATGAGGAGATAATTTCTGATGATGCTGCTATGGAAAATATGTTGTCCAGCCTTCTTAGAGGCACTAGTGATCATGGTGGTACTTCAGCAGGTGTTGATGATCCAGAAAATGCTATAAACCAGCAGGAGCCAACTGGGTGTGCAAAGGCATTCTATGACTTATTAAATGATGCCAAAAAAAAGTTGTATCTAGGTTGTGAGAAGGTGACCCAATTATCCTTCATTGTCAGGTTGTAGCAGATAAAGTGTTTAACTGGTTTGAGCAAAAAATCATGTGAGTTCATCCTTGAACTATTCCCATATGTGCTTCCAGAGGGCCATTGCATTCCTAATACACTTGATAAAGTTCAGAAGGTTGTTCGTGACCTCTGGATGAGCTACGAAGAGATCGATGCATGTGTCAATGACTGTGTGTTATTCTGGAAGGACTATTCTCTGCTGAATCGATGCCCAAAATGTGGTGAATTAAGATGGAAAAATATTACTGGTGGGGATGCAAGAGAGGCTTTACCATGTGGAAAAGCCAAGAAGCTTGTAGCGTGCAAGATTCTATGATACTTCCTTCTTATTCCCCGTCTTCAAAGGTTTTATATGGCAGAATCAACGGCATCAAACATGCACTGGCACAAAGAAGAACGTATTGATGATGGAATATTACGTCATCCTGCAGATTCGAAAGCATGGAAGCATTTAATAGCATTCACCCAAATTTCTCATCTGATCCTCGCAACATAAGACTTGGGCTAGCATCTGATGGTTTCAATCCTTTTGGAATAATGAATGTTTCTTACAGTACATGGCCTGTGATTCTAATCCCTTATAATCTACCACCTTGGTTGTGTATGAAGCAGCCTTATTGGTTGATGTCAATGATAATTCCTGGGCCAAAGTCACCTGGAAACAACATTGATGTGTATCTGCAGCCTTTGATTGATGAGCTACTGAAATTATGGTCTGATGGTGTTGAAACATACGACAGTTCAAAGAAAGAGACATTTCTCATGCGAGCTTCTATATTGTGGACAATAAATGATTTTCGAGCATATGCAATGCTATGTGGATGGAGCACAAAATGTAGGCTAGCATGTCCATACTGCCATGTAAACACCGACGCCTTATGGTTGAAACATGGACGAATGTATTGGTACATTGGTCATCGTCGTTTCCTACCTCAGAATCACCAGTGGCGTGGGGACAAAGCTTCTTTCTACAACAAAATAGAGAATAGAGAGGCTCCAACATCACTCTCTGGTCACGAAGTACTCCAACAATACAAGACTTTGATTAAGTGAGTTTTGGAAAGACGAATAATAAGAGAAAGCGCACTGAGGAAGATAGGTGGTATAGTTGGAAGAAGAAAAGTATATTTTTTCAGCTCCCGTATTGGAAGACATTGCTAATAAGGCATAACTTGGATGTCATGCACATTGAGAAAAACATTTTTGATACCATATTGGGTACATTTCTTAATATGGATGGTAAAACAAAAGATAGTCTACAAGCTCGTTTTGATATGCAGGAAATGGGTATACGGCCAAAGAAACATCCGGTGGGTATGAAAGGGAAGTACGATTGTCCATCAGCATCATATACTTTGCAAAAAGATCAAAAGACCACCTTGTGCAAGTTTTTGGTGGATGTGAAGATGCCCAATGGTTATGCCTCAAACATCAAGAGAAGTGTGGACATAACAGCACGTAAGGTATCAGGTCTAAAAACTCATGACTGCCATATTATATTTCAGAAGCTCCTTCCTATTGCAATACGTGACATATTGCCTGAAAAGGTTGTTGAACCTTTAATTGAGTTTAGCAAATTCTTTTCTGGAATTTGTTCTAAAGAATTGGCGGAACCAAATTTGGATAAGATGATTGAATAATTTCCTGAAACAATTTGTATGCTTTAGATGTTGCTTCCTCCCGCTTTCTATGATATCATGGTACATCTTCCAATCCATCTTGGCCAAGAAGCTCACTTGGGTGGACATGATTCTTACAGATGGATGTGTCCAACTGAGAGGTACCTTGGTACATTGAAGAGGTATGTACGCAATAGAGCTCACCCGGAGGGTTCTATAGCTGAGGGATATATTATTGAAGAGTGTATGACTTTTTGTAGCCAGTTTTTGGATAACATCAGCACCAAGCTTAATAGGCCAGACTTCATGAAGCTGCAGCTAGGAATGAACCTTCTCTCGAGTCTAATATATTTACAGAAATTGATAATTCTAAAAAAGGGTTTAAATGGGGCAAACTTACTATGGTGGAACTACATAACATCAGACATTATATTATTTCTAATGTAGAAGATGCCGCTCCATGGATCAAGTACATATAACACTCAGATGTTCTATACTATATTAATGGATCATGCTTATTGTAGATGGCTAATCTAATTTTGAACCCTTTTCACTAAGCATTTTGAAGAGCTGAAAAAGATTCATTCTCGTGATGTTGAAAAACGCCAGAGTTTGTTTATTGGTTTCAGAAACGAGTAAGTACATACAAGTTTTTACTTTGATGAAATATTGAAGAAATATCTGTTCTGAAGTTGGTTTATCGATGACCCCTTTTATACTAATTGATGTGTACAGATTACAACATTACACAAAGAAGGCAAAGTAACCGATTATTTGTAGGCATTATCTAGAAGACCTAATCGTCGGGCACGTTTTTTTAGTCGATCATTCATAAATGGCTTCTTCTTTCGAACAGCAGAGGTGGAAAACGATTTACGGACGCAAAACTGTGGTGTTGTTGTTGGGGATGGTGATCATGAGTGGTATGGAGTAATCAAGAAAATGATTTCTGTTGATTTCGAAAAAAAAATCAAGAGGTTCTGTTATTTGAATGTGAATGGTTTCATCGGCCTCGTTCCGGTCAGAGCCAAAGCAGAGGCTACAAAATGAATCGATACGGAATGATAGATGTGGACACTACTATTTCTCAATTTAAGTATGAGCCTTACATTCTAGCCACCCAAGAAGAACATGTTTTTTACGTTAGAAGTGTGAAGCAACCTAAATAGGCTATAGTTGTTAAAATGATGCCAAAAAACCTTTTTGCCATGCTCCCTGGGGACAGTGAAAACAATGTCACTGAGACGTCGATGGAGGCTGAGACATTATTTGACGATCGACGACTTACTAATATAAATGAGGATATGACCACATGGGATAGGAATGACATTGACGGAGCAACCGGTGATGCTTCCGCTCTTTCAAATGAAGATGAAGACAACCACGACGATGATGATACATATATCAATGATGGTATTGTACCTCCAATATAGACGGAGGACAGAGAAGATGATGATTTTTTCATATAGGTACTATGTGAGCTAGCTGTACGTGAACACTATATGTAATGCAGTTTGTGTTCTGTGGCGATAGATGCTAATGCCATGAACTAGTGAATCGTGGCAACAGATCCTAACGCAACGATTGTGTTCCGCGGCGATAGATGCTAATGCCACGAACTATTGAATCGTGGCAACAGATCCTAATGCAATGATCGCGTTCCGTGGTGATAGATGCTAATGCCACGCACTAGCAAATCGTGGCAACATATTCTAATGCAACGATCGGGTTCCATGGCGATAGATGCTAACGCCACGAACTTGTGAATCGTGGCAACAGATCTTAGTGCAACGATCGTGTAACGTGGCGATAGATGCTAATGCCACGACTAGTGAATCGTGGCAACAGATTCGTGGCGATAGATGCTAATGCCACGAACTAGTGAATCGTGGCAACAGATTCTAATGCAATGATCGTGTTCTGTGGTGATAGATGCTAATGCCACAAACTAATGAAACGTGGCAACAGATTTGTGGTTATAGATGCTAATGCAACGAACTAGTGAATCGTGGCAACAGATCCTAGTGCAACGATCGTGTAACGTGGCGATAGATGCTAATGCCACGACTAGTGAATCGTGGCAACAGATTCGTGGTAATAGATGCTAACGCCACGAACTAGTGAATCGTGGCAACAAATTCTAATGCAACGATCAAGTTCCATGGCGATAGATGCTAATGCCACAAACTAGTGAATCATGGCAACAGATTCGTGGTGATAGATCCTAAGGCCACGAACTAGAGAATCGTGGCAACAGATCCTAATACAACGATCGTGTTCTGTAGCGATAGATGCTAATGCCACGAACTAGTGAATCGTGGCAAAAGATTCATGGCAATAGATCCTAATGCCATGAACTAGTGAATCGTGGCAACAGATCCTAATGCAAAGACGTGTTCCGTGGCGATAGATGCTAATACCACGAACTAGTGAATCATGGCAACAAATTCGTGGCGATAGATCCTAATGTATTTTACATTAGCTTCGTATTTTACATTTCTGGAATCCTGAGAATGTATGCAACAAGTTTGCTATGTATTACTTTTGCAAATATTGATGTTTGTATATCTGAAAATTGTGGACAAAATCAGCCTTAAACAAAGGAGATGCTGTCCAAATTTTCAGAAAAACTATCAACTTGCAAATACCATATCTTCTCAACCATGAGTGATATGAAGACAAGTAAGTACTCCTTAGAAATTTTTGGAAGTACTTTACAAGTTATATATTCAGTTCAAGACCAAAATCCTTTTCTAGGTGGGTGAAATTTGGATAATCGCAGAGACTGTCCAGGCATACCCAAACTGGACAGCAATCTGTACACCTTTGAATTTAATCTATAACTCGCAGACCCTTGTTCCCATGGTGTCGCGCGAGTGACCTTTGGAAAGGTTAGAGAGTCAGCTACAATTTTTGCAATTGGCTCCAGACCTGAATCGGTCATTTACCTATCCTAAATCAAGTTTGAGTGCAGAATGGTCAATCTTAACTGAATTCAAATTCTGAATGCTGAAATTTTGACCAAATCTAAAAACTCATATCTTTTGAACCCAACTGATATACAGACAAATAGGTACTTTTTGAAAATCTTATTACATTGTTTACGACTTTGTAAATAAGAATATTTGCAGATTTTGATCAGAACAGCCTGAAAACTTTAGATCAAAACTGCTACTGTTTAAGCAGATTCTGCTGAAAGTGCAGAGAAATCTGCTAACTTTAAAATTGCATAATTTGCAAACCATAGATGATATAGAGGCAAACCAATACTTTTTCGAAAATTACTGAAGTGTACTTTAACTTTGTTGTTCACCTCAAGATCTGATTTTGCCATTTACTTGGCCAAAATCGAAGTTGCGTCCAAGCTGTTCATCCTCCACCAGGATTTAATCGGGTGATGACCCTTTAGGGTGATTATGGATTTGGTTCTCGAGTTCAACTCGAGGAGTTTCATAACATCCCAGGTGTTGCAACTCAACAATATTTGCCGTTAGAGTTGAGTATTACACTAAGGCAAATCCCTTTTTGCTCGGATGCACATGCTAGTGTTTTAACTATGCAACCTTGCACCTCACACTTTATTTATGCATTGAGCATGTATAACACTTCCCTTAGTTGGACGACCCTCCCCATAAAGATTGCTTGGAGTAAGTTTCTTGCTCACCTAGCTTGAATATTAAGGGGGAAGGAGTTCATCTAGTAATCGAAGTATTACGTTCACCTAGGTGTCATACCAAGGTACATCGACACCGAACCAACGTGCTGGAAGCAATGCTCAAGTAAGTAGGACCGAGTAAAACATTGACTCATTGAGTCAATGAGAGGCTTAAGTAACGGATCACCTCGAACCCCGTTCCTTGTAGAATTCGATCATCGAGTTAAAGAAGTCAGTTGATTCTTCACGCTAAACCACTCCCTTGCTTCCGCCTCTGAGACGAGAAGCCATATGTGAGTCATATGAGCTGGAGATTCTTTACCAAGAACGTGGATCCCTAACCCAGGTCGTGCCTAGCACCGTACTTTGTCAACCACTTCGTGCAACCTACGGAAGTGATGAGAACCTTACTCTTCAAAGGTTACTCTCTTTGCAACTTCTGAAGGTAACCATGCTGCACTTTTTAAGGGGTAGACATAGTATTTTAAAAAAAAACTACAAGATGAAAAACCTGACCCTTTGTTAAGGAACCACAAATACCTGTAAGTTGTGATTAACAAGCTTTAGGGAACTTCCGATCAACAAGAAGTTCAATCACTTTGTTCCATTTTGTACACTCTGTTGCCTTGAGATGAACCTCACCATTCCTTGCTAATACTTTTACCTTGAAACCATCGAACTTGGTCGAGATATGAAAGTAGCAAGTCTTGTCTAGCGCCTTTCATGACCAAGTTTATTCAATCTTCCTGTAATTAGGATACTTCTAACTGTGTTTGGATTGTCTTACCTACTTTTGGTCAAAGCATAATAATGAATGCATCATACCGTCTACATTTCTAGCTGGCCAGCATTGCATCATTAATGCATAACATTATTCCACGTGTGATGCATCATGAAACGTAATCACCAATGAGTTTTGAGCAAGAATATATGACCCCATTCAAATACCTACGTTGTGTCTCACAATTTTGAGTTGTGATCAACTTTATCATTCGCAACGCCTTCGACTTGTTTCATTATCTTGAGTGGCACAAGGGAAACCACATGACACCATGTGACCAAAACACAGTTGAGCCTTGTCCTTGACTCATTGAAACTCAAATCAACTTGAGTCCTGGAAACTGATTGTTTCTAGTTGCGAGGAGTTTCCTATGGACTTCTCGACCTCGCTAAAACCCTGCATCTTTCTTTTCGCGAGGTTATCATTTAATTATCAAGTCTTGGAACTCCTTGACTCGTAATGGATGGTGACAATGCTTTGGCCACAATACCAGGGCAGAAAAGTCTCCGTAAGAGAAACACCCAGATTTAAGGTCACCTAACTATCTTAGAGTTCTAAGGTACTCCAATGCAGAAGCTTACTTCTTTTTGACGAAAAGAAGAAGACCCCAATATATCAACATAGCTTTCTAAGCTACAAACTTTACGATGTGGTCCCAATCACGCCGAGCGTCCCAACCATAGATGTAATAAGAAGACGAAGAGTCTCTTTCTCCAATCACATGATAGGAGGTGTTTGTGTCATCAACAACTCGGCCTAACATTCTCTCTTCCTTAGAATCTCGGGATGAGATTCCTTTAAGGGGGATGGATTGTAAAAGCCCGCATTTGAGTAAAGCCAGAACACAAAAATGCGAACATAAAATTTTTTGAAAGTGGACTTGGAAATCCAAACTCACATGAACCATATGAGTTAACCCATGTTCACTAAAAATAGGAACTTGTCAAAATGTTACATATAGAGCATGATTGCTAATGTATTTGGGACATAAGGGGTAAGATTCTTAATTTTCAAGTATTCAAATTAAAAGAGAAAAGAAAAACAAAATAGAGAGAAAGAAAAAGGAATTATTCCAACCCTAAAATGGGACATCCAAAAATATTTAAATCTACGTCTATAAATTTTTCCATGACCTTCTAATATTCTAAATAGACTCTCAGAAAACTTTCAAAATTTTTGAAGCACGTTTTCCATTTATTGGACACGTACTGAGAGTCTAATCAGAGTAGACTTCAAATTTAAACTTTGTGCTCAACTTGGTCCAAATCAACTCCAAATTTTTCCTGGGGTCCCTTATGGTTCAAAAAGGTTAACGTCAATGTTTCAGGATTTTGAACCTAATCTACTATTTATTTCCTTGAGTCATGTATCACCACTTGAATTCAAATTCAAACCTGAGTTCAAATTCAACTTGCTCAGTTTTGAAATCTGATTGCACCATAAAATTCTCCACCTTTTATTTATTCACTGGGCCAAAGTTGACTATTTTTGAAGCATGTTTGCTAGCCCTATTTGAATTTTAGAAAGAAAGAGGGAAGTGGGTCCCACAGGTGGTCCCCACCAGTCAGGTCGGCACCTCCTCCCCTGCCTCCACGCAACCGCATGCAGCGCCACCGCGACTTTCCCTCAATCCTTATCACCGTGTCGGCTTGCCATCTCCCGGTCGCGCTTCACTTCTGCTCGCCCCCTGCTGGCAGCACCGCCCCACGCCCTGTCGCTGCACGCCCGCGCTCGCCCTGGCCGCTCCCGACCGCCGCGCGATGCCCGTGCGCCGCGCCGCCTCCTTGCGTCCCAATGCCCGAGCGCCGAGCTGGCCCATCGCTGCACCGCTCCTCCCTCCTGCTTGCCCCGCCCCCACGGCTCCTCGCCTCCCTCTGGCGCTGGTCCACGTGCCGACGACGGTGCGCTGCTGCGCCCCGCACCCGGAGTCACACGCCCTGTGCGCAGCTCGCCCGACCACCACGCCCCTCGCCTGCCTCCGTCGCCTCACCTCCCTGGTGCCCGGCCGCCCATGGCGCCGCCAACACCGCACGTCGCTCCAGCACCTCGCCGGCCAGCGTCCTTGCTCCCGCGCTTCACCATGCCGTGACCGAGCGCCCGGCTGCCCTAGCGCCACCGACTCGTGCTCCTGGCTGCGCTCCACCACCCCCACGCCGGCCGCCGGCGCGCCCCGCGCCTGCTCCTGCTCCTGCTCGCCCACAGCGCGCGCCGCCCGCAGCTCTGCCACACGCGCCCCCCCATGCTCCATGCCGCCCACGGCCAAGCGCATCCAGCCCTACTCTCACCCCGGCTGCCCTGCTCGTGTCACGCCCATGCCGGCGATAGTCACCCACCCTCGTCGCTGTCCAACACCTCAACCGGTGGTCGACACCCGGCATCGTCACCCCGTTCCGCACAATGGTTATGCCCTGGAAGCAAGGCGAGTAATGGGTGTGATGGAGGATATGCAGGAACACGTCGTTGACACACCGGCATCTACAACTGGTCCAAGGTTGGCTCTGATTTTGCAAGATTCATTGGATCAGTGACTGCAGCCAAGGTGTTCGATGAAACGGTTACAAGGCAAAACTAAGTGTGTTGCCGTTCAATGCTGGTCTATGGATGCAGGTCTATTCTGGGGTGGCAATCGACAAGGACATGTGCCAAGGTACTCTTGGGATGTTGATGAAGTAACCGAATCAAGTACACACCCAAGATGTTCGGCGAAATGCCTACAAGGTGAGCCTTGCCCTAAAATGTCTTGCTTGACGTCATCGAGGTCCGTTCTTGGTGATCGCTAAGGTTACTCATATGTCGTCAAGTTGTACGTCCAGTTTCCACATTAATATCATTCCAATAGAAATCCCCAAGTCGACCTCCTTTGTCGTTTGTATCACGTTGGCTTGTCCGTGCGTGCTCGTGATGCTCCACCATGAGCCACGTCGACGATGTAGACCATAGTACATCGTCGTGACGCTCCGAGCCGTCATCGTGTCCTGGCATCGAGAAGAAGGATGTCTGTAACGTACATGATGCTGGAACACAACCACGACACAACGATCGACAGTCGTTTAGCCAAATTAGGGTTTAGTCGAGGCGATACTCGTCGAGTCCTGGGTGTAGCCAGGGTGCTCGATGAAGTGTCTTCTAGGTCAAACCAGGTGTGTCGGTGATCACTGATAACCTGGGGTAGAGGTATGCAAGAACGTTGCGACCAACAAGGAAAACTAGACCAAGGGGAACCTTGGATAAGAGTTCCTTGGTTGTGTCGAGGATGTTCCGTAGCCGATCATAGGATTGGTTAACTTGGTGTACCACTTCTTCGACGGCAGGTTCGTAGAGTCGCTTATCACCAACCGAGTTGACATCACTAGCCTTATGACTCACAAGGTGGTGTTCGAGATTCCGCTCACCCCATTGACGAGTCCGAGTTGACGTGGACGTCGCTAAGACGATCTTCTCGAGATGGCAAATCCAGCCTTCAGGGCAAAGTCTCGCATCATGTTTAAGTCCCAAGAGCTTATCGAGCTCACCTGGACAAGCTTGCGGGAGACACTACATTAGTGTCGTCGTATAAGCACTTGAACGATACTCGAGAAGCTTGCTGTAGAAACTACATTACCTAAAGGTTATTTGAAGGTTGTCTCGGTACTCATGTCAGGTTAACAAGGCTCGTTATGACGTCTTGAGTCCAAAGAATGTTGACCTCACTTCACTCCCAAGTGTCCCTAGGGTTTCACCCTGGTTCATCCTTATCAGAACCCTGCGACCACACTTGTCACGTAATTAGCTTTACTCCATAATGAGTTTGTGTAACTTCATTGGTCGACTTTAAGTCATAACCTCTTTTTGCATAGTTCACTCATGCCTTAAGATTTCAATGCTCCATATTGATCGCTTAGTCTTCCTTACATCACACAGTCTAGTAATGCTTCTTCACCATTCTACCCTATCACTCTTTGAGCGGCATAGATCCAAGTGTCGAGTGCTAAATCGCGATGTGTCATTACATTGGACCTTTCAGTGCTTATCTCGACACTACTATGCCACCTTGAGTCATCCTTTGTTTATCCACACAAAAGAGGCATGTCTGTTCCTCTTAGTCAATCTCGTCATTACTAAAGAGTACACAATCTTCTCAACTGTAGTGTTTCCTTATATTACTTACTTATATGCATATCATGTCGATAGGAAACGTGATGGTAGGTGATCGACGAGGAGCTTCACTTGGAGGAGAAGGCCAGGGTGTTCCAACTTGAAGTTCCATTGCGGACTCTTCGGAGGAAGACCAAGCCAGTAACCACTGACATTGAAGTGGAGTCGCAAACTAAGGCAAGCCCCGGTTTGCATTTAAGAGCTTTTCAAAGTTTTCCAGTTTTATTCACTTACGTCTTCAGTTGATATTGTGCATTACGTATAAGGTGTTTGATACTCCACTTGCATGGCCAAAAATCCCAGGAATTTGTTGGAACGAGTTACAACTTGACGTGTAGTAACTGCTTTGCTAATGTATAGGAAATCCAGTAGAAGTTGAGTAGTTGGAATCTACTCGCGAGAGATGTAGGACATATCTCACAGGATTGGCTAGATAGAAAATGGATTAATATAATGAAGTTGAGACTGGGCAATGAATGGATAGGAAGCGGCGAGAAGTGAGTCTTGGTCGCTTAGCCCTGCCTGTGTCGATTAAGGACCGCTTCATGTGCGGCCCCGCTGAACAAGCTTGACTTGTACCGACAACATAATGGACATATGGAATCCAATAAACTGATGTAACATGGTAACTGGGGTGTCGAGGCCCATTAAATCACCATCGATAGGGGTGGGCTGAGGACAGTAAGGTGTAAATCGGTCGGCGGAGACCTTCTGTTCGCGGAGGTGAGACGGGCTCGGCGTTCGGGTTTCTTGTGAAAGGTGGCCATATATGCCTAGTACTGAAGTGTTATGTAGGTACGGGTGTGCTTGCTGACACTTCCGAACGACGTATGTATCGTGTTATCCGGGTGTGTCCTGATTGCAATCACTGTCCCTCGCAGTAATAGAGTACCACTTGTTCACTGAGTCGTGACGTAGTAAATATTAAAGAAGCCAGAAAATCATATTGTATTATAATTACTTTGCAACCTTGTATGATTTAGAGATATTACAATTAAAAGTTTACAATTTCCCCATACTTTAGCTGTAATAGCATTATGTGCTCTGAGCATGTCATATCATCGGTAAAGAATTTCTTGTTTGATTGTGGAGCTCATGATATGCCGTGCTTGGAGAATGTCATTTGCTACTTAAAACATGATTATAAGGATCTACTTGTAGGCGAGTCATTTATGCCATTCCTTACCTATGTTAGTATTCACCCTGAATATGTCCAGTGAGACGGTAAAGTCTTGCTGAGCCTTATGCTCACGTTTGCGCTTTAATGATTTTTGCAGGTATTAGTTTTATTTCTGCTGTTCAGGTTGTACATGAGACTCGAGGTGTCGAGATAAATCTCATGTGAACCACGCCGCTGCTGAATGTTCTCCTTGTTGCTAATGAGAAGCGTCCTAGGGCACGGACGTCTTCTCTCCTGCTTAGTTAGGTGAGATTATGAGTATGTATTTTCCGCTGCGTGTGTACTTTTATTGTACACTCTTTTATTAACTCTTCTTATTATAAAATGAAAACTTTATATGTTTTGGTATCCTTTTTGTGTGTGCTGTTAGGTGCCGCATCGCACGGCGTCACCCAATGAGATCCTCGGAGGTGTGGACTCTGGTCCCCACAGATCCATCCTCGATTTCGTCGATTCATCAAGATTCGAAGAGGTAAACCTCTCTTTTCAAAAACCTACCTCATTCTTGATTCATATGGTTTTTGATAGGTCCCTCTTCATTAAAGGTGCTCCTAGCA
Source organism: Tuctoria greenei (assembly GCA_036927565.1). Classification (NCBI taxonomy): domain Eukaryota; kingdom Viridiplantae; phylum Streptophyta; class Magnoliopsida; order Poales; family Poaceae; genus Tuctoria; species Tuctoria greenei. The sequence goes on along the minus strand of JAYESD010000010.1, from coordinate 54,784,179 downwards.
TGCTTGTGATCATAGCCTAGGAGTATTGTGACTTGATTCAACGATTTCTTGAAAAACCGTTAGAGTTAGGGTTTACCCTGTGCAACCTGGACTAGGCCGGTGCCAGGTGGACTAGTCCGCCCGGCGGACTAGTCCGGTGTACACAGGCCAAACCATAACTTTGGCTGTCTCTCGTGATTTCTTTCGTAATATTCCTCTTTCTTGACCTTCTATCCCTTGTTTTCCACCCGTTTCAGCAGAAATGGCAGCTCCTCGCCGTTATGCTTCTCCACCCACTAACCCCGAGTGGGAGGCTGAGCAGCTTCGCCTTCGCGAGGAACGAGCACGGGCTGAGGTTGAGGCTGCCAAGAAACATCTCGAGCAGCAAGAGCGAGCAAAGGCAGCCAAGAAACAACAAGCTATGGCCGCAGTTACGGCCTACAATGAAGATGAAGCAATGGCTCGTGCCATTGAGGAGTCCCGCAAGGAACTCCGGAAGAAGAACCGAGAGGTGCGCGAGGCTCACAACTCTCAGGCTGTCGCAGCTCAAGTCTCCAAAAGGAAGAGACTTGTGACTGTTGGAGAGAAAGAAAGGGGCAAGGGGCAAGCCCAAGAGGAAATTGCTGAACGCCGGATCGAGAGAGATCCCAAGAAGGGCAAGGCCCCGGCTCCTGCAGAGCCAAAGAAGAAGAAGCCCATGGTGAAGTCCCCGGCTTTGAAGGCCAAGGGCATTGTTATTAAGGAGAAGGGGAAGGCCAACCCATTGACCCCTTGGAGGTGCACTCTCCTGAGAGGAACCCCAACAGGCAGCGTGAGATAGCCACCAATGTCTTCCATGGGAAAGGAGCTGAGAAGGCAAGAAGACTGCGAACGGACAAAACCTACAAGTATGAAAGAAGCCCCGCCGAACCTAGGTTTTGGTGTGACTTTCACTGTGACTATTACCGTCTTGTCTACCAGAACATGAAGAAGCCAGTGTTCCAAGCACAATGGGTAGACTAGAAGTATATGGCCCAAAAGCAACATTATGCTTTTGATGCGGTCATCGAAGCTGCTGAGCGCCATGAGCTCAAAGGCATCATGGGTTTTAAATATGACTGGAATGTTGAAGTCATCCTGCAATTCTACTCCACCATCTATTTCACCACTTCAGGTGATAGACGAATAATTTGGATGATGCATGGTGAGCAGTTCTCAGTTACTTTTGAGGAGTTTGCCAAGATTCTCAGACTTGAGGCTCATTTGTATCATGAGATCATTATCTCTAACCTCAAGGCCATAGACAGAGATGAGCTGGCCTACATGTATCCCAGTCATGTTCAATATGATGTTGGGCATGCTCACAATATCAAGCCATTCTATAGCATTCTGAATAGGATCCTGAGGAGGACAATTGCACCCAAGGATGGTGATGCAGGGGTGATCCAAGGCAATCTAAGGCACCTGCTGCTCCTTATTGATGGCGATGAGAAGTTCAACCTAGTTGACTACATATTCGACGACATCTTCAACATCTCGCATACCCCTAATCGTGCTTGTGGGTATGCGCCCTACATCATGTATCTCATCGAGAAGGTGTCGGGCTTGACCTTCATCAAGAATGTGACTCATCGCCAGCTCCATCCTCAGACACCTCCTTCAGTGCCGCCTCCTCCGTGACGAAAGAATGCGGAGCCTCCCTCTCACTGTGCAATGCCAGCACCTCCTTCTCCGCCTCCGCCTCAGTCGATGAGCGCTTTCCTCAAGTGCTTCAAGGCTATTTTCACCTCCCACCGGAAGCAAGAGATTCGAAATCAGCGGGCACACAAGCGCCAAGAAAAATATCTCAAGGCGGTGTGCGACAAACTGGAGGTCCCCATGTACTCTCCGGAGGTGAGCGACGGGGAGATCACTCCATTCCCCGACTTCACCGCCGACGAGCTCGCCCAGCTCCAAGAGGACGGGAGCTCTTCCCGAGCGGCTCCCTCGGCACAGGTCTCCTACGATGACGAGGACCACGAGGACCTAGAGGCCACGGACAGCGACTCCAATGATGAGTGGGCGATAGTGAGGAGGATGACAACTAGTGGATAGGCCTCGTTGTTCCCCTCTTCTTTTCCTCTTTGGTGTCTTGATGCCAAAGGGGGAGAGTTAGATGGGGGTAGAGTAGGGAGAGTTAGAAGTGGTGAGAGTAGCCACCTCTTTTTGGAACCTTGGACATGTTGCACACCTAATGTAATATTTATGCCATTCGAATGTTTCAATTTGCTTAATATAATATTTATGTCATTAAAATGTTTAAATTTGTGCAAGACTATGTCTTGATTGTTTAATATCAATATGATGCTTTGAATTTCTATCTTTTGACCATATTCATATTTCACATGTTTTGTCACAAATGTTGGGCACAACATGTAGGCACCCCACCATAACGTGTGTGTGTATGAAGGACTTCCTCAATCTTCATCTCATGATGCACTCATTGAGGGGGAGTCACTCATACACCCGCACGTTATGAAAACAAAATTTATACTCTTATATTTGAAGACTTAATGTGTTGTCATCAATCACCAAAAAGAGGAAGATTGAAAGTGCATCTAGGATCCCCGTGGGTTTTGGATGATTGATGACGTCAATTAAGTATCTAATGACCTTAGTGATCTTCAGCATAGGTGTGGATTCAAGCGGAAACACAAACCCTCAAAAAGGAAAACAATGAAAACGGCGATGTCGACTCGAAAAGAAGAAACTAGTGTTTCTAGCATGTCGAGATTAGACTAGCCATATGTGTATGAGGATGTGTGCGTAAAGTGCATTGAGATCAAGTTGGGAGCTCAAAGCGGTTTAGAGATCAAAACCTATTGAGAGAAGAGTGTTGGTAGTAGTCTGGCAGGAGTGGCCGGACTAATCCGTGCAAGTGGCCGGACTAGTCCGCTCCTGGCTGGCCAAGTTCGTTTTCAATCGGACCAGAAGGGTCTGACTGAGTTTGAACTAGTCCGTAGTGAGACGGACTGGTCCGGGTAGTCGTGGAGTGGGTTTTGGGGACTAAGTACCAAAACCACGGACTTGTCCGTTTTAGTCCGGACTAAGAGATCCTGACTGACATCGGACTAGTCCGTGTTTGGAGAGAAGTGAAGTTTCAGCGACTAAGTCTGGGTAGGCCGGACTAGTCCGTGGTCTCCAGACTAGTCCGTGGTCTCCAGACAAAAGGTTCTGTGTGAGATTGGAGTAGTCCGGTGTAGGCAGGACTAGTCCGTTTTGATGTTACCGTTTGAATTTGAAGTTTGGCAGGTAGTGTGACGATTGCTGCGCAGTGCGACAGTTGTCAGGGACGTCAGTGGTCCCAAAGGCCGGACTAGTCCGAGCCCTAGGGCGGACTAGTCCACCCATCTACTGAAGTCAGCAGTATGGGCTGGGAACCTCTATAAATAGAGGACCCCTGGGTTCATTTGAACCATTCCTTGAGTACTTTTAAACCCTAGCACCACCACAGAAACTTTGAGCCTCCAAAAGCCTCCTTCTTGCCTACCTTCCCTCTAAAACTAATTCTTGTGTGGATTAGGGTTTGATGAAGTGAAGAGGAAGAACACCACTCTAGGCTCTCGGTTTGATCTCTTGCACTTGTTGAATCCTTGTGATATGTGGCTTGAGTTGATCTTTGTGATTTTTGATTGTATTTTTTGTGGGAGCCTCAGATTTTGAGAAGCCCCAACGAATCATGTATTCACCCTTTGTGATAGTGGAGAAATCAATTAGGCCCTTTTGGTAAACTTGGTGAGGGAAGGGTTGTTGAACTCGGTACTTCGTGGACTCCTCAACAGGGACGTAGATTCCTTCATGTGATCAAACCTCGGGATAAAATCCTTGTGTCCCTTGTGTACTTTGCTTTCACTTATCGCACATTGCTTCTAGGGTTAGCTTAACCGTATTTGTTCATCACTCTTGTTTCATTGTGATCCTTAGTCTTATACTTGCTCCATAACTTGTTAAGGTTCACTAAGTCATTTCAACACACTTTGCATTACAAGAATCGAACTAAAACTTGTTAGAAACACTTTTTAGGCTTTCTCTGCAGGAGGACTGGACTAGTCCACCCCTGGACCGGAGTAGTCTATCCCCTGAGTACTGACCTCGTTTTATTAAGTCATTTTAGGTCGATTAGCCTATTCACCCCCCCCTCTAGGCAACTTTCACTGACGAACTCTCGACGAAAGCTTAAACCGGAGCTTCGGCTCCCGACGGAACCTTCGTCGGGTGATTGTCGAGACCAACATCTCAGTCTGCCGAACTGAGCGAAGGGGGCAAGACCAGCACCTCGAAGCTGGCGGTCCTGATGGCCCTGTTACCATGGCATACATCAAGGGTTGTAGGTGCTGCAGGAAGCTCTGAGCAACATAACACGCAAGACTCAAGAAGCTCAAGTTAGCTCCGATTCATGGATCTTAGATCCAGATCTACTTGAAAGACAACATCCTCCCTGAAGACAATGTATCTGCTGACCGGGTAGTCAGATTGGCTAAAAGATACACAGTGGTAGAAGGGGATATCTACCGGCGTGGTGCCAATGTCGTCCTAATGCGGTGGATTACAAGGGAAGGAGGCTGCGAGCTCCTGGCAGAAATCCATGGAGGCGAGTGTGGGAACCACGCGTCTTCTCGCACGTTGGTCGATAAAGCCTTCCGGCATGGTTTTTACTGGCCTACGGCACTCCAGGATGCAATCGAGCTAGCGAAGAAATGTGAAGCATGCCAGTTTCATGCGAAGCAAATTCACACACCAGCTCAACCTCTACAAATGGTACCTCTGACATGGCCATTTGCCGTGTGGGGTATGAATATCTAGGGACCTTTCCCAAGAGCCATCGGAGGTTACAAGTTCCTGTATGTCGCCATCGACAAGTTCACTAAGTGGCCGGAAGCAACTCCAGTTGTGACAATAAACAAGCAATCATCTATCAATTTATTGCGGTCCATAATATGCAGATTTGGAGTCCCAAACAAGATCATAACTGACAATGGGACCCAATTCACAAGATCTGCAAGGATATTGTGAAGACCTCGGCACTCAAGTCAACTACGCTTCCGTAGCTCACCCAGCAAGCAATGGCCAAGCTGAGAGAGCAAATGCGGAAATCCTAAAAGGACTCAAGACGCGCACATATGAGCACCTCAAAAAACATGGAGCCATCTAGATTGAAGAGCTTCTGTCCACCTTGTGGGCAAACAGGACAACTCCAAACCGGTCAACTGGAGAGACACCCTTCTTCCTGGTGTACGAAGATGAAGCAGTACTTCCTCCGGAAATCACCTTGGGGTCACTCCGGGTCCGGACCTTCGACGAAGCCACGCAGGACCAGCTCCGTCGTGAAGACCTTGACCTCGTCGAAGAGGGATGGTGTCGAGCAGCTATTCGAAATGCACGATACCGCCAAGCACTCCGGCGCTATCACCAAAGGCATGTGCATAATTGACAGCTCAAGGAAGGCGATCTGGTGCTACGGAGAATACAAATTCGAGAAGGGTTAAACAAACATTCGCCCAGTTGGGAAGGACCCTTTCGAGTGATCAAAGTATCCCGTCTCGGATGAGTTCGCTTGGCAACCGAGGATTGGACACTGCTCCCTAATCCTTGGAATATTGAGCACCTCTGTAAGTTCTATGCTTAATATCACGGAGGTGAGTCTGTAATTATATATGATGTATGTTATAGCGTCGTTGTACAGAATCGGGTTGCTCCTCCGGGAGATCAGCCGGACCTTTCCTGGAAGGTCCGCAAAGTTCAAGCAACACTTGACACAGTCTCAGAACTAAAAGTGTAGCTAGTTACCTTGGGTCAAACAAGAAATGCAACACACTTAGCCTTGTTCCGTACCCTAAGAGTTTACTTGTTTCCCCTCTACCCCAGACCTATAATGAAAGACATCATTATGTGAATACAGACTCCACGTGCATTTATTTTGTACAGGCTCATTACTTTTTATTTTTCTCTTTCTTGTCTATAACAAAGTTGTGCAATTCTCAAGAAACTTTAGCTCGAACAATTCATATATAATTCCAGTTTCTTTGTTAATTCTTTCGGGTCTTAACATTGTTGAATGGCCTACTCGCCTAAACGCCAAGCCAATCTAGGTTCAGAGTGTGCTATCAACTTAGCCTGGTCCTGCACCCTAAGTACGCCACTCTACCTACACCCCAGCAGGCCTAAGTAAGGTGAGTCTAGAAACGATCGGACCTGGAGAAGATAAGCAAATGCACTTGATTGTATATAGAATTGTGGTCTACCTAAAAAATTCTTTCGGGAATAGTAAGCCGTAAAAGATTTATAGATAATAAATGGATTTTACTATTATTCTTGACTTTGGTGTGCAGGAAAAATAAAAAAATCTCATGATGATGGTGGATGATGCCGGAGCTATCAAAGCTTCGACATCCCCTAAAGTGGCCCATTGTCGATGTCTTAAACATTGATAGTATGCGTCGCTGGAGCTATCAAGTTCTGACAAATCCAGGAGCCAGCCCTCAACGTGAAGAAAATATGGTAGAAGGAAACCCCAGTGGGGTCAGCTGTCGATGCTCTACTTGTTGACAGTGGTCGCTGCCGAAGCTACTAAGCTCCGATAACCTCAGGGGGCCCCTGCTGTCGACGACTTCGGACCTATACTCTACAAGTTCAAAGCAGTCAAGTCTTCAACAAAATACTACATCCTTTTGGTACATGTTCGCAATCAAATTGTGTACATCTACCAGGGGGCCAAGTGAGACAAAGGTTGAAGACAAAAAAATGAAATTCATTAATTTCTTGGATTTCATTCATCTGAAGACAAGAGATTACAAAATTGAGAAAAAGAGGAGAAGATACAAGTGGGAGCTACATGGAGAAAGTCCTAAATCCTACGGAAGAATGAGGCAACCTTCTGGGCAACCTCCGACATGCTGGCCTTAGCGGCATCTCCCTCTCCATCGATGGGACCTTTAAGCACCGGATCTTGTGGGAAATGAGGATCCCGGCTTGTGTAGCACGTCAGCATGTATTCTGCGACGTTCTGCGCAAGGGATTTTCCTTCAGTTTCCAACTAATCCGCGATGGCATCACCCATCTTGTTGAGTTTGTTGCTAGCCGAGCTCAACTCCTTCAACGCATGGTCCAGCTCCGGCTCTGGATCGTCCGGACGCACGAGACTAAAGCCCAATGGTGTCAGCGCGTCATTGGCTTTGCCCAAGAAGTCCCATACTTGTTGGGACTCTGCAGCCCTTGAGCCTCGCATCTCTTCCAATGACCTCTTGGTCGCCGCAAGCTTCGAACCCTCCCGGGTAAGGCTCTCAACCTCTTTGGCATGCTGCTGAATCCTTTCAGCAACTTGCCTTTCGAGGTCGGCAAGCTCCTCTTCCCGAACGTGGATCTTGTTCCGACGACCAACCAGGTCTTTCTCCCGACCTCGCACCTTCTTCTCCCTGGCAGAGACTTCGTTCTCCCTTTTGGTAAGGTCCCGTCCTTGCTGCCAGGCCTTCTTCTCCTCACTCTCACAGAGCTCCTCGAGCTTCTTGGTGCGCTCTGCAAGGCTCTTGTCACCCAGAGCCAGCCTTTGGGCGAGCTCCTCTTCCCTCTACACGAGGTCATCCCTTAGCTCCAGGAGTTTTTGCTCTTCATCTTCGAGCTTTTTCTGCTGCTCCTCAAGAGCCTCCCGTGCTTGATGAGGCTTTCGTGGATGGCACTGAGCTTCTCCTGGCGATCAGCTGCTTCATTAGCAGCCACGTCTTGTTCGTGTATAGCCCGAGACTGGTTGTTGAGGGATCGCACCATGCTTTCCCTCTCATCCAGCAGCTGGCCCCAGTACTCCATCTGGGCCTTCTCCCTCTTGACCCACTCCTTGTCATCGGCCAGCCTTGTTTGCTCCAGCTTGGTCTCAAATTGGAGCCGGTTGCGCCACCTCCTATGGGTTTGGCGCTCCTCTTCGAGGGCCTTGCTATCGTGGTAAAAGGCAAGCTGGTCCTGACGAAGGCTGGAGCAGGCATTGTCGATGGATAACGAAAGGGGGATCGGCTTCGGACCTACTGGGGTCCTCTCTACTGACTCCAGCTGGTTCTCCATAACAAAAATTGGGCCCCACTCTACAAGAGTGGTCCCATGAGCTTCCGTGGCACTAGGGCCGCCCTCTGGGATAGGCTCAATCGCCGCCGAGGAAGGTACAACAATGGGAGCTTCTACCTGTGGAGTCGGCTCTGAAGGTCCTGCCGCTAGATCATCAGCGAATGGTTCCTCAAGCAAAGGACCGGTCGCTTTGTCTTAACTCCCTGGCTCAGGCGCGAGTACCTCCAGAACTACCACATCCGTGGCAGGCATCGAAGATTCAGCCGGAGCTAAGGACACATCTGGCTCTGGTGCTGGTGCCTCCTCCACTTCCGGTCCAGGCGCTAACACTTCAACCTCCACCGGTTCGGGTGTCGGCACCTCTGGGACAACTGGCTCGGGCACCAGAACCTCATGAACCACCAGCTCCACCGCCGGGGCTTCAATAACATCTGGCCCTATGGCCGGAACTGTAGCTACTTCCGACTCAGAGACCGAAGCGTCCGTCATCACAGCATCCAAAACCGGAGCCTCAACCTCCGGAGCTGGTATCGCTGGTACATCTTCATTCCTGTTGTCCGCCGCTACCACGGGAGCTTCAGGAGATGAGTCGAGGTTCAGAACCTCAACAGCTGGCACCATAGCTGCTGAGACCTGAGCCACCTCTTGGGGCGGCGCTAGAATTAGAGCCGGAGCCTCCGCTTGTACAGCATCAGTTGCTGTCGAAGGAACCGGAGCTTCATCCCCTTTTTTGGAGACCTTGTGGATGAAGGACGAAGAAACTCAAAATACAATTACAACAAAAACAATCAACTGAGGTAAAAAAGCAAATTTACCTTGAGAGACTTCCGCTCCAGCTAGCGCGGAACCACTTCGCCGGACGCTCAAAGCCCAACCCAGTCGCAACTGGGGTAGTAGCTCCGGAAGGCTATTCGGAGCTTACTACCGCCATCAGCGATGTCTTGGTTGGGGCCTTCCTCGACTGAGAAGGACCCTCGGACCTAGAGCCCTTAGCTGGTTCCGGCGCCGGAGTCCCTTGGGCGGAGCTGACGTTCCGGTAAGACGTCGATGCTAGAGTTGGTGTCACCGTCGAAGACCTCCCCCGCCAAGGAGAAGGAGCTTTTGTGGAAGTAGCAGATCTAATGGGCCTCCCATTAGAGTGCTTCAACTTCCTCTTTTGGCTGGAGGGCTCAGCCAACTCTTTGCTCTTGCCAACGACTTCAGCTCTTGGTCTCGGGGCGAGAGCAGGGCCACCCTCGAAGGCTCCAGGTATCACCAACCTAGTGGTCGGACGCCACTCTACCTCGCCGAGGTCGTCAAGCACCGGCATCTTCCGCTGGAGCTCCCTGCTGAACTCCGCCTCCATGTTCAAAGGGAGGAAAGCCGCTGGCGGGGTAAATTCATCGCCTTCGACGTCGATGCCATGCTAGAACTTCTTGAGATGAAGCTCCAAAGCAGCGCCTTCCAAATTGGACTTTAGACTGGTGTCAATCCGGTCATCGTCCATCACACTGTTGAGGGCCCAGGCGAGCTCCTCCCTCTTCTTCAGCAGAGCCCACTTGTTGATCAAGAAGTTACAAAAGACCGTCTGGGGAGTCACCCCTCCTTCCACACATTGGCGGATCCTGGTCAAGGCAGGGTTGAAGGCCTCCAACACCACCGGAGCCTCGCTAAGGCGTCAGTGTCAACATTGGGAAGACCTTCAGGCAGCTCCGGCTTCTCGTGCTCCTCTGATGTGACGACAATCCAATCCTTCTTCCAGTTGTCCCACTTGCCGGAAGGGAACGACCTCAAGTACTTGTAGGGGAATTTCTTGCACTTCACAAAATAGTAGAAGCCAAGATACTCATCACTCTCGCCGGTAGTGTGGATGGTGAAGAAGGTATGGAAGAGCTCGACGCAAGGGGAAATACCCACCCACATCTCGCAGAAGTGGACAAATGTTGACACAAGAAGAATGGAGTGGGGGGCCAAGGTGGTACAACTGTAGACCATAGAAGTCTAACAACATCAATAGGAAGGTTGAGAAAGGTGGGATCAGTCCCACCATGGCGTACGCAGAAAAGTACACCATGTCGCCACCGCGCTTCTTCTTGAACGGAAGCTCGCTGGCGTGGACCAGGTGGTTAAAGGAGTCGCTGGACCACCCCATGTAGGTCTGGACCTTCTTCAAATCATCGTCAGTCGTAAGACGGCTCTTGCAGAGACCCAACTCCATGGCAGCACGGCGGTGCGAGAGAGGAAAAGCAAGTGAAAGTTTGGAGGATTCTAGCGCAAGTTCGAATGAAGGCGTAAGGAATCTCCAAACGGTGCGCACTTTCCTTCTTAAGTAAGCCCTTGCAACGCTTGGATGGAAACCGCAGAAGGGCTAAGAATACAGTTCAAAAGTTTCACCCTGCCAATGACAAGGGGGCCCGGGGCCACCCAGACGATCAAGTCGAGGTCCTTACCCCAGGCGAATAGTTGTCATGATGAGAGGTGGGAAACCCAAGGGCGGCGATCAGAGAGGGCGCGCGGAACCGATACTGTTTTCGTATTGGGAACCAACGACCTTCAATTGCGTTAAATCCACACGCGCAGATCTCACGTGCCGCATACTGAAGATGCCACGTGGCGATGGTTTAACTGCGAACCACCACCTCAAGGGCACATCCAAAAACCCTTGAAGACACAACGCAGAAATAAAAAGATGGACCCACCACCGGCAGAATGACTTAATCCAAAAGGTCTCTCCCGAAGGTGGGCCCAAAGGGCCACTGTCAGTACCCTGCATATCGGACACCCCTTGGAACTACAAAGAGTGCAAAGGAACTCCACCTATCTGAGTTGAAGACCTCCGAAGGCCCCACGTATCACTCGGAACCGGACCTGCCTCCCTTCTATGGTTAGTCCCAGTGCTCCCACGTGTATCATAAAACCATAGCTACATTCCCTACATGGGAAAGCTCCGGACTAGATACCTGTGTGGCACCCCCGGACCTAACCCGGCAGAGGGAAGCTCCGGTACCGACACGTGTAAAACAGCACCAGACCTACTTGTCCAAGACAGTAAGTTCCGGAGCTAGCACGCGTCCAACCGTCGGACCTTCAACCTGTACAGACAGATTGGTGAACCTTCAACGGCTCGGACCTTCAAGGGACTTTAAGGACTTCAAGATCTGATTATGTGTCATTAATGCTATCTTAATGACACACGATCGGATGACCCTTAATACCAGTAACGCCACCATTTAAGGGCGTTATCACACTATTAAGGGTAGTTAAGAAGATTAAACCGTGTATTAGACATCAGTAACCGCCAGGGCCACATGTCGGGCCAGGCTAACGATGTAACGGCCAGCCCTTGTACTATAAAAGGACTGGCCAAGCAATACACGAAAGACTCTCTAGGACGCGCGCTCCAGTGACTCTTGCTGGATTGCGCACGGAGACTCTTTTGGCCTCTCTCACACACAAGCGCTCAGACACTCAATACAACAACAACACACCCGTGGAGTAGGGTATTACGCTCAGGTGGCCCGAACCACATAAATCCTCCTGTCAAATCGCCATCTTGCTGTGAATCTCCTCGCGCCCAAACCGAACTAAGAAACTCCGCGGGCTGCCAACGGTAGTACCGGGAGAATTACCGGATCCAGACTCCGACAAGATTAAAAAGAACAGAGAGCTTATTGCATTTAATGATAAAAACTTGAAAGCTGTTTGCTGTTCAACAATTGATTTGCATTCTTCTACTTGTGATGATCTTAATAAAAATGCATGATGCTATGAATGAAATTTCAATTTTGAACAATGCTTTACGTTCTCATGAAGTTAAATATTGTCCCATCTGAAAATTAAAAGGATAAACTTCATGTGAAAATTGACTTGATCTGCCAAACAAAATTGTAGGACATTAGATTGGTTTTGTAATGCAAATAAGAATCTAAACATGTTGTTGAATTCCTCTAAATCTTGCAATGATAAATCTGGTTTAGGTTTTGATTCTCATGCTCATGCTAAGGCACATCCACCTAAAATTGTACAGTCACTAGGAAGTGGTTTGATTCAAAAAGTTCCTAAATAAAAAGAAGTGGTTTTCAAATATGCAGGAGTGTTTTCTCATTCGGTTTCAAATAAAAATGTTGCTTGCTCATCTAGACATGAACACAAATTTGAATTTTATTGTACCTACTGTGGTAGAGATGGTAATGTCATAGATTTTTGTTATAGACTAGCTAAACAACAGAAAAAGGAAAGAATGATTGCTAGATCTCATAACTTTCATGCAAAATTTGTTGCACATGCTAAACCGAATGATAGGAATATGCAACCTGGTGTAATGAGTCAAAAACATGCAAATTTTGCTCTCCAACCTACTGCTTTGCATGCTACACATGTAACACCTCGTATATAAGTAGTTAAGTACAAGAATTCTCAAAATTTGGCTCATGAAACTACCGTTTTATCTCAGCTTTCGCGTGTTATTCCTGTTGGACGTCATGTGACTCAGTACTGGATTCCTAAATGCCTTTTGACTAACCTCAGTATTGAGTCATCGACGTATTGTGCTTCTATGTAGGTTACACGCTTGAGGAGGAAGAACATTTGGATTGTGGATTCAGATTGCTCACGCCACATGATTGGTAACAAAGATTGCTTCTCCTCCCGCTCTTTCTGTTTATGTGTAGAGAAGGTTACTTTTGCCGATAATTCTTCAACACCCATGATTACTTTTGTGCTGAAAATGGAATAGATCATCAATTTTCTTCACCATATGTACCTCAACAAAACGGTGTTGTAGAGAGAAAGAACAGAATCTTAGTTGAGATAGATAGGACTATGATTGATGAATGTCAAACTCCTCAAATGTTTTGGGCAGATGCAATTGCAACCTCTTGTTATGTTTCAAATCGTGTTTTCTTGCGTGCTAGGCTAGGAAAAACACCATATGAGCTTCGGTTTGGGCATAGGCCTAGTGTCTCACACTTTAGGGTCTTTGGATGCAAATGCATTGTTAAGGAACTTGGTAATCTTGATAAATTTGAAGCTAGATCTGTTGATGGCTTGTTTCTTGGTTATCCTTCTCATACTAGAGGCTACCGTGTGCTTTTACTTGACACTAAAAGAATTGGGGAGACTTGTGAGGTTTATTTTGATGAAGCTAGCCCAGGTACTAGCTCAAATATTGCAGGTCCGGATCCATATACACAGGGGGAGAGTATTTTCGTTGAAGATGAGGAAGAAGAGGTGCCGCTGCCCGATAATTCAGCAGCCAATGACATTGTTCCAGCTCCTAATTTTCATTCACAACCAGAACCGACGACAACCATTGCTGGTCCAGATCGTCCTCAAGTCACAAGATCATCGTTTTGTGATGAACATTAAGAATAAGAAGCTTGTGAAGTGTCCACTCCCCTCCGGGTTCTCAAAAGTCATCCTCCACAATAAATTATCGGAAGCTTGCACGAACGAGTCACACAGTCTAGGTTTTGCGATCCAAACTCTCATGCTTATTCTTCTTTTGTTGCTTCTTTTGAACTCAAATATATATCACACGCACTCAGTAATGAATCTTGGACTATTGCCATGCAATAAAAGTTAGAAAATTTTGAAAGAAATAATGTTTGGAAACATGTACCTCCACCTCAAGGTCACAATTTAATTGTAACTAAATGGGTGTTATAAACAAAGTGAGCATAGGGTTGTGGTTAGGAATATGGCTAGGTTGGTTCCTCAAGGTTTCACACAAGTTGAAGGTCTGGATTTTGATGAAACTTTTGCTCCTATTGCTAGATTAGAAGCCATAAGAATTTTGCTAGCTTTTGCTGCATCTAAAGGTTTCAAGTTATATCAAATGGATGTTAAAAGTGCTTTTCTTAATGGCTACATAGATGAGGAGGTTTATGTCAAGCAACCACCATGTTTTGAAAATCCTGATTTTCCTCATCATGTTTACAAACTGTCCAAAGACTTGTACGGTCTAAAACAAGCCCCTAGAGCATGGTATGATAGGTTAAAAACATTCTTACTTGAAAAGAGCAACCACAAGACTCAAGTGCACAAGACGACCCTCAACAGGGAAGCAATGATCAAGGGGGAGCTCATGCACAAGATAAAGATCAGGAAGATCAAGCAAATCAACATAACCACAGAAGCAATGATCTAGGGGGAGACAATGAATATGAAGACAATAAAGAACAAGCATTTTCACAAGTCTGTCACCAAAGAGTACATCAGAATGTACAAAGAGATCATCCCGTCAATAACATCATTGGAGACATTGCTAAGGGAGTAACTACTAGATCTCACGTAGCTATTTATTGTGAATATTACTCTTTTATATTTTTTTGGAACCTTATGGGGTAGAAGAAGCAATAAAGGATCCAGATTGGGTTGTTTCAATACAAGAGGAGTTGGACAACTTCAAGAGAAATGAAGTGTGGGAACTGGTGGAAAGACCAAAGGCAAACATAGTTGGAACCAAATGGGTCTTTCGGAAAAAACAAGATGAACATAGAATGGTAACGAGAAGTAAAGCGAGACATGTGGCTAAAGGTGACTCACAAGTCGAAGGTTTGGACTTCGACAAAACTTTTGCTCCCGTAGCTAGACTTGAGTTCATTCGTATTTTATCGGCATATGCTACTCACCATAATTTCAAATTGTATCAAATGGACGTCAAAAGTGCCTTCCTCAACGGACCAATTAAGGAGGAAGTGTACGTGGAGCAACCACCAGAATTTGAAGAGCACCCCAACCATGTTTATAAACTGCATAAGGCTCTCTATGGTCTCAAACAAGATCCTAAAGCTTGGTATGAATGCTTTAGAGATTTTTTGACTAAAAATGGTTTTAAAATTGGAAAAGCTGATTATACTTTGTTCACAAAACACTATGATGCTCATCTATTTGTATGTCAAACCTATGTTGATGATATCATCTTTGGTTCTACTAATAAGTCATTTTGTGAAGAGTTTATCAAGATTATGACAGAGAGGTTCGAGAAGTCGATGATGGACGAATTGAAATTCTTCTTGGGATTCGAAGTGAAGCAATTAAGAGAGGACACATTCATAAGCCAAACCAAGTACACGTAAGACATTCTCAAGAAGTTCAATATGGACAAGGCCAAGCCCATCCAGACACCCGTGGCAACTAACAAACATATCGACCTCAACGAAGATGGTCCAAATGTGGATCAAAAGGTATCGGTCTATGATTTGCTCATTACTCTATCTATGTGCATCCAGGCCACATATTATGCTTAGTGTGTGTATGTGTGCAAGGTTTCAAGCCACACCTAAAGAGTACCATTTAATAGCTGTAAAGAGAATTTTATGATACCTTGTGCACACACCCAACTTGGGCCTTTGGTATCCCAAAGGATCCAAGTTTACCTTGATACGTTATTCCGATGCCAACTATGCGTGATGCAAAGACGATAGAAAGAGCACTTCAGAGACTTGTCAATTCCTTAGAAAATCCATAGTTTCATGGTAACTTGAAAAGCAAAACTCCATTGCTCTTTCCACAGCAGATGCGGAGTATGTTGCAACCGGTAGTTGTTGCGCACAGCTACATTGAATGCGATAAACTCTAAGGGACTATGGTTACCATATGAACCATATTCCACTCCTATGTGATAATGAGGGTGCTATGAAAATTGCACACAACCCAATAGAGCACTAAAAAACAAAGCACATCTATATTCGCCACCATTTTCTAAGAGACCATTCATTAAAAGGTGACATCGTAATCTCACATGTTAGGACTGAAAAGAACCTTGTAGACATTTTCACCAAGCCACTAGATGAAAATAGGTTTTACGAGCTCAGAAACGAGCTAAATATACTTGGCTCTATAAATGTGGCTTGAAACATTGCATACCTGATTGTGATTTCAAAGTTTACTCACTTTTGCGAAAATTTGTGCCTTATTTTAATTTTCTCATGAAAACTATTTAAATTAGTGAATCTTGGTGAACTATGGCCATTGTATGATGGTTGATTGCTTAGTGGTCATGTTCATACAGATTATTTGTGAAATAATGTCCTTGAGATCACTATTAGATCAAACAACCAAAATCTAGTTGATTAAATTCAATTTTGTCCTGCTGTCACCGGACTTGTCCAGCATCAACACCGGACTAGTCTGTTGAAGCAGACTAGTTCGACCCTCGTTCGGCACATCAGACATGTCTGGTGTGGACTGGACTAGTGTGGACTTGACGGGGTTAACCCTAATCCGCCGCCAGGAGCTTATCTTCCACCTTGCACAATCTCCTCTGCATTCTCTCTCCTCCTCTGTGACCTCCAACGGCGATTTCCACTTCTAGCCATCAAAAACACGGATTTCTCCAAGGGAAATATCCTCCTCGGTGCGGAGCTTGCACACCCAGCACTAATCTGGCCCTCACTCTGCTCCTTCAACGCAAATCTTCAACTTTTCGGTAAAATCTTACTCAAACCCTAGCTCTCAACTTTCTTGATTCTTGCCCATTCTACTTGACTCCTAGGGCATCAAGTACTCTTCTAGATGAATTCCTACCGTTTCCCAGTCTCTGTGAATTGATTCATGCTAGATTTGTTGAAAATAGGAAGTTAGGGTTCTTATGCCAGATCGGACTAGTTCGGTCCGGTACATCGGACAAGTCGGCACTCTAAAAACGGACAAGTCTGATACCTGACATTTTGAACTTCTAAATTCCTATGTGCACATAGTCTAAAATCAATTTTTATCTAATCCTTGAACCTCCTTGTCAGGCACAATGTCTTCAGGTTTAGAGGACATTTCCTTTCACTATGATGAAGAGGTAGAGCGTGCTCGAGTGCAAAGAGCCAAGGAGAGGGTGATGAAGAAAAGGCATGATATCAATGTTCACTCCCCTCCTTCTGATTACACCCTTCCTAAGAGAAGAAGAGTGGTAGTGAAGAAAGCACAGGGCAAGGATGTTGTCGGGAGTTCATCAGGGCCCAAGAGAACTCTCAACAAGGGGCAAAGGACTTGCTAGTGGCCCTATTGGCCCTTTGAAGATCAAAGCTCCTTCTCACAGCAAAGACAACCATCTATTTGTGATTTCCTTGGCAAAGGGGTTGAGCTGGCTGATGAATTCAGAAAGGTAGAGGTCTATGATTAGCGTAAAAAATCACCTGATTTTTCCCAGATTCTTGAGCAATTTCCTTGCGGACTACCATGAGCATGTGTAACTGAACATGAGAAATTTTGTAATTGATAGTCAATGGGTCGACATCACCTATCTTCAGTCCAAAAGATGTCAAGCCTATCAAGAGGTTCTGGAAGCCTTGAAGCTGCATGTACTGAAGGATCTTGTCTCCTCCCAGTGGGAGTGGAACATTGAGGTCATCACTTAATTCTATTACACTCTTTAGTTTTCTTGTGATGATGGTGACAAAATGATTTGAAAGAATTCTTCACCTAGAAGATTCTTTAGAGAATGATATCATTATCAACAACCTAAAGCCTCTGGAGAAAGATCAACATGACTTTCTCAATGATACTAAGATGCCATTCAAGTCTCCAACTACAAAGTACCTGAAGCCCTTCTTTGCTATCTTGAAAAGAATCCTAAGGAAGACCATAGCTCCCAAGGAGGGAGATGCAGGGACCATCCAGGGGACCCTCAAGACATTGATGAAGGTCATCAGCAAGAAAAGAACTTTCAAAGTCTTTATGTACATGTACAACGACATTGTGAACATCTCTATCACTCCTAACAGGTCCTGTGGCTATGCACCCTACATCATGTATATGGTTGAGAAGGTGACAGGACTAGAATTTGTCAAGGATGTGCCTCATACTAGCCTCAGGTCCCAGGTGTCCACTATCTACACTGTTCCCTCTACTCCTACCTCACCTGCAGGGGAAGGAAGATCTAAGAGGAATCAAGAAGGCACAAGATCTGAGGCTACCGCTCCTGCTCCTCCACCTGCTAGAGGATCCTCTAGTGGAATACTGAAGATGCTCTCCTCCATCTTTGCTTCATGTCGTAGAGTGGAAATCAAGTAGCATAAGGAGAGTCTGGCCAAAAGGAAACATCAGAGATATGTGAAGGCCAATATCAAAGCCATCTGTGAGAAGCTAGAAATAGAGCCAGTGGGGTCACCTTAGATCTCAAAAGGCTCTGAAGAAGACATCACAGAGATGGCACCTCTAATTGAGCAAGAGATGGCTTCATTCGGACTTGTTGGCACCTCTGCGCCTCCTCCTTTGTCACGACCTGAATTTTGACCAATAACAAAAATCACTCCGAATTAAAATTTTTGAATAAATCCTGAACAAACATTAACCTTCAAAAAAAAACCAAGGCGTAAGAGTGTGTAAATACAAATGCACACACATTTTAAAACAAATCAAACCATAAAATAGATTTGAGATGAAAAACTATAGATGAGACTTAAAACATAAGCATATACACATACATGTGAGCTGACCACTGAATAAATAGATAAATAAAGGAGGACGAACAATTGTTCAAATATAATAACCTATAATATGATAAAGGAATTAGCAAATCAAGTGGTAAATAAATTAATCAAACACAATTTAAATGTGAATGGATTAATGTAAACCTAATAAAAATACAAAATCCAAATATTAGCCAAGCATGGAAAATACCCTAAATAAGAGCATGTGTGCATAGAATAATTTGGGTGCAATTGAGTTCAAACCAGATTTGAATTTAAAACCAAATAGGAAAATTTAATTAGAAAAGGAAGGAAAACAGATAAAAATAAAAGGGAAGAAAACACAAAAAGGTAAGAAAAGGTAAAATAGCCCAACTTCTCCCCAGCAAGTGGCCTTCGCGGCCCGCTCCCTTCCTTCCCTCCAAGCACGCGGCCCATCCAGACGGCCCGCTTCCCTCTTCTTATTTTCTCTCCTCTGCGCGCGGCCCGGCTTGGCCAAACTAGGCGGTGAACCGCCTTCGTCTACCTCCGTTCTCAGTTAAGGACGACCGAGGCTCCCGATTTCTCGCGATGGGGCACCGACGAGGAGTCGCTAACCCTGCGCCTCTGGCGCCCCTACCGCACCGCCTCCCTCAATCAGCCACGCTTGCCATGATCGGAATCATTGCTCCGGTGACCGAACAGGGCACACGTGGACCTGCTCATCTCCCATTGCTGTCACTGGGTGCTCGTGCCGCAAATCCTGCCGGCGCCGTCGTATCCGAGTCCCATCCTTTGTTCCATAGCCAGCTAGCAGCCAACCTAGTCTCTGATGCACCATCATAACCCCGAAGAAACCAGCGCGCCATGGAACCCCGCCGCCTGAGTCACAGTCGCGCCAGCCACATGCCATGGGAAGCAGGGTCACCGCCTCGCCGCGAACCGCCTCGTTGGCCTATAAAAGGAAGCCCTCCTTTGTCCGTTAGCTCGCATTCCTCTCCTCTCACTTCCACTACACATCTTGGAGCTTGCTCGGCCCTCCTCGAGCGGGAATTCGGAGTTCCCCTTTTTCTCCTGTCGCTGGCAACCTCCCTGTTCCCGCTCCGGCATCGCAAGGTATTCCAATTAATCATCTTGGTAGCTTCCTTGGTTCATGAACTAGCCAGAACGAGCACTGGTTAGGGTATAGCTCGTTGTAGCTTAGATTCCCGTAACCCTAGCTGTGCACGGCGGTGCGCCGCTGCGCACCATAATCGCCGGCGAGCTAGGGAGTCTTTCCACCCGTTCCACCTTGCCATTAGAGTGAGTCTTAACGTGTGGAACTCGACAGAGTACTTAGCTGGAGGAGAAGAGCAAGGGAGGGCGGACCTCGCGGAGCCGCCGCCATGCTCGCCACACCGCCCCTGTCGCCGGCCACCGTGGAGCACCACCAGACAGGACAAGCGTAGCAGCGCGCATCCCACACCCTAGAACGCCACCAGGACACACAAGCTCCCCGAGATTTTGCGCTTGCGAGTAGATCGCCGATGCACCGCCGCGTGAGGCCGCCACGGCCCACCGCCGTACGCCATTGATGCTATCCTTGCCCAGCTAAGCTGTCCCACGCGTTCTTCACATAATCGCGCACGCATCCGACAACTTCCTGCTTCGAAATCCTGCTCCCATTCTTCCCTCACCGAGCGTTTCCCTAACTAGCTACGGCGGCTAGCCGCCGTCGGCCGTGGGCGCTGCCCCGGCACGACCGTGCCCACAGAGAGCATCCCAGCATCCCAGAACGCGCGCCCGACAACACCATTGGAGTAGGGACCAAGCATTTTTCCCGCAAGCCGCCGCCGGCAAGCTCCCGTGACCGCCCGCCGCTGCCTCCCCTATTCCCTGGGTGCAGCGCCTACGTGGCGCCACGTGGCGCACAGGTGGGTGCCACCTAGGCGCCACCTCAGCGTCCTGAGCGGACGTGTCCGCCACCTGGGCGCCACGCAAGCCGAGTGCCACACCAGCCACAAACTGCACCCCTCTCAACCCGTGGACAAGGTCCTCATGAACCACAAAGAGATATGCCACTCACCCTTTAGACCCACTTGTCAGCCTGAGTGCAGAAAGAAAACTTGCTAGGTTCACACACATGTACACATGTGGATCACCCAGGCCCATAGACAGACTCACTGGTCGACATTAAATTGCTAGGCCTACCCAGGTTTCGTACACAGAAGCGAATAAATAGCATTTCCTTGTATTAGAAAAATCTAGAAAATCCCCTAAAAATTCTTAATTTCCTTTGAAACATAATAGGGTTGATTGATGGTAAGAATTGCTTGTATATATGGTGTTAAATGTTATTATATTACAAAACGAATTAATTAGGAAATTGAGGAAATCCTCGTTTAGTCCCAAATTTTATAACCTCTTCTCAAATAATTATCTAATAATCCCCATAAACATTATTTAACACCTACATGGTAATGTAAGTGGTATTTAGTTAATGGGAATTACGAAATAGAGAACTAATTCCCTTCCTTGTGGGAAATTAACTAATTACCAACGGTTGGTAGAAAAACTATATATAGACTCTGCAAAGAATGATTTACTCATGAATAATTATCAAGCAATACTGAAAAAATATTGTTAGACATATACGGTATTTATTAATTGGCCTACACAAATAGAGAATTCACAATTCCCATAACGAAATCGTGTAAAAATCTATTATTAGTAACATGTACATAGGAGCTTTCATCCAGATGTTCATAATAACCTTCTAAATAGCTCTAAGAAGATATTATTAGGGATTTAGAATAGTAATTGACTAAGATAAACTATAGGACAATGACCTAAATAGCAGTAGCATAGGAAACACAATCAGAGAGCAATTAAGTAAGAGGAACTTACATACCAGATCTAAATAAAATAATACCTTCACTAGTAAATCTCTAAAATGCTAATAGTAAAGAAGTTATAGAAGACATTCATAAATATACTAAAGAAATTATAGAAGATGTTCATGACTTTCAGGACAAATTAACAAATTGGCAGATAAGGGATGATATAAAATAATGAGTTACATACAAGTCGTTATTAAAAATATTGAGTTAGCTCAAGAATATTAGCACATATTCTTGGTCTCTAAAATAAGCGGGACTTACATTGATAGAACTTTAGTGAATATACTATCGCAAAGATTAAACAATTATAAAGAATATCCATAGAGGTTACGGTCAGTTCATGGACCACAACTTAAATAATTTACGATATAAACTAGTGACTTCACCTTGACTGTCAGAAACCAAGTGAATAACTAGTAGACTAACGAAAATCATACTCCGAACTTGGAAGTCTTGACACCCCTAACTACATAAAGTAATTATTGAAAACCTATAGGATAGTGAGACCAAGAACTAGGCAATCAAACTAGGAAGACCAATGATAACGTTAAATCTTCAATGATTAGTTGACCCAAAAAATAATAATGGTTTCAAATAATATACCAGTAGAATGGCGTATCCTCCGATAAGCCTTCTCATGATCTTAGAAACCGTGTTAATGAATGATTGTTTGTATTTATCAGAGTTTTATTTGGATTTCTTGGATCTTCATCAATAAATCGTACTTTATTCGCGTAGCTACGTACTTAGTAATCGGATAGTTCGCGAAGGAGATATTCAAGACCCGGATCACAAAGAACAAGACAAGTACTTTGGTAAACCACTATAAAGGCAAGCTCTAACTCCTTTATCATATTTCACCTATGTTTTGCAATCGCACCTATGGCCTGTTTTCATTGCATGACTGTATGTCTATTTTAAAATATTGTTATGCTATGAACCACTTGATGTGGTAGCATGGGCTATGTTGATGATTGAGTATCGGTGTTAGCTACTAGCCAACAATGAACAGTAACACATAAGTTACACGCTATCAATGGCTTGAAACAACACAATGTATCAGTTACGATAATAGCAGTAACTATCACAATCCCCTCCTTGACCTTGACAACACAACCCCTTGACAACCTAACAGCTTCATCACTACGCTATAGCAACGATGTGATCACCTCCTTGTTAGTACTATGCTTAGGAACCCATGCAATGTTCGCATCACGAACCACTACACACTGTATACATGATTGTGAAATGTGTTAAAGGATGTTTGTTGGTGTGCGTTAGGATATGGGTGGGATATTATGAACTGTGTCTGTGAACAGGATGGGTGGTCGAGGCGGGTATGGTGATGGGATGTTGCGGGCTCCCTAAAAGGTATACCAGTTGTGACTGTGTATTCGGTGTAACCACCAACAGGCGCTGAGTGCTTTAGTAGTAGTTCGATGACCATGTTTTCCGGACTAGCCATGTGCTGAGTACTTTAGTTTAGTTCGATGCTGGGTGTTTCGAACTAGTCCTCTTGCCAAGGACGGATGGAGCCGCCTCACCAATATAAGGACCGGTTCATTTGACCTCAACATAGTGATTTCGTACAACCACAGAACCTGTATGGGCAGGACTCCCCCTACCTTTCTGGTAACTACCACAAGTCAAAACCTGGAGAGCCATGGAGGGCACGATGGACCAGGAAAAGGCACAGAGACCGAGGGTCGTCTGGTGTCTGGCTGCGTTGGTAATACCCGAATAGCCCCTGGGTCGGACCGAGGTGTGATTGTGGGGTTACGCGGGAAAGATGGGATGAGCGTCATGGCATATCCTTGCTAGGTGTGCATGGCCTGTGGGTAAAGTGTACAAACTCTACAAAGTCTTAATCTATCCGGATAGCTATTTTCACAGTCTTGGCACACTATGCTTTGGGCTCCTATTGATTAGCATTAGCACATCTCCTTGAAGTGTGTGTGTGGGTGGCCGTGGCTGCTGTGTTTTGGGAAAGGGTTGGCATGCGTGCCGGAGTCGTAAGGGCCTTGGGTCCGAAGACTCATATAAAAGTGAGGGAACTGGCGGGGTGGTCTGAAACTCCCCGAGGGCCCGCCAACTATAATAATACTGATTCAACTACTTCTTTCTCTTATTGTGAAACTATTTTCAAAGAGAACCTTGCATAAAATGCTTTTCAGCAAAACTAAGTCTTATGGCCTCTCCTTGATACAAGCCCCAATGCATGAAATACCTCCCTTTGAGTAGTGTTAGGGCTTCTGGAGAACCTTATGTACTCACTCTTGCTTTATATGTGGTTTTATCAGAAGAAAAGGAAGCTGAAACGTGTGAGGATGACGGTTAGGTCTAGTCTACTTCCCAAGTCTGCCTGTTGGGCATGGCGCCGTTCTGCTCCGCTGTTTTGAGGATTTTATCTATTTTCGCAGTCATCTCCGACCACATCCAATGTAATCTAGATCATTTTGTAAGACTTATATTGATTATAAATAAATAATCGTTGTATGTATGTCGATCTATTCTGTTGTGCGTACCAACTACTGATCCAAGGATTGGTATGGGATGCACAAGTGGACCCTCAGAAGGCGGGTCCTGACATCCTCCTCCTCAAGCACTTGAAGATGAAGAAGAAGATGAAGAGAGGACTGAGAGTAAGAGAAGCAGTGATGATGAGTGATTCCACTCAATTTTTCCCTTTTGGGTGCCTTGATGCCAAATGGGGAGAAATTGAGACTAGTTGTTTATTTTGTAGTCATTAAGCCATTAAGGACTTGTGATCAAGGACATTGTAAGTGCATCTAGGATATCCCTTGTGGGTTTTGGCTAATTGATGACAAACATATGAGATCCTAATGAAACTATTGAGATGACTGCAGGACAGATAAGTGAAACAGCTCGGTGCACACAAAAAGGTGAAAAATGGAGTGGTGTCCATAGAGGGATACTTTGATGGAGCTTGGAAGATCAAAATTAGATTTTGAATGTATAGGAAGTGTATGAAAGACACACTTCAAGAGCTCATAACTTTGCGCTGGGGTAAGGGCTTAAAATTAACTTAAAATTCACAATGCACCGGAGTAGTCCAATCATGGACCGGAATAGTCCGTTTAACTCTCTGGAATCTCTCAAATTGGGAGACCGGACTAGTCCATGTGTCCACTGGACTAGTCCGTTGAACTTTCTGTAGTCTCTCATATTGAGAGACCGGACTAGTTCGTGTGATCACCAGACTAGTCCGTTGATCTTTCTGGAGTCTCCCTTCGGTGGAGATCGGACTAGTCCGTGGACTAGTCCGTTGAACTTTCTGGAGTTCACCTTCACACAGCACCGGACTAGTCCGAGCTTGGACCGGACTAGTCCGGTAGACTTTCTGGACTTCAAAGTGCACTGAGACCGGAAAAGTCTGGACTTGCACCGGACTAGTCCGGTGTTAGGGTTTTTCAATGATTACTTTTTGGAAACCCTATAAATAGAGAATCCACGGCATTCCAAAAGACATACACGACATATACTGCTGCAAACACAAACCCTAGTGCCGCCACTTCGTCCCAAGAGCCCAAAACACATGTCCCCACACATCTAAAGTGCAAAAAGAGTGAAATCAATTGAACACTTGGATTCAAGATTGGTAGATCGTCGTTCCTTCAGTGCGAGCTCTTGGGGTTTGATCTTTCTACACTCATACTGCGCATTGTAATACTTTTGAGTGTATTTGATCACTTCTTTCGTTGTAATTCTTGTGGGAGCCCTCAACGTGTGAGGTTGCCCCACAAACATGGTGATTACCCGTGATAGTGGAATCAAGTCGGCCTTCGTGGTGACTTGAAGAGGGAAAGGGTTGGAGACCCAGCTCTGTGTGAGTTTCCTCAACGTGGACGTAGATCTCGGGATGAGATCGAACCTCGGGAAAAATTCGTGTGTCTTGCACCTTATTTCCTTTAAATTTTGTTCATTAGATCACTTGAGTGCTAAACATCAATCTAAGGCTATTATAAGTTTTCACTTGCATTCTCATATTAATCTCAAACAAAAATATCAGTTGTTCTGATTTCCGCTGCTAAAGAAATTTAGTTTCCCAAATAACACCTGATCAACGCACATATTTCTAGCACACCACACAAGTCCGCCCACACGACCGAACTAGTCCGGCCAACCAAGTTTTGACGATTCTATTAAGTGTGCAGGAAATTGAAAAGGCCTATTCACCCCACTCTAGGCCACATTCAATTGGTATCAGAGCAAGGTTCTCCACTAACGAGACTCACATCTCGGAGAGATCAATGGCCTCTAAGAAGAACAACGATATCTTGAAGATGAACATTAATGAGGAGGAACAAGAAACTAAAGCCTTTGATGTGCTGAAAGAGAGCCCACACGATGATGAAGAAGTGCGACAACTAAAGGCACTCCTGAGAAAGAAACTACCAGGACAAAAGGGAAAAGAAGAAGAGAAGACGACGGGGAGTGGTCATCACGACTACTCCCGACGTCCTTACAACTACAACCGTCTCAATTCAAACAATCACTATCTTTCCATTCCTATGGGAAAACCTCCACAGTTTGATGGAGGCGACTGAACCATGTGGAAGTACAACATGAAGATGCATATAATATCCCTAAATCCTAGTCTGTGGCACATTGTTTGCACTGGCATAGATATCCCGGACACGGATGAAGAACTCACCCCAGAACAAGAACAAGAGATTCACAAGAATGCACAAGCCGTTGCCGTGATCACATCATCACTAAGCAGAGAGGAATTCACCAAGATCGATGGCTTAGAAAGTGCAAATGAAATATGGGATACACTCAAGACAGCTCACGAAGGAAATAGGTCGGTTCGTGAAGCTAAAATCGAGATGCTTGAAGGAGAGTTGGGGAGATTTTCTATTGAAGAAGGCGAATCACCTCAAGACATGTACAACCGGATGAAACCACTCATCAAAAAAAGTTGTGCCTATGGAAGTAAGAAATGGACGGATCACGAGGTGGTCAAGAGAATGATTAGAGCCTTCATGCCAAGAAATGTCACACTTTGCTCAATGATTAGAGAAAGCCCCGGGTTTCACAAAATGACTCCCGATGAGTTGTTGCGGAAGATCATAAATCATGAAATGATGGAGAAAGAGGCACAATACATCAAAGACTTGGCCGAACTCACTTCCTCCAAAAAGAAAGACGTTGCTCTCAAAGCAACATGCTGACCCAAACTCAAAGAAACTCTTGAAGATCAAGACGATGGGCATACAAGCGACGAGAGCACCGATCTTGATGATGAAGAAATGGTACTCTTTATCAAGACGTTCAAGCGAATGATGAAAAGAGGACACGGCAATAACTCAAATGAAGGCAAAAGCAAGGATAAAGGAAAATCCAAGGATCCACGCACTTGCTACAACTGCGGAGAGTATGGTCACTTCATGATGGACTGCCCTTATGAAGAAAACAAAAGGAAGAAGGAAACAAGAGCTCAAGAAAAGAAGAATTTCAGAAAGAGAAGACAAGCCCATCAAGCTTACATTGGCAAGGAGTGGGACTCAAATGACGAGTCCTCCTCCGATGAAGAAGAAGAGATGGCCACTATCGCAATCAAGAAACCTACTATGAAGGCCACACTCTTCCCAAACATGTAAGGATGGGATATGAACAATCAAACTTGCCTTATGGCTATGGAAGGCAAGAAAAAGGTACGACTCACTCCTCCTACGCTAAATTCCTCTATTGATGACTTTGATAGCTCTAGTGATAATGAAGAAAAGGTTAGAGGACTAAGTAAAATTTCTCTAAAGAAAATGGAAATGTTGTCGAACAAAATCTTTGAAAAAGAGGAACTTCTTAACAGACAAGAAGATATTCTCATCCGTGAAAGAAAGAGATATCAAGAAGTTGAAAAGCTTCTTGAGCTTGAAAGAGAGAAGAACGAGTCGCTTGAGGTTGAGCTAGCCTTGAGTAAGGAAACTTACTTAAAGCTAGAAGACTCGCATTTTGCAATCAAGGAAGAACTTGCTAACTTGTCAAAAGTTAACAAGATCCATGAGGTGCAAGTTGAGTCGCTCAAGCAAAGTAACTCCTCTTCCTCCAAGAGTTCTTCATCCAAAGATATGAGTTCGACAACAATCGGAACTTGCACTTGCTATAGTAAGAAGAATGTTATTTCTAATACTTCAACTTCTCATAATATGCATGCCCCTCCAAGCGGCATCTTTGATAAGGAGAAGATCAAATATGCACGCAGTGCATATATGGTCACTAGACCTCCTAATGTCAAAGATGGCCTTGGTTTTGACAGGAACAAACACTTGTCAATTCCCAAACATGCTAAGAATGGAATTGTTTTTGTTAAGGAAAAATCCCATGAATCTGATTTACAAATATTGTTTCGCACATTTGATGCTTCCTATGTTCTTATGAAAGCCAAATATGGAAAAGTCATTGCTAAATATACAGGTCCACACCACAAGAACTTAAAAACTTGTGTGTGGGTGCCCATGACTCTTGTGACTAACCTGAGAGGACCCAAGCAAGCTAGGGTACCTAAAACCAAGGAATAATTCTTTTTTGCAGGCTTATTCCTCCGGTGGGTCTAAATGGGTGCTAGATAGCGGATGCACAAATCACATGACCGGAGAGAGAGGTATGTTTGTGGAGTACGAATATAACAAGGATCCAAGTGAAGGCATATACTTCGGAGACAACAGCCAAGGAAAGGTCCTTGGTGGCGGTAACATTGAGATATCCGCTCAACACAAATTATCCAATGTTTTACATGTATATTCTCTATATTATAACCTTTTGTCAATATCCCAACTATGCGACAAAGGTTACAATTGTTTATTCACTAATGAGGGTGTGACCGTTTTTAGAAGAAGCGATGGCTCGATTGCATTTAAGGGAATGTTGAAGGGAAAGCTCTATCTTGTTGACTTCAACAAAGATAAAGCCAAACTCAACACTTGCTTGGTTGCTAAGACCAACATGGGATGGCTGTGGCATAGACGGCTAGCCCATGTTGGGATGAGAAATCTGCAGAAACTTCTAAAAGGTGGTCACATCCGTGGTCTTAAGGAAGTGGTTTTTGAAAAAGACAGGCGGTGCAGTGCTTGTCAAGCAAGAAAACAAGTCGGAGCACCACACCCCGCCAAGAATGTGATGAATACCGCAAGACCGCTGGAACTCCTCCACATGGATCTCTTTGGTCCAATTTCGTACATCAGCATCGGCGGTAACAAATACGGTTTAGTAATTGTTGATGATTTTTCAAGATTTACCTGGGTATTTTTCTTGTATGATAAACCAGAAACTCAGGGGATCCTCAAGAAGTTCTTAAAAAGAGCTCACAACGAATTCTCATCAACCATAAAGAACATCAGAAGTGACAACGGGACAGAATTCAAGAACCTGCAAGTTGAAGAGCTTCTCAATGAAGAAGGGATAAACCATGAATTCTCGACACCCTACTCCCCTCAACAAAATGGAGTGGCCGAAAGAAAGGACAGAACATTGATCAAAATGGCCAGAACTATGTTGGATGAATACAAGACGTTAGATCGATTTTGGGCAGAAGCGGTGAACACCGCTTGTCACGACACGAATCGACTGTACCTCCATCGACTACTGAAGAAAACTCCGTATGAGCTCCTTACCAGTAAAGCCTAATGTTTCTTATTTTAAAGTTTTTGGTTGCAAATGTTTTATTCTGAACAAGAAACAGAGGGCCTTGAAGTTCGCTTCGAAGTCCGATGAAGGATTCTTGCTCGATTATGAATCGAATGCCTACGCCTATCGTGTCTTCAACAAGGTGTCCGGCCTTGTTGAAGTAACACATGACGTAGTGTTCGATGAATCTAACGGCTCACAAGTGGAGCAAATTGATAAGTGTGTGCTAGATAAAGAGGAAGCTACATATGAAGCACTGAAGAAAAATGGGACTTGGTGATATCTTACCACAAGAGCAAACATTCGACTCAAATGCACAAGATGAACCTCAACACGTAGGCAATGATCAAGGGGGAGCTCTTGCACAAGATCAAGAGGAGGAAGATCAATAAGATCAAGACAATCATGGAAGCAATGATCTAGGGGGAGACAATGCACATGAAGATAATGAAGAACAAGCAACTACACAAGCTCCACACACAAGAGTACACCAGAGCGTGCAAAGAGACCACCCTGTCAACAATATCATTAAAGATATTGCTAAGGGAGTAACTACTAGATCTCAAGTTGCAAATTTCTGTGAATACTATTCTTTTGTGTCTTTTCTAGAACCATACAGGGTAGAAGAAGCCTTAAGGGATCCAGACTTGGTGATTGCAATGCAAGAGGAGCTGAACAACTTCAAGAGAAATGAAGTATGGGAGCTGGTGGAGAGACCAAAGGCGAACATAGTTGGAACCAAATGGGTCTTTCGGAACAAGCAAGATGAACATGGAGTAGTAACAAGAAATAAAGCAAGATTGGTGGCCAAAGGTTATTCTCAAGTTGAAGGTTTGGACTTCGATGAAACTTTCGCTCCTGTAGCTAGACTTGAGTCCATTCGTATTTTATTGGCATATGCTACTCACCATAATTTTAAGCTGTATCAAATGGACGTCAAAAGCGCTTTCTTAAACGGTCCAATCAAGGAGGAAGTTTATGTGGAGCAGCCACTAGGATTCGGAGACCAAAAGTATCCCAAACATGTCTACAAACTGCGTAAGGCTCTCTATGGCCTCAAACAAGCTCCTCGAGCTTGGTATGAGTGTCTTAGAGATTTTCTAATTCAAAATGGATTCAAAATTGGTAAAGCTGACTATACACTTTTCATTAAATATTGTGATGATCACCTATTCGTATGTCAAATTTATGTTGATGACATTATCTTTGGATCCACTAACAAATCTTTCTGTGAAGAATTTAGCAAAATTATGACAGATAGGTTCGAGATGTCAATGATGGGCGAATTGAAGTTCTTGTTGGGATTCCAAGTGAAGCAATTAAGATAAGGTACATTTATAAGCCAAACCAAATATACACAGGACATTCTCAAGAAATTCAATATGGACAAAGCCAGGCCCATCAAGACACCCATGGCCACTAACGGACATCTCGACCTCAATGAAGACGATTCAAATGTGGACCAAAAGGTATATCGGTCCATGATCGGCTCCTTACTTTATTTATGTGCATCTAGGCCAGATATTATGCTTAGTGTTTTCTTGTGTGCAAGGTTTCAAGCTGCACCTAAAGAGTGTCACTTAATTGCGGTAAAAAGAATCCTAAGGTACCTTGTGCACACAACCAACTTGGGCCTTTGGTATCCCAAAGGATCCAAATTTAACTTGATAGGGTATTCTGACACTGACTATGCAGGATGCAAAGTCGATAGAAAGAGCACGTCAGGGACTTATCAATTTCTTGGTAGGTCCCTAGTTTCTTGGTGATCTAAAAAGCAAAACTCCATTGCTCTTTCCACAGCAGAAGCAGAATATGTTGCAGTCGGTAGTTGTTGCGCACAACTACTTTGGATGTGACAAACCCTGAGGGACTACAGCTACAATCTTAACCATATCCTGCTTCTATATGACTATGAAAGTGCTATAAAAATTGCACACAACCCTGTAGAGCACTTAAGATATAAGCACATAGATATCCGTCTTCAATTTCTTAGAGATCATTCATTAAAAGGTGACATTGCTATTTCACATGTTAGGACTAAAAAACAACATGTTGATATTTTTACCAAACCATTGGATGAGAAAAGGTTTTGTGAGCTTAGAAACGAACTTAATATTCTTGACTCTCGAAATGTGGCTTGAAACGTTGCACATCTGGTTGATACTTCAAATGTTACATTTTATTGCTAAAACTGCCCCTCACCTCTTTTTCTTCTAAGCAAACTAATTTTAATGAAGAAATCTTGGAGTTTATGACCACTTTTCATTGTTGATGCCTTCTGGTCATAAGTACCAAGATTATTTGCAAAACTTGTCCTTGGATCACTATTAGTTATCTCTAAATACTTAGGTTTTCGAGTGACACCGTACTAGTCAGGTTTGCCACCGGACTAGTCCGGACAGTCCCTCTTTCCTAGGTTTTCCAGGGTCATTGGACTAGTCTGTCCTCTGACCGGACTAGTCCGGTCGGCGCGTATATAAGCAGCTGGCCGACCCAAATTTCAAACCTCCGTCCACTTTGAGTTGAGCCCTCACCTCTCAAACCCTAGCCCCCAAAAGTGATTTTTGAGTTGAGCCCTCAAAATCCAAGTTTTCTCCATGGGAAATCCTCCCCTCGATGAGTTGATACTTTACTCCGAACTCATCCGGACAGATTCGTGCTCCTTCAATGCGAATCTTCAAATCTTGGTAAATTTCTCCCTAAAATCAAACTCTCAACTCTTCTAGTTCTAGCTTGTTTCCCTTGATTCCAAGGCAGTACATTAGCTTCAGAGATGTATTCCTTTCACTTTCATGCACCCTTGCATCCTTAGATAGAAGCTGTGATTCATAGGTCTTGTTAGGGTTCTTATGCCAAGCCGGACTAGTCTGGCTCTCAGATACGGACTAGTCCGGTACACCGAACAAGTCCGCACTCTAAAACCGGACAAGTCCGGTATCTGACATTTGAATCCCCACATCTCCTTCAATTCTTGGTTCTTTCTCATCTAATCCATGAACTCCTTTTTAGGCATGATGTCTTCAAGCTCTGATGACAGCTCTTTCCACGTTGATGAAGAAGTTGAACGTGAAAAAGTGAAGAGAGCCAAGGAGAGATACATGAAGAAAAGACATGATGTCAATGTGCACTCTCCACCCTCCAATGACAATTTGCCCAAGAAAAGGAAGGTGGTTGTTAAGAAGGCCCAAGGAAGAGTCTGCTCCAACGAATGATGATGATGGTGGTGAAGATGAGGACCAGACCGAGACTGAAGAAGAGAATGGCGATGAGTGATTCCCCTCATTTTTTCCCTTTTTGGTGCCTTGATGCCAAATTGGGAGAGATTGAGACTAGTAGTTTGAGACCATCTCTTGTTGGTGTCTTTATGTTTTTGTGATCAAGGACATGTACTTATTTTTAAAACCTTGTAATGCATTATTTCTTCTCCTATGTGTGATGCTTATTGTTGCTTGAATGATTATCTATATGCTCATTATTGATTACCTTTACTTCATCACACATTGTTGATCACACACCTGTTAGGCAGCCCACCATAAGGTGTGTGCATATCTGAGAAGCTTTCTGTGGATTCATCGTTATTCTCATATGTGCACACCTTATGAAAATCAAGTTTTTTCTCTCTCAATTGTGATATCTCAAATGGTTGTCATCAATCACCAAAAAGGGTGAGATTGTAAGTGCATCTAGGATATCCCTTGTGGGTTTTGGCTAATTGATGACAAACATATGAGATCCTAATGGAACTATTGAGATGACTGCAAGACAGATAAGTGAAACAGCTCGGTGCACACAAAACGGTGAAAAATGGAGTGGTGTCCAAAGAGGGATACTTTTATGGAGCTTGGAAGATCAAAATTAGATTTTGAATGTATAGGAAGTGTATGAAAGACACACTTCAAGAGCTCACAACTTTGTGCTGGGGTAAGGGCTTAAAATTATCTTAAAATTCACAATGCACCGGTCTAGTCCGATCATGGACCGGACTAGTCCGTTTAACTCTCTGGAATCTCTCAAATTGGGAGACCGAACTAGTCCATGTGTCCACCAGACTAGTCCGTTGAACTTTCTGTAGTCTCTCATATTGAGAGACCGGACTAGTCCATGTGTTCACCAGACTAGTCCGTTGAACTTTCTGGAATTCACCTTCACACAGCACCGGACTAGTCCGAGCTTGGACCGGACTAGTCCGGCAGACTTTTCTGGACTTCAAAGTGCACTAAGACCGGACAAGTCCGGACTTGCACCGGACTAGTCTGGTGTTAGGGTTTTTCAACGGTTACTTTTTGGAAACCCTATAAATAGATAATCCACAGCCTTCCAAAAGACATACACGACATATACTGCTGCAAACACAAACCCTGGTGCCACCACTTCGTCCCAAGAGCCCAAAACACATCTCCCCACACATCTAAAGTGCAAAAAGAGTGAAATCAATTGGACACTTGGATTCGGGATTGGGAGATCATCGTTCCTTCATTACGAGCTCTTGGGGTTTGATCTTTCTACACTCATACTCTGCATTGTAATACTTTTGAGTGTATTTGATCACTTCTTTTGTTGTAATTCTCGTGGGAGCCCTCAACGTGTGAGGTTGCCGCACAAACTTGGTGATTACCCATGATAGTGGAATCAAGTCGGCCTCCATGGTGACTTGAAGAGGGAAAGGGTTGGAGACCCGGCTCTGTGTGAGCTTCCTCAACGAGGACGTAGATCTCGTGGTGAGGTTGGACCTCGGGAAAAATTCGTGTGTCTTGCGCCTTATTTCCTTTACATTTTGTTCATTAGATCACTTGAGTGCTAAACATCAATCTAAGGCTATTATAAGTTTTCACTTGCATTCTCACATTAATCTCAAACAAAAATATTAGATGTTCTTATTTCCGCTGCTAAAGAAATTTAGTTTCCCAAATAACACCTGATCAACACACATATTTCTAGCACACCGGACAAGTCCGCCCACACGACCACATAATTCAAAAGGCCTATTCACCCACCTCTAGGTTACATTCAAGCATGTACTTGATTTCAAACTATTGTAATTTATTTTTGATGTGCTTAATTTACTTAATGTGTGATGCTTAGTTAATCGAATGTGATGATTATTGCTATTATTGTCAAGTGTGTATGTACTGCTCATGACATCATTTGATCACACACTTGTTAGGCACCCCACCATAAAGAGTGCATATATGTGAAAAGTTTTTTGTTACCCATTCATAATCTTATATATGCACACTTTATGAAAATCAACTTTTACCCTTAATTATGAAATCTCAGTTGGTTGTCATCAATCAACAAAAGGGGGAGATTGAAATTGCATCTAGGCAATCCCTTGTGGGTTTTGGATGATTGATGTCAAACAAATGAGATACTAATGAACTTGTTGAGACAACTGCAGGTTATAGTAAATGAGATAGTCTAGTGCACTCAAAATGGTGAAAAATGAAGTGGTGTACAAAAGAGAAAAGCCCAACTGACAACTGAAGCACAAAGTAGATTTAAATGTGTAGGATGTGTGTGAGAGACACATCCAAGAGCTCAAGTCTTGCATAGGGGTAAGGGACTAAAACACATAAAAATTAACTGAGCACCGGAATAGTCCGTTCATGGACCGGACTAGTCTGTTCAACTCTCTGTTGTCTAAATACACTATGCATCGGACTAGTCCGACCATGGACCGGACTAGTCCGATAAACTTTCTGGAACCACTTTTCCCAGTGCACCGGACTATTCCCATCTTACAACGGACTAGTCCGTTCAAGTCTCTGTAAACCCTTTTCGCTACACTATGGACAAGTCCGTCCATATGACCGCACTAGTTCGTTGAACTCTCTAATGTTCAATAACACATAGCACCAGACAAGTCCGTTCTCGGATAAGACTAGTCCGTTCAATTCTCTGGTGTTCAATTTCATTTGCCACCAGACAAGTCCAGACACCTACATGAAAATTCTGTTATACCTCACACAATTAGGGTTTCTAGTGTGCTGCACATTTCACACCGACTTTTACATAGCACACGGAACAAGTCCGGTCCCCAGTACGGACTAGTCCGGTCGTGGGGATCCCTAACGGTAACTTCTTTGGAAACGCTATAAATAGAGATCCATGGCACCACAATCACAACTTTCGGTTCCTACTGTCAAACTCAGAAACTCTAGCGCCGCCACCTGCCCCAAGAGCACAAATACACAACAACCAACACATCTAAAGTCCAAAAAGGTGAAAATCAATTGAGTATTCAGATTTGGGGTTGGAAGATTGTTGTCCACACGTCGTTGAGCTCTTGGGGTTTGATCTCTTCACACTCGTGCTTTTAATGGTAATCTTTTCGAGTGTATTTGATAATCTTTTTGTTGTAATTCTTGTGGGAGCCCTCGATGTGTGAGGTTGCCCCATAAACTTGGTGATTACCCGTGATAGTGGAACCAAGTCAGCCTTGTGTGGTGACTTGACGAGGAAAAGGGTTTGAAGAGACCCGGCTCTGTGTGGGCTTCCTCAACGAGGAGTAGATCTCTTTGGTGAGATCGAACCTCTGTAAAAATCGGTGTCCCGTGTGCTTCTTTTTTTTTGCATCTTCATTGATTAGGGCACATAGTTGATCAATATTATAACTTGAATTGTAATTTGCTTTTCACATGTATCTTCACAATATTGATTGATAATCCAAGTGATCTCATCAGTTGTTCAAATTTTCGCTGCTATAAAGTTTATTCCCTAAGTCAACACTTAATAACCTTGACGCATATTCTGCACACCGGACTAGTCCGCAACACCAACCGGTCAAGTCTGGCCTATCAAGAATTTGACCAATTGATTAAGTGTGCAGGAAATTTTCAAAGCCTATTCATCCCCCTCTAGGCGACATTCGAGGTCAAAGTGGAATCAATAAGATAAAGGAGGCTATGTGAATTTGAATTGAAACGGATTCAACTTCAAATAGCCTACCTTGATGTATCATGTCCATAGTCAAGGATAAATCATTGACATACTCATGAAGCATTTGGCCAAGGACAAACCACTTTGAAAAGCATTCAAGATCGAAGGGTTCCACAATCACTTGTTGAACCCAACACTTTGACCCAACCCGTGCAACTTTGGGCAAACCAACATTGTGGATGAAGCGTTTCTTGTTTGATTGTGGAGTCCACATGTCGTATGCTAAATCCAGATATCTTAAAGGTCAAAGCTACACCCCCATAAGTGGATATCCTCATTCGCCTTCATGAGAAATGGGGAGACTCTGTCATGTCATCCACAAAGACATTCTAAGAAGACGGAGAAGTCAAGGCCATCCAAATGGCCCATGTCCACTAAGCCGCCAACGAAGGAATGGCGGAAGAAGGAAAAGCCTCATCAGGCTCATGAAAGAATACCTTCAAGAAGGAAAAGTTGTTGCAAAGTCTTCATCAAGGGAACGATGAGGCCAGAGGTACCACGGGCCCCACTTGTCCATACGGAAGCCAAAGGAGGTTTGGCATGTCAGACAAAAGAAGTCATCCATGCCTTCATCTCCAGGCATGGACGACAAATCAACGTTCTAAACGGGAAGGAGGTAAGTCTCACTCATCGGACTTCAAAAAATTCGATGATTCCTTGCCAATAGGTTAATTGGTACTTATCTCATATTTGATTTTCCAAATTGACAATTCATCATCCCTTGCATTTGCATTTAGTATTTTTGAATTTTCACTTGCATGTTGGAAAGTAAAATATCCAACCAACATATAATTAAAATTTTGAATTAGGAAATAAATTTATTTGGATATGACTTTGGCCATAACCACTTGAATTCATCTTCCTAATTCAAACCAAAAAGATTTCCCTTGTTCCTCATTGCATTTAGAAGTTGTTTCAAGTTGGACAAGACAATTTGACAAAGGTTCAATTTGCTTTTGGCTAACGTAACCCGTTTTAAAGTTTTTTTTGTTCTTGATTTTGGTGCAGCCAGGACAAAATTTGTAAAGAAGTTGGAATGCCACATCACGCCCAACGCACTATTGGGAGAATTCAAGCGCATATCACTCCACCGATCTCATTTTGAGTTCTTGGTGCAGGAATGCTCAAGATGATGGACCAATGGAGGAGCAAGATGAAGCTCATTCAACTCCAACCTCAACTTGGCAAAAGGAATTAAACATGAAGGCTACACCAAAATCCATGGTTGTAAGTTTCTCACACAACAACCTTCAACCCGAATTGCTCTTCAATTGAGGTATGAGTTCAAATTTTCCGTCGTTTGAATTGAATTAGGATTGAATGATTTTTTTTACATTGGCGAGGACAGTTTACACCTCCTCATCATTCAATTCTTTTGCATCCTCACAAGAGTAAGTGTTGGCATTGGTCTTTTTGATTCTTCAAAAAGGAATGTCACCTTACATGGGAATAAAATTAAACAAGTACCTAGAATATCTTAAGCATTGTTTAAATTTACTTAGACATTCACTGCCTAGGTTTAATAAATAATACTTATGAAATGACTTAATGGTTGAACTGGCATGCAACAACCTAGGAATAGTGATGTCCATAATTTTGATTTTAACTCATTCATACATGGATCACTAAATTTCAAATTCCCAGGCAAGAAATTAAAATTGTTCAGGAGGATAAAAATTGATATTCTTGTTTGCCATAATCCACATGATAAATATTTGCTCTTGTAAAAAAATAAATATGGTTATAAAAATTTAAAAGATGAAATAATCAATAGAGTGTACATCTGTCACTTGCATTGCTATGAGTAGGAGCTTTAGAAAGTGTGAAAATTGATTAATTTATGAAGCTCTTCTCCTATATCAATGAACAACAATATATTTATGGATGCATTCGAATATGAACCCGACATATCTTTGTTGTTTTTCTTCCATGGATGTACAAATGAAATTCGGTCATCAGACTCGAAGTTTTAGTTGTACAAGTGCCGGGAGCTAACCATCCCTCTCTATAATGAGGGGAAGCTTGCAAGAGTAGTATTTCTATGTAGGCACGTAAGATGTCGATCTGGAGGTACCATTTCAACATCTCTTGGCTAATGTGTAACCGAGCATGGTTCAAACCTATCGAGGTTTCATACCATGGGCAATTCATAGCTTTACGAGGCCGCAGGTTTGACATGGAAACCTTCCATGAGCAACCAATGGGCTGCAAAGAATAAGTAGGATATCTATGCTCCCACTATTCTAAGCACCTTTTCAAGCTCATGGGAGTTTCCACCATCATTGGATGCACATTGTTCCTCCATGGATAAAGGTTATTTTAACCTTATCCAAGGAACGATAGATCACACTCAACACATGTTGGTTGCTTGTTGTTTCTTTGTGGCTCAAGGTTATTTTGACCTTAGCAAAGGAATGGCGAATCACAACCAACACATGATGGGTACATCTTATTCCTTTGTGGTTAGAGGTTATTATGACCTTAGCTATGGAATAAAGGATGACACCCGACGTATGGGAGACCGTGAGGTGTGGATGAACGACATCAACAACACTCTCATGGACCACAGTCATGGAATCCATGAGAGGAAACACAATATCGACACTCAACCATTGTGAGACCAATGTGTGCTGAAATACATTGGCTTGTAATGAATACATTGGCTTTGATGATATAAGTTCTAAAATTCTGCCAAAACACCCTTTTTAGCAAGGTCTGACTCTAGATATGAGCTTCTGCAAGGTCCGACAATAGGTCTTACTTGCTTTGTCAAGGTCCAACATGTTTTTGGGTAGATCCGGTGAGCTTTGTCTTTAGCTCCAGCATGTCTTTGATAGCTCCGGCATGTCTTTGTTAAGCTCTGATATGTTTTGATAGATCCGACTTATGTTTGTTAAGCTCCGACATGTTTTTCTAGCTCCGACTTTTGGGTTGACTAGTTCTGACCAGCTCTGGTAAGATCCGGCACTAGGTTGTACTAACTTTGGTAAGCTCCAGCGCAACGTTCTTCTAGTTCTTGTAAGCTCCGACTCAAGATTCGGTTAGCTTTGGCAAGATTCGGAGCTTGAGCACAATGTTCCTGCTTTTACTGTGAAATGTTTCAAACTTGCTTTACATTGATGGAAATATTGCTTATTATTCTTTTACTAAGTTTTTGGTGTGTTTTGGTGGTTATGGTTGATATCATTTTGCAGTGGTTTACAACATGCTTATGTGAGGTGCTCACATAAGGTGTTGTGACTTTGAAACTAACGAGAGTCAAGTCGAGGACTTGTGCTAGGAAGTATTGGTTGTTTA